>JANIVH010000001.1:0-1486195 GCA_030557705.1 Taiozyma odintsovae
CTTAGAGCCAGCAGAAGGACAGGTGCTTCATTTTACCAACAGCACATCTATACCATTGATTCCGTTGCTTACACTTTGAGAATCTCATTAGACAGTGCCACAGAATTAGTGAAACAAAACCGCCAGCTGACATAAGCAGCCGTTAATTTTGGAAATTGGCAGAAATTCGACGGGGCAAAAATGGTTCTCAAAAGTTCAAGTTAAAACCTTTGTATCTTTCATTATTAAACGACTTTGAACTTTAAACTGTTTTAGAAGTTTCGATTAACTCCCTGTCTATATTTGCTTTTATACTCACCCCTTTGTCCATTTCTTTTGTGCTTTTCTCAAATTTATTTGTTCAACCCCTGACACCTGTTACAATCACATTCTTATCCAACTTTCAACCCCCTTACCCAAATATTTGCCACTATTTACTCAATAGTTCCCAGTCTATAATATTACTGACTTATTTCGACTATTCATTATAATAATCGGAAGTTATACTTGAAGAAATTTCATAAAATCAGTATAATTAATAATATACCCTCTTATTCGTTATCAACGATAAACAAATACACTAAATCAATTATGACCGATAAAACTGAATCACATAAACTAAATTTATTTAAATTTGCTTCAAAGAGGAAAGGTTCAAATGTTTCACATAATAAAGATCCTATTGAAAAATTAGATACAAATACAGATTCACCAACTATAGATACTACGGCTAATGATGATTCTTTCCCACCTGAACAATTTTATGATCAAGAAAATCAATTTATGAGATCACCATCTGAAGCTTCACTGATATTTGAAAGATCAGTTGAAGATCCATCTCAAGTCTTTCAACAAACAACTTGTCCTCGTTGTGGTTCTAAAGCTCAAAATATTGAGGTTGGTTCACCAAATTCAAATGGTGGTTTAAAATGTAATCATCAATCTATTGTTAATTTACCATCACATTATTCAGTTGAAAATTTTGTTTCACCATGTCTTGATGCAACAACTAAAATCCTTACAGATGAATCAACTAATTTAGATAATGTTGATATGGTTTATTCAAGACGTCCATCAAGTGTTTTACAATTGAGTATGGCTATGAGTAGATCAAATTCTATTGTTGAACAACCAACTTCACCATCATCTCCAAGATCAAATTCAAAAAGAACACAATCATTTGCAAATGTTAAAGATCTTGATAGTCCTTCAAGACCACCTATGCTAAGTTTTTATTCTTATGCCGATATGATTAATAATGAACAACCAAATCCAAGAAGACCATCAATTACACAATCATTATCATCTTCTTTCTTAAATAGTCGCTCAAATTCAGTTTCAAATCCTGCAGGGAAATTTGCTGCTGGTAATACAATTACTCCACAAAGATCCGCTGTGAATTCTTCAAGAACAAGTATCTCTTCACCTTTATTACCTGGTTTAAATCAACAACAACAACAACGTGTTCCTAGAACTCAACAAAAATTTACTTTGAATTCAGATACTTCACCAAATTCTTCTGATGATGATTCTGATTATAACGCTTCATCTTTACAAAAACGTCATTCAATTTCTTCAAAAAAATCAACTTCATCAAAATTATCAAATGGGTTAAAATTACCATCAAGAAGAAACACGGGAACTTCAAATATTAGTCCCTTGATTAGAACTTCATCAAATCAATCTTCTGTTGTATCTGGTTCATCAATTGGTCGTCGTTATACCAATTTAAACGAAGTTTCAGATAACGAATCATTAGTTATCAGTTCCATTGGTGAAACATTGAGAAGAAACACTGGTGAAATCTCCAGTAATTAAAGAACTTTTGGCTCCCTGGTTTTAAACTGAGATGCGACTGCTTTGCACCGCAATCAACACTTTCTTTTTTTTTTTTTTATGATATAATGCTATACTTGAAATCTTTGTTCAACTTGAGAAATAAGTTAAAACAATGATCTCTGAAGGTAGTATTGGGCTTTAATGTGTTTTTATTCTTTATTCTATCGAATATTTTGTGATATACAGGAAAAGATGTGGTTTTAATCATCTATTTTTGTTTTGGGTATTTTCTTTTTTTTTTAACTATATATTATTATATTGATTATAACTTTTATTGTGTACAGACTTGTGATTTAATTGATTTTTACGTCCTTATTAATTGTTGTAGTTAATAGATTAATCTATCGCTCTATGAGGTTTACTTTGTGGTATTTAACATAGATATGCAATATCTGAGCGAAATCGTTTTATATATCTCAAGATTTTAGTTAGTGGTTAGGGGCACGTTCTATTGTTCCAATCAACAAGACACATAACTAATGATCTTAATTTCAAATACCATTTATTAACAAGAGATATCTAATCTTACGATATGCATATCTGCTTAATAAGGTAATATCTTCTCGTTGGTACCTACAGTATTTATTTAAATAATTTATGAGCTCTTATATACTCATGAATGTAGTTGAATACATTTTCTGTTTGACGCTTCAAATAGAACTCATATAAAGACTTGATCCCCTTTAATCTAAGATTCCTCTCCATTAGAAATCTTTCTTAGCTTCCCACTTCAACTGACTTCAAATAATGATGAAATTTTTGAAATTTTTAGCACGTATTGTACCATTAGTCTCAGGTGAAGTATTACACAAATGTGCTTATTCAGATAAAGACATCACAATTAATTTGAACAAAGAGATTAAGGATGATGCTACTTTGATCTTTTTCAAGTACACTGATTATTTTAATAACTTCAAAGATTCTTTGGTCCCTGATGCCTTACATTGTGAGGAAGAGCAAAATCAATGGTACTGTCAATATAGGAATGAAACGAACTTGGGAGACTCTAAAGCGAAAATTGATGGTAAATTTATCAAAAGTTTCAACCTAAACCATGATACCAATTATGTACAAGAAGTTCCAAAATTTGGTTATTACTGTGTCATTGCAAACTATACTGAAGGTCTAAGTGAAACTAAATCAAGTATTATTTTCAATCAAAAAAATGGATTTGGTGATAAAACTTCCATTGTGGAATTCAAAGGGATCATCGGTGGTGTATTGCTGTTAGGTCCTTTAGTCTTGTTATCAATCCCAGGTTTGTTCATTGAAGGTGCAAATAATTTGAGTTATGCCGCTTTATTATGGTTTGCCGCTGAATTAATGACTACAGCGGCCCTTTGTACTCATAACTCCAAAAGTAATTTGGTCTTTGTATACGGTGCCACTGTGCTCCTTAAACTTTGTTCCTTTGTGATCTATTTTGGTGCTTTTAAAGTGGCATATCAGGCTATGTTTAGCCATGGTGAAATTGACTATTTTGAAGATATTGATAGTGATGAGGACGACGATGAAAAAAGTATTAGGAGAAAGAATAACTGGTGCTTTTATGTGTCCCTAGTTGCAAGTGGTTTATATCACACAATCTATACATTTGAAATGTTCTTTCAAAACCCTTCATTGTTAATTATCTCTAGATTCACTATGTTGAAAGAGTTCTTACCACATTGGTATTGTCAAATTCCTTACTATATTCTATTTGTGGCCTCTGGAACTATGGTAGGTGTCATAATTGGTGTTAATATCTACCGTGAGATTCCAATCCAGGGATTTGTTTGCATGTCAATGATGCTTGTGTGGGTCATTGGATTCTTAGCGCTCGATTACTCAACTTATACAATGGGCATTGATATCATTGACAACTTTCAAGGTAAGTTGTTATACTATTTCTATATAAACTGGACCTCATTCTGTGTGATTGTGACATTTATATTCTCCTTCTTCACTGTTTGGGGTGTAATCATTCACAATTCAGGGCGGTCCAATAACGATTTAGAGGAGGCAAGACATCCTGGTTTGGCTCCGGCAATTGACGGCGATGACAGTAACATGTTTGAACATGGCCCTTAAATGTTGGACATGAAGATCAAAGACCCAGGTACCTTGTGATTTCTTTTGGAACTTTTTCTTCCACTTTTATATTGTATTGAGAAATATTTGGCTTCAAGTTCTAGCCCTTTATCATAATATATGATTAATGCCTTTCATTTCCAACATGATCACTCTGTAACACATAATGTAGTTCATCCTGTTAACCAATGACGGAAGATCAAATAGCTATGTAGTGTCTGGTTTACTTATCTTTTAACCAGTTTGCATGGCATTTCTTTGGACTCCGCAAGGGCTTACTATCAGAATTGAACTACAATTGGTGTTCTACTTAGATTTGTCATCGATGGTTTGAACTGATTTCAAATAAAGTTGAAAGATACAAAACCACATCAAGGGACAAATATTTTGGTCAAAAGCTTCCATGCCTACCCTGGCTAATCTACAACGTATTCACTTTTGTCTTTGCTACAAATATAGGGACTTTCGAATCTCTGTATCTATTATTGAAATACTATCCATAATTTAGTTTATCACACCTCAGATATCTTAAATCTCGGTGTCTCTATGGTCGACGTAGCTCCATAAACTTTATTCCAATTCGATTTGAGTTGTTCTCTTTTTTTGAAAGCAGCAATTTCCTTTCCACTAGGGCCCTCAATGGCAGTTGGGCCTCTCTTTACCTTTTTTAGGGCTTCCTTAAAGGTGGTTTGTTCTGTAGCCACGTTAAAAGTTTGATTAGCGGGAAGATGTTGCCCTTCGACTGCACTGTGCTGACTATCGTTTTCCTGATCTGATCCATGGTCTTCAGTATCGTTGAGATTCTTTATACAGGAGGGATGATTCCTCTTTCCCAAAGATCCAGATTTCCCGGTATGTATCATGGCAACAAATAGCACAAGCGTCACACAGATGTTAGTCCAGTTTCGATAAATAAAGAACAACTTCCCACGGAAATTATCAATGATGTCAACACCTTGTGCATAGCAGATACCATCCATCACTACAACCCCAGCAGCCCAGAATATTATCATCATGAACACAATGGTTCTAAAGTCAGTAGCAGATTGATTCTTCTTATAGTTGGCGACACCTATGAAGATAACACCACTAAACGTTGTTAAATAGCCCGTGAAGTAAGCGACAAGTACAGGCCAGTGAGGTGTGAAGTCTTTGAAGAGTGTAATTTTTTGGTGATATTCATCATTATTGGGTCAGTCTTCAATAGTTCTAACCATTCAAGCCCTGACATAATGGCATAACCTGATATTGGAATGATCACTTGACCTTTATCAACCCAAAGACCTGTGATCAGAGATCTGAGATCAGTATTGAAGAACAACTTGTAGCTATACACCATGAACACAACAACAAAGGCAACAATTGACCATGCCTCCAAGACACCACTCAGAAATATCCAGTTAGTAGCACTTTCGTTATTGTTAATCAATGTAACATAAGAGGCAATTTTCACCGCTTGAACAGCTATGTAAGCAATCATAGTAATGGCAACCTCATATTCATCACCGCATAGCGCAAGTGTAGAGAGGATGGCTAAGGGAGCAATTGAACTCAAGATTAACTCGAAGACCTTAGAATATAGCGGTGTCAATTTCTCAAAAGTGTTATCTTTACTTTGATAAAACTTGATCGAAGGATCTGTCATGTTTCTTGGCTCATAGTCAGCGAGGACACAATAGTAACCAAACTTGGAGACCTTGAAGTGGTGAGTGGTCTGATAACCATCTGTAACAGGTTTATCAAAAGCGTGAAATATTTTGCTTCGGTGGAAGCCTTTGAATTCTCCTAGCTTTGGATCTTCGTATTTACAAGACCATTGTGCATTAGATCTTGAACAATCAATAGGGGTTTTGCTCGTGTGGGTCTTAAAAGCTTTGAAAATGTCGTTGTGCTTGTATATCAATACCGTTGCATCTTCCTCAGGAAACTTGTTCAGTTCAACTCTAATACTCTCTTCAGCATATGAGCACCTGTGCACCTGGGCAGCTAGCGATAGTGGTGCCCAGAAGATTAAAAGTTTCATGATAGTTGTACCTAGATCAATAGTGATATGATGATAGAAGTAAGGCAAGCACTTTGGGAGATTTCACCTTTTATAGCTCAAGATCTGTGAGGTGATTAGAGCGCTCTAAAATGAAACAGAAATAGCTCACAGTGACCAACTACAAGACTGTTTGACTGGCCTGCGGTGAGCAATTGACACCAAAAATTAGAGGTTCTAGTTAGGGATGTCTCCCTTCCATCCATATACAGAATGACCATGGCTCTCAGCACGGTTCTCCGTTTAGTCTTTGCAGAGCTCTTTAAAGATGATCATCTCCGTTATACGGTGGCCTACCGTAATAAATTTTGACCAGCAGAGGCGGCAATTGGCCACACATCATAACCAAAAATGAATCAAGTCTCAATATCTTTTTTGTCCAGTTGCATTCTTCCTGTTCCTTTTGAAATAATGTCCAAAGGTGTTTGCAATTAACTACTACTTTATCCACCTTGATTATTGACACGATTTCGGTTGGCAGACAATTTTTCTTAAATCGAAAAAGTGAACACCAAATCGGTGCACTTTTCCTTTAAGACGAAATCAATCCCAAGAAAGTTCTATTACTTTGCCATGGACTCCTCTACAATCACCTTCATTGTGACCCTGGTGGTCGCATTCATGTTTTTGAGATGGTTCATCAGCTCTGACGACGGTGAAGTCGATGGTGTTACCAACAACTTTGCCCCAACAGAAGAAACAGTCAGAGAGGCTACTATTGAAAGAGCCTCTGACAGAAACAACTCGCGCCGTCCTGTGAACTCAGACATGATCGAGGTTGTGCAGTCCATCGCTCCACACTTGACCGTGGCCCAAATCAGATACGATTTGCAAAGATCAGGCTCTGTTCAGGCAACAGTGGATAGATTTCTAAGCGAGGGCACTTTGCCTTTCCCTCCTGGGGAAGAGCCACGAGCAGCTACTTCCAATGATACACAGGATGAGAGAAACAAGAAGGACAACATCAAGCCTGAGAATCTTTTGAAGAAATACAACGTTGATGCTACAGCTGCTTCCACATCTGGTGCCTCCACAAAGAAAGAGTGGTCAAATGATGCCGACGAAAGAAGCAAGACATTACAGGAAAAGAAAGCTGACATGATCTTAAAGGCTAGAAAGAGACTGGAAGCTCAATTGAAGAACGAACAGGATCTATCACAGTTGGAGAAATGAGTACTGACATGGTCGAGTGCTTCCAACTTAGCTACGTATGAATTATCATGAATGAGTCTTTTTATTTTGAACTATGTAGATCTTCATTCAGCCTCTGGTTTTGATGGTGCATTATTTGTCATTAAAGTAGGTTGGACTCTCTTCCTCTGTTTCACTGCTGGTGAGTGGATAGTGGTTGGTTTGTTTGAAGTGGCCTGTTCTGATTTAGCATCATCTATCACAACAACATCGACGTTTTTGATATCTTTCGGCTTCTCTTCTATGACGGCAGGTTTTGATATTGGAAGTTTAGGAGGTGTAAGCATCATATCGTCTAATTTCTTCTTTTTAGAAATGAAATCAAGCACATCATTAACAGGTCTTTTCTTGATTTGTGGAGATGCCATTGAGGATTTAGGATCTGATTCAGTTTCAGGTAGTAACGATCTATGATCCACATTTAGTTTAGTCCCCAGCTCACCATTTTTAAAACTAATGATGGTACAGAACCCATCTGCTGAACTAACTATAAGTGAATCACCATCTGCGTTCCAGGACAAATCTGTCAAAATTCTGTAATGTATGCTAGATACAGATCCCAATGCATTCTCATGTTGCGTATCAAAGATGTAGACAGCGTCTTGCGTAGCAACGGCATAAACCATCTTGTAAGGTAGGTCAAAAGCTGATTTGTCCACCACGTTTTTGTCTAACTCATAAAATATTGGTGAAAATGCAACCACCAAGGCAGGTTTCTTAAAGCCTGGAAGGTGTGCAATTGGAGGTTTGTTTAGCCCACTTCTTGAGTATATATAAACGGTATTCGTTAGGTCCTCTTTGCTTTCCTCTGATTGTGTGTTACTTTTGAAGATACCTGAAGGAGTGAAAAGAAAGTGACCATCAGGTGAGAATGTCAATCTCCTAAAGAACGATTCCAAGTTTTCAGTATGATAAAGCATTGAGCTCTTCAGATTGCCGAAGTTTAAGGGCACTTGTTGCCTCACTGCAGGTAGTGGAGATGGAGATCTTGGTGATTTGATAGAGGTGGTGGTGGAAGTAGCAGTCTTTGAGGGTAGTTCGATTGACTTTGGTAAATTTTCTTTAGTCAAAGGTGTTGTATTTGAAGTATCAATTTGATCAGTGATGCTTATTCTAGTAGGTAGTTCAGTTCTTGAAATTTTGAAATAGACGGTAGGTGAAATCCCCAGTGACTCTTTAATCCCATCTTTCTTATTCGTGCTTAAGGAGTAGATATGAATTGAACGATCAGCCGATTGGGTAGCGACAAATTTACCCATTGGATCCCAAGCAACACCTTGCACATAATGATTATGTTCAGCAATCTGATTTACCTGTTGCCCAGTAGTGGCATCGTAAATTCTGGAGACGTTATCAGTGGATCCTGTAATGATATACTTAGAGTCAGGCGACCAAGCTAGATCATAGATCTCAGATGAGGAAGACCTACAAGCGTGTCTCAGCACCCATGACTCTTTCAAATCTTCATCATCCTCTTGGCCAAACTCCTTCACCACACTTTCACTAAGGGTCCAAAGCAGCACCGTACCATCATCACCACCTGTGGCTAGTATCTCACCTTTAGGATCAAATCTCACAACGTTCACTGCCTGTGTATGTCTCGCTAGCGTGGATAGATACTCAGCACTCTTCCCCTCAGAGCCCTCACTGACTTTCCAGATCTAAAACCGAGTTAGTAACTAGCCAATTGAGCTGGAAAAATGATTTATACTTACACGGACATTGTTATCACCACCACCAGTGACCAGTCTATCAGAGCTGTTTCCCTCCCTGTTTGGCTGGAAGTGGACACTGTAAACGGGCTCATTGTTATCGTGCCACACGATAGTCAAGTTGGAAACGTCCATTTCGACTTAGGTGACTTATGCTTCGTTTAAACTGGAGCCTTTGTTAGGGGAAGACGCGTGCTTCAATTTCGTGTTTTTGATGATGAGGCCATTCTGCGGCGCGTAACGATTTTCGCGTTTTCGCGACTCTTTTGGAATATTCAGAAACAAAAAAAATCTGAAAGTTTTTCACTCTCTTTGAATGAGCGAAGATTCATAGAGCAGAGAGATCTGCTGGAGTTGAGGTGATAACGTGTGTCCCATGCAGTGATCAGTGGCTACAGGAGTGCCACTCTCAATGTGGAAGCCCATACAACCTTTTACCTCCAGACAGAGTCTTGAAGGCTCTTAGCTTTGCATATCTTGTCAAATCCCACCTGAGTATTAAACCTACTACCTTGTGGTGCCGTTTTTATGCAGAAATGAAAGTAATATCATCTTTCGGTGATTGGATAGTCTCAATGCCCTTGTGGAATGACGTCTTTAGAGTCATTCTTCTGGGCTGGTGTATCCCTACATTACTTCTAAATAGGTATTAATACATTGATTGATGCGAATATAAAAGATTTTATAATGTAGAGTTCCCTTCTAGTTTCCTCTTCTTCTTTTTAGACTCTGCTGTGTCTGATGTGATTTTAAATGAAATCACCTGGCCAAAGTTTGTGCTGATAGTCAATCCATCATCTATTGGTATCCAGTTCTCAATCTGTTGAAAAGCATCAATTGGTGTCGTAGCTGACTTACCTTTACTGGAAACAGGTAACAATGGTGGTGAGAATAGTGTAATAACGTTTTCATTATCAATCGGTTCAACTCTGACTGCACAAGTGTCCTCACTGTATCCAAAATGTGTGATTCTCCAGTAAAGCCTTTTCTGATCACCAGCTAGTTTCCTTTCAATGGCCTTAGGTAGCTTTGTTTTACTGATCGCAATGAAGTCACTTTGGAACTTTGATACTTTTAAGTACTCTTCTGTGAAATAATTTGGGTATCTCTTAATCAAAAACTCAATAACACCAGCCTTTGAATGACAGTCAACCACATATGCGTCATAAAAAAAGCTTTTTTTCAGTGATATCTGCTGAAGTCTTACTGAAGTGTCACCATCCTCTACTAACTTGTTATGTTGATTCACATACTCTTCAACTAGTTCTCTTTCTTTCTTTGGATCAAGATATTTTATTGGCGTGAAAACTGGAACTAAAGAATAGACCAAATCGGGTCTCACAGCTTCATTATACTCGTTCAAAAACGTTTGGAACCCATTCAGTTGACTCTTTCTGTCATCATATATAGTGATCTCTTGAATGTTGTGGTAATGATCCAAGATATCTGTTAACACTTGAGTCTTGAACTCCAGAGTACTTTCAAAGTCACCTTGCTTCAAGATCAGCCCATGATACTTTAGATCCCTTGAGCTGAGAATATCCTTGATAATATCTGTAAACAGCTTCTTCCTTCTTCTTGTGAGGACGATAGTTAAGGTTTCATCATCCTCAGCTGACAACTTCATCAACTCCACAATATCTTCATTCCAGAGTGATTCCCAAGCACGCTCACTTTCAACATCCCATCCATCACCAACATTCCTCAGCATCAATGGAAAGGCCCACCAGCCACCATTGTGTATCATTTCAGCATTGTTTAAGATACCCACCGTGGAATCATTGTATAACGATGGATTGGGACTTGGAGATCTGAATATAGTGTTATCGAAACCATAAACGTGTAACTTCCGTATTTTCTCAACTTTTGGAGCCTCTTTGATACCCGAACAGTCCCAAAGCACTAGAGGATTGGTGATATTTACACTGGCTGATTGGTCCTGCGCGCCATCACTTTTGAAGCCTTTGGTTCTCTTGATGTTCTGACTTGAAGGATTTTCGAATGTAACAGCTTTCCTAGCGGAATTCAGACTTTCAATTGGCTTATGCAAGTCAGTAACCTCCTTCTGTGGTCTCTCGTGGTCCTGTTCTCTGTTGTACATGAACGCAGCTGGTGAGTTTTGGAAAAGGCTATTGATGAAGCTCATCCGAGAAGGCTCAAAGTATCAAGTTAGTGTATGATCTTGTGGATCGTGCAGCTAAAATGGAAGCAACAAGAGATCAGTCAAAACCCTTAACGAACTGAACGACAAAGATACCAAGTAAGCCCTAATTAATTACCACAGCTTTGTTAGAAAACGGGTTTTGTAATTGATGATGCTCATGATAAAAAAATTCGCGAAACATTAAACATATATGAAACAGAATGGCTTGGTTTAAATGTGAGGAATTGTGTATCACACAGTCTTTCTGAAGGGATGAAAGATAGATGAAGCTCTTCCCACTTACCACAAGTGTGCGTTAAGAGAATCAAAAAAATTGCAAAAAGAAATGCTCTCACTCAGAGTCGAACTGAGGATCGCTACATTACTAGTGTAGCGCCTTACCAACTTGGCCATAAGAGCTTTTCTTGAGTGTTCTTGAAAGGGAAATCTCCTCGATTTGCCATTCTGGTATGTACACGCTGATTTTTATAGCTTAAATTCATCAACACCTACAATTTGACCTCTACATAGAGACACTACATCACTGTGCTCTTCTAAACTCTCGAAAAGGATGGCTTGGGACTTGCCACCAGTAATTGGTGTTGGTGTATGTTCAATTCTGAGCTGTTTATCAACAAAACTGCAGAATACTAACGTTTACAGATCCCAGTTGTGATAATTGCATCGATCGGTTATGGTGGTCATTTACTAGTATTTAAAGATACTTTAAGCAAAGATCAGCAGATATGGTTCCAACTGTGTCTGACGCTTGTTTGGATCTCATATCTACTGGCCATTTACACAGATCCTGGGTCCCCACCAAAAGATTTTCAACCTGTGAAAGGGCAATGGAGAAAATGGTGCCGTAAGTGTGAAGCCTATAAGCCTGAAAGAGCACATCACTGCAAGACCTGCAGGAAGTGTGTCTTACAAATGGACCACCATTGTCCCTGGATTGCTAATTGTGTTGGTCACCGTAATATGCCACAATTCTTAAGGTTCTTGCTTTTGGTTGATTACACCAATACATATGCCTTTTATCATCTATGTCGAAGAGTCGGAGCTTTTTGGAAACAGAGAAGTCAGCCTATATACCTGATATCAAAAGTTGAGCTGATCGCTGTTATCGTACTTACACCATTGAGCTTTTTTGTGTTATTTACTGTTGGGACGATGACTTTTAGGTGGTTTTACAGAATAATGTTCACTGGGATGACTGAAATCGAATCTTGGGAACATGATCGAATTGAAGCACAGCTAGGTTCTAAAAGATTCTGGAACAAGATCCAGAAGAATTACAAGATGCTACATGGCAAAGAATTAAAGTCCATAACATCCTGGTCTAGCTCACATAGAATTATTCAAGATTCTTTAGGCGATGATGAAATGCCGGAGATTTTCTCAATTGATGATTTAGTCTTCCCTTATGACATTGGAATCTTTGCCAACTTATTCAATGCATTTGGCTACCCATGGACTTGGCCCTTACTATGGGCCGGTCCCTTAGGTGATGGCCTACATTTTGAAAAAAACGAATTCGTTGATACTGAAGGTACGGGCGATGATGAGCTTGGCTCAATTCCATGGCCTCCTGATTCTGGCCATGATGATGCTAAACCAATCGAAACTTCACAAGACGATGAAGATGTTACGCGAGCTGGTATGAGACGTCGTAATGTTGACAGAGGCGAATGGATAAACTCATATGGTGAGAAAATCTCTGATTTTGGTGTCGACATTGAAGCTGAAGAAGGTGAGCTCTTTATCAAATAAGGTGACATGTATACTACATGTGGTACTCAAATATAAAACATATAATTAACAAGTTGTAGTAAACAATAACGAGAAATCAAACCTATAGAAAAATAAAACAACAATCAACAATTAAAAAACTCAATTTTTTGGTCATTCCATTTTAGTGTCACCATCTCTGTCAATTACCGTTGGTTCAGTAGTTTTCGTTTGATCCGTTATTATACTAGTGGTGTCAGTATTACTGTTCTCGTTAGCAATATCATCAGCTGTGGTGTCATTGCCTTTGATTTCAGTGTCATCTTGTGGTATAGTAGAATCATTATCGACTGTGACATCTTGTTCTAAAACTGAAGCAACTTGAGGATTCACCTTCTTGGCAGTTGGGGCAGCAACCTCTGAGTCTTCTGGTTTCTCAATGGTGTTATCGCCTTCAACATCGACATCTTTAGCTTGAGCAGCCTTGACCTTCTCTTCGGCTCTCTTAGCTTCGCTGACCTCTAAGAATGCCTTGAATTTCTCTGGTGATTCGATTAATGCATTCAATCTATCTTTGGCTTCAGCAGTCAGGTTTTCATCATCAAGTGTAGCCTTCAATAAACCATCCAACTTACCAGAAAGTCTTTCGTTGGCCTTGATGTTAGTCTTTTGAGGTTGATTGTAGATAGAGAATCTTGTGAATTCATCATGGCTGTTTGGTTCAAAGAACAACTTATAATTCTCTTTTGCAATCTTGACCTTCAATTGGGAATCAGTGTAGCCTTCCAATTCTTCATCTTCAACATCGTCAAGATCATAAGACTTGGCAAATGGTAGCTTCACTTCACTTACATTGACACCTTCAGTAGGATGAGCAATAACATAAGAGGTCAAGTAGTAGTTCCATTTCTCTTCTTCATCCTTATGATCAGTCAGCGTCAAATCATCCAGAGCAACGTATTGGATAGAAGCAAGTTTTTTATCTTCATCATACTCAATCCTGAACATGTTTTCTTCGGGATTCATTTCACCCCTAACCTTGTTACGGTATATTATTTGGTCTTTAGCAGTTGTTGTAGATGACTTTCGATCCTTTTCAAATAGCACCATAATTTCAGATGAGTGAGAATCAGTGATGATTGAATGCAGATGTTTAGCCAAAGATTGAGTGACCTTATCAACAGTGTATAATTTGTAGGCTCTGTTTCTGTATGCTTGACGTAAGGCTTCTTCAAACCATTGGTGTTCAACATCACCTTCGATGACTCTTTCAGAAAACGCTAACAGTTGAGTGTATGCATCTTCTTTGGCGAACTCCAAGCCTTGTTGTTCCAGTTGATTGGATAACAAGTTCAAGTCTTTAGCAAATTGGACATCAGAACGTGATTTGATATCTTTGGTGACTTCATCATTGATCTTTTTGACTTCCACCAATCTATCATAAAGAACTCTTAAATGACGGAAAAACACATAGATGTTTGTATTGGCAAACAAATTGTAGATGTGTCTCTTGGTTTCAGCACTTTGAGCAGCTAACGGTTCATGGTTGGCTGTTTGAACCCAAGTGTCTGATATTTGATCCAATTGCTTAGATTCTTCTTCATTCTTCTCAGCAGTTTCAGCAGTGGAGTCATGGCTTGGAGAAACTGAACTTTCTGGTGTGTCATCTCTAACAAATCTTGACTGTTTGGATTTACGCAACACATCTTTCAACAAATCAGTGTCACGATTACGTTTGCGTGAACCTTCAGTGTCTGAGTTTGAATTGTGAGACTTGGAACCATCCTTTTCACCGTTTTCTTCACTGAATTCATCGCCGATTCTTTTGGACATGGCTTCTTCCACAACTTCTGAATCAATGGAGAAGAACAATGAGATAAATGACTTGAAGAATTCATACAATCTCTCTTTGTCATTCACTGAGTATGAACTACCAGCGTTCAAAAACACATAAACCAGCTTGGTAATGTCATACAAGACCTCATTGTCAAGGAATTCGTAGTCAATTTGCTTCTGTGGTTTCGGTGTCAACGGATGCAATCTCTTATTTGTTTGTTCAGACTTGATCGTGGAAATCTCAGATACTAATTGCTTAGTGGTCAACAGTTTCTTATCAGCCTGTTTGAATGTTAAACCCAAATGGTCCAGAGATTTGAAGTACGATTTTTGCTCTTGCTCTCTCCAAACTTTGTTCCATTCACGGTGGGCTCTTCTCCATTCCTCATCTTTCTGTTTTAATCTCTTCAATACAACAGGGACGGCAACGGCTGGATTCTCATGTAGAGCATCAATGACCTCAAAACCTTTCTCCTTACCATAGATCTTACGCACCACCTTCTTGTAGATAGTTTGAGAGGTATGGCCTAAACCGTTTGGCAATTTGAAAACAGCCTTCTCCTCATTGGTCATGTTAGCAATTCTGTTAGCAATGGTTTCAAAAGTTTGAATGGTTCTCAAGTTGGCCTCCATGTAAAAATCGTATTCATGTCTTTCTTCTTCGATTCTGAAGAGGATTTCTTCGTATTGATTCTTACGATGTGCAATAAACCCCGAATCTTCAGAAGCCCAAGTTGGATGGCCAACCCACTCATCATTCAAAACCTCCCAGCACATCTCATCTCTACCTGAACATGGCATGTAAGTGTCAATTTTTGGTAACTTTCTGTAACTTGGACCATAAGGTTTACACAGCAACAAGTCCAATTGATGTTTCTTATATGGGATGTTCTCAATGTGTAAAGGCTTATCTTCAAACCCGACAAAGCTCTTGAACCAATCGAATAGATCCTGGTGAGAACCAATGAAGCCCTCGACTCTTTGGATCAAAATCTCCTTATCGATCAGATCTTGGTTGAATAAATTGATGATCTTCAAGAATTCATTGTAACCTTGCTTGCTACCAATGGCCTTCTTGACTTTATCGAAGAAACTAATCTCATCAACTAAGTTAGAAGTCTTAATCTGTGGTTCGACAGGTTCAGGAACACCAGGGACCAAGGTTGGCACGGTGTCTTCATTGACTTTGCGTCTAGGAGTAGCAGAGATAGAACCTCTTAAGTTCGAAGTTGGAATGTCCTTGTTAAATCTAGCTGTTTCATATGGTTCACCAGCTTTGCCTTTCAAACTACCAACAGCAGGAGGGGAAAAGTTACCAACAGGAGGTAACTGTGATTGGCCACTCGGGTAATACTCTTGTTGCTGAGGAACACCATTAGCTGGAGCATTTGGATCTGGTAGGAACTGCTTGAAGTCATTCAGTAAGTCTGGGGCATTCTGGAACAAGATAGTGACTTGAGAGTAGACCTCTTGAATTGGCTTCTGTTCTCTTTGATAAGTTTGCAAGATTTCAAGGAAGTGCTTGTAGATATCTGGCTGATTTGAAAAGCGAGTCTTGATCTTGTTCACGTAGTTGATGGCGTGGTTGAATTCAACTGGTCCTTGAGACTTGCGTTCATTTAATTGACTCGCGCTACCACCACGGTTGGCAGCAGCTTGTAAATGAGACAACGAAGAACCATCTTGGTTATAGGCATAGCCTTCACCTTGGTTAGCGAAACCTTGTTGTAACGGTTGACCTTGTTGCTCTGGTTGACTCAGTGGCTGTTGCTGTTGATGTTGTTGTTGATGTTGTTGCTGTTGCTGTTGCTGCTGCTGCTGTTGCTGCTGCTGCTGTTGCTGTTGTTGTTGCTGTTGCTGTTGCTGTTGCTGTTGCTGTTGCTGCTGTTGTTGTTGCTGTTGTTGAAGATGATGTTGTTGCTGTTGTTGTTGCTGTTGCTGCTGTTGTTGTTGTTGTTGGGCCTGGGGCGGCTGTTGTGGCTGTTGTGGCTGCTGGTTTTCATATTCATGGCCACCTTGTTCATAGATAGTTCTTGGTCTAGCTTCAGCGATAGTGGTAGTGGTACCCATTGGGGTGGTGACTCTGATGGCATTTGGATCTGATGGATCTAACGAACACTCGATTCTGTAACCTGGTGGTAAGAAAGTGTTGAAACCTTGAATCAAGGAAGGATGACCTCTAAACAGCGTGGAAACTCTATCAATGACGCCAGGAGTATCAATGGTTTGACTCTTGAAATCCTTCATGATATCCAAAAAGTGATTATAAACATCTGGACGGTTTTGGAATTGAACTTTAACCTGGTCCAGATAAGACAAGGCATCCTTGACGTTCAAAGGTCTGTAAGCTGACAGTGAGGCACCACTTTGAGGCTGCTGTAAAGCCGGGGCCTGTGATGGGGCCTGTTGTTGCACTTGTGAGGCCTTGCTCAAGTCTTGTAGTGGTTGTGGAGGTTGACTTTGAGGTTGGGCATTTTGTGTCTGTTGGTTTTGATCATCATTCTTGACAGGGAAGTTCAGAGGAGGTGGATTGATGCCATTGCTAACAG
Organism: Taiozyma odintsovae; assembly: GCA_030557705.1. Taxonomy (NCBI): domain Eukaryota; kingdom Fungi; phylum Ascomycota; class Saccharomycetes; order Phaffomycetales; family Wickerhamomycetaceae; genus Taiozyma; species Taiozyma odintsovae. Next base: position 17,092 of record JANIVH010000001.1, read on the forward strand.
GATTCAAAACAAAGTTATGAGATGAGCTGCCCAAACGGCCAATGGATGGAAGTTGGTAATAACCGCCTGTGAGATTTTTTGTTAGTATACTAGTTGTTTCAGGGGACCAACCCTGGTGGAGCAACAGTTGAAATTCTGCCAAAGACATTAAATCTCGAGTATCGTGATTTCATGGCCCTTTTGACACCTTCGCTGTATGCTTCACCCTTAGTTTTTTGATTGGTTCGTGATGTTTTACTTACTTGACTCCATACCAGTGTGTGAAGGGATAGGTGGTGGAGGAAGAACAGGGGCACCTTGACGACTATAGAAGATTGTTAGTAAAGAAATCAGGGGATCACAGAGCGCCCAGGAGAGCAAAGACACATAGACTCGAGGCTCGATCCTTGAATGTAACAGTGGTGGTTCATAAACTTACCTTTGTATAGGTGGGATACCAGGTCTCTGGTTGTCAGCAGATTCTGACTTGTCTTCCCAAATTTCAGGCATTCTGGAGTGTAATCACGCGTATAGTAGCTCCAGTGGGTAGGAATACTTCAGATTAGTAAATCTCAGAATGTGAGAAAGTAAAACTTTGCACGATTTAATTTGGTTCAAAGACTTTGTCCTTAACACAGAACAGAAAACGTGAGACTATTCTGGATCTAGCAAAAGCCGAGTGAACAAAAAAGCTGTTGAGGTAAAGCACTGAAGTAGCAAATACAAGGAGTGCACGTGTACAGTATGTGTATACGGTGTCTGGCCTTTGGGAACTGGAAACTGGGAACGGTGTCCTTGATTGCCCGTGATTGGTGGTTTTCCAGTGGAATAGCGCTGAAAGCGTCGTTTTTGTTGATTTTAATTTTCGCTCCCAAAAGGAAAAAAAATCTGTCATCTCTACTCGGGCAAACAAGACTGACATATAGTGTTACCCGGGGTTTGCCAGTTTTGAGAGGTTCTAGTAAATGTGCTGGATTTTTGGTACAAGGGAAACTTTTATTGGCTCAAAAACTGGTCATGACACTTTCTAGTGGTTTGATAGTTGATGTTCTTGAAAATTGTGATTCATGGTCTCCTATAAATACAATTTTGGTGTGAAACTCCCAGTAAACGAGCTTCAATACTCAAAAAAAAGACCAGATATATAAACAATTCAGCTTCTATTCCAATACCAGGGCCAATCAGACCCTACTCTCTCTTCACTCTTCCCACACTGTTCCGTCCGTGCCACTGTACCGCAATCATGTGTGTCCCGGACCACCTGTCACAGTTTTCCGGGCCAATAAACTCGAATTGTCCCCGCTGTTTTCCGAAGCAATCTGATTTGATGAAACTAAAGTCATACAATAGGCTCAAGACAATGGCAGGATCGAGAAGGTGTCATTGACGAGCTTGGTCTGTTTATCCATGTCTTCCCTTACCGTAGTTGCTGTTTGCTCACTGCTGTCACCCCACTTGCTCCACCGGCTACAAAATATACTGACAAAACAATTGTGTGATATCTTTATCTCAGATTACGTAATCTCACCTGAGCCCACACTCTCGAAATTTGGACAAAACAACCACCTTTGTTACAGCCAACTTACTCTGTTTCTCTTTATTCACCAGTAAATAGGCTCTCCAACGACACTGCTGACATTCCTTACACCATGGCCTCGCACGACCTGTCCGTCTTCCTGGACCAGATCAATCTTAACGACCTCCACGACTCTCCGGGTGATGATACCACGCTTCACCGCTCTGATAACATGAACATGTACGATCTACTATTGAACATCAACACTAAGCCAAAGGACACCACGGTCCCCGTGAGCAATGTTAACAGAATATACTCAGCCACGGCAATCGACTCCGTGCCTCCTACCAGCACCATCAACCCAAAGCAGCTGAACTCCTCCAAGGCCGAAGCCACTGTTACCACCATTACGGCACCTTCTTCCGCCTCCACTAGCTCCAATTCATCTTCATTGGCATTACCACAATCACAATCTTCTACCGTTGATGATGTTATGTCGATATCTTCTGACGATGATGAAGCCTCTGCTACTCGACAACAAAAGAAACGCAACAGTTTTAATAACTGGTCGATGAATGATGAGTTTAACAAGGCCATTCAAACATGGCTTTCCCAGAATGAAAGGACCTCCAAGAGGAACAGCTTCACTGAGCATTCCATACAACAGCGTAATGTTATCAAGACCTCTTTGAACAAGAGAAGAAAATCTGATTCTCAAGTTGCATTCCATGGTATTCACTCTTTAAATCTGAACAATTCACTGCCATCCACCAAACAATCCACTCCTATGCCTCGTCATTCTTCCATTTCTATCCCATCTTCGACCCATCTGGGCTCTGCATTGGTCGAGACAAATGACGATGTTGAATCTTACGAAACCTCACATAATGAATCCACTTCAAATCTGAACGATGACGAGGAAGAGGAGAAACCATTCAAGTGTGATAGTTGTCCAAAGGCATTCAGAAGATCTGAACATCTGAAGAGACACATTAGATCTGTTCATTCAAACATAAGACCATTCCCATGTAAATTCTGTGAAAAGAAATTCTCAAGATCGGATAATCTGGCCCAACATCTAAGAACCCACAACAAGCAATCACAAAGCTCCCGTTGAAAGTTTTATCTTCTGAATTTCCCATGATTATTTTGCTATCATCTTTTTTTTTTATTATGATTATGAACTTACGAATTGGTCGTTTAACTGCATTTTTTTTTTCTATCCTTTGTTTTGGGTGTGGTCATCATACTACGTTGCTACGAGGTATCAATAGGGTTGAACAGGCTACATTATGGAGATTGGATTCTACAATATTGGACGCTGGAATATCTCCTCGATTGGCCCTCAGTTTGTTAACCATTGATATCAAACTTTTCTTTAGCTATGGCTTAATTTTTATTTACTCTTGCTCACTTTCTTGCTTTATGATTTCTGTCGTCTATCTATTTTTTTATAACTCTTAGTTTTTGTCCCATGTTTTCAATATCACAACAAATATTCGTTCTTTAAAAACTTTGTATTGCCCGTTAATCTTCCTTGATAAATACTAATAGACAATGTTAATGGTAGTGCGTATATAAAGTGGCTTATGTAAGCAAGGCGTATCCTATCACGTGTAGCTTTTTTGCTAAAAATAAGGTTAAGATCCCCTTAAAGCAGCCATTTCCGAGTTTAAAACTAGTTTATCAGTTACTCTGTCTATTTCCCTTTTAGTTGTTTCAGTTTCTAGCTTATCAGACTCTTCTTAGCTGTTTAAATGGAGGCATTTCTCCTGCATTCCTAATCACTAGAAAGGTACACGAAAATTTCACGCCTGGCCAAAAAAAAAAAAGAGAACACTTCATCAAAACATCAACACCATTAATTAAACTCCAAATACACCCTATTGAAGTATGAGCCCGATCCCTACGGTGACAGATGTCAACTTGACGAAGGACATTACGACGGGAGAGAAGTTTCTGAATGACTACAAGCTCATCAAGAAGCTAGGTAGTGGGCACAATGGGAAGGTATACCTGAGTGAGAACATTCAGGATGGGAAACTATACGCTATCAAGGAGATATCTAAAGTGACAAAAATTAGTATTTTGAACAAGAATCCAGACTTACAATTGGCCAAGATCCAGAATGAAATTGATATCATGCAGAAGATCCTTGAACATCCAAAAATCCTCAAGTTATACAAAGTGTTGAACGATAGTAAGTTCAACAAGATCTTTTTGATTTTAGAATATTGCTCAAATGGTGAGTTAAATTTCAACTCGAGTCTGAAGAAACCTGGATATCCTTTTCAAGTAAGTCTGCTAAAGTCCATTATCAGAGACGTGACATTGGGACTAGAATACCTCCATGGTTTAGGGATTATCCATCGTGATATTAAACCGTCCAATTTGCTAATGAACAGTGATAATTTCGTCAAGATTAGTGATTTTGGGATCTCCAACTTCGTGAATGATGGGAATAACAGATGTTCATTCGGTACGCCTGCTTTTCTGGCCCCAGAATTGTGTGATGTTGATGATGAGAGGAATAATGATAATGAGAGTGAAAATGGGGATGATGATGGTAATGACAATAATGATAATGAGTACAAGAATAATGATTACTTTGTTAAAAATAAGCAAAATGATTCCAAGATTGATGTTTGGAGTTTGGGTGTTAGCATATATTGCCTATGTTTTGGAGAGTTGCCCTTTAAAGGTACTAATGAGTATGAATTGTTCAACAGGATCATCAATGATGAAGTGACCTATGATCTGGAGAACTTGCAATTCACGAAGGATGAAGAGTACGACTATCCAAAGGAGAATGAGCTCCTAATTGACTTATTGAGGAAAATGTTAAATAAGCAGCCAAATAAGAGGATTTCTACATTAGATATCAAGAATCATGAATTTGTCATCAATGATCTATCGAGCTCTAAACTGAAAGAATTCCAGAGCTTCAATCAATCATACTTGGACCATATCACTACTAAGTCCAAAAACTTGAACTTGTCCTCCCAATTCATCCTTAGAACCAACTCCATTCAAAGGAGATTCAAGTCAATATTCAAAAGAAGATCGTCAAGTTCCTCAACAAGTGAACGTCCAGATATCGCATCACCAGTGAGCTCAAACGATCCATCCACAAGCCTGAAGAACTCACCATTGATCATTGAGGAAGATACCACACATCCTGACGTGATTATCGAAGAGGGAATTGCCGACTTGGTAATTGGCGATGATAATAATGACGATGATGACGATGATGATGCGATTCCTATCCCAATGCACTTGTCGTCCATGTTGACAGAAACATTTACCTCCTCCAATTTCCAGGCCGCCACCGTGAGACCAGCATTACAAGAGCGTTCCTCCTTTCAAATTCTCAAGGAATCTGCTATGCCGCCACCGTCAGCGTCACCAAATAGAGCCACTACACCAATGAGACCCGGTTTGAAACCTAACAAGATGGCCTCTTCTTCAAACTCGCTGAATCTGAACTCGTTACTAAAGTCCAAGAAAGAAGTACCTGACTACCTTGATGACTCAACGTTTTATCAAACTTTGGACTCTGATGAGGACTCTGATGATTCAGGTAGTGATGAAGAAGCGCTGTACAACGACGGAGGTGATACATTGAGCTTCAGAATAGGTCCAAAGAGACAGGGCAGTTCATTACAAGTGAAGACCGTTAATGAACTACTAGACCTGTAATAAATGAAGACCACAAAAGAATTGCATAACTAATTAGCTAGATAGAGTATACAGCATTGTTAATTATTGACTACATGTGTATCAACGTAGCCTCTCTGGTATTGTCATGCACTGCCTTGGTACCTTATGCTAATGTGGTTCATTTCAATCACCGAAAACATTCCGTAGAACCTTTTGAAATTTCTTCGATGCATTGTTATCATGCATGGAGAATGCTCAAGCTGATGCAAGCTAGAAACAAGTCTTGGGCGAAGTTCATATATCTTATCCTTGCTCTGATGTGCAAGCTGATCGTAATTGATCGGTTTCGCTTAAGAGAAGGATCTGTATATCAGGTTATCGGTGCTTATTTACTGGGGTTTTTAGGTTTTGCACTGGTAAAGGTTCTTCGTTAGTTTGACCCTTGGTTATATTACTTGCATAGGCAGAACTCTTGGGCTTGGAGAATGAGGTAACGAGCACCATGTTGAAGAGAATGTTGACTCTGGCTGTTTCTCTATGTGACTATTGGCTCTGCATTAATCATAAACCATCAAATTGTGAAATTGTGAGTGAAATTAATCTTAATCACGCTGCTTCAAGTCTAAGACTCTTAGTACGCAATTCACGATTAGGAATTAACTCTTAAAGTGAACACAAAAAAATTACCGCTCCTGAGACTTAAACCCCATCGATCAAAACATAATGGCTAACTAGCAATCCTCGTTGATTTAGTGCAGCTAATTGAGGCCCTTGTTAAAGCGTGGTTATCCTTGGGATATCACCAGCTAATTCAGAAATCGATTTGACGAACTGAAGATACGAACAAGGATCGCACTTAACCCAATTTAGTTAAATTCCAAGTGATTGACGGGAAATGGAGAGGCAAGATCCGTACTTTACAGCCCTGTGTCTTGCTCCTTCACTTGTTCCTCCCTGATCGACCAGAATGTGCCTGATGCTCGTTTGGCGCTTAGATCTTTTGATCTCACTTAGTTCCCATGGATTTGCAGCGTTGAAGCCTAGTTGCCAGGGAAATCTTACTAAGTTAGAAAGAAGTACTCAGGAAATAAGCTGTATCACTCGCTGGCCCCTGGTGATTTGTGGGCCCAAAACCTTGGATCACAGTTACAGCCTACTCGGCGTTCATTGTACGTCTATCTCTTCTATGTATACACCTTTCGAACTTCCTCCATGATCTTCGGTTCATTCCCTAACACCATGCATTGTACACGTTTAGCAAGAACCTTAAATTTAGGGATGTGGGCCGAAAAACATCCTTAAAACCTTGAGCACCCGGTAGCCTTACAGGTAGTCTTACGACATACGCATCTTTAGATCCCAGGGTCTACAACACCGGGCCCAACCGAGACAATAATTTCAAGCGTTTAATTTGGTGTCTTTACTGATTTTAACCTTTAGTACGTTTCATGCACCGTACAATTGAGAGAGAAATCCTGCGTAATTACATCGACTTTACAAATCTATTATTAAACCGGGGAAGAAGATAGTAGCAATTTTCTGGGGGAAAAGCCGCTCGCATTTCGGGTAGTGCGACTAGTTGGGTCCCAGATGGACGTCAGCTTTGATAGATTGTTTTCCAGCCGTTTTGTGGGCTTCTCGGTGGAATTAACAACTCTTATCAAAATCAAAACAAACTAAAGCACACCTGCATAAACTTGCGTGAGGGAGTAGATACAGAACACCCTGTAAAGCTGCCCATGATGGATTTGTTCTTGCACCGAGGACTTCTTCACATGAAACAATACGACTCCAATCCTAATCTTGCTATGATAGAGACTTGTGCTTCAGTAATCAACAATTTCATATCAGGGTACAAATTAAAAGCGCCTGTAAAAAGTTAGACAAACAGGCATTTAACTTCATTACATGATCAGATAGCTGTTTCTTTAACCTTGCCTCGCGCGCTCACGATAATTTGACTAACGTTGCTACGGGCTGCCAGCTGTACGTCTGTAATAAGCACTGTAGTCCTGTGCTTCATTTGGTTCGACGTGGAGAGGACCCTGAGGTGTGAACACAAAATCAGCACCCTTATAGTAAGTTGCACTACAAACCTCAATAGTGATTTGTCTATGGGCTTCGTGAATAGCGGGCATAAGCACTATCGTGAGCAGCATCTTGCGCAACTTTAAGATCCACTGTGTGTGCAACTTTCGTTCAACGTTTATCTTCGTTTAAAACTTCGGTCCGATTGTCAGGATATGGGACATGAACTGCACATCAACAAATATCAACAAACATTGTCACGATAATGAAACTTTAAGGAGAGACCATGAGAGGACAGCGATTTTGTTCTCCTAGAGTGAGGGGGGGTTGTTGATTGACCGGGGACTGAGAGCGTTATTCGCTTAAAGTCTGAACCTATTGGGCGGCCAATTCACTATAGTCACAAGTCACAGTGTCTTCATGATATCATCAAGGAGCAAGAAAATAAGTTGCCACAAAAACTCTCCACCCTGAGAACCCCGTACATAAAGATCAGTTTGTACGTATATCCACCACCAGTAGGTCATCTCATGCGAAAAAGACGCACTTGGGCAGGCTCATGAACTCTTTGAATTTAACCCGATTTTGTTTCTAAAGTTTCGATGGACTTCACTCGCAGGAACACGCTGTACGCGCACACTGCCTGATCTGGCAAAAGGTAAACACGAAAACACCCTGATCCGGCAGCTCAACTGCCCCATCCCGTGTGGATTGGGGTATCGCGCCTGCATATTACTGCAGAAAGCAGCAGTGCTCTACCCAAAGAGCTCATCATTTGGCCTGTTTCGCCACAAAGTTAGGCTGAGGCTGCGGGCACTGTGCAGCTGCAAGTGCTTTGTTTCAAGTTTTGAAATAACCCGATTTGGGCTCTGTTGGTGAGATCGGACCGCAATGGACGTGTCAAAAGGGCTTCTTTGGGTCGCAAATCGACGTGCACAAAGGCGAAATAAGAAGTATAAGGCGAGGTTTATAAGCACTGGGGTGTGCCTATGATGTAACTGAGGGTGGGTTTGTATGACGCTGTTCCGGAGTCGGTTCTTCAAAGTGGATACGAGAGCCGTAGTGACACTGATTTGGTTATCCAGTGGTTCCTGAAGTGATGAGTTCCGCTCTCAGTAGTCGTAGAAACAGGCGGAAATGGTCTTCTCATCCTCTCATCCTCCCATCTTCTCAACCTATCTGAGCGCTGCTCTGCCTAGGAGCCGCTGCCTCGTGCTGCCTAAACCTGCCTGTAACTCTCCCTGTCTCCACCTATCTCCTGCCCACAAGCGCCCCACTGCAGGGCCGCGCGTGATGCGTCTGTTTTGACTATTTGCTTCTTTTGACTTTTCCCTTTTCAGCCATTGAATAATTTTGCTTTTCCCAGGAAAGTGCGAAATGCGATATATGAAACAGTTTTTTCCTGTAGGGGATTTATAAAGAAAGATAGATCCTGAAAAGCGTTCTTGCACTGTTATACAAGCACCGAGTTAGAACCCGTCTCTCGAGGGTTCCACGTTCGTCCCTTTCCAACCCTTCGCTTTTCCCCTCAGCGTTCCACCGCCTTCACTACCTCCACTGCCGCATCCCCCAGCATGAGCTTTGATAGCCCTTCACACCTTGTTAAGAACATACAACAGCAGTTCTTTGGCGGCTCCCCTGACTCGCCATCACTGGCCACGGCGGCTGCCAACAGAGCCAACAGCAAGGCCATTAGAAACCACAGTGGGCTTCCCCTGGCTTCCAGAAGCATCAATACGCTCTTCCATAGTGATAGTGTTAGATCTAGCCAGAAAACTGCCAAATCGGTCTCCAATAGCTACAAGTACGCTAGCCCAGGATCCACCCTGGCGGTTGACATATCAGAAAACTTCCACATCGAAGAAGGAATGTGAGTATTTTACACACCACCATATACAATAGATCAACCCATTAGGTCGATGTCTTGATTTTTTTTAACACTTCTTGCTTTACTTAGGGCTAAGAATGTCACAAAATTGAATGGGCTAGACGAGCAAAAAAAAAAAAGTTTTGATCTGATCTAATTTTATATCTTGATCTAGAAACACAAATTACTAACTTCCCCCTAGTGACAAAACAGTGCCTACTCCAAAGAGATCACTCAATTTCTCAGTAGCACAAGAACCAGACAGACTATCGGAGCTGCTCATGCAAGAAGAGTTGGAGCTTGAACCATCGCCATTGTTCAACAAGAGAGATTCCATCTCCAAGTTACAACAACCACAATTCAGACCCCCATTCATTGACGACAACTCCTCTTCAAGAACAACTTCCAACTCATCTATCTCCTCTCTCCAATCCATGAGCTCCATCTCCAGTGTTGAGTCCAATGCCACTTCCATCTCCACAAACACATTGAACAACACAACGATAACGAAAAACCCATCATCCACATCTATTATGAACTCCAGAACTCTGAGAAGAACCAAGACTACCATCTCTAGTAACAGAATGCTTCATTCCTTCAGTAGTGCCACTTTGGACTTCAATAATGAATTTTTGAACACAAATTTAGAAAGTGACGACAGTGATGAGAATGGCGATGCTCTAGATAGATTATGTGTTGAATCTCCAACCGTTTCTAAGACTCTAACACTGGATGACGAGGAAGAAGATGAAGATGATCACTTCAGTTTAAACAAGAGAGAGATTGGCTCGCCTATCCAAAAGAGACCAATCAGATCCAAAGTTCGTCGTATCCATTCAATGTTCTATTCAAAGAAAGAAATCACAGACACTACAAATATGTTTGGTAACCTGATGAACTCATCTCCAAACAGTCAAACTAGTCAGGAAGATGACTCTACCCTATCAAATTCATTGCTGAAAAGATCTAAGATTGAAACTTTCCAAGTGAAGAACGATTCCATCCCAAGAATCAACGTTGATACACTGTGCAAGATCCTTGATGGTAACTACACTGAATTCTTTGACGAGGTCACCATTGTCGATTGTCGTTTTGAATACGAATACAAAGGTGGTCACATCAATGGTGCTGTTAACGTCTCATCACAAAGGGAATTGGAAGAAAAGTTTCTCAACAAGCATTCAATGGAAAAATGTAACTCAACTACCAGCTTTACTGAGAAGAAGAACAACTTGATTGTTTTCCACTGTGAATTCAGTTCATATAGAGGTCCACTGATGGCTTCCCATTTAAGAACCTGTGATAGAAATGTTAACCAGGACAATTATCCTCACCTAGACTATCCAGATATCTTGATCCTCGAAGGTGGTTACAAGACTTTCTTTGATTCTCAAAGTCAAAGGTGTTACCCTCAGAAGTATGTTGAAATGAATGACCATAATCATAAGAACGTTTGTGAAAAGGAATTGACCAGATTTAGAAGAGATTTGAAAAAAGCGTCATCATTTAACAGTTTGTCATTTGCTGCATCCCATAATTCCACTACAACTACAACGTCATCATTCGTTGCATCATCATCATCACAAAGACATCATAAAAGAACATTAACATCTGGAACGATCAACTTCGCAAGAAGACCATCACTTAAAGGCCAATTATTAGGCTTTAGACATTCCACTGCTGATATCAATGAACATGTCAATTCTGATGATGAAACAAAGCCACCAGAGAGTTTGAACTTTGGTTTCAAGTTCCCATTACCAACGAGTTGCGATAATGAAGAAGAACAACCAAAACAAGTCATCAAAAAGAAGTTATCCAGATCTTTGACTTACTATAAATAAAGCATACATCTTCATCATTTGTTCCAAAAATTCATGTCATACCTCCATACCCTCACTAGTCAGTAATGACTGGTATGTTTTTTAATGTCTAATGTCCACTAATTATATTACCTATTGTTTTACGTATGGAGTACTCGCTTCACTATATAGATGTTTTCAACTCTCTCCTAATTCAACTGCTTAGTTCATATATATAGACGGTGCTTCCAAGCTTGATATCTGTCCAATTGTTCAGTCACCATTTACTCTCTGGGTTTTAGTTCGCCCGTCTTTCAAGCTAAAGATTTAAGCGCTCGTGGTCAGTTCTAATGTGAAGATCATATGTCTTTAGAGGAAAAACACTACTCGTTAAAATGATGGGATGCCCGCTATGCCCTACAATACAGCCTCAATGGCGACCACCAAGTTGCTTCGTTGGCCGGGATGTAAAAAAAGAAATCAAAAAATAATGATTTCGCCCAGGATCGAACTGGGGACGTTCTGCGTGTTAAGCAGATGCCATGACCAACTAGACCACGAAACCATTTTCTTGAATAACGAAAACTCAGTGATCACTATACTATGTATTACTACAAGAATTCTGGCGTTCAGCTCGCTTCAAGAGCTTTTTAGTATTTTGAGAGATTAAGGGTAGTCTTTGAGGTTTCGGAAGTACCTTTTGGAGCTTTTGAAAGTTTTGGACGAGCTTAGGTTGGTATTTTATGCTTTAGACTATTTTCTATTGGTCGATTACTTAATGAGGGTGAGGGAGCCACAGATGGAAATGAAGGGCACTATAGCATACGAATGCCAACAGAAGTCAAGCTTGAGTTTCAGTGAAACCATCATATTAGCGGATTTCTTTGGCAAGCTAGTCGAATAACTGAATGTGAATACTTTATATAATATAGTACTCAAATGATATAATTACCTATATAACTTTGCTGAATTATATTTTCAAATTATAAGAGTAGCTTTGAATGAGCTAAAATGCCGAGGTTGACAAAAAAGCGAGGGATCTAGCATCGAGTTCATCTGAATCGCCTGATCCCAAGGCGCAGAAAGAAGATTAGGATGTATAAGAAGGTCCATCACATCACCTATATTATGGACTGTGCGAGATCCTGTGTCAGTTTCACTGACACACCTTTCTAATTGCTTAAATTAAAATTGACGTAAAAGGCATATATTCGAAATGACTGGTCCTTGAAGGGACAACGGTGTTTATTATAACCCTAAAATAGCTCCCTATTGCCAAAAGGCACAGTTTGTGTGACCCAGTTGGCTACCTATGCTTTCTCATTCTGCTTCAAGTCATTCAAGAGAATTCAATACTTATAATCTATTAATTTGGCCAATCCAGACCTAGGGCTAATTACTTACTACATCAGCCCAAAACCTTCTGCACCTGTATCGAGAGCCACGAAGATTCGGAAGACAACATTGAGACTGACTTTTTTGGAGTCTGTTGCTACAAAAGTGTGTCGTATAATACGATACTGAACTTAAACTCAATCGTTGCTGATCTGTGGGTCTCTCTGGTCTCGGCCGATTAATCGTCAAAATAATAAAAGGGCCAGGATATGTATAAAGTCGACTTCGCCATTTTCTCTCGAGACCAGACGCCTTTCAATCACTCACAAGGATGAGGATACCGTTGCTATTACTACTTGCTTCAACGGTTTTGGCTGTGAGAAACTCCAACTCTCTCTACAAGTGCTCCTATGCCGAAGACTCCATCGATGTGTGGCTAGATAAGGCTCCTCAGGATGTCGCTGAGATAACAGTGTTCAGATACCTCGATTACGCAGATGGAAAGTACTACTCTGCTGCAAACAGACCGTTCCAGTGCTCCAAGAAAGATGGTATTGTCGAATGCGCTTACGCTGATTTGAAGAAGGGCGTTTTCAAACCAAAGGTTGACAATGAGAGTTTCTTCTTTGTTTCTTTAAAAGATGATGTCAAAGCCAGTTTTGGTTTATCAGAAGCCGGGTTCTATTGTGTTTCCGCCTCGTTCAACAAGTATCAAAATGCTGAAAGTGATGCTAAGTTCATCCAAAAGGATGGGTTCAGTGACTATCATTCAGTTTTGTCATATTATGTGAAGAACAACTTGATCTGGTTCATTCCTTTCGTCTTCTTAGCTGCCGTTTCAATCACCAAGGATATCGATTTTAAACTGAGAAATATGACTTTTGGTGCATTAGCTTTTTTAATCAGCGATACCTTCTGCCTTTGGTTATTGGATCATGAAAATACCGCTATTGTAAAAATCCTGAGTGGGATAACAACTCTTCTATTCATTGCGAGTCTTGTGCTGACTTCAGGTATAACGTTCGCTTACACCCTTACTGAAAAGAAAGATGAATACCACCTTAGATACTTTTTAGCGATCTTGATGTTATTGACTTTGTTTGGCCAGGACATACTCTTCCGGTTCCTGGGCACACCATTGACTTATATACTACCTGTTACAACAAAGATTTTTGATCTGCTCTATGCCTGGGATATGGTGGTCTTTGTATTACCTTTATACTTGATCTTGTTTGGGTCCATTTTCTATTTGATCTATAGTGTGATAAGCACTGTTGGTGTTGATCTGAAGAGAAGAGATGTCATTTTCACGATGGTGGTGGCAGTCTGGTTATTCGGGAGATTATTCTTGGAGTTTTCCATTAATGGGTTCGAAGTCTCCTATATCGAAACATGGAGAGATAGTTTAACTTTCTGGATCTACGTCAATTGGCAAAGTTTATGTTGCTTCGTTGGATTAGCGTGGCTCGTGTATTTTGAATATATCCATCACAACTCAAGATATCAAATTGTGAGTGCCATTAATCTTAATAACGCTGCTTCGAAAGTCTAAGAACCTTCATATAGTACAGCTACAAATTGATTTGTCTTTCTATTATATATTTTCCTTAATGATCTAGCCTAGTAGTCATCATCGTACTCGTCCTCCGAATCAATCCAACCATGCTCATACTCTTGAGCCAGCGTGCTCAATTCTTCAATCAGGTCAGATCTTTCATCAGAGTCTCTTAATGCCCTTGAAACAAAAGTTTTCCACTCCAATAGCTTTGAGTAAGGTGACGAATCGATGTTCAAGTCCACTGTGAATTTGTCACCTTGTGAAATAATCCCCTCTGGATAGGAATCAGGAATTGATAACTGTAATTTTGAGTGATATTTGTTGAACGTAGATGGTTTCTTTGGTGCTTCTTTATCCTCAATCGGTTCAGTGGCTCTATAGATCTTTGTTTCACTAAACCTATGAGGTTGACTCGACTTTTTTGATTCTCCAGGAGTACTGAAGAAATCCTCACTAAAATTGTACTCTTGATCATTAATCTTCACTCTAACATCGGACACAACGTTTCTCTCATTAGCACCGATAGTCAAACCGCTTCTGAAAGTCGCAAAATTGATTCTCCCCTCACGCTGAGAATTCAAGACCTGAATAGATTCAAACACAGTGTTTTGCAATGCTGAAATGTTCCATTGTGATTCTGGGTTCAAACCAGCTGGGAAATTACTAGGAACCCCCAGTGGGACGAACAAGGATGAGTTCTTTCTTAGAGCAACGAAGCCTCTGATCCTTGATAAAAGATCATTAGTCGTCATCTTTTGCTTCTTAAACAACGCATATTGAAAGATCTCACTCTTTGGATTGTAATCATCCCTCAGTTCATTCAACAACTCACTTGTAAAGCCGCCCCATGCCGTATCTATATCGCTGACCAAATTCACACCATTCAGAAGGTCAGTCTCCTCAAGACTTCTTCTATAATTCGCCTCTAGGAATTCAACACCGTTCACATTATCCCATTCGTCAACACCCACTTGGAAGCTTTTGAATTCCCTGGTTTGATCCATCGAACCTTTGGCTAGTTTTCCATTAGGACTTGACACGGGGTCATATTCCCAATTTTCCAAGCCACTGAATGACTTAGGCTCATATAAGACCCTTGAGAAGTCTGACCAGTATTTGATGTCGTTGTTTGTTAGTTTTGGTAATGGTTTGCCTTCATCCAGGGCTTGTTGATATTCGTTCTTCTGTATTCTTTCCCTAGTGGTGATGATCTCGGTTTCGTCGTCACCTTCAGTATCTCCCATGATAGAGGCGTATTCATATTTTCCAAGGGACCCAAATCCATTCTTGTAGTCCCATAGCAGTGCACGCGGAGTATAGTTCACCGTGTTACCATGTAAAGATGGCCTTAGATATATTGATGGATCATTTAATTGTTTCGAGGATGTGACATTATAGTCCAAGTAGTTCTCTTGTGAATTGAAGAAATGAGTGGAGAGAAAGTTTGCCTTTGGAGAAAGCGATATTGTCAAGACTTCGTGCATCGTATAGGCTTGAGAGGGTGATTGTGGTATAAAAATAGAGATATCGTATGTCTTGAAGTTTATGATGAAGGTTGAAACTTTTTCGATAAGGCCACTATCCGATGACAGTAAGAATTCGTACAAGAAAATTGAAATACATCTTTAATTATTTATACATGAATGAGGTACAAGCATCTAGCTTAGGTCACTCTTTCTAATCTCTTCCAAATCATCTTCATCCTCATCTTTAGCAGGCTCAGTTGATTCATAAGTGATATCATCATGTTTGTGTCTCTTGTTATTTCTCTTGTTCAATTCTTCCACAGTAGGTTCTCTGATCTTCAAGTTCAATTCGTCAATGTTCAGTTCATCAAATGTATCTTGGTAATGGTCCTGTAGTTTTCTTTTCTTCAATTCGGTCTTTAGTTGGATAGGATTGTAGTAAACTGTGTTTGTCTTGTTATCGAATCTAATTGCAATTTCTTTAATCTCTGTAGTGGCTGGGATAGGATCAGTGTTTGCATTAGAGACAGGAGTGTTATCTAGTCTCTGTGGTTTCATTTCGTAATCACCTTGTTTCAAAAATTTGAAGCGTTCTTCCAGATCTTCATCTTTTTGTTCATTTGGTAAATTTTCATTCAGTTCATTAATCTTCTTCAAGAATTTCTCCTTCTTGACCTCATCTGTTTCATTTAAAGTATAAATGGATAACCAGTTCAAGTCGTCATTCTTATCAAGTGTCAATTGTCTAAAAATGGCCTTATTTAACCAACCTGGATTAGAATCACCTTGACGCGTGGAGACTCTCACGGCACTGAACAGTTGATCCATTCTTGACACATCCGGTAGCACGGACCAGACTTTCTTAGCCTTCAAGTTCTTCTTCAGTGGATGTCTTAATGTGGATGGGTTGTTCAATGTCTTTGTAGCATTTTCAAAAGTGGCTTCAATAGAGTGTAATTGACCAGCCAATGTACTTGGATCGAATTTTTTGGATTCTTGAGCAGCTGGAGTGACAGATCTTGAGAGTTGCTGTGATTTTGCAGACCCAATATATTCAGTTCTTCTTAAGAATGACACATTTGGTTGAGATTTGGCAATTCTATCAACACCTGGATCTCTTAACAGGACTTGATCATTCGGATGTAGTTTTGGTTGTTTTGAATCAGAGCTAGATTCTGAATTGTTGTTGAAGACATCAGGCTGAGAGACAAGGTCGATCTCAAGACCCAAGTCGTCATTTATCTGTAGTAAGTTTTTGATGTTCTCCTTTCTGTATAAGTTGGACAATAACGATGATGAGCCAACTTCCTCTGTGTATTTCACGTTGTAGTTAAGTAACTTTGGTGGAAGTAAAGGTGGTGGTAGGTCATTCTGATACCTTATTCTGGCAATGTACTCTTGATTCTTAGACATGGCAACTGTGGGGGTTCCTGATTCGTTGTTTTGGTTTGTTCTTTCCTCAGCACTAGTTGGCTCATAGTGGAAATTTATCAGATTTTCGAACTTTTAGCAGAAAGCAGCGGGTAAGTTTTATTTTGGTGTATGGCACCGAATTGGGAAAGGTTACGAGGATCTGGCGAAAATCCACATAGAATCGATTTTTATAAACCTCAACCCATAAATTTAACAACTAAGTCCAAAGAGTACCCAGATCTGAAGTATTGCGACTCACAGTTCTGATACTAGAGACCACATATACTACATAGAACATAGGAAAAATGCCACCAAAGGGTTCCACTAGAGTAGATGCTGCCTCAGCCTCAGAGTCAGAAGCTAAACAATCTTCAAATTTAAGAGCATCCACTAAAGCTAGAAATGCCGCTGCCCAAGCTGCCCAAGCTGCCCAGGCTGAGCTTCTAGCGAGACATGTTAACTCCAATGGTCCACAGGACAAAGTTATACAGGATCCAATGGATTTTGAATCACTTCCAGACGAGTCACTAAGGAAATACAGAGATCAGTACAACTTACCCGTGAAAAGCTCATTAAGTCAAGAAGGTTACCTACTAGCGTCAGAACTAGGGAAGAAGTCATCGAGTTACAAGACTAGAGATAGAGTGACGAAAGCTGAATTGGCTAATAACGTGAAGAAACATTTTTTGTCCCAGCCTGTGAAAGAGAGTGAGATTATAACTAATTTCTTGTACAAGGTAAATAATCAAGAGAAAGCCTTTAAGTTGGACTTTAAGAACTGACTGGCTGTTCATTTATGAACATGACTTTAAGAATCACTTGTTTTTGTTTTTTATGTCCTAATTTATGATCTTTGAATGAACTATACCCGTAGAGTAGAAAATGTTGTCCCCTACCAGAAACTATCGATAACAGCGATTTCTCATATTTTGGTGTAATTGGATATTCTTAATAAATGATTTGTTTCTCGAATGGATACGGTTGCCAAACTTATAACTAGATTTCTGTGGTCGTCTAGGTCATCCTGATCCCTCACTAACTACCAGGACTACAAGCCATTCGAGTCACAAGATGAAGCTGTCTGCATTTTCAAGACTACTCGAACTTCGAAGAATAGGACTTGAGAGCTGAATGTTATAGGAGTGCTAACAAGTCAGGGATCTTCATTTGATCCTATGCATCCGAACCCTTTGTTACCTTTATTTTTGATTCAAGCTACTATGTGTCAAACCTCTTATATCCGTGTAAATCCGGGTATGAACTGCCCTTTGATTCAGTTCTTAACATTAATGTGGTGTTCGGGTGTTTAGCCCTTTTGTTTTGGATTTAGTAAAAAACGCTCGTTCCGAGGCGCCAAAACGCGTTGTGATTGGCCAATCCGCGACTTTGACACAAAAATGAGGGGTCTCCAAAAGGTGATATAAACATAAGTAAATCGCTATTGAAAAGCTATAGTATATCTTCAAGAAGCACCAGGATCGAATATCTAAAAACCCCCGTCGCAAACTAGCAATTGACCACTATTTTCAAAGTGGTTTTGCCCCAAGATGGAAATAGCCGGATTCCACCTAACTCTTGGTACGAGCAACACCGACCCGCATGCAAAGCATCATCATGGAGAAGAGTTGAAATTGAAGTTTTAGTCTTTTTCTAATGTAGCTGTGTCTCTTTAGCTGTTCTATCCTTCTACTTCTCACGTATTCTTCAACAGACGTGTGTCTCTGCCCTTCCACCCTGGGCTCGAGACTTAAAATTGTTGTTCACCACCAGAGTAGATCATCATAAGATTCAAAAGAATAAAGAACTAAAGCAACAAGAAAAGAAGAATATTAGATACAAACAAAAATGGTCGATGAGACGCTATATATAACACCGCACGAGGCCGCACTCGCGGTGGTTGCCACAGCTATGAAGAAGGCTCGTCTGCGATTGGACACTCTGATCATCAACTCTATCGTTGGAGGTGTCCTGTTTTCAGCTGGTGGGATGCTTCACCTATGTGCACAGGCTGAGAACCCTGGTTTGTGGGAAAACAACCCTGGTATTGTGCACTTCATGCAAGGGATAGTGTATCCAATAGGGCTGTTTTATGTGATCATGATGGGTGCCGAGCTATACAACTCCAATATTCTGTATTTTTCAGTTGGGGTCTGTAGAGGTGCTGTTTCCATCTTTGATCTATTGATCAGTTGGTCTGTGAGTTGGCTATTTAACATGGGTGGTAATTTGATCGTGTGCTACTTCATGTGTCACTTATCAGGTATTACTAAACAAGAGCTTTATGTTAAAGGTTCTATAGATATCGCTGTTGAGAAATGTTCTGTCCCATTTATTCAAACTTTTTTGAGAGGTATCGCTGCCAATTTCTGTGTTTGTCTTGCTGTATATTTACAACTATTAGCCAAACCTACCCACGTTAAACTGATCGTTATGTCATTACCAATATTCACTTTTGTTTCTATGGGGTTTAACCACGTCGTTGCTGATATGTACTTGATACCAATGGGGCTATTGGAAGGTGCTGATATTAAAGTATGGACCTACATTTGGAAGACACTATTGCCTGCAACACTGGGTAATGCCGTTGGTGGGTCCATCTTTGGTATAGTCATTCCTTGGTACTTACACTTGGTTGTTGTTGAGCGTGATCGTGAATTGTTGAACTTACCTAAATATGACGCTAAAGATGAACAACCTGAATTGGAAATGGATTCAAGAGTCATTAGAGTCCCAACCAAGCCAACTGAAATCTACTCATCAGAAAGTGAGATGGACGAAAAGCTTAATGATCAAAACAGACCTATCATGTACACAGGTACTGAGGATAGATCCTTACATCCTGTCAATAGTACAGTATCTAGAAATTCGACTGGGTCTCAAAGATCCACTCGATCTCCTCCTGGTGTTTTCCCAGTCATGGGTATGGGTGAACCATTGACAAGAGAAAGAACCATTGCCGACACCACCAGAGATTCCCAAGAAAGAGAGATTAGTGACATCCTCGATAACGATAATGGATCCATTTATTCTAACGGTTTACAATCAATCTATTCTCGAAGAAACTCCAAATCTCAAAAACACCGTGACAGTTTAAGAGAAATCCAGCAACAGGAAGAAGCCGATTATAAAGGTTACAATGCCCGTGAGCATGCCATGGGAGAGACTTTACGTCGTGTTATCACACGTACTAAACAACCAATTGACGATGTTGAACGTGATACAGGCGACGTCCAAACCAACAAGAAACCAAGGGCCTCAGTGTCCACAATAGAAACCCAAGCATCCACTAGACCAAACATCTTCCACTCATTCGCAAGATCATTCTCTCAAAAGACGCCAGAAACGACGTCAGAACTGCATGATCAACTGAGAAGACACAGTATCACTTCCAAAGCAGCCGGTGCCTCGGACAATATCGCAGGTATCGACTCTTACGACTTCAAAGATGCATTACAAAGACCAAAACCAACCAAGAGAAAGACAGACGAGAATACGAGAAGACCGACGTTGTCCCCCATAGAGTCACCGAATGACAGTTCCACTAATTCTTAGAGGTAGCACGACAACATACAACTAAGAACTAATAGACTCGGTGAGAAGTGGAATAGAAATCACGCCTTTTAATATTTGCATAGTTATTGATTTTACACTCATGTTTTCATCTGTTTCTTAAACGACCTTTTAACGAACAATATTGCTTTTGCTGTAAGTTGTTGTAATTTATAAATCTCTCACTACACGTAAACGCGAAAAAAACATTAGATTGTTAAAAATCAAGAAATTTACGCGTCACTGCTAAGATCAAACACATTATCAAAAGCTCATTAAACCAGTGATGACAACGTCGACTTCGGGCAAGTTGAAGTTCAAGAAGAGCATTCTGAGCTCTCCTCGAGAATCTATCCCCTTGAAAGATCTTCTTGAGCGTCTTGACGTGAGTATATCAACCTTTTTTTTGCCTCCCAGATCCCAATACTAACGTAGTCGTATGTTAGTCTCTTGCTACAGAACTCTCCCAAATTGACCAGGAGAATTTTAACACCAAGCAACTAGATCGCTATAAGGACGATCTGATCAACAAGAAACTGCTATCACACAAGGACTTGGGTGTCCAATCTTTAGTGGCCTGCTGCCTGTCCGATATCCTAAGAATCTATGCCCCAGATGCTCCATACACCGATGTTCAGTTAGCTGATATTTTCAAGCTATTCATAAAGCAGTTCAAGAGACTAGGTGATCCAGAGAATGGCTATTATTCACAACAGGTTTACTTGATCACTCGTTCAGCTGAAGTGAGATCCATTATCTTGGTCACTGATATCGATGAAAACTCAACTTTGATTGAAAGTATCTTTGAACTGTTCTATGATACAAATAACAAATTCCATAAGAAATTGGAGCCTATCATCTCTGACATTCTTATCGAAATCATATCGGAATGGGATCAGATCTCCACAAGTGTACTGAAATTGATCCTGAACAAGTTCTTGACACATGGTGGTAGAGATCCAACATCTGTTGAATCTGCATTGACTAACAACTCATTTGCATCACCATTCAATTTCACTTTGAACATTTGTAACGCCAATCCGGACAGATTGGCTAGATACTTGACAAAGTTCTTTTCCGAGGTGCTGTTTGAACACCACGAACAAGCTGATGATTCTACAGGATCTTTCAAAAACTTAGTAAAACTCCACAAATTGACCATTGAGATTTGGAAGAACGTCCCAGAGATCCTCGGCTCCGTCATGGGGTTGATTGATGACGAATTAAGCGCAGATGACGTCAAGATTAGACTGTTGGCCACAGAAACAGTGGGTAACATCCTTAGTGCCACTTCTAGATTGAATTTCCCACATGTACACAAGCAAACCTGGATCAATTGGATGAAAAAGACTTTGGACATCTCACCACAAGTTCGCTCGAAATGGGTTGAAAGTAGTGGTGACATCTTGAAACAAAGAAGTGATATCACCATGGAGGTTGCTAATGGTATTTCGAAGACTTTGATCGATACAGATGAGAAAGTTAGATTGAACACAATTACTACGATTGGGAAAGTTGGTCCATCGGTGGTGCTTGAGAAATTGGGCTCAAAGAAAATCCTGAATTCTCTTGTGCAATTAACTAGAGAGAAGCATGGTGAAGTGAGAAATGGCGCCATCAAGATCATTGGTTCTTTACTAAATGAGGCATATCTTGATATTTATTCTACCGGTGGTACTGAGGAATTGAGTGAGACTTTGACTTTGGTGAAGAGTTTCCCAAGCCAGATATTGAACTTGTACTACATCAATGATAAACGTATCAATATCCAGGTCGATTCCACTCTGTTCCAACAGATCCTGCCCCCAATTACCAATGGTACTGAGAGAGTCGAAAGATTATTGAACATTTATTCTGATTTGGACTCCAAGGCAAAGGCTTCATTTTTAGCTTTCAACAAGAGACAGCAAGAACTAGCAAGGGTGCTGAGTAAATACATTGAATTCTCCGAGCAATTAAAAGGTGATGAAGATGGCGATGCTGCCACTAAGGCCAAACTAGATAAGACTATATCTTGGCTGGCTGTTGCAATTCCTGAAGAGTTACAACCACGAGAATCTTTGTGGAAATTCTCCAAGATTAACAATGGGAGACTATATCGTTTGTTGAAACTAATCATTTCATCTGAGTCTAATTATGAAACTCTAGAGAACTCACAGAAGGAATTTTTCAAGAGACTGGAAGATCCAAAGCTTTTGAGTAGTGTCAAAAATTCTTCTGTTGGCCCCATTACCCCAACGTTCTCCCTGCTTGTCGATAGAGCATCCCAAAATGTCTTCAACAAATCCAACATTGCCCCATTATTAAAACTAAGCACTAATGAACTTCACTCTAAATCCGCACAAGAACTGATTGATAACATTTCTACCATTACACCAGCTGCTTTCGAAAATGAGATCTCATACTTGGTCAACCTTGTGAAGGAATCAAAACCAAAAGATGGTTCATCAAAGGCAAATGTGCTAAAGGCATTGTTCCACATCTTCAGAAAGTTGACAAGTTATGTTGATGAAAATGACTACGAATTTTTTGATAAGATTACTGAGTTTGGCAAATCAGGCTACCCATCTGAGGCCAAGTATGCTGTAAAAATTATATCGGTTCTAGAGAAGAAAGATGTGCTGTCTGATCAACTGTTTAGCGATATCTATCCTCTTGATGAGACTTCAGAGAACCTGCCTACGCATCTAGCTGTCATTGCACAACTATTCTTGACGATACCTGATATTCCAGAGGAAAAAGCCAATGAACTAACACCATTCTTAATCAAGAACATTCTACTGAAGAACGAGGTCATTGGCAAAGATGATGACAAAGCCTGGGCTGATGATGCTGATCTAGAAAACGAAGGTAATTTGGCTTTGACAGCTAAACTTTTTGCCCTGAAGGTTTTCACCAACAGATTAAGATCATTGGCGGACTCTGATTCTGAAGAGGTTACCTCCATTGCTGAGCATGTGTTGAAGCTATTCTCATCTTTGATAGGGAACGGTGGTGAAATTGTCAATTCAAAATCTGAGACATACCCAACCCCAAAACACTATCAATCAAGATTAAGATTGGCCGCTGGCTTGAACTTATTGAAACTTGCAAGATTCCCAAGATACAATAAATTGATAAAACCAACGTTGATTGATAGATTGGTGTTATTGGTCCAAGATGAGAATGAAGAAGTCAGATCAAGATTCATCCACAAAATCATCGACTACTTGAAGAAGGAAGAGATCTCATTAAAGTTTCTACCATTGGTCTACCTAATCGCTTTCGAACCTATTGAGACCTTGAAGAATGAGATCAAGACATGGATCAAGTCATCCTTTGCTAGAAGAGTGAAATTGAGCAACAAGAACGACGTGGTTTTTGAGAAGAGTTTGACCGGTTTGATTTATTTGGTCGCTCATCATGCTGAATTCCTAGAGTACGTCACACAAGGTGAAGATAATGAAGACGAGTTGGTCAAGGCATACACTTTTGCCTTAGAATATGTTGTCTTTTACCTTGAAGCGATTGCTAACGAGAAAAACATCTCTTTGCTGTATTATTTTGCCAATAGAGTAAAACAATACAGAGATGCTTCCTTCGAAGATAAAGATTTTAACGAAGGTAATGACCAAACCAAAAACATTTACAAAGTTGCTGAACTGACCCAATTGGCCATCAAAGAGTTGCAAAGTCATAAGGGCTGGACACTCCAAAGCTATCCAGGTAGAATTGACTTATCATCTGATCTTTTCAAGTCTATGAAGAGCTCCAAAGAAGGTCAAGGTATTGTTTCCACTTCTTTCATTCCAAGCGATGTCTTGAAGAGAATCTCAACTTTAACTAAGCAAAAAATCTTCCATATTTCATCCATCAAGAGATCCCGCCCAATCAATGAGGGTTCCACCAGTGCTCCAAAGGTCAAAAAACAAAGAGCCAAGAAGAATAAAGTTTACAGAAGAGCTACAACAGCCGAAAGTGATGACGATGATGATACCAAGTATTCGAGTAAAGTCAACACTCCGGAGAAACCAACCAGGGTCAGTTCTCGCTCTAAACGTGATGTCAAGTATGCTGATCTGGAACATAGTGACGTCGAAGAAAATGAAGCGGAAGTGGAAAGCGAGGAAGATAATGAATAGAGGTATTTATGCGTATGTAATGGCTACTTAATGAAAATTTGCTTTTAATGAAAGGGTGTCTTTGTAACTATGACGCATGTATTTTGTGTTTCGTAATCATGATTTTAAAAAGTTTAACAACTCATCTTTACCCTTCAATGCAATTAGTTTTTTGATTTGCAACAGCTCATCAATCTCACACATTGGAATCTCATCAGCTTCTTTTAATTCTTTGGAGGCAACGGTTAACAAGTCCTGGAATTCCTTATCTTTGAAGTCCAGTAAGGTTTTGATTGTTTTTTGTTCATCTTTGGTGTAATGATCGTCCAAATGTGATAAGATTTCCTTGTTCTCTCTTTGTAACCTTAAAATCTCATCAACCTTTAACCTCTGCTGCTCTCTTTCGTCCGAAATCTTACCCAAGAAATCAATCAAAATACCTTTCTCAGGCAATCTATGAACCACAAACTGGTCATTCCATAGCTTCCAAGTTGATTTAGGAATCTCAGCAGCAATACCACTTTTTGTATCTCTATTGTTCAAATATGCTGGTGTTGGAATATCAACGATTTCACCTTCATTATTATTGTCCTCATCTCTATCGCCCTCATTCTCATCATCATCCAATAACACTTCGATATCACCGTTGTTTTTAAACCCAGCAATTTGGTCAACATCGACGATTTTTGGATTTTTCAACCTTCTTTGTCTGTTTGCCATTAAATGATCAGCATGATTAGGACATTTCCATTTTCTACCCAGTTGTTTCACCGTGGATAATGGTGGATCCAAACAATCCAAATGCCATGCAGAAGGACAGTATTCACACTGTATAATCAATTTATCAGCTTCACCATTCAATTTATTTGGACTGATACCACTCAAACCACATCTTTGACAGACAATTGGCTTACCATCTTTATCATAGTGCAGTTCAGGATCAGTTTGTTCAAAGGCACCAACCACCGTTGGCTTATATGGTTTGTAACCGGTGTCCTCGTATTCACCATAATCACCCGTCACGACACCTTCGAAGCGGTCTCTAATCTTCTTCGGAAGCTTGAATTGAATTGGGTTTCTGCAAGGGATAGCATTCAGCAGTTTACCGAATAGACCCGTGTTGTTCTTTGGTGGTGGGTTTCTCTTTGCTGAACACTCATTACAATACCATTCATCCTCAGGCAAATGATCCTCGTCATAAGGAGGATCACAACAAGCGAAATGAAATGATTTAGGACATGATTCACAGCATAGGAAGATACCAGGCTCACCACAAGAGGAGCAGAAGTCTTCATTATCCTTAGTGACATCGTTGAAGTCGAAGGCATTCTCACGTTTAACACCAGCAAGTTGTAAAGGATCATCAAAACCGAATGGATTGGCTCTAACTTTCTTTGGTGATGCATTCTTGATTTTCCTCTTATTTTCTTCTTTAACTTTACCTTTCTTTTTTGGTGTAGTTGGTGCAGTTAACTTGGTCTTCTTGGATCCTTTTAGTGTAGAAGGGGCACCTTTCTTAGTGACAGGTTTTAAACTTTGTGAAGCACGTAATGAACTAGGCTTCTCTAGCTTCTCATTTATCGTGGTTTTCAACTCACTCTTGTATTTCCCAACGAATCGTTCTTTTGAAATCTGTTCGACTTCAGGACTCTTCTCCTCCGCTTCCTCTTCTTCATCATCTTTTTTTGCCTTTGGTGGTCTCCCACTACGACCTCTTTTTTTCGGCCAAAGAGCCTCTTTTTTAATCTTATTACTAGGTGGTGCATCTAGAGGGAGCCCCGTCACGGCCATGAGAGGCTCATCAGTTGGTGGTTCGTTGAAAATGAGCTTCCCATTCTGTATAGTGATAACATTCTTTTGTGGAGGTTGTGGAGTCTTTGATCTTGATATTGAAGAGGGCGTAGTATCATCTTTCTTTCTCCTTTTAATCACGAGATCATTGTCATCAGTATCATCATAAGCACCAGTGATCTCTTCTTGCTCTGTTTGTTGCACTTCTTGTAATTTTTTGTCGTTCTCAAGTTCTGCAACACGATTGGAACGTCTTCTCTTGACAGCAGAGTCTTCCGTTGCAGGCGATGACTTTCTAGAGGTCTTAGAAGAGCTGCCTTTATTGCTGGGCTGTGGGGAGGGCAGCGAGTCAGCGTTTCCCACTATGGGTGATGTCATTATGGATGTGAGTTAAGGGTGACTGAGTGTTTCAAGAATATGAGATTATAATGATTTGATAAGTTTTCGTGATGGATTTTGATAGCCTTAATTGGGTTCAGCAGTGTGTCTTGACAAAAGCAGCAGCAGCAACAGAAATTGTGAAAGGTTCTTGTATAGCAGATTCAGCAGCAAAGCAAAGCCAATTACCCGTTGGTAGCACAAATTAAGCAGCGAAATTGAAGTGTTATCAACTATGTAATGGAGTTAAGTTGATAAATTTGGCTTTTTTTTAATTTTTCCTTTTGACCAAAGCGCGTTTTGTGAAGAAATTTCGAAAATTGTTGGTTACAAAGGACATAAAAGTTACTAAATTAACACAATGTGGTTCCTCTGTTGTCTTCTACAAACAGTTTATCTACCTCAGGCCATTATGACCTAAGATTCAAAGGGATTCGTTAATTTTTAAACAATTCATCAAACTAAAAAAAATGATATTACCTGTAACAACTAAACGGTTTCTAAAGTAATTTATTTAGCTTCGGCAGCAGCTTTAACTTTCTTCTTGTTGACTTTCAAAGATTTGGAGATCAATTCTTTCAATTCAGCGTCTAATTCCTTGTCAGATTTGATGATTTCTTCATCAAATTCAGTTGAAGTGAACTTAACTAAACCGTTCTTGGTAATAGCAACGGTAACGTAGACTTGAGCGATGAATTCACCTTCTCTTTCTTGGTAAACATCGTAAGCAACCATGGTACCATGACTACAGTTTTCTTTCAAACCGGTCTTACCTTTAGTTGGGTCATCCAAATTCTTAATAGAGAATGGGAATTGAGAAGCTTTTCTCTTAATTTCGTTCAAGACCAAATGAGAAGATTTCAATTTCAATTGATAGTTGTTACCAGTCAATTTGTAGATAGTGGTTCTAGCTTCAGCTGGTTTAACTTTACCTTCACCTGAAGAGACCAAAATATCTAAACCAAAGACTTGACCAACTTCAAATTCGAATGGAGCAACTTGGGCTCTTTGTTCTTCATTTGGATTTATGATGATTTCCTTTGGACCAGTTAGGACGTTACGTTCTTGGTTGTGAGTTAGCATACCTTCTAATGGGACGACACCGTAAGCAGCAGCGACTTTAGCGACAGTTTTAGTAACATCGTAGTTCTTGTTACCTGGTTTAATAACTCTTAGAGCAGCTTCAGAGGCCTTGTAAGCAGCAGTTAACAAATCAGCCTTCTTACCGGTAACTGGGGCAGCCTTGGAAGCACCAACGACAACAGTTTCTGAGACAATGGAAGCGAAACCATCGATTTGGACACCTAAATGAATTTTAGCAACATCACCAGCTTTTAAAGTGACATTAGAAACTTCATCTTCAGCAGTAATTGGGGATAAATGGTCAGCAATGTTGTTTGGAGAGATTGAGGTTGGGAAGGCAATACCTTTAGATTCAACTTTGTTCTTCTTACTGTTGTAGATCTTGGAGACTTCTTCTTCAATTAATTCATCACCGGATTGTGAAATGTCCCAGACTTTGGCACCTTCGACGACCAAAGCTTTAACGTGTTGTAGCACCTTTTGAGAGATGACACCAGCGATTCTGTATTTTTCGACAACGTCAGAGTTGTTCAAAGAGTAGTCTTGTTCCTTAGTAGCAGTAGTAGTGGACATTGCGAGTGGTTTTAAATGGAATTGTAAGTTAAAGCCAGTTCAAATGGCCAGAAATTTTTTTTTCGTTGATTTTTATGATGACTTTGTGGATCGGGAAGGGTTATGTGCGATGAGTCTCCATAGTAGAAACAGGAAATAAGAAGAGTTTAAAGGAACTTCAATAAGTTATAAATGGTTCCATTGTGTCTGTGGAGTCCAATTGGGTGCTAATACGAAGTAAAAGTTCACTGATCACATAAATAATGAAGATATTATTCAATTATATTGTCCATATTACTCAAGTTCTCGAGTTACTTCCATAATATAAAATGTTAGAAAAGACTCACGTGATCTCTAGGGGAAATTATCTTAACTTGACTCATCATATAAATAATCAATTGATATAATTCTAGATTTGAAGGTTTATAAAGAGTGCTACTGCTAATCTCATAACTCATCACAACCATAGTGCTTATAACTTGAACAATGAAGCCAACAGCTAGACTACTCTCTGCAGCTGCCTCCTCTGCTAAATGGACTAAATACGTCCCAACTTCTGGTGTTTATCCAAAAGGGTATAAAGTCGGTGCTATCAGTTCTGGTGTGAAGAAAAATGATGCCCTAGATTTATCATTGATCGTTTCTAATACCGAAGCCAGTGCAGCTGCAGTCTTCACAACAAACAAATTCAAAGCTGCCCCAGTGCAAGTCTCTACCAAGATCTTACAAAATACAGACAAAGTCAAAGCCATTGTGATTAACTCAGGTAATGCCAATGCTGTCACAGGTACACAAGGTTTAAAAGATGCCAATACTATCGTTGATACAGTGGATAAACTTCTGGGTTCTACTGGTACTCAATCGACACTATGTATGTCCACTGGTGTCATTGGTCAAAATTTGAGAATGGATAAGATCTTACCTGCCATTCCAAAGCTTTACGATGGTAAACTAGGAGAAGATCATGAAGCATGGTTGACTTGTGCTAAAGGTATCATGACCACTGATACTTTCCCTAAATTAGTCTCTAAGGAGATCACCGTTAATAATCATAAATACTCCATTGCTGGTCTTTCAAAAGGTGCCGGTATGATTTGTCCTAATATGGCTACACTTTTAGGTTTCTTCGTTACTGATGCTCCAATTGAACCAAAGGCTTTAAAAAGCATTTTGAAATATGCTGTTGATCGTTCATTTAACTCAATCTCCGTTGATGGTGATATGTCCACTAATGATACCATTAGTGCTTTAGCTAATGGTGCTGCCGGTGGTGAATTGATTACTGAAGAGACCAAGGAGTCATATGAATTAATCAGAGATGAAATCACTAGCTTTGCTCAAACTTTGGCTCAATTGGTCGTTAGAGACGGTGAAGGTGCTACTAAATTCGTTACTATTAACGTGAAGGATGCCTTGAGTTACGCTGATGCTAAAAAAGTTGCTAAAACCATTTCTAATTCTCCATTAGTGAAGACCGCATTATATGGTAAAGATGCTAACTGGGGTAGAATCCTATGTGCCATCGGTTACTCTGACGTTGAAGTTAACACTTCAAAGACAAATGTCACTTTTGTCCCAACTGATGGATCTAAAGAATTACAATTATTAGTCAATGGTGAACCTCAATTGGTCGATGAAGAAAGAGCTTCTGAAATCTTACAATTTGAAGATTTAGAGATTAGAGTTGAATTGGGTACTAATGGTGGGTTTGACACTCAATTTTGGACTTGTGATTTGACTCATGAATATGTCACTATTAATGGTGATTATCGTAGTTAAATATATTGAATATAGATTAGAACATATCGATAAAGCTTGTAAAGCTACAAGGATCAAACATTCAAATATTGAGTGTACTGAAGTACTTCAGAGCCTCCACTTATTGTAAATTTCTCTAAAGTCTCTAAATATTTCGTGTCACATCGTTATATAGGAAATTAAACCGCGAAAACGCCCTACACAGATCAACGCTAAAAGAAAAAAAGAATCTGGCTGGCAGCACTAATCATAAAAGCATCAAACTACAAGAATCGCTGCCAATTGTTGTCCCTATTACGCCGAGAATGTCCTCTAACGGCTTCGAATCTGACTACAGCATCCACACGCGGACACAGCACCACGGCTCCGTCGGAGACGCGTCCGACGCCCCGGACGATGTATCGCCCTCCACCTCTAGGAAGGTCTCCACTGCCGACATTAGTCCTTTGCACAATCATCACCATTCCAACAGCGATTATAGCTTTGGCGGTAGACGTGATTCAGAGCCACTGTCACCGGGGGATAAGTCCAAATTCTCCATGAACTCTCCTCCTAGGGAAGGAGGCCCTCAGTCATCGTACAAGGGCTTCCACCAAAATGCTAAACAAGATCCTATCCCACCGTTGCAACACCCAATAAAACCAAGAACAAAAAGGAGTCTGTTTGGAAAGTTCATCACTTCTAAGAAGGAGGATAGGAAGAAGAGCGAGTCTAGTTCAGGTTCGGAATCTACGAGTCTTAGATCAAGTATATCTAGATCAGTGTCTAGGTTTCCCTCAGTGAGTGGATTTAGAGAACAACTAGGTCTAACGTCATTGTCATCTACTATATCACAATCCAACCAACACACAATGCGTAACATTGAAACTAACGATGATAGAATCGACCCACTGGGCCCATCACCTATTGATGAGCAAGAAACTCCGGAGCCAAGAAAACATGGCAACTCTTTAACTGTCCCAGGTGTATCTTCATTTGAATCCACTCCAGACCTACACCATAGTCCAAGCTTATCTAACAATATCCACAGTTTACAGAACAATAATGATCAATCAGTGGTGACGATAAACATTGGTGATCTAGATGATATGTCCGGTATTGTTGATAAAGTTGATCTTGAGAAATCTTATGATTCTAAGAGAGCTGAATTCGAGATTGTGGAATTACCACCAACACCTAGAAAAGAAACCTGGGCTGCTCCTGAGAGTTGGGACGTTAAGAATGAGAGAGTCAAGGACATTTCAAGTGATGACGATGACGACTATGTGATTAGAAAAAATTATGAAGTGAAGCAATTTGATGATGAAAGCACCTCAAACAAGACTTATCATTTGAGAATATATGCTGAAGACGACGACTTCAACACGACGCTTAAAAGACCATACAATGAGAGTGTCGATGAAATGATCAGGTTTTTGAAGAGAAAATATCAACT
Source organism: Taiozyma odintsovae (assembly GCA_030557705.1). Classification (NCBI taxonomy): domain Eukaryota; kingdom Fungi; phylum Ascomycota; class Saccharomycetes; order Phaffomycetales; family Wickerhamomycetaceae; genus Taiozyma; species Taiozyma odintsovae. Next base: position 48,362 of record JANIVH010000001.1, read on the forward strand.
TAATGGTGATTACAAGTTGAGTTTGAGAGTGGGTAAAGTTACAAAAAAATTAGAACCAAACCAAAGACCATTGAAGATTCAAACCAATTTACTGTTGCTTTCTGGGTACTTGGAAACAGATAAGTTGGAGGAGATTGGTAGATTTGATCTATCACATTTGTTCAAATTCATCTTACATCATGATGTGCTAAAACAATTGACGCCAACAGAAGAAGATTACATCAATAGAGATCTTGTCCATGTGAATTTGAAGTCCAAGGATTTACAAAAGATTCCAGCTCTGTGCTACTCATCAAAAGTCCAAAGTTTGGACGTTTCCAATAATGGTGATATTTCCCTTCCTATTGATTTCTTCCAAATGGCTGATTCACAACTGAGTGGGTTAAGAATGGTGAATATTAGAACTAAAGTCTTCCCTCCAAACATTGTCTATGCTAAAGAACTGGTTTCATTGGATCTAGAGAGAAATTTCATCTCATCTGTGCCAAAGAACATTTCCATGTTGAAGAATTTGTCAATCTTGACCTTGAGTTGTAACAAGCTGACATCATTACCAGAATTACCTACAAGCTTAAAAATTCTTGATATCAGTTCCAATGATTTTACAGAGTTCCCGGAATCTGTTTGTAACTTGAACAACCTGTTACAATTGGACTTGTCATACAATAAATTGACCAAATTACCAGAATCCATCAACAAGTTGAATTCAGTGAAGAAGGTCAACATCTCAAGTAATTACTTAACTACTGTTGACATCTCTTTGAAGAACTTGAGAACTTTGAATCTAAGACACAATGATATTGGTGAGATCCGTTTGCATGATTCCAACATTGAAACTTTGTATTTGACAAACAACCACATTTCAAATATTGCTGATCCATTACTTGCCTTGAAGACACTAGATCTACAGAAAAATCCAATCACACAATTGAACATCATATCCCCTAATTTGGCTTCATTGAATTTACAGAAGGCCAAACTGACCTCATTGCCAACTGTGATCTTGTCCTTCACCAAATTGGAAAAATTAGAATTGAGTAAGAATGCATTACGTGAACTACCTGACATTTCATCATTATCTAATTTAAAAGAACTATCAATCTATAGTAATAATTTAGAAATGCTACCAGATTTGTCCGGTTTAACCAAATTAAAAGTTCTTGATGTCCATGATAATAATTTGAAATTCATTCAAGATCTTTCATTCGTTGAATCCTTGAATATTTCTTCGAATTTGATTTCAGAGTTCCCGGAACCTAAGTCAGATAAAATGATCTATTTAAGAGCTGCTGATAATCAACTTGATGATGACTGTTTCTATGCGTTGAGACAGTTACCAAAACTGAAAATCCTATCATTGGCTTACAACAGATTGATTGATATCCCATCTGGTACCATTGGTAAGAACGTGGAATTGGATCAACTATACCTATCCGGTAACAGTCTAACCACATTACCTGATGATTTTGATCAATTGGCTTCTATGAGAGTTCTATGCTTAAATGGTAACAAGTTCAGAACATTGCCATCCGATCTATCACTATTGAAGAATCTTGAGGTCATCGATGTTGGTTCTAACGACTTGAAATATAACACTTCTAACTCAAAGTATGAATGGAATTGGAGATCTAACACAAATATCAGATACTTGAACTTGTCTGGTAACAAAAAACTTGAAATCACTGAAGATTTAAACTTACCAAAATTGAGATTCTTAGGTCTAATGGACTTGACCATTACAACACAATCCATTCCTGACGAGTCGTTATGCGTTAGAGTCCGTACCACCCCATCTGTGTTATCCGCTATTTCTTATGGTATCTCCGACAGAGTCAGCAAACATTTAATTACTAGAGACTCTGTATTTGAAAACGTGGATGGTGGTATCCTTGTTGGGTTTTTCGATGGTCTAAATTCTGGTAAGATCTCCTATTTGATCCGTGATAGTTTCCATAAGGTGTTTGAACGTGAGTTAGCTAGATCAGATATTGTATCTTCATTGAGAAATACTTTCTTACAATTGAATGGGATCATCAGTGGTGCTAATTTGAACTCTGAAGATGGGTTGATGGGATCCACTGTCACTGTGCTATATATTAAAGATAACAAAGTATATACAGCTAACATTGGTGATACTATGGTCATGTTAGCCAAGGCTGATGGATCTTATAACTTCTTAACTGTGAACCATCAACCTTCAAGTACATCTGAATTCGATAGAATTAGAACAAGTGGTGGGTTTGTATCGAGTAATGATAAAGTTGATGGTGTTTCACAAGTTTCAAGAGCTGCAGGTTTCACTGATTTGTTACCACATATTCATACTGGTCCAGACGTTTCTGAAATTAGTCTTCAAGATGAAGTCCTTGTAGTTGGTACTAAAGAGTTGTTTGAATATTTACCAATAAAGACCATTGGTGATATCGTTAGACAAAATGATAATCCAATGTTAACAGCTGAAAAATTGAGAGATTATGCCATTTCTTATGGTTGTACACAAAAAGTTGCAGCTGTGGTATTAACTAAGAAAAAATTTGAAAAAAAATCAGCCCCAGCTGTTAGACAGGTAATTGAGGATTCCAATTTGAGAAGATTGAAACCCGAGATTCAACCACCAATTGGCGAATTAGCAATGGTGTTTACAGATATCAAGAATTCAACATCTTTATGGGAAAATTATCCATTAGCTATGAGATCAGCAATCAGAACCCATAATGACATCATGAGAAGACAACTACACATTGTTGGTGGGTATGAAGTTAAAACTGAAGGTGATGCTTTCATGGTATCATTCCCAACTGTTACAGCTGCAATGATTTGGTGTTTTAACGTTCAACAACAATTATTACAAGAAGATTGGCCAGCTGAGATTATTCAGAGTGAAGAAGGTGGAGAATTTAAAGATTCAGAAGGTTCAATCATTTATAAAGGTTTATCAGTTAGAATGGGTATTCATTGGGGTACTCCAGTTTGTGAACCAGATATCATTACAAGAAGAATGGATTATTTTGGTCCAATGGTCAATAAGACTGCAAGAGTTTGTGCTGTTGCCGATGGTGGTGAAATCACTTTAACCTATGATTGTTTGAATGAATTCAAGAGAATTGAAAAAGGTTTCCATTTAAAGAATGAAAAAAGAGATGAATTAGATGAACTTATCCCAGATGAATTTGAAATTGATGAATCCTTATACAATCAATTCAAAATATTATATAATAACGAATGGGTTTATTACCCAATGGGTAAAGTTCAATTAAAAGGTTTAGAAACTGAAGAAGAGATCACAGTGATATTCCCAAAGAATTTAGCTTCAAGATATAAGTTCCAAAAGAAACCAGATTTAACTTCAGAAGACGTTACTAAATTAAGAGATCTAATGATGAGATTGGATCAAGTGAGTTCAAAAGTCTTTGGTGTTAGTATTAATTCATATAGCACTAAGAGAGTTGATCATTTAGATAAATCTTATTTTGATACTTTCATCACTAGAATTGAGTACACTGCAGCAATGCTGGCATTGCGTGATAACACTACTGGTTTAAAAGCAGGAGGTAGTATCTTTGAAATGGTTGAGGAGCTGTCTGCTTTGTATCAGAAGGTCCATGCAGATAATCAATGAATTCATATTGTCTGTAAGTTTAGAGAAAGAAAAAAAAATAGAGACACATGTTTGTCACTTATTATTTGCATTTTCTTGTTTTATTAGTTGTTATTGTTTTCCATTGACATTCTATTGACCTAATATAGGTGTATTTTTCATTTATTGAAGTTGTAATTGTACAATTGGGTTTTAAAATATTGAACTTGAGTATTATATGGACCTCGGACTTATGCGGCTTTAAAAGAACACACAGTGAAAAGTCAACCAAACAACATTGAATATTCTCTCCACTTGAAAGAGACTAATTGACTAATAGGATTATCTGTGTACTGATGACTATATGATCGATGAGAGAATAGAACTACAATTTATTGACCTTAAAATTCAATTTAGCTATATTATTAAAAGCAAGATCTTTACTCAACTTCATCAACATCAATTTCATCATTCTTATCATTAGATTCTTCTTTAACTTCATTCAATGGTGCCAAATCGAAATTAATAACCAATAATGGTTCACCAAATCCTGGTCCCATCTCTTCATTTGAATTTTTTTTCAATACATAACGAACACGATTAAATTTATCATTTAAATAATTTGATAAATTTAGTGCATAACCACCAGGTAAATTTATATTAAAATCAGAATTTTTCAAACTTACCAAACCTGAAAAGAAATCAAATTTATATGTTTTATCTTTTTCAAATTTAAAACTTTTTAAATGATCAATATCTTGAAAATATCTTTGTCTTTCTGTATTTTTATCAGGTATATTATCAGAATGTAAATTTTCTTCAATAGTTAAACCATTATTTGAATCAGATGTATCAATAGCATTAAAACTTGCCAATGCTCTGCCATATAAATAAGGATCATTTGAATACAGATCACCTTCGACACTTGGATCAACCCAACTTTTAAATAATTTTAAACCTGTACCTGTTCCATATGGTAAAAATTCTTTTATACTATAACCAAAATCATTACCAAATAATAATTCATCACCATTTATATCAAAATTTGGTTTAAAATTTATTTGAATTGAAATATTTGTATCTTTTCTTTCATCAAAGTATGAACTATTTGTTGAATTTGAAGAATGATCAATTGAACCAACAAAATCTTTAATTCTAATAAATAATTCAATATTTGCAAGATTTGATTCAATTATTAATGGTGTATCTGAATTAATAGCAACAGTTTTAGCTTCAGTTGAATCATATGTATTAGATGCTGTGATATGAAGAGAATGTTTCTTAGGTTGAGATTTAAACCAGGACATGATTGAATTTAATGATAGTTTAGTATAATAAAAATCAATAAAAGTTAATAAAATTAAAGTCTAATGCAAGATCCTTAATCAAATTTCAAATCTCTACTTTAGCAACAATTTGGCATAAAGATTAAAATTACGCGAATGTGGTTTATACATAAACTTAGCAAACATAGATTTAAGTGGCTTCTAGCAACGTCATAAGAGAAACAAATCACTGCACAAACCATGTTAATTCTACAGTTAATAGTTTATAATTATAATGTATGCAAGTACATAAAAGATTCTATTAATGTTTATGTAATAAAGTATTGGACTCCACCTTTAAATAATTCGCTTATTTCTAATTTAGTGTCAAATTAATGACACTTTAATGGATGACAGATATTTAAAGCCGAGGCTTTAACAATAAGAAATTTAAATTGTGGAGAAGTTCATATAGAAGTCATTGAAACCCAATTGAACCAATTGAACCAATAGAATCAATAGAATCAATTAGAATAGAGAGTTAATAACAATTTAATTCTTTATGTAATCACGTGTTAAATGCACGGACTTATCGTTAGCAAACATCTTAATTTGCAATTATGCTGGTTAATGTTGCGTCGATGGTCAAATCCGAGTTTGCTAGGGCCAGAAGAGCAACTAGTGTTAGTAAGGTTAATTTATGATATTACAAGGATAATACATATACACGGATAAATTACATTGAATATAAAGTGAACAAACTCAATTTATAATTCATAAATGTATTAACTCTTAATATATAACTTTAATTGTAATTTCCCTCAGTTTATTAATACTCTTCAACTTTCCCTTTTCATTCTTATCAGTATGACAGATCTGTCAATTTGACGCGGGCGCTGACGAAACCAAGCTATTTAATTGGTCAATTCGGTTTAAAAAACTGTAAAGTTTACCCACCCACAATTGCCCCCTTCTCCTCTTTGCTATTAACAATTAATCTGGGGCCAGAATTAAGATCATCTCTTATAAATAGAGGTCAATTCCCATTTTATTAAATTTTTTCCAATTGGTTTTAAATTTTTCAATTATCCATAAACATAACAATGTCAAAGAACGATAAACCTACTGTTACAACTTCTCAAGGTTATCCATTACCAAACCCATTTGAAACTCAAAGAATTGGTGATCATGGTCCTTTATTATTACAAGATTTTAATTTAATTGATTCATTAGCTCATTTTGATCGTGAACGTATTCCAGAACGTGTTGTTCATGCTAAAGGTTCTGGTGCATTTGGTTATTTTGAAGTTACTGATGATATTTCAGATTTAGTTGGTTCAAAAGTTTTTGATACTGTTGGTAAAAAGACTAAAGCTTTGGTTAGATTTTCTACAGTTGGTGGTGAATCAGGTTCAGCGGATGCCGCAAGAGATCCAAGAGGGTTTTCAATTAAATTATATACTGAAGAAGGTAATTTAGATTGGGTTTATAATAATACCCCAGTTTTCTTTTTAAGAGATCCAATTAAATTTCCACATTTTATTCATACTCAAAAGAGAAATCCACAAACTCATTTAAAAGATGCTAATATGTTTTGGGACTATCTATATCAAAATCAAGAAGCTATTCATCAATTTATGATTTTATTTTCAGATCGTGGTACTCCAGCTGATTATAGACATATGAATGGTTATTCAGGTCATACTTATAAATGGAGTAATGCTAAAGGTGAATGGAAATATGTTCAAGTTCATTTAAAATCTGATCAAGGTGTTAAAAATTTAAATAATGAAGAAGCTGGTCAATTATCTGGTGAAAATCCAGATCATGCCCAAGAAGATTTATTTAATTCAATTGCTAAAGGTGATTCACCTTCATGGACCGTTTATGTTCAAACTATGACCCCTGAAGAAGCTGAAGAACAAGAATTTTCAATTTTTGATTTAACAAAAGTTTGGCCACAATCAAAATTCCCATTACGTCGTTTTGGTAAATTAGTTTTAAATGAAAATCCACAAAATTATTTTGCAGAAATTGAACAAGCTGCATTTTCTCCTTCTCATACAGTACCATACCAAGAAGCTTCAGCAGATCCAGTTTTACAATCAAGATTATTTTCTTATCCAGATACTCATCGTCATCGTTTAGGTACAAATTATGCACAAATTCCAGTTAATTGTCCATTTGCAAAGACTTTTAATCCAATTTTAAGAGATGGGGCAATGACAGTTAATGGTAATTATGGATCAGCACCAAATTATATTTCTTCATTAGAAAATCCAGTTGAATTTACTCCAAAGGCAAATGTTAATTATCAAGTTAATCAAGAATATTGGCAAGGTCCTGCAAAACCTTTCCATTGGTCAGTTGAAGGTGATATTGATTATAAACAAGCAAGAGATTTATATCAAAAAGTTTTATCAAAACAACCTGGTCAACAGAAGAATTTAGCTCATAATATTAGTGTTCATTTAAAGAATGCAATTCCATTAGTACAAGATCGTATTTTTGAAGTTTTAAATAAAGTTGATTCAAATTTATCAAATGATGTTAAAAAAGAAGTTTTAGAATTAGCTCCAAGAGGTAAAGAATCTCATAACAAATTATAATCAAATTGAATTTGATTTATTTAATTGTTTTTAATGTTTATTCAATGTACTTGAATGTAGAAATTTAATGCGCATAAACGTAATTATATAAGACGAAAGTGGCAAATTGTAGTGGCGTGACATATTTATAATCGCGAACACGTTTTATAATTCCGAAGTATAAGGGTAAATGATTAAATGGGAGTTTAAAGTCCGTTGAATAAGAAATAAAAGTGGCGAATTTCTTTTCTATAGCTTGAAGTTATACAGTATATAGAATTTATAGAACTTAATAGAAGTTATTCGAATTTACAGAATTTATATTTATGGATATTCAGGATAAGTTTAATCCGATATTCATCTGCCTAATCTCTGCCTAAGCTTAATTAATCTCTGCCTAAGTTTCTCCCTAAATTTCCCCTTTAATAATTCTCCACCTTATGGCCACCCTGTGGCCACCCGGAAAACCCGGTTAGCGCCACACGGGTATATTTATACGGATAACTGTCGACCAGTTTTTTTTTTTTTTGTATTATTTTTGCTGTTAAACCTTGAGTATTTAAACACTGAGAAAGAACCTGTTTTCTTATTAGATATAAAACTTTAATAATTATTGAATAAATCAATTGAAATGTCATCCAACTCTTTAGAACAATTGAAAGCTACCGGTACCGTTGTCGTTACTGACACTGGTGAATTTGAATGTAAGTACAATTGAAATTGGAATTGAAATAGAAAGGGGGTTGTCCTCTATGGGTTCAATGATATTCCCTATTGGAATTGTTATCATTGCTATTTCATTATTAATAAAGATTTATACTAACAATTTTAAAGCCATTGCTAAATACACTCCACAAGATGCTACCACTAACCCATCTTTAATCTTAGCTGCTTCTAAGAAATCAGAATATGCTAAATTAATTGATTCCGCTGTTGCCTATGCTAAAGAAAATGCTACTGGTGTCGATGCTCAAGTTGATTTAGCTTTAGATCGTTTATTAGTTGAATTTGGTAAAGAAATTTTAGCTATTGTTCCAGGTCGTGTTTCAACTGAAGTTGATGCTAGATTATCATTTGATAAAGAAGCTACTATTAAGAAAGCTTTACAAATTATTGAATTATATGAAAAAGTTGGTATTAAGAAAGATAGAATCTTAATCAAGATTGCTTCAACTTGGGAAGGTATTCAAGCTGCTAGAGAATTAGAATCAAAATATCAAATTCATTGTAATTTAACTTTATTATTTTCATTTGTTCAAGCTGTTGCCTGTGCTGAAGCTAATATTACTTTAATTTCTCCATTTGTTGGTAGAATCTTAGATTGGTATAAAGCTAAAACTGGTGAAACTTATACCGGTGAAACTGATCCAGGTGTTAAATCTGTTAAAAGTATTTTCCAATATTATAAAAAATTTGGTTACAAGACTATTGTTATGGGTGCTTCATTTAGAAATATTGATGAAATTAAAGCTTTAGCTGGTGTTGATTTCTTAACTATTGCTCCAAAATTATTAGAAGAATTAATTACTTCAGATGCTCCAGTTCCACAAAAATTAAATGCTTCAGATTCTTCAAGTGCCGATTTTGAAAAAGTTTCTTATGTTAATGATGAAGCTAAATTTAGATTCTTATTAAATGATGACGCTATGGCAACTGAAAAATTATCTGAAGGTATTAGAAAATTTGCTGAAGATGCTATTACTTTATCAAAAGTCTTGGAAGAAAAAGTTAAGGCTTAAATTGTATTTACTTGAATGATGAGATGTTTAAATTTTTATTGTTTTTTTGTAAATTTGAAATTTATCAATTATTGATACACTCACATCTCTAATATGGAACTAAGGAGAAAAAATGAACCACAGGATAATATCATCATTGTAGTAACATGGTAATTGATTAAGTATATTATCATTGCTGTATATTATCATTACTGTATCGATAAAAACTATCGATACATTGATTACATTCATATACTACAGTTCAAATAAAGAGCAAACTTTTAATATATCACATTTGCTAATTAAACAATTTTAATGAAAGTTAATATCATTAATGTTGATTAAAATTAATGATAACAATTAAAAACACACACAATACCCGACTAATGAAGTAATGATTGACAAAACACACATCACAAACATCAAAACTAATCAATTGAAAGTACTTCAATTCCATACTTTTTTCTTCTTTAAATATAACAAACCCTAATATAAACACACACTCAATTTACACTATATAAAAATCACACTTATCTCAAAACTCACTTATTTTTAACAAATTTCATCATTTCGTATCCAACATGATAATTAAACAACACATGCACTGTAAATAAAAACACTTCAACCAAACCTCACCTTCCAAATACAAAAAGAATAATAATAATAGTTATAAACCACCAATACCCATGACACAACATAGGTCATTTAAACAAAAAAACACATAAAAAAACCTCACCCTCATTGAAAAATCAATAATAATAATAATAAAGAACACATGTAAAATGAAATACCTTTTTCTAAAATCTAACTCCAAACGGACATATCATTCCCCCAAATGTTTAACCAACCTAAACTTTTCTCTGAACGATTATTAATTGAACCATTCAAATTATTTGAAAACAAATTATCGTTAAAATTAACATTATTCATACCGATACTTGTCTTTTGGGACGAAGTAATTGGTGTTAATAAATTGACTTGATTCTTTGACAAATCAAATTGATCATATGAACCATATGAAGAAGTAGAACCACCGGAACTTACAGATGTTGACATTTTTGAATGAATGAAATCTTCAACAAGGCTATCAGGTGAAGATGCAACAACATTGGTATAACCGTATCCAAGATTTGAAACAAATTTGGAAGTGGCAGGTAATGGTTGTGGTTGTTGAACATACAAATGTTGTTGTTGTTGCTGCTGTTGTTGCTGTTGTTGCTGTTGTTGTTGATTTGAAGTTGGTTGTTGATGATACATTTGTTGATGTACTTGTTGCTGTGGTAAAGTAACAACAACACCATTTTTCTTCTTCTTCATACCGACGTCAACGTGAACCTTAACAAAATTTTGGCTAACCGATACAGGACGAGGTTGTAAACCATTTTGATGACCAACAGAAGTTTGATGATGAAACCCATGAGAAGTGTTTCTACCATTCTTTAAATGACCAGATTTAACATTATTCCCTCTTTGATATTGAACATCTTGTTGATGTTGATATTGATCGCCATCGTGATGATACTGTTGATTTTGCTTTCTGTAACGATATTCGAATAGGGCTTTATCAATATCTGTTTAGTTGTTAGTAAATTATTCATATCCTATTGTCATTGCAAGTTCAAATAAAGAAAATTTCCTCGAGGTGACTTCCCCCTAATAATGATCCCCAGCTTTCCCGAACAATTCTTGCCATAAATAGTTACTCACCTTCCAGTTGTGCAGCAAAGGGAACAGAGATTGCCTCTCTTCTCGTCTGAATCTGTGGTCCAGTTGCCATGGTTCTTAAATCTTATAAATCTTATATAAAAGATCTATTAACTAAAATTATGTTCTTCGTTAAGAAGATTTTTTGTGATCTAAAAGAAATTCAGCCTCCCTAAAAAAAAAAGTCCCAAGTTTCTAGAACAATGTGGCGCCTAACAGAGAATATCTTTATTGTAAAACGAGTTCGCGGGAAATGTTCTGTATTGACGTCAAGATTACATAATCAGTGAATTCTATCTTCTTTCAACATATTATACAAATTGTTTATTAAGTTTTTCTAAATTCAACGTCTCTTCTTCTGCTTCACTTCTTCATCCTTAACAGGGTGTAATCTGATCAAATTTGGATATTGCTGTGTATTGAATTGATAACCTTTACTCCAATCATATGACACAGCAATGGCAAAGATATTACCAGTTCTATTAAAAGCAGTTGCAGAAATTGAACCACCAAGTGAAGGGAAACCTTTTAATCTATGTTTAGCATCTTTATCCCAAAAATGGAAACAACCATCTGAACCAGATGTAGCAAAAGTTCCATAAACTGGATGTGCAACAATTGAATTTAATGTATAAATATGATTTTCTGTTCTACCAGCTTTTGATTCACTTTGACGATGACATTTAAATGTAAAACCTAATTTAGCTTGTTCACTATCATCAATATATTGAAATGCACATCTCCCTTCAATTGAACCTAAAGCGTACCCATTCCCTTGTGGATAACAACAAATAGATCTTGTTTGCCATTTTAATGGTGACATTGTACTTTTAGAAATTTGTTGTGGATTATTTAAATCAATTATTGCAATATGTCTCTCTGCTGTACCGACAACTAATAATTTTTGTGATGAATCCATTGCATAGACCCTTTCTGGAAGTTGAATTGTTGTTATTGGTTGTGGTTGTCTTGTATCCCAATATCTTAATGTCTTATCCCAAGAACCTGATACCACTACGGGGGTATTTTGAGGACCACATTCAACAAATCTAATAGCTCTCACTGGTGCATCATGAGCACCAATTTGTTGAGATTGACCACTTTGTAAATCATACATTTTAACTTGTTTATCAACACCACCACTTATCACTTTTGTACCATCGGATGACCATCTAGTCGTTAGCACTGGTGCATCATGCTCATACATAGCCCTGCCTACGGTCTGACCGTTACCACTAACTTCATAGATACGTACTTTCTTATCCCAAGAGGCAGCAGAGAAGAACTCAGCTTGTGGTGAAAAAGCCATATCAGAAATGGAATCCTCAGGTGGATTTTGTACAATGATATCATTAGCCAAATCAGCCTCAGTGGCCAGCGTAGTGCTCCCTGAGGCAGCAGGCTTATTAAAACCGAATGACATTGCTTTAAAGAAGGTGGTTTAAGTTTAAAACTTTTGATCGTTGTTAATGTTTTGATCTTTAACTTTTTTTTTTTTTTTTTTTGTACTTAACGATTTTCAATTCGAGAATCCAAAACGGAACCAAATACAAAGTGTCACTTTAGGCTATTATATAAATTCTATAAAAAACTTCACATTTAGCCATGTCTGGGCTATCACAATGGGAGGAATTAGGACTTCCCGTGATAGAGTACAAGGATGATGATCCATCTAGGAGTAAAATATCGGCCAATTCTAAACAATTGCATGAGAAACACTATCGAGAACTTGACTCCATAGATTGGGCATTTGAATACAAACAATCTTCACAAAATAAATTAGCAACTCATCATCAATCCACTATTGCTGCTCAAATACGGCGTTGGTCTAAATGGCTGGTATTGATAGGCACAGGTGCCCTCATTGGAATTCTAACTGCATTCTTAGATTTTTTATACAAATGGTTAACAGATTTGAAAGATGGTGTTTGTCAAAATGGGTTCTATATGACACATTCTTTTTGTTGTAAAGACGTCGCGGAAGGTGATATGTGTGAGTCTTGGAGACAATGGGATCAAATTATCCATTTAAGTCCATATACTGCTGGATCTTTCATATATAAATATTTCTTATACATTGTCACATCATTTATCTTAGCCTTTATTACTGCCCATTTGGTTAAGAATTCTAAATATGTTAGAAATTCAGGTATTTCTGAAGTTAAAACCATCATAAGTGGAGTTGTGATCAATGATTTCTTGAGCCTTAAGACCTTGATCATTAAATGGATCGGGTTAACGTTAATTGTTAGTTCGGGGATTTGGGCAGGTAAAGAAGGTCCTTTAGTTCATATTTCATGTTCTTGTGCTACATTGTTGATGTCATTCTCTAACAAATGGAATTATAATGAAGCTACAAAGAGAGAGATTCTTGTGGCTGCATCTGCTGCAGGTATTTCCGTGGCGTTCAATACCCCTGTCGGTGGTGTCCTGTTCACTTTGGAACAATTGACTTCTTACTTCCCAGTGAGTGATAAGATGTGGACATCGTTCGTCTGTGCAATGAGTGGTGTGGTACTCTTGAACAGTTTTAAAGAAGGAGCTAAAATATATGTCACTATGGATAACCAATGGCTCAGTATTGAACTTATAGGATTTTTAATCTTAGGTGTCCTTGGTGGTGCTTATGGTCATTTGTTTAATTGGTTAAACATCAAATTTGCAAATTTTAGAAAAAGACATATTGAGACTAAAGGTGTCAAATTTGAAGTTTTGGAGATTTTAGCATTATCAATCGTTAGTTCAATTGTAACTTTCCCATTGATATTTCCAAGAATACCACTGACTACATTGATCGGTAGATTGTACAAAGATTGTGGTGAAGTTGATCAAGGTACATTAGGTGGACTTTGTGATACTGGTAACTCTTCATCAGTGGTTTTATTGATCTTATCAGGTATTGTAGGTACATTGTTAACAACTTACACTTTTGGTACCATTGTTCCAGCTGGTGTGCTCATGCCAACATTGGTTATCGGTGCCATAACTGGACGTGTTATGGGGATCTTTGCCGAATATATTCAAAGTCATAGTTCATATTTTTCAGATCTGTGTGAGAACTCATCCAAACTTTGTATTTCACCAGGAGCATATGCCGTTGTCGGTTCTGCAGCTTTTTTAACAGGTGTAACTAAGATGACCGTTTGGGTCGTGGTAACTGTTTTTGAGATGACCGGTGCATTGACATATGTGTTACCTATTATGATCAGTGTGTTGATTGCCAGATTGACGAATGATAAATTAGATGAATTCAATTGTTATGATCAATGGATCAAATTCTTTGAGTATCCTTACATGCATGAGTCTAATAAGAGTATCCCATTGATCAAAGCTGAGAAGTTCATGAAGAAACAAGATGAAGGTGAAATCAGTGCAATTTATGTTGAGGATACATTGAGACTAAATGATTTAGAACAATTGTTAAATTTAAGATATCAGGGCTTACCAGTGTTGGAAAGTCGTCAAAATCCATTCGTTTTAGGTTGGTTGTCATTAAATGATTTGAGATCTGAGTATATCACTATAAGAGCCACTTCAAATGATTCAACAAAAGTCAGTTTTGTGGGGAATGATTTGACTGAGGATATTATCGATTTGTCATATTTAGTTGAACATGATTTCTTAACGTTGAATCCAAACTTGGAATTGCCAACTTTGATTGAAATTTTTTTCAAAATGAAATCAAGATTTGTATTGTTTGCTAAAGACGGTAAATTCAAAGGTCTTTTGACTTTAAAAGATGTTACAAAAGTTAACCAATTGAGCACTCATAGGTTATTACTTGTTGACGAGGAATAAATAGACGCGATGATCATGAATTAAACTACAACGTAGGTCAATATGGGATAAATAATTAAGAAGAGACCTTGAAATCACAAGAATATTGAATAAAACACAATTACTAAAACAGAAAACCAGAATTGAAAATCAGCTTAGCACCAGGACCAGCATGATGCATTATAACATTAAATTTTTGGGAACTTTAAATCAAATTGACCAGATTTTGAGATTTTGCTTTTGGAACTGATCTTTGGAACTTTGAAACCGATCTGAGTCATCAGTCTAGGGATCTTAGATTTTGATGGCTTCTTAGATGATGAAGATGTAGAACTAGATGAATTAGCTCTTGTCATCCCGGTTTTGTCAAGTGATAAGATCCGTAAATGTTCACCTGCATCAGAAACTGTGGAATGTTGGGATTGTGGCTGATCTTCATCGACAGGCTCGATGCCTCTGTTAGCTGGTAACAATCGTGACGAATCATTAGGATCAATAATTTTATCAAGTCCCTCAGCATTGTGATGCACTTCAATGTTATCTAAGGCAGTTTGATCAATTGGTCTGATCGTATATGTTGCATCCTCCCCTTCAAGATCAGAATGATAACACATTGAGCCATTCACGTTGTCTTCAACTTTTGTAGTATCATTGTAATTGGTATTAGGATCGTCTAATTCAGTGGGATCATCATCATCTCGTTGCTGGAGTAGCTCATTGACGTCAAGTAATAGCCTCTCGATTCTTATGTCTCCATAATTATCCGGCTTTGATCTCCCTATTTGACGTTGAAGGAGCTTCAAATTGCTCTTGTTGAGTTCCATCAGCATATCTGAAAATAATTTTGCCAATGAATAAACTCCTCCAATAGCCTAATTTACTATCAAAAGCTCTAATTTAAAGTATAAAATAAAGAGACGTCAATGACCAAATTTGGTTCATTATTCAAAATTTTGACACAAAAAGGATATTCTCCGAGGGGGGAGGACAGTCGGAATTCAATTTTTATAATGGGGATTTTGCTAACCCGTGACAAAATGACAGAGTTTTTTTTTTTTGAATTTTTTTAAACCTCGAAAAACATAAACAAAGTTGAAATTGAAGCCTTCAGCTTTAAAAGTTCATTTCTGGCAATTTATAGCTTATTCTGAGGCCACAAAGAGGCATTTAGAGGACTTTGCTTATTAAAAAGTGAGTTTAGCGTTTTGTTTGAGGTGATTGGCTTCGAGAAGGCTGAAATTGATGCTTGTTTTGCGCAGCTTTTACAATACTTGAGATCTCATCTTCGCCTTTAAAGTCTACGATCGAAGTATACTAACTACAATGTCAGTGTCAAAATACACTACGCCCTACAGAAGGAGGATATTCGATGCTGGTGCCAATAACGCGCTAGTGCCAACAGCCGCCACCGTGAACACCATCCAATCCAATGATAATGACCACTACCAAGCTCGTGATGTAAACATCAATGAACCATTACAATTAGCATCAAAATTTGTTGATGCAGCTCTTTTACGTGACAAGACTACACCAATCCTTGATGATAGTGCCTTCCATGGCAAAGCCGTTGATTATAATTACTCCAGTGAACCAGATGGCCTTGGATCATTTCAACCATTTGAAAGAGCCGAGATTATTAGCATACCTGATGAAATCTTGAGTCAATATAACAAAGTGGAAACAAACAGCAAGATGGGGATCTTCCCAGATATACTACGTGCGTGGATCACAATCGATAATAAGATCATCTTATGGAACTTAACCAAGACATCCGAATTTCAAACTTTTGAAGAAATTCAACATACCATTTTGAAAGTTGAATTAGTTAAACCAAAGCCAAATGTTTTCGCAGATACTATCAACCACCTCCTACTAATATCTACACCATTTGATATCCATATCCTTGCGGTCTCCTATAAAGACGATTCTTTGGATTTATACCACACTGGTATGTCAGTTCCAACCCATGGTTTAACAGTTGATCAATTTATCACAGTGGAAAAGACAGGTCAAGTGTTCTTCACAGGAAGCAGTGACGGTATCAATATTTGGGAACTACAGTACTCAAACACTGAAGATTGGTTCAATAAGAAGTGCAATAAACGTTGTCTAACAAGATCCACTGTTTCAAGTTTAATTCCAGGTTCATCAATCATTAATAGCATTTCCAATTATCTAAGTGAGGATTCATCCGATGAAAAAATCGTCCAACTGAACATTGACAATACTAGAAGCATTCTATACACTTTATCTGACCAATCAGTGATTAGAGCTTACAAAATTAATCCATCAGGCTCTCTGGAAGATCCATTAGTGGTCAGACCAAGTCATATTTCAACTTATGCTAGAACATCAAGTGCCAAGGCATCACCGTTATTGTCCACTAAATATCTCAAGATTGTTAGTTTGAGTGTTGTCTCAAGATTAGAAAACGAAGATCTGTACCTTGTTGCTATCACTGTTGGTGGTTGTCGTTTATTCTTAAATGGGTCCACATCATCTTATTCAGTTTCTGCTCTAAGATTAGAAAGTGTGAAATTCCCACCTACAAAGATCACAGAAGAGGAAATTGCCGAGGAGCAAAGCAAATTTAAAGAACAAGAAGCCTTAAAGACCAATTCATTATTCTCAGCTAAGGCTCAAACCGCTGAACTACCTGGTATCTTGACTTATCAAAAGAAATCTAGTGTGTTACTAGAGACTAAAAGTTCATCACAAATCATTTCACCGGGCATCTTTTTCGATGTTGTTGAAAAAGAAGGTATGAAAGATCACAAACTATTCGTTTCTGTTCCAGATTATGGTATCTTGAAATATCACAACAAGTACGTTGAAAATGCCACATTTTTGGAAAGTTTTGGTAAAATTCATCAAATTGTTCCATTATCACCAAGATTCAACGCCACAGATAGACCACAAGGCTATGCCAATGAATTTGCTACTCAATATTCCAAAGGTGATTTTGAAGTCGCTGTGTTGACCAATGCCTCTTTACAAATTTACCGTTTTAGAACCCCAGATTTGGTATTTGAAAGTCTTGTTGATGATTTTAGTGAGTTTGTTACCAAATATGGTCATTTAGAAGCTGCTTCCACTGCATTGTACGTTACTTGCAAATATAACATTCCAAAAGTTATTAGATCCAATGCCTTCAGTTTCTTCACTTTAGGGATCCCAAATCTAGTTGAATTTAGACCAAGATATAAAAAGTTTGTTCCATCAAATTCTTTAATCAGATTACAATCAAAACCAAGTGATATATTAGCATTTGAGAATGTTATCTTAAGTCCAAGATTTTACGGTACCGTGATGTTGATTGGAAGATTGTTGCGTGAAGTTTGGGATGACAAAGTTTTCAAGATCAGTGGTGATGTCAAGTTCCACAAGTCAGGTGCTTTGATTAAAGAATCAATCTTTGAAAATGAGTACTTGGAATCTATTAACATTGACCAAAATACCATTGAGTTCTACTTAAGTTCCATTTCTGTTCTTGATGAGTTCTTCCAAACTTATGGTAACAACATCGCTTGTTTCATCCCATCAAGTTTCCAACACAATACAGATAAATATGAAGAATTTGCCAATCAAGCAGAAAACATTGCCATAAACTCCATTATTAGATTAATCACCTCCATTAAAGAAACTTTATCATTCTTGGTGGTATTGATTAAAGAAAGTCATCCAGATTCTAAATTGAAGGATATTTTTAAGAATTTAACTTTTGACATTCAACAATCATTATCACAATTGAAATTTAAAGATCTGTTTGCTCCAACTGAAACATCCAAGAATTTGATCAAAGAGATCTTATCCTCGATCATCAATAGAAGTATGTCTCGTGGTGAATCAATTGAATATATTGCCAAAGGTTTACAAGAACGTTGTGGCACTTTTTGCAGTGCAGATGATGTGATTGGGTTCCGTGCCATTGAACATTTAAGAAAAGCCAAAGAAATTGGATTTAATGATTATGAAGGTGTTAATTATCATTTAAACCGTGCAATTGAATTATTTCAAGCAATCAATAACAATATTACATTAGAAAAATTAAAAGAATCAATTGAAATTATGATTTCATTGAATGAATTCCCAAAAGCCATTAAATTTGCATTGACAATTTCATCAAGTTCTGACCCTGGGAATTTGGCTCAACAATACGTCTCAGATGGGAAGTTAGCAAATGATGAAAGAGGGAAGTACTATACCAAGAGACATGATATCTTTGAATTAGTATTTCAATTGTTGGTAGAAGTTGATAAGTTAGCTATTGAACATTCCATTCAAGATGAAACTATTGCTGATAACGTTGTTAGCTCCAATTTTTTCAATTTTACAAAGATTAGAGATGAAAGTTATGAAGTTGTTTTAAAATTTGAAGATAAATTGTTCCAATTTGAACTTTATGATTGGTTTATTTCACAAGATGTTAGTGAGAAATTGCTTGAAATTGATACTGATTACGTATTGCCATACTTGGAATCCAAATCGGAAGAATCATTAATAATATCAGATCTTTTATGGATTTATCAATCAAAGAAAAATCATTATTACGAGGCTGCTTTAATTTCATATTCCCTTGCATTAAGTGACTTTGAAATTTCATTAACACAAAGAAACGAATATTTGTCAAGAGCAATTGGGTTCTGTAATTGTATTACATTACCATCACAAAGACAACAAGTTATTCAATTATCCAATTTGATTGAAGAAGTATTTGAAGCCTCTAATGTTCAATATGATTTATTAATTGAAATTGGTAATGACAATTACTTAGCTGAAGATAAAAAAATTGAATTGATTGAGCAATTAGATGGTAAAATTTTGACTGTAAATGAACTATTCAATGATTTTGCCAATGTTTTAAGATATCATGGTATTTGTTTACAAATTTTCAAGATTTCAGATTTTAGAAATGCTGAAGAGATCTTGTCAAGATACTTGGAATTATTTGAAGAAGTTAAACAAGATAAAAATTTATTAAAACAAACTTTAATTAAAATTGGTAAAAAATTACAAACTTCAGAATTTGTTTTCCCAATTAATGAATTAATTCCAATTGTCTTGAATATTTATCAAGATGAAGAATTTGATTTAACAAAGGGTGAAATTATTAAGATTTTCATTGAAACTGGTGTAAGTTTCGATAAACTTTATTATATCTTGAAAGATTTGATTGATTCTAAGGATTTCAATAAAGATTTTTACTCTACAGAATTAAGGGAATTAATTAAGATTTGGTATCATCAAGATTTGAAATTAAGAGAGATCTTAAAGATTAATAATATTGAAAATGTTGATTTGGAACAAATTCATGAATCAATTGTGAAGACTGGTGATGTCTTGTAAGAGGGATTGTTTGGTTATTTTGTATAATATTAATGTCATTATTCATAAAATGATTCTAATTGTAAATGTATGTGTGTCTTCTCCAACGACGTAAACCAGTATTTCTGGGCTATAGATCTTTATTCCCTAATTTGAAGGAGGAAAACACTGACTTTCAAACTTCTTATCATTTGATTATTGGAGGTCATTCAAGAAGAACTTCGCGTTTCAGTGAGCATAGATCTATTTCTAGAGATGTATTATAAAAGTCTACACAGCTTAGTTATTCTTTTGTCTCAGAAGGATTAACTTGAGAGAATATAAGACAAAAGGGCTGAAAACAGGACAGACATCATTGTAAAACTGTAAAAACTTAACACATGCTCGTCGATTGGACAAACCTTTTTCTATGGTAACTTTAACTTGAAGAGAAGGTAAATGTCATTGAAGCGAATAATCCGTGTGAAATAATCTCAACATAATTAGAGCCCCTTATCCAGATGAGAATCAACAATTGAAAGATAAGAAAGATCAGAATTACAATGAAGAAAAGTCGGGTTAGTTCTTGCCGAAGTATATTATGTCCCATCTCCAATCTGGAAGAATCTTCACGATTACGCGAGATGTAAAAATTAAGATGACATTGGCATGACTTACAGGACAGGACAGGACAGGACAGGACAGGAACTAAAAACCCAGACAAGCATAAATCTTTAAAACACTCAAGAGATTAAAGTTTTCCTCCCATGTGGGTAGCTAAGAGTTATACGAATGATAATGGGTTGGCATTGATAATTATGATGGGCTAGACTTAAAGACTTAGACACTGCATATTGAAATTAGTCAGCTTACGGCGTGTACTAGTTTAGCAGAGTAGAGAATATTCGCTTATCTTAGTTCGGGGAGTTCCTAATAATAAAAGTCACTGCAAGGGAATAAAAATTATTCTTGTATCATATCAAATTACATGGGATTGCGTAGAATTATTTCATCTTTCTAAAACAGGCTGAGTATTAACCCAAGAGTTCCTACTACCATAGAATTTTCTCTCATAAATTTCTCAATCAGTAAGCAAGTGCCTCAATTTTAAAAAAATTAACATTACGCTCCTTGATGCCGTGTTATCCTTTTACACTTCAACCTGTCAAGATTTACTATCCAATGCCGAGAGAGACAAGTTTAGTCCGTCTTTAAGGGTCCCCCAGTGCTTGAGACTATTACACTAAAGGGAATTGAATGAGGACAATAAGAACAGTCCCACTGTGAGCAATATGTAATATAGCGTTGTAAAGATCATGCCTATAGATTTCCTATGCCCTTAATCGGCTTTTAATTTGGGGTGGCTTTCGGTTTCAGTGCCTTATGTAACTCCGGACATTTCATCGGAATAATCGAGAATTCTCCACTTCGGAGCTAAAAGAAGGGGGAAAGATAAGGCAGAAAAAGAGTTAGCCAAAAGTAAGAGTCTGAGAAGTAGAGCTAATGGGAAGCCAGAAGGAAGCCTCAGAGAATCCAGTCCCCTAATTTATTAGTCTAACATTTATGAATCAACTATGAAAGGTATCAGTGTCTCTATATTAAACTATTTAAAGAGACAAACAATGCTAAAGCTGTCAAAGATATTAATTTACACCTTTTCTATTGTTCTCCTTTAGATTCGGGAAACGTTACTGTAAAATTAAAGAATAAATTTTTTTTTGTCCCAAAATTGAAATGTCGGACAAATTCGAGACATGTAATTAAGTTATCTCATGATGGAGTAATGTAATTTATTATAATTGAAGGAAATATGGAATAACGGAAATATTTTGAGGTCATTGTTAAGGAAAGGGGTAAGTTCTGTAATGTAGAGTAACCCCATTAGATACTGCTAATCAGTTTTAGCGTCACTTAAGGAGTTAAGGATGACACATGTCAAACTTTTTCATAAGCGATCATGTGCATTGTACTTAAAAGCCTGTAAAACTAGATCTTGTTCCTGCTCCCTATATAATGATGAGATAAAACCAAAATAACATAAAAGTTATGGATGGACCTGCTTATCACATTCTACAAGTAGCTGTAATGGGTTGGTCCTCCCTTGACAATCTGTTTGTAGATATGAATTGGCAAAGACATAACGACGAATTTTTACCTCTCACCCGATGATGTTTGTTATAGATTCTTCTCTCACCCTATGAGGTACCTCCTCTTTAAGAGAGTTAAGACTTTCAACTACCTAACTTCGCTTACTTAATTATTGATTTCCATTATTACTGACCATTGGTTATATCTGGGGAACTGATACGGTAATATGGCACTTTATTGCTGGCGGGGTTCTTCCGATATCAGTTCAATTCAAGCGAGACTTTGACGTTGCTGTTTTTTAATAGAGGATGACATAGTGAGTATACTCGACTATGAATATTTACTACTCACATATATTGTTCAATCTCTACACACCTCCTCTCAATTGATCAACTTTCCTTTCTTTCCTCTTTTGAAATTCATTTGTCCCAAATGTTTTAAACCTTTTTTGGACATTTGTTTTTCCTTTTTTTGCTACTTTTCTTTTTCTTTAGTCCATTTTTTTTAAAACACAAATTCGCGAATTTGTCGGGAAAAAAAAACAAAAAAACCACACGAGCTATCAAAGAAGGAAAAAAAGTTATCAAATGGACAAAACACCACATTAAGAAACTTTTAATCACAAACCCTCTAAAAGGGCCTGGAAAACTTACAAAAAAAAACTTTACCACCCTTCTTCACCGTCCAATAGATCATGGCTGCGGATTCTTCGCCGCGCTGCGTCAACGACTTGCGGGCCGCCAACTGTAAACAGCTGCTCAACGCTTACGTCTATGACTTTCTGATCAAATCCTCCTTACCACAGACGGCTCAAAGTTTTGTCAATGAAGCTGACGTCCCAACGGGAGCCCCTTCAACAGAAGCTGTCAAGAGACCTGCTCAGAAGGAGCTGTTACCGCTGGCGGTCTCATTGGACGCTCCACAGGGCTTTCTTTATGAATGGTGGCAGATCTTTTGGGACGTGTTCAACGCTAGAACTCATAGAGGTGGTTCTGAAAATGCACAACATTATTATCAACTTCAACTTCTTAGACAACATAAGGAACATGCTCTTCATAATTCTACTTTCCATGCTGCCCATGCACAAACAAAAGCTCAACAACATGCCTTTATGGGTCCTCCTCAGCAACAATTACTTTTACAACAACAGTATCAGCAACAATTACTCTTACAACAACAACAACAACCTCAATCACAGGCGCCAATACCTACAAATCCACAATTCATGCCTCCAGGTCAACAACATTTTAATCAATTTGGTCAAATGCCAGTGGTCCCCATGACTGGAGGTCCAAATCCATCTCAAATGTCTCCTCATCATTTACAACCATCATTACAACAACAAGAGGTACAACAACATTTTCAACAACAACAAACTCAACTATTTGCTGGTCAAAAAAGAGTCGCTGTAATGCCAGGCCCGGGTGGTCCAATGAATCAAAATTATGCAAGAGTTCAACAAGCTCAAATGCAAATGAATCAATTTAGACAACAACAACAGCAACAGACAACGTTCCCAGCTAATTCTCAATTTAAGACTCCACAACTAGGTACTAACTCTAATGGTCAAAGAACGAATTCTCCAACTAAAAAGCCAAAACTTGAAGATTCAAGTCCAAGAAATTCTCCATTGAATGGGAATAATCAAAGTAATCTTAACTCTCCATTACCACATAAATTAAATGCCAATGCTAATCAAAATGTCTCAAGCCCTGCAGTGGTTGATTCTAATGATCAAGAGACTGGTACAACTGGTCAACGTGCCCTTCAAGATTATCAATTACAATTAATGGCTTTAGAGAGAGAAAATAAAAAAATGTTAACTGGATCAAGAAAATCATCTGTGTCAGAACCTACTGGTAACACTGGTAAAAAAACTACTTCAAAAGTTAAAAAAATGCCACCTCCAAAGAAGGCAAAGGGTACACCTGGTGAATCCCCTGTATCTTCCAAGAAAACCGCTAGTACTTCGCAAGCTGGTACTCCAAATGCTACGACTCCATCAGCTGGTGTCGCTACCAAGAAGACAGTTACAAGAAGAAAATCTAAGAAAAATTCAAAGAATAATAACACCTCGGAACCTCAAACTCCAACTACTCCATTGACTCCTAGTGCTTTTGGTACAAATGGTGCTTCTAACCTTGCTAATCCATCAATGTTGAAAAAGGAATCATCTACAGTGTCAAAATTGGGCTCAAAAGTTGACTTCAACGATGTTGAAAAAGACGAAACTCCAAACAATGGTTCTCAATTAACACCACCAAATTCCGAAAATGCTACAACAAATGCTAATGGTGAAGAAAAGAAAGGAGAACAATCAGTTAATGCACACGAAGGTCCAGAACTTTCTGAAGATCACAAAGGCTTCCCACCAGAGGATGAAATCATTAGTGGATCTCAAATGATCGGTGGAAGTCATAATGACTTATATTCCGATTTCCCACTATCTGATTTCTCGCATGAAATCTCTGGTGATGGTAACTTCAACCTGGAAACTTTTTTGAATACAGATGGTTCTGATCTAGGTAATTTCGATAATTATTGGCGTGACGGTGTTGAAGCTACTGATTAGATTGTTTCCTTTCCGCGCATCGGTGTTTGAATCCAATTTTGTTATGAAACTCAAGATTGGTTTCTAAAAAGAGGTTTTTGTTATTCTTTGCTTTTTATTCTTTTTTCCACTTTCTTCATCGTGATTTTTTCTTGTTATCTTGTGGCACATGTTACCTTTCTTTGGTGTCCTATGATGTGTATTATTTCATTTGTCTGTATTTGTGTGTTCTTTTGTTACTGTCTTATCCTTTGTCTTTTTGATGCTTAATTTTTTTAAATTCTTTTGTGTGTGTTTTTAATATTGGGAATGTTCATAATAAGTTTTAACGATAAACAAAGTATTCAGATATTAACAATTGTTGATTTTCCAAAACTGAGTTCAGTATGATAGGACTCGGATTTTGCGTAGTTTGATTAACTCCTCACGATAGTCATTGAACTGGAAGTTCCGATGGAACTAGTATTACTTTGGTTTAGTTATCACTTATTGCGTATACCATCATGTCCCAGTAATTAGTCCACTTGAAGTGAATCGTTTGCAGCCCGCATGTGTTCAGTGTTTGAATATGTCCATTTTAAAGAAGAGAAGATTGATTAAAGAATCGACAATATTTTCAAATTGATGAATGACACAGAATAGATATACGAAGGAATTACGGAAATAGGACTCTATAATTCATTCAATTATGCAATAATATCACTATGGATTTTAATTATTCTTCTTAATCTGGGTAATTTCTCTTTTGTATAACTTATCATTGATCCAGTAACCTAAGAGCACAAAAATATTAACACCTAATAACACTTTAGAACTTAATTCAGTTGCTGGATAAACATTCCAACACCATTCATGCACCATAAATAATCCCATTGTAATTAAAAAGTAGAAATTGGAATGATATAATAAGAATGGTAAAGTCCAACAATACCATGAAAGGAATTGATAATGTAAACTTCTTGCAGTGATAATACCAATAAAATTGCAACTAGCTAAAACACCAACAACGTAGCGAGCACCTAAAGCTGGGTCATTAATCACATGGGATGGTAACAAAGTTGGAGACCAAAAATTAATACCATCAGTGATCAGTGATAATGTTGATTTACCAGTGACCCTTTTAGTAGCCCATTTAGTAAATAAAAAGACCACAATCAGTGAAATTTGAATGTATAAAAGCACTTTATGAAATTCATCAGAGTTGAAAGTCTTCTCTTCTAGAAACTTCCAATTGACAGTCCATTTATAAAGAAATTTTCTTGAGAAATTGAATGCATTTGAAAAATAGTGTTCTCTGATGGACTCACCACTGAATAAGAAATGATAAGCCACAAGGACGTTGACGCCTAGCACCACAGCAACAGGGACAATCAAATTTAGTAGAACTTCATCATTTAAGAAGTATACGACCAATAGAAATCCAGGTAGGTATAGTAAAGCGTTCATTTTAATGGAGATAGCGATACCATAACACGAAGGGGCAATAGCATTGGTCAAAGTCTTTGACAAAGAAGAATTCTTTACCTTAATAACAGCAGCGTATTGAAGAGCAAGCACCATTAGGACACTGAACAATGTGGTGATTGAATCGTTAAACATTCTTAAGATATAGATAGAGTGTAATCTCTTTGATAAAACCAACAGAAAACTGACCCAAGGTGGTAAATTCAAATTGATATAGATGAGGCCAGCAGCCAGCTGTGTGAAGACATAGATATAACTGAAAAACGCTTGACCCAAATAGATATCCTTCATATCATTAGTGACCCAGTAAAAGAAGCTGTAAACCCAAACGTGACCCGCAGGGTAAACTAATGGACCAGTACCACCAAAGATGTTGTTATAGTCCAATTCACCGGCTTTGATCTGCTTGATTTGCTCCATATACGCCTTATAGTCGATCTCAGTATATGGGACGAATCCACGGATTAGCTTGACGGCAATCAATTCAAGGACCACTAAAGCTGGGATGACCATAACGTTCAACTCTGGGTTGAAAGTGATCTCTCTTATACCGTACACAATATCTCCCAGGACATTCTTCAAGGTGAATTCAGGAAGTTCCTTCTTCACATGCAGTGAGTTCGAGGTTGAACTGTCTGAAGTGGGCTTGTCAGACATGTTGTTGGTGTGTTTGTCCTTATCTTTCAATGATAGTTTGAGATGTGTTTTTTTTTTTGTTTTTCATCGAAGGTTATCAATTTCCGGAGAATCAGAGAAGTTCACAATTAGGCAAAAGGAAACATTAACTTGTCATAGCTCTTTCTCAATCAATGTACTGATGGGAGCTCCTCAAACTACAGACACAAATCAAAGAGTACATATCTCAGCGTTTATTCATCAGCCAAGCTTTCTAAAGCTTCTCGAACAAGGTGTGAACCCTTTGGGTCTAAATTCAATGCAATCGTAAACTGTTTTATAGCGTCATTCTTTCTATTTGAAAGCTTGTACAATTGCCCTAGTAGGAAATGAACACTGGCTTCGTCTGGGGCAATTGTAGTCAAGTATTCAAAATCGATCAATGCTAAATTGTATTGCTCCAATGAGAACAACAATTGTGCCTTCTTAAACAATGCAAGAGCACTCAATGGTTGAATCTTACATGCCAGCTCGTATTGATGTAAGGCCTGTTCTTTCTTACCTAGCTTCTCTAGCATCATACCAACACAGCAAATCAAAATAACGTTAACAGGATTGATATCAAGAGCTTTTCTGAAATGGAACTCGGCTCTACTGAAGTTACCCAATTTCAAGTAAACCATACCAATACCATAAAGAGCATTGTAGTGTCTTGGATCAGCCAACAAGGCTTGACGGAAACTTTCAAGAGCGTTCTCATAGGCATCATTAGCAACAAATTCATGACCTTGCAATGTATATGCGTACGCAAAGTTTTCATCCAGTTGGGTAGAACGTTGAAATCCTTTGATAGCTTCATCCGGTTCCCTGGTTAATGAAAACAAGTTACCGATGGTGACCCAAGTCTGTGGTGCATTTCTGCTTATTGCTAACAACTCATGAGCTAAATGACAAAGTTCAACATCCTTATGCAGATGCCATAGTAGAGTGGAGTAGTATTCCATGTCTTCAACTCTTGTTGGATCGGCTTTCCTCAACTTCCTAAAGTACACTTCGGATTCTTCGTAGTTGACAATCTCGAAATGTAATCTCCCCAATTTGCTCAGCACCCAAGGAGAATCTAGATGAGATGCAGGCAAACTGCTCAATATCCTGATAGCTTTAAAACAGTCATATCTGCTCAATGACCTCAATCCTTTAGCATAGATTGAATAGATGTTGATAACCCTTTGTTCACCGTAATCCTCATTGGTCAAATAGTCCCTCTTTCTCGATATCGAGTTCGAAGAATCACTCAAGAAACTGTTAGATAAGAAAGATTTACCCCTCTTAGAATCAACGCCAGAAACTGAATTCTTTCTTGGATTTGAAGTATTCTGCTTATTTGCTAGAGGCTGACTGATTAGTCGTGATGTCACTTTTGAAGCTGTCAACTTGGAGTTTCTCTTTATACTGTCATTACCAGCAATGACTGGTGGTGGTTTCAGAATATTGCTAGGTGTTGCATTGGTGACTGACGATGACCTAGTTCTTCTTGTTGGCGCATTAGGCACCGTAGGTTGTCTAAATCTTGGAGTTTGGAATTCTGGACTTGATTCAAGACTTTGGGCTTCTTCGATAGGTTTAATGAAAGATTTGTGTTGTGGTTGTTGTGTAATATTCGTGGTAGTGTCGCCAAATGGGTCCCTGGAGTCATTTCTTGCCGTTCCAAGGCCATCATTCAGTGAGAATGAAATCCCCGGGTTCACTTTATAGATAGCCTTCACTCGCAGATTAGCACCGATCTTATTCAACTCTTCGAATGATTCCCAGATAAATGGATTTCTCTTTAGGGCTTTTGAGTGGTAAATCGAACTCTCTTTGGTATCACCCAGGGCATGGTATAACTTTCCTAACAAACTGAAGAAGATAGCAGCATCAGGTATCAACTTTCTTTCATGCTCATAGTCTGACGATAGATGACCCTGGGGTACGTCCCATTGATTCTGTGTACTCTTCAACGCATAGACACCTTCAGTAGGTTTTGATAGTGCCAAGGCAGCTTTGGCAAACACGTAAGAACAACCAACATGGGGAATATTTGCCGTCAAGTTGTAAGCAGCTTTGTATCTGTTTTTCCTCAGCAAGACATACCCGTACAAGTGGACAGAGTCAAAGTCTTCTTTACCAGTCTCAGCAAGTAATCTTTCTGCAGCAAACTCAGCAGACGGAATTGAATCGTGATCTAAATTGTAAATGACAATAGATCGTAGCTTTTGAGCACTGTAATCCTTTGCACTCATTTCTCCAAATCTTAGGCGGCGCAAGGCGGCTTTTTTGAACGTATTTCTAGCAGATCAATAGCGTTAGAGCAGAAAACACACGCTAGACGGTCACTTCAGGCTCTAAATCAACGGCAAAATGAACTTACTCTAAACTTTTGACTGTTTTGTTTTGGTTTCCACTTTTTGTGTTTTGACACTTTCAAAATCCGCGAAAATTGCAATAGAAAAAAGAATGTGGTTTCCCAAAAGGGATATTTTCGCGTATTAGTTTTGTATGGCATATTTTAGCCAGCCTTAAAAATTGCTTACGTAACACTCTTCTAAGCACACGCGAAAATTACTATTCGCGTACTATTTTTTTCTCGAAAAGAAAGTCAATTTCCATCTCAGCAACGCGTATTAACCACTACAAACTGTCAGAAACTCACTTTCTAATGAAGCTTTTGCCGTTGTTAGTCACGACATTGGCACTTATAAGAGGATCAAATGCTCTTGACCCGTTTGGTGAGTAATCTTACGCTTTAATCCCGGTATGTTTGTGAACTTTGGCGCAAATTGCAACCTATTTTGAGTCTATGCAACCGAGACGTCAACAAAGATTTACTAATGTGGGAAGAGGTTTACGCTCTTCGAAATGCGAGCAATGAAGCACTAATTTATTGGGAACCGCAGGCTAGCTTCATTGATACCTATACTTCTAGCTTACTACCGGATCAACTCATGGGAACATTACTAACAATACCTCAGGATGGACTCCAAATTATTTTGAAGCTGGTCAAAAAGTCGACCTTCTGGTAAATAGAGTCGAGTCAGATACAACACAACTACCCTATGCATACTATGATCTAGGGTTTACATGTCCTCCTACACAAGACGCTAAACCTCTCCATTTATCGTTGAATGAGGTCATTAGGGGTGATAGAATTTGGGGTTCTGATTACAAGTTGATTTTCAAGGAAGATGCTGCTTGTCATAGACTATGTGACCGCATTGTGAAGCCAGACGCTCTAAAGAGAGCTGATCAACTGATAAGAAGTGGTTATGTGGTAGAATGGTTGATTGATGATCTCCCTGGTGCCACAACTTTTATCAGTTCTACTGACAGAAAGAAGTACTATGCTTCAGGCTTCCCAATGGGGTTTGTAAGAGATGGTAGAGCCTACATTAACAACCATGTAATGCTTGTGATCAGACACCATACCGAGAGTAACGGGAAGAGCACCATAGTTGGGTTTGAAGTGTATCCAAGAAGTGTCAGTGACTTCCGTTGTCCAGGTGCCTCAAAGAACTTTGAAAACTTTGAAATCAATGTTGATGCCTTTGGTGAAGTTATCATCCCATTCACTTACTCAGTGTATTGGAGAGAAGAAAGTACCATCTCATGGAATGATAGATGGAAACTATACTTTAAAAATGGTAACAATGACGATCAAATTCATTGGTTGTCCTTGGTAAACTCACTAGTGCTAGTCTCATTATTGTCTGCCATTGTCGGTGTTGTGCTTTTGAGAACTTTAAACCGTGATATTCAATCTTACAACAGTGAAATGGACTTAGCTGCTATGAATCTCGCTGCTGAAACTGATAAGATTGACAACTTGAACTCTGGTTGGAAGTTGATCGCTAACGATGTTTTTAGAGCCCCAAGATACCCATTACTTCTATCTACGGTTTTGGCTTCTGGTGTGCAAGTTTACTTCACAATCATTGGTGTCCTTTTGTTCTCCACCGTTGGGTTACTTGGCCCTAATGTCAGAAACAGTGTCTTGAGTACAGCCCTAGGTTTCTTCATCATTGGTGGTACTGCTGCTGGTTATTCAGGTATCCGGTTTTATAAGATCTTTACCCAAGAGAAATATGTCAAGAGATTCATCACTTGTTCCATATTATTCGGTGGTATTTTACCATTCATTGTGCTAGTGTCAGTTCTAGTGTTGAACTGTATAGTGTGGGCCAAGGATTCTTCTACTGCGTTACCATTTGGTACAGTGGTACTACTGGTTGCATTCTTCCTAGTTGTTGAAGTCCCACTTTCATTGATCGGTGGTATTTATGGTAATCAAAAGCCACCTGCTTCAATAACAGCCAATTTACAAAAACCACAAAAACCAATCTCACAACAACCAAAATTCACCAACTTGATCTATGCCATCCCCGTGTTTGGGTTAATCCCATTCGGTACCATTTATGTTGAATTATTATTCATCTTCAGATCCGTGTGGCTTGAAAAGACATCATTTTACTACATGTACGGTTTCTTATTATTCACTATTGTTCTATTAGCCGTTGTCGTCATTGAGAGTGTTGTTGTTGCAGTTTATCTATCTCTGATATATGGTGACTATAGATGGCAATGGAGATCGTTCTGGATTGGATCCAGTGTCGCTTGGTACATTGAAGTTTACTCCATATATTACTTCTTTACACATTTGAACGTCACTGATTTTTCATCCATCATCCTGTTCTTCTCCTATACTACCATCTTATCTGTCTTGATTGGTCTAGCTACTGGCTCCCTAGGTCTGTTTGGTGCTTCTTTATTCATCTATAAGATTTATGATGCCATCAAATCTGATTGATTCGGATTTATAGATTACAAAACTGCATTGAGTTCGCTTCTTACATTGAAGTGAAGATAATTTACATCCAGACTTGAGGCGATAGACCAGTGCTATTGTCTTGGTGCCCAACTCATTTCTCATAGATGGATCGCTCAACCAAATTACGATCCACAAGTGACATCACTCTATTATCTTGTCCAGACTACAACTGGATGAGTTGTTTAATTTAATTCGATATACGATTCTTCAAGAAATAAACATTTTCCCCTACCATGACTAACATTCCGTACTACAATGTTTGAACTATGATGCAATCCTACCTGGATTTCTTTATGATACAGTCATTAAATAAACATATCCAATGTTTTCTCGCATAATAAGACGTAAACTCCCCAGACATCGTTAGCTCTCCAAGCTCACTTATTACTGCTGTTGTTGTTGCTGTTGTTGATGGCCCTGTTGGTTGTTTTGTCTGTCTTGGTTACGACGGAACCCACGGTTCTGGCCTTGAGTTTGGTTGTTTCTACCACCGTTGCTATTATAGTTTCTATTCCCTTGATTGTTGTAATTTCTGTTATTGGTGTTTCTTCTATCATTGTTGTAGTTATTATTATTGTTATTATTGTTGTTGTTTCTTCTTTGACGTTGATCTTGGCTCTGTTGGTTACGGGCCTTCACCTCTCCTATGATCTCATCCGGTAGTCTTATGTATTTGATATCTTTACCTCTAATGAATATTTCTGGTAGCTTTAAGAAAGATTCACCATTCTTTGGATTTGTTAGTATGAGTTTCTTCAATGCAGAGAGAGAGCTTTTGGGATACATACGGAGCTGGTTTCAATGACTTCCTTTAATGTGACATTCATCAGGGTATCGACCTCCACAAGGACACCATTAATTGTTTCTCCTGATTTCAACTCAACTAGTGTTGGTTGGCCCTTTGCGGCAGTTAATAGATAAATTGGAAGCTAGAAAGGTCCTGTTAGTATCACTCTGGACATATTACCGAGGATTAAGACAAGTCATCTCGATAGAACAACCATCACATACCATTTAATGAACAATTGACGCTATAAAAGTTGCTTCAATAGGTGTTGACAGGCTTTAACCTGATGTTTTTTTTCATGTCGAATCCTTTTAGGATTGTTAAATCCCGAGGGGGAAGGCCGAGGGTGGAGGAAGAAGGCGTGACTTTCACGTGATTTCCGACCGCGTCGTACTATTCATTAGCAAAATGCTGGATTTTAAGGCCAATCAAGAGATTTCTTCAGGATTAGGATTTACAAGTGAGTTTCTGGAGCCTGTTTACACGTGAATCTCTGATTTTGCCCATATTTAACGCTTTGAGTCTCACCTCAATCGAGTAATTTCTCACTTTTCGACTTTTTGGGAAGTGAAATTATTTAATTTTTTTAACGCGTATCGAACTCAAAAAAACCAGGAAAAGAACATTTCATATAGGAAGGCCGCCCCAGAAGTTGCTAATTTTATTCGCTTTGCACGCCTGAAAACCACACAAATCGGTGCCATTTGCCACCTTATCTTGCTATCCTGTCCCTCTTTCGCTTCCATTTGCTACTAACTCAGCTTTTTCGTCCCTCTTTCTGTCCAAACCAGTGTTTAGTCCTTCTTCAGCTCATCTCCTAATACAGAAGAATGGGCTCCAACAGCTTCTACATCGCCACGTACTCAAACGTGAGTATCCCATACCAATTTTACTAATCAGAAGAACCTTTACTAACTTACGCGTAGGTGGATGTGTACGAGTGCTTCATCGATGGTGTTCCACTAATGAGACGTGTGTCTGACGATTGGGTCAATGCAACTCAGATATTGAAGGCTGCTAAGTTCCCCAAGGCACACAGAACAAGGATCCTGGAAAAGGAGGTCCAGAACGGTGTTCATGAGAAGATCCAAGGTGGGTACGGTCGTTTCCAAGGGACTTGGATCCCATTAGATGTTGCCCGCCCTCTGGCCCATAAATACAGTATCACCGACGAAATGGCACCTATCCTTTCATATGTCCCTGATCCAAATAATCCTCTGGAAAGAAAGACTAAAACTAAGTCCACTACACAGAATCCAAACAGTTCAATGACCACTGATGGAGGTAATACTCCAATCAAAAAACCTAGAAAGACATACAACACTAAAAAGAGAAGAGAGGCAGCAGCTGCTGCTGCCATGGCCGCCCACGATGAAGACAAGCTAGAACTAAAGCAACTGCCCCCATTGGCCTCCTCCGATGGCAGAAGCTTTTGGCAGCAGCATCATTCATCAGTCGATGGTCAGAGCCAACCAACTCAGCATCCCCATCAACAAAGCTTTCAACAGCAACTTCCTCCTCCACCACAACTGCCCCAATTCAGACAGATGCAACAGCCTAATGGCTACCAAATGACACCTCAAAATAACCAATATCAACCTCAACCAACTAATTACCCTTACGGCCAAACCCCACAGCATCATCAACAACAGCCACAATACCAACAACAACCGCAAGAACAACAGTACATTCCACCTCAAGCTCAACAATCATATCCGTACCAACAGCACAAGCAAAAGGGCTCTAATGAAAATTGGTCACAGGATGATGCCTCCACACATATGGATGACGGGATGAGAGATTCCGATACTTCGATATCGTCAGAACATTCAACCATGTTCTCTAACGATACCAAGGGTAAAGCTGCCTACACTGAGGCCCTGATCAACTATTTTAGCACTGAATCAGACATAATACCACCAGTGTTGGCCCATCCACCTGCTGATTTCGATTTTGATGAACCTATTGATGAAGAAGGCCATACACC
Organism: Taiozyma odintsovae; assembly: GCA_030557705.1. Taxonomy (NCBI): domain Eukaryota; kingdom Fungi; phylum Ascomycota; class Saccharomycetes; order Phaffomycetales; family Wickerhamomycetaceae; genus Taiozyma; species Taiozyma odintsovae. The sequence continues at coordinate 82,651 of JANIVH010000001.1, forward strand.
ATTGCATTGGGCCAGCTCCATGGCTAGTGCCCCATTGATTGAACTACTCTTGAAACACGGTGCTGACCCATTGGTTCCAAACTCAAGTGGATTAAACTCAGTCTCAAGATCCATTTTCTTTAACAACTCTTTCCAAAAGAAGAACTTCCATTTGATCGTGGAATTGTTGAAAAATTGCTTATACACCCCAGACAGACAGGGTCGTACACCACTACACTACCTATGCGAGACTGGTTCTTCTAAGAGTGACATCACCAAGTACTATGTTGATACAATTGTGCAAAGATTGTTGTATGAAAACGGGAACTTGGTCAAAGTCGTGGTGAATCACAAGGATGTCAATAAAGAGAGTGCTATTGATCTGGCTAGAAAGACTGGCAATAGTGATATCTTGGAGGTCTTAAATTTATATGAGACCGGTAATGTTGGTCCTGAAATTGCTCCTAAAGTCGAAATCCAGCAAGAACACAATGAATCCTTTGATGCTGATAACACAAAGGACGATTCCAATGAGTTCAACACTGTTGCTACCCCTGCATCTGTTATTCTTGTTCCACAGATTCCAAACTTGCCACTGAAGGAAGTTGGTCCAATTTTGACATCAATGTTGAGCTCATTGGCCGATGCCTATGATACAGAGTTAAAAAACAAAGAAGAAGAAAGTGAGCATTTTGAATCAGTGCTCGACAAGCTAAGATCTGACATTCAAACCACTGAAGAACAAAACAGTTTGATCTTGGAACAACTTGATAGTGGGTCCAGTTTTGAAGAGTTAGAAGCCAGAGTCGGTGAATTGGAGAGCATTTGTGAAACCAAATCTCAACATTTGAATAATATCTTGGAGAGAAGCCAGTCTTTGAACCTGGCTAAATTGGTTCTACAGAAGGAATCCTCAATCAATAACATCGACGAAGGTCTAGGCCAACGTGAACTAGCTTGTGAGTTGACCAAACTACAACTGAAGAGAAGCAAGATCATAGATAACATGATTGTGGAGTACACTAACCGAAACATCAATCAAAAGATGGATAATTATAGAAAGTTGATTTCCATTTCTTGTGCCTTGAAAGTTGAAAGCATTGATGAATTGATCGATGAAATTGAAGCCGATCTATTGACCACTGTGTCACAGAGGTACGAGTGAAAGAGCCTAAGAACACGTGATCTGAGAATACTGTTTACTATGAATGCCTTTAATGTGTGAAACGATTTTTAATTTGTAGCCATTTAGTTCACGGTCAAATAAAATACTTTTATTTACCCGAGACCCGGAATAGGCCATAATCGCGAATTACCCGGAACTAGGAAAAAAAATTAGACGATGCGATGGGCAGGAAATAAAAAAAAAAAATTTACATGCCAAACACATCAACATTCCATCGATCTACACATCCTCCACGACACAATGGTCCAACAGCTAGTCCAACAACTGGAGGAGACCCTGATCCAGGTCCTGTCCCCAGATTCCGCTGCTATCAGCGCTGCCACCAGCAAGCTGAACGAGTTTTACAAGGAACCGGCCTCATTACCTGCTGCCATCTATATCACTCAGAACAACCAGAACGAGCAACTGAGAAAATTGGCTGCTGTCGAAGCTAGAAAGCTAATCTTGAAGCACTGGGAATCCCTAGATGATGCCACCAAGAATGGTATCAAAGAATCATCATTATCTGCCGTCTTTGTCGAATCAAACAAGAGTATCAGACATTTAGAAGCCAGAATCATTTCATCTATCGCTACTTTCGAATTTGAAGACAAGAAGTGGGACGGTCTATTGCCAATCTTAGTCCAAGCTGCTACTGACGATTCAGATGTCGTTCGTAAGGAAACCGCCACTTACATCTTGTTATCATTATTAGAAGCCGAAATCGCTGAACTTGGTGCTCATCTGTCATCATTCTTCCAATTATTCTCTAAAACTGTTCAAGATCCATCCTCTCAAGAAATCAGAATCAACTCTGTCTTGGCCTTGGTCTGCGCTGCTTCTATTGCCGACACTTACATCGAAACTGACCCAACTTTAGGTGCCTCTTTCAGATCTACCATCCCATACATGGTTGAAGTCTTGAAGGAAGTCATCCAAGCCAACGACTCAGAGATCTCCAAACAAGTCTTCAACTCTTTCAACGATCTATTACTATTGGATGCTAAGACCTTAGGTGATGCTGTCATTGACTTGGCCAAGATCATGATTGAAATCTCAGTCAACACTCTTGTTGATGAAGAAAGTAGAAACTACGCCATCCAATTTTTATCAACTGCTGCCACTTTCAGAAAGAACAAAATCTCATCAAAGAAATTAGGTAGAGATATCACTTTGGCCGCTTTGAAAATTTCTTCCGAAGAGATTGACGTTGAAGCTGAATTAGAAAAGGATGAAGATGATAACGAAAATGAAGAAAATGAACCAACCACTTTAGCTTTGAGATTAATCACCATTGCTGCCTCCGAACTACCACCATCACAAGTTGTCTCAACTATCTTTGAACAACTACCAACACTATTGTCATCTCAAAACCAATTTGAAAGAAGAGCTGGTCTATTGGCCATTGGTGCTGCTGTTTCTGGTGCCCCAGATTACTACACTACTCATATTCAAAAAATCGTTTCCGCTATTGTCAACGGTTTGAAAGATCCTGAAGTCATTGTCAAGGCTAGTGCTCTACGTTCATTAGCTTCTTTGATCCAAGAATTGCAAGAATTATTGTCAGAACATTACGAAGCTCTATTGCCATTGATCATCGAAATCATTGACTCAGCTCCAAATGTCACTGTTTACAGATACGCCTGTGCCTCATTAGACACCTTGATTGAATTCATGTCCATTGATGCTGTTCGTCAATACTTGGAACCATTAATGAACAAACTATTCCACTTATTGCAAGTCACTGATAACTCTAAGCTAAGAGCCATCATTGTCTCAGCTATCGGTTCAACTGCTTATGCTGCTGGTACTTCTTTCCAACCATACTTTGCCGAATCTGTTTCCACTTTAGAACCATTCATCCAAAATGCTTCCCAAGTTGAAGGTTTGTCTGAGGATGACATTGAATTGAGAGCTTTGACTTTTGAAAACATCTCCACCATGGCCAGAGCTGTTGGTTCAGAAGCCTTCTCCCAAGTTGCCACTCCATTAGTCGATGCTGCCTACACTTCCATCAAATCCGAATCATCAAGATTAAGAGAAGCTGGTTATCAATTTATTTCAAACATGGCTAAAGTCTACCGTAAGGATTTTGCTCCATTCTTAGAAAAGATCATCCCAGAAATCTATAACACTCTACAACAAGAAGAATTTAACATCGACATCAATGAAGAAGATGAAGGTGATGATTTCACTGAAGATGATTTGAATGAAAAATTCCAAGTCCACACTGGTATTACCATTGAAAAGGAAATCGCTGCTATTGCTCTATCTGAATTGGCTTTAGGTACTCAAGAATTATTCCACCCATTCATCGAACAATCTGTCAAGATTCTATCTGAACAAGCTTCTGAATCTTATGGTATGAGAGAAACTGCTCTTGCTTCATTATGGAAGATTGTTGAAGCTCTAGTTTCTTCAACTGTTCAAAAACGTGATTATCCAAAGGGTGTTCCATCAGGCTCTTATGTTCCAGCTGAGGTCCTAGCTGTTATCCAACACGTTAGAGATTTGTCTACTCAAACTCTGGAAGATGAATTTGAACTGGTTATGGTTGCCTCTATCTTGGACAACATGTCCGACTTGATCAAGAAATACGGTCCAATCATCATTATTGATAATGGTGATTCTACCCAATTGGAAAAACTGTGTGTCGAATTGATGCAATTATTGAAGGGTGAACATCCATGTCAAACTCTCGATGATGATGAAGTCCAAGATGACGAAGAAGCCGATGGCTCAGAAACTGAAGCTCTATTGCTAGAATCAACCTTGGAAGTCTTGGTCAACTTGTCCATTGCTCTAGGTCCAGATTTCACTAAGATCTTTGATTCATTCAAGCAAATCATTGCCTCTAATGTGTCATCCAAATCCAAAAACAAAAGAGTCTTTGCCATTGGTGCCCTTGCTGAAATCTCATTAGGTTTGAAAGAAACTAACCCATACAGTGAGGAATTGCTACAATTGTTCATCAACCGTTTAGAAAATGACAAGTCCGTCGAAGTTAGAGGTAATGCTGCCTACGGTGTCGGTGTTACTGTCTTCCACTCCTCAAGCAACTACTCCTCATTATACCCAAACATCTTCAACCTACTGTCAAAATTGTTGGCTAAAGTTGAAAAACAAGCCTCATCAGTTGAAGATGATGATGAAGAAACTAAAGACGTTATCAACAGATCATATGCTAATGCCTGTGGTTGTGTTGCTAGATTGGCTCTAAAACAACAAGACGTTGTCCCATTAAACCACGTCTTACCAATCTTGGTCGAACATTTGCCATTGCAAGTCGCTTTCGAAGAAAACACTCCAATCTTCCAATTGTTCTCCAGATTGTACCAATCTTCAGATGAAACCATTGTCCAATACACTCCAAAGGTTATCGAAGTGTTCTCTCATGTCTTTGTTAAGGAGGCTGAAAGAGAAAAATTGGAAAGGGAATCTACTTTAGGTAGGGAAGAAAACATTGACAGATTTAAACAATTCGAAACTGAAGAATTGAAGAAAGAAGTCATTGATTTGTTGAAATACTTGGAATCAAAATACGCCGGTAGTGTTTCACAAAATGAAATCTTGAGCAAAGTCATTGCTTGAGGAGAGTGCATGTTAAGGGGTTTTGTCATATATAGTTTTGTATAGAAGTTAATTAGATTTATGATGTTATAACTTGTAAACTCTCATTCAGTAATGGCTAGTAGCCTCTGTGTATGAAGGTAGGCCGAATACATTTTCGTCTTTGCTGGGTCTCATTGGCCTAACTGGCTGACTAGTGATGAACCTCTTTGGAGGAACAACCGTTATAGGAAAAGCTATCACTTCTTTCTTACCTTGCTTCTCTTGGCCATGCTCTCCCCAAAGGTTCAGTGTTACCAGATACTCATGCTTCAATTCGAAGTTACAGATACTGAGGCTTGCCTTAGTGTCTGAACTGATAGATGTATGTGACAGGGAGCTTTTATCTTCCAAAATTTCAGTTTCATACTGTCCTAAAGCCATTGGATCTTCGCCTGTGTAGGGTTTTGCATCCTTCAAGTCTATTAGTCTCTTTCTCTGTGTATAGCTAGTGGAAAGGAGTGTCTCTGCTTTGTTCGTTTTGGATTGACCTTTCACTAAGCCAGTTGTTATTGACACCAATTTAACTTCCACGTCTGAAATAGAGAAGTTCCCCAACCCATTAAATTTCTCACCTTTATCGGGTGTTATTATGAACAATCTTAGGCTAATTGGGCCCTGTTGTCGTTGAATAAACCCTTTAGATCGAAGTTCCACCAAGATTGGAATATCAATGCTATTTTTAGCTGGGGGTGTCGGTTTCTTTTCACCTAAGATCCAAGAGGCCAAAATTGACTGTCTTTTCTCAACAGGGGCGTCAAAGGTCTTGTTTATATGTACAGGGGTGAAGTGACTCATGGCTCTAGATTCCCTCTCTAAGAGCCACGGCGTATCACCATTGAAGACATTGATGGGGATTTTGAAAGACTTGATGGACCCTATAAGTGATGGTTGTTTGATATCAACTTGAAGAATATATTCAATAGTATTATATGGATCTCTGTCACCAGGTGGGGATGGTAGGGAGGCAGGTAAAGTCAGTTGTTTTTGACAAGTAGCACAATTGGATTGTAAGGGTAAAAAGATTTCGAATTTGTACTCATGATCACCAATGTCTAGTAGACTGATTTGGCTGCTATCTATTGGGGCAATCAGCGTCGTGTACTTGTGAAACACATGCTTGTCATTTGCTGTCTTTGCCCTGGTGGATATCTTGGCCTGGTATGAGTTTGTTGAAGTTGTAGAGTAACCTATTAATGATAGTTTGATATAGGAAAATCTGATCTGTTGTGTGTTTATGATCTTGATCGAACCTGTTACCTTATCGCCAGTACAAAAGCCATCAGCGGGGATCTGTGGATGGATACTGACTTCGAGCTTCATCGGATGATGCGGTGACCTGGTATGTTGTCTTCAATGGTGATCTGGGTAAATTGTATTGCAAGTAAACATTAAAATTAGATTCATTGTGTATCTAAGATCATGAGATCTGGGGACCGGTAGGGACCGCACTAGTACAAACATAATTTTTAGTACCAAATATTCAATCTCTTGATCATTATGAAGTTAAAGAAATAGAGATTTTGTATTGGTTTTACTACATGGGTCATAGTTTGATTAAATGCATAAAAAATTTGGATACCTATCAGAATTAAAAGATCATTAAACCATCTCCTGTAACAACCTAGCCATATGTTTACAGGTCAACTTGAAGACGTCATTCAACAAGAAATGGATAATGTAATCAACGACAAACCCAATGATTTCATTTAGTCTATCAGTTATATCCACATCGGTGGAGTCGCCGTATAATCTGTGGATTTGGATGATTGTTTTATGTAAGAATTCCAATGCTTGGAAGTATTCTTGTAATGAGGCTTGATCTTTTGCTGAACGTGATGAGTTCTGAGTATTGATGGTGGAGACTGAGACCGATCTAGTATGAATCCCCGGTGTGGACTGGGTGGTTAATGTGGGATGTAATGCGTTTTTGGTATGATGTTGGATCTGTGGCTTTGTATCGATAGGTGAGCCCAAGTCGTTCATTGAGACTCTTTTAGTCTTTGCCGATTTTAACTTTCCCTTTAGACGTCCTAAGATCAATGAATCATGCTTCTTATGTGTGGTTGCAGTAGGAGTGTGTGATGGAGGTAAAGTATGGTTTGGAATTTCAGATGCAATGGAATTTTTAGAGTCAATTGAATCGACTCTATATATGGAGTTATTGGTCCCCGTGGTTTGACCACTAAAGTTTCTCTTTGGTGATTGATTCAAACTTGAATTGTCACTATCTGTATCAATGATACTGGTGGCGTAACCTTCAGGTTTCAAGATCTCGAATGCATTCATCAATTTCTTGTAATAATTTAAAGTAGATTGAATGTTGACCAATTTTGGCATGGTTTGTTGATTATCAGTGAGGAATCTTCTGAGAAGTTCATTTATCTCTTGGATGATATTGATTTTAACTGAACCGTTCTGTATGGTTTCTTGGTTAGAATAGATGGCCTTGGTTAAAAAAATTGAGTCTGTTAAGAAGACACCATGGTCTCCATGATAAGATTCGATAACTCTGTCCAAGAGGGTCTTAACACGTTCAATACCACTAGTTGGCAATTCCACGACTTTTAAAGGGTCAGGAATGGCTGTATGCACTTTAAATGAAACTTTTGATGGTTCAGGTTTTGGGATTTGTCCCTGTGATAACTCAACACTTAATGATTCCTCTTTTATTTCACTTTGATATGATTTGTTACTAACACTATGAAAGGAGATCCTTCTCTCATGATTATATTCTGATGTCTTGGATGGACCATTACCATTATAGGCTTCGTTGAACCTAGTGCTAGAGTTCAGGGATAAACTATCATTGGAATCATAGTCATCCTGGTTGGGGTTATTGGAAATTTTAATTAAGCCATATGATGGGAAATTTGAAGAATTGGAAACATTAGACGGTGTTGACAAGATAGACCCAATTTCAAATTGGGAATTCCTTCTATGAGGTGTTGGAAAGGCGTCCATTGTGCTCTTTAGTGTGTGAAGAATGATGGTAAGGGGCTTTTAAGGATGAACAACGAAATGATTGTGTCCCAAGTTTTTAAAATATTTTCTTGAAGTGATTGTTCACACAGGTAGAAATGAAGTTTAACAGCCAAGGACAATTATAGATGATAACTTTGACCTTGTAAACGTTGATCAATTGGCCACTGAAGGTAAAATGTTGGAAATGTTCTGTGTTGGGGATTGGAAAGTTGAACTGTACTCAAGAAAATGAAACGCTGTAGAGCTGCTTATAGTGAATCGGTGAATTCAATGAGATCAAGTTCCTATGGAAAATGTGAGGCTTTGCTCCCAAATACTCCTCGTCAGTCTCTAGGATCCTTTGGTTGGTCCTTGTCAACAAAAGTACGAGTAATGAGGCAAGTGAATTATTCTTGTCCCTTCAAAGTTTGGCGTAAAACCTAGAAACTTCTCGGGGGAAATCAATTTCTCTTTATCGGCAGTAGATCAAGGAACGCGTCCAAGGAGGTTGCAGCTATTGATTTTTTTTCTCTTTGCCCACATTGTGTCTACATTGAACACATTGTGACTACTTACTCGAGATAAACGCGTCTTGTGGTGATAGCAGCGCTCTGTGGGTATCTACAGCTGAAATTTTCTAGTTATAGTGGCGTTTTAGCAGTATTTACGAATTGTTTAAGCACAGATGCTGCATTTACACTAATGAGAGCGATGAGGTACCTCCCGAGACAATTGAATGACCACAGTCTAGTAAAATAAACTTTAGATTTAAGAGCAGTTTTAAATTACGGTATAAAGTCTGTTTGACCATATATAAACAGTTTAAACCATAGTAATCCTGTGAAAGCTGTTTTAAAATCCCATTAAATTCCCCCATTCATACCCATTTCCCTTCTGTGTGATCTCTCCACGTAAAACAGTTTCGCGCATTTTCACGTGTTTCAGATATTCTTACGTAATCTTGACGTAAGGCAGAGAGGCAAGGACAAAATAGAAATGTTTAAATGATATGTTGAACATTAAAATATAAAGTCTTTAAATGGGTGTATAAACCAAGATTTGAAAGACAATGACATCAATAGGGAGACGGGAGATGAAGCGAAGAGCCACTGAAGAGCCAGAGAATCGATTTTCGAGCAAAAGACAGGCGAAAAGTTTAGAAGATGACAATCTAGGATCCAATAGGGACAGACCAAGCTCATCAGTGCCACCGGATGTTAGTCTAACGGAGATCGGTGCTGAGATACTTGATTTGGACAATGAAGATGATGATGATATTCCATATACTCACAGAAGCAACTCTAGATCGCAGAGCCCCTTGTTCCTGGGATCAGATACTATTGATAGCGAAACCACTCCTTTTGAACATGAAGGAAGAAATGATACTCCACAGGGACAAGAAGTCATCTCGTTGGACGATGAAGACAACGATGTTAAAGAATACTACGTTATCTCTGATGGTGAAGAAGTAGAAGGAGAAGATGTTAACAAAAATCTTGGAGAAGATCAAGCTAAACAGAAGACTACAACTGAACAACTTCAAGAAAATCACCAATCATCAAGTGATTCCAAGATCAGTGATGCCCATTGCGCCGTATGCTTTGAATCCCCTGAGCAGACGTATGTTCTGCCCTGCGGTCATTTATACTGTGGTGATTGTGTCTTTAAGGCACTGAGCTCTACAAAACAGAGTACAAAGAACGGTGGGCCATGTTCATTATGTAGGGCTTACACTCCTTATAAAAAGATCATCTTGGTTGTTTTCAAAAAGAAGAGAAAAGCACTGGTTTGATTATAATGGCCTCTTTCCATTTAAGGTGTTTGCATTATTTTGGGTATAGGACTTTTTTGGTGTTTCGGGTTAATTGCATAGTAGTTTATTTAGCCGGCATGTAGTTTAAAGCTTAACGCAAATTTGAGAGCCATTGACCTCAAATTACGAAATCTCGTTTCAACCCTGTATATGCGACATTGTCTGCTCGGGAATTGAAGGCTAGTCTCTCTGTCTCGCACTTGAACGACATCATGATCTTGCTCTTGGACGTTCTCTTCGTAAAATTGTGGAGATCTCCACATATATATCAAATTTTTTGACACAAAGCAGGAAACCTTAAACAAAATTTGTTCTCTACAAAAGATATCTTTCTTAGAGTAGTCTTTAATTTAAGCCTTCGGCCTTACTGTCGATATTCATTCGTTTCATTCTTGCTATACATCACGGCTGTCTCTCAGACAATCTACAAGTGCACAAACCTCTTTCACACTTCTCAAAATTCATACACAAAAGACAATGGGATTCAGTACAACTAGCAATTCAGAAAACAATGCCCCTTCCTCAGCTGGTTATTTCAACAACATCTTCAAGACTCATCTATACTATCGTCGCTCCAGTAATAGCGGTAGGAAATCCACTGAAAAGGATGATGAAGATGAAGACGAGACGAAAACAATTGCTCAAAAGATGATAGTCTCCAAGGTTGGTTATGTCACAAATGGTGCAGGGCCAAAAGAGCAAAGAGTCCATAGTAATGAAGTCAAATCCACAGTTGAACCGTCCAAGGTTAAAAAGATCAAAGTTCATCCCCCAACATCCAACTTTAAGGAGTACAAGTTCAAGAACTCTTCCATAGTCAAACGTGGGAAGTTTAAGAACAGGTTTGATGATAGGTATATCCGTTGTGTGTACCACAACAATTCCATATACGAAGATTTGATGAAAGAGGACAACATGAATTGTCATAAACAACGTCATTGTTATTGCTCACATTTGCCAATAGTGAAGTCGCCCTTAAGGCAATCATACCCATCAATGACCTTGAACACTGTGAAATTCACAGATGATGTCAAGTCCAATTCATTAGCAAGAAGCTCTAATCCTAACGTCCTTAGCTCTTATGAAGACACCACATCCAGATTATTCAAAAGTGAAGGTCAAATCATGTCTAGAGTTCGAAACAAGTTCAGCGGCAATGCAAACACCATATCTATAGGTGAATTGGGTTCCAATGAGCAGATCTATGACAGGTATTTCAACTACAGGAATGTCAAAAGGGTTCATAGTATGAAGAGTTTGAAGAGTCAACCGTCACTGAAACCAACTATTGAATTGAAGAAGGATTATCAGATAATGGATGATATCTCTGACAGCTCTTCATCTGATAATAAGCATGGCAAAGTTCGTCATAGAATGATTATGGTGGATTGATGATCTCACAACATGAAATTGCTATAGTTGATTTGCAGTGAACCATTAAACGTGAATTATTTGTCTGTGCTTGGGGGAATAGTAGTATAGCCTTTCATTTTTCACTTCAGGTTCGCCGTGTTAACGGACCAACTCTTCATTTTGTTCATATTGTTCATTTCAGCTTCTTTTAAGCTTGTGGATTTCAAATAGTAAGGTCTTGCCTCGTTAAAGTTCCCACTAACATACCTTTCACCTTCTTTAGAAGTACCTTTACTCTGTAAATCAATCAATCTAATACCGTCTTCATTCTTTGCCCAACCATCACCATTGTCTGAGGCTAAGATATCTTCAACGCATTCTCTAGCATTGTATTCACCAGGTCTAACGTCCCAACTGATCTCAAAAGTCTTTTGATAGAACTTGGCAACTATTGGATCATTCATTATGGCCAAATTCTTCAATAGTTTATTGTTCGATTGATCCTTAGTGATGGGACTCAATTGAGAGTCATTATGTCTTGAGCTGAACTTATTGGAAATTTCACTAGACTCACGATCATCCTTAGTCGAGGTTGGAGCAGAATTGTTGAAGATATCAGTGAGTGCTTTTTTCTTCAATGCGCCCCCTTGTTTCCCTGGAGAGGTAAATTCAGCAGTGTTGATTCCCTTTATTAGTTCAACACTGATGCTGAGATTTAAAATGGCATTGATCTTGGAGTCCTGTAGTAAATATCTGTTATGGATAGGTTCATTGGATTCTCCAGCGAATTCAGAAATATTTATCTCAACTTTCCCCAAATATTGCTTTTGGTTTTGACCACCTTCATGAATGATGGCAAGATCATTCGTATGTGCGCTCGAGGATCTCTTATGACCATTTTTTTGTCCTGAGTTTGAGTTTGAATCAGAATGAGGATGGGCAGCATTGCCATGATGGAGATGATGATGAGGCGTAGCATAAACCATCAACACCAAAATTTTGGGAGTTAATTCCTTGTTACGATTCGTTGGGATCTTGATGACATTCTCTGTAGTATACTTCCAGTGACACTTATAGTCACGAATATGTTGCTTCTCTGTCTTGCCTTTGATAAAAGAGGATTTCAATGGAGCTACAGGTTCCCGAAGATACCACTTAATAAAGCAGTCATTAGACGGTAGCGGAATGTTGGTAAGCTCGTGTATACTGAGTTGGAATGTGAACTTTGGTTTTCTCTTAGGAAGTGACATTATGTTTAGTTGGTTTTCCCTGGAAAATATATTAATTTGTTAGCGATGTTCGAATAGTGTACAAGGTTAATACGATTGTTTATTTTTATTTATCCGATACTAAATTTGACATATTCAAGAGATCCCCGAATTAGTAAATTTAGATAACATTGGCATTAGGGTTACCAATTTTTCATCTCGATTTTAGTCATGTGACAGTTTAGGGCTTCGCTTCCATAATTTCAACCAAACCTTCCTTTTCTGTGTCCCCGACCAGAATTTCACAGTCACTTTCACTTTCTGGCCTCTTTTGAGAAGTCGCGGAATTAGGCCCCCCTTGCCAAACTTTTTCCTTTCATTAGAGGACCAAAGGGGAAATAGTCGCGGGTAGCTTTTCGTCTTTTGGTGGACTCTGCAGTTTGGTGAAAAATTAAAATCTTTAATTTGACAAACCTCTAAACAGTTGGAATACCATAATCACCTAAATTAATCAACAATGTCAAGTGGTAACAAATACAGAATTTCCGTATGTGATATCGGAAGAAGAGAGAGACGCCATATTTGTGTGAAGTGTCTACGGTTCAAGGGGACATTTAGGAGTTATGATTTGAATTGGAATGAATAGAGAAATTGAAGGCATTTTAAGACCAAGGATAAAGGGCATAAATAAAGAATAAAAGTGTTTAATCAGTCTTTAATGAGATATAGAGAGAACCAGAAGGGGAAGTCACCATCTAGACATTTGAAGAATCTAATGAAGAACTTTGACCTTAGAGAAGAGAACATTATCAACCCAGCCTAAAAGCGAGAGACTTCCTAAAACAAAGTGGTAATCAGAAGTACATACCAAGTGATTGAAGAGAATCGTGCCTATGTCAACCCTTTGTTCTGCCCAAATACTCCCAATGTCCCTTCCCAAATACTCCCACAAAGGCACTCTGCAATCTATGTGAACAATTACTAACAAAATCCTATAGTTAGGTTTACCAACTGGTGCCATCATGAACTGTGCCGACAACACCGGTGCTAGAAACTTATACATCTTAGCCGTCAAAGGTTTCGGTGCCAGATTAAACAGATTACCTGCTGCTTCAGTCGGTGATATGGTCATGGCCACCGTTAAGAAAGGTAAGCCAGAATTAAGAAAGAAAGTCATGCCAGCTATCGTTGTCAGACAATCCAAGGCCTGGAGAAGAAAAGACGGTATCTTCTTATACTTCGAAGACAACGCCGGTGTCATCGTCAACCCAAAGGGTGAAATGAAGGGTTCTGCCATCACTGGTCCAGTCGGTAAGGAATGTGCTGATTTATGGCCACGTATTGCTTCTAACTCTGGTGTTGTTGTTTAAAGAATGAAAAATACAGAATTTTAATCTTGGTTTATGTCTTTTATATAGCAGCTCTAAGTGGGTGAAGACGGTAATGTAAAATAACGGTTCATTTACGAAGTTGTAGTCTAGAGTATTTTGAAAGAAATGGAGTAATAGACTCAAGTCTTGGTAATGGACTACGTTCCAGTGGATGAAAACCCTGGACTAAACTCTACTAGCTTTCTCTTTTCAAGTTTTGACCTTGAGGTGTCTTTTGTGTCTACGCTATTTTCAATTTTAAAATTCATGTACGCTACAATGAACACTATAGCGAAATCAAAACATCCGACTGCCACCACCAAAACTGGACAATGGCCTCCAGCGGGTCTCTTCATATTCTTTGTACGTATTCTGGAGCAACCACTGCCTGTTCAGGTAACTAATACTCTCTAGCGAGGATCAATTCCCCTAAAATCAAAGACCGAAATGAAGGCATTGAGGAGCTGGGCCAGGTCATCGACCAAGGTACGCAGTTCACAAACAAGGAGATCATCGATATCTCAGGGTCGCTGTTTGAGCTGATAGATCAGGAAAAGAAAGCTTACTTGAAATCCAAGTCTCCTGCATCCCTCACACGTTTGAAATCATCAAGTTATGTGCTCAGACGACTTATCACCGATGCCTCGAGGAAGATGAAAGCTACACAGATGCTGTGCGTGTTGGACTTCATTCAGACGCGTTTCATGGATCATGGCGAGGTTTTTGCTCCGATTGCCACTGACTTGTCACGTATGTTGTATTCCATTGTTTGTAATGAAGGTCATAAGAATCACATCTTGAGCCAAAATGGTATCAGTCTCATTGACATGATTATCAGAGTATTGAAACTGCACTTCAAGAACTCTACATCTGAGCCTTACTCCATTGACTTACTTCAGACTCTGAAATTGCTGCTACGGGATCCTTTAATCACCTTGTACAAAGTTGTGCATTCACTGTCCTATTTGATTTGTGATTACTTTGATCAGCTGAACAAGGAAAACTCTACAACGCAATACATGCTTGAAGTTGCCAATTTGTCTTTGGTCCACTTTGCCACCGTTGAAGTCTCACTGGGCTTGAAGATTGTGGAATCTGTGATGAAGAAGCTGGCTCAATTTTTGAACACCAACTATGAACAACTAAAAGAACAATATTTGATCTTTAACATCTTATCGTCTGAATACATAAGTAATAGAATACCGCTGCTCACTAATGAAGAAGGAATTGATGTTACTGTTCTGAACCCAGAGTTTAAGATCTATTTATCTACCTGGATCAATTTATTGATGGAAAACCAACTTCGGCTGGCTGAAGATTCTTTGAAGATTGACATGATTAAATTTCACAATGTGGTCAACACTGAAACTAGTTGGGTCCAATTCCAGACCATGTCACTTAAGCACAAGTCAAATATCTCACAGTGGATCGCTGTGCATGGCGTTGTGTCTCTGTTGCACTCTTATTTCCAACTGGACGCCTCTGAGACGGATAAAGATGAAGATCAGGCATGGAAGAGAAGAAAAATAGACTCATCTTCGTTTAGAACCTTGATCAAAGGCTCTGGATCATCTATCGAGGTATACAGGAAGATGCTCGGGTCACAGAGCAACTCAGTCAAAGCACTTGGTTTGAAGTTATTGTCGTTTCATTTGAGCTTGTTCGAAACTGATCTAGGATCCATCACCGTTCAGGACCTGATGATCTATGACCAACCTTCTTTGTCACCTTGGATATCACTCTGTATCAAACTTCTTCTGCAATACGGCTGGGAGTGTTCAACTCAAGAACTTTCGCAAATCCTGAGAATCAACATCCAGATGCTTAAGGATGTGAACTCTGTCTCCGTTGCATGTCAAACCATTATCACAGTATTATCTTCTCCACAGTTTGTTCTCAATGATCGTTCATCGGTGCAGCTGGTAGAATCAACATTTGATCCCTCAGAAATTAATGGCCCTATACTCTTAAACGGAGATTCTATGAAGTTTTGGGTGATGATTGCAGAATTAGGGAAACCTTTTTCTTTCGCTGGGAAGAAAGCTGGCGATAAGGTCTTAGATTGGGTTTTGTCCAAGTGGAATAGCGTGACCTCTGATGAAGACTTTAGCGTGTTTCCTGACTTTGTTGGTTGGTTAGTAGGCTCGTCATTCCACGATTCAATCACTAACAAGAAGTTTGATACAGCTTATACAAGATTTTTTGCCAAATGGAGAATCACCTCTTCACACTCAAGATTTATCTTGAGAAACAACATCAAGTCACCAATTGTGAAAGTTTCCACTAATTGGCCTGATACCTCACCTTCTTTGAGTGTTTCAAGTCTAGAACCACTTCTGGATAGATTCTTAGATAGACTAGTGTCCTTTGATGGTGGTGATAACGTTGTGTCGTTAGCTAGATACATTGGTTACGGCCTGTTAATCGTTCAAAAGATCATTGATGTGACTGAATTGAGCAGTTCTGTTGAAAGAATCAAATATGACGTCAGAAGGCTATCTGATAATTTCAGACCAAGAACAAAAACTCAACAAATGGAACTGATTTCCGTCATCTCAAATTTCAAGATCGTTAACAAGTATGGGCTGTTCATCATTGATGCACTTCAACTAGATGCAATCACTAAAGTTGCTGATCTGCAATCTCAAGAATCCTCAGCTCCTATTGATGATTTTGGCGATTTTGGTATCGTGAGAAAAGGTTCTGATTTACGGGTTGAACATAGCGTTGTTTCTTACACTGACTTTTCCTGCTTAGAAACTTTAGAGCAAGGCATCGCGAGACTTATCATCAAAACTAACACTGACTTTGGCTTTTCCAATTCGGTGAATGGAGCTTTCGATCAAGCGCTGATGTACCTGCAAACTCTGAGATCTGAGCAGTTTTGTTATGCCCTGTATGAGCTCTTGGAGTTCCTTGAATCTGTGAAGCTGGGTAATGTTCAAACTACCATCATCAAGAAGCTGATCAGAGAGTTCGGTAGCAAGTTGTTGACTGATTACAAATTCAACAAATCACCGATTGTCCTGGCCTTAATGTCCCGATTCTCGTTGATGTGCTCCACCATCCTAATGACAAAGGCCGCTGATGATATTCTTGCTGACTTCATTGATATTCAATCTTGGTTTCTTGACTTTGCAAAAAAGAGACAACTAGTTGAAGAATACTCCACTTCCATGTTCTCTAGGTCACTGTTTCAATTGCTAGTTTCTATTGATAGTCTAGAATGCACGGACCCTCAAGAGATGTATCTGACAACTTTAGATTTGGTAAAGAATGGGTCCAACTTTGTGAAAGTTTACGTTTCGGGTCACGTTGAGAGATACGTTACAGAGCAAACTTGGAAGAGGAAGCTTACCTTCTTTGATGAACTCGTTACTAGCTTCATGTCACCTCAATCTCAAGATGAAACGTCAGCCTCTTTGATTCTTTGCGTGCAGAACTTGAGTGTCCTGTCGTATCCTTACTTCATGAGCTCACTCTGCACCATTCTTTATAATGCCAGTCATCATCACTTCAGACCTTATGCTCTTCAGTCTATACCCATCATTTTGAGAACCCGTGGTATTGCATCACTCGACAAACTCCCCACAACTTCGACACTGGACTTGTTTATCTTTTGGTTCAAAAACTTCAAATCATTTGACAACTTTCCTTACGAACTATTTGGTTATTGCTCATTGAAAGAGTTTGTTGAAAACAAGATTTCGCTACTCTATCCAGTTGTCGATTCTAGAGCTCAAGATGACAAGACTTCTTTGATGACTCTTTTTCGTCTATCTGGAAGGCCTTCGGATGAACTGCAACTAGAATCCATGTCTTGGCTGTTGCCTTTGGCGTACACTCAAGGGGGTCTAAGAAATGCTATGGTGACCTACCTTGATAAGACTTACGATAGAGACTCAATCGAGTATCAGTCTTGCTTGATCATCAACAATATACTGCTACTCACGGATGTTTCTGACGAGAGAAAGTTCTTTCAGTGCGTCCCTGGTTTAGAGTCACTCCCGTTCCTTAAAGATTTGGTGAATGAAAATTCTGCTGAGCTGTATGGCTTGGTTCATGCTGGTATCAAACTATCAGACAGTGTTCATCAGATTGCTCAGCTATCAGCATCTGAATCCTTCTGGTCCACTTCCGCCGTTTACTTTCTGGCTAAACATCTGATTTTGGAATTTCTGCTGGCAATAACCAAGGAAGAAAAGGTACTGGCTCTGAGAAGATTGAAATTGTTATTGATCATGGGTCATGAAGGTCTTTATAACGAGCAGGTCTTAATGCTAGTTTGCAGCACCCTGGGGAATGCCATTAGTGACCCTGATGTCCACGTTGATGCCGCTCTTATCATCTTTTGCGTCTTGAAGATATTTCCCGGTGATCTCTGCGATTCGAGGCTCTATCCTGGGTCTATGCTGAACATATATCACAATGCTTCAAAGTATTACGACTCGGGTAACGAGATTTCGAAGCCCTTGGTTAGCTTGCTGATGGAGATTTACGCCAATGTTGATCAGAAACGTCCGTGGAAGCTGTTGTTTACACCATTCGTTGACAATCTGAGAGGCCAAACTATCCGTTTAACTCTTCCATTGCTCCATGACTCCTTGAATTATGCCTCTCAAATCACAAAACTTGAGATGAAGCAGAACCTCATCAACTCTATGGAGGTGATGTTCGAAAAGAAGCCTGATACTTCGTCAATCCCTGCTGGTTTCAGAACAAACATTGAGGTTGCTAAATACTTGAAAGAAGTTGCCAAACTGAAACCAAACAAATCCGTCATGGTGTTCATTTCAAGATATTTGGGTCGCTACTACTTGGAGACTGGGGATCACCTCAAGGAACTTCCTACTGACTTCGAAAGAAGTATTGAGTACACCGTCGACTCTTCGTCTAAGACGCTGAACTACGTATTCAAAGAGCTGGCTCTTGCTAAGTCACACTCTCAAGACTTGAAGAATGAGTTTTTTCTTGATGATGTGTTGGGTTACGTCCTCAACTGCTACAACAAAGATCCGCGCTCTACTGAAGAGTTTCTCCAATTCGAAGGTCTGTTGAGTGATTCTGCTGGCTACCTACTTCCCCTTGACAAGTTCTTATTCCAAGTACTCCATCCTTCTCCTAAAGCCGTTGAACCAATTGTTGAACTAGTGGTCAAAGCTGGGGAAGAACCTGGCACCCCAGTCGCAATGTGGTCTCAACGCTTTTGTATTGCCATTTTGCATGAAATGAAATCCATCTCACCGATCATCAATCCACTGATCTCCTATTTGTTTAAGTTTCCAGATGTTTCTCCTAAGTTGATCAACCACATATGGCTATTGTATGGGCGCTCATTTAAAGAGGCTCAGCAGCTCGTGGTGAAGTTCATCAGCAACGTTTTGCATTCTGAGCATAACTCGACGACTTCTGATGAGAAGCTGAAGCTCGTATTGGAACTATGCCATTTGTTAAGGGCCGCTTCTATAGAGAATGTGAAACCTTTTGTTACAGTCTACAAGAAGTTAGATTTGACTAAGATCTATGAGAGAGCCTGCGCAGTAGGTTCTAACAAGTTTGCCTTGCTAGTTCTTGAGGAAGATGCTTTTGCAAACAATGCGGTTAGAAATGAAGAACTCGACTGTGAAACACTATCTAGTATCTATGAAGGTTTGGATGATCTTGATCTACTCTACGGTGTGCCTGTTGACCCTACGTTGGATTATGCTATGAATATGCTCAACAAGACAAGTAAGAGCACTTCAAAGTCAGTGATGTTGAGTAGTGCCAAGTTTGATTCATCAATCATCTTTGAAAACGCCCCTACTGCTAAGTCGACTTTGTTGAGTTCTTTAACTAACAACAGTCTTGATGGTTTATCAAGTTTGGTTAATGACTACATGGATCCGATGGAGAAACTTGGTAACAGTTATGAATGGCATTGGAAGCTGAACAGGTGGGATATTCCAGGTGTGTCTGAGTTTTCCACTGAAAGTGAAATGCTATACACAATTTTGAAGTCAGTTAAGGATCAAGCTCCTCAGTCGACTTTAAAATCTCTTTGTGAAAATTCCATGGTAAGAATGGCTGATTTGGGGACAGGAACTGTTATGCGATCATTAGGTATTCTTTACAGTATTGAGATGCTGGTTGCTTTGCCCTACGTCGATTTAAACTCCAACATTGTTGACTTCAACCGCTCTACTGATAGATGGCTTTCATTTGCATCTTTCGACTCATTTGAGAATTTGTTGCTGTCGAGAAAAGTTGTGTTTGAGAATTCATCCTCAAGAATTGGGCTAGAGGAGTCAACGTTGGCTACTTCCCTTGAAATTTCGAGATATGGTACTCTTTCAAGATTACATTCTGAAAACCAAAGATCTGTAAATTCGACGGTTGTCTTAGATAACATTGTTAAGTCATTGGGTGAAACACCTCTAAAGGATTTCCTCAAAAAGCTATCGAGTTATGAATCTGCTTCAACCTTATGGGCTTTGGGTGAGACTGTTATTCCTATTGCTATGGTTGAGAACAACCTAAGCCTAGAAGTCGACTATCAAAATGCCAACTTCCCATTACACTACGTTCAACTACCGGATTCGGTTTTGAACTCTCTACTAGTCAAGTGGAACTCGGAGTCTAGACAAAAGAAGTTTGAACAAACCATGGCTGAAAACGTCGAGCCTGCTTTAAAACACATCGATAAGGTCACAAAATCTAGAGAGAGAGCTCAGATTTATCACGCTATCGGTCACTTCTGCTACAAACAGGCCAAAACACCAGGTGCTGATGATGAAATCAAGAAGAAGATCTACCTTTTGAACTCCAAGCGCAGTGAATTGGCACAACTTAGAGAAACCATCAAAAGCACAGATAAGACTGAACGAGAGAAAAAAGAAGCCAAGAGATTTTATCTAAGAATGCAGCTACAATATGAAGCAGACAATGAAACTTATAACACTCTTGTTAACAATCGCAATACTTGCATTGAGAAAGCTGTTGAAATGTTTTTGAGGACAATTTCCACAGATGACTTATTCGATGACCAAGATGTTGACAAGTTCTCTGCTCTGTGGCTAGAATACTCAGACCAGGCATTCGTGAATAGCGTTGTTGCGAAGAATATTTCTACAGTTCCGAATCACAAGTTCATTCCGTGGATTAACCAACTCGTTTCAAGGCTGGCTTACGAAGCTTCAGATTTCCAGAAAAACTTACAGAAACTGTTATCCAAAATAGGTCGCAAACATCCGTATCACTCACTTTTCTACATTATGAATCTAAGGGCTCAGAAACACTATTCTATCTCCACTGATGATAAGATTATTGCTTCCAGAACAAAAGCAGCAGAATCCCTATGGAGAAACATTGCCAAACAAGATCCAAAGTTGCATTCAACGGTTCTTTCCCCAATTGATGAGTTCTCAATGCGCTCAATCGAATTAGCTTCAGAGAAGATAACGGGTAAAGAGAGAAAGTTGCTTCTACAAAATCTCAAGGTTGGCGACTTCTGGGTGAACAAGCTCCCTACGCTTAACCTTCCTTTGCCAACTATGAATAGTGTGCCGATTTCTCTAGATGGTAACTATGAAAGTCTACCACGAATCAAATCAATTGATCCCACAATTGCTATATCTTCATCAGGTATTAGTTTGCCAAAGATCATGAAGGTGTATTTGAACAATGGTGAAAGTAGAAGATTGCTGTTGAAAGGAGGCTCTGATGATTTGAGACAAGATGCCATCATGGAACAAGTGTTTGAAAAAGTCAATTTCATCTTGCGGAAAGACAAAGAAACAAGAAAAAGAAACTTGAGGATTAGAACATACAAGGTCGTGCCACTTGGTCCAACCTCTGGTATAATTGAGTTTGTCTCGGATTCTATTGCTCTCAGTGACATTTTGCGTCCACTTCATCGCAAGGATCAGATTGGTTTCGATGAAGCTAGAAGTATGATGAAGGATGTGCAAGGCAAGAGTGACAAGGACAGAATCTCTGCCTACACGAGGATTACAGAAGGTGTGAAGCCTCTTTTCAGAAATTTCTTCTATGAAACATTCTTGAATGTGGATGATTGGTATAAAAGTAGACAGGTCTATACGAAAGGTGTTGTAACCACTTCGATCATTGGTTATGTTCTAGGCCTTGGCGATCGTCATTTAAATAACATTTTGATTGATAAAAAGACTGGTGAGCCCATCCATATTGATTTAGGTGTTGCTTTTGACCAAGGGACGTTATTGCCTGTTCCTGAAACTGTTCCATTCAGACTGACAAGGGATCTTGTCGATGGGTTAGGTGTTACTGGTGTTAAGGGCAGTTTTGAAAAGGGTTCAGAACATGTCTACAGAGTAATGAGAGAGAACGTGGAGAAGATCATTGGTATCTTAGATGTTTTGAAATATGATCCTTTGTATTCATGGGCCATTTCACCAATCAGAAAAAAGAAACTACAGGATGTTGACGATGGCGCCAAAGTCAAAATTGAGGATGATGGTTCTGATGCTGGTAGAGCCGTGAAAGGTGTTGAAGATAAACTGAAAAACAATGGGTTGAGTGTTGAAGCTACTATTCAACAGTTGGTTCAAGAAGCTACTGATCCAAACAGGTTAGCACTTATTTATTTGGGTTGGACCCCATTTTATTGATTTGTCCAGCTTTACCCTTAATGATTAACGACTATAGACAATATGATACTAGAATGTAGCCGATCAATGATCAACGCTTCAAGTGGTTGTCAATCACCGATCAGTTCACTTTGCCACATAAAACGAATTCGCGCACTTTTCGCATATACTTCAAGTAGCAAACACTATTTCGAGCACTAATTCCCAAGAAACGACTCATCTTCATTTCTATTGATGCATACCAGTTGGCTATGAGTATTAGCTCGATATGGTGAGAGCCAAAAAGATCCATGATTATCTTTATTAACTAATTCAGGTTATTCAGTTTAATATTAAGTAGTCGATCTTATAATTAAAAATTAGAAAGAGTAAGAGCGCCTGACTTAATTTTAAATCTCAAAATTAGATAAATGTACGCAAATTTAAATCTTGACACCGAAATCATCAAATATAAGAAGTTTAATAGAGAGTCACGAGAAGCCAAGATAGTCACACCACCAAGTTTTTTATAATACGAAGAAATGATGGAGTTATCTTAGGTTTTGGTCTATTGTTTAGAATTCGTTCCGTAGGATATTTCGCGGCCTCGGTTATACAAAGAAGAGGTTTTACTTTGGGTAGGCCCCACGAGTACTTGAAGGATAGACGATCTGGACGTCCCATGATCAGATAAATCAACTACCAATTAATAGACGTATGGCTACGAAGAGAGACACAGTACAGATGTCATTGAAAGATCTGAACGACCAGATTCTTACGTGTGATCATATTGATCTAAAAGAATAACCATAAAAATAGAGGTATATAATAAAGTACAAAAACCCATGAGGGTTGAAGGCAAAAAGGGGTAGTATCTAAGGTAAGATCTCAGCAGTATGAGCTAAAACCTTGTGAGTCCGTGAGTCATTAAATAAGATTCTTGAATATGAATGATTTTCTTTCCTGTTTTATGCAAAGCTGTTAGTGATTATGTTCATATAGAAAGGCAAGGAATGATTGACTGTCTATTCGATCAATTCAACGTAATTACTTGGACAAATACCAATTTCACCGTTGGATCTCTTAGCTTGCCACCATCTGCTGTGGATATCGTTGACTTTCAGGATCTCACCCTTTTCGAAAGAAATTTCATTTTCATCTTCGGGACTGGATTCATAAGAGTATAGCGCTCTAGCTGTGTAAGGAAAGTCATTGATGTCCAGGTTGGAATCGATGGTGAATTCATTGGTGCCACTTAGTTGAGTAGTAGCACTAATATGAGTGCCCTCGTTATCAGGCAGGTCATAGATTGGGATACCACTGCCGGTGTTTTCTCTTTCAGAAACATTTTCTAGTCCATTCAGGCCATGTGAGGAAACGTATCTTTGACTGGAGCCTCTCATACTGTTGGTGAGTGGGGCGCTCGAATATCTGTTGTTTGAGATCATACTTTGGTTGAAGAATGGGTTGTTTGAACTTCTTGGGCCCTTCAATGAAAATGAATCAATCCATTGATTGGTCGGCGATGCGTTGTCACCACCGTAGTAGAAGATCCAGATTAAGTTGACCATGGACAGAAGAATGACACCAGCAGAGGCGGCAGCTTTTCTTGAACCCTCAGAGTACACTAAACTGGTAGCTGAATTTGAGGTGTAAATCAGAGCAACTGCAAAACCGCCAGTTAGGAAAGTCTTGTAGTGATCTACCACATCAAAGCAGTAGAAGAAGAATAGCATGAGAATCAGCATTAGTTCAAAGACCAACCCCCACCATGTGAATCTTGGGAACTTTTCCTTGATATCAGAGGCCAGAGACCCCACAAAGGCGATAATCCAACATAGGAAGGCCACGGACAGCGTGGAGATTGCGAAAGGGTCTGTCGTCAGGTTGGAGATCTGGAAAATGGTGGGCTTGGATGAGACCTGGGATAGATGCGTTGACTTGGACATGTTTACTGTTGATCTGTGTTTGCTAGTTGTATGTGTCAATCAATGGTAGACAACGAGTTTCAATCGAATTAGAACCGGAAAAAGAAGTAATGGAACTGTTCGTGCGAGTCTTGAGAGCTGAAATGGCTAAACCAGCTCGAAAGGTGTAGCTAGGGTGGGCGTTAACTGGTTTCTTTGCCGGTGTTACGTTCAGGAATGTTTTGGATCATTTGTTTTGACACGGAAATATTTTCCGAAATCATTTCGCGATTCTTAGAACCATAGATCTTCGCCAACTTCAAAGAACCAATACGTAAGTGGAGAGATGGACTTGCTACAAATATTTGGTTCCATTTTGTCTTCACTCATTCGATTATCAAAGAAAATTGCTGTAGCGTTCAATGCTAGCCTTTTTTCGAAGTTTCTCTGGGTGTAAAATCATCAACACAGTCATCATCTCTTGTGAGCTTAAAAACACGGGAACTATACCAGAATGCCAACTTATCTTCTGAATTTTACCACTGACTGATGCTCTATGGATTTGATACAATAAATTATGGACAAGCATTTACTAAGGCTGGATAGTTAACGATTGATGGATAGAATTCCACGTGATAAAAACGACAGAGCTGTTTTGAGAAATAGCTCCCGTTGAGTTTCGAAACCAAGTGCAACCGAAGGTTACTAAGATAGTTCCCAACCGGAAATCGTAATCTAACGGATTCTAAAGTTTACAATGACTTCGTGGTTGCAACATCTTGGTAATGGTACACTTGAACAATTCATGTGATCTACCAATCTTCGACAGTCCATCCTGCCATTACTGTGAACCCCGAGTCAACGGAAGCTTCAACTCATATAGACACATTGACTCAAACTCTGGTCTAAGAGCAGACCCCGTGTCTGTCAGAAAACCTAGATTTTGATAACTTAGGGACGTGCCTTTCTTCGTGGATGCTGTTATCGAAGACGATAGTACAAAGAGCCCTTGGAAATTCGAACCATAGTTTGGCAAGTTTGGAGGCATTCCAGCTCTTCAGCTTCTTGGTCATCTCAATTATGACTATCATTAACGATGTCCAGTACTGTCTACAAGTTTCTCAAGGTACTCGTCTTCACGTCTCTTCTACGTCATAGTTTAGCGTTAACGAATGTTTAATATAAAAAATGAATTTATGTTCAGATTTTGGCTCTACATCCTCTTCGATAGAGCATGAATCAGAATAGAGGGATTAACTCACTTCTAGATCAAAATAGTAAAACTTTGCATCAACATTTCTTTAACTCTTTTGTGGAGTTCTTCTCTTCAATCTTTTTGACACAAAATAGTCTACTACCCGCGAATTCGTTTTAGATACTGAGATTACGGTGGGAAAGTTATTGGCAGTAGATCGAGCCTTAAGTTTGCAACTTTGTAGCATAAGTGAAGCTTACAGCGACGATATACATACGTGCTTCAAAAAATGTAAGGACTGATGTTTATTGTTATGAAGTATTCTAAAGCCTCAGTAAAATCTCATGAAATGAAGAGCTTAGTGCGTAGCACCTAGGAAGATGGTGGCTGACAGACAGACAAACATGACTATGAAACCCCAAATGGACAATAGCAATGAGACGTATCTCAAAGCTTTTGTTGACTTTGGGATATCCTGATAGGCTCCAGTCTCGATGTCTTTGTATTCGGAACCAATCAACTGATAACCAAAGATACCAGGCAAGATGAATGAAATGGAAGTTGAACCAGTAGAGCCGACAAAGGCCAGGACATGAGCCAATGATTCAACAGAAATGGCAATTAAATAACTGAACAGCAAGATCAGCGTGGTGATAATGATGAATTTCTTACCCTTCAGTGGAGTGACTGCTGGCTTCGAACCTTCCACAACTTCATCATAGTTGATCAAAGAATCTTCCTCACTCATTAAAGAAGCATCTGGGTTATTTCTATTTGAAGTGTGAGTTGAAGTTGATCCAGATCTCAATGAAAAGGTAGATATTTTTTTAGTTACAGTGTTCACATGCTTGAAGTAGTGGATAATATGGTTAACTGAAGCTCTGGCTGGGTGGCATTGTAATGGGTATGATAGCATTACTAGGATGACAATAGCAATTCTACCAATGGTGGACGAAATAGCATGAGAATAACCGACAATAACATTTGGATTCACATTGTCACCGAATGAAATATAACCTGTAAGACCGACTAAGATATATAATGACATAGCAATGGTGATAGCATATCCAATGACCTTGTTGATATTCTTACTCGATTTGTCTTCCAATTCATTAACCAATGAGAACATATTTTGGTGACAGGTGTATGCAAAGACAAAGATTGGGAAACTCCCAACCATTGATGAGATTGAATATGGAGTGAAAACTCTGACTGGTCCCTTTTCTGAGATATCATTCTTCAAGAAGTGGATAAACACCAAGATGACCAAATAAAAAACTGATGACAAAGCAACCATAGAGGCGTATTTCAATGAGTCCAACTTCTTCAAGAAAGATAGCGGTACAACAATGACAACCATAAACAGTGTGATCCAGAAATTTCTCTCAAGTAAGATCTCATGTTCAAAGATGAAGCTTTCATTGAACAGCGATTGTGCAATCTTAGGCATTAAGTCACCAATGACGACAAGGTATGAGATACCAACACCGAAACACTTGATAGCAATTGCCAAATCAAAGACAACACTCAACTGTGGGTATGTAAGTTGTGAAAGGGCAAAGAAGGAAGCTTCACCAGACTTGACATATTTGGTACATTTCCCCTGTAGGTAAAGCCCCAAGGATGATGTGAATGCTGAAAATAAGATGACAAAGACACCGATGACAATACCATCAGACCTTATGGCGTAGGGCATCGCGAGGATCCCAGCACCAATGATGGTGTTAAGCAGATTGATGGAGGCCGATTCTGCGGAGGCACTAGCTGTGGCCATTATGTTATGGTATCAAATTAAACGTGTCGAAAACGAGGAAATAGAGCCACGAGTGCCGAAGTGCAGAGGAGTATTGGGAAGTGATGAAGAGTAGTCGTTTGGCCAATTTTTTCAGCCAGACGAATGGGAACTCTCGTGTCTGGAAACTTTCTTCTGCTTTTTTCGCAAACTGTTGCACTAACACTTGAATTTCAGGTTGTTTTAGTTCACTTCTTAGATACGCGGAGCGGAGTTAGCTCCCGATTCGGAAACCCGAGGCCTCCGGTCACGTGAAATATATCTTGATGTTTATAGCACCAACTGCAATCTACGTCACTTAAATCAATTTAAATCATGATATGATTGTCATTATGATCACAAATGCAACTATATACAAGCCGTGCACTCTTTCCACTTTCGGGAAGTTCAATAACCCCTTCTCTTAGCTTCTTTAACCAAGTTCATTAGTCTTCTCACACCCTCATTGAACATCTTCTTCTTTCTTCTGATTCTCTTTTCTTCTAGCACTTTACCAGGTTTCTTGTGAAATCTTTGAGCCTGTTTCTCACCTCTGATGTTGTTAATATTGATGACGGTTTTCAATCTTCTGTAAGCACTGGAGACGTCACCATTGAAGACACGAACGATCTTACCAGCAGTCGGACCAGTGACTCTCAGTTGTTCAGCGACGGCTTTGGCACCGTAGTTTATGTTGTCTTGTGAAATCAGTGGTCTTTTTTGTTGTGAGATGTTTTTGGTGACGTTCGATAGATTCAGGGAACCCTTAGCTTGGGAACCATTGGCTTTCAGACCTTTTAGAGCTTCATATATTGGTTTCTCTGTTTGTGTGGAGTTTAGACGGACCTGGGCGGAGAATGAAGGTCTGGTCAGTAGTGTTTGGGCTTTGAAAGAGGATGAGAATCTCTGTATCGTCAAACGACGAGTTGCGCTAAACATTTCTGGCGAAAATATGTGATGTTTAGTAGGCTTCCACTGTCATTTTACAACTCTCATGAACATTTTTTTTCCATTTCGTTGATTTCGAGAATCCCGCGAACCCATGCTGTGAATTGACACACAATGAAAAAATTTGAGTATTTGAACCGAAGGCAGAAGTGTCTTTACTACTTAAATAGCCAGCTTCCGTAGCTTGAATAGTTCACAAATGACCAACGAGGAGCTCAAAGAGACAGTGACAGCTTCTGCTGATGAAGTCACAAAAAAAGTTGAAGATCTAGCGGTCGAAGACGTTGAAGAAAACGAAGAAGGTGAAACCACTACAGGCGATAAGAAGAAAAAGAAGAAAAAGAACAATAAGAAAAAGAAGAAGACCGTTGTTCCAATTGAGAGATTCTACCCTGATGGCAACTACCCAGTTGGGGAATGGCAAGAATATAATGATGCAAATGTGAAAAGAATCAGCGAGGAAGAGAGAAGATACTTAGACAATCAAAATTATGCCAAATGGAACGCATTAAGAAAAGGTGCTGAAATACATCGCAGAGTAAGAAGAACCCTAGATGGTAAATTCCAACCAGGTCTATCTGCCACTGAGATTGCTGAAACAATTGAAAATGCTGTTAGAACTTTTGCGGATGAACCAGATACCACTAAAGCCGGTGTAGGTTTCCCAACTGGTCTTTCTAGAAATCATATTGCTGCTCATTATTCTCCAAACGCAGGTGATAAAGTTGTGTTTGAATACGATGATGTTATCAAAGTCGACTACGGTGTCCATGTCGATGGTTGGATTGTTGATTCTGCATTCACCAAGACTTGGAATCCAAGATATGATCCATTATTAAAAGCTGTCAAAGAAGCCACAAACACCGGTATAAAAGCCGCTGGTATTGATGTCAGATTAACAGATATCGGTGAACAAATCCAAGAAGTCATGGAATCTTATGAAATTGAACTAGATGGTAAAACTTACCCAATCAAGTCTATTAGAAACTTGAATGGTCACAACATTAATCAATACACTATCCATGGTGGTAAATCTGTGCCAATTGTTAAGAACGGTGACGAAACCAAGATGGAGGAAGGTGAAATTTTTGCCATTGAAACTTTTGGCTCCACAGGTAGAGGCTACGTTGTCACTGAAGGTGAATGTTCTCATTACACTTTGAACCAAGATGCCCCAAGAGACACACTAAGACTAGCCAAATCCAAACAACTACTAGCGGTGATAGAGAAAAACTTTGGTGGGTTACCATTCTGTCGTAGATACCTGGACAGAATCGGTGAAGAGAAATACCTATTTGGTTTGAACAACTTGGTGAAGGAAGGTATTGTGCAGGACCATCCACCATTAGTTGATACTGTTGGTAGTTACACTGCCCAGTTCGAACACACATTGATTTTGCATGAGCATGGTAAGGAGGTTGTGAGTAGGGGTGATGATTATTAGGTTGTTAGTGTCGAAAGGCTTGCGATTAGCAGGTTTATTCATCACTTTGGTGGTGATATATGTATTTAATGAAAGCGAGAAGCAACTTTTAGTTGTAGGGAGACGATAAATTTGCGGGAAAACTGGGCATCGGAAGTCACCGAATATCTATATATACAAGGACTGAGAAGTACATAGTTCAAATTCTCCTACAAGATAATTCCAGATATTAATGTACTGCATTGACGATTAGTAACCAGTTTATTATATGGTAGGTCGAAGTCGGATCTCAAAAGTACCCTCGGACAATACCCAAGTTGGACATATCTCGAAGCAGATTTTACTAGCGGGCGAAGCTTTGGGTGCTCCAGACACTACAACTTGGTTGCAATTGAGTAGGCTATTGACCCTAGTCGATCTTTGTATCTATTTGTAGAAGTGTCCTTTCACCCACCAGAATTGCGGGCGTTTGCTTCTTTTCTAAACCACAATTTCCCATAATTTGCTTGATTAGACAGATCATGAAATTTCATGAAAACTAGAAAAAAACGACAGCTTTACAAACGTAGCAGGCACTAAACTTCAGGAGAAATCAACATAAAATGGTCGAAATCACCCCAAGCCTGTTGCAGTTCAGCAGTAAGTGACCTCAATTACGTTTCAACCGCCGGATACCACTACGGGATTTCTCAGATTGTGCCCTTGCGGTGGCAGTTTCATTGTTTATCAGCCAGCGCACAATCTGATACAACTATGGCAATGCCTTAGTACCCTAGTGATCTAGGCTCTTCAGCGTTCAAGGAAATCACTGGAAGCAGCTACTAACATCGTCGTGCAGGCCCTCTAGCAAAACCATCCACCGAACTCATCCATATCACAAACACATCAGAAGAAGCAATCGCTTTCAAAGTCAAAACAACAGCCCCAAAGCTATACTGTGTCAGACCAAATGCCGCCGTGGTTCAACCAGGCCAAACTGCTGAGATCTCCGTTATCCTATTAGGTCTAAAAGAAGAGCCAACTGAAGAGACCAAATGTAACGACAAGTTCCTGATCGTTTCCTTACCTGCCCCATTTGACCTAGGTGAACAAACCGTTGCTGAAGTGTGGCCTAAGTTGGAAGCTGAATACAAGTCACAATCCGTTTCCAAGAAGATCAAAGTCAAATTCAATGTTGATACAGGCAAGCCTGGCGAAGTCTCTGCCATTGCCGAAGACCCAGAAGCCGAAGCCCCAGGGAGAGTCTCAGCTCAACCATTATTAGCCGGTGAAAAGACCGTCAATGAAGAAGTATCTCCAGAAGACAGAAGTAAAATTGACTCCTTGAACAAGAAATTGGACTCATCTGTTGCTGAATCTGAAAAACTATCCAACTCTGAGAAATCAACTACCGTCACCAAAGAAAAGGCTTCATCAACACCATTGACCACCATCCTATTAATTGCCCTAATCGCTATTATCATTGCCTGGTTATTCTTTTAAGTGTTGATCAGTAGATATATATTCAGAGGAGAGAATATAAAGAAAGAAAGAAGAATAGGAAGAAAGAATGAAGGGTAGAAAGAGAAGGAATACCTTCCTAGTTAGTTCAATTATCTAAAACATGAGCACTGAACAAAAGATAATTTATCAGTCAAGCAACATATGGATTTAAGGTTGGCCCTGTTTAGTGTTTTTAGTTTCGAGAAGGTGTGTCTTATTTACTTTTATGTCATATTACCTTGTTTCCTTTTTTATTCTGTTACTTTATTTGCGATTATACACGACTTTACCTTACATCGTTGAGTACGTCAGTAGAATTACAATACAATTACAGCATGATATCATTTGAACGTAGTTATATCTATCTTACACAAGATCCAAAAGTTGACCCCAAACACAAAAATTGATATTAATAAATTTTCATTATGTATACAACACTAGATTGCTTAAGCTTCTAAAGCTAAACGACCCTTTGGGTTGGTAACTTTTAAACCTAAAGCTTTAGCACGACCTAAGATTTCGACTCTGTTTCTTGATGAGACGGAGTGAGAGATTTCAGCAGCGTAAGTTTTGGTGTGTAATAATAATAAATCTAGATCTTTGACGTTGTTGACTAAGAAGGTTTTGTGACCAGATGGACTTAAATGTCTAGTCTTTTTGTTGTTTCTGTAACCAATCTTTGGTTGAGGAATGGTACCTCTGAAACGACGTCTGACACATGAATCAATACCTTTTTGTTTTCTCCAGTTTTCAGAAACACGAGCGTAACGGTCAGAGTGATGACGTTTGAATTTCTTGGTGAATTTCTTAACAATCTTTGGGTGTGGTAATGAAGCAGCCATCTATAGCGGTTGTTAGTAAATCATGTTCACAGGTGTCAAATTGAAAAGAAGTGGAAAGAAGGAAGCATGTGGTGTTTGAATGTTGTTTAGATGTGTTACTGATGGCCTTTGTTGATACTGTGAGAATCCTTTGGGGATACAAAATCTCATTAGTGTGAGTTCAAATCTTCTGTTTAATCTTGAGAGTTATTGGTAGATACGCCTGTCTACTTAACACTGTTGCCCTCTAGGGTTACATAGTCTCTTTGGGTACATAATCAATACTGAGTCCATGTATAATTGAATTTTCACAAGTCTTTAGTTTCAAACATTGGATTGAGTGATCTTTATTGAAGAGACTTCATGAATAATCAGGGTAGTTGGACCCAACTGAAACACATGTTTGCCTTCATTCCATGGGTGACATTTGCTCACTCTTCCTTTCTCTTTATGCGCTGGTTGGACGTACCTTTTCTGTTAATTGTACTGGTTATATCTTCAAATGTAGTGAACTTGAACTTTTTTCAAAAATTACGATATTCAGTGTGGGCTTTTTTTCCAGCTAGAAGGCAAATGGGACTGTCTTTTTCGCGAATTGGTGGGAATTGGTATGGGAGACTGAAAAATTTTGTGCAATTGTCGCGGAAAGGGGAGGGCGATGAGTCTGGTTAGCGACACAGAATCGAGCCAGTTTTCAAAAAACCTCAACACCGAGTTGAATTATGAGACCTAGCCAAAGTCACATGATCTACCGATAAACGTTTAGGGCTAAAATCCAATGGAAGGCTTCTGCCATTTTTATATGTGCAAATCACGAAAGCGAGAGTAGTATGAACAATTGATAAGCACTACAGTCTAGTTTCGTCATTAGTATCTTCATTCACGTTAACAACTATATCGAGATCTATTTGGAACCGTCCTTCAATGAAACAATTCTGTTCAAAACGATCTTATCAGTGGTTGAATCCTTATCTAGAGCGAAGTAACCAACTCTTAAAGCTTGGAATCTAACAATTTCGTTACCAGCAGTTTCCTTAGTTTCCTCAACGTTGAACTCCTTGTCAATGTTGGCGTTTTCAACTGGCCATGGTGATTTCTTGACGACTTCATCAAAGGCTGATTCGACAATGGAGTTGGTGAAGACTTCCTCACTCTTGGCATTGATGTCAGCTAAGAAACCATCTGGATGTGATGAAGGGTTTTCAGAATTGAACAACTGGTTGTAGACTCTGGTTTCACCAATATGCACTGGAGAGTTATGCTTAGCAGATTTTGGAATCCATTGGATGTAAGTCTTTGGTTTCTTGACAACGTCTTTATCATAGTTGGCAATGATCTTTGTGATCTTACCACTAGCATCCCTTTCAGCAGATTTGAAACTGATATTAAATGGGACTTTCAAAAGACCAACTGGCTGGTTTGGTTTCAATCTGAAAAATTCATTATCAGCCTCATCTTCAGAGAAATCAGATCTATCAATGTAGATTCTCTTGACGAATGGGACCTTTCTAGAACCGAATTTATCATTACCTGGTTTGTATGGGATCTCCAGGATTTCTTCATAATCTTCGTCCAAGTTTTCAATTTCGATTTCAATTGGGTCTAAGATTAACATCAATCTTGGGACGGTGTCTTCCAAAAATTTTCTAATGGAAGATTCAAATCTAGTGACTTGGATGTTTGTAGTGGATGTAGTAACACCAAGGGTGTTAATAAAGTTCAAAATAGCACCAGGTGGGACACCACGACGTTTGATGGCTTCTAAAGTGAATAATCTTGGATCATCCCAGCCACGAACAAATTTTTCATTAACTAGTTTAGCAATCTTTCTCTTTGATAACACAGTACCAGTGATGTTCAATCTACCATATTCTCTTTGGGCTGGTCTGTAGACATGTAGGGCATCACATAACCATTCATAAGATTCTCTAGATAGGTAAAATTCAGTGGTACAAAGGGAGTGAGTGATATTTTCAAAACTATCGACCAAACAGTGTGTGAAATCATAAGTTGGGTAAATCTTCCATTTATCACCAGTTCTTGGATGTTCAGCAGCTAAGACTCTGTAAGCGATCAAATCCCACATTTGTGGGTTTGGTGATGATAGATCTTGCTTCATTCTTAAAGTGGCTTCACCAGGTTTGTAGAAACCATCCCTCATCTTTCTGAATTCAGCTAAACTTTCCTCAATAGGTCTGTTACGATCTTTAGATGGAACACGTTCACCACCTGGAGTACCATCCTCTTTAATACCTCTTGATCTTTTAATCTCTTCAGCAGTGTCATGACAGACGTAGGCCTTGTCAGCTTTGATCAATTGTTCAGCCAATTCATATAGCTCATCAAAGTAATCTGAGGAGTATGTGATTTTCCATGGCTTGAAACCTAACCACTGAACCATCTTTAAAATACTCTTAAAATAGACATCTTCTTCAGCTTCTGGGTTGGTATCGTCGTATCTCAAGTAACAAACACCATCATTATGTTTGGCATAACCGAAGTTAACCAAGATGGCCTTAGAATGACCAATGTGCAGGAAACCATTTGGCTCAGGTGGGAATCTAGTGTGGACTTTACCCTTTACCTTTTCTAGGTGTTCCTTCATTAGCTCAGGAAAAGCTTGTGGGTTTTCACCAACTTTGTGTAAGTCACCCAAGAAACCTTCAGTGAACATAGATCTCACTGGTTCATCAGTTTTCTTAGTTTCTTTAGTAACGGCAGGTTTCTTAGCCTTCTTTTCTTTCTTGATAACATCACGCTCATCCTTTGGACCAATCAATTTCAAAACTTCTTCGTCAATGATTGGTTTGAATAAAGAAGGGTTAGCCCATTTCAAAGCTGGAATTGATCTAACACCACCAAGCAATTTAGGAACGTATTGATATCTCTTGGCTTCAATTTCAGCCTTGTTGGCTTGAATGTGGTTCAGAATTTCAGACTTGACTTGGTCTTCAGTGATAACGATACCAACACCTGATTTTTCATTCAATTCCTCCACTGTGGAATCTTCACCTTTAGCCTTCACATACTTGAAGGCTTCATCAACCTGTTGTGCTGATTTTAAATCACCACGAAGGATACCATCAATGATCAATGGACGTTTTGGAATTGCATCACCTTTACTTAGAACAGCTAATTGATGCAACAACAATCTCTCCTGTTTCTCTAATGGGTAAGTGATCTCTAGAGTGGCCTCTGATAAGATATCTTCAAAGGATTTTGAAACTTTCTTATTCTTCAAGGTTTCCTTGATCCTGACATCTTCCAGACCAAGTCTTTCAAGCTTGGCTGTCAATTCTTCAGTGGATGACATCTTTTAAATCGACAATAGCACTGAAAAGTTGTTTAGTTTACTGAGGTTGAAGTTGGTGATGAGTTCATGGATTTTACAATTTTTTTAGTCATTAAAGCGGCGGCCCTGAGAAATCGCAGAATCTCGAGGGTAAATCACGTGAGAACGTGATTATCACGTGACAAAATTTGGACGGAAGTTTCTTTTGACACATTTTAACGACCCGTGCATGGATGACAGAGACTTTCCCTATTGTTCCCACTCTGGAACAGAACAGAGTTTTTAAGCTGAGCTTCGTTTAAATTGATGCGATTCCCAGGAAAAAGGTTTTCACAGGCGCCTAAACAGACAAGCGAAAGTAGGAAAGGAGCTCATTTTGTGGAAACGGCAAGGAGATGACTGTGGCCAATGACTTCTGTGAGATCTTCGATTCGCTAACTGCCGCTGCTATTCGTGGAAAGTTGGAGGAGGTTGCCGCCGAAAAGTGAGTATCTTCTCTCTATACGTTGACCTTGGGCGCTTAACTAACCAGGGCACAGGCTTACTGTCAGAAAGCGAAGCGCTCTCACTAGGTTCCTCAGTAACATTGAGAAGATCGAGAAGGAGGACCTAGCCAAATTTGAAGCTGCATTTGACAGATTTATCAACTCCTTAAAGGATAAGATTACCCCAGTGTTGTTTGAAACTGTGTTGAAGATTGGGATAAAGATCAAAAGTGAGAATGACAACCAGTTCTGGTTCTCCTTGATTGTGAGTGAGCCACTCTCTGCTTTATTACTGGAAGGAATCAGCTAACAAAGAATTATAGACTACGTTTGACTATGGGGTCAACTTTGACAGACCAGATGTCTCAAAAGTGTTGGTCCGCGAGGTTTTAAGGGATGCTGAGAACAGTTGGAAAGCTGCATGTCTGCTATGTATCTTAATCCAAGACTACCCTTCGACAATTGTTGCCACCAAAAAGCAGCTTTTGTCCGTGGTAAAGGATTTGAGCAAGCTACTCTTCAATTCTTCCCGTTACTCATTGATTTGTTACTTGATCGAGCTGGTATCTCAAATTGATAATGAAAAATTAAGCAGACAGCTCACGCTTGGTAGCCAAATAGATCTTCCAAAGAAATGCTTCTCCAATGATACTGAATGCGAAGCTTTCATCCGAGCTACTACTAAATGTTCGTCATCCATTGCCACCATTGAATCTTTCACTATGGGATCAATCGCAGCTGACAAACCAGGTGTCTGTGAACTATCTAAGTATTCGTTAACGGCTTTGGTCCAGACCAACTACTACGTGACTCCAATTGAAATCGACTTTCGAGATATCAATGACATCGAGAGGGACGGCACAGAACTGAAGTTCACCCTATTGAACCCACCAAAACATGCATTGGTTTCCAAGTTTGAGTTCTCAGAATCCCCAACGCTCTTTGTCCGTTTTGCTGAGAATGATTCTTCCTACTCCCTTCTTGCTAAATTAATTAAAGAGTGTGATAATAGAGAAAGAAGATCCCCTGTAAGAAAGATTAGCGTTACTGAGACCATCATCAAGCTGAATGGCTTTGAAGAGAATGAAGGAGAAGAGGAGGAGGAAGACATACAGCTGTCAGATTGTGGCCCAGAGAGCGCCGTAGTCCAACACACAATAGAAGAGCCACATGAAGAAATTCCACCAACCTCGAATGATCAGAGCATGTATAACATTACAGAGCCATCAGAGTTTGTTGAAAGCACCGCTGAGGCGCTTGGTTTCCCAGGTAACAACACAACGAAAGATACTTCAGTCTTCACTAACAAACAACCAAGGCCTGTTTCCAAGATTGTTGCTGAATCAACAAGAGATATTATCTTTGGGAATACGGAGCCATTGCGCCCACAATCCCCTTCCACTTCGTCATTCGCACCAGATACATTAGAAACCGCTTTAAACGTAATTGCAGGCCAAAACAACTCCAGACACCCAGATTTAAGATCTAGCTCTTTACCCCCTCTGGAAATCGATGAAGATGTGAAAGAGAGACCGCCTGCGCGAGGATCAAGCGCTGATCCATGGGGTTTTATCTCTGATGAGGAGCTACAGGTAAAAACAAATGTCAAACGGAGATCCAAGGCCATGAAAGTGTTCGGTAATTCCAATAACAAGGCAAAACAGAAAATGAAGCCTCAGACTGAAGAGATCTACCAGAAGGCCAAAAAGTTGAATTTGGAGAAATTCGTTACATCAAAGCTTGTTGATACCTCCAAAATTGCCAGCACGTCCAAACAGGGCGCACCAACTGTCCAACCATCTTCCATTGACCATAAAACCGATGCCACTTTCTCCGGGCTAACGTCACCTATTATACATGCTCAGAGAGGAGCGAGCACTAGAGCCCGGTCGGTTGTCCCTCCTCCTGCTCTCAGTGTTCAAAATGCAGAGCGAGATGCAGAAAGAGGTAAACCTAAACGTAAGAAGAGACAGTCGGAGACAGCTCTTGATGGTGATTATTACCCAACCTCATATCAAACGAAGGGGTTCCAAGAGCCTCCCAAGAAAAAAGTTGCCGCTAAAGTATCCGAAAGAATAATTAAGCGTTCGATGAACAGAGATCAGAAACAACAAGCGGCGAGCAAGAACACGGCTACTCTGACTCAAATCTTTAGCAACTCGCTAAGCGAAGGGTCGAAGGGAGAAGTCAGTAAGAATGATTCAGCTAAAGCTTCAAAAACAAAAACTGTTTCTAAAGATCAAATTTCTGTTCTAGAACCTTCAACGGAGGATGTTGGCATTAAAGCAAAATCACCTGTAAGGGCAAGATCTTCAGAACAAGAGATGAATGTTTCAGATCCTGCCTCGAATGAGCCAAATCATCAGAAAACCGTCCCACAAGAGAATCCAATTTCCAAGACACCAACAGTCTCATACCCAATGGCGGATGCTTTGTTATCAGAAGCTTACACAAATACATTACAGAAGCAAATTTTTGAGTCCATCACCTCGTTCTCCAATCAATTGGTCAAGAAGATCCACATTATAAATGAAGAGATCAACAAGAAGGTGATGGATGATTTGACTACGAAATATGAGACCCTTTTCAATGATCTAAGAATCAACTTCTCCCAGGATGTTGATGAGATGTGTGACTTCATTAGTGATGTAAAGGGGTTATTGAACTTACCTGAGAAGGAATTGGTTGATTACATCAAGAATAAGAAGCTGGGTAACAAGATGTGACCCGCTACGTGAAATAACTGATTAGAAGGCTATTTATCTTCTTTGCTAATTACGAGTCGTTGCAAACTTTCCAACTTCATTTGAGTTATCTGTTGGCTTCTTGTAGGTTATAGGATTACTCTCTCTCGGTTAGATAGCTGTATTTGTGATCAGCTGCTTTGTATCAACACAGTCTCTATAATCCGACGAGAATGATCCGAAGATTCGGGCACAACCTGTCAAACACCACTTGGTTGCAGAATTGACAGCTTTCCGCCTGAATTAAGACCCAAGACCCAGGCCCATGTCGTCCTCTACTGTCGAAGTCTCGAACGAAAACAGTCGCCTACCCAACATTGTTCGGAGTCCCAAAGTCCATCGGATCTAGTCTAAACTTTAAATATCTAGTATGGAAGGCCTGCTTCGGAACTTTAATTAATCATAGCTGCCTTCCACTTACTTCTATGGTTTAACTTTGGTGGTTGTGCGCAAATTTTGCATAAGCCCTCGTAAGTCGAATAAGTGACAAATTACGCACCCCAGAGACAACCACCACCTTTGGCAACAGGTGAATTCAAAACTGAAGATGTGAATACAGGATCCAGCACGCGTCAAAGATGCTGCAACCATGTCAAGTAATGTATATACGTGGGATGAAGTGATACTTCTAAAGTTTTAATAATGTTCGTACTTCACAAGAGATCTACCTAAAAGTTGATGAAACCTGCATGATAATTGCTGTATACGGTATTATCAAGCGACGCAAGCGAAAAAAGGTATGCGGCCCCCGAAGGAGTCATGATTCATCAATGACAGTTGCCTTTTGCATTTCCCAAGTTGAATTTTTTTTCTCAAAGCTTCCATGAACAAGATCCAGTTTCAGGATCGATGTGTCGATCAAGGCAGTTCAAAAACACTAACACACTCTGCAGCTTGTCATCTTTCAATTGTTGGGGAATAGATCAAGATTAGAGTTTCAAGATGTTTGGTTGACGGTCGACCCCGTTTAGGCGGGCTTGCGCCATGCAATCACACAGGAATGGGAACAACATGCTTACCATGTTGTGAATTTTAGTACAGCTTTTAGGGTTAACTAAGTTAAACTAAATTCGTGGTAGGTTGATGATCTTTCAGCAAGTTTTCGATCTCGATAATGCAAGTGCACGATAATCATTCAGCAACGATTTACAACAGTTCTCGTAGTTACGCTAGGAACTTGTAGGCATCTACGAAGTGTGACTTCTGGAAATAAGGTGTTGACGATTAGTAGAGAAACATATAACCCTGTGACGTGTCCAGTATGGCTGAAACAATACAGATAGACACAAACATTTGGCAAGCTCTTTTGCATATTCTTACCCAATTCAGCAGCTGCCTTTGCAGTCAAAGGAAGAAGCTCTAAGAAAAAAAAAAACCAAAATATTGCTCACATGACAAATTCCCGAAGCCCAACAGACGCGGTCTGTATATTCA
The DNA here is from genome assembly GCA_030557705.1 of Taiozyma odintsovae. NCBI lineage: Eukaryota > Fungi > Ascomycota > Saccharomycetes > Phaffomycetales > Wickerhamomycetaceae > Taiozyma > Taiozyma odintsovae. Next base: position 122,199 of record JANIVH010000001.1, read on the forward strand.
AAACAAACTCAGGGAATAACCTGTCATCTAGAAAGACATCCAAATATCGAGAGTTAAGGGCGATTCTAGAGCCATCTCGGCAGCAGTCTTAGTAGCGTAATAATTCGAGCTTACCCTTGTCCCAGTTTGCCAGTACCTTAACCCATGACATTGTTACGGATATTTCCACCCAGTAGAGAGCATATAGCAGGCTCGAAAAAAATTGATCTAATTTACCTGCGTCACAATAAACTGTGCAGCGCCTGTCAAGACTGCGACACCAACTCGATGAAAATTGAACCCTGAGTCAAGAGATCACAATGAGTGTACCAGTACAGTTCTCCACAAGTTTAGTGGGCCGTGAAGACTGAACTTACACAGGTATCGGCTTATCACGATACTGAATTATATAATATTTGTTGGGGGTTCTAAAAACACGCAAGGTACGAGACACAAGACTGTGCAAGCCAAAAGGAGATCAACAAAGATATTAAGCTTTGGTAAGAAGTTGTGTGGGGATGAAGAGATAATGCATCAGCTCTTGTTTAGCCGTCTGTTCAATTGGTTATCAGCTATAATTAGCCTTCTTCTGATAACGAAATAGCTGTCCTTCCTAGATGTATATCAAAAAGCAGACCCACCAGGTGATGGAGTGATTGCATTATCAGGGAAAGATAGACTCTTTCAGGCTACGGTTTGAGAGATTGTTTAAGAGCACACTGAGAAATACACCCAGAAGCACCCCACACTCTCGTTGGAGACACACTTACAGCCCAACAGTAACCCCTTTCTTGTAACCAACACCCTCTATTATGTTTCTCGCAGTTCCGCGCTGGCCTCATATTTAAGACTCTTATCTTGGGCTCCATCTTGGGCTAAGAGACTTGATTTTAAGTTCGACTAAAAAATACTGAGTGGCCAACATCGATATCAGCTCATATGAGGGTGATATTGTTGACTTGTAGAGACGTATTAGTAACAGGCGCTTATATTGGTACCTCGCCCAGCGAACGATAGTACAGATATGGCCAGAGCACCAGGTACAAACTACGTCAGAGGAGAACGTGTTAAGAAAAGGCTTATATTATTGTCAGAATAGGTTAACCCGGATACATATAATCGGAGTCACTGAGTTTCCCACCAATTTAACCTCTTAGGCAGGAACGGACTGATGACCTTAAAAAGAGGGGAATTAGGTTATAATTGTAAGGCATGAGCTAGCCTCAATTCCCCAGTCCCTAATGTTTTAGGTTGGAAGGGATTTTGATGTTGGCGGGATTCACTAATATTAATTTTCTTTAGTTAATAAATTTATCTGCCCCCTTTGGCCTCTCACGCCACATGGCAATGTCCCAGACTGTGCAGCTACATGCACATCCCACACTTTTTTAGTGGTGGCAGCATGCAGATTCCTGCGGGCAGCGCGTCTTATGCTTTCCGACAAATGCGCTTTATGAGACGAGAACAAAGTTTGAAAATTTTTATAAAAGAAAAGGAACCGCCTTTTCTCAAGTGTGTTTCCGCCACCAGCTGCTTCTTCACCATCTGACAACTCTTTTGCCATCTTCATCAGAAGTCCTCCTCCACACACAAGCAAAACAAACACACCTATACAGACTCAAGTCGTCAAGTGCTCCCGTTCCTTGTCTACTCTAAGCCCGCTTTCGTCACACTCAGTCTCTGATCTGATATTTTTCTTTTTTTTTTTTGCTTATCGCTTTTGTGTGGGAGGTTTCATAAATTTAAGGAAAAATTGGCACCAATTGCTCTTCATCACAAACAGACCACCAACTTCACCATCCGCATTGTCTTACTATAGCTTTTTGATCCAGCGTCGACTTTAGTGCCACTCGCTTTCCTTCATATCATTCTTTTCATGAAACATTAATCCACGTTCCGTCTATTCATACACAAAACTACATTACAAATCACAAAATGGAAGAGATACAGACGATACAGAGGCTAAATACCTCTCCAAAGAACACATCCCCTGTACAGAGTCTCACGAAAGAGAGTCTTTTTTGGTTGGACTTGGAAAACGAAACCAAAGGTAGATCCGTTTCTGACTATAACACAACTACTGCGGAAAGTTCTGCTCTTGAGTTGACCTCATCATCAAGCTCACTTGCTTCTTATGACTCAGCAAGTGAAGATCACAAGCATGCGATGTCAAACTTTTATGCTACAACCAACACATCCAACTCTTCAATTGGCACTTTAGTGCAGAAACTATCCTCATCCACTTCAACCTTGAACCTACAAACCAGAGCCGCCCAACAGCAACATCAACCACCACCAGCAACCCATTCATTATCAGATGACGAAAATCGTGATGTTACCGATACTGAGTCATTTGTCACACCATTTACTCCAGAGAGAATTCCAAGAAAGATCAAATCGTCATTGAAATTACCTGGTTTAACGAGATCCAAATCAATGCCAAACGCTGCTGGTGTTACCACTGCAAAGACTGTCCGATTCTCAAACGATCTAACTAGAGTCAAGAGATTCAACGAACATGCTACTCCAAGTGCCATTTCATTAGACAATTCACCTGAAGTTACTCCACCTGAGTTCAACGATGCCAAACATTCACAAAAGGCTTTGTTTGATTTACAAAGTTATTTCAATTCATCATCATCCTCAAGTGACGAAGAGGAAGAAGATTCTCTAAATTATAGATTGAAGTTCCAAAACTCTAGATGGAATCTAAGATATTTGAATTTCAACCTGTTTGATGACAAATATAAAGCACAACAACAACCAGTCAAATTAACTTCTTTGTCCATTGCTAATAACTATTCTTTGGTTGGTACTGTTGAAGTTTCCAACTTTGCATTTGAGAAATATGTTGAAATCAAATTTACCACTGATGACTGGAAATCAATTTATCTAATTACTGCTCAATATGATACTTCACTAAGCCCATCAAAGGATCAGTTTAAATTTGAAATTAATTTGTCCAAATCATTGTTACTTTCAGCTAAGCCGAAACCAACATCTCCATTGTCTGCTGAGAAATTTATTAAAGTTGGTCTTTGTATCAAGTATGTTTCCAAAGGTACTGATCATTATTATGATAACAATAAAAATCAGAACTATCAATTGGAATTGATTAACAAGCCAAGAGAGAGGATCAGACATCATAAGAAATATAGCTCTGAACATTTGAACAAATCATTGAACGCCCTGGGTGGTGTTAATAATCGTTTGAACTTTGGCATTGAAAATTTCAAAATTACAAACCCATCTTCTAAATCATCAACATCTTTTTCTGCAAAACCATCTAAATCAGATTCAAACTTTACATCAACTAGATTTTTCTCAGATGACACTGATTATTTCAATTCCAACTCAACGAAGAATCCAAACTTTAAGGATTGGATGCAATCTTCAGCTATCAACTTTGATAAATTCCAGACTCAAGCCCCATCAACTTCGTCATCATTGAACACTACACCTGATTACACATTATCAGGCTCAAATTCACCAGTGAGGGAAACTGGTGGTAAATCGTTGGAATCCTACGATGATTTCTTGAAGAAGTATTGTTTTTTCAAAACCCCAAACAGCGAAGAATCACATGAAACCGTTTTTATTTCATGAGCTGTTCAACTTACTATTCATTCCATCATTGATCATGCATGACCATCTTAACATATCATTAAATGTGCATCAGCTTTGACAATCATTTTCTTTTTCCTATAGCTTTGACATTTTTGTTTACCATAATTAGTTTATTTGTGTTCATTTTTCCTTTTCTTTCTTTGTTTTTGGTTAATATTATTACTGGTTACTTGCTATACACAAACACAATTTGAAACCAGCCATCGTTACTGGTCAATTTGTGTTCACTGTTTTTTTTCAGTTCTTGTCTATTTTACCCTACGTCGTTGCTATACATATACTACTTATACACTTAATTTTTTACCAACTGGAGGCTACATTGATATTACAAGCTTTAATGTTTATGGCTGCATAATATATTTGCGATTTACTTTATATTAGAATTTCATTATAGTAGCTTCGTATTTAAATAACCTTTTATACTTGACATAGTTCCCTGACTCTTTAAAGTTTGCATGACCAAGCAAGTCTCACTGCAGTCGCAGTCTGGGGCGCGTCTGTGTGTTCTCATTTTTCTTTTTTGCACCTTCATGCATCAGACGGCATTTCCTCAAAAATCACGTACTCCAGACTGTACCCCAGTTTGCCAGCATTGAATCATGTTCAAAATTCAAAAACCTGGCTTTATTGAATCCAGCTGTTCAATAAAGACGTCACTCACAAGGAAGAATCACCTTTCCATAATTGAGATCAATTCACTCAAAATTACTCTTTTCACCTAAATTCTCTGCAGGGTCTCTTCTTTTCTTTTTCTTCTTTCTTGCGTATCATGATGTTTAAGATCCTTGGATTTCCGCATTGGGAAAGTGTATTTCGAACGCGTCAATGGAAAATTCTTTTATTTTTCACTTTTCGCGTTTTTGTTTTTTTTTCATCTTCATTTTTTCTTTTTGTTCTTTTTTGTTCTTCCTTTTTTCTTTTTCTTTGTTAGTTTGGCTTTTCCAAGCGAGGCGCATCTGATACGCATTCAACTGCAGATCCAAGCGACAAAGGCCGGGAATTGTGTAGCGATAACAGAGACTAAATTAGCCACATAGGCTTATTGACAAATATAAGCTACAATTGATCCATCTCTATCTTTGTCTATGGAACAACGTGCATTTCAACCTCTTAAATGACCTTTGAAATTGTCAACTTTGTAATCTGTATGGACAAAGGCTCTTTCAATATTCACTATAGGTAATGCCTCCAAAGTGTATTGTAAAGCTTCAGCTAAATCATGAGAATCACGCAAGTTTTCCACACCATCCAACACTAGATCAACTTCAACGTTAATGGAATCACCAACGTGATAGCAGTTGATATCTTTAATCTTAGCAATCTTCTCTGCAAATCTGGTACATAGGTATAAGATCACTTGAAAATCTTCTGGATCAGCTTTATGACCAGTCAAATGAATAATGTGTTCAAAACAGGTCAAAGTCCACAGATAGACAATGTAAGCAGATAAGAACAAGGCCCCCACGGGATCAAACCAATAAATTTGGAAATGATAACCTAAGATAGGCATCAATAGTGAAAAGATATTGAAAATGACATCCACAAGGGCATCTTGAGCCAATGCTTGAGCGGAAGAAGACTTGATTGTTTTACCATAGACATAACAGGCCAATTTTGAAACAATTGTCAATAACATAATCAGAGTAGAATTCAAACCAATCTCTACAATCTCCTTATTAGCATCATAAATGATACGATTTATGGCTTCAATACCGACTTGTAAAAATGAAACGATGATAACAACTGAGAATACCAACACACCAATTGGTTCTAGTCTATTCCTACCAACAGGGTAGTCTTTGGAATGCTTAGATTGGGCCAGTTTGTTTGAGAAATATATAATCACAGTGGAAAGGAAATCTAAAGCGGAATCGATTAATGACGCAACAATAGAAATAGATGAAGTCAAGATGGCAACGATAGTCTTCCCCAACAACAATACGACATTTGTTATAAAATTCAACATGATGTAAAAATCGACAAGTTTGATCTCTTCTTCTTTGTTATAACCCAATAGGTTGCCAGTCTCTAAATCAATGTCACCAGGGACAGCAGATTGCCTTCTATGAAAAGCTGGTAGTTCATTGTCCTTTCTATCAATAGAGCCATATCTATCACTGGTAAAGGATGAAACCAATCCAACAGTCTCATCACCATTGGTACTTGTATAAGACATCGGTGTCTCAGTGTGCTCACTTTCATTTCTTTCACTATAATTTCTAATCATCTTGTGATGAATTCCACTGTCCAGCAGCTTGTCGATTTCTTCATACTTCTCAATTAAGTCATTTTGGTTCTCATAAAACTGTCTAAGTTTCTTATTCTTCAAATTCTTCAAGAAAGATTCACTCTTGGAACTTAGGCTCCACTGGTATAGCCTTTCAACATCTCCAATTAAATGATGTGTTCTCAATTCTTTAATGTATTGTACCTTGTTTGAATTCTTAATATAATTGACCAATTTCCCATTCTCCCTTTGATTTCTCAAAGTAGCACCGGTCAAGAGCCCACCAAATCCCAAGAAGCTTGGTCTTCTTTCCCAACCATCTGGGGCATTGACCACTGGTGATTCTGCGTCTCTATAACCTTGGAAACTAGACCCCAATGGGCCATTGGAACCGGTGGAGCCAGGAGTAATGTATGTGTCTTTGTTCTGGGACATTTTAAGTATTAGAATTTGCTGGGTGTCTTTGAAGTAGCACGGGTGTCTTTTAGAAATGGGGAATTTGGATCGTTGTGCAAATGTAATAGCGAGGATTGGAAAGCGAGTGGACAAGGGCTGCCTTGAGGTGAGTTGATCGTCTAGTTTCTAGCGGGGTTGGGTGGTTTGCACGGTTGACAATGGGTAAATTGCTGTAAATTTTGTGGTTTGTCATTTTCAACTTTTCATCCTGCATTAAAGCGAATTAAGCTGGTGTGGTAATAATTTGACTCAAAATGTTAAAGACACTCTCATCAACAATAGTTTGGCTAACTCGAGGTATAAGAATAGCTATTATAACAGTCTGAGTGGGCATCTTTTGGAGGTAAGGCTCTTTTAATTCTTTAAAACACTAAAATTCCTTGAATGTTGGTGTCTTCCGTTTGACCTCTTTGTACTAGTTATGCAGGTGTCGGAGCTTGGGGCACTTTGAGATCCGAGAAATAGCCATCGGCAAAAGGAAAAACCCACAGTACTATAACTGCTCGAGTGTATCATCTTAGAGTGTCTATATCTCACTGAAAACAAGTAGCCCAGTGGTTTTTACCAAGTTCTTTCATCTAGCTTTATCAGCTACTATCTCTTAGACGAATCACCAGGGCGCTTTAACTGCTACTTACTATCAAGCTTTAAAAACGTTCAGCAGCATCTATCGCCGTGAATTAATCAATTCAAAAATATGGCCATGTCATGCTACTATTAGATAGCTACTAGACTTATGCTTTCATTTGAAAATTATTCTTTCGGAGTACCTACTATAAACATTTTTATAAGTTAGTTAAATTCTTTGGATGATGATTCATGATTTCAAGATTTAAAATTAATAATATAGAGCTTAAGACGAAGAGGATTCCAGCTCAACATTTTGAAATTCAATTTCTTGAAGATATGAAAAGTTGAGAAATTGAAAACATTGAATTAATATTTCAATTTGAAGCATAGTCCATGATGAAACCTTTGAAACACCCAGATGAGCTATAGAAAACTCGTAATTGCAACCTACGAAAGGTTTCAAATTAAAGTGTGGAAGTCTCCTAACATTAGTCTCGCCGTTTATTTCCCCATTTGGTGAGACGCTACTTTTTCAGGATCACCCGGCTCTTTAGTCCCACTGATTGGGAAATCGGGACCTGAGAATTGAAAAAAACACAGACCTGAGTCCTCGAATTCCCCAACTCCAGACCCCCAAGAAGACTTAAGACTTGAAAGAGATCAAAGCTTGGACTACTTGATCTTTCAAGCATCAACAAACCAACAAGGCAATACACCACAGGCGGCTAAACTCAAATAAAGGACCAGGACCCATAAAAGCCCCAAACTCACAGCTGCTACATGGAGACCTACAATCTTATCCAGGAGCACCTCGCTAGCATCAACAACACACTCAGCAGTGGCCTCAACAAGATCCATGAGGACATCGCTCAGTTGAACAGAAGAGTCGAGCGCTTGGAGGACAATGCGGGTGATATCATCGAGCAACTTGATTCTGTCCACCGCCATGCAGAGCTGTTGCCTAAAGTCTACAACAACCAAGTGAACGTGCTGGAGACACTGTTAGTGGGCCACCAGTATCAGTTCAGAAGATTGACAAGCATCGTCAAAGAGGGCACTGGGAAGGGCGACCAGCTGATCAACGGCGCCAATGGTGTTTCTAACGGGAACACTAACACCGCTAACGATAGCAGCTCGGGATCTTCGTCACCAGAGGAACCTACCACCAGAACTATTCATCCTTCTAATAGGGTCAATCACCAAGCTCAAGTTCAAGCACAAGCCCAAGCTCAACTCCACCAACAACATGTTCAACAGCAAGCTCAGCAACAACAGCAAGCTCAAGCTGAACAGCAACAACAACAGCAGCAAGTGCAACAACAGGCTCAACAACAGGCCCAACAACAAGCTCAGCAACCTCACCACCAGCAACAAGTTCCGGGCATCAACGCCAACAACAGAGTCAACCAAGCCGTCAATCTCCAGATGATCAGCTCGAATCAGGGTCAACTGCAACAAGCCAACCCAAACAGCAATAGCATGACTTCACTACGCTCTTTCTCCTCGATGATCCCAATGGACAACGAGCAAGTCTTACCAATCACTCCAAACACACAGGCACCAAGCTCACAAGACGACGGTTCTAACTTGTTGAACGAAGTTTCAGACTCTGATGACCCTGAACGAAGATTATGGGCTAACGTTGGCTTCAACAAGCTAAATCCAGATTTGAAGAGCGTCCAGGATGTCCTTGATGAGTTTTATTTTGGTTACGACGGCCAACCTCCTTTGAAATACATGGAGGAACATAGAAAGGACTGGAGAAAGGGAAACAAAAACCTCTCCAAAACATTCTGCAGACGCTTCAGAATAGTCCAGGCCGTGGAGAGAGGTATCCAGATTTATTCCAAGGGCCACTTGACCGAAGGTATGGCCAGAGATCGTGTTGTTAATGAGCTGGAAAGCTTAAGAATCAAGGATAATGGGAAAAAAGAGACCATGTACTGGCTATTTCACCACATCCCAGATCATTTGAAAAGACCGAATAGATTATGAACTCAAACACAATCGCAGTCGCACACACATAATCTTGTCACCCAAGTTCTATCCTTCACCAAAAGTACCCCAACTAGATTTTTTACTCTGCTCTTTCCCATTGTTTTAGCATGTTTCAAATTCGCTCTATTTATTAATTTTCTCTGCTTTCACTTCTTTGTCATCGCTGATTCTTTATTGCTCTGTGTAACTGAAATCTTTAATCCTTTATGCACCTGTAATCTTCTTTTCTTGTATGATTGAAATCTCTATCTATTATTTATACTGCTGTGTCCCCTACCAAGCTCATCTCAAAAATTTTAAACCTGCAAAAAATTTACCTCTATCAAAAAAAAATAGACACATAAATCCCAGATCAAGAGATTCACGACCACCAAACCTCCCATTACCATGAGTCAAGTCGCCGTTGCTGATGCCTACATTGATGACTCTGTCTCCTTTGAGTCCTTCAACCTGGACCCGAGACTAATCCAAGCCATTAAACAACTTGGATATAAAAACCCTACATTGGTTCAATCAAAGGCCATTCCATTAGCATTACAAGAGAAAAGAGATATCATTGCTAAAGCCAGCACTGGGTCCGGTAAGACTGTTGCCTATCTTGTCCCTGTGATCCAGTCTATTCTTGCGTCAAAGGCTAATGCCGATTCAAATGAACATCAAATCTCATCAATCATCTTGGTTCCAACTAAAGAACTAGCTAACCAGGTCACCTCATTCTTGGAGAAACTTATTGTGTACTGTGGTAAGGCAATCAAAGTGTTAAACCTATCCTCTCAGATTGGTGAACAAGTCACAAACTCATTACTTTTGGAAAACCCGGAGATCTTAGTCTCCACACCATCAAAACTTATCTCCTCCTTAGAGAAAAACACCTCTTCCATCACATTGAAAAACCTGACATACTTGGTCATTGATGAAGTGGATTTGATCCTATCATACGGTTATAAAGAGGATCTAGACAAATTGACGAACTACCTACCTTTAAAAACTTTACAGACTTTCCTAATGAGTGCCACATTGAGCGAAGATATTAATGACCTAAAGACCAAATTCTGTCGTCTTCCTGCTATCCTGAAACTGAATGACGATGAACTAAACAACCAGAGCAAACTGACCCAGTACTATGTTAAGACTACTGAATTTGACAAGTTCTTGTTGACTTACGTGATCTTCAAGTTGAATTTAATCAAGGGGAAGACCATTGTGTTTGTGAACAATATTGATAGAGGTTACAGACTGAAGTTATTCCTGGAACAATTCGGGATCAAGAACTGTATTTTGAACAGTGAATTGCCTGTGAATTCAAGATTACACATTGTTGACGAATTCAACAAGAATGTTTATAACTTATTAATTGCCACAGATGACAGTGATAACATCAGAGAAGTTGACGAAGATGAAGACGACGAAGAAAAGGGACAAGCCACAGAAACAGCTACATCCAAGAAAAATGACAGTTCAAAGAAAGATAAAGAGTACGGTGTCTCTAGAGGTGTTGATTTTAAGAACGTGGCCTGTGTGCTAAATTTTGATTTACCATTAACCGCTAAATCATACGTCCACAGAATCGGAAGAACCGCCCGTGCTGGTAAAGCTGGTATCTCCATTTCATATGTGATCCCAGAAAAGGAATTTGCCAAACACAAGATTGCCTCTTTGAAAACAGCTAAGAAAGATGAAAAGATCCTACGTCGTATCATCAAACAACAAGGTAAATTGGGCTTTGAGATAAATCCATACCAATTCGACATGAAACAAGTTGAAGGGTTCAGATACAGAGCTGAAGATGGGTTTAGATCAGTGACACAAGTTGCTATTAGAGAGGCAAGAGTGAAGGAGTTGAAGAATGAATTATTGACCAATGAGAAGCTAAAACGTCATTTCGAAGAAAACCCTCAAGATTTAGCCAATTTGAGACATGATAAAGAGCTACATCCTTCAAGAGTTCAGACTCATCTAAAGAGAGTTCCAGAGTACTTGCTACCTGAAGGTGCGAGACAAAATAAAAAGAATGTTGGATTTGTTCCATTCCACAAGAACAAAGTTAACAAAAGAAAGGGGAAGAAACAAGGTAAAAAGGCTGATCCTTTAAAGACTTTCAGAAAATGATTGGAAAACAGAAATAATAATACATCTTTGTCATACGTTGCATTCTTTAATACAATTTGGAGGTAATATTCTACAATTTATTCTTGTAGATCTTGTCATAAATTAAATATAATTAGTTACTTTCGAGCAAGTCCTCTAAAGTGACGACGCCGCTGAAGTCTTTATCCTCAATACGGTAGATTGCAGCTTGGCCAACTCTCTGGGTGGAAACGGTAGGTCTCACCAATTCATTAAGCAGTTCAATCTTCTTTCCTAGTATCCTTTTGTTCCCCCAGTCCAACGTGTCAACAAACGTCTTGATCACAGATCTGACGCTGTCGTCACTTGAGATCTCATCATACATGAAGCCAGGTCTTAAGAGAATAGTTCTCAGACCATTTATACCTTCCAATTCATACTCCGCCTGTCTTTTGGACTGAATATACCCTTGAGGGAGACCAGGAAATCCTTTGTCAGCAGAAACGTAGACAAATGATGGTTCCTCTGTGGTTGTGACCTCTTTGAATGTTTCAGCAAGTAAAACAGCTGAGTCTCTATTGATTGCATCATAAGTGTTAAACGAATCTTTTGCTAGCGGGTTACCAGGTTTCAAGAACCCAAGAAATTCATTGATAACAGAGGAATTGCTATTCACGACTTTCTTGTAGTTCTGATTTTCGAGTAGTATTCCCAGGGAATGAACGACACTCGTTGCTTCTTTCAATTCTTGCTTATAACTTTCTGGTTTGAAGATATTTGCGGACTTCCAGTCAACTTGACTAACCCAAAAAGCATCTTTATGAGAGGTAACCTTTGGAGGTGTACCAGAGCGGCTGTAATATTGTTAATACTCAACCACTGAAGGTATTCATGGCGCACTTACGTCAAAGAAGTGACTTTAAACCCTGATTCAATACCAGCTTGACATAGTCTTCTACCTTGGGGGGAATTGTTAGTAGGCACTCAATTAGTAGATATCAGAGTTGAGACATACCCAGAAACCCGGCACCACCGAAAACAACGATCTTTGACATTGCTGATAGACTTACTGGCAAGTTTGTAGATGACTGTACTCGATCTCAATATCACTCGATTTTTTCTTGCTAAAGGCACCGCGAAAGTTGATCTATTTTCGTGTTACAGCGAAACATGACGCAACGAATTGAGGTTCCAGTGGTAGAAAGAGTCTGGAGTTAGATGAGCTTCTGAGCTACAAACTGCGAGCCAAGGTTTAACTGAAAGAAACTCCGGATGCAGGTAACCTTGCAAAGTACGCAGATGATACAACTCGATTTACTACAACAAACAAGGGCCCCATTAGCTAAAACCAGCTTTCCCGACTTCGAGATCAGACAAATGTGCTCATTCTGGCGGAAAAACACAAAAATATCTGAGATGGGGAAGATTGATTTGCCACACTTCTTCCACTCTGGTTATGTGTTGTCACAAACGCAATTCGTAGAACTCAACCACAACTAATTCTTTTCGGAAAAACTTTCCCCAGATCTTTCGTGCGTCAGATTGCATATGAGGTTATTCCGATATTTCAGACAAATTTCGACATAGCAGCGCCTTTAACTGTAATGCGACCACACGGAAGCAATACAAAGTGGTTGCGATATGGAACTGTGACAAAGCTTGAGAGTGTTAACGTGTGATAGTCCTTGTTTCCGGTGGTTTGCGCGATTCCTGCTCGTAATTATGTAACCTTTACAGTTGTTTCGAACAAGTAGTTCAAAGTGTTTCTAGCTAAACAAGATCGCACCCAAAGCGACTATCGAGTACCCTAAACGGAAAATCAGTAAACTTAATACCCATGTTTTGAGGCTAAGCATGCCTTTGAGTAGAGCCACTCTATCACTTGCAACTTCCACACTGTGGATAATCACAACTTTTTTTCTGTCTCATAAATGAGCTAAATCTATGTTGATGCATCAGATAACGATCAATTTCTGTCTAGGACCAGCTAATACAAATAGGGAACACTTCCCCCAATGATGATTTCTTGTGCGGATAGCTTATAGCTCATTAAACTAATAACACACAGGTATCATGTTTTTGACATTCAACTTACTTGTATGCTTATCAACCATGTTGGTTTACTCATTGTCTGCCAGTGCTGCTACTGATTCAAGTTCCACGGTCCGTGCAACTAGCACATTACACCCAAAGAGAGAGCTACCTACGCTAGATCCAGAGCCGACAATGGTCTGGAGCACAGTCTATGATCAAAACGGTGACTTACAAGTCATCCAAGCGCCATTCACTCAAACTCAGTTCAGACCTTCACAGACTTTACAAGTGCCACCTGCTGGTTCAATTGGTCTAGCCTTGGATGCTACTGGTACTATTGGAACCACGAGGATTTACTCCCTGAGAACAATTCCAGCTGTAAAAAGTACCAAAACTGATCACTTCGGTGCGTGATCAAAATGTAAGCGCATGTTATTATATCATAAGTCCCTCGATGGAAACGTAAAAATAATGTTTGTGGTTATACAAGCTTTAACTATGCTATTGTAGAGCACATTTCAGATGATTCGATAAAGGAGGAGAAACCGTTTCAATCCAGCAATGGTCACACTCATATCCAACTCCACCTCTCTTTACATAGGGAGCTACTTTACATAGGAAGCAAGTTATGTGGTGCTGATAAGAAGTTGGCGCGATTTCGAAAAGTGTCACCACAACTAACAGACAAACAAAGAAGCAAGTAAGTCACGTTTCGTCTCTTTAAGAGTCCTAGGTCAAGAGACTCTCGCGCATTAGCTCACCTATCACACGGCAATTGAGTTGAATGTTAGGGCAGCACTCCAGTGAGGGCTTATCCATGCCTCCAAGCGTCAGGAAAAGATCAAGCACGAGCAAAACAATAAATCTAAATAGGGAGGAACCCCATAGACTCCAGACACAGGACGAGCTACTGGCTGATACTAACATCGTTGAACAATCTTACACTGGTGAGAGGATACAAAATGTACCCACCATCATTGAGAACGAATACAAGAAATCACTAAGCAATTTGTGGGGTTATGCTTACCTAGGGTCAGAACTGCTAGAGAACAAAGGTGCTGTAGCAAGGGATCATGTGAGTACAGAAAATGATAGGTCTAGAACAAACTTCTAACAGTAATCATAGATGGCCAATGAGAGAACGTTTCTGTCATGGATAAGGACGTCGTTAGGTTTAGTGACAGTAGGTGTGGGGATAACACAGTTGTTCAAGTTGGTTGAAATCAATAGTCCAGACACTGATTCGAGGAAGGATGCGTTCATTATTAGCGCAGGAAAGCCTATAGGCGGTAAGTTACAATCAACCAACTCACTTTCACGAGTATGTACTAACGACTAATGAAGCCACTTTCATCACAATTGCCATACTATGTGTCATCTTAGGAACTACGAGATTCTTCAGAACTCAAAATCTACTGAAAGAGAACAAATACCCAGCATCAAGGTTCTCAGTGTCCGTACTAGTAATTTTGATCTTAGCCGTAAGTTTGACAAGTAACCGATCACATCACAGCCTTTACTAACTACGATATTTAGATAACACTAGTGACCTTGGTTTCCGTGATATATGACAACACGAGATGAGATAATGAATACCTTAATATATTGATTCATGTAGGCGTATAACTCAAGCTGCTGCATGTTTGATTTGATTAACAATTGTATCAGAGAATAAAAAGGTGCAGTTCAAACAGTGAATATCTCTTTAGGGTTAACCTCCTCTTTTTGAAAATTCACGTGATAAAGAATAGGGCTACTGACATGAACGACAAATTTGTTTTGGTTTTTTCAGATTCTTTCTGTGCTGAAAATTACCAGACACCTTCCCCAAAAACAGTACTGAAAATTACCGAGATGCCAGGCGGCCCAGGAGGAGATCTCGCGAAAACTAGACAGAGACAGAAAATAATCCTCCCTGGTAGCGACACTCTGAGGGGACAGCGAAATCCACAAACTTAGAAAAATATGAAAAAAGGAAATCCTTCAACGGTAACGTATACAAGAACACCATATAACTAAATCTAATCAAAATGGTATGTCGATAAAGAGCACCACGGCTAGAGATCCAAGAATGAGAGAGCACATAAACAAGCGAAACACCATTGTTTCAACTATCCTGTCATGTCATTTGAAGACTCACCAATGATTTGTGCAAGATTCATTAGAAAATCGGAGGGCAAACATGAATCAAATATGCCTGCATTGCAAATAGGAACATCAGAAAACTCGTAAAAAAGGCTAGGAATTGTAAAGTCATTCATGAGGAACCTTCAGTGTCAGATTTATCCAGCTTGGGGTCCCCTCTTATCAATATCAAGTAAACCTTTGAAAACTTTCCAACTGCCAGATACAAAAAGCTGGAAAAGCTTGCTCAAATCAAGCATTACTGCAATCAAAGGCATATGCAGAAATCATCTCAAGCAATCTCATTCTTAAATCTTCAGGCAATGATTCAACATTTACTTGAGACGCAATTTACTAACAAATTTAATAGGGTAAAGTCCACGGTTCCTTAGCTCGTGCTGGTAAAGTTAAATCTCAAACTCCAAAGGTTGACAAAGAAGAAAAACCAAAGAAACCAAAAGGTAGAGCTTACAAACGTATCTTGTACACCAAGAGATTCATCAACGTCACCTTAGTTAACGGTAAGAGAAAATCAAACCCAGGTCCATCATCCAGTTAAATTGTCCCTCAATAAATGAAGGAATATGAAATCCGTCAAAGATATGTCTTACTATTGAATTGAAAGTTGAAATTTGATTGCTCAAGATGCTTTTTGATGAAATTTATGTATTTTGTTGTATATTTTTCAGGTAAATGGCTATTAATGTTATAAATGAAGTGTAGCGTTTTGTATTGCTCTCTCCACCAATGAAGGAAACACTGGATAGCATCTGTATAATGCCCGGATCTCTCTTCAATTATATATGACGTACGCACAGTCAAATTCAGATACCTATCTCATCTCGATTTTCATAGAAATAAATTTTCAGTACTTAAACAAGGCACCAAAAATACATCACAATCACAATTACATAGCTCTAAGCACACAGTTCACACCATATATACCACAAAACATGTCAGATACGGAATCCCTCGAGATCAACATGTTTGAAGAGCCAGAAGGCTACAACAAACCACCACCAGAACATCACTTCAGTCCATATAGTCGTAAATCTGGTAAAGAACCAAAGGACATAAACCTAAGACTAGTGGGTGCCTCACCTTTATGGGGTCATTTACTTTGGAACGCTGGTATTTTCACCGCTGATCATATCGATGAACACCCAGAGTTGGTGAAGGATAAAGATGTGTTGGAGTTGGGGGCCGCTGCTGCTCTGCCTAGTATAGTATCAGGTTTGAACAGTGCTAGAACCGTCGTTAGTACTGATTATCCAGATGCTGAGCTGATTGAGAACATCAAGTATAATATTGAAAATACTGAGAAATTAGATACAAGCAGGGTGTACGTCGAGGGCTATATTTGGGGTAATGACTATTCCCCATTGCTGGAAAAGATTAGAGATGGTGAACATGCTAACAGTGGAAAGAAATTTGATTTGATTATCCTTTCAGATTTAGTGTTCAATCATTCTGAGCATCACAAACTTTTAAAGACTTGTAAAGATCTATTGAGCAAAGATGGGAAATGTCTAGTGGTATTCTCACCTCATAGACCATGGTTGTTGAATGATGATTTAAGTTTCTTTGAGACTTGTAAAGAATACGGCTTCAAACCAGACAGAATCAGCTTGGTCCAATGGAAACCAATGTTCCCTGAAGAAAATCCAGAGACTGCAGAGATCAGAGCTAGAGTTTATTCTTACTATTTGACTTTTGACGACCAAAAATAGAGATTCATTTTGCACTTTAATAATATAGAAACTACATTAATTTACTACACAAAGTAATTCGTAAAGGAACTAATAATAAATCATTAAACTATGAGACAAGGGGCAATTATAACAACTTCATAAACATCATTAAGGGTATCTCGCGATGGAAACCACATTTCGCTCTCATTGACGACCAATCGTGACGGTGTGCGTTTGGTATTTAGTGACAACCTTCACAGCAACGTCAGGTCTATCACTATAAATGGAAGTGGTTGAAGTTGGAGTTGCAGCGGCCTGGGCTTGAGCTTGATTGATTTGCACAACGGAAACGTGGTTATCTCCAGAGTCTTGACCTTGAGCAGCAGCAGTGTTGACGGCGTTAGCAGTGGCGGCAACAGAGGTTGTTGGAGTCAAAGTGGTGGTGATTCTAGTTTGTTGAGCAGGGTATGACGTTTGAATAGTTGGTTGGGTGGATGTGGTAGCAGCAGAAGTGGATTCAGCAGCTTTATGAGTTGTATCAACTTGTTGAGAAGAAGAAGCAGTTGTCTTTGTGGACAAAGTAGTTGGTTGCAAAGTGGTAGCTGAGGAAGTGGCAGCAGTAGTAGGAGCAGAACCACCCGAGACAGCATTTAAGGCACTCTTGATAGCAGCGACAAAAGTACCACCATTAACTTGGTTGGCAAAACCTTGAGAAGCATCCCATAACATAATACCACCAAAGTAAGAACTTGAACTAATAGTAGATAAAGTAGATTGAATAGTGTCAATACCGACGTAACCGGAACCAGCAGCAGATGGAGCACCAGGTAAACCCAAGTATAATTTAATATCTTTGTTTGGAGAAGTGTTAGCTGCATAATCAGTCCAAGTATCCCAATTGAATTGTTTATCAACGTTACAATAATTGTTATAGAATTGGATATAGGCAAAATCAATCTCAACTTGTGAAAGAACATCACCGACAGATTCATCAGGGTAAACACATTGTGGAGCAGCAGCCAAGTAATAATCTTTGGAACCGATGGCATAGTATTCTTTTAGCTTTTTAGCTAGGGCAACGTAACCAGTTTGATCTTTGTTTTCAATATCAAAATCAAAACCATCAACGACAGATTCACCAAATGGACGATCAGTACCATCACCTTCACCAAATAGGTCCCATAAAGTGGTAGCAAAGGCTTCACCTTCTGAATCACTAGTGAAACCATAGGAGCCTATAGCACCACCCATTGATAGTAAGACTTTCTTACCATTGGATTGACAGGTCTTGATATCAGAAGCGATTTGATCACATTTCAATAACCCATTGGTGCTCTTCTCAGAACAGGCGTTACCGAAATCCAATGTTGGAATATCACCAAACCCAGTAATGAAAGAGATGATCAAGACATCGACATCGTCAGATTGACAATAATAAGAAAGATCTTGTTGAGAGCCAGCAGAGTTTTGACCCCAGTATAGGACAACGTTTGAGTCAGAGGAGGCATCAAAAGCAGCTGTGACGAAAGTGGAAAGGGAAGCAATGGTGGATAGGATAGTGGTGGATAATCTCATGGTGAAAAAACAGTAAGTAATCTTGAATCTAATTGGTAGTAAATAAGTAAGGAATGAATAACTAGATATTGAAGATTATGATTAAAGTGGACTTGAACAAGGAATGACTATAGTTGGAAGTTTGCTTCAAGTGTTTTAATCAGGTGTCGTTGAAATGAGTGGACGTAGTTGATGGTTTCGACTTGTTGAATGAATGTAGACGTGGAAAGGCGTTGACTTTATAAGTTTCGAATAAGTTTCAGGTTTGAAGAGTGACTCCTGTGGAAAGGTACAAAGTGTTTCATCTCGATGATATTTATACACAGATTGCCTCCTTCAGGACCCTTCAGGAGTTCCAACCCACAGATTGGCAGCTGCAGAAGTGGTCCCTGTGTGGCTGGCCCATTGATGGCAACCTTAGAAACGGCCGTGCCTTTTTTCCTTCACTCGCTCAAGATGTATAATTTTTTACCCATCTACTGCAAATTTCGAACTTCGAGACTATTGTCAGCTGCACTTTCCTGCGCGATGCAAATTTCGCGTTCTTTTTGGTGACGTTTTTTTCTTTTGTTCTTTTGTCTTTGCCTTCGCTGCCGGCCCGAGGGCTGGGCTAGGCTCGGCTAGGCTAGGCTGGACTTCTGCCTGGAGAAATTTTAGTTAGCGATTAGGAAAGAAAATGGCTGGTCTGGGAGCGAGAAGGTTCGAGAGATGTAGAAAGCTGTCGAACGAAGCCCAGAAGAGATACACAAGGTTCGTGTAGAAGGCGTTTAGCAACTATGTTTCTACTCTGTCTGGCTCTGTCTCGCTCATGTTGGAGTTTGAGTCTCATTCTTGTTTTTCAGGTACACTACGAAAGGCACTAAATGAAAACATATACGCGCTTTATTTACTCTAAAGGTACAATAAAGGCACAACGTTGAAAGGGAAAAATAACATCATAGCGACTTACAGTTTCCCTAGAGCCAGTAAAATACACCACATGTTCGAATCTAAATGGGCGAATGATACAGTCTTGCTAGCTAACACTGTGCAATTAGCCTACCTCTGCACTTTGCGTTGGTGACTATTTCCACTGTACTCGTTAAGAGCTTCATCTTTTAAATACCCGATTCATCTCTAGCCTTCCACGTCAAGTCCTATGACACAATCAATAGAGATTTCCCCCGATGATCACTCTGGCATGGAACAATAGCACCTGTTGTCCATCTCCCACCCCTTCTTCTACGATCAGCTTCTTGGCTGTATACCATTTATGTTACTGTTTATAGTAATAATCGAAAAGAGATTTTCGTGATCGTCAAAGATTACTTTCAATAATGAGAGAACAACAGAACACGCCTATGATCACTATAATAGAATAAGCGCGATAGTTACGCTACCCATTGGGCTGGGTGCTAATGGCCATAACATTAGTGTACAGTACTATTGGGATCCGGTTGCAGGGGGTAATTAGTAGCGTTCCATTTTGTTCGATAAAGATTTGGTTTAAGATGGTTCTGCGCGATGGTTAAGCCAACCTTCTTTTAGCACGCAGGCAAGATTACACGAGAGATATTGAATATCATTATACGCCAATATAACAACTCAATACATTTATCGTTATACAGTTGTAATACTAATGCTCTTTCTAATTGAATCGGAAACTTTCAAACTCAGTCTCGCTTTGAAGTCCCTCATCTCCACTAAGTACATGTACACGTCAATTAACTCCCCATTTGTAACACCAGCTAAGAGCCGAAGCCCATCAACATATGTAGATGCAAGCAAAGACAAAGAGATATGAGACAACAATACACATTGACATCACGATATCGGCTTTATCCCAATCGAGTTCAAGTTCAGAGGTTTTCTTCCTGTTCTAGTAGTAACCAGCCTAGCAAACCTCCGAACTTGAAATGCCGACAGCTAGGAATGGGAAAGAAGAAAGGAGAAAACACAGAGAGCAACTCTACCTCACTGTATGCTTATTGTATGACCTCACAGCTCCCTATAGAGCAGCAATAAAGATGCAACAGCTTAATACCCCCATGTTGTCTTCAACTATGAACCTCTTACTTTTTATGTAATTCTAAGTCGGCATTCCGGTGTTTGGTCCTCGCTTAATTGTCACCGTGGGCGATATTAGTCCTGAGACTAAATACTGAGCTGGTACCATTACAACTTTCTTGGGCGGTACTTCCTTTCGAGATATCGTCCCAACGTAACTAATGATGACCCCAAAGTCTTGTGTTCCCATTAACAGTTGTCGGCTCGAAAGTGGCTACTAACAACTCAGCTTGAAGTACAAGATGATTATACAGTGGACGAGAAAATTAAATTGATTTGTATTAGATGATAAATGAGTAATTACAGAGCGAATGATAATGCTAGTGTCAATTCATGAAAGTCGTCAAGAAGATGAATCACTGTGGATCCATCTCGTTGTAGAACCAGCTACTTAATTAGTTATGCAGGTGCTCTCCAGGAGCTGAGATGTTGAAACCTGAGATTACACTCTATCATAGTAAGAAAAATGAGAGTGTGATCAATATTTTCCAGATGAAGTGATCAATTGAAATAACTTTGATTCCCCCAGAGTTTGATTTGGTGGAGGAAGCTGAAGCCGAAGCTGAAGCCGAAGCTGTAGCTGCAATTAACACACTTGAAACTTCAGTGGAAGTGGACCCATCAGATTCAACAGTGACCAAAGTTGAGGCAGAAAGGACTTGTGATGAAGAGACAGCACGTTGCACAGATGGTAAGGTCTTTCTCACTGCGCTGACAAAAGTAGAACCATCAACGACATTTTCAAAACCTTGAGAGGCATCCCATAGCATTATACCGCCGAAGTTAGAGCTTGAGCTGATGTTAGAAATAGTGGCTTTCACTGTGTTGACATCAGTATAGCCAGTGGTAGCGGCGGTTTCAGAACCTGGTAAACCCAAGAATAGTTTAATATTTTTGTTAGGTGAGACATTAGTAGCATAATCTGACCAAGTATCCCAATTGAATGACTGACCAATGGAGCATTTGTTATTATAGAATTGAACAAAGGCGAAATCTATTTCAACCTCCGACATCAACAGACTTAAACTGGCATCTGGATATTCACATTGTGGGGCAGCACTGATGTAATAACCTTTGGTACCATTCTTATAGTATTCCTTCAACTGAGTAGCTAGTGCAACATAACCAGTTTGTTGTTTGTTCTCAATATCAAAATCAAAACCATCCACAACGGCATCACCAAAAGGTCTTGCATATGTTGTTGAATTACCTTCACCAAATAGATCCCATAAAGTTGTGGCAAATAGCTTAGCTTGTTCATCACTGTAAAAGCCATAGTAACCACCAGCACCACCCAAAGAGAGTAGGATCTTCTTATCATTGTCTTGACAGGTCTTGATATCTTGGGCCATTTCGTCACAATTTCCATGCTTGCAGAAAGTTGTCGTTGGAATCTCGGTGAATTGAGTTATAAATGAAAGTACTAAGATATCCACATCGTCAGACTCACAGTAGTATGAGAGGTTCTGTTGAGTCCCCGAGGAATTCTGACCCCAATACAACACCACATTACTATTTGAATTTGGATCAAAAGCAGCGTGTGCGCTAGGTAGTAACGCTGAGGCAAGTCCTAACAGAGTAGTAAATCTCATCTCCTTTGCAATTATAATTCTGATCAAAGATACGAGCACCGAGGTGGATGTAGCTATAAGTATAAGGGTTATAAAAGCCTCCGATCACATTGTGCAGAACACCTCCGTTATATATCCTCCCCATAGATCAACGAAGAGAGTAGACATGGGTTAGAATCAAGTTCTATTTTTAAATTGGCTTGGTTATTACTACTGTCAAAACCTTTTGTCATCCCGATGATCATCGGGCATTATCACCCAGTTGCAGTAAATTACTTGCATCGAGAGCATAAGCCCACATCAATATCTTCACTCGATGAGGTGGAACTCCATTGGTTTTTGTGTCACTTTTTTAGGAATTTCCAGATTCTGAGAGAATATACCATGTTCTGTCTGAAAGACATCTATATGACCCCAATTACCCACTATCTAGCTACAGAATATACCCAGGGACCCTCAAATGCTCATCTTAGACCAAGCAAGTAACTGTAGAGCAGCCGTCAAGATTTTTACTGTCTGCCGATAATTACTTTTCCCTTTTTGGACGATGATGTTTTGGTTTTGCCGAATGCGGAAACTATTATAGATCGGGGTTTTGAGCAACAATATATAACAATAACGGTAAGATTCATCAGGGGGAAGAGGTGCAGATATGGTAGAGAGGTATCGTATAGTAATTAAGGGTCTTAAGTGGTAAATGGCAGTGAACTGAGAAAAAAATAGCAAAAAAAGGAAAATTGTGGAAAAAAAATATAATGAAGGATGCGAGGTTCGAACTCGCGCGGACAACCGTCCAGTAGATCTTAAGTCTACCGCCTTAGACCACTCGGCCAACCCTCCGTTTTTGAAATATGACAATCACATCTGTGATAAACCATGTTTGTTTGCAATACAAATACATACGACAAGAAAGAACTGATGTTCACATCTCCTCGCTTGGGTTCAAGAGCAGAATACTGTAAATAGAAATTCGAGTTGCTAGAAGACACTACAGCGTGACATAGCTCATATCTCATTAGATTAAGTGTTATATACATGGGTTTATTCAGCCAAATTTCTTGAAGTCAATTCCTCCCTCAGTGCCGAAAATTGATCCTCAGCATAAGGAACTCTTTTAGCCATTGCCTTTTGGATGCCTAGTCTTTTGATGCGTATTCTATAATCCTTTGCCTGAACTTTCTTTTTCGCCATGGTACTGGAGCATCTCTTTCTTCTGGACTTTTCGTTCTTTGAACCAAACAATTGGGCAAGATCCTTGTACGGGTTTGGGGTTTCGTCTGTGATTATTAACGGAATTGGGTGTTTGTCCGCAAATGTTAGTTGAACCATCTTTTCCTCAAGTTCCACTTCTTTGTCAGTGAGTGGTTGAGTTAGTTGCACTGGGATGCCATATATGTATTTCATTCTTGATCTCAATCTGGTAATCCAATAGGTACCCACGATAACACCTTCCAGATCTTCAAGCATTTGTTTATACAAGATTCTCCAGACTTCATACTTTTGGGTCCAATGACCAGATTGAGCAAGTGACTTCATCACCAGGTTGTAACTATCCACGTTAGGAACGACATCAAATTTATCTCTAAAAGTGTTCAGCGTAGCTATCACAAGATCGACTCTTCCAATTTTAGAGAACCTAGTCAACAGCAGGTTCATTGGTTCAATTGGAGGGTATTCATGGGGAGACGCTATTATAAGTTGGTAAGCTGTGTTGATTTGTCCCTCTGATACCGTTTTCTTGACCAATATATTTAGGATATTGCTATCAACAGGAATTTCGAATGTCTTCAAAAAGTTTGTAAGTTCGACGACACTGGCACCAGCTTCTAGTGCTAGAAACTGAATGATGGCTTTTGTTGAGTGATGATCTAGGGGTATGTTCAGTTGTGATCTGTTCTCGAGTAGCAAAGACTTACTATCAGCATCTTTCAGTAACTTAAAAAGTAAGTTCCACGTGACCACGTCAGCTTTCAGCCCATAATGTTGCATACGTTCTAGATGTTTCAAAGCAATTTTGTATGGGTTCGCAGTGTGCTTGATGTTCTTCAAGGTCAAAAGATTCTTTAGCATTATGTTATATGTGGTGGTCGTAGGATTGATGTTTTCCAGCCTCATCTGGACGAGGAACTCACGACATGTGGCAATGTCCCATTTTGAGCTGAAGAAATGAATGACATTATTGTATGAGTTCGCACTTCTTAGATTAATAGTGTTGGCATTTAGTGGATGGAATAAATTTCTAAGGATCTTTGGAATGATACCGTTGAAACTGGAAGAGTTCTTATAGTGGAATGTTGAGTGAGTTAAAAGGTAGATGTATTGTTCAAACTTTACTGGGTCTTCACCAAATTGTGGGATTGAAAAAACTTCAGAGTAGATATGGTTCGGGAGATGCTTCTGGTCCTTGTAATCACGGTCATAAAGGGCAATTGGTGAGAGTTCATTTGAATCTTTCGGCTTCGGTGTGAGTGCAACTAAAGCTGATATGATGTCCTTCGCTAGTTCCTTATCAAGTGCTTTCAAGACTTGAGAATCAGCTGACTTCGGTCTCCTTTTTTCAATCGCTTGCTTCGATTGTGATTCTTCATCGATGAATGGTTTTTGGTCTTCAATGTCTTTCGATCTCTTCAGTGCGGAAACACCCAAGGATTTTAGGCCCTCTTGGATGGTCTTTCTATGAAATGCAGAGTCTTTACCTATTTTATCTAGGTTGTCGAGTACCAGTTGGTTATGATTAACCTTTGGTGCTGGAACATTGGTTTTCTTTCCGGGCTTCAAGCTCATCATGTTGGGATGCATCTGAGTCAAGGCCGTTGTTTTGGCATTAGCCTGCCGCAGGAGCCACTGATTTCGCTTGCATTTGGTAAAGTACTGTGTGATGGACCTCAGGAGGTCAGCGGACTGTGCTGAGGTCATGTCTGCTGGCACTTGGGTAGACTAAGAATGAGTTCTCATTGTTACTTAATTTTTCAGCTTTTCATTTTTCTTCACCGAGATCTTTGAAAAGGTGCAAACGTCACATATGAGAGTTTAGTGGACGTACTTAACGGTAAACTACACGCTATTGATGCTTTATAGGGAGTTAATATGGTCTTGGTACCACTTCATGGACCTCATGTCCCACTGAAAATGGTTTTTCAGGTGAGGACCGAGATTCAGAGCCCAGTCACATATCTCCGGCTATTCCCGAAGCCATACTCTACAATGATCTCATATAGTTCATAATATTCAAATAAGTACACCCATTCCGATGTCTTCAAATCTCACTGAGTCTATTGGCTAAATCATCAGCGATCCCACTGCTATTCTCAGAGTAGACGTAGCGTTTCCCACCAACGACAGCTAAAGCAACAGGTAGGAACACCAATGCATGCAAGGAGGCAATTACAACTAGTGAGAACCACATTCTGAAGTAGTAAATTTCAAAGATTTTAGACTGAGTGAAGGCCAGCACAATAACTCCGATAAGCTTGGTGGTACATATCCCACCAAAGACAGCGCTACCAACACCCGTGATGGCGTTAAAGGCCCTGAAGTCAACGTTATTAAGTCTGGAGTCTCTGTCCGAAACGATGAATGCTCTAGTGATGTGGACACAGAACTCAACTGCCAAACCGACACAGATAACCAGGTTTACCAAGCTCAAAGCGTTCAATGAAATGGACCAAATGGACATCATACCACCAATATTCACCAATATCATGATAACAGTTGTCAGAAGAACTAAAGAGCTTCTGATGGAGCCAAGGAGAATTGTTGCATTGAACAGAATCACCGCCAGTGCAATTGAGATCAGTGTGAAGGTCGACTTTACTAGTGTGCTGTATTGGATAAAGAAGATGTAGAAAGGAGAATAAGCAAAGATACCATCATGATCTAGTGACCTTTTCAACTCTTTAACTACTCTTTGTGATTCTTCATAAGCTTGAATAAAATCATGCTGCGATCTTAAAGGCGTGTGACTGGTTCTGAAAACAGATGACAAAACGGTTTCGTTGTCAAACTTCACCGATGAAGTATACGGAGCCTTCCCACCAAGAGGACAAGGATCACTGCCAGTTTCGATCCAGATCTTGAAGTACTTCATGAATTCTTCACCTTCAGGGAATCCATCCATGGTGAATTCCCAGGTCTTGTCAGCGAAACAGGCACGACATTGCCTAGATGGAGCGTGTGGAGCACAAATCTCATCCGATTCAGAAGCTTTTTTCAAACGACAACAATCATCAAGTTCTGGGTTCAAGAAGGTTAAGTAGTCATCTAGCCAACTAGCAACTGGTTCAGCAATGGTGGAAACACTGGCTCTCTTACGCTCTTGTTCCAAGATATTTACCAATGAAAACTCATGACAAGTGGTGAATTTCCCACACAGTTTCTGTTGATTTTCCCTAACGGTAACATCAAGGTCTTTGATACCAAAGTAAATTGGGGGGCCAACGTTTAAGTAGTCGTAAACATCGCTGAAATAGTCTACCAAGTATGAATCACTAGGAACGGCATTTCTCTGATCTAGACCAAACTTGATGCCAGGTAAAAATGCCAATGAGATACCAAACCATGCAACAAAAGCAGCAACGACGTATTTCTTGTACTTTAAAATAACTGGCGCATAACTGTTAAGAATCTTATCAAAGAAGTGGTTCTCATTTTCATTTTCAAACAACTCGCCAACTTCATCCAATCTCACATTGCTTTGTAGCTTGATGCAAGGAAAGCAGTCCAGTCTTGAGCTATTAATTCTTTGTTGATCTAAAGCCAGTAAGGAGATGAAAGCGGTCAGTTGAAGAACAATGTTGAACAAAACAGCACCTGCAGAGTATAGTGCAAAGTTTCTGACAGCTGGCATAGAAACACTAGCGGCCAAGGCAAAAGTGAAGAATTGTGATGATGATGATAACAGAATTGATGGACCCATTCGGCCGACTGCCTTTGCAATCCTGAAGGCAATCGATTCATTTGGGTAAGCATAATTTATAATCCTTAATTCATGGGTGATCAGGAAGATGTTGTCGACACCAACAGCTAGAATCAAAAATGGGATAACTTCAGCGATAATCAGAGTTGATTTAACACCAAGGAATGAGAAGAAACCTGCTGATGAAGTCACGGATAACAAAACAATGACAATACCAGATAGTCCAAGTGAAAATCTTGTTTTCAAAATGTTGAAACTACCACCTAGTGAAATGGAGGCATATAGAAACATAACCAAATATGAGATAACGACAATCTTGACATCAGTGTTTGTGGACTTATTCAGCTCAGACTCCAGGGATGGTTCTGTGTTAAAACTAATTCTGATACCCTTTGGGGGCTCTAGCTTTAACAGATAAGATTCCAGTGCATTCTCCCACTTTGTGGCATTGACCAATTCATCAGCTTCGACGTAGTTATTCAACAAAAGAGTGACAACAATAGCCTTCGAGGACAAAACCCCCTCAGTATCATTATATCCGCCAAACAACAGCTCCTTCTTCAATGGTTGTTGGAAAGAAGGTAAACAATTAACTGGTGATTCGGTGCAGTCTTCCAACTTTTTTCTCCACCCGTAAGGTAACTGACCATCAAAGTACTGAGTAAATGACTCAACTACACATGTAGAGTCGGCCGTAGGCTTGAAGCACAAGTCTTCAAATGTGACATCATCAACGATGATACTCTTGATCTCGGCTTCTGTCTTGAACCACCATTTGACAACTTCATCAGTTAGTACTGCCGAGCCGTCCTTTGACACGATGTAGATTTGCTCATTTCTGTAGAAGGGACCAAAGTTAGCATCAAAAAATTCCTTCTCCTTATAAGCTTCTGCATTTGAGCTTACCCAAAGGTTGATCGGTTTCTTTTCCAATTCACCAAAGAAGTATATTCCTGAGGATAAGAAACCAGTGATGATAACCGTTAATGTAAGAATGGTAGCTGGGTAACTAGCACAATTGTATGCCAATCTACTAAACCATTTTTCTAGCAAGTTGTTCAAGGAATAAACTTCATTCCTCATCGAGTCAGGAAGGTCTATAATCGAAGACGAAGTAGCACCCAAATATGGAGACTCTTCGAGTAGCTGTACTCTTTTGGAATTTTCTTGGTGGAAATAAATGGCAGCAGCTCCAATCAGAATAGCTGAATATATAATGATGACTGAAAAGGAGAAACAAGGCAGCACGCCAACTTTGCAAGTCTTATGAGAAATGTTTTCCAAAGCTGGACAGATATCTGGACAGTCTGAGCAAGCACATTTGTATACATGGTCGTCGCAACCGTATGAAGTTGAGTTTAGATACTGAAGGTCCTTCTTGTCTTGTTTATCCCCTTTGTACTTGAAGTTGA
Organism: Taiozyma odintsovae; assembly: GCA_030557705.1. NCBI lineage: Eukaryota > Fungi > Ascomycota > Saccharomycetes > Phaffomycetales > Wickerhamomycetaceae > Taiozyma > Taiozyma odintsovae. Next base: position 150,470 of record JANIVH010000001.1, read on the forward strand.
TCTGAAATGGCGATCCACCCAGCAAGGGCTTTTCATCACCCAAGAATTTCAGGAAGTCTTTGTAGTTTTGAGCACCACCACCTATCAAATCCATAGCAAAGCCATTAGTCGCTGAAAATTTGATGTTTTTACAACTATCATAGAGCTTCTCAGCCATTGAGTCATCAATATAGTATTCAATCTCCGTGACAACCTTCTTGTGTTTATCAATGGAGGTAGCGGATTTGGTAACATCAAGGAAGGTAGATTGATCAGGGGAACAACTGAATTGACAAAACAAATTTCTAAAATTTTTCTGACAGGCAGGACAAGATGATATCAGAGAGTCCGCTTTCTTCAAATTCTCTTTCAATGTAGCGATCTGGTCCCCTGTACAGCACAAAGCTGACGTTTCATTCCATTCTCCCCCACAGATAGATATCACTTCAGCCAAGTCCTCCTCAGCAGGCTCTGCAGCGAGCTGGTCTTCAGCAACACAGGGAAGTTCACTACCAAACAGTGATTTCTTCCCACACGTACCATAGATTGAGCAGTAACCGCTGGCATGTGGAGCGGCGTAGACAGTAAAGAATGAGAGCACCCATATTATAAGGGCAAAAGGTGGCAGGGTTAACCCCTTCATTGTGGTAGTTTTTGACCGTTCAGGAGGTTGGATGCAATGAAAAGATGTGATAGAGGTCTATCAAACTATCAATGGGTCTATTTCAAGTCCTTTGTATGCTAATTTCTCATCAAAATAGCTTTTGCTTGCTTGCACTCCAAGCCTTAGCAATTCTCAGCTCGATAAGAAAGATCGCGAACTCGTTCTGAGAACTACGTTTATTTAGCCTAAATTGATCGCGCTTCAAAAATTTGGAAAACAAGGCAAAACAACACCAAAATCAAGGCGGACTACTCACGCTATCAAACCGGGCTCAAAATAGCCGAGTCGAACAATCGAAGATGTCCCAGCAAGAGTTGATGTCACATGTGACTGAATACCAGATCATGTACACGGCGAATGTCCACCAGAAGCTCAAAAGTTGGTGTGATGGCAAGCTCAAATTCTACAGGTTCAACAATAAGGCACAGATATTGAGCGGGGACAACATCATTGTCGGTCAGGAGTTCTTGAAGAACGAGAAAAGGCTACGGGAGGACACATGGGGTGAGGAGGTCAAAATGGGTGGTCTCTTAATCACCATTGATTCCATCATTTCTGAATCAGTTAGAGATATTTCTAAGGTCTTCACCAAATCAAATGAGGCTAACAAGTGTGTCCAGACACCATCCGCGATCAGAACCACCACCATACACAGACCTGCGTCAAACACATCCTCCGTGTCGACTAAACCCACCATCAACAGAAGACGTGTCGGTCTGAGCAAATTGGCTACACCATCGAAACTCCAGGCAAGGTTGAACTCGTCTCATAGCGAGAGCAGTGATAGCACGGTTAACCCTAGAGGAGCGGCAACGCCACCAACACGAAGACCACCAGATATTAAGAGTCGTAAACCGGTGCCATCTCCAGCTACTTCGGTGGTTCCTAAGAGGCTCCGGTCATCGAACACAACTTCAACACCATCCAAATCACTATCCACCACACGTGATACTCAAGCTGAGGATAGCGAAGTACCAAAGATTGACCAAGTAGACAGCAAGGTACTGTCTCATATAGGTACAAGTACTAAGATGTCAGCTCTGCCTGCTGGATCCGAGACATCTCACCAGACAGTCATTGGCACGAGTGGTAGATCTGAATTGATTACTTCTCAAGAACCTACACAAATCTCTCCAAGTCTGAATAGGGCCATTTCAACGCTGAGGAGGGTTGCGGTTCCGGTGGAAAAGAAAGCGTTCAAATCAAGAGACGTCATCAGACCCATCAGAGTAAAGTTGGAAGAGAACGATGATGAGTCAGCTAGTGAGACAGAAAAAAGCCTAGAACACTACGAGACTGTCACATGGGACTTTGGGAATAAGGATGATCAGTTGCTAAAGGACCTTCACAAGCCGCTGCTTCCTGCTGCAACTCGGAGTATTGAGGTTCCAGCAACAGCGTCCAAATTGATGAGTCCAAACAGTTTGCATGAGCCAATCGGGTCCAACCAACGAACACCACACCAACAACATAACGACCATTCCATGACGATTTCAACACCATCAAGAAGCAGAAGCTTGAGGATCTCAAGGACACAGAGAGAAGTAATCAGAGTCGCTGCCCCAGCCATGAACACTCAATCGCTGCTTCAAACACCTTCGGAAAACTCACTAATAATGAGCAGAACGATTATCAGAAACCAAAGACCTTTGCTATCGATAAACACACCCCAGGAGACCCCAAAACGTAAAGCGCTACAATCGTTAAATACTAATAGTGGGAAAAAATTGGCTATTAAGACTCCACTTGTCAGTAATAAGACTTCAATGGTGACACCTATATCAAATATGCACAAGAGAAAAAAAATCGCCGTATACACTGGTGATGACTCTGATGATAGCATTGAAGACTCTCAGTCTCTGATATCGAACTTGCAAAGTAATGATAGGCTAACACAGACAGAGACTTACAATTACGGCGGTGATAGAGGCTACAGAATCTCAGAACTGGACGGTTTGCTGTGACGCGAAGCCGCTTATACCACTTTAAGTAACACATTTTGAATGAAAATTATTATCTTGACCGAACTCTAAGTTATCCATAAATTTAGCAAATCTTACCGTAAACTGAAGTGTTCAACTAACTACAGAAAGCACTACATGCGTGTAACATATAAATCAAATATGGATTTATTAATCATACTCAAACCAAAACAATAGGAATATTATAAAATTATATATAGATATAGTACCTGCACTATTCATTAAACGTCGTAAACAAAACATACATCAATCATAAGAGGCCAACCGAAAGGCCATAGTTATTAGCATAATCTTGAACTTATTCAACAATACCGTCAAAGCGTGGAATACCTGATTGGAGACCGTCATTGAGAGTTGAATTCCAGTTCAATTCAAAGGCATCAAATGAACTGAAAGGTCGTTCCTCCTGTTTAGTCAACAAGTTGATACCAGCCCAATTTGAATCCGTCTGTAGTGAAAGTGGTTGCTGCGACTGGCTTTTCAATAAGTAGTCTTCAATGTTGGTGGTGCTAACGGAAGGAATAGTATCAATGGAAAACATGTCGGAGTTGGAATCATTTTGCAATGCGATAGGTGAGGTCAAAGAGTCCACTTCACTGAACTCGTCCTTGGTGTTGTACAGCAATGATTCCAATGGGGTTGATGTTGGTGTTGTTCCAGAGTTCGTTATGTCCAAGGAATGGTGTGATGAGTGACCAAAGCTGGCTTCAGTTGGTGAACCTATGCTGAATTTGGCTTGGAAGGAGGAATTAAGTGTGTTGATACTGGGAAAGGAATTCTTCTTAGCATCATGGTGATGTTTGTGAATGTGGTTCTCGGAGTTTTGTTTGGCTCTGGCCAATGAGTAGTGGTGCCCGACGGATGTTGTTGATGAAGGCGAGCTGTTCAATGAAGTTGATCTTGGTCTTTCGTCATCATGTGTAACGCGAGTGATGTCTTCGATCGAGTAGTCCTCATTCGATTCAGCCAAGTTGTCCAACTTGTCATTTGGAACCAGCTTCAAGATGACTTTGTTCATGTCAAAGTCGCCATTTTTGTTTAGTAATTCTGGGTCGTTGCAAAAGTCCAATAGATTCTTAGCATCAGAATCTTTGGTCTTAACTAGCAAACAGTTCAAGCTCTGCACCAAGATCGAAACTCTGGTCTCTAGCAAATCAACGTAGGAGGCAGGATACATCTGGTCTTGCTTTTTCTTGTTCATATAGGTACAGATTTTGCCATCTTCTAAGCAGCGCTTACATGGTCTCATACCATCACATTTGGTCTTAGACTTTCTGCAACAGTCGCAAGCCTTACTAACCCTTTTCTTTGTGTGTTTATCTGCCATTGTGGATATATGTTGTTTTGTTATCAGTTCAATGATAGAGCAAGGTAACAAGGTCGGACATTAACCAGGGGATTGTGTGTGTATTTATAATCTCAAAGCTCATTGTATGATATTTTCCAGTCCGGTAGTTTGTCATTTAGGACTCCTGCACGATTCTGCAGCACTATATGCAAATGGGAACCTTCTAACTCAAAACTTATTTATCTTCCGTTGTGAGGGTAAGAGAGAAGTTACGCTAATTTCAAAAACAAATTCTGCTCAGTCCACGTTACCCGAGTTGTGCAAAGATAGGACCTTGCCATGAGTCTCGCCTAGGCCTTTCTCGTACTATCAGTAAAGCGTTTAAAGACAAAGCTAACGAGTCTAGCGAGCGACTTGCGAGCGGTATTTTCAAACTTGCGTTCTTAGCTGTACTCAAAACGGCTCCAAATGGCTGTTCCTGGCCGTGTCTACAGTATTAGAACACTCCACAGTTCTATTTTATTTCGGTTTTAGGTCTCCCAGGCCCGCGTCAGTTAAATCGGGAGCTCCGAAGCCCTGGTTCCGGATTTGAGCAAATATCGGCAAAATCACTCTAAAAACCCGCTCAATTTGTCAACACCTGAACCGATTTTTTATAGTGTCTGTAAAAAGGTAACTGTTCGATGAACTTCCATGTGGATATGACACAATGCTACAACCTTTCACAAGATCCTCCATGGTCCTTATTAAATCCCTCAAATTTCAATATCTAGCTAGCTGGGACTAGTTCCAGTTCCCTCCCTTTAGGTTATTTTCTCTCTTTCTACGTTAAAGTTTGTAGTTCAACTAGCTATATATTGATAGGCCCTTTCCACCACGCAAGGCCCGCCAGAGAGTCAACCTCTTCCTTGCAGCTCGTTCCCTTCTTTTCGCGCTAAACGCTCGGTAGTTTGAAGCGCCCAGGAAGTTTTCCCCAGCTTCTGTGCGTTCAGTTAGTCGGATCCTGTTTTCACCTAATATGTAGCTTCTTCGCATCTAAGCCGTAACAGATGGCTTCTAGAAGACGGAAAGTCGTTGGTCATCTTTGATCAGCAAGGTTTATGATACAATGAGTGCTCTCTTCAGTTACCTAGCTTCCTATATTGATTGGAGTATTCTTAGCTGATCTTGTACTCAAGATATTCACTTCTAAAGCGCTCTAATATAGATTCAGCAATTAGGCGGCGAAGAGACAATATTTACCTGATGTGACAATGACGCATACTATAACTAGTCTCAACAAATTTGGAGACCTCAAACAAGATCCACTTCTTGGAGAGCTTTGCCCTTGAAGCCCTAGTGGTAACCATATAGCGGTCTGGATAGTTTATGATCTACTCATGTATACCAATCAGGATTGTGAGTAGCTTCATAGAAGCCGATAGAGCCCATGTTACCTGCATCATGAATGTTAATAGAAAGTCATGCATATATCCTTAACCGGAAAATCATATTCCAAAGCGCTGTTATATGTAAATACTCATTTCCAACTTCAAGATCTTGAATAACATAGTAAATTGTAAGGCTCGCAATGTTATCCTTAACCAACGATTAATCTATCAAATGTGTGGGTCTCTTCCAAAGATACCTTATACCAGTTTATTGGAGTGGTCAGTGTGCGTCTAATTCAAGAAAAAGCCCTTGCGTGTTCAGTGTACCTAAGTGTTAGTAATCGCTGTTGTGAAGTTTAATCAACATCCGGTAAGCGCAAGTGTGAGCCGAGACGTTATGTTGTCCCAGTAACGGTTTCCCGAATAATGCCAATTCCTTTTGACACCACAGACGTATGCTGTATGCTCTTTAGCGATGTAAGAGACATAGCTCAAACGTTTATGCGGCTTGCTGCTCGTACTTGCTCTAGCCTTGGCGATGTATTGAGTAGATACTGAGCAGAGCACTAGATGATTTTGGTGAAGCTGCTCGAAAACATACGACGACAGATTGGGACCGCTCTCGCAAACTAGCCTTTACTCATTTGTTTCTAAATACCCAGGTCTGCAGTTTGCTCCGGATTATCGTATTCACCTCTATGACAAGCTCAAAGTTACCTTCCTGTCCTTTGGCTATCCAGTTCATTTCTGGGCCTTCTTTTCTGACTCAATAGCACAGATATCCATCAACTTCAAAGCATTTTCTTGGCCACTGTAAAAGCTATTTTTCTTTACTAATACTTATATGGTACCAGACGTGGACCGGAGCGCCATCTCGGGTTTAATACAATATTTTTGCCGGCCTTCACTTCCCAATCCGGCCATAAACTGCGATAAATAGCGCAAGATCCTCCTGCAGATAGTTAATCTTCCGCAACGACGTGGGTGGAAACGAAGGCGAGAAAACAAACCGTAGAGGTGACACGGCGGTGAGAAGTTTAACTTGACAGCAAGATGAGAGTAAGTCCGTTGCGGTAATTTTACGTTATATGGGGTATTGTTACCTATATGGATATGGTGATAACATTTATCCGGGACGGTTCTGCTGCTAACTGAACGGGTGCTATTTTCAAAATTATCACGACTTGCAGATTTGTTCCACAATTTTCTATCTCTAAAACACTTGTATTATATATTATTTCTGGCCGGCCAGGAACATTAGTGACGCAAGGGCCTAGAATTTTGTGAAGAGTGGCCTATGATTCTGCTTCTGGTTGCGAGGCGGACGGTACCTCTTCCTCTTAAGATGGCTTTTAATCAACCAAATGATTTGCCTCTTGTTGTGTCTAGACCTCTGAGCAGTCTAATGCCATGCCAGATCATGCTTTCAAGATATTCTCAGTTCGTATGTGTCAAAAAACTATACTTCGTGCAGGGAGGGAATAGTACGAGTTCGCGGAAACCTCAAAATAATCGCGAATTACGAGGAGCTTATGTAATCACCAAGAAGGAAAATTTCGTTACATAATCATCGCATTCAAAATCAACAAATCTCGAAAAGCTAGAAACCCGTTGCCACTAAAAGGCGTCAAGATTAAACCTTCAATTGATATCACCTTCTCCTGCAATAATTGCCACTTCCCTTCCTAAATAATGCAAAGACTACAAAGACTTCTAGGGCAAAGCCACGGTCTAGGTGGTGCCCCAGCCACAGACGCCCCTGTGATCGATAACAAAGAAACTGTGTACATTTCATCATTGGCCTTATTGAAGATGTTAAAACACGGTAGAGCCGGTGTTCCTATGGAAGTCATGGGTTTGATGCTTGGTGAGTTTGTCGATGAGTACACCGTGCATGTCATTGACGTCTTTGCCATGCCTCAGTCCGGTACTGGTGTTTCTGTTGAGGCCGTTGATGATGTTTTCCAAACTAGAATGATGGATATGTTAAGACAAACAGGTAGAGATCAGATGGTTGTTGGTTGGTACCATTCACATCCTGGCTTTGGCTGTTGGTTATCATCTGTGGATATAAATACCCAACAGTCATTCGAACAGCTGAACCAAAGAGCCGTTGCCGTTGTTGTTGATCCTATACAATCTGTGAAGGGTAAAGTCGTCATTGATGCTTTCAGACTGATCAATTCAAACACTCTGATGATGGGCTCCGAACCAAGACAGACCACCTCTAACGTTGGTCATTTAAACAAACCTTCCATCTCTGCTTTGATCCATGGTTTAAACCGTCACTACTACTCTTTGAACATTGATTACAGAAAGACTCCATTGGAGACGAACATGCTGTTGAATTTACACAAGAAGGAATGGCAATCAGGTCTAGCATTGAACAATTATGAGCATAAAGAACATGCCAATTCTGAAGCTGCCGCTAAGATGGTCAAGATCGCTGAGCAATACGTCAAGAGAGTTGAAGAAGAGAAAGAATTGAGTGAAGATCAATTGAGGACTAGATATGTTGGTAAACAAGATCCTAAAAAACATTTGCTGGAAACTGCCGAGGGCTTGATAGAAGAAAATGTTGTCAGTGTCCTAACCGGTGCTGTCGATTCTATTGGTATTAAATAAGGTCTTGAGGGTTATACATTACAGTTAATTCAACTCAGAATGGTGTGTTTTATTGGCATGATTATCATGAGATTGTAGATACTCTATTTAGTACGTTCCCACACCTGAATGAAAGATTCGCTAAGAAATAAGAATTCTCTTTCTTTCTCCTTCACTGAAAGGTTCTCGATCTCTAACCAATCTTCATTTCTTCTTAGTTGAACTTTCCAGCTAGACTTATCATCATCCTGGAGGCTCTGTGATTTTCTAGATACTTCATGTACGATATTTGATATCAGTCTATAGGATACCTGGCCTTCTTGGAACTCTAACTCCAAGGGGAACTCCACGATAGTTTGATTTCTGTTTTTGTTGTCAAGTGCTATGTCTAAGTTTTGGTCTTTAAACCGGTTGAAATGGAATGTAAGGTATGGTGGGTACTTCTCAATGCTATATCTTCTGATCTCACCAGGTAAAATGTGTTCTTTCAGCCCATTGTATTTCTCTAATAGCTTAGTTAGCTTAACTTGTGGGATAGCTTGGGCACTCGCCCCATTTTTGAAGAATGACGTTGGTGGCAGATCCAACGTTAGTACCCAGAATTTTGTAGAGATTTCCTTGAGCTCATTGTTCTCTTTGAAATTAACCTGCTGATTATCACCTTCCACTGTGTTGTACTTTTGTGACTGTATCTTTAGCTTCCCTTGGAAACTCTTGCTAATTATCGTGGATTTTGAGTCTTTGACGCTAAGAGACTTATGAAGGGTATTAAGCAACCATACTAAGAAGTCCTTTGGGCTCTTCTGTTTGTTTATAGTGAATTGTTTGTTGGAAAGGACACCGATCAATTGCAAGATTTCATGAGGTGAAATGTGATTCTTGAACAGCTTTGGTGACCATAATTTCTTAACAAAAATAGCCAATCTTTTATTCAATTCATTTTTATTGAGTAGTTCTTGGTCTACCTCTAACAATAGCGCTTCTCTAATGATCTTTGTGTGAGACAATGTTTGTAGTATCACATTTTGATAGTCATTTTCCTTAATATTATTTAGCCCAATAAACCCTGGTTTGTATTCAGTACCATTCAAGTCCACAGACGTCAAGCTGTCCAGCTTTTTCACATCATCCTTTCCGTACTTCGGATAGATAGAATACTTGATATCATTCAGCGTATTGGATTCTATCAGTTTGTTTTCTGGCAATGAATATGCCTTGTAATTATTGAAGTTTATGAAGACATGATGATCCTCATCAATTGAGTGCAAGAACGCTGGTGATGTCTTCCCACGGCCCTGGAAGTACTTACCACATACAAGACAGCCATAGACGTTAACATTCGAAAGTGTGACGCTGCAAACCTTCTCGAAATCGAAGTCTAATCTTTTTCGATCAACTGTGTCTAAGTATGCGTTTTCGAGCAGGTTTGACTCTTTCTGGATTTGTGAAACCTGCTGCCTTTTGGAGGGCGTATCATCTTCACTAGCACTGCTTCGTTTCCTCGTTGTCATCTCGCTTAGGTGGTGTATTCGAAGTCCCTATTAATGACCTTCCAAAGCCCATCTCTTCACACTTTACTTAACAATTTTGATCTCCCTCTGGTTCTACGCGAAACTTGACAGGAATTGCGCGAAAGCGTTCGATGAGCTTCGAAGACCCGTGGAAATTATTGGAGTAAAAAAGTCAGAAAATATGGTCAGTAACAAGTAAAACAGCCATACAACCACGGCCAAAATAATAGCCCCAATCGGCCCCCAAGTTGCATATTACAGCCATTGAGTGAGCCCATTACACATCAGAACTACACTGTCCAATCCTTGCCACTACAGAGCCGTACTTGTGTCGTTTCAAAGGATCCTTGTCAGTATTCCCAGATTGCTGCTGATTTAAAGAAATTACATTGTTAAAAGTGGCGATTTAAACTACAAAAGACGCGTCGTTCTAGACTCAATCTATATTCCATCACCTAGATTTCCAACTTCTGTGAAATAAAGCCTCCTCTCTCATCTCACTTTAATCGTTTCACTTCCCCATCAACACACAACACATTTATCAAAACACAACATAGTCAACAAAAATGCCAACACCTAAGTTCAAAGCTGGTGACATGGTCCTAGCCAAGATAGGAAGCTATCAGCCTTGGCCTGCCATTGTCATGCCTCTCAGGTACGTTCCTACCAATGTACTCAAGAAGAAGAAAGAGAACTCGTATTGCGTTGCATTTTTCAATGACAACAGTTATTACTGGAACACTGAAAAGTCCTTGACACCTTTAAAGGATCCGGCCCTTGTGAACACGAGCCGCTTTGAAGAGGACTTGATCCTCGCCTATGAAGAAGCAGCTAACTATGAAGGGCTAGAGGACTTTCTAAGAAATGTGCATGGTGCATTGAAACCAAACCAGGAGTATGAATACGATGAAGAGTGTTTCTATACAAAGGAGACAGCCATTTCAAACAAGCCTGGACCTTCCAAGAGAGCAGCACCAAAAGGTAAAGGCCAAGCTCTGAAGAAGGCAAAAGTCAAGATATCGACGCCACCTGCTGAAGAAAGTGCTGAAGAGAGAAAGATCAGAGGTCACAAGTTCCGTTCGGTAATCCAAAAGGGTCTGATACAGAGAAGAAACGACCCTACGGAAGAAGAATTAGAAGCTGTTCATAAGGCGTTCACTGATCTGGAAGATTACTCGCCTCATGTGGATGCTGAATTCCTGAGAAATTCCAAACTACATAAGGTTTTGAAAGCCATCACAAAACTTGAAAAGGAGCCAAGCGAGCACTACAACTTCAAGAGCCAGTCAGTCAAGTTACTGCTTGAATGGGAAGAACCAATTCACCAATTGAAGAAAGAAAAGGATTCAATGCGTGACACCCCGAACTCATCAGTCTTAGACTCCCATCATGATATAAAACCCGAAAGTTCAGTGGAGCCGGCCAAGAGTGTAAATGGTGATCACAAAGAAGAAAATGGTGTAAAACCTGAATAGAGAGATTGTTATCAACAGCTATGTCTTCTGCTTTTTGAAAAGGCCAAATGATTCTTCTTTTCCACTTTGTTCAAGAGAACAACCAAAGATTTAACTCTGCTAGATTTTTTTAATCAGACATATAAAAGAGGAAGAATCATGTTGTGTATTATATGTTTAATATCAGTAACCTAATGCTATTATGATAAGAATGGATGTATGATGTAGGTATTATAGTATTCCGAAGTTTCAATCGGTTGTAGGATAACTGGCCTCCATATTTGCAAGATCTATAGTAGCTGATTTCCATCGCTACATGCAACAGGTGAGACTTTAACCACCACTTGATTCTAAGCTTCAATCCAAAGGAGAACTTAGTTGTCAACCATTTCTGATCCCATTAGCTTTTACGGGTTTCAGTACAAGAGGGATTCACTGTGACATCCTTCATTATGACCTGATCTCACATTACTTAGTTGGTAGGTGTTGTACTTCAAAACATTGTACCTGAGAACAACTGCTGTATCATTTGACCGTTAGGACTAGTCAAAACTTGGTCAGGCAAGTTGAGTATTCTGTCTTCCAAAGCACCACCGTTCAAGAATTGTATAGCTTCATGTGAGAAATGATTGCAGTTGTTACGAAACAAGTCATAGGACCCGAACTTGAACCTCTCATCTTGTAACTCCTGGAGGTATTCTTCAAAGATCTCTTGTGGTATGTATGTCTCTCCAAGCTCAATCACCTCCTGCGGGATACCGAACCTTGTCTTTCCAGGTGTACCTTTTGTAGGACCTTCTCTATCGAAATAATACTCGTGACCATACGCCACTATAGCCGTGTGATAAATGGCGTCCAAATCGATTCCAACAAGGGCCCGTGAATAGACTTTGGCTAGCCCATGGGAGATGTCATAGACGTATAGTTGTAGTTTGTGTGCTTCTTCTGCCATTTCAGTGGTTGGTCTTGGTAAATTGGTGGCGTCTTTAAGAGGAAATATTAGCTTGGTTAGAAATTTGTGTCAAGTTTTTTTATCTCATTTTAGCGGAAATATTAGCTAAAACTAGACGGAGTTCCATAAGTAAGCTCAGCCGAGCTCATAGGTAGAAACCCTAGGCAGAGAATTCGCGTAGACGCTTTCGCGAAGTTTTTAGGCGGAGTCTTACAAAGATTGGTAATAGGTAAAGCAGAGATCGAGATACATGTAAGTGAATCTCTTGGTCTTTAGTCTTTTGTGTTCCTTTGATTGCCGTGCACTTAGTAATACGGTTTTATTTTCCAAGGTTTCTGGGCTGTTGCCTTGCTAAGTCCTCTTTTGCTCTTATCTTACTCGGCATATTTCTAACGCACTCAATTTCACCCTTTGGATCGGTGATCGTAGGAAAAAAAAAAAAACGATTTATCATCTCCAGTTTTCCACCAAAACCACTAAACCCCCATAGTAATCCACATAGGAAAGCTACAGAAAACTCACCAAATGTCGTCCACCCCTACTCAGAGCTCCAGCACCACGCAGCCGTCATCCATCCTCTTCTTCATTGCGGTGGCCATCGGTGTGATAATCGCCGTCATCTTCATCTTCTTTTCTATGCGGTACTATGTCAGAACAAAACTGGGGATATATGCCACTGCAAGAATCGCTAACACTAATGGGAGTGGCATTGTACTCGTAAGTGGAGACTTTGCGATGCAGTCGTACACTGCCTACCATAACGATCCGGAGAGAATCAGACGCAGAAGAAGAAGACGCTTTATGAAGAGAAGAAGACTAACGGAGGAAGAGGTGGATCACTTGTTTCCTATCAGAACGTATCGTGACTGGCTGGATGGTGGTGCTGAAAGAGATGCTGACAATAGAGACATTCACGAAGAGCTGAAAGAGGAGAATGATGATGTTATTGAAGAACAAAATGAATCTGTAAATGAAGCAGTTGCTACAACTACTATTGATCCTATTGATATTGAAACTTCCGAAGCAAGCAAAGTTATCCCTGATGGAACGACTGAATCCAAAGATGCTAAAGTTACACACCAAGAGACTATCGGTACCTCTTCTAATGTCATTCAATCAGCTCCAGAGGTCAACACTACTGCCCCAACTACTGCTCCAACTGATCACTATGACTTGGGTGCCGAAATACATTATGACTCCGGTTCCTGTGCCATCTGTATCGATACCTTTGACGATGATGACCAAGTCCGTGGTCTGATCTGTGGTCATGTCTTCCATCAAGAATGTCTAGACCCATGGCTGATCAAGAGAAAAGCTTGTTGTCCAATGTGTAAGCGTGATTACTACTTGAAGAACAACAATGGCAACGGTGAAAACAACGACGAAGAGAATCAAAACGAAGATGATAACAATTCTATTCACAACATTTCCGAATTGCAATACACCACACTAGCTGAACGTGTTGAAGAGATCTTGGGAAGATCCCCTGACATCGAGGAAGTTGCTAAGGAAAACATGCAAAGTTATCTAACGTTCAAATGGAGAGTATTCTGGATCGTCATGGGTATCTCAAGACAAGATTTGATCAACAGTGCTATTGTCGCTGAAGACACTAGACGTAGAGAGGCTGCCCAAAATCAGAATCAAATTCAGAATCAGAATCAGAATCAGAATCAAAATCAGAATCAAAATCAGAATCAGAACCAAAATGGTAATGAGGTAACTAACAGTGAACAAGCCCCTATCACTGGAAGTACTGAAAATGAACCAGTGTCTAATGAACAAAGGGAAAGGGAACGAGCTAGAGTTGATGCTATTGTATGAGGATATAATGTGATTTGTTTGTTTGTTTATGTTGTGCGTTAGTGTGACGATATTCTGTAGAGGATACCCGCTTATATAACAACTCTTCTTGGTGCCCGCTTCAGAACGTGGTGCTGTGTAGGTGGTCGTCCATCAAGGAGGTTTACCCTAATATTCGAAAGATTTTATATTTTTTTGTTGGTTTATTACTTATGCTACTGTAGAGTCATTCGAGTGTAGTACCTATGATATATTGCTAAGCTGGAGCTAATTATCTAGAGTAAAAATCGATGGTGAACATAATTTGGTCTCAATAAGGACAAAGTGCCAGCTCGTCAGAATACTTGAAACTACATCAACCAAATTACATAACATCTATTTTACATTAAAATTTACTTACAAAGAAGAATTGAAATGCAGCAAGTACTAGCCATGAAAGTCACAGTACTTAACCCAATTCAAATTTCCCTAATCAAGCGTATTGATCAAAAACATCTATCACCTCACCATCAGTTACCCCATGAAGTTCAATCTTTAACTGATAAATCAGCAGTGGCTTCTTCTAAGCCAGTTGATTCTTCCTTTTGTTCTTCCTCTTCCTCGCTTTCATCATCGTCATCACCAGCTAAGACGGCAAATGAAGATTTCACAACAGCTGGTTTGGTAGTTGGTTGTTCTTCTTGTTTCTTGGCTCTGTTTGAAGTGGAACGTGGTGGTAATTGTTGACCACGGCTCCATGAATCAACAGTATCAGCTTCTGTCAATTTCTTGGTGGTGTTGGATCTGACTGATGGTAAACCGGAACCTCTAGCTGAAGACCAGTCAAAGTCTTTTTCTTCTCTCTTTGGTTTACGTTCTGGTTTTGGTTGGAAAGCAGAACCACGGGCTGAACCCCAGTCTAAGTTTGGTTCTTCTCTCTTTGGTCTCTCGCTTCTTTCACCTCTTGGTTCTCTTGGCTCTCTTGGTTCTCTTGATGGAACACCTGTACCACGAGCGGAAGTCCAGTCTAAGTTTGGTTCTTCTCTCTTTGGTTTTGGTTCTCTGTAGCCGGAACCACGAGCTGAACCCCAGTCTAAGTCTGGGTCTTCTCTTCTTGGTGGTCTGTCACCTCTGTCACCTCTGTCACCTCTTGGTTCGCCTCTGTCACCTCTTGATGGAAGACCTGAACCTCTAGCTGAACCCCAGTCCAAATCCACATCCTCACCATCTCTTCTACCACCGAAACCGGAGCTCTTTTCTGGAGCAGCGACAGCGACGAAGACACGACGGCCGTGTAATTCAGTAGCGTTCAATGATAATGATTTTTCCAATTGTTCTCTGGTTTCAAAAGTGATGAAACCGAAACCTTTCAATCTAGTTGGATCGACAAAGTCCTTTGGAGCAGAGACTCTGGTAACGGCACCTGGAGTCTGTAGGTAATCTTCAAACCATTCACCAATAGCTTCTTCAGTGGTATCCCAAGGCAAGTTATTGATTCTAGCACGGTATGGAGGAGCATCAGGGATAGGATATTCTTCACGGTCACGACGTGGGCCAGAGTCGAAACCACCAAAAGCTGGGTCCATTGGGTTACCACCACTGGAGAAACCTTGGCCACCACCGGTAGTGGTTTTGGTTGGGATACCAACGGTGTTTAAATCAATGTCATCATCGGCCCATGAACCACCACCATATGAATCATCTTGCAAGAAGGTGTTCAAGTCCATTTTGACTGACTTTTTTGGAGCTGTAAGGAAGGTAATGTTAGTAAACTGTGTAACCCATTAGCAAATGGATATCGATTGCTTATTATTCCCCCAGATCACGAGTATTCCCCAACTGAATACAAGAATGAAGTCCGATGATATCCATTTTACAACTAATCAAGGTGAAAACATACCCATTTTGAATGATTTATGTAGTTGCTTTTCTCTCTCGGGTATACTCCTTATAGTATTTAGAGTGCTTCTAATCTATTCAACGATTAAAAACTGTGGGAAAGGGCAATGTATTGGAGAGTCCTTTGTAGATTACAAAGATCTCACCACCTATGTGAATAATTTTCCAATTTTTTTTTTTGTTCGGAAGAGGATACGCTTATGTAATCGGTCTGTGGCCCATGCGGAAAAAGGTGGCCTGGAGAATAGGCGCATGTTAGGAAATAAAAATGTTTGTTTACGACTTTGCCACATCATCACACTTTAAACACTTATTTGCCATTAGAAACGCACGGACTTCACACAGAAGACCTAATTGCTGACTTACGACCTATTCGTTTGCTCGCTGCCCCTTTGTGCGTCCATATAGCTCGTTTGTGGTGACTTTTGGCTACCGCATTACCCGTTACTATACATAACGTCATGGACAACTACAAAAGGCTTGTACAGCCCATCTGGCTGCTGCTGCAGAACCAAAGGGTCCAGAGTGTTATTATGTGGTGTATGGGGACTATGGTACTTGTCCACGTCTTCCTGACATACGTGATGGGGCTCTCAATTGGCTTCATCAACCCATTCCTGCTCAAAATATCCAACATTGAATACTCTACCAAGAAGGTGAGGGTCAAAATACGATCAGCACGTCTGGTATTCTCCGTTGCGCAGTGGACAAAGGTTGTGCTCGTTCTAGATGGCGCAGATATCAGTCTGAAACCGGGTCAGGATGTTGCTATACCATCCAAGCCTAAACAGAAGAAAGGTCGGAAGTCTAAAGAAGAATTGAAGGAAAAGCTTTCATCTTTGCAAGAAGAAAGCATAGCGGGAATCTTCCCAGATAACTCCTTCATTCGCTCCATCATCAGATATTACTTGCTATATTTTAGATTTGTCGGTCTTAAAGTTTTTGATTTCAACATCAATTGGGAAGGTACAGGGATTGATTTTAACGTTGATATCTTCCTTGCAAAGATCTCAATGCACAACCATGAAGCTGGAAACTTCGGTTTCAAAGTATCATCTAGATTCTTCCAGCAGAGTATTGATGACATTGAGGTTATTGACACTATTGCATTGGATATTAGAGGTGAGCTCAATTTGAACACTGGTCTGATATCCAAAATCAAAGTCAGCTTCGAAATCAAAGACTTATCATTACCAATTATGTCACTGATCAAAACCATTGGCAAGCTTAAGGACTCTTCTCATATATCCGCTGCATCATGCTCATCTGATGTCGTGAAAGATGACATTTACTATGTGACAAAGATGTACAAAAGATTATGCTTTCTTTGTGTCATGGTGAAGTATGTGGAGGAGGTTAACATTTCACTGGTTGGCTTGAGTATCACACAGATCCCACTGGCCAATTCTGATATTCTAGGCTGTCAAGAGTACCAACCGCTGGTGTTATTTGACTTCAAGATCAACTCATTTGTTTGGAACTTACAAAGAATGCACTTCGACTCGCCGGGCTATGGTCTTTCCTACACTTACCATGACAAGCCATACCACATCATCTGCAACTTCACAGGTATTTCCCTTCAAATGCACAACAGCAAAAATAAAACTTGGAAGCCCATAATGGCTATTCCGGTGTTAAACTTCACTGGTAGTTCTAACTTGGCTTTCCAGACTATCGAAGCCATCAGAACTCACGAAGTGAGCACAGCCAAACTTATCGTGGTCAGTCACATTTCCGAACCTGTCTTTGACCTCTCCACTGATGATATCAATACCGCTACAGTTGGTGCCTTGGATTTCAGAAAATACTTATACAAGTCCAAAGCTATGGCCACTGAGGGTGATGAACCTTCCAACGGTCTCTCATTCGCCGAAAGGTGGAGCATCTTGAAAAGAAACTTTTTGTATTGGCCCTTGCTTGATATGAAGCTGACAGTGGAAAATCCAACCATCATGGTGAAAAGTGAGTTCATGGAAGAGTACTACAGAATCCTAGTTATGAAGCTATCAATTATTGCTGTTGAGTTCAGAACTGAAAGAAAGATCAAAGATGATGTTTCACAGTATGTCTCCACTGAGAAAGTGGACGTTCATAATTTGAGATGCCAGTACAAGAACAACCACAGTGGGTTTGAATCAAGCATCCTCAGTGTTGAAGACATTGCAATCAGACACAAGTTTGATGTCTTGCCAGATCCTTCTGGTGGTGCCACTCTGGATCTATACAATCCCTCCATTGACCTATCAGAAATACATTCTTTAAGCGGGCTGAACCACATATTCAACGAAGTTGATGACAAACTTAGACCGCTGTTCAAAGTCTATTGTGATTACATACGGGGCAACTCTGATCCTGAGCTTGCAAAGACTGGTACTCAAGAACGTGTCGCTACTGGTCACGATGACACATTTAGTGACGATCGCTCTACTGTGCAAATTATCAATGACGCCATTCCGGCCTGGCTTGAATTTGTGAAGATCTGTTTTCATGACTCCACTGTCCTGCTGGGTTCCAGGTCGCTGTTCATCTCGAAAGAGTTAATGAAGAATGTTGACCCGTTCACTCAGAATGATTTGGTCAATGGTGAACTGAGAAAGATCAAGTTTGAGCTCAACACTATGATGTTAAATTATTCCTCTGGTATTTTGACTCAAGATGATGAGCAAAATAGTGGTTTGTCCTCTCTAGAGGATGATGACAAAGGTCTAGTAGACGTTTCTTCAGATATTTTGACTGATTTCACCAGATGGAGAGTCAAGTTTGGTCTTGAGAAGCTTGTTGGTAAGATCATATCTGAGAGAAGTTCCAATAAAGGTGTGTTAAGAGAGAAGACGTTCCTGAAAATTCCACAGTATACGGGCTCTCTGGTACCATGCTATGAACCTCACGAAAAATTACTATTGAACATCAACATCTCCAAAGTTGACATGTTCTATTCTGTTATCACTCACTTCATTCTAATTTCATCTTTCCATATAATCAGAAACACAGTGTTTGAGTTCTTGTTGAGATCACCTTCCGCTGAAGTTCAATCCACCGAGCCCAAAGTGAAGGGACCTTCTAGTGCCACTGCTGAGAGCTTTGGCTCGATGCTTGCTAAGGCTGTTGATATTAACTTTGACCTTGAGTTTGCTGATCTAATTCTTGTCTTTCCTGATAAACTGAAGATCAGACTTGAGTTGACTAGAGTCAGCCTCATGGGTATCTTCGGTAATCCGATCTTGCTAAACTCCCACTATTTAAGACTATGTGCTGAATCTCCAACTGCTCCTGGTTATTGGTCGAGATTAGCTTCTGCCGTTGATGGTTCCGCCTCCATCAACATTGATACCATTATCAACAAAAGTGATGCTAACTGGTTTGACTTTAGTAATGAGTGTTGCCATTTGACTATTCCTAACCAGTTTGTTATTTACAAAGTGTTTGAGAACCTTTCTGTTACTTTCAAGACTTGGAAACAGTTACATTATTCGCTGAAACACAACTCCAATGAAATGGCTATCAATCCAAAGGTTGGTAAAAGTCATAAAATTCCAAGCATGAACATGAAATCCAAAAGGATTATCTTTAGTATGCAGGATGACCCATTTGAATCTGAGCTGAACATGATTTTCCAAGTCGGGTTGATGGAACAGAAGATGCGTGTTGAGAAGCTGAACATCTTGGAGGACAAAATCGCCCAAGAACTATCAGAACAGCGAACTAAAGCCACAAAGTCTTCAACCTTTGACAGAACGGTTATTCCTAAGGAACACGCGAAGACTATTGGCTCTTTTATCCCATCCAGAATCTCCAGTTTGAAAGACAGAGTTCCCAGACCACTTCGTCATTCTCAATCAGTCATGGATTTTGAGATCAACAATGAACATGGTAAATCCATTGAAGCTAGAGCTGCACTCTCTCACATGCTTGGTGTCAAACAACAAGCTGAAAGCAGAGTCTATAGATTGAAAGAGAACTTCTCCACCTCTTGGATCTCTAGGGTCAAGAACTACAGAAAGAAGTTGGAGTGTGAATTTCAATCAAGTGTTAAGTTCTTGTGGGGTTCTTTAGATCCTTCCCAATTTCCAGAAGAGTTCAACCGTAAGGTATTGGAATTTACCAATCAGCCATCTTTGTTCAATCTGATCCTAGAAGATGTTGACCTGAGTGTTGGTGAACCTTCTTGTGGTCTTTCTAACGTTCCTCAATTCATACATGATGTTGGTAAAGGTATGCCTCTGGATACTGAGTATTCTTTAATCATCCCTGTCCATTTAGACCTGAGGTTGTCTGAACTAAGATGTCACCTAAGAGATTATCCATTGCCTTTTATCTTTATGCCACCAATTACAAAGCATCAGCCTGTTGAGCTGCCTGGTATTAGAGCCTTTGGTGATCTAGTTATTGCTGAGCAAATGATTCAATCTCGTGCCGAGGTTAGAGAGGTCTATGTCCCATTAGTTCCTGGTTGCCGCGAGGAAGAACACGACAAACATTACTCGCTAGAGGTTCCAAAGACTTTAACCCCAATCAAGGTATACACTGATTTAGAGTGGGAGTTGAACTCAGAGTTGAGTACTAAAGTCACTTGGGGCACGTCTTACCAACCATGTATTCAACAGATCATGCTGAACTTGGACAACTTTACTAAGCCACCAGTTGACATTTCTGAGAAGGTAGGTTTTTGGGATAAATTAAGATGTCTGTTCCATGCTCGTATGAAGTTTCATTGGAGTTACGGTGGTGCACTACACATCCAATTCAAAGGTTCGAAGAATCCTTATGCCATTCTAGGCCCTGACTCTGGTTTCTTACTGGCTTTTCAAGACAATGTTAGCTTAGCTATCAACGCTCATGATGACCCAAGTCGATTCATGAGTGCTAAAGCTGATCAAGTCAAGTTTGCTGCTCCTAATCTGATTGCCGAACCACTGCTTGTCTGGTCAAGACACAGCCGTGATTCCGTCTTGTTAGCAGACCCACACACCAATTATCAAATGAGTGCCTTTGGTTACTTCCTGGTGAATTACGATGTCGTTGATATCAAGAAATTAGACGTCTTAAAGGATGTTTTCTTAGAAAAATCAGTGATCACATTGTCTGGTGGTGTCCAGTTTGATATGGCTCTAGTATTTGAAAGAAAAGTCAATGGTACAGTTGAAAGAAGTTACCATTTCTCACCACACTATGATGTCCTGTTAAAGAATCCAAAGTATATCGAAGATCCAGCCAAACATGATTCTTACGCCGGTTTTAGAAGTGACTACATACATATGGGCTTCACATTGATTTCGACGAAGAAAGATGCATACAACACTGTTCAACTGTCACCTCATGCCTTCGGGAACTTCTTTCAATGGTGGAAAATGTTCTCGAACACCTTACCGGTTCGTCATGGCCCTTTATTTGGCCCATCCAAGGCCACCAAGAAGTTCTCACGCCACTTATACACCATCAAGTATCAGTTCCTCATTGAGCCATTCTTCATTTCTCATGTCTATCATGATTCTGAGGCCATCACCAAGAACTTCGAGTCTGTTGAGTGTATCGGTTTGAAAGGTCGTGCATCTAAGTTCGTTCTCGATCTCCATCAGAGAAAAGAAGTTATGGTTGATCATAATACCAAATTGGGTGTCACCAAGAAGATTATGAAGATGAAATTCAACGTTGGCAAAGTTGATGTGGAGAACCTTGACATGAGAACCTTGAAGGGTGTTTTTGAGCTTCTCGAGAGTGATCCAAATAAAATTCCAGCTCATGATGGTAACTTCAAGCTCGATACCTTCGATGGTGACATGTCGTGGTTGGATATCACTGATTTCGCTGAGATCTCGGAGCCTTTCTTAGCCAATTACAGAGGTTCAATCATGGCTAGTCCATTGCTATTCACTCCAAGATTCATCTATGATAAACACAATGACTATGGTGATAAATACCAGGTTGACTTCGACACGAATGAAAAGGTTAAACCGTTTGGGAAGGAAAGCTTCCATGATTGTGCCTTGGGTATGAGTCCTGAAAATACTCAAGCTGTTGCTTTAACAAACAGAATCACAGAGCTGGATCACAAACTGGCTCAAAATTCTGATCAGATTGACAAACTTTCAGCTACTAGCTCGTCCACACCGGAAGTTAAAAGAAAGATCAATCAATTGAAGGTTGACAATGAGCAGCTACGACATTCCATTAAGCATGTTAATGATCTATTGGCTGCATCCCAAGAAGAAACAAGTGGAAATGCCGGCGATGTTACTTCCGAGGCTGACCTGCTTGCTGAAAGTTCAGCTGATGATTCATTCATGAACAAGTACACTGTGCATAACATGTTGCTGAAGTGGAATAACAATACTAGAGATATTGTCTACAAGTTCGTTTACTTGTTTGAAATGCACAGTTCAGTCGCCAAGTACCTTAACTATAAATCTTTGGCTCAACTGGATGACGTTATTGCCGCTCAGCGCCGCTCTACTCTGGAAAGTGATTACTCACACCCTGTAACAAGAGCTACTACTATGGAAACAAGTATTACTAGGCCTGAGGATCAAGAATTCGGAAATTGCGGTCAATCTCGTGCTTCTGAACGTCTGAAGAACTTTAAAGAGGAACTAAGAGATATTGCTGCCAAATTTTACTGCACAGCTCATGATGATCACTTGATTAGATTCATCTCACCTCAAATTCAACTACAAAGTGAGTTCGATGAAGATTCCTGTGTTCTAATTGTTGCCCCAATGATCCAAATGGAGGTCATTGCCTTCGATGCTAATGATACTGATGATGATTATAATGTGAACATCTTTGAGCAAAGATATGGTGTTGTCTTGACAGACTCAAGTATCTTCATGTTCAGTCAACATGAACTTGTTGATACTGGTAAACAATACTTCAACTCATCATCATATGGTTCAACTACAAACTGGCCACCCTGGCTGGGTATTGAACTGTGCTATGATGGTTCCTCGGTTGCTGATCACGTCCTGATGAATAAGACATCCTTCAACATCCGTTACGACAAGGTTCTTGCATCTTCTTACCTCAGTGAACTTGAGAACCTCAGTAAGGTCTCATGTGACTTATCTCAAGCTGTCTTTACTTGTGATGCAAAGCAGTACTACAGTTTGTACGCCATTATCATGAAGTTGTTGATCTACAATGAGCCAAGAGCTGTTCGTACCAAGGAACGGGAGTCAAAAATGCTGTTGAGGTTGGACTTGAATGACCTAGGCTCAGTGAGGTCAAGAATTTATCACTTGCAAGAAGCTTTGAAGAACGCTGATCGTATTTTGAGCAATCTTTCTGCTAGACGAGTCATCCTGAATGAATTGGAGAGAGATGATCTGTACATTATTGCTATTGCCAGATACGAAGCTGCTAGAGAACTACATACGTTGATGCATGTTTCATTGATAGGTAACACTGATAGATCTACTGAACAATCTATTGATTACCAAGAATGGGTTATTAGAGCTGATGATATCAAACTTCACATGCTTGATGAACATAGAACTTCATTCTTGGATGTCATCTTGGAAAACTCATTTTTCAAGAGAATTGAACGTACTGATCGCTCAGACAGAAACGTCATCAGTATCCAGAATCTTGAAATTATCAACCTTGACGAAGAATCCAAACTACCGGTATTGTTCAGTGGTAAGAAAGATGCGAAGAAACCGAAGAAGAAGACCTACAGAGAGGCAGATGAAGAGCCATTGATCCATCTGGTTTGGCACATGGATCACCCAGTTGGTGGTATTCGTTTGATGAGAAAGTTTGACATTGAACTGCAACCAATTCAGATCAGTCTAGAGGAGACAACTGGGCACAAGATTATGAAATACGCCTTCCCTGATGACGGCGATGTCACTTCAAACAATTTATCCGATGATGAAGCTGATCATAGTGACATTAGAAGCTTGAACTCCGCTAGCTCCAAATTCTCATTGGCCAAACATAACACTACTAATGGCCATGCATTAGATGAAACATCGGCGGGCAAATCACTGAGAAAGAGATCAAGCTTCTTCAGCGACAAAAAGAAAAGAGAAAATAGCATCAGCAGTGTTCTAAACGGTGGTGCATCCAATGGTACTATTGGAAGAATTTCTACCATCTCAGATGATGAAGATGATGGTGTTGATGAAATGGTCAAGAGAGCTTCAGATTACCTGAGTTTCGTATCGTTCAACTTGAAAAGTACAGTTATTTGTGTCACACTCAGAGGTAATGGCTCCAGAAGATTAATTAACGTGTCAGACTTTAATCTGACTTTGCCGACCATCACATTGACAAACAAGACCTGCACACTGCTAGATCTAGTGAATCACCTGAAGAAAGTTATTATTAAATCACTGTTGAGTCATACTGGTAGCATCATTGGTAATAAGATTTCCAAACACGGCTCAAAACAACAGAGACTTATCAAAAGAGCATCTGCTGACCAGTTATTGAAATAATTGTGAACACCAAATCACGAAAATTCCCCACGAAAACACAAAGAAGAACTTGAAGATATCAAGGACATTAATGATTTCAGTTCTTTGTATTATATTAATATTGTTACGTTATTTAATTTACATTCGCCTATTTGTTTTACGTTTTATAAACTCATTAGTAATTCGTAACATTCATCTCTATAACCAATATTGCACATGCCAATTGATTAATCGACACGACGACGTTTGAAATCATCGCCATCATCGGGACTTTTCTTTTGTTTTCTCTTCGAGCTTTGGCTGCTTGAATCACCAATGGCTAAATTCACAGCATCGAATCCCGGGATACCAGAGTCAGGGGTCTTTTGGAAACTTAGATTGTATCCTAGCATAGTAGGTTCAAACTGCTTAATGACAATTGGAGCACCTTCACGTGGAGGAGCAAAGGCAATTGGCGAGATCGTACGATCCTTGGGTATAACAGAGTGCTTCCCTGGAAGGTCACTGATATGTGCCTTGTATGACTTCCGTAGTTTGACACCTTTGGTACCATCTTCATTTAAACGCGCAACTGAGTTAGATATAGCAGTTAACCCATACAAACTGATCAAGTTCTGCATCAAGTGTGGTTTCGACTTCTCATACTTCTTAGAAGGATCAACATAGTAGTACCCTGTCTGGTCCTGTACCCCTGACATGGTCTCTTTGGCTGTCAGTTTGATATTAAATAGAGCTTCATCTTTATCTACAGACATCTTATTATGAAGTCTCCATCATTTCCGCGAACTCGTTCTCCCTCCACTCCACGACCAAGTTCGCGCAGTTGGTGTTCGGATGTGAACATTTTGGAAACAACGAATTTTGATTTTTCAGTTTTTCTTTTCACAAAAAAACTAGCAGAAGAGCTTTCTCAATTAACAGAATCTATAATAAATCAAAATGGTGAGTGGAGAACGTGTCTGATCGTGAGGCTCCACTGTACATCTGCTAGTCCGTGTCAAATTATCCGTCCGTATCGCAGAGTCTGAATCCTTTCCAAGTTGGTCTAAGTCACAAAGTACTATGAAACCTACCCAACCATGTGCCCAACCAAAGATAGACTCACGAAAGCTCAAAGGGACGAACAAAATGAACAAAAATGATATATCGATATGATTATTTCGATCCTGGAAATCGCTACTGGAACCGAATCCAAACCTGACACGAACTAACGAAACGACTCATGGAGACCTACACAATCAACTGAATCGCAAATGAATTGAAATACTAACTATATTCACAGGATACTAAAACCCAAGTCACCCTTGCCAGAGTTAAAAAAGTTCTAGGTAGAACCGGTTCCCGTGGTGGTGTTACCCAAGTCAGAGTTGAATTCATTGACGATTCCTCAAGAACCATTGTCAGAAATGTTAAAGTAAGTTTAATTTAGATTACACACTCAGCTAATTGAAGCAGAATACTAACAATATATAACAGGGTCCAGTCAGAGAAAACGATATCCTATCATTGATGGAATCTGAACGTGAAGCTAGACGTTTACGTTAGGTTATCAAATTTACCTTGAGGTCATTTCTTGCTATTTAATACGATCATAAAGAAGAAGAAACATGAATTGATTGAATGTACATTTGTTAATTATTGGATCCATGCTATTTGAGAGCTCCTACTTGCTTTAGGAGATCTCTATCAGGTCGTAGTGTATTCCTAGTAAACTAGTGTCATGCTGTAAGGCAGATTTTTCGCAGTCACATTTCGAAAACATCTGGACACCAATGAGTCTCCCCCAAGCAGCTTTGTGAACTTCGCGAAACTGCTGTGTGACCCCGACCGAATATGGTTGAATTTCCGCGAATTTCTGTCTGTCATTTCGTCATGGCAGCACAAGTTTTTCATAGTGAGTGAAAAAAAAAATTGGAGATTTTAATCAAAGTAAGTGGTAACCCTTCTAGTTCAAGTCAATATATAAATACACAATGGCCCAAAGAGTTACTTACAGAAGAAGAAACCCATACAACACCCGTTCTAACAAGATCAAAGTTGTTAAGACCCCAGGTGGTGTTCTACGTGCCCAACACGTCAAGAAATCCGGTACCAGACCAAAATGTGGTGACTGTGGTATCGCTCTATCAGGTATTTCCTCCCTACGTCCAAGAGAATACGCTCAAGTCTCCAAGACCCACAAGACCGTCTCCAGAGCCTACGGTGGTTCCAGATGTGCCAACTGTGTTAAGGAAAGAGTTGTTAGAGCTTTCCTAATTGAAGAACAAAAGATCGTTAAGAGAGTCCTAAAAGAACAAGCTGAAAAGGAAAAAAAAGCTGAAAAGAAAGCTTCAAAATCTAAGAAATAAATCAACCAACGATAGAATACCCACTGTATTGTGATGTTTTGAGTTTGTTTTGTTTTCAATCTTTCATGAATTTAGCATTTTTTCTGGGATTTGGTGCAGCTTCATTCTTATAGAAAAAGAAAGTTGACCATAATTTCCACTACACACATGCTTCATACTGTTAATGTTTTAGGGGAAATTGGGATTTTATTTCATCAAAAGTTCAAGCTACAATCAAAGCTTTTTAATGACCATGTTTTATATTTATAGTGGATGTTGTAGTATTTCTAGTATTAATCACACAGTTGTAAGTAAGATTTCGCGAAGTCTGATTACGTAAAAGATGTAAACAATTCCAACTATATGACACCCACAGGCACAAAGAACTGAGTTTTCAGGGATTTACGCTCCATTGGCTATTTTAAACAGAGCTCTGACTTCCAAATAAGATGCTGAGTAGGGGGCTCGAGTCCAAGTACTCCAGTAGAGGGCTCAGTAAAGAGAACCAGAAGAGGGTTATCACCACTTTGGGTTCTCCCAAGAAGAAGCCCATTGGTGCCATCAAGATCGAAGAACGAGTTGATTTGGAGGTACATAGAGGTTCTACGCCCAAAAAAGATGCCGCTGAAGATGATGACGGTGACATCCCAATGATTGCGATCGATGATGAAGAGGAAGTACGGGTCATTGCTGATTATGTCGAAGACACAAGACAATCGCCTATCAATACTAAAGGGTCCATCGCTTATCAAAAGATGGAGGAAGAAATCAACGGTCTGACCCCACAGCCACTACTACTCAAACAGACTTACATGGTTCTGGACACTAACTTCATTTTATCCCACTTGAACATCGTCGATGCTCTATGTACTCTTCATAAGAAATATCACCACAAGATCGTTATACCGACCACAGTCATTAGGGAATTGGATGGCTTAAAGGGGTCTGACAAGATCACCACTGAGATAGATGAACTTATCAGTGGTAAAACCGTGGGGTACCTTGCACGCTGGGCTAACGATTGGATCTACTCAAAGCTTGCTGACTCCAACTCTGCTATTAGAGGACAAAAACTGAAAGAAAGACTAGATCCAGACACGAGAAAGGATGATGCCATCTTGGACTGTTGCTTATACTTAAAAGAAAAAGAGGAAGCCCTGGTGATTCTATTATCCAACGATAAGAATCTTTGTATGAAGGCTTTGACGAATGAAGTGCTCACTGTGAGCTATAGAAAGGAAATGAGTGCTGAACTGATAGCCAAGATGGCATATGAAGAAAGCCACGCCAGAGGGAACACGTCCCCCGAACCATCTTCACCCATACCAGGGTTTGAAACGCAGCCAGCATTTATCAAAGAGACTGCGCCAAATCCTGAACCATTATCGCGTGAGGCTGCCATGGAAGTTGATGACTATGATCACACTGAGCATAAAATCCCCATTGAAAGTGCTAATATATATGAGAGTCCAACAATGACTCAGTTTCCAGATGCGTACTCTACCCAGACCGAATACAACTCTGTCCCATGTCTCAACTCGCATCCAATTTCAACCCTAACTTCTGATGATAAATCGACGTCCTCCATCGAAGTTGAAACTCCACTACTAGAATCCCACAATGATCTGCTCATCAGCATTAAAGATCTCGGTGAAGCATGCAAATTGATACATAAAGAAGTCCAAACTATCGCCCTAGAAGCCATTGATAATTGCATGAAAGAAGCATACGGTGATGATCTTGACCTAATAGGCTACGACAAAAATGAAGTGAGAACGTTGAAGGACTGCGGTGAGCAAATCGTGACGCGCTGGATTGCTGTGTTCTCTGACTACTTTAGACAGGGAATTGTACGGCCCTACAAGACCTTGAGGGGCAAAAAAACTGCAATCAACTATGAGGTTCCACTCACACTTCCTGAACTTCGCCGATTCGTCTCATATTGGAGCGAGGTTCTACAAAGCATGTACGCTAATAGAGGGCTAGAGCAAAAGGCCGCCTTAAATAAGATCTTGGATCGCTGGAATCATATTGCAATGAGCATTCAAGACTGACGAATAACTGTATATAAGGGGAAAAAGGAACGCTACAAAGGTTTTTTAGCCGCGCATTTGCATTGAACATAATTATCGTAAGGTCATTGATCCATTAATCATCGCTTTGAAAGTACTTAGCAGACTTGATAGGGGAAAATTTTGTCTGATTAATTCTTCTCTTTCTACTCTGTCCGAAGTCTCTTTTCCTCTTTTCTGGTACTTGTGTTGGCTTTTGTGATGGAAGCGGTGACGGTTGAGGTGGTGACGATTGTAATTCATGATCAGCAATGTCTGGGGTTGGTGTTGGAGTCTTGGCCTTTGGCTCCTCTTTTATTGGAAGTTCTTCGACTGTCACTTCTTCGTATTCTCTCTTCAGGTTATATTCTTTCAGATCTTCAGCCAGGTCCGAGACTTTCTCCGTCTTTCTCCTCTTTGGTGGTGACTTTATCCTTTTCATCTGATAATCTGGTGTTCTTTCATATTCGTTATCCTCTGAGTTCCCATCCAGCTGTCTCTTCTTTGACATCGGACTCTCAGAACCAGTAGTGGAACTGGCTCTACTATGAGTTGGTTCAGTGAATGATGTTCCCAATGACCAGGTATTGCTATCACTGTTAGCCTTAAGCACATCCCAGATATTTTGTCCTTGTAATTTTGCAAACTTATCAGCTTTCCAACTTTTATCAAACTTATATGGATCGAAAGAATTTAGCAACGATGCATTATGTGACCTTTCTGGAGCCCATCTCCTGATCTTCTCAGTTTCACCCATTCCTTCCAACGTCTCTGATAAGTATCTTATAGCACTGTCCTTCTGTTCAATTCTCTCAGATAGGTCCTTTCTATATTCATTCAAAGAGTATACGATCGTTGACAAATGAAATATCACATTCCTCAAGATAGAAATTGAGCTTGTCTCAGGGAGCCTAGCTAAATCAAAACTCCAATTCAAAGGACCCTCTTTATACAACTTTGAGATCTTTAGTGTCACTTGTAATGGATGGTTTTCATCAATCAACCTCTTTTCCAACTCCACAGTGGTTTCAACGTCGTCACCACTGAAATTGTTCTCAAAACTTTGTACAATGATGCCGTAGACATTAGGAAGCGCCTGCTCTGGGATCCCATGTTGTGCACCCTTCCATTTGATCTGTTCATAGCCTGCATCAGCCATCCAGACCCTCGTGAGATCAGTTATGTACACTGTATAGGCCAACTCTTCTTTTGAATAGTGGAACCCAAAGAGGTATTTGACCGACTTGTCAGGGAGGTTGAGCACGTCCCATTTCCGTGGTAGTATCAGAAGTTTCTTTCCCGATGGTTTCTCTTCTGCCATTTAGTGTGGATCAAAGTACTTCTGTAAACTAGGACTTCGTTTTATGTGTCAATGGGACTTGTCACCAGCCTTTTTGTTAACGATCAATTGAATTTTGAGGTGGTTGGAAGAGATCAGAAAATTTTTACTTCTGGGCTGGATCAGATCTGAGTTGCTGTGATCTGGAGATGAATGGCACTTAGAGATGGCTGGCAATTTGGACTTTTAGGACTCTCAAAGAGTTGGCTGGTTGACACTTTTTTCGGTGTCGCGTATATGCGCGTTTTGTGCTAGGGGACACAGAGTAATAAACTACAAAGAAGTAGAAAAACTATGCAATATTAATGAGATTTTGTAATTGTGATCAGTCCTCTTTCTTCTCAGAAAGGTCTTCGAGTTCATAGGACTCGGTCTTCACCGGCTGGGCAAGAATTGGGGCTGCTCCTTGACGATCTTCCAGTAGAACTGAAGCTAAATAATCTTTACCTTGTTGAACAAAGATGTTTGAAGCTGATTGTAAAGGACCCCATAGGTTCAAAGTGTGGACAAAGAATAAACCAGTACCAAGCAAGATGGTTAGTACTAAGTATAGTGGGTTTCTTAAGATGGCCATGAACTCATTCCAGCCCAAAACGATCAATAGGACATAGATGAATGGTGGGATCTTAGCCACATTGGTGATAATCGAGCGATTAGCGTCACGATAACTGATCTCGGATTGTTTCAAGAATTGTTTCTTGATCTTAGCTTGTTGTGTGGCAGTTAAGATGTGGGCAAATCTATGTGGTTCATCATCTTCATCATCTTCATCTTCCAAAATGGTGAAATCGGGAATGATCTCTGAACCGTTTGACAGTTTGGCTATGGATAAAATTGGTAGGGTGCATAAAGCTAGTTCTGTTGCATAGTTGTAGGCTTGTGAGATATCAACTTCATTTTTCCAAATCCTTGGGACATTCTTAGAGTCATAGGCAAACTTCTCTTCAAATTCACGTCTCAAGATGTTGACAATATTATCCTCATTCAAATAATCATGAATAATTTGATCGAATGAAATCCAAGCAGATCTTTGAATTTTGGATGCAATTTCAAAACTCTCTTCCTCGGATGTTCCAAGTTTGAAGTCAAAGACATTTTCTGAGATTTGATACCTGGCTAATGAGCTAGCTAAGATTGATCTGAAAGTTTCCAAAACTTCATCCCATAGTTTTTCATTTGGAGTGCTGAATAGTTCAAAGATTTGGTTCTTGACAGCTGGAGTAGTCTTCTTGATAATCTTGTTAACTAAACCTTTGATTTCGTTTTCTCTTGCTTTTGATAGTTCACTATCTAGATCAGCAGACAACTCGTCGAAATCTGCGGTGAAGTCAAAGGCTTCTTGGTCGAGCTCCGTGAATGGTGCTAGATTGTTCTTGAACCCATTGATAGCTTTGTCTCTAGCATCACTTGATTTCTCCAAGAATGACTGTGATTTGTTGTTCTTATCTGTGAATGTGTTCTTGAATATCTCTAATGATGACTTTTTCAAATCTTTAACATAATCTTGGTAAATCTTTTGTAGGTCTTGATTAACCTCGTTGGCAAGACCGAGTCTCTTAGATTCATAAACAGCTTTGTTGTAATGTGAAGCTTGAGAATCATATGACGTGAAGGCCAAATCTCTCAAGGTTTTGAAGTGTGAGGCTAGTTGGGTACCCTGCGTGTCTTTCAAGCTGATGCCTCTCAATAGTTCTTCTAACTTCAATTTGAAAGCTTCAATGGATTCTTTCACGATTTCATCGCATCTAAATCTAGCGACTAAGATCTGTTGAGTTGGAAGATCAAGATCCTTGTTGGATTGAATTTGTTCCCAGCAGTTTTCAGCGTATAGAGTCCAACCATCAAGTGGGAAGTTTTGCTTGTAATCTTTTTTAAACAAGTGGTCAGCATCGGATGTACTGATGAATCTGTCACCTAAATCACGGACATCTTGGTCAAACTTCTCTGGCTGTAGCACTTTATGAGCAAGACCTGTGAATTCAAGATCAAAATAGTCAGATAGTTTCACGTCTTCCTTGACGGTATTTGGCTTACTTATGCTGTCCCACATTTTGTTCAAATCCTGTGTCAAGGTGTTTGAAAGGTTACTTAGCGGAGTAGAGCCAACATGATCTCTGATAACAAATAGCAATAACACTTTATGATCCTTATTACCGAACAAAGACAAGTTGACTTCGAAAACAGTCTTCAATAAACCCATGTTAGCACCTTGATATAACCCAACCTGGTGTTCCCAAATGTTGACGATCAAGATTTCAGAGGTTGATAGTGCAAACAAGGCGGCCTTTCTCTCAAAATCCTGGTCTTCACCTCTTTCTCTACCGTCAGAACCTTCAACATCCATGACCAAGATGTTCTCTTTCTTTCCATCACCAGATTTGGCTTCGATCTTTGGAGAGTAGCCCAACCAGATCCCCTTCGTGGTCTGTTGTCTTTGTGACTCGTTCATGACGTCAAAACTGGTATGAAATAGTTTATTTAACAAGGTGGATTTACCTGTGGACTGTGATCCAAACACTGATATCACGTGGTAGTCAACACCTAGATCCTTCTTTATGACTTCTTTCATGTATTTCTTGATGTCATCCTTTCTGTTTTTGAAGCATGTCAGTATATTGCTGGGGAAAGGTCGCTACGTTAGCAAAAGTCCATGAGCCTTGCACTTACTGGAACACTTTGTCCTCGTCAATGACTTGCACAGAGCCATTTGAGGGCACAATTGTCTCTAATTTAGAATCAGCCATGTTTTTAGCAAGTAATAGACGTAATCGACAACTTGGAAAACTGCTGTGTTAGGACACATTTTCTTTGATTGAAATTTCAAAAACAAAATCAACAAAGTTGTCGGGGCTCGTAACCAATATTGAATTACAGAGAACTTTGTGGAAAAATGCTATAGTAATAGAAGAATAAAGGTTACACGTTTCCCTTACATAAAACTTCATTAACCCCTCAAAGAGAACTAAACACAATGAGTCAGGTTGAGATCAACGTCGCTAATCCAAAATTGAAGAGAACCTTGGAGCGTTTCAAAGCTAAAATTGCAGATGGGGACTTCTATGAGGCCCATCAGACATTAAGAACAATCGCCAATAGAAACGTCAGATCCAAAGCTTACGACGATGCCATTGATCTTCTATACCACGGTGCCCAGATCCTTCTAAATTCTAGTCAGCCTGCCACCGGTTCAGACTTGACCTCTTACTTAATTGAGGTGTACGTGGAGAGCGAGACAAAGGTTACCAATGAGACCAAATCCAAGTTAATCCAGTTGATCTCATTGTTCAAGGCTGACGAACCAACGGTGAAGCATGTCGGTGTCGAGGCCGTCAACTGGTCCATCAAGTTTGGCGACAACAGATACGGTGATGCTGATCTACACTATGCCCTGGGTTCCAAGTTCTTGGATAACGGTGATTTGGTCTATGATGCCGAAAAGCACTTGTTATTGGGTAACTCCAGTTGTTTCGCTCTATATTTGAACCTAATTTGGGAATGGTACTTGGAAGACTCTGATGAAACCAAGTTTGGTGCCTATGTGAACAGAATAGTGTTGAACTACCTGTTGATACAAAACTTCAAGAATGCACATGAAGCTTTAAAAACCCTCTTATCCAAGTTCATCGAGGCCAAGCCATCATTCAAGCACGAAAATGTCAATGAATTCAACCAACAAATCGAGATTTTTGAACAATTGCCAACTCTGAACTTATTACAATTACTAATAATCACCATTCAAACCACAAACGCTCAATTCTTCCAGAGATTAACCCAACGTTACGCTCAAGACATCCAAGAACACGACGTGAGTAACGCCTACGTTAATATCGGTGAGATCTACTTCAACATTGTCCCTCAAAGACAAGGGAACATATTGCAAGACTTGATGAGTGGCTTCCTATCGAAATAGACACGATAAATATCTAATAAATAGGCATTTTAAAACGTTTTCTAACGACTTTTAAGTTAAGTATTGTCCTTATTCAGACCGCATCTCTTCAAGGCAGTTGCCAATTCAGGTCTGTTGTTCCATTCCATCAGTTTGATCGCCTCTTGTAGACTGAACCAAGCACGATGTCTCCCTGCGCCTTCAGGGTAGACATCGTGTTCTTTCTCCACCAACATCTCGTAGAAATGGTATTCTGTGCGAGGAGGGTGTAATAATACGTCAGGTCTCTTTGGGTCCACTTTATCAATGCTACCCCAGTCTTTAGGTGGACGTGAATCCTCGATCATCCCCAAAGAGCCAATGATGCGCCCTGTAACACCGGCCTCTTCCCATGTCTCTCTGATCGCAGTGGCCTCATATGAGGGCTCATCATTCTCAACACCTCCCTTTGGGATAACCCATTTCGTTGATCTGGCAGAAGACGATATCAGGAGCACCTTGTCCCTAGTGGAGTTCACACAGACACATCCAGCGACCAAACGGGCGCCGTTTTCAGCGTAAAGCTGGTTCTCACGGCCCACACGTGCTGTGCTAGCGAGTTGCGGTTTTTGTGGCATTGTAAATATATTGCCTTTTCTTGCTTCTGTAGTTTAGTGGAAGTTTTGATGTTGTGTGTTGATAGTGGTTCTGGTCAAAGTTGGTTCAGTGCTTTTTTTTTTGTAGTGCGCCAACTGTCAAAGTTAACAATCTATTAAGAAATACACACAAATGGACCAATTACCCTCTGAATTTGGGTATTCCGCCTCAAATACCACTCAATCTGAGTCTCTGTATGATAAGTACCTTATAATTACTTCTCCACCCAAGAAATCAGTCGATAAGAGCGACTCAGACTCCGATTACTCCGATGATAGTGAAGATGAGCTAAGTGAACTGCCAATAACGCATTCTTTCACTTTAGAAACCACTAAGAAGGCCATAAAATCCCAGAGATTTACACCTGAAGGTAATAAACTATATATTTCCACCGCTAACTCGCTGCTGAATTGCTACCATTTCCAATCGATCAACGCACAATTCAATTCACCATCTATTGCTGAACCATTTGAAACTCATCAAATTGTTAAATTAGACACGTCTAAAGAGGGAAACGTACTTGTCCTACCCAATGATTCTTCATTCAAGGTTCTGGCCCCTGATATGACGGAATTAAAGAGTTTCAGAAGTGGTGATAAGTACATTTACGACGTGAAACAGACAAGAGGTCACACAGATGTTATCAACGACGGTTGTTGGATCGATAATAACAAGATCATCACTTGTTCCAACGATTCCACTTTCAGGATTTGGGATTATAAGACTGGGAAACAAACAGCCGTGAACTTCATCAAGAACTCAAAGGGGAAGAAAGTTAAAGTCACAAAAGTTCTATCCATCACTGAGGACTTAATCATCGCCGTCGATGACACCAATAGGATCACGACATGGAACCCAGAGAACTTTAACAGACCAACTAAAACCCTGGAACTAGAAGCAGAAGTTATTTCGATTGTCACTAACGATCAAGATCCAAACCTGATCCTTGTGAGAACCAAGGCCAATGATTTGAAGCTATACGACTTGAGAAACTTCAAGTCACCAATGATACAAAGATTACATTTTCCTACTGAATTACAGATCTCTGAAGTAGTGTTCAAGGGGAACTATGTCATTGCTGGCGAAACCCTTGCTGATCCTGCAAAGCAAGGGAAACTTCATATCATTGATAAGTCTGATTTGATGGATATCACAACTTTAACATTCGAAAGCTCTATTACAAATTTGGATTGGTGTGAAAGAACAAATCAGATATCAGTGGGTCAATCTGATGGCTCAATAAAGGTTCTCTTCAATCCTGATATATCAAAGAATGGTATTTTGACTACAATCTCCAACAAACCAAAGAAACGTCATTTTGATGAAAGAGAAGATCTTGTCACTATCAATACAAAACAAGCTGGCTACAACATGGAAGAATTGGCTCAACTCAATAGATCCAAGAAGAAGATCAAACCCGAAGACAATGAACCGAGTCAAAAGTTTATTTGGGGTACTACAGACTCAAGCAAGATGGAAGATGTTGAAAGAGACTCAGAGGATCCAAGAGAAGCATTGTTGAAATATGCTAAATGAAAATACATGCACACACTTTAATACTCCAATCCCCTTACTCTATGAACCCGGTGGTATCCATCGAAGACTGTTTCTGTGAACCTCCATAATGACAATTCTGGGATAGTATCATCGATTCTGCTTCTAATTCTTGCTGCATCTTTCAAATACAATCTCCCTGCAAGCTTATCATGAAACAATAGAATTGGACTCAAATCTCTAAAAGTTTGATGGTGATTTTCTCGCTGAAACTCCACTATCCACTCATGCATATTGATTCTCGTTGTGTTGTCAAATGATATGAGCCTCACTTGCGGCAACCTGAAAGGTTTCTGTGATACTTTATTGAACACTAGTGACATGTCTATCCCAATGATTTCCACCTTTAATAGACGTTGCCGGTTCACTGATAAAAAGTTGTATATCAACTGGCCCAAAAAACATTTCACAGCTGTCTCATTGGTTTTGGATTGGACCTTATTGTACAACTTGGTCAAGGTTGAATCATGAAGAGCAATCTCTCCTCCTCTTGTCCGGTCTGGTAGAACCCTGCTTCCCAACTCTGGATGAAAATGGTCTACAATGATCTCACAATTATGGGATGAAATCTCAAAATATTCTAGATTTTTTAATTTGGAAATCAGCTCAACATCTCCATCAATCAAGCTTAAGTTGACCATCGCTATCTGAACTCTTGTCATTTCCAATCTAAGTACCAACACCTTCAAGTTTTCTGGCAAGATCTGGAACACCCGGCATAGTAACACAGTGGAATTTAACACCAAATTGAAAACCACCAAGTTATAACTGATGGGTGTAATCAATGGAAGGTATTTCAAGAACTCTGTGTCCATCTTGTTAATCCATAATGTGGAAACGTTGGAATGGAGATTTAAAACTGGGATTCTGGCTGTAATGTCCTCCCGGTGGTTATTCAAGATCTTCAAAATATGGATGGTGCTTGACATGAACCTGTCTCTAGCAAACAAATGGGTAAACTCTTCGATATGTATTACATTAGTCAAATATATTATGTAGATGAATGAATTGTAGAAGGATTTGCAAGTCTTAATGATGGGCAAGATGGGATAACCTTGGGCAAAGACATAAAAGAAGATTCTGGTCAAGATTTCATTGGGAAGGTCATCAAGTCTGATAGGGTGGGGTTCAGAGAGTGAAGGTATTTGCACTTGAGGTACTTCTACGTTGATATCATCCATCCCTGCTCATTGTGAGTCACTTACAGAACATTTGTGGTTGGTGA
Source organism: Taiozyma odintsovae (assembly GCA_030557705.1). Lineage (NCBI taxonomy): Eukaryota > Fungi > Ascomycota > Saccharomycetes > Phaffomycetales > Wickerhamomycetaceae > Taiozyma > Taiozyma odintsovae. Next base: position 187,390 of record JANIVH010000001.1, read on the forward strand.
AGATTCATTTTAATGTTTTCAACTTCCTGGGGCAAGATGGTGACACAAAAACGCTAAAACCACTTATGTATATATCCCATTATCTTGGGTTACGAGCAAGAATATTATGGCTCAACGCTTGGCCGCATTAGCAGTTTGAATGGGTATTCGATCCTACGTTCGTCAGCTTTAATAGATAAATGAGGTCATAAAGTTCGTAACTATTTGTTCTTAAAGAAGGTCGAGGTTTGCTCTCTAATCTCTGCAAATCCACTCGTCTTTGTGATTCTCTGTCTGATCCATTCACTCAATTTGCATTGGATCCTCTCCGTGTTGTATCTTTGATCGAGCAAGTAGATTGTGGAGTAGTCTTTAGCGTGCCTGATTGATCTCCCGACACTTTGATTCACGGCTCTCATACAAATGTTTTCATAAAAGTTTCTGGTTGCTTCTTGTGCAGCTTTTCTATCGCCCTTGGTCTGTCTCATAACTATGTCCTCGATAAACTTCTTCTTTGAGATAATTTCACCAGAAAATGCGTTAGGAAATGGTAACCCAACGATCATGACAGCTCTTGCTAAGTTATCTGAGAAATTGATACCCTCGGACAATCTACCACCGACAACTGATAACAGTATGGCACCATTTCCACCGATGATCTCATCAGAGTAGTCATCAAGAACGTTTTTCGATGATGACTCGCTAAAAACCTTCTTTTGTGCATTTAGTTCGTTCCAAATTTGGGATTTCTTCCAGGTTTCAACAATTTGAGACAAGTACTGGTAACTTGGTAAGAATATCACAACACCGCCAGGAACAGCTCTGGAGATATCCAATATTGAACAGCCCAGGTTATTGATCATATTGGTATCATTTCTTTTATTAAAAGAGAACTCAAAAGTGCTATCACCGTATCTCTCAACTGGGAACACTTGTAGGTTTTCTTTGGGGGTAACATGACCACATGTGAACTTCTTGATTTTATCAGGCTGGATGTAGGGAAACAGGTAGTTTGTGTAGTCTTCAGTGGGTTCCATAGTACCACCGGCGAGGATAACACACTTGGCATCATCCACAATCTCTTTAAAGATCTGTGAAGGGTCTAACAACATGTAAACTAGTGAAACTTTCGGGCCTTTGACATCGAAGAAGAACTTACCTTCTTTTGAAGGGTTGGAGATGGATTTCAGGAAGTCAACAACTTTGAATAACACAGGAGTGGTAGATCTGTCTTCTTTGTCAAGGTAAGACTCAATCTTAAAGGCAATTTTAGATACAGTTAGGTATTTGTCTAGTTTATGGATGTTGAACAAATCACCAGTGGTACCTTCAAACATAGCCATCAAGTTAATCGGTTTACCCGGTAGGATCTTCTCTGTTTTTTCCACGTAGCGAATAACGAGGTCAATAATCTTCACAAGTTTCATCAAATGGATTCTGTTACCACCGTTCATTCTTCTGGAGAATTTTGAAAGATACTTCTTCAATGAGTCTTTACATAGTTTGAACTCATCAACGGTGACATTTACCGAGTGGATGGAAGTGATTGTATCAAGTAAGTTATGTGCCTCGTCAATGACTATGATACAATCCTTAATGGAAATCCCAAGTGCATCTCTCGATGATTTCTGAAGTAAAATTTGATAAGGTAAAGTGACGACTTCTGATGAAGGGACACCTTTTCTCACTGCATAATACGGGCAGATTCCAATCTCTTGTCCCAGTTCAGGTAATGCTTCGATGTCGTGGATCTCGGAGAATGTATAGTCTTTAAATTCATTGGTTCTTTCTTGGATCTCGGATTGGTTATGAGTAGGATAAAACTCACATCTTTGATGTGCTTCTTTCTTCTGAAGGTCAAGACATGCTTCGTTCATTAAGGTGACATCATTGATTTTGGAGACTTTCTCATGTATGCAGAGTTGCCTTCTGGAGCCCAAAGGTAGGTATTTCAAGTGTTCTGTGGTCTTTTCGTAGGATGATGGGAAATTAGGCAGTCTTAACTGTGACGAAAATTGGTTCAGCTGTGAATGGGTACGAGAGGCAAAAAAGATCTTGGTCTTTTGCTCCAGTGATGAGTTGTCTTTGCCTTTGCTATCAATCTTCTTCAGCAAATCAGAGATCTCGTTGTTCAAATCTTCATTGAGATCTCTCTGGGTTTTGTTCTTTTGACTGTCATTACCTTCATCATCAGAATGGTAGTCGTTAGGGAGGTATTGGTCATCGCTCTCCACAGTAATGTCAATCTTCTTGAAACGTTTCTGCCTTCTTTCCTTGGTCTTCAGCATGTTGATTCTTCTGGTTTTTTTCTTCTCAGCAATCTCAGATAGATGCTTTTCGTAGTTTTCAGCAGTAGCGTCAGCAGTCTTCTTGACCAGGTTAGAGTAGGATTCCTTGATCCAATCAGGTTCATCATCGCTGGGTTCGTCTTCATCTGGAGCGGCATTGTCAATCTTATGCTCCCGTAGCCAGCTCATCGTGGAGCAGATTAACGACAGCGTCTTACCAGTACCAGTGGGACTCTCGAACAAACCGATTTTGTAATTATTGTCCAGAACCTCCGTTAGGGCTCTCATGAAGTCCAGCTGGATGTCATATGGCGTGTACGGATGGTGGTATGGGTTATCTTGTGTGCTTGTAGTCATATCTCCATTACTGTGTGCCCTAAATGCCCTGAAACTAGGCCCTGAAAGAAGCTAAAATGGCTTCAGCCTAGACGTACTTGATTTTGGCGTCATTTTTTTTTTACGCGTTGCTTCTGATGCCTTTTTTGGGCTCGGCCGATATGCTTTTGTGTCAAGTTTATGTTAGCTCCAATGATTAACATTTAAAAATTTGTGGGCTGAGAAAAGACTGTCATGGCTTCTGGTGGAGCTAAAAGGGTCATCACATAATGGAGTACATCCCTGCTGCCTTCTTACTCACAACTGGGGCCGCTGCGGTGCTCACAAGACTCAGACGGGTCAACTACCAAAGAAACGTTGGTTTGAACAAGATATATCCGCTAGAAGGTGAGTTAAATGAGTTGGTGATCACCATAGACGCTGGGGACTCAATGCATGTAAGGACTCTTGATAGCAGGAGGCTTTTCAAAATCACTAAGGTTGGTAAGAGTTGGCATGTCCAGAGTGCCTCCATTAAGAAGAACGTTTCCACCATCAAAAACGGGTTTAGAGACAAGTACATCGTTTTGACCAACTCGCACAGCAGTTCCTCACCTTTAAATACATCGCCTTCCATCATCAAGCATGAGAGTGGCTGGTACGAGAAGCTAACGAGGTGTGGTGGTACCCCAAAGAACACAAACTTCACGTTCGGTAGCTCCATTGTATTGAGATGGGTTGGGTTAGAGCATTTTGAGATCGTCACTAAAGAGAACGATAAGTTATTGGCCAATGATTCCATCGATGTCCATCAGAGAGTTGCAAGGGCTTCCTCTGTTATCGGCGATCCAAACTCATACTCTATCATATTTGACTACAATAAGATTAACATCGAAGTACTTATATCAACATTTTTATCATCTTTACTATTACAGAGTTCAAGTCATTCAGGTCATCTCAATCATAGGCATATCACAGCACATGCTGTTTGATACTACCGCTATTAGCTTCCTCATTTCACGATATAGTGGGAACCACTATAGATACAAATTTTATTCAGTGAAAGTAGTGATTTGGTGAATGGGCCGTAACTGTTCGTGTCTCTATCAAGATCAATGATTCTTCTCTCAGTCACGGGATCTACTTTGGTGAATGGGGTGATAATAGGTAGGAATGTCAATGAGCAGCGAGGCCATATGTGACCCGAAGTGGATTCCAAAGTTTCAGCATCGTTATTTTCATCAAAGTTGAAAGATTGTTCAAATATGCCAGTGTGGAAATTGATCTGTTTCGGTTTAGTCTTTGAAGGTTCACCCGTTATACTTAAAAGATTGTAGTAGACCGCTTCGTCGGTTTCACCTTGAATTTCAACGTTGTTATTTTTGACATAGTTCACGACCAACTGAGCAAACTTCTTTTTAATGACATCATCTTGACCACCAGTTATCAAGTTTTGCGTTTGTGCCTTGACAATCGATGGGTCCTTTAACACCGTCGAGCTCAAGAACTCCTCAAAGGGAACGTCCAGTTTCAAAACGGTATCTTGTTTGTTAGCCAAAGTGGACAAGTTACCAGTAAGTTTAAAGCCTTGATAAACAGCAAGTGTTGAACCAGATATTTGGAAATTGTTAAACAATGGGATGAATGCAATCTTGAATGTATTTTCTGATGAGATTTTGTATCTGAACCCCTGCTTGTTCTGTATTTCGTAGAAAACAGCTAAGGCACTCCCATTAAAATTATAATCAACACCAAATATCTTGAGTGTATAGTTTTTTGTGTGGAAATCGTCAAAATCAGAATTCCATTTGTTCAAACGTTTCTTTAAGATGGGTTCCACTATATCATCCGTCACGGTGTTAAGGGACCTGTCTAATTTAACTGTCTTGTTATCTGAGACTAGGATCAGATCTTCATTTGATGGGAAGATCTTTGATGATGATAGTAAGCCAGTCTTGATGGTCTTTGTAGTTTTGGAAGATAGTGTCAATTGAGTCAAGTTGTTACAAGTGGTATATAGAAGGTTCTTTCCCGTGATGTAAATGTCGTAAATCTTAAATCTGTCACTTTCTTTTAAGAGTGAGATACTGCCCTCTTTAACTTGATAAATCTCATTAGTTGAAGTTATAGCGAAAATTTCTCCATTATGATTCTTAACCTCTACTATAATATTTTGGGAGATATCCAATGTTTTGTCTTCAGTGACAGCATCGTTCTTTATGGTGTATGACCTGATTAAACCTGACGCAGTTCCCGTTATGAAATCAATAGAACCATCTTCGTTTTTCAACCAACCAATACTATGCACCAAATGTTCGTCAAATTTTGCCTGAGTCTCGAATGAATCTTTAGTAGTCAGATCATGAAGCACTTTACCGTTCTTCAAGATGATCACACTTTGACGGTTAGTAAGGATTCCAAGATAACAATCTTGATTTGAAGTCAACGGAGACCATTTCATCTTAGTGATAGTGACATCTGTGCTAGAAAATAGAGTGGATCCTACTTCGTCTATAGGCTCAGAGACAAACAGTTGGTTCTTTGGCAACTCCTCAAGTTCAATCTTAGAAACATCAAACAATTGATTAGCATATTTGACATCTTTTTTGACGTATTTAGGATTCAATATGGTGAGTTGACCATAAGTGTTCAAGGCAACTGACCCGTTGTCCGACCATTGCAACACGTCATGGAAGGCAGAAAGCTCTGCACGAGTGATCTCAGCGTCTAGCACCATTGAGAAATTTCCAGTTTGAATGGCACAAATGAACACAATGAAGTAAACCACAGTTGTTTACCTTTCTTTAACGCCTTACCATTTCGCGTCTGCTTATAAATTTCTGCCAAATTTACACGGGTGATAGAGCTTGTTTCTGTGTGATTTTACCTCTTCTGTCACATGACTATCCACGTGACCCAATGCATCTATTGAATTCTTTTTGCTCCCAAGTCCAACCCGATTTGGATGCGATAAGCGCGCGATAAACGGGAAAAGACACCAAGCAAAAATAAATCCACGAAAGTCGCGAAAATTGCGCCAGAAATGTGTCAAAATTGGGACACGCACGTAAAACAGGCTTGTGATCGTCACATCACCAGGCCACTCTTGTTTCTTTTACCGATAGCGAAGTACAAGCTATATAAGGAGTCTAATTTAGATAAGATCTGATATCCTAAGAGTGGAACCTTCGGACTGATCTTATAGATAACTACATTCATATATATATATATATAAACACACTCATTCACTATGCTACACAGACTGCCAGTCGAAGTGTTCCTCCAAGTCACAGACTCCCTTGGCCCAGCTGACATCAATTCCTTGTCTCAATTACCTGAGCTTGCCAAAGTCTTCCACACGATCACCGACCACACAGACACTCTACTACGCTATTTCCATGCCAATGACAAAATCCCAAGAGACTTGTTAATGAGCGATATCTCACGAGACTCCTCTAGAATCTATTTGATCGAGATCATCGATCCAGAGCCATGCACTTTGAAAGAATTGATGAAGTTCCATGGGTTAAGAAAAGTCATCAGTGTTTCCACCGAGATTGCTAACGTTAGCTTAGAGTTATCCAAGGAGTATGAAAGAATGATTCTGAGTTTACTCCATGAATTTCCTGGCTACCATACTAAATTCACCTTTTCTGGGTTCCCTATCATTTCCATGGATAGTTTGCACATTGATCCAAAAGTTTTAGAATTTCGAAATGCAATGTCTTTGAACATCGCAAATTCCGTAACTGTTGATGCCACAAAGCGAATCAATTGTGAATCAAGTTACCAAGTTTGTATTCTACAATGTGAAGATAACGTTATCAAAAACGTTGATTTGGTGAAGAATGGTTTCAAAAGCCTGTTCATCAAGTTTGCTGATAGACAAAAGGATGAAGATGTAATTTCCTTGGAATTGGTAGCTGCCGCTGAGAAGGTCAACTTATTAAATATCAAGCGATTAGGCAATTGTGTCTTAACAAAGGCCAAATCATTAAACCTTACTATCCAAAATAGACAAGAGGATGAGCAGCAAGAAGAAATCCAGTCTTTAATTGCTCCATCATTAGAATCATTGAAATTAGTTGTCAACAGGAATCTCCCAAAGATCTCCAATGCTAACCTTCCACGACTAAGGGACCTATACATTGACGATACAGATGATTATACTTGCGCTTCCAACGAGCCTTCAGCTACTGATTCAACATTCTTCACATCCACACTTCTTCAAAGATTGGAGTTTCTTTCGCTATACGTCAGTAATCCAAGATTTCTAAAAGGATTACAAGGTTATAAATTATCATTTAGAGAGTTTAAGCTCACTGCCATTCGAAATATAGACCCACAAATCACACAATCATTACAATTTGATAACTTAAAAACACTTGAAATCAGAATCGGTAGTGATTGTAACGTTGTGCCAAAGATCACGAGTCAATCACTTGTTGATTTCAGACTTGTTAACGATAGCATTGCCCCAGAGGACGTTGAATTTCCAGATGAATCCATCAAGAAATTGTATCCAAACTTGAAGAGTTTGTTAACTGATGGTTTCACTGACTCAACAATTGCCTCATGGTTACAACAAGGCTCTTTGAAAGGTATTGAGAACCTGAGATTGATCAACGTTCCATTAACTTCCATCACCGATTTGAAGGGTGTTGAATTCCCAGACTTAGAGTTCATCGAAGTTAATGGTTCTATATTGGAAAGATTGCAAGAGTCTTTCATTGATATAAATGCTCCAAAACTAGAGACTTTAGCTGCCAAAGTCGAGGATGTTGAATACATTGAAGAATCTATCTCCCTATGGGGCGAATCCTCAGATTCTCTATGCTTAAAAGTTGGTAATTATAAACAATTGAGCAATTTGATCGTTAGCAGTTTCACCTCGATCGAAATTAGAAACGTCATATCATTGAAGAACATCTATCATGGTGGGAAGTTACAATTACAAAGATTAGATGCTGATTTCTTACCAATGTTGGAGAATTTGGTTTATAAAAATTTGAATAGAGGTAGACCAATTCAAAGTGTTCAATATATCAACCCAGATTTACACAAACAAGTTATACAAACATCTGTGCATCCACGCTCCAATGTTTTCACTTATTAGAGAAAAATATCCTAGAACAGTAAACAAGATTAACATAGAATTGAAATGAATTAAATATACGCCCGCTTATGACTTTTAATATTTATCTTAGAAACACCCACCAGATCAAAAACACCACAAGCAGAGCAAGACCGGCAATTGGGGCATATTTCTGAATCAATAGGTCAAAGTTGATCTTATGAGCAGCCTTTCTATATTTTTTAGATTCCATTCTAATAGAACTGGAAATATCTTGCATCTTATCTAAACTGTCACCTCTGTATAATAAATCCTCAATGTTTTTACTCAAAACGGTTCTCACGTCAGCTAATTCATTGTTCAATTTATCCAAGTTAGATTGGGCTCTTTGATCCTGGTAGATCTTCTTAGTCTTCTGCATGTAAGTGTCGAATGATACAAAGGCATATGGTCTGGTCTCTGGTCTTAGAGCGTCATTCCCATGGGATTGAAAGAATTCATTAGAGATCTCAGCCAAGTATGAAAAGGCCAATTTTCTTGGGTAAGATTTTTCAGTGATGGTGAAGTATATGATTGAGTTAGCGATCGAATAGTGGATTTGGTATTCACCACTCTCGATAGAGGCCTTGGTTTCAGAATTTGGTGTTATTCTTGATATGATCAATTTGATCTTTTTCTTTTGTTCTTGCAATTGGACATCGGTGTCGTCATCAACAGTAGCAGAAAGCGGGAGACCGTCATTTCTAAAGATCAGGGTGGACTGAATCATCTTCTCAAAAATTGAATCGGATGGGAATGACCTTATGAGTGCGTTATCTAGTCGTTTGGCTAATGTCTGATTTATGTTTATGTGTTAGAAACTTGAAACTCTCGCGAATTGAAAGATCTATTCCGAGGGTGGATGGGTCGGATAATGAGATGTGTCACGTGTGTAATTTTCTTGAGACGTCTTGTATTATATTGTGATCATCCATATTGGAGTTTCATCTAAGTTCAACAACTGGAAACAAAAGAGGTTAACCTATATGGAGCTATTCAATTGTCGATGATGGTGAATTACGTCTACTTGGTTTGTTTTGTTTTGGTCGTGTTAACACTACTAGTTGTGAGATTATGTGTTGTTCTTCCATGTGTCACCAATAACTTGGAGAGTCAGAGCACAAAGCGCTACAGAGATAAGCAATTGATGATCCTACTAGGGTCAGGTGGTCACACAGGGGAGATGTTCCGAATGTTGAGCACAGTAGGCGACCTTACCGATGTTAAGGGGATTTGTTGGATCACAAGTTCAGGGGATACTACCTCACTGATCCATTTGAGAAAGTTCATTGAGAAGAATAACCTAACAAAGAATGATATCAAGGAGTTGTACAGAGCCAGAAAAGTTGGTGAAGGTCTTTCCTCCTCCGTTGTCTCTACGCTAAAGTCACTACTGCATACCGTGAACGAATTGGTGTTGGCGTCCAAACAGAGACCAGACATCCTCATCATGAACGGGCCTGGAACCTCTGTTCCATTATGCTATATATTCACAATCACCAACGTTCTGGGGATAACGAGGACGAAAATACTTTACGTGGAGTCACTGGCTAGAGTAGAAGACCTGAGCTTGAGTGGGAAGCTAAACTATTTGTTGGCACATCGCTTCTTGGTGCAGTGGCCCCAACTTGCCAAAAAATACAACAGGGCAGAATATCACGGGATTTTGGTTTAACAGAAGAGACGATTGACCTGGATGTCTTTAAGTAGTCCATTTCCGCTGCTTTGTAAGACTTGTGCCGTTCATCTATTTCTCTCTTCAGAATTGGGTTCCGCGCTATTGTTAAGCGACTTTCCGATTGGGAATATCTTTCGCTCTTCAGAATTGGGTAACGCGCTATTGTTAAGCGACTTTCCGATTGAGAATATTTTAATTCGCTGTCGCTTGACGTTAACGGAATGATCTGTGGAGGGCTCTCCTCGCTATATAAACAGCGCCAATTGCCCATCTCTTCACTCCACACATATTGCCTTCACTACCACAGGAACCCAGCAAATAAACCAATGTCCGCCACAGAAACTGCCACCACCCAGCAAGTGCTGCATTTGTCCCACGAGAAGAAAGAGGCTCCAAAACAGGGCATCCACAACTTGGCGATGGGATCACAAGAATATGTCAATAAGAGACCAGTGTTTGCGGATAAGCTTGAAGAGCGTAAATGGTTGTTGGAACATACTGCTGCTGCCTTCAGAGCCTTTGGTAGAAGAGACTTTGGTATCGGTATCGCGGGCCACATCAGTGTCAGAGACCCTGTAGACCCAGAACTTTTTTGGATCAACCCATTGGGGAAGCACTTCAGCTTGATCAAGGTCAGTGATCTAGTGCAAGTCGATAAAGATGGGAACGTTGTCGGTGGTAACACCAAGTGTGTCGTCAATGCTGCTGGCTTTAAAATTCACTCGGAGATCCACAAAGCAAGACCAGACGTCAACGCTGCATGTCACACTCACTCCAACTACGGTACTGCTTACTCCACATTCGGTCGTGAACTAGAGATGATAAATCAAGACGCATGTATGTTCTACAAGGCCCATTCAGTGTATGAAAACTTCGGTGGTGTCGTGCTAGAGAAGGAAGAAGGTGAAAGAGTCGCTAAATCCATTGGTCCAAAGGGTAAAGCAGTCATTCTACAAAACCATGGTTTGCTAACAGTGGGAGAAACTATTGATGAAGCTGCTTTCTTATTCATCGCAATGGAAAGATGTTGCCAGAATCAAATGCTTGCTGACTCGATAAATCCGAAATATGAAAAGAAATATATCAATGATGAAGAAGCTGCTTACACTTTCCATATGACATCCGATCCAGAGTCCTTGTACTTTGAGTTCCAAACCGAATACGAGTATGAACTAGAGATGACTAACGGAGCTTTTCTAAAATAATGATATATCTACTTCTTAATATATTTATTGATCAACTAAATCTTCATTTAGCCGTTAAGCTTTTGAAATTCAAGCTGTACTATGAAGCAATTAAGCTTTAGTTGTCTCGATGATAGCGTAGCTTATTACCTCCTCCGCACGTATTACCATGCTTACTCTCAGTCGGATACACATGACGCGCCTCTTCTTCACTTCCCAATGTCAGATGAGCTTAACAATTTTCCAAAGCTTCTTTGAGACTATGTAGGTTGAGTAAGTTGTTTGGCGGCTCGCTTTGTATTATGAGTTGCAGATGAAAAGAGTATATAATCCTAATCATCTGACATCTACGGCAAGTATATAAGCTTTGTGACTCGAAGTAGATATCATTTGTCTATTACCCATCGTGTAGCAAATTGGGAGTACCATTTTCCTAATTGTGAATGCTAAAACAGAGGCACTTACTAAGTGCTCGATACACGTGACCTGTCATGTGAGGTATGTTACCCGGGTGGAAATTTTCTGGCATAGAAAAAAATCTTTGTTTACATTGGCTTGAACACCGACTTGACAAGATACAAATTCGTCCTCAATCAAACCACTTTAGCCGTTTATAATGACTCAAGAAGCTGCTCCTGCTCCTGTAGTGGTGCATTCCACGGGGAAGAAGTTGTTGAATGAGCTTTTGGAGTCCTCGACCTCTTTACCATCAAGAGATTCCGATCTTGGATCAATTCAACTAGGTATCAATGAAATCAGAAAAAAAGCAAGCAGATTGCGTAAGTCTAGCTTACAAGGTGAAAGAGATGATAACTTGACCAAAGCTCATTATCTTTTGGCTGGTAATGTTGCCATTGAAACCATTGAAAGTGAACTTAAATCCTTGGAAAGAAACAAGGGTCTTGAATCAGGAACCAAAACTCAAATCCAAAGTACTGATCTTGACAGTTACCTGAGATCTAAAAAGAATGAAAACATCCTTTCTGCAATCGAACAATCCTTGAGCTCTGCTTCTAAAGACTTTGATAATTTTGTTAGTCAAAACATTTCCTTAGATTGGAAACAACGCAGAGATGAGATCAGAGAAGCATTTGGTATTGTATTGAGCCACAAGAATAGCTCCGACAAGAAACAGAAAACGTCGGGTGACAAACATCCAATCACTTGGGGTAAGATGTTCAAAGTACTTGATGATAACACTTCAAAGTTGAATGTTAATGAAAATTATTTGATGCGTGGTAAGTTTGAACAATATGCCAAAATCGTCAACAAACTGAACAATTATAGACAAGCCGTTCAAGGTAACATCAAGCCAGAAGAAGATTTTGACCTATCAAAAGAATTTATCGAGATCTTCAAGTCCGGCTCAGACGCAAAGTCAAGACAATTCTACGAGAGTTGGCAAATTATTTCACAGTTAAGATCAGCATCTTCGAGACCAAGTGATCCACAAACTTTTAACAATAGAACTGTTCAAAAGGCAAGAACTCATTTAGAATTGCAATTTTTCGAGTACATTGATAACATTTACAAGAACAAGGTCGCCGATAAAGGTCTTCCTACAATCGTGAATAAAGTTAAAAGTTTTATTGAATACCAAAAGCTAAACTCAAATGGTAACTTGATGATTGTTAATGGTATTCCGATCTGGGCTTTGATCTTCTACCTATTGAGAGCCGGTTGTGAAGAAGAAGCCTTGAACTTAGTGCTGGAAAACCAACAAGTCTTCAAGAAGGTTGAGCAATCATTTGTTCCATACTTTAAAGCATACGTCAACTCACAAGATAAGAGACTACCACAGCCATTAATAGCCAAGATCCAAACAGAATTTAATGACCACATCAAGAAATCAATCGATGGTGACCCATACAGATATGCAGTGTACAAGATCTTGGGTAGATGTCAACTATCAAGAAGAAACATCTCAAACATCGCATTAACCATTGAAGATTGGATCTGGATGCACTTAATGCTTGTCAAAGATGACACCCAAACAGAATATGAACCAGTTCATGAAAAGTACACCTTATCTGACTTCCAACAAATAATATTATCCTACGGTCCTGCCAAATTTGAGACCAATTATCTACAGGTTCTATTGTTGAGTGGGCTATACCAAGAAGCTATCAAATATGCATTAGAGACCAGTGAAATCGATGGTGTCCATCTAAGTATTGGTCTTGCCTACTATGAGCTATTACAAAAATCCTCGGCTGATGAAACTGTCTTGAATGAAAGAGGTACCAAATTCAGCAAGTTGTTGGGTTCCTTTATTAAGAGTTTCAAATTCTCAGATCCAAGAATTGCTGTTGAGTATCTAATTTTGATCTGTTTATTCCAAAAGCAAGTTTCCACATCTCACGAAGCTTTGAAAGAAATCATTTTGGAAACCAGAGAATTTGCTATCTTGCTAGGTAAGGTCAATTCATCAGGTGTTAGAGTTCCAGGTAAGATTGGACAAAGAAAGTCATTGATTTCACTAGATCAGGATTTCCTAAATAAAGTCACTGAACAAGCTGCCATCGTTGCTGATAAAGAAGGTAGAATCTACGACAGTTTGTTGTTATACCAGTTAGCTGAAGAATACGAAGTTGTCATCTCGATTGTTAACAGGTTATTAGGTGAATATTTATCAAATGCTGAATTAGATCAACCTTTAATTGACGGTAACAATGAAAACAATCCAATTTTGATTGCTCAAAACCTGTTAGAAGTTTATCAAAACATTTCAATTAAGAATAGATCAGTTTGTCAGAAATTATTAAGGATTTCAGATATTAGACAACTATTCTTGGAGAAAGAGTACGATGCTACATTGAGACAGTTGGAGTCATTAGATTTATTACCGGTTAGTCCACATAGTAACCTAAGTTCCATCAGATTGAAAGCTGAAGAATTGACATACCTCGATGAAAACATCTTGAGAAACATTCCAAACCTATTAATCATCACTATGACTTCAGTTGCTCAGAGTAAAGAACAAATTTCAAACAGTGCATTAAACAACTCTATCAAGGAGGAGAAGGCTAAGGAACTGAAATTAATCGGTAAGAACTGTGTTGTCTTTGCTGGTATGGTGCAATACAAAATGCCTAGGGAAACCTTCAGTTTGTTGATCGGTCTTGAAGCTCTATTATGATGACTTGTATATCCATGTTTAGAATTTTGCAAAGCAATGTAATTTAGTTGTTAAGTTTGGAACGTAGTATTATATGGAAGTTTCTCCCATGTTCTCTTTTTTATGTTCCTTGTTGTCGTGGTGTTCGTGGTCATGATGATGATGATCGTTATTAGACTTCTTCTTCTTCTTTGAATAATCTGGCTGGATCTCATAAGAGTTTGGGCTCGGTAGTTTCTTCAGATTCTTCTTCTTTCTTCTCTCTCTTCTATCTTTGTTGCTAGCCCCTTCATCTTCACTCGATGATGAAGAGGATGAAGATGATGATGATGATGAACCACAACTACTGCATTCCTCATCTTCGGCATCAAAATCCTTTTGTGGGTGGAAAATACAGCAAACTATTAAAGTTAGTACATAATCTTAAAACTTTATCTCAAAAGATACTCACTCTTAGACTTTTTCTTATCCATAAACTCATTGTCAACGGTACCTTCTTCCCATCTAACTCTTGGTCTTCTTGTTGGTTCGGGCTCAACAGATCCTCGCAGATTAAGCACTGGTTCAACGTGTTCAACGACCGGTGGGGCCTCTGTCTGTGTCTGTGATCTAGTTCCCGACGTACGAGTATTTGATTGTGTCATATTTTGAATAGTCGTTAGTTGTAATCTTAAAGGGTTTGGGTCCTTTTTGAAGGCAAATCAACTGATCATGACGTTTCGCTAAAGTTGTTAGCTCAACATCCAAACACCATTAAAATAAAGACTACTTAGTACCCAGCTCCCCATAATTTCAGACCTCTGAAAGTGATCCATCTAATTATAGCTGTGTTCTCACTCTATAAGCTGATGGTTGGATATACAAGTTTACTGTAGTGCCCTTCTTAAGCTTTCAAGTAACATCTTTAATTTTTCGAACTCTTCTTTTAATGACTTTATTCATTTTTGTTTTACAAAATAGCAAATCAAGTTAGACTTCAAAGAGCAAAAAAATACTAAAGCCCAAACTAGGAATCTTGTATCTCTCGTATGCTAAAAGCATCAGTAAAATTTACCTGCACCACTTAACTACACAGAAATCTCAGTATTTATTGAGTTATAATAGCTTTAGTACAACGTCCGAAGGGACATCCGTCGGTCTCATTTTGGTGTCAAAGTTTGCCCGTAACAAGATGGCAGAAAATCAAAGTTCAAACTAATTACTACTACGTATTGTGATCACAAAGTAAACGTCTCATTAGCGATAATTAAGCACCACATCACTATTCAGTGTTGCGTGTCTTTTAGGCATTGAAAAGAGATATGCTATCATGTAAGTGTTTGTACTCATTTTCATTTTCAACGATACCTGTGGTGGTAGTGATTTTCAGACCTCACCTCACCTCCAAATTGGGCTTCAATATTCGTCATCTTTGGGACTACAATTTCTCAAAGCACTACTTTACGGTGCCCAAAGACAAAATATCAAGGGGGTGACACGAAATCAATCGACTTTACCTAATGAGGAAATGAAAGTAAAAGTCTCTAGGAGGCCTTGGAGAATTGCATCCATTTTCGTGTATATCTTAAACGTTTCACATCGTTAATCTTTGTGATCTTTCAATCTGTTAAGATCATCAGGCCTTAAACAAGTTAAGCCAATCAAGGAGCGCTAAAGCCCTTCAGCGAAACAAACAATTAGGCAAGAAGGACTTACCTGCCTTGATCCAACAAGGATAAAAGCGGTAATTTGGTTGAAACCTTATAACTGTACTCCTTTGATCGAGATTACGACATGATCGATCTGAACCTTAATAAAAGCCAGATCGAGACAAACGAGATGGACAGGACACGTTAACCAGCAGGTGTTTTTTTAATTTAATTACCAAAGAGGGCAACAAATTGAGACAGCATAAGGCAATCAACTAATCGATCAATAGTACCTTGATCTACCCCACGTAAGCCTGCTTATAATAGACCCGTTTATTCGATTACCTGAAGATACGCGAAGTGCCTTAATTGTTCGCGCGGAACTTTCTTAAATTAACCGAAAAAGGTAATGATATTTTAGCGAACGCGAGTAATCTTACATCCCAAAGGCAAAAAGATGTCCATTGACAGGCACTTTATTGCACGCGTGGGATGCAATTACCATCATCTATGCACATTTGCGTTGTAATGGACTTTAAAGAACGTGTGAAGGCACATTGATGACGTTTGATTCTCACTGGGTTAAATGAGCGCGATGAGGGCTCAAGTTAAACTTTGCGGTTAACACACCAACATGGTTTATTTTTAACACTTACACAGCGATAGATCAGGTCTCAGATCTACGTTAGCTGGACTCTGAGAATGGACTTTCCAAGAAGCAGGAGGACCTCCAAGGTGCGTAGTAAGCCCTGTTATTTTAATAATTTTATTTCTTTTCCAAACGAGTTGGTCAGAAGAATATACAGAATGAAATTGAGTTTAAGCTCCTATTTTCAATTCAGCCTTCAAGTTTTCATAAAAGTTACATAATTAGTTTACCTCAGAGAGCAAACAAACTGTCCAATCTCTTTACAAGTTGTGGAGTCTTTAATTTCGCAACCTTCCTTCAACTTCCGCCGTTACAACGTCGAATTCGGCACATGGTTTGGCCTTTGGCGATACCTGCATCTTTCTGCATAGTTAATTTCTGTATAGAGAGTGATTTGCAGCTGTCCAACAACTATGTCACGTAATGAACAAGTATTTATGTGTGCATTTCAAGATTCTCGGTTTTAGCACAAATTGGCCGAAACCTTTGTCATTTCTAGCGGACAGCCCCTATTCTATTTGGGGATCAAAACTTTAAACTTTACTAAGGCGAACCCACTTTGGTATCTGTTGACAAAAATAAATAAATAAACACAACAAAAGAAAAACAAGGAAAAACCACACAACATTCTAACGCTGTATTTGTGAACATGTCAACGCCCATAAGTGAAACGAAAGCAGATCGACTAACTGTCTCATACAGAACAGGATAATACGAACAATCCGTGAGAGGGAATAGAGTATATAGAATACAGCTCGACAAGCTTAATTTACAGTGAATGTAATTAACCTTCGGATCGACTTTGGACTAAATACAATACTAAGTGATTAGCTTCCTTTTACCCAGTGACTAATAGATTGCTTTGCTTCTCCCGTAAACTAATAATAGTGGATTTAGGGTTTTGTTATAGGTGAACTTGGTCGTATCTAGTACTACGACGGATTGCGAATCTAATAATAGTTAGCCTTGCTTCGGTGCTTGGGGAAGCGAAGGCTATTAATAAAACGAATAAATGAGAACGTAGAAGTGACACAGGACTAATAAATCTTGTAAGGATTAAGCACTGACTTTCAATTTAAATACTCATATCCAAATATTCATATATGCTTACTAAAAATACCCGGACTATTCGCTTGGTTAATCTTACTAGATTTTCTATATCCAACAGCTTAGATCTTGCTTGCGAATGCTTACTACAGCATAGATACTCGATATGAAGACTTCTAAAACGAATAGATTCTCATCTCTGAAAGCTTACAAGGTTTAACATATTGATCCAAACACATTCATTGAAGAAGAAAATCATAATTAGAGCGATTTGACAGATCATCATTATGGTATGTATGATTAGGTCCGCTCTAATTGCAATAAGTATACAGGTGCAAGAGCTTACTCCGAGGTCAGACCCGAGAAGTCAATCCTTCGAAGGGATAAACACATGTGTATATCTGATCGTCTATATCGTTGAACCAAATTGATTCGAGTCATACGTAAATTAATTAGATGGCTCTCTTTCTCGAAAAGCTATTATAGCGTACAAACGCTGTCAAGTACGCTGAGTAAGCAGTCATTGTAAACAAACTGAGGAGTTTAGTGTGGGAGAAAATGCCCAACATTTCAATAATTCTAGGCATAGACCACCTGGGTGGCCTGCTAATAAGCGCCCATCGGATAGAGTACGAATCGAATCGGTCACGTGTACCGAGGATCTTGCCTCCAGGTGCGTATCAATCCTTGAAGTCTTTACTAATGAGATCTACGCTTGAAAGCGTACCAGCCAGTAAGGTAGGGCCAGGAAGCTTCCCCTTACTGAACAAATGTAACGCAACATTATTACAGAACTGAGTGTAGACCAGGTACCGATTTGTTCACTTCCAGGTTCTTTTGAAATCTTAAGTTGCTCCAGTCTCTCCATTTTTCATAGTGTCCCATTTTTGGTTCATTTACTGTTTACTACCCAAACAAAGCGAATTAATATTGACAGGCGCAGACGATGGCATATATGTGCATAATGCAGCAGAAATGCATACGCGTTCCTGAGTTTGAGGTACCAGGGATCATATTTATGAGAATTGCAAGCTGAAAAAGAGGCTGAAAAACACTGGAAAGATAGCTATCTGAAGAGCTCAGAATTGATTTTAGCCTGGTGTAGTTTGTATATCCATCTGTGTCCACATGGCTGAGATATTCTCTTTTTGCTGCTAGGATCTGGATTTCACAAGCTCCCCTCGTTTTTTTAATTTTATTTGCACCACCTTACTGTGGTTTGCATATACACGAACTTTTACGCAGGTTCTGCCTAGCAGATGCTGTCTAGCATATGACGATATGAAAGGATCGAAACCAAAACACGCTTGGCGGAGCCTGCAAAGGCTTGAACCTCGCAGTGGGGAGCCTCACACTACGCCAGGGGGAACAACAAAATGGGCCTCTATTAGTTAAGGATCCAATTGTTAGTGAATTATTCTCCTACAAATCGTCGTTAAGTCGCACAGCAACAGTCCTGGACATCAAAAAACTTCATTACCACCTGCTCAATTGTGGCAAATTGTTGACATCCATATATAGGTGAATTGAAGCTAATACAAGATTAATAACTGTAATGTTGATGTACTTGCCATGACAGCTGTATAACTATTCAGTTTAAAGTTTCTCTCCTTTCGCACATGCAAGGATTGCACACCCTAGAAATGGAAATGTAGTTTCCCATTTGAACCGATATTTTAGACTCCCATCACCCCCCCCTGTATGTAGATCATAAGTCATACATATTTTTTACTGGGCTTGATGTCCTTTAGCGAGTGTGGTGTCCGGATGTTACGGGAAACGGGAAACGCTAGAGACACGGTTTTAACCTTGTAAGGTAATAGTAATAACTCTAACACATCGACGACGACAACCTTCGTCAAAGCTTTCAAGGTGAATGAGCGATGGAATGATATGAGACTATCATACGATGAGACTTGTTGAGCGACTTTCATTCTCGGTTATTTGCAATTCGAGACGACCAATTGAGGTTTGTGAGGCCCTTGTTCGATTGAAGAAGGATTTGCAATGATATTCAGTTATGCGTCGAAGAAAAGAGGGTTGCCCACAATTTCTACAACAGATCAGCACTTACACAAGAAAAGGAAAGGTCACAAATTAGTGGGTACAGGATGTTTCAAAGAGCTGGTAATGTTCGCTTCCGTTGTTTGGTACATTATGATTGATTTCAGTGTTTATTACGGTCGTTATGCCAAAGTTATATTTATCTAAAGTGCCAACCAAAACCCCAGATCTTGAAAAGGCACAGGAACGAACTTGAAGCAGCAGGCCAAAATATCAAATTAGTTTGTTTGCAGCCCAATTCGGCAGTTCATTTTACGCCTTTGAAGTTAAACGCGGGTCATTGGTTCTCGCCTACATAAGTCTTGTCCAAGAAGGGGAATTTATTTCAAGAAATTGATCTGCAATTATCTATGATTCGAAGGAGAAACTTGCATATGCAGGATTGTGATGCATAAAGATGCTGCGAGTATAGGTATTAGGTTTTTTTCTCACCGTTTACCGTATACCATGTTTTGAAAGACTTGCAAATCAAACTAAAAAAGACTCACAGGAAAGCCAACGAAATTGGATATATAAAGTGCATTGATTTCCCACTTCTACAAATCTAGTATACGTTTAATTCATCATCAAGTTTGAGCTTTGAACACAAGTCATTCGTTTAATTCTTTTAACCATGAAGCTTTCAAACTTAGTTAGTCCATTATTCTTATGGTCATTCTTCCAATTATCAGCTTTTGCTCAAATCTCAATTCCTAATGTCGGTTCATTGGTTCCTGATGTCAGTTCTGCTCTCAGCTCTGCTGCCGCTGAACCAACTGCTGCTTCCGGTATCGAAACCGTTACCACTTCATTAGGTTTATCCACCGTTGTTAGCGACATCTGTACTTATGCTACTGGTACCACTGTTCTAGAAGGTAAAACTTTAACCTGGGGTTACGATGTTGCTGCTTTAGAAGACACTACTACTAGAAGAGTCTTAGCCACCATTGAAGCTAAACAATTTGCTATTACCTGGTACTTCCAATTTGAAGGTGGTGCTGACTCTTTCAAAACTTACGTTGCTGGTCCTGATTACCAAGATGTTGCTGGTCAAGTTAACTTGGAAACTGGTGAAGCTATCATTTCTTACATTGCTCAATTATCAACTTCAACTTACTTAGGTTCTGTTTTGAACTTCTGTTTGTTAGAATACATTGGTTTCCAATGGCAATTCAACGACGATGTCTACTTGTTCTACACCAACAACTTAGGTTCAGCTATTGTCCAAACCTTAGAAGACACTGTTTGTACCGTTTTGAACTTGTTAGATATCTGTCACGTCTACACTGCTCAATTGGACTTTGAATGTAACGACTTCAGCGAATGGACTAGCGGCTGTGATGCTACCACCACTTTAGGTGAACCATCATCATCAGATGCTTCCTCTGCTGCTTCTTCATCTGCTGAATCATCCGCCGAATCTTCAGTTTCCTCAGCTGCTTCCTCCTCAGCTGCTTCTTCAGCTGCTTCCTCAGATGCTTCTTCAGCTGCTTCCTCAGATGCTTCTTCTGCTGCTTCCTCAGATGCTTCTTCTGCTGCTTCCTCAGATGCTTCTTCTGCTGCTTCCTCAGATGCTTCTTCAGCTGCCTCCTCAGATGCCTCTTCAGCCGCTTCATCTGATGCTTCATCCGCCGCTTCATCTGATGCTTCATCCACCGCTTCCTCAGTTGCTTCCTCAGCTGCTTCATCTGATGCTTCTTCCGCTGCTTCCTCAGCTGCTTCTTCCGCTGCTTCCTCAGCTGCTTCATCAGGTGCTTCTGATGCTTCATCCGCCGCTTCCTCAGCTGCCTCATCAGGTGCCTCAGATGCTTCCTCTGCTGCTTCATCAGCCTCATCTGATGCCTCATCTGCTTCCGATGTCGTTTCAGCCTCTGCTTCTGCTTCAGGTATCCCAACTCCAGAAATTGAAGGTGCTTTGATCAATGACCAACCAGTCTGGACCATCACTGTTCAAGGTCCAGCTGTTGCCGTTGAATTTGACGGTAACAACGCTGGTACCAACTTCGAATTCCAATCTGTTTCATTCTCCGTTGCTGGTACTCCAGTTGAAGGTGAATCATCAGTCCAAGGTGCTACCTACACTGCTTCTTACCCAGACGCCGTCGCTGAAGGTGAAGATTTGATTTTAACTGTTGTTGGTCAAAAGACTGGTGCTGGTCCATTCACCCAAGATGTCACTGTCACTGTTAACAACGGTGTTGCTAAATTAGTCAAGAGAGCTACTCAATCATTCGACTTGTCTAACACCATCGCTGACAGCGCTGCCTCTTCAGGTGCTTCCGGTGCTCCTTCCGCTTCTGCTTCCGATGCCTCAAACACTGCTTCTGAAGCCACCACCGTCCCATCTCCATACACCACCACTTACACTACCGAAAGTGAAACTGACACTGGTTTAGTTTCATTCTACCCAACCACTGATTCTTCAGATGACTTTGCCACTGGTACTACCACCATCCCATTAACTGTTCCATCTCCATACACTACCACTTACACCACCGATGGTGAAACCGACACTGGTTTAGTTTCATTCTACCCAACCACTTCTTCAGGTGGTGCTTTCGCCACTGGTACTACCACTTACCCATTAACTGTTCCAAACCCATACACTACCACTTACACTGATTCTGAAGGTTCAACTGCCACTGGTTACGTTTCTTACTACCCAACCTCTGCTTCAGATGGTGAATTCGCCACTGGTACTACTACTTACCCAATTTACTTGTTCGTTGTCACTGATGTCCACTCCAATGTCAAGACTTTAAGTGTCACTGTTCCATGTGAAACTGCTACTGCTACTGGTTCAAACGGTGAAAAAGAAACTCAAGTTATCACCAAGGTCGGTACCACTGACTCCAAGGGTGAAGCTACTATTGCTGATGTTACCTCTCAAATTGTTGAATCCACCACCACTGTTAACGGTCAAGCCTCCACTGTCATCGTCACTGTCCCATGTCACATCTGTGAACACAAGGCCACTGAATCAACTGCTCCAGCTGCTGAAACTTCTGCTCCAGTTACTGTTGAATCTGTTTCAAAATCTGAAGGTGTTGCTTCATCATCATACACTACTGTTGTCACCACTGAAACCGTTAACTCTGAATCTTCAACCATCACTTCAGTCTACACTTCAACTGTCTACTCTACCGTTCCAGTTGAATCTGCCTCAACCACTGCTCCAACTTGGTCAGCCTCCACTACCACTTACGCTCCAGAATCATCTGTTGCTACCATTTCTACTCAACCAGCTCCATCAAGCCCAGCTGTTGTTTCAACTTTCGAAGGTGCCGCTCCAGCCAACAATGTTAGAAGCTGGTTCTTCTCATTAGCCTCCCTATTATTGGTTGCCGCCTTTTAATGACCTGTCATTTATTTTAATTGCATCTTTCTTTATCACTTTATTCAAAATGGTTTGTGCTTTCCAGTCTAATTACCCAACAGACAATTTCCATTGTTTCTAATGCTTAATGAATGGTTGAATTCGGCCTTGATGTTATCATTAGCAAGTGTTATTTTATACCTTTCTTATACAGTCCATAGTTTCAAATGTGACGTTAACCTTTAATTTTTGCTTTTTATAGGGGATTTAGATAGAGTTGCAAGTACAAGATACCTTTCCTTTTAAGATTTAAAACACTACAGTAGTTACCTTTAGCTCTTTAATTAGAATCATAACAAGTAAAATTATTTTTGTTGGAATTTGACTGGAGCTCTGTCAAAGTGCTAACTTCTATTAATGTTTATTACCGTATTGACTTCGTCATAGTGGACCCTGTTCCCGTTTTTCTGACCCTGTCACTTCCTCTTGACTCCGACCTACCCCACTGGGACAAGGGGATTTTAAGCGTTCGATCTAGATAAAAATTTGATAAGAAAAGAATTCAACCGGATCTATACCGAAGAGACTTCAAGACCATAAAAAGGACGCTGTGATGACTGAAGAGGTTATCTTTCTCGGTGTGCATGAGCCTGCGGACACAGACAAGTACAGAACCGCGAAGGATCTCTTTTCAGGGACCATTGGTGGGATCGCGCAAGTGTTAGTTGGTCAGCCGTTCGATACTGTGAAAGTGAGACTAGCTGCCGATACCAATGGGCAGTACCGTGGTGCTGGTGATGTTGTCAAGAAGCTGGTGGCACAGGAGGGTCCTAGGGGCTTCTACAAAGGTGCATTGACTCCACTGATCGGTGTTGGTGCCTGTGTGTCAATCCAGTTCAGTGTCAATGAGTACATGAAAAGAGTCACTTTTAAAGGCGCAAAAGACCTTTCAAGTACACAGTATTACCTTTCAGGGTTAGCTGCCGGTCTAGCGAACTCTGTGGTGGCTTGTCCTATCGAACATATCCGTACAAGGTTACAAACCCAGATAACGGGGAAACTTGGTCCGCTAGATATGATCAAGAAGATTCATGGTCATAGTGGGGTCAGTGGTATCTTTAGAGGGCAATTACCAACTGCTCTACGTGAAGCTCACGGTATGGGTCTATACTTCTTGTCATATGAATGGTTGATCAAAAGAGACACCACTAAAAATTCAATTGAAAGAAGTGACATTCCAGGTGGGAGATTGTGTCTATACGGTGCAGCATCTGGTTTGGTCTTGTGGTTGGGGATCTATCCTATTGATTTAGTCAAATCTAGATTGCAAACTGATAGTCTTGAAAAACCGGTGTATAAAGGTTCTTTAGACGTCATCAAATCTACTTGGAGGACTCAAGGTATCAAGGGTTTCTTTAAAGGGTTCACCCCAACAATCTTGAGAGCCGCGCCAGCCAATGCTGCCACCTTTTACGCCTTTGAGCTTACGATGAGAGCCCTTGGCTAGAGAAGCCTTGAACATGTTATATATAAAGGTTTTGAGTACTACTTCGTTGATTGGTTTTTTGATGGTCATTATTAGTTTATAGATCTGTGTTAATACTATACATTCTAATCTTCTTCTAGTCTTCTTAACAAGTAATCGACTTCAACTTTCTTGGTTAATGGGATAACCCACTGTTCGTAGATCTTTGCCAAGTATTCAGGACTAACTTTGTTAGCTTGTTTCAAAGTTGGGTCAGTACCATAAGCTTTACCCTTTTCGATTAATCTTTCTAAGATTTTCTTCTCCACAGCTGAGTTAGTGATGGCATCTTCGATACCTTTGATGTCTTTCTCTTTGATCAGTCTTGTGTACAATTCACGTTCATTTTGGAATTTGGCTTCAGCAACGAATTTACCAAAATGAATTCTTCTTGATAGAGCTTGCAAGTTTTCAATGTCACAAGTGACGCAACTACCGTAATTTTCAGGTTGTTCACCTTCACCAGAGCTGATTAGTGGGACGATGTGCTCGATGTAGTTCTCTTTAATTAGGTCATTGATATTGACTTCGTTAGAGTATGAAGCTAAGATCTTCGGATAGTCTATGGATGGTAATAATGGCTTTAGGATGTCTTGTGGGAAGAAAGGGACTTCATCTGGGGATTCAAATCTTCTAATCTGGGATTGTAGTTTTTCCAAATTGACCAAGGTCCAGTCAAGGAATGAACCATCAAAATCTGGGATATGAAATTTGTTCTTCTCGTACACTGAAGGCATCTGTTTGAACTGGGATCTCTCAATGAAGTTGAAGATGATGGTGTCCTCCATACGCACTAGTACATCTCGAATATTCTGTAAGTTGAGCACGGACTCTGGGTTCAGGAAATCCATTTTTGGTTGTGATTTAGTCGCTGTTAAAGACGGGTCCAGTGACATTAATTTTTGTAAATTCTATTTTTTTTTCTCTATCATAATTCAATGTGGAGATTAAAGAAGAACTTAAAAGTTAAGAGACCCTACTAAAAAGCTATTTATATCCATTTATTTCCTGTCATAAAACCCATATTTTCCCTTTGAATCAAACAGCCTTGTATCCCATAACTTCCTCAACCAATTTATCGTTTTCCTTTGCAGATATGTCTAGTTTCTCCTTCTCAACGTATAAACTGAACGTTCTGAACCACAAAAATCTTCTGATTCTGGAGATTCTAGAGTCATCAAGACCGTAGTTCGAGTAGGACATTGCTAAATCACTCTCACAGTCGTCATGTATCTTTCTTCTTGCCAGAACATCTTTTTCAACGTTCTCTAGAATGAGCCATCCTTGGACAGAGGCAGACACGATCATGATGGCCACCAGGGCTGCTAAAATCTTCATCTTCTCCTGTTTTAAAGCTGGATCGTTCATGTCTCTCACATTCTGGTAGTCCTCCCAAGTTCCTGCATTCCAGTAAGCGTGATCATTCCACTTAGGATCATGCTGTGCGGTATAAGCAGCATTTGGGTTTGCTCTGTGTCTGAAAGGGTCGCTAATAAAACCGTGAGTGTCCAACCAGCCAATCTTGTGTTGATCATAGAGAGCTCTCTTTCGATTATCCCGTAGCAAGTTGTACGCTTCTGTTAGCATCTTGAACCGTTCACTTTTACCTTCGTGGGTTAAAGTGGCACCTTTATGATCTAGTAGCACTTTGTTACTTGCAATATCTGGGTGATAGATTTTGGCTACTTTAAAGTACTCCTTCTTCAGTCGGGCCGGATCGAAGGAGCCCTGTCTAATATTGAGCACTTCATAGGGAGTAGGGTTCTTAGAGAAGGGCCATTCTTCGTGGTAAAAACCACCCTCATTGCTATCTTTGGCGTAACATCGCATAAAAAGCTGAGGATTTTGCAGAATCCGAGCTTGGGACAGAGATGTTGGTCTTTGAAGCAGTCGAGGCACCATTACAGATAGCTTGGGCAGCAATATGAGCTTTGAAAGTGGTGTAGGCGATGTTTTAGGAGAAATGAAGGAGATATTCAATTCGGCTTTTACGTCATCTCTTTCAATTCAGATAATATACAAAATGGGTGCGAAAGATCAACTTCTTTACTGTTAACAGCAAACGGCCAAAATACCTGCAATTAAACCTCACAGATGTCGCCAAAGTGAACCAAAGGAATGAAACACAAACGGGAAAATGGCCTGTGAAACTCCAAACTCAAATCCCACCATTTCTATGCTCTCCCACAATTGTTTTGTGTTAGATTTTGTGGTATCTGATATGTGAATCACAAATTCCACAAAAAGGCTTCTAAGTTTGGAAAGATTCCCAGATTAGAGCCTGAGACGATTACTCTAATACAGTAGAGCTGAAGGTTCGTCACGGTCACAGATGTCGGTGCTTAGCAACAGCAACTCGGTTAACTTTCCACGCAAAGGTACACCAAAACAGGCTGGTTACACCGTTTATGAGAAGGCCAATTTTTATATTGATTCTCGTTATCAGATACAGAGTATTTTGGGTAAAGGCTCTTACGGTACAGTATGCTCAGCCTTGGATCTTTCTAACAAGAATCGTCCAATTCCTATCGCAATCAAGAAAGTTTCCAACATCTTCACTAAGGAGGTGTTATTGAAGAGAGCTGTCAGAGAATTGAAGTTGATGAGGTTCTTTAAAGGTCAACGAAACATTGTTGGTTTATGGGATCTAGATATTGTCTACTGTCAGCCCTATGATGGTCTTTATTGCTTCCAAGAGTTAGCTGATTATGATTTGGCAAGAGTTATTCATTCATCTGTCCGGTTCTCGGAGTTCCATATCCAGAGTTTCCTATACCAGATTCTATGTGGGTTGAAATATATCCACTCAGCTGAGGTTATACATAGAGATTTAAAGCCTGGTAACATATTAGTGAATATCCAAGGGGTGTTGAAAATTTGTGACTTTGGTTTAGCTAGAGGTATGTCACCAAAGTATTTGAAACCAAGACCTAATGCCATTACAAACTACGTCGCCACAAGATGGTACAGAGCCCCAGAATTGTTATTGAGTAGAAAGAACTACTCCAAGGCTGTTGACATGTGGGCAGTTGGCTGTATCTTTGCTGAACTATACGGTAGAAGACCCTTGTTCATTGGTAATGACCAAATTCATCAAGCTACTGAGATTTTGAAGATATTGGGCACGCCACCGAAAGAGATCATTTTAAAGTATGGTACAAGTCTAGCATGGGATTTGTTCAGTCCTCCAAATCCAACTTATAAGCCTCAAAAGTGGTGTGAAGTGTTCCCACATGCCACAGACAATGCACATAGTTTGATGGAAAAGTTGTTATGTTGGGATACCACCAAGAGATTCAATGTCGATGAGTCCATTAACCACCCATTCCTACAGCAAGTGAGAGATATCGATGAAGAAGCCACGTCTTACGATGTTTTCGACTTTAGCTTTGAGTCTAGAGCCACTACATTGAATGATTATAAGATCTTGATCCACGACGAGGTTGAAGCCTTCAAAGTTGAGAGAATGGGGAGTTTGTACAGAGAAAAGACGAAGGCTTTCGCAAGCTAATGCCTAAGCTGAATAAAAGACGCAGAAGTAGAGGAAGAAGAATCACAACCGTAAAATTCGCTGAAAGCTTCCACATCGTAATAATCAATAGTTCTGTGCCCTGGCGACAATTCGCGGGTCTGTTTACATCAAACCGATATACGATAAAATAATCTATTTTTATAGCTAAAGACAACTTTAAGGCCATCATTTGACACTATTTCAGCCTCGTATACCACCTAGAGCCACAATGGGAGCAGAACTTTCATTGATGGCACCCACTGCGGCATCAATTGCCGTGTCGGCCTACGTTGACGTCCTCGAGCAGATACAGTATAGAAGACAGATTGGATCATCTAGATTCTTAAAGACGATAAAGGCGAATGATCCCGATGGTGCTGTTGTTGTAAAATTATTTATCAAACCAAATGAGGCCATTGATCTGAAGCACTGGGCGAATGTCATACAGGCTCAGAAGAACAAGTTGAATGATGTACCTAGTGTGCTCCCTTATTCTAAGATTATTGAAACAGATAGAGCAGGTTACCTTATAAGGCAGTTTGTCAAGACTAACGTTTACGATAGAATCAGTACGAGGCCCTTTCTTGAGGATATTGAGAAGAAATGGCTCGCCTTCCAGCTGTTGAACACATTGAACGAGTGTCATGAGAGAGGAGTTACACATGGTGATATTAAGACCGAGAACATACTAGTGACATCGTGGAATTGGGTCCTATTGACCGATTTTGCCCCATTTAAGCCCGTATACCTACCTGAGGACAACCCTGGGACCTTCTCCTTCTATTTTGATACATCACAGAGAAGAATTTGTTATTTAGCACCGGAAAGATTCCTCAGCTATGAAGAAGAAGGCGAATTGGACTCATTGAACAATGCCGCTGTAACTACTGAGATGGATGTTTTCAGTTTAGGCTGTGCCATTGCTGAAATCTTTCTTGAGGGTTCTCCAATATTTACACTATCACAATTATACAAATACAAAAGAGGTGAATACGTTCCAGATTTGAGTGGGATCAATGATGGCTCCGTGAGAAACTTGGTTTTGGATATGATTCAACTAGACCCAACGAAAAGACCCTCTGCAAGTGTACTACTACAAAAGTACAGAAGCTTAGTATTCCCAGAGAATTTTTACAGCTTCCTGTATGAATACTTGAAAAGTTTCTATGAAGATGTGCCATATGCTAAGAATGGCGACATTGAAGAATGTGATCTAAGGATTAACAGACTCTATGGTGACTTTGATAAGGTCTCATACCACTTAGGATACAAGTACGATACAGAAAAGGGGTCAAAGACCAAGCAAAATCCACATTTTGGGGAAACATTGCCCTTCAAGCTGTCATTACCTGGGGTGCCCAAAGGTTATGAACTGAGGTCCACTTCAAAGATTGTTGGTGAAACGGAAGACACAGCGTTGATTCTACTTAGTTTGGTATTCACATCTTTGAGAAATGTTCGTGAAGAAAAGTCAAGGACTCAGGCCCTTGAACTAATCTTAGCACTATCAGAGAGAATCCATGACGAGGGGAAACTTGATAGATCATTGCCCTACGTCATTTCCTTGTTGAATGACTCTTCTGTCAACGTCCAAGCTACTGCACTAGTCTGTTTGACACAGTTACTGATGCTAGTTGACGTTATTGGCCCTGTTAATATCCTGCTGTTCCCTGAATACATCATTCCAAGACTGACAAATTTGCTGAGCCAAGCTTCTCCTTATGTTAGAATGACTTTTTCCATCTGTTTACCACACTTGGCTCAGATTTCATTAAGATTGTACGACATGACATCAATATTAAAGTCAAATGTGTTGGAGAATTTGATTGATCCAGAAACTGAGAATGGTGGTATATCTTCAACCGGGATGTTTGAAGTTTCCAAAGAAAGTCTCATCGTTGATTTTGAAACATTCGCTATCAATTTGCTGACTGATTCCGAACCAATAGTGAAGATTGCTCTTCTAAGAAACATCCTTCCACTTTGTTCGTTCTTTGGTAAGGAAAAGGCTAATGATTCCATCTTGAGTCACCTGATTACATATTTGAACGATAAGAACTCTACCTTGAGAATTGCATTTGTTGAATCGGTTGTTGGGATCTCTATCTATGTAGGGATGACCAGTTTAGAACATTACATCTTACCTCTGCTGGTGCAGACAATTTCAGATCCAGAAGAAGCTGTTGTTATTAAGGTTCTTGGTGTATTTGAAAACCTGATCAAATTGGGACTAGTCAGAAGAGACTTCATCTGGGATTTACTGAAGACCATTTCAAAATTGATTTTACATCCAAATGAATGGATCAAGCAAGGTGCCATTTCATGCATTGTTAGCATTGCTGAACAACTACCGTTAGCTGACCAATTCTGCATGTTATATCCAATCATTAGACAGTACATTGAGTATGATGTTACTGATTTTAGCTGGACCACTTTATACTCTGTTTGTAAAAGACCTATTTCAAGGCCTGTTTACAATTTGGTTTCCACCTGGTCTCTGAGAGCTGAAAAGACTTTGTTCTGGCAACAAGGGTCCAGTTCTTCAATTGATGTGTTTGGTAACAGAGGCTACAACTTCGTGACTAGTGACCAATCTGGTTCAAAACTGATGAAATCGTTGTCAATTCATCATGGTAATACAGAGATTCCATTATCACAAGAAGATAAATCATGGGTTGATAGATTGATTACAGCTGGTTTAAGTAACAATGAGCTATGGAAGATTGCTGACATGAGAGAGTATATTTACAGAGTTTCGAGATTGGCCTTCAGATCGAACACTAACATGAATGAGACTAATGGGACTGGATTGCAACATCTAGATATTCTACCAAGAAACGTGTTCTTTGACTCCAAGTTTGAAACTGAATTCTTGAGCAACCCAATTGATGAACCTACTGAATCCATTGACGATCGCTTAAGACCATCACCGTTGTTGCAACAACAAAATGTTGGTGATACAATCGGTGGACCTGAAGAAGAGAGAACAAGAGTGCCAACACCATCGCTTTCAGACGACTTTGCAAGATCCTTAATCCTTGGCAAGTCTAAAGCCGCACCGTCAGTTGTTACTTATGAGGAGAATGCCTACGGTGAACTGGAGTCATCTTTTCAGAAAACTAGAAGACTAAGCTCTCAGGCTAATAAGATCCACTCCAATGTTTTGTCGTCAGTCGTTACAAACAGTTATACGGGTAAAGATCCATATATTATTAACTTTTTGAAATCAGTTAGATTTGAACCAAGCCTTGAAGAGTTTGAAGAATTCAGTGAAAAAATTGATGTTTCAAGTTCTCACATTTCCAAGTCTTGGGATCCTAGAGGTGATTTGGTCTCTCATATGAAAGAACATACTGCTAGTATCACGTCAATTGACATTTCTCCTGATCATAGCTTCTTTGTCACCGGTGATGATGCGGGCAGCTTGAGAATCTGGGACACTACAAGACTAGATAGAAACATCTCACACTCATCTGTTCTATCAGTGGAGCTGGATAGCTCAATCACTTGTATTACGTTCTTAGAAAGACACAATTGTTTTGGGATCTCAACTAAAGATGGGTTTATCAGAATCATGTCAGTAGAATACGGCAAAGTCAAGAAAGCACCAAGAGTCTTTGAAAGTTTGAATATCATCAGAGAGACCAAATTGTCCGAATCTTACGCAGTTAGCTTTGAATTTGCTCACAGAGAGTGGAAAAGTTTACTCGTTGGTGTGACTGCTGCCTCTACTGTTGTTGGTATCGATATTAGATCCATGACAAAGGAGTTCACTCTGCTTAACGACCCATCACATGGCTTGATCACCTCTTTTACTATTGATCCAAATGATAACTGGCTTTTGATAGGTACTTCTAAAGGTGCTTTAGATCTATGGGATTTAAGATTCAAGGTTTACTTAAGGTCATGGAGATTTAAAGCCGGATTCCCAATCAGACAGCTTGTTGCTTGTTCTAATGAATATCACTTGAACAGAAAAAAAGGTAGATATGCAGCTGTCATCGGTGGCACTGGTGGCTCAGATGCTATCATATTTGACGTGAGCACCGGAGGTTGTCGTGAGATCTTCACCAGATCATTGAAGAAGGATGGGTTTGAGAAATTTGCAGTGGCTGAACTCAACGGGAATGAATCAATTGGATCGCTACCGGAAGAAGAACTAGAGAAAGATGAATCATTTACGACTCTAAGAATTGTTGAGACTCAAATCGAAACAAAGAGAAAGTTCTGGATCTTGTTGGGTACATCTACTTATGACATTGCCTTATGGAATGTATACAATCCTGAAGACTCAAAGTTAGTTGTCAGTTCAGGCATTCAATCGAAGACTCATGATCCTTCAGTTGTTCCAACGTATACTTCATCGCAGATCAATCCATCCTTGAGAATCGTTTCAGAAAAGTATCCGCAAGAGTCTGAATCATCGGATAGATCCAGAAAGCGCAAGAAGAGAGGATTCTTGTCCGAAGAGCATGAGAAACTGATCAAGGGTCATCATGATATTATCAACGCCATTTCACTAAGTACCAAACCTACTGAATTGATAGTCTCAGTTGATAGAAGTGGGACTTTGAACATCTATAAATGATTAATTAATGAATAGCATAATTTAATGACTTAACTATGTTCGTAGATCCAGCGATCTTAGAAGGTCCACTAGCATCAAAATCAAAGGTGAAGCTCTTTATATTCTGGTATGTGCCCAAGCAAGCTCTGGAATCAAGAATGTTTAAAACTTTATTCCTTCAAGATCCGGTCCCTTGGCCTAGTTGGTTAAGGCGTGGTGCTAATAACGCCAAGATCAGCAGTTCGATCCTGCTAGGGACCAGTTCTTTTTGTATTTTTTGGACAAAGAATCCTGTATCTGCCCTTTTGATCACTCTCATCTGATAGGATTCCTTGAAGGGTAACTGTTGCTTTGATGGTAAACGATTTCAGCGTCGTTTCACACAGATAGCGAGATTTCTGTGGAGGCAAATTTCTTAACCGCTATTTTTACATCCCGAACACTATACATAAAGAAACAGTAAGTGCTTGAAAATTGCACATAGAAACCATGGAGAGTTTAGAGTTAGCATTGGTATGAGGATTGGTATAGGAAGGGGGTCTACGAAGATCGAACTAAACGAATGACATACGATATAAAACTAATGAGGGGAAATTGCAACGGCGAGTAGAACAGGGGTGGATTCGACTTACTGTGTAGAGACAACAATCTTACCAGTAGCCCTGTGATCTTCAAGTTCAGCAATAGCCTTATCAAACTCTTCGATTGGATAGACGGATGAGACGTTGGTTTTCACTTTACCTTGCTTGAACAAATCGATGGCATAATCATACCAAACACCAGGAGTGATAGCGGAGAAAGTATAGTTATAAGCAGGTTTCCATAACAGTCTAAGAATGAAACTGAATGAGGCAGGAATAATGGTAGTTCTGTAATCATAAACGTTATCACCAACAACAGTGACATAACCTGAGTTTTCAGATTTTGGTTTTAAGATATGATTCAAGACTGGGAGCAACTCTTTACCACCAACGGTATCAATAACCAAATCGAACTCTTTACCTGTTCTCTTGACCAATTCCAAAACCTGAACAGCCACATGACCCTTGGTGTAATCAATAATCTCGTCTGCACCAGCAGCAGTGACTCTTTCAGCTGAAGATGGGGAGTTAATAGAAGCAACGAATTCGACATTGTGAACTTTTTTCAATAGTTGGATGGTGTACCAGGCAACTGAGGTACCACCACCAATAATAAGGGCTCTAGTAGTAGTATCTGGCTTCTTAAAATGAGTCAATGTGGTATAAGCGGTACCGAAGACCAAATTGAATGAGGCAGCTTCTTCATAAGTCAATAAACCTTCATCATCAGATGAAGATTTCTTCAATGGGAATTTACCGAAATCTGGAGATTTTCTAGTATCAATCTTCAAATATTGTGAAAGTGAGCCCTGTGAAGTGTAAATGTCATGAAATATACCAGAAATAACGTCACCTTTGACGTACTTGTCGATCTTAGCACCGGTAGCAACAATTTCACCTGCAAAATCACGACCAATACCTTTGCTAATTCTAGTCCATAATAGAAAAAAGTGAATATTTTTCAAGATGATATCAACTGGGTTTAGAGCAGCAGCGTGGACTTTGACAAGAATGTCATAGTCACCTAATGAAGAGGACAATTCTTTCAATTCATGGGTAGCAAGATGTAGTGGTTTCTTGTGAGAGTATTCCACTCTCTTGAATGTTGTATCAGTAGACATTGTGTAAATCTAAGTGTAGTGCTGGGAGCCTTATATAGAAACCCTGATTTTATCTCAGCAGGATTTTTCAGATTACTGAACCAGACTGTTCCGGCCGAGTTCGTCTAAATCCGAGCCAAGTTTATACGTACAATAATTCAAGTCGCAGTTACAATATATATTCTAGCTATTTGGGAGGTTCAGGGGTGGAGTCCTTTTCATCAATGTCAGTTTCTATAATGACAGCACCATTCTTACCAGTAGACTTAACCGTGAATGGCTTTAACTCACCATTTCCATCCAACCATGGAGCGACATCAGCAGGAATATCACCAGTCTTGGTGTTATACAGAACGATACCATTCTTTCTGGCATCTTTTCTTTCTTGTCTCTTGTAAAAAGCTGCTGTGACCCAGACCCATAGAGCTAATATACCAGAAATGATAGAAGCATACCTGTAACCTCTTTCAAACTTGGGACCATGAGAAGTTGGGAAAGTCAATCTGTTGATCCAGGCAGTGGATTGGTTGGCAAAGATGTTACAAGAGCATAAAACAATGGCACGAGCTTGAGCATCGTATCTCATGATATCGTTCAACCAACCGTAAACAACAGAGCTAATGGTGATATTGAAATAGGAAAGGTAGAATGCGTACCATTTGGAAGTTATACTAACATCCCATATCGCCAATGTCACAGCAGAGGAAAAGTTCATTATCTCAGCCCAAAAGATTGCCTTGGATCTAGACCTCAAGAAATCGGCACTGAAACAAACAGCAATGATGAATGCAACACCCAAAGCTGGTGGAATGGTGGTCAATCTATTCACTTGTGGGATGGTGTATTTGTTAGTAGATTTTAACCAAATAGCAAACCCATTTGAAGAATTATGACCAGAATTCCAGAATAAAGCGTCCATGATTCCCAAAACATAGATTCTCCATGATGATAGTATCTTTTTCCAAAGTTCCTTGTTGAAGAATGGTGGTGGGTCCTTTGAAGGAGTCTTAATGTTGGCATCTTTCAATCTCTTTCTTGCTAATCTAATATCATCGTCAGTTAGGAACAAAGAATAACATTTCTCAGGAGTACCAGGGACCATGTACAATGCAATGACACCAACTGGTAAAGTGATCAAACCATCAATGATAAAAGCCCATCTCCAACCTGCTCTGCCATTAAACCCATTCATTGTCTCAAAGATTCTAGCTTGCA
This sequence comes from Taiozyma odintsovae, assembly GCA_030557705.1. Classification (NCBI taxonomy): domain Eukaryota; kingdom Fungi; phylum Ascomycota; class Saccharomycetes; order Phaffomycetales; family Wickerhamomycetaceae; genus Taiozyma; species Taiozyma odintsovae. The sequence continues at coordinate 222,247 of JANIVH010000001.1, forward strand.
ACAAACCGGCGGTTAAAATACCTAACATTTGACCACAGTAGTAAAGACCCCCTCTTCTACCCAATTCGTCTGGTTTGTACCATGATCCAAGCAAGTAATGAATCATCATGAAGTACCCAGCTTCAGCAGCACCAATGAAGAAACGACAAACGTACAAATGTTCACTTGTCTTGATGAAAGCGGCAGCAATAGTGATCAGGGACCAAACGACATCAGAGATACAAAACATCCAGTGCATGGAAACTCTTGGGAACAAATACATGTAAAAGATCTGGAAGAAAACTGAACCAGCATTGTACATGGCAATAGCATTTGAATATTCATCACCGTACATATGAAGATCTTCCTTCATACCAGATACATAGGCATTACCAATGTTGGCTTGATCGACGTATTTGGCCCAGTATGAAATAATTGCAAAAGTTACGATTAAGATATCCAACTTAGTGACCAGTTTCTTTTCAGCAGTTGAAGTACCCTTGTCAAACCATCTCCAGAAATTTTTTGATTCCAAAACGTCCTTTGGGTATCTATACTCGTACTCATTGAAGTAACTCCACCATTTTCTATCACGTTCATCCCTAAATTCATAGTTTACTGGATTAACTTGTTTCTCAAGAGATTGGGTGGATTGGATCTCGGTGATGTTTTCAATGTCAATGGCCTTGTTAGAGAATTGGTCAATGTCAGAAGCACCTAGCACCTCATCTTCTTCAGGGAAGTCATCTACGTGTCTCAAGTGAGGAATATACTTCCAGTGCCAAGCACTATACCGAGCATTTAGCTCCTTAGCAGTTGGTTCAGTCATGGATGTGTCTTAGATCACCAACATAGAGCTCTATCCAAAAAACTTGGAACCATCGTTAACTTATATACCCCGGACCCTTGAGAACACTATGGCTCCGCTCTTCATTGTCGTAAACTGTGGATCGAGTGATAAAACCATACCAAGACTTCAAAGCAGCTGCCTCAGAGAGCGATCTATCTCTGTTTAGGGAAGGGTCCTAGTAATAACAACCGTTGTCGGGTATTTTGTTTTTGGGTTTGCACTAGCACTAGAGATCTATTTGCAATTTCTGCCACATCGATTCACCCGGGAAGAAATGGCAGGACGGAGGGGCCACAATAATTAATTCTCCCATCTTCTTTTATCCTCTTCAGTAGTGGCGTCTAAGCTTATAATGTGGCTGAAGACTGGAGACTGTAGTGAATTATCGTAAAAAGATCTATATAGAAAAAAGACACATAAGCACCATTGTTATATTTTTGAGCTTCGCAGGTCATTGGCGAGAGTCTCAGGCTCTGGAGTTTTTTATGCCATTGAGAACAAGACTCTGGCTCGGCTCTTAGCTACCTTGAAATGGAGAAGCAAGCGGGATCTTGCAGCAAGCCAGAGTGAACCACAGTTCCAAGACTTTGGATGGGCCTCAGGTTCATGAGGCTCAATGTTAACGATTCTTCAAATATTGGGCGGAAGAGATTCAAGAGAAACTAGGGAGATCGAAAACACAAAGGGTCTCACTTGGCCACTTCTCAGAAGCCACTTCAGAAACTTATAATTTGTGGGAATGACCCAGGTATTACTTCAATTATTGGTCAACCGGCTGTATACTAATAAGAGCGAGCGGTCTGGACGTACTAACTAAATGTAAAGCCCCAAGTCGGAAGGGAATAGTAGATGGAGCACACAAGATAGGTTCTCTCCTCACTCTGTTTAGCTTAGTGCCAGCAAATAGAACACTCGCCTGTTTTTATGATATGGAAACACTATAACACACCCACTAGTCTCTATTAGTTGATACCAAAATTATATATTTGACAGTGCCCTTACCAGAGACGCTGACTAAGCGTGATCTCCAAAAACTACATCTGGCACTGCCTTAGAAACCGTGCCACAAATGGTTTGGAAACTGATCTAAGCTTTCGTTCTTGAGCTGTTGCTTTCTGTCCATAAGAGCTCTCCTACCACTAATAGGTATAGACACGAAACAATTGCACACACTTCCAAAATGAGCGATGCCAAAGAACCACTTTTAAAAGACGCAGACGATTCACATACAGAAACACCTGTTCCTCCACAGGATGATGAGATCGTCGTCGATGAGGTCCCTTTGAGTCCCACGATGTCCAATTCCTCCCTCCAGCCTGCACAGGAGGCCATTGACCAAGAAACAGATGCTATCATGAAAAATTATGTTGAAGCTTGTCAGGCGGGAAATCTGGTCCTTGTTAAGGAACTCATTGAGTCAGGTGCTGTTGAGATTGGATCGGATGTCGACTCGAATAATGTTAGTGGGCTTCACTGGGCTGCTATCAATAATAGACTATCCATTGTGCAATATTTGCTATCCAAGGGCTCCAAAGTAGATGCCGAGGGTGGTGAATTGAACGCTACCCCATTACACTGGGCCTGTCGGTATGGTCTGGTTTATATCGTTGATGCTCTTTTGAAAGCCGGCGCTGATCCAAAAAAAGTTGACTCCCAGGGCTTTAATGCCCTTCATTTGGCCACACACTCTTCCAATATCATGCTAGTGATTTACATTTTAATTCTGGCCCCAGAAGTTGATATTGACTCCACAGATCCTAACGATAGAACTGCACTACATTGGGCTGCATACCAAGGCGATTCCCTGAGTGTTGACTTGTTATTGAAACACAAGGCTGGTGTTAGAAAAGTTGATAACCAGGGATTTCTACCGATCCATTGGGCTTTGATCCGTGGTCAAAAGGAGTGTTTAAAAAGATTACTTGAAGAAGGCTCTGATATCCAACAACAGACGAATGAGGGCAAGGCATGCTTTGATATTGCCCAAGATATGAACAGCACAAAGGCCCTAACTGAGGCATTGCACGAAGCTGGGTTTAAACCTGACGGTACCCGAATTACAAAATACTTTAGCGAGAAATGGGCTAAAGTCATCACATTCTTTTGCCCATACGTTTTATTAGGTGTCCTGCTGAAGATCGCTGCCCACTCTCATATCATTTTCACATTGATTACTACTATTGCTTTATATTTCATCTCAGATAGGCTACTGAAGGTCTTTGTTTTCCCATCGTATGTACTATCAAACACTCCAATCATCAAATCTCCGTTCCTTTCTGGTATCTTTTCAGCTACTGCCTTTTGGGTCGTTGTTATCTGGTTTACAGTTTTACTGCCTAATACACTAATAGAAACTCCAATCACCAATTTATTATTCTTAGCCTTCACCACTTCTACTATTTACTGTTTCCAACAAGCTATGTTTAAGAACCCAGGTTTCATTTACCCACCTGAAAAAGATGAAGAAATTAAAAATACAATCACTGGCTTGCTGGAGGAAGGTAAATTCGATGCTAAACATTTCTGTATCCACACTTTCATCAGAAAGCCATTGAGGGCCAAGTATTCATCATTTTCTCAGAAATGTGTTGCTAGATTTGATCATTATTGCCCATGGGTTTACAATGACGTTGGTTTGAGAAATCATAAAGTTTTCATGTTCTTTGTGTTGTCTTTGGAATTTAGTATCTTGATGTTCTTGAGGCTAGTCGCTGAATACTTTGATGAAATTGAAGATGATGACTTCACTTGCTCATTCTTGAATGACGAACTTTGTTCAGGTTGGAATATCTCACCATTTACATTCCTATTAAGTGGATGGGTTACCTTTCAATTGATTTGGTTGACCTTTTTGGTCTTCTCCCAGTTCTTTCAAATCTCAAAGGGTATCACAACTCTCGAATTGTCTATCGTTACAAAGAGATCTGACCTGGGTGCTAATCCATACTACTCCAGTGCCCCAGCTGAGATGTTGGGTACTGATACATCTGCGTTACCTAGAGTCTCTGGTGGTCCAGTACATAAAAACTGTTGTACTACTTTGTTCTTGTTAACAGGTCTAAACCAATTCGTCATTGCCATTAGACAAACTTTGGGCTTCAAAGATCACATCCCAATGGATGATATTCCATTTGATTACGGTCTAAAGCAGAATCTCATTGATTTTTGGTTTGCGAGTGGTGATAATACTCTGAAATTTAGAAACTTTTTGAAGTTTCCTGCCAATGGTGAAGCTAACTTAGGTGGCCAAGTTGTTGACTACTACACGCTGTACAATTTGCCAGAGAAGATTAACTACGAAAACCCTGTCTAAGGGGACTCAATGCACTTACACGTATGACTAACTCTATCGTAAAAAACAAAATCATTAAATAACTTTAATAAATAAACATAACTTTATTAAAAGACTTCTTCAATGTGATCTCTCAACAATCTTAAATCGTAGTATTCAGCAATACTTTCATAAGTAGACAATCTGTCAGCAATAGACTCCTTAGTGAATGTCTCAACCCATTGGCCAGAACAACCACAATAGGTGGACATGTTGTTATCTTTGACCTTTTTACACTTGGAGCATTTCAAATCCTGGATATAATAGTTGGTAACGATCTTCTGCAAGGCTTCGATCAACGACTCTTCTAGTCCAGCCTTGTTGTAGGCCTTTTCACAGTTATCACAGCTCCATAGGGTCTTCTCATCATCACGACAAAAATCCAGGTCTCTGATTTGATGACAGTAGTGACAGAGCACAGATGGAACAATCAATGAAGCACTTGGATTTTCAAATGTCGAAGTAGCAGCGAATTCTTTAGCGTCAACAACAGCCAACATTTCCTTTCTTAACATTAACATTTCTAAGGTTCTGGCCTTTGATAAACCAAAGACAGCAGTCAATGATTTGATCAATTCTAGTAGTGGGCTTTTCATTTCCTTGTGGAAACCAGCAGGGCGTGGGAATTCATACTCTCTTTGTAAGTCAGTGTCCAAGATGGCTTCAGTTTGACGACGTGCCAATTGAGTTAATCTCTTGATCAGTTGCTTTCTAAAGACCTCAGTCAATCCATGTTCCAAATCTTCTTCTGGTTTCTTGGAGGTTTGATTCTTCAAAATGTGATTGATTTGAGTGACCCTTGGGGTAGCTTGTGAAGTAATGTCATTGGATGTCTTAGCTTTGATTAGGGAATCCATAAAGATAACAACCCAATCTTCAAATTCTGGTTGATAGATGATTGGCAAGTACTGTTTGATTTGCCATTTGGAAATACCAATCAGTTCCTGTTCTTCACTTTCTGAGATTTCAAAAGCAGCTCTTCCACCGTAGTTGTACTGATCCATCCAGACCAATAGATCCCAATATTTCTCGATCTTCAAGTCAAGATAGTTGAACAGTGGAATCGATCTAACGGCTTTCACAATGTATTGAGCATAAGCGTAGGAGTTCTCAACAGAAACCTTGTTAGTCTTCAAGATAACCTTGGATCTGTTAGCATATATGATAGAGGAGCCCAATTTTTGAAATTCTGCTGCTAATTGTAACGTAGCTTTCTTGGTTAAGTTGTGGACATGATACTTCAAAAATGAGTCAAACAAGAAACTTTCCCTCTTTTGGACCCAAGAAACAAATGTATGGACCATTGAGTCAGCATTTGCATTGTTGTTACAGGCATCATCCCACCAATCTTTCACCATACTTCTCAATACACCCAAACTTGGACCTGAGAATGAATCTTCAGCCAACACAGCGGCACCATTGTTGTTATTATGAATGTTCTCAACATCAGCCATATCAGTACCTTCAGCATCATTCAGTAAGGCAGATGTCAATATTGTGTTAATCATCATGTTGTCAATGTCAATTTCTAGTGAGGCAGTCTCATAGACTTCTGGGTTATTGATCGCAGGGAATTCATAGTTTTCATTTTCAACATTGATGATATCGTTCTCAGCACCACCATAATCTGGAACAGGCTTTGGAGACCACCACAGAACAATGTCACTCTTCTTCAATCTTCTGGCATACTCAATGTCAATCAAGTAGCCGATGTCATCAACCTTCAAGTTACACAATGGGATGTTACCATATCTGGCTAAGTTCTTCAAATGCTTAATCCATGACGATAATGACAAGAAGTGGTTACAAACTCTCTTCAACACCAATTGTTGCCACCCAATAGTAGGTAGATGAACTTCAGCAGTATTCATTGTGATAGTTGGGAAGTCAAACAAGGATTTTAATTGCTTACTTAGCTGTTTCGATGATGGTGATTGTAACATGAACAATGGCTTGGTGGGTCTTTCATCATTGACCTTGTTCACATAACTGTTCAATTTTCTGATCAATTTTGGCAGTTCATCAAAGTACATAGTTTCGAACTCTAGATTTTCTTTGTAATCCAGGATGTCACTGTTTTCAGCCAGTCTTTCTTTCTTGCTTTCATATAGATCCCTATAAATCTTTTCTGTGTTCCCAGACAATGGCTGAGCACTTCTTGTTGGTTTTAAGACGAACAGTAACACCTTTTCAGACCAAGAATTAAATAGTGAGTACACTTGATATTCATTGGTGACCATGTGGAACAAGTATGAAACATCCAAGCTGAACCTGTTCAAGTAGTGTGAGGTATCAGACATCGACAAGGTCTTCAAATCAAACCCATTCTTCAAACCTTTACCCAATGCACCAATTTTAGAGCTATTAAACCCAACAGAGTTACCAAGTTCCATGATGACTCTTTCAGTAGCCTCAACTTGAGACTCATAAAGACCCAAGACATTCGGATTCTGTAGCAAACTTCCTGCTTTATTGATTTCTTCTAAATAGACAGATTCTGGCATACTTAATCTGAACAAATTGTTAGCTTTGTGACCATTTGGCAAGACACTTGAGACCTTTTCAACTTCACAGCTCGGAATAGAGCCATCGGGTAGAGTGGCAGACTTGAAGCTTAGGTATAACTTTCTTGGAACATGGAAGATGAATGATTGAATCTTACCATCAATTAAGACAAAGGCTCTAACATCACCAGGATTGGAGTCAAGTTTGTATTGAATGACCTCCCAAGTGGAGCCAGCAAAGCTTTCAGCCTGGTTACGAACCATGCTACCAACGGTTGATCTGTAACTTGATTCACCAGAGTCACCAAACAACTTTCTTCTTCTTTCACGAGCCTTTTGTTGAGACTTCCATTTCAATTTCTGGTAGACCAAGAATGCAGTGTAATCTTCATCAGGATCTGGACATTTACCGCTCAAGATGTTGACTTCTTCTTCAGTTGGCTCATCAGGTTCGTGATCTCTCTGTTTACGCTTCTTTGAGGTGACTTTACCAACTTTTGGTTTGATGACTTTATTCTCTTTCCCAAAATCTTCAATATCTTTAACGATATCAACAGGATTCTCCTTAGATTTGGAGAAGAATCTACCCAGTGATGATTGTTGTTTCTTGTCTTTCTTGGTGGCAATCTTCTTCTGCAACCAATCAGGATGGGCAACTCTTGGAACAGGATTCTCGACTTCTTGTAAAGCGGCAGGAATGGTGATAATCTTTTGAATAACAGATTCCAAACGTTCTTTGTAATAATTCCAATCAATGATATTTCTTGGATCAAAGTCCTCAAGTTGTGAGTCCAATAACCATCTTCTCAAGAAGTTTTTCTTCACTGCCAATTCTGAGGAAAAGATGGCAACAGGAATAGCTCTTTCAGTGACCGGAGCATTCTTTGGCCTCTCTGAGATAATGTATTTGACGGCCAAACCTTTGTCTTTAACCATTTCAGCACCCAAGAATTCACCAAGACGCTTAGCAGTAGTGATAGAGGTAGACTTCTGAGTACCATACTCTTCCAAAGCCCTACTCATACTCTTGTTTTCACAAATCAATTCAATCAAATCTTCGTCTTCTAAGTTACGACCTTTAGTGTCCAAGACATCTAACCAACGATTAGCAACATTAGCAACAGAGCCATAACATGTCTCTAAAGTGTCACCATCCAAGAAAAGCTTGAAGATATCAGATTGGAAGTTTTTGATCAATTGCAATTCACCACGTCTCTTCAATTCAAACCCTTTCAATTCTGCCAAAGTACCATCGTCATTAAACACAGCGTAACGCTTCTTTAAACCTTTACCTTCCTCTTTGGATGTTGGCAAGATCATAGCTTTGTAAGGACCATCAACTTCAAAGAAAATGGAGTTATCACTATGAGTATCGTACTTTTTAGTCTCTGGGTCAATCAAAGTTTGGTATTGATGATTAGTGAACCTTTCATGCACCAAGTAGTTCAACATAGAACATGGATAGGACAAGAACACTTTTTTACCATTCTTCAAATCGAAGGTGTAGTTATCAGGGAATGAACTTGGGATGATACACCAAATACCATCAGTGTCTAGTTCCAAAGGTCTACCCAATCTTTCGATCAAACCTCTTGCCATTTGAATGATAGTGGCACCGGTCAAACAAGTGATACCTGCCATCTCTATAGAATACCATCTCGAACCTTTTCTCATGACATAACCGTAGAAACTGTTCAAAATGACCTTGAAAGCTAATTGTAATGATTCATAATACACAACTTTCTTATAGGATTCTTCCTTCTCAGCTGGGCCTTGAGTATCAGCGGTCTTCTTCCAAGTCTTTGCCAGACCTTTGAACTCATAACGCTTATCTCTAAAAGATCTAACAGTGTCAACATAGAATGGGTTCTCTCTTTGACAGATGATTGCTTCTCTTTCAACGGTCTCAGTCTGTTTGACCTTGTGGTAATTCTTACGTGAATAATCCTGAAGTCTCTTCTTGATCATGGTAACTTGTTCAGTGTAAGGTAGATCCTCAAAAGTCCTTCTTGGAGCATCCTTGTATTTTGGTGGGAACGTTTCATTTTGAAGCGATCTTTTGACCATATGGTACTCATCCATTTTGGCAGGATTATAGTCACCTCTCCATGCCCAAGTCATTCTTCTATCACAATTTTTACCAGGTCTGTTGAAATCACAAGCAGCACAGTCCTTCTCGGTCTTCATAGAATCAGGCTGTAGACGATTGGAGCACATAATGTTTGGATACATGGAAGCAACATCAACGTGATAAATTAATGGTTTCTCATCTCTCTTTGGGTTGTTCTTTAGTTCTAGTAAACCGTCTTTGACCTTGTTGTAGATTTCGTCAAAGTTTGTGACATCTTCAAGTTTCTGTTTCCCTTCAACAACGATACTGAACTTTAAGGCATTCTCCAAATCGGCAATCAATTCATCGATAACTGTTGGATCAACTTGAAACTTACAATCGATATCAGATCTAAAGACACCAGCTTCTAAGGATTCAACGTGACCACCAACATAGGTCTCAGACTCTAGCAAATGACCGTTATAGAATCTCTCGGGAGGATCGGTGTGCTTGTTAGGCAATAGAATATTGTTCTGGTATGCTTGAACCATAAGAAGCATCTCACAAAGTGTACCTGTACCTTTTCTTAACAATTCATCTGGATTTAATGGAACAATGATACCCAAAGAGTAGATGAAGTTACTGACAATCTTCTTGTATAAGTAGTAAGTAGCAACAGCATCAGAAACGGAATACTCAGATAAGATTTGTGGTTTGGAGTAGGCATATGGAGTCATTAATTCAGGATCAAGTTCAATAGGATTATAACCCAATTTGGATGTAGTGACAGCTTTTAAACCTTGAGAACCCTGCGGTAAATAGGAATCTCTCTTAACCCATCTGTAACAATCCATATGAGCACAGTAGGTAGATTTGTATTCACCTTCACTGTCAATGGCAAAACCAATTTCATCATACATGTTTAAACCATGAACGTTAGCTCTAGCCTCAACAAATGGCCAATCGAAAAAGTCACCATTAAATGTGGCAATAATTGTAGGTTTAGCCTCCCGTATATGTTCAAAGAATCTCTCTAAAGTGGATTTCTCATCAGCTTCGTTGAAAACAGTAAAAAGACCTGGGTATTCAGCCTTTGGAGTATACTCAAAATCTTCAATGTCTTCAGAAATGATTTCTCTATTTGTAATTAGGAAACCATCACCGTCAATCATATAAGAAATCATCATAACTTGATCTGTAGCGCTATCTGGGAATTTCAACGGTCTCTTTGTAGTTTCAATATCAAATGCAAGGATAACTGGATCACCGAATTCTATTCTTTCAGCAATCTCTTCAATGAAAATCTCTTGATGTTCAGCAGTAACTTTATACCATTTACCAACTCTCAAATTCTTATCGATGGATACACGCGTCGTATAGGGCACATCATGCTCTCTTATTTCTTCAATATACTCTGAGATATCACCAAGTGGTTTTTCATTACCAGCCATATCATAATCAGCATTAAAATTGGTGTTGACAGCGGCATAGATCTCTTTGGTAGACTTTTTACTTTCATTGTCTTTAACAATAGGCTGTATTATTCTCTTTGCCTCCATTAGATCATTTGAATTAGGGAAACTCAATTTCAATAGTGATTTTTGAATACCAATGAGATGATTAGGGATAGATAAGTCTTCCTTTGAGACTCTGCTGACAGATTTGATGTATAGTTCTAACTTTTTCTTTAAATACTCTTCGACTTCAGCTTCATAGCCCGGTGTACATGCAACGAAGAAGTATGGATCATATTGAACAGTGGCCTTAAATGTACCACCATCGTCATCTAAAAAGTAGTAATCCACAGCTGAGATACCGTTGACGTAGTCCTTACTTGAAAGTGTAGTGGCATGCATATTCATCAACCAACCAGTTTTAGTAGCACCAGCTTCGTATCTCTCAAATCCCATCATGGCGTCGATCTCATCGATCTTCTTGACCTGGTCTTGTTTAGACTTAGAATCACCATTTTTATTAAAGTTGGAGTTGGCACCGGCATTGGGCGTATAGTCATCTCTTTTATTCAAACGACCAGGGTTCTTAACGAATCTGGCCGTGGAGGAGCCCTTGAACTGACCTTTTATCGTTGGTCCCATCGTGTATGTGATGATGATGTGGGAACCGGCAGGTGAGACAAGTAACTCTTAAGTGTGGTTATATCTAAGGCAATCTATGTAATTGTGCCAGGATTTTCAAATTGAAATTTAATGCCTTGACGCGTCTCATTTAATTTTTTTTTGGTTTAAGCCTAAAAGAATTATTAAAGAAAAAAAAATGTCTTTTGATACGCGTCGACGCGTTTGTTTAATCATTTAAATCACGTGACACATCATGTTCAAATTATTTCGCGGAAAAGGCCAAGTTTCCCGAAAATTAAGCACAAATCAAACTCTTAAAATTGGATCTAATAGTTAAGTTAGTGAACAAAAGCAATCAATCGTTTTCACATAGTCAATCATGTCCTATAACCCTTATGCAAACGTCGAAAGTGACGCTACACATAGCAGGCTTCACCAGCCACAACCGCAGCATGCGGGTCACAATTTCGTGGACCACCAACAACAATTTCAACCACAACAACAGACATATAATCAATTTCAACAACCTCCACAGGGCCAGTACGGCCAACAACAGCATTCGCATCAACAGCAACAGCAACAGGGTCAATTCTTTGGTGGTGGTGCTGCTCCAAATGCTCAATTTAATCAATTCATGAATGATCCAGCTGCTGCAATGACTTTCCAAGTTGGCCAAAACGCAATGATGGCAGGTTCTCAATTTTTAGGGCAAAACGTTGGTAAATACGTTAAGACTAGTGAAATCAAATATTATTTCAAAGTTTCCAATTCATATGTCCTTTCTAAGCTATTCTTAATCCTTTTCCCATTTAGAAATAAAACATGGACAAGAGCCTTTAGAGGTTCAGATAGTTCAAATGATCCATCTGACAATACATTATACGCTTTACCATTAGAGGATAAGAATGCTCCTGATTTATATATCCCATTAATGGGTATTGCTACATATATCTTAACACTGGCTTTACTATCAGGTTTAAAGAATGAATTTCATCCACAAGTTTTTGGATTTGAAACAAGTTCTACGCTCGCTTATTTGGTTTTAGATTTATGCATCTTAAAATGTGGTTTATATTTATTAAATGTTAACTCAAAAGCATGGGATCTAATATGTTATATCGGTTATAAATTTGTTCCAATTTGTCTTTTACTTGTGATTAAAAATGTATCTTCATCAAGTTTAATTGGATGGGGTTCATTCTTTTATTTAGCCGGTTCCTATGCTTTCTTTGAATTAAGAGCTATTAGATACAATTTATTTGGCGGTGTCAGTAACACTGCTCAAACTTTGAACAGCAGATCATCTAAGAATGCTAATTACTTCTTGTTCGTCTATGCATTCCTGTTTCAATCATTCCTATTATGGTTATTAGCTTGAAATAAGAAATACAAAGTTGAATAAATTCAATCATAGAAAAAAAAAACGTAGTGTCATTAAGTCGTTAAATAAGTTTGTGTGTGTGCTTTTTTTTTTGATGATTAAAACTGCGTATCACAGTTTTCTCTTCTTCTTTGTCTCTCTAGTTTTCATCTTTTCAGTACAATCAGTACAGTACCATTTCCCCTTTGGTGGTTCTTTCAAACCGACACATTCATAATGAAACCATTCATATTTACAATCATCGTTATCACAACCCACCATTTCACCAAATGAAACATTTTGACAAAAACAATATAAAGTTTTATCCTCATCAGCATTATCACCACCATTTGATTCTACTTTTGGTGTCTTTGTACCTAGTTTCATTGTTGGAACTGTTAAAGGTTCTGGAGTCTTTGAATCTTCATGTCTTTGTCTCTTTGTAGTCTTAATTGAAGTACTTGGGGTAACCGCTTTTGAAACTTGTGATTTTTTATATTTCTTTGGTGCAGGGACAGAAGAAGAAGGTGTCACTGAAGGTGTAGCAGATTCATAAGTACTTGTTATACCTTTCGTTGAACTTGATAACCCAACTGTACTTTGTCTTGAGCCGCCTCTACTGGAAAATAAGTCTTCCTCTAAATCAAACTCTAATTCATCACTAACTAATAAACCTTCAGATTTTAACTTCTCCATATCAGCTTCAAGTTTTACCAAATGTTTTGCAGTTAAAAACAATGCTGTGTTAGCGGTAATACATTTTTCCTTTTGTAATTGTTCAGCTTTTTTAAAATCTTCCCGTATCTTAGGGTATAGTTGATTCTCCTTCGGGTTCTTTGTTAAAGAACCATGTTGCTTTATAAATTTATGAATTGCAGAATCCTTTTGTGATATCTTCTTTCTAATTTCATATAAATTTGAATCACTTCCTCCAAGTTCTGCCAATAAATGCTGTAATTCAGCAGGTAAATTGGAAATATCCTGTGTATACTGGTCAAGGGTAGCAGCGGTATCCATTTCAGTATATTGAAACCTTATTCGCCACTAAGTTTTTAGTTGTTTTTAGTTGTTGTTTTTAGTTGTTGTTCAGGTTATTAATTCTAAGTTTCTCGAATTTGTAAGTATCTTCTTAAAGCCGGGTAAATTACATTATATATAATGTTAACTATACAAAAAAACAAGAAATCAGAAAGAAAAACGCCACTACTTATCAATCATGTTAAAAGAATCTCATTCAAAGATTCATAAATATACACATTTCGATTATTTGGAAAAAGTTCTTGATCTAAATTGATCAGCATTGTTTAATGGAACTTTTGATCTTTCTTTTAATTTAGAGCTATCATCAGCACCAAGACCTTGAGGTTTAGATGGAGCTTTTAATGGAATACTATTATCATCAAAAGTTGTATCATATAAGGAATCATCGGCACTTGTCACTGACATTTCATCAAGGGTCTCTAATCTACCTTTTGGATTTAATCTATCAGCTTTTTCCTTTAAATGTTTCTCTAGTACTAATGCATTTCTTGAGTTGGCCTTGTACATAACTTCAATCAAGTCACCAACAACTGGGATTAATCCAATTAAGAAATCAATCAAGATATTACCAATCATTTTAGCTTGAACATCATATGGTAACCCACCATCAACTTGTAAAGTCAATTTGAAAAGTAATAATGAAAAGAAAATAGATACAATATCACCAGCAACAGGGACAACACCAACGATACCACTCCAACCGATACGATAACCTAAAACAGGAACATTGAATAACATATCTAAATGATAAGCTCTTCTAATAACTTTTTTCAAAACTCTTGAATCGTTATCTGAAATACCAATTGGTAAAGCTTTTGGTTTCTTCATCTTTTTAACCTTGGTACCACTAAAGAAAGAGCTTTGCTCAACTTCATACTGTAAGACAAGTTAGTATTACATCTTACCTAAGATATCTAGTTTATATAACTCACAGTATCATAATATGGGTCCTCAGCCCCAAATTTATTCCATTTGTTCTCTCTAAAAACCTGAATTTCAGTTAGTATCCTCCTTAATTGCTAATATTGATATAGACTAACTTTTTGTGCAACGTATTTAACAAACCAATTAACAAAGATCATTTTATTGTTTGATTATTTTAGTAATATTACTGCTTATTGTTAACAACAGTTCAGGGCAGCTTTGTTTCTTTTTATACCGATTTTTAATGAAATTCAGGTTTACAGCAAGTTTGCTCTTCGAGATGTAACCAAGATTTCTGACACAAAAAAAATTAAAGTCTTAAAAACCGACATGAACAACAGTAAATTTATGATATAATTATGGCATAACTAATTAACTACAATTCAATATATTATAATATCTAGAATAAAAAGTAATACATTAAACGAAACAAATCAGAAACAAACTTCCTGTGACGATACAAATCCTTCCACATCGTCACTATTATACATTCAACACTAGAATCTCAATCTTTCTTTGTTGTATTGTTAGCTCTTGTTAAAAATACAACAGGAGGAGCAGGAACATCGGGTTGTTCAATAAGTTTTGCTTGTAATGCAAGACTATAATCTCTTAATTGCATATTTTCATTTTTTAAAGCTTCAATTGTTTGTTTTAAACCATCAACTTCTTTAGCTTTTTCTTCTAATTCTTTAATATAAACTTCTTTACGTTGTCTAAATGCCCTTTGAGCCATTCTATTTTGTGCAGCTCTCTTTGTATTATTTAAAGCTCTACCATTACGACTTAAAGGATTTGAATCATCAGAAACTAATTTTTGTTCATTTGAAACTTGTGAAACGTCTTGATCTTGATTATCATTAGACACAGCAACTGCTGCAGCTGCAACATCGAATGGTTCTTCTTGTTGTTCTAATTGATTAGCAGTTTGTTGACTTAATTGATTAATTGAATTAAAACTTGGATCAATTTGTTCTTCCATAGCAGCTTTAAAATAGTTAGTATACATCCTATAATATCAGGTATTAATAAAACTTACGTCTTTTCTTATCTTCAGTCCAATAACTTTGATTATTACTCATTATTATAATAATTTAATCTATTATAGTTAGTAATTGATATAAGGGGTAAAATTAATATTCACACTGTTCATATTGTAATTCAATACTAAGGATATCACTTTAATCTTAAACATTGATCAATGACAAAATTTCATTCAAATACTTGAATCATTTTAATTGTTATTACCTAATCTTTTAAACAATAAGCTTATATAATGTCAACGTAATAAAATCAAAACAATTGGAAAAATCAAAACATCAACTCCAGATTACCGGAAAAACGCGTTTAAAAAACCATAAATTGAAGCAAATTATCAACCACAATATTAAATCACAATTATGAATTAATTAAAGATATTTAATTGATTTATTTACTCACTTTTTGATGATTACTCAAAATTTATATGATTTGTTAATGGAGAATTGTCATCCCTGACAAAGCAATTTCTATAAAAAAATCAATTTTAAAGAATTCGCGAATTTATTGAAGATTAGTCATCACTAAGTGTAATGCTTAGTCATCGACATAAGGAACTTTAATAGATTTAACTTAATACATCATGTGGTTCAAATGTTATATCTAATGTATATATTCAAAGATTATATATAGTGTATAGATCCAAAATGGTTATATCTACGTCATAGTATAAATATTCGTACAAACTTTAATTCTTTTATTAATACAATAGGGTCAATAACCCTTAATTCATTTCATTTCTTTAATTTCTTTGCAGGTGGTGGTGTACCCATACTAATAGATTCTCTTCTTTCCACTGGATTTAACAAAGCATGTACACCAGTTGATGATCCTGTACTTTTTAATTCAGGTTGAGCAGGTGATTGTGATCTTTGAATTTGTTGTCCCTGTTGTAATTGTGATTGTGATTGTGATTCAGGTATTGATCTTGGTGGATTATTATAATTATCTTTCATTGCATCATTTGAACTATGACCTTTTCTTTGAAAATCTGGTCTTAAATGTTGTACACTTGGTATTAATCCAGGTAATGATGATGGACGTTGATCACGAGTTAATTGAGTTGCAGGATGTGGAGTTGGAAATGTTTGTTTAAAATGAGTATCAGGTGATTGAGTTCTATGTGGTGTATAATCTGGGAAATATCCATTATTTGTTGATGATTGTTGTGGATGATTATCAGGATTTGAAGTTGGTCCAGAATTTGAACCACGATGAATAGATGCAGCTGGTGAAATATTATTTGATGGTGGACCAGTTGATAATGGATCATAAAGTATTGACATATGACGACCTTTTGATGATGATGAAGTTGAAGATTTTCTATCATCAAATGGATTATTATGTACAATTTGATGATGACCATGTTGTTGTTGATATGGATATGGTGTAACATGAGATTGTTGAGGTGGTGGAGGTTGTGGATAAGGATAAGGATAAGGAACTGGAGCAGATGGATCAGATGGTGAAGAAGGTCCACTTGCTGTAACTGGAGGTTGTGGTTGAACGTATGGTTGTGATTGTGATTGTGATTGTGATTGTGTAGAAATTTGTTGTTGAGATTGAATGGGAGTTTGATTTGTTTGAGAATTAACATAAGAAGATCTTGAAATTTGTTGATTTATTTGATATGATGGAGCAAAATTAACTGAAGAATATTGATCAAAATCTTTTGTTGTTGCTCTTTGTAAAATTGTTGATCTAAAACGAGCAATATCATGTTCAACATCTTGTAATGAATATCTTGATTGATTTTGAAATTGTTGATTTCTTTGAATTGTACCTGGACTTTGTAAATCATCATCATTTTTCTTGAAATTTGGACTTAATAAACCTGAATCATTACCATTTAATTGAGGTATTTGAATTAATTTTTGAACAATATCTAATAAACAAACCATATCCATATTAATTTTACGTACATCTTCAATTGCTGTATCATATCTTAATTGTAATCTTGCATGTTCATGCCTTATTGAAGCTAAATTATGACCTAATTCTGCGAGTCTTACATTTAATGTTGGATCAACGTTACCATTAGTAACATCATTTAAAGATGATAAATCAGCATATGAATTACTTCTCTCGGAACCATATTCATTATCTGAATCATAATATGTATTATTTAAAGTTGTTGTTGTATTTCCAGTATTTCTTGAAGTATTTTTTGATGATCTTCTTTTAATTGATTTTAAACTATCAACATCACCTTTTCTAAAAGAACCTGAACTATGACGAAATTCCCAAATTGGAACATCATTATCATTTGTACCTTGATTTGAACCATCACTAACTTTATGAAAACCATACATATTTAATTGACGAATAAATGATGCAACATTAGTATGTTTAAAATATTGAGCTAATGCTTTACTAAATTCTTCACCTGGAGTAATTAAAAAACTTTCATTTGAATTTGACCACCAAATTAAACGTTTTAATTCATCATCTTCAAGCATACTGTACAATTTATGAATGAATACAGTATGTAAACCTTTTGTATTTGTAGGTAAAATTGAGGATTCTTTCTTCACATCATGTTGTTGTTGTTGTTGTGGCTGGGGTTGTGGTGGTTGTTGTTGTGACTGCAGAGGTTGTTGCTGCTGCTGCTGCTGCTGCTGCTGCTGCTGCTGCTGTTTCTGCTGCTGTTGCTGTTGCTGTTGCTGCTGCTGTTGCTGCTGTTTGCTGTTTGTTGTTGAAGTTGAAGTTGAAGTTGATATTGAGTCATTACTATTAACGAGTTGCTGTTTTGGAGAAGTTTCAATAGGAGATTTTAAATCAGTTAATTGAGAAATTGAAGGACCAGGTGTATGATGATTAGATATAGAATTTTGTTGGGACTGTAAACGTTCCAATGATTCTTGTGACATTTTATAAAATGATACTATTAATTTCTTAACCTTTCAATAGTTATTGCTCTTGATTATCACTTTATTAATCAGTAAAAGTTTTAAAAACAATGAGTTAAAAACTCAAAGGAGAAGACAAAAACAGAGTTTAATATAATTAAATTGTTAATGATAATCAATATCAGTTATATTAAGTAAAATTTAAGTTAATAATTCAAATTTCAAATTGGTTATAGGTTTTTTTAAAGCGAATTTTTTAGTGGTTGCGTTGCAGGTGCACCGAGTGCTAAAGTTACCAAATAACTATTGGAAATAATCACAATAAAGAATAAATGACAAATTGAAGTTTTAAGAAATGAATTAAAGAAATAAAGAAAAGATCTCGGTTAAATAAACTTTGATTATTCTAGAACTTTTTTCGTTATTTTAGAAACTTCTTTTAGTTTTTAAATAAAATAAAAAGTAAAAGAAAAGAAAGAAAAAAAAAAACATTTGAAACAATTAAAGATGCAGTCAATTTTCTACATTAAATAATTATAAATTATTACAATAAAACTTTTAAAATTTGTATTTAAAGTGAACAATAAAACTTTTAAAATTTGTATTTAAAGTGAAAAAAAGGTTTCTTTAGTCAAAGACTAAGTATTTCCTCATTGGGACTTCAATCTTATAAATTTCTCTTCTCCTGTCAATTAATCAATTCATGCACGCACTAATTTAGTGTAAAATTTAATTTAACTCCGCTAACATCGGTGGGGCAAAAGGCGGCTCATCATAGTTTAATATAATTAAAAATTGACTCTGATTGAATAATGTTTATATAGTTATCAATAGTAATATTCTTATATCGATTACACTGTTAAATTTACTGTATAAATTACCCGTTACTAGTGAATATTTAAAGTATAAAAGTATTAAAGTTTATGCATTTGGATAAGATATGATATTAATTCATATTCAATATATATGGAACATTCATATTCAATATATATGGAGCACTCTTATTAAGAACTAATCCTCGGTAAATTTAATTTGGGTTGCAGCAACTTTTATAACCTTCGAGGCTAAAGTGGATGATCTTTTTTTATCAAATCTGTTTGTGCATAATTTACGAAGTAGAAATTAGTGTGTGTGTTAGAATCTAAGAATAAAACTTTAATATTAATCTCTTTTTTTAACTATTAACTATAGATCAACTTGAATAATGACATACATTTATAACTCCTGTGTCTTGATACCTTAATGCAGATCCTCATGTTCTCTGGCATTGATGTGACATCATTTTTATGTAAAGATTGTATCCAATTTAGTGTACAAATGGTAATCTTGTATAGAGTATCCTTAGATACATAAGTAAATAAATGGAATTAAATAATAATATCTAAGGAATTAATTAATTACATCTAAGGAATTAGTTAATTGCATTCTATCAATTAGAGCTGATTGCATTCTACTAATAAGAGATTGCTAATATAAGTTCCAAAATATTTTAACTATTTATATGTAAACAACAGAGTTGGAACTCAGTTGTATTGATTTGATCTATACATCATTATCCAAATCTATTGAAATTATCTCTGAAAGCCTAAAGATAATCCGATCGGAATTTTAAGGGATTATCGGTTAAATGAAATTTATAAGCTCAGGAGATTATACTTAATACGTCATTGATGATCCATTTTAAAGAAGAACATTTCTAATTAAAGATGTTCAAGTCCCTGAGATGGTTTTTTAGTTTGACAATTGAACTAGTGAGTTAATATGTGAGTGGAATTGCATTTATTAATATATGTTGCTTTTGATGATTGTAGGTTTATTTA
Source organism: Taiozyma odintsovae (assembly GCA_030557705.1). Taxonomy (NCBI): domain Eukaryota; kingdom Fungi; phylum Ascomycota; class Saccharomycetes; order Phaffomycetales; family Wickerhamomycetaceae; genus Taiozyma; species Taiozyma odintsovae. The sequence goes on from JANIVH010000001.1 coordinate 242,071, forward strand.
TAAGATGTCCATGTGGTTAGGTGGTTCATGTATACTTGAGGTTTAAGTTGTAGAGCAAATAGGAGATATAAATGGCAATCATTTAAATTAGGAATTAGTTAATATCAATATTATTGACCTTAAAGAAGTGTAAAGTGCTTCTTAAGTGATCTTATCAATATCATAGCTTATGTATTTATTAGTTCTTCAATTCCACTTTCCAATAACTCGAGTAATATCAATCACCACATACTTTATATAGTTCCATTTATACTCCTATTTATTGATAATTTCTTGATTTTTAGTTTCTAAATCCCGTAAAATCCCTTATCTCCTAAATTAATTATTAATCTGGAGATCTCGTAAGTAATCTCGATTAAATATTGACAAATCAAACAAAAATATAAAAACTGACTAAACCCTTTTTTTAAATTTAATCATAGAACTCAATTCATTGAATACAAACAATTAAAAATGGGTTACACTATTGCCGTTATTGGTTTAAATGGGTTTTTAGGTAAACAAATTTTAGAATCTTTAATTTCAGAACCATTTATCTCAAAAATTAATACACCAATTATTGGTTTAACTTCATCTGGTAAACAACCAATTGAATCTGATAAAATTAAATATATCTCAACAAAGGAAACTTCATTTGTTGATGCTTTAAAAGGTGTTGACGCAGTTATTAACGTTGCTGGTGTCCCATTTGGTCCTCATGATGAAATTTTAGATGCTGTTATTGCTAATAAAGTGAAATTATATATTCCATCTCAATTTGGTACTTATTTACCTGTTGCTCAAAAATTATTTCCAGGTTTCTTAAGTATGAAAAGTGATCATTCGGCAAAGGCAAGAGCCGCTGGTATTAAAACTGTTGATGTTTATTCTGCTTTATTTATTGATCCAATTGATCAAAAATTTGTTGGATTTGATTGGCCATGTTTAGATTATGATGAAAAAACAAATACAATTGAAGTTCCTGGATCAGAAAATGCAAAAATTAATCCAGCTTTTTTCCCAGATATTGGTAAATCTGTTGCATCTATTGTAACAAAACCTGATTATTCTTCAATCCCTGATACTATTAGAATTTTTTCAGATTCTGTTACAATTGGTGATATTATCAAGTTTAATGAAAATAAAAAAGGTATTAAGATTAATAAAAAAATTATTGATCCAAAATCATTATTAATTGAAGCTCAAGAAAAATATAAGAATTTTAATTTTAATGATTTTATGTTTTATTTAAAGACAATCTTGTCACAAGGTGATGGTCATGGTATTATCTTTGAAAATGAAAATGAAAGAGAATATGTTAATCCAGGTGAATCTTTATGGAAATGGACTAAATATCAAACTAAATAGATTCGATTTAAATTCTGGAAATTTATTACATATTTGAATCAATGATAACCGTGTAGTATCCTTCTTATCATTTAAATCTCTCTAATCCATAATGATTTGGGATTAATCAAATGATATAGTTGATCATAAAAATCCCCACTAGTTCTTGTATATCTTAACTCTCTTTAATACTCATAAGCGCTATCATAGAGTCTATTTTTAGAGAGTCTCAGATATATGTAAAGCGGTAAATTAATTACATAGAAGGGGGGGTAGAAGGTCATATTTATTCTTCACTGGATTCTTTTGATAAGATACCTAATGTAAATATTCTATGGTTTTATTCACTAAATGTCTTGGGTATAAATTAGAAAAACAGAGGTAAAAGGTTCCTTTTGGCATACGTTTCATTTCTATCGTAGAGGAAAAGAGTTTAAAGTAATGTGCTAATGAACATCTACTACGAAGGCAAGAGTTTCTCTCTTAAAACAGCTTCATATCGAACAACTCACTTTACTCACTTAGTATCTTCTTATTTCTTTAAACTTGTTTCTATAAATATACCGACTATTCAAAGATAAATAAAAGTAATTTATAATTGGAAAATCATGTTAAAATTTACATCTTTTCTGCAATTAAATGCAGGTTCTTCATTGGAGGAAGAATTTAAATTATAACTTAAAAACTCGTAAAACTTCTGAAACTGGCATATTCTTGCATGAAAGTTTTCTTTTCAATTAAACTTTCTCTCTTTAATGCGCTGAAGTTGTTCTATAATTTACGCAGGATGTGGAGGAGATGGGCAGAGCACTTTTCAAACGGAGAAAGATAAACATCACTTCCTGCGTAAATTTCAAACTACATTATTCTGCATATAATTGTTTACAAAATTATTAAAATGCCGCTAAAGAAAAAAACAAAAATCTTAAATTAGATCAAAATCATCACTGTATAACGTTAGAGGGCAAAAAAAACAAAAATCACAAGAGATTTACAAGAAAAGATTATTGAAAATCCGCTAAAAAAAGTGGTGCCTTGCATAATCTAATAAAGTACCCCTTTTTGTCCATCCTTTTTTCCTATAAAAGACGATGGATCCCCACAATCGACCTTCTAAACGTTCTAAACCTGTCTCTCAACTTGTCTTGAGAACAAAGGATCAAAATATAATGACATCAACTAAAATAACAACTAATGATACTGATGATCATACTGATAAGCAACCAGTACCTCATAAAGGTATCCAAAGTCTTAGAGCCTTGTTCCCTTTGAAAAGGAAACATAGAGAAATGGAAACACCAAAGAAGATTAATACAACTTCATTGACAAAACTTGTTTCCACTACTCCGTTAAAGACTCCAGAATCAATTTCACAACAAACGCCCAGATCTTCATTTAAAGTATTTCAAGAATTCCCACAATTTCATGAAACCGTTAATTCCACTTTAAGTAAACCTTCTTCAACCAAGATCTCCGATTTAGACTTGGAATCATTAAATACAAACACAACAGAGTCATCGTCATTAGAGACGCCAATTTCACCATATTTCCAATTTAACTTATCTTCGAATCCAATAGATCCTGAATCATTACTACACAAATTTCAACTTCCATTATACCATTTAAACAACTGGTATCGTATAAACCAGTATGAAATTCTTCCCTCACAAAGTGACGCCACTGATTCGATTTATACAATTGAAGATGTTGAAAAATTTAATGAAATGATAACACTAGTGACAATAAGGGACAATGAAGAGGAGAAACGAGTAATGTTATTGAATTATAAACAGAGTACAATCAGTTTCAATAAGTTTCAACTGTTAAAGAAAGGTGATAAAGTACAATTAATTGAAGGTTTGAACTTAATGAATGAATACAAGTTATATCATAATTGGAAATTGGTAACATAATTGAAATAACGAAGAGCTGCTATTAATGAACTTAGCTACACGACTTTTAATGAATAATTTAATGAAATGATATTATGGTATCTACAATTATGTAAATATTGTAGTAATAATAATTAAAACATTAAAGTAAAAAAAAAAAAAAAAAAGTAAAACACCGTTTAAGTAATTATATTTTTTTTCATAATCTAATCATTACATTTACCTTGTGATAACTTCTCAAGGACATTCCAAAACCATTCACCGTTATGAGCATTAACGTTTCTGGTCTTGGCTTTTAGTTTCATGTTCTTATCTTCTGTAACTAAATAACCTTCACGTCTTTGTACCGCTGAATTAATAATAATATCATCAATACCATTCATCCAACCACCATTGTTCTCAAAATCTTTAATATCATTGATATTCGTAATATATTCACCATTCATTTTCATTGGATGCACCAACCCTTCAGCTGTTAATTGTCTTAAAGTGATCACACATCTAGTGGCAGAATCGGCAACAGTGGCATCTGGTGAACATCTTAATGATCTCAATTCTTGAAAAATTACCAATGGGATACCTAAGTTAAAGATCTTAGATCTTAATGATTTAAATAATTTACCACAATGTTTCAACCACATATTTGTATCTAATACAAATAAAGTTTCATGTGTAATGGCAGAATCTTGTGGTGTCATGATGATAGATGTATTATGATGAATAGATGCAGGGATTGATGGAGTTGAAGCAGACGAGTTCTCATAATCAGCCTCGTTATCTGTATAGTAATAGTTGTGAGAACCAGTTGGAGATAATGGAATGTTTGTAGATTGAATTGATGGTTGTTTCAACCAAGATGAAATTGGAATAGATGATGATGCAGAGGTTAAGATGTTTCCATCACTGATTTCATTAACAAGACCAAAACATTTAAACTTTGAAATAAATGATTCAAGGTGAGGATTAGAAGATGAAACAGTTTGAACTTTAAATGTATGTTCATCTCTTTTTAAACCAAAGTTATAATGTTTTGAAATGTAACTTGACAATAATAACACCCTTAGGATTCTTGGATTCTTACTCTTCGAGTCATATCTAATACCGGAAACTGGAATATCAAGGAAATCATCCCTAACCATACCAGCTGATTTAAAATCATCATACTCGGTCTTATTAGAAACTTTGTCAAACCAAAGTGTACCCCAACATTTCCAAACTTCATGCAATGTTTCATTTTGATTAAAATGATCTAACCATTCATCATTATCATAAAACTCATCATTATAAGATAGAGAATCCCAAAATGACTCTTGATGACCATGAACAACATTTTGTGTCTGTGTCAACAATGAATTTAAGAAATCAACCAATGAGTCTAGCGGGAACAATAATTGAACAAAAAGTTCAAATGATTCTTTAGCTTCAGGCTGATCTTTAATGGCCTCACCAATACTTAAAATGAAATATAAATAAGTAATTGTATGTGGTAATGCAGTTTCAGTTGGACCTTTTAAAAAACTTTGAAACATTTTCATCGATAATTGTAAGACATGTATATCTAAATTTTCAATACTTGAACACCATTGTTCTGAAGTCCAGCTTTCAATTGTTATTGGTTGTTGTGGAGCTGGTTCTTGAGTTTTAGATCTCTTGTCTTTTTTCTCTTTTCTATCTCTTCTCTCCTGTAGGGCATCAATTAAACCAAATAGTTTAGCAAATGGAGTTTCAGTGTTTCCGTAACCACACATTTGCAAAATATTAACCAAGGCGAATGATGATGATCTTTGAAACCAAAATTGTAATTTATTCTCCATATCTTCAACTCTTTCCTTTTCATAAAAAAAATTGATATTTTTGGTGTCCTTACCTAAGCTTAGACAATAAAAATCAATTAATTTATCCAATTCTTCAACGGCAATTTCGTGAGCCATCAATATCTTGTGAATTCTAATGAAATCCATAACTGGAAGATCAACGTATTGTCTTTGATTAATACTATCAATGACCATTTTCATATACTGTTGAGTTGGAACAAAAGTTTCTTTACAAAACACAGCTTTACCAATATTCATCAGGGCATCAAGATTATCTTGTTGAACTGTAGCAATATGATAATACACTTTACCTTGGCCATAATTTAACTTCATAGCCAATGTATACCAATATTCAGCTGATAACTTCCAATCAATATGACGTGATGGGTATAAAGCAATAGCCATTCTACTCAAATCACCAATTTTTTCAAAGATCCAAGAGTCAATGGATAACTCAGTTAATCCCGTGAGAATATTGAATGAATATGCAATGAATGATGAACAAATATCATGCTCGATAAAGATTGAAACAACGTTCTTTAAGACATCAAGAAACGTGACGATACCATAGACCCACAGCCTTCTTTGAATTCTATAGATTTGAACAATCTGCTTCCCCGACTTGCCAGAATTCAGGGAATAGATCAAAAAATCATAGTATGAGTTGAGTAGATGTATGTTAAGGTTATAAATGTCCCATAGTTCTGTCATGTCTAGTCGATTGGGTAAGTTCAAACTTGCACATTTCTTTTGTAGGTCATTCTCCAAAGTTATTATAACTTTGTAAGAATCTTGAAGTTTGTTTATAAGCACTTGTTCATCTGATGATAGTCTTGCCTGTGCTGTCTGTTCTAATGTTGTAGTAGGGTTAGATGCAAGTGGTTGTGTAGTCGTTTGTGTAGTCGTTTGTGAAGGTTGAGCATGTGATACTTGTTGAGATTGAACTTGTTGAGGTTGAACCTGTTGAGATTGAGTTTGTGGGAGTTGATTATTTACCAAGTCTGGTCCTTTATATTCTCTTTGAGGCACCACATTAGGCTGATAGTTTGGGTTGTTGAAAGTGGTGAACCTCTTTGGAGATGCAGGGGCGGGAGATGATCTAGAGTTGATCTTAAAAGCAGATTTGAAATGGGCAATATTACCTGAGTATGAAAGAGGAGGATCCACGGGACTAGCGTTCTGAGTTGTTACGGGGCTCTGTAACACAGTTCTCTTTGCTCCGCCTTTATCGATATATGAATTTGAATGCTGTCTTTTATTGCTCGTTGTGAGGGTTTGCTGTTGAGGTGTTTGTATGGGATCCGGAAAGACCTGTTGAGGTTGATTACCGTGATCATGTGTATTCTGTGAGTTTTGATTTAGGTTTGACATGACATATTCAGCAATCCAGGGCTGTTCTGGTAAAGTTTAAAATCAAGGGCAGTGTTAATGATAACGACAAGGGCAAAACTGGTGAGTGTAGTTTTTAAAAAAAGCAGTTAAAAAGGTGATAAATATAAATGAATTGAGTTCGTTAAAAGTGCCAGATTAAAAGCAATGGCAATGCAAAAGTTATTAAAATGGTCTTTATGTTGACTTTTTTTGCTCGTTTTATTGTGAGATTAAATTTAAATGTTGTTTTCAATGTTGATTTGCTAATAAAAGGTCGTCTTTTTCAAATTGTTGCAAAAAAATTGACCTTTAACAAAATAAAGGCGAGAAAGCCACCGAATGCGGAAATATTTCCGTTTTAAGTGTAAGAGAAAGGATTAGTTCGTATAAGCAATTAAAGATTTAAAAAAACAATGTTATCGTTGTTGCTGTTGAATAAACTATTAATGTAAATTGCTTTAGTTGAGTTACATAGCTTTCACAAAGTTTCACATCAGATTTAAGAGGGGAAAGAATTGAAATTGATACGTCTCATTAATCACTTTATATTAACAACTCATTCAAACTCATCAATTGTCTCTATACACAACTTGACACTCTCAAGTAATGAGTTGACTCCTAGTCTTAGACATCTATTATCTCTCGCCTTAAAGTGTATCAGCAGATCTGTGTCTCTGTGTTCGTATTCTACCACCAAGTCATCGGCTTTCAGAAGTGGGTCTGGGCTCAATGTCTTAATTAGGATCTGTGGATGTGTTTCCTTTTGGAAAGGAATAGTGATGTCGCTTCATGATGTTAGCAGTGTTTCATGTAATGATTTTCTGTATATTGCAATACTTACAGTGTGTGATTTAGAACCATAGTCAAAGTTAGTTTTCAGTGGTCTGTCTTCTTAAAGCTTTGGTGATGATTTTTCGGTTTGTATATAGTTTTTTTTCTTTGTTTTCTGAGGCGATAAGTTAAAAACGAGAAAATGCTATATAAGAGTGGTAAAGTTTAAGGAAGATTTGTGTTCTATTTTTGGATAATTCAGTATCGGCGAGATCGTTGTTAGTTTCTATACTGGTGTATTTTCCAGTGATAGGACGTTATAGCTTAATCAGTCCCATTAATAACGCACTCTCCTCCTCGCTTGTAATTTCATGTATCTTACCTGTCTTAAGGAAGCTGCCTTAAAACTGTTTAAACAGGAAGGGACCAGTACAACTAATTAACGTAATAATTATGTTATTACTATACACTAAAAGTATTCATGCCTTGATCTCAAATCTGATTTGAAACTCTTAATCAACAATTGATGTTGTTCTTTTAATTGATCATAAGTTAAAACGTCATCCTCTTCAGTATTAACATGATAAATTATCCATTGATCCTCTTTACTAAAAGTGTTTAACAAGTTCAGAATTATAGTATATAATTCCGAAATTGTAAGTTTTAAGTCATCGTCTTGTTGATCTTGAAACTTGTTTATGAATTCATACAATGCTTCAATAGAACCTCTATACTGTTTAGTGTGTAATCTGAAAGAGTATAACACTTTGTAGAAATATAATGCCTTGACTAAATCTTGATTATATGATTGAGCCTTCTTTAATAAGATTTCATCAATCTTGGATTCATCTTCATAAAAATCAAAAGAGTTTAACTTCTTAATTGATTGGGTCTTGTATAAAGTATAAACAAATCTGTTCAATGATTCTTCTTTTAACTTTGGATCTGTTAATTGTGCCAAGGCATTCTTAGCTTCAGTGAACTCTGATAGTTCTAATGCAATGGTAAATAATGTATGATATTTTTGTTCTCTATATTTGTCACTCTCTGTGTTTGAAAGTTCAGATCTAGCTCTTTTGGCAAAATTAAAAGCTTGATAAAGTTTATAATTGTTTAAAAATAAAATTGCTAAATTTAAATAGTATTTTGAAAAATTTGAATGGAAAAACACAACAAAATCTTCAATTGGGTGCAATAATAACTTCTCCTCTTCAGTTAATTTATGTCTTGAGATCTTAGCAGCATATGTGGTGAAATGTCTTGCTGAAATATCAACTTTGTCAATCTTGAAATATACAACTGCTTTTAATAATTGAAAAATTGGTTTTTCTTCAAAGAATGGTAAAAATTTTTGATAAACAATATTTGAGTTATTACTTTGGATGAGCGTCACTATGATCTGTAAAAGGAATTCATTCTTTGTGATATGTGGGAAAAGAATATCATCCATAAAACTTAATAAGTTCTTAGAATTGAATTGAAAACCATCTTTAAAGTATCTAGAGATGATTCGAGACAATAAATTGCTTGATGATGGAACAGCTTGTTCAAGCTCTAAATTATTGCCATTCTTTTCACTAAAGTTGATTTCATATGTCAATTTTAAAATGTGATAGTTCTTAAACAATTGAAGAATTCTTTTCAAATTTGATTCTAATAATTCCTTATTATCAAATTCAAGTACTAGTAATAAAATCAATAAATCGTTCAAAATCTCTTGATTCACTTCCAAGATCTGTCTTGTAGATTCAACCAATGATGAAACACCTAATGATGACAATTTTGAAGTGACTATCTTAGCTGTTTCATAAGTTTTGTAATGTTGAAATTCTAAAATATCTGAAATTAATTTGAAAATATCATTAAAATGTGATAATTGATCCACAAAGTTAATCAAATTATTTGGGTTAAACTTATTGTTTAAATGCTTATCAAAAATTTCACTAAACGTGGCTCTCAATGATTTACCATTGGTCTTTACCAATTGAACAAAGGCATCTTTAACATTCTCTTGTACCTCTCTACCCAATGATTTTCTAAATTGTGAAATAACATTTAAAAATTTCAAATGTTCATTAACATCGTTCAATTTATTAACTGTGTCAATGTCTAATTCTTTATTCATGTATAGGGATTCAATATCTGATAAACTTCTAACAATGGAAAATTCTTCCCTATTAATCAACACAACTGTATTTGATCCTGGTTCAATATAATATTTCAATGGTTCATCTGCTTGTTTTTTAAATTCTTGGCAAAGTGTATCAAATCTAGTCCATTGTCTTTCAATGGTGACTGCATAATTTGTATCGAATTTGATTCCTTTACTTACAGTCTTGGTAACTCTTTCCAATAGTGATAGATCATCAAGACTAGAATCATTAAATTGTGATTCATTTAAGAAATGTTTTCTAAAAATAGGTAACACTGTATTTAGGATTTCATTTGAATATAGTCCACTTTGAAAGATTTTTCTATTAAAGAAATCGTTCCAACTTTCATCCTTTTGTCTCTTTAAAGATGGATGAATAGATTTTTGTGTTGTAGATACCCATTTAAATTCACCAATTTCTGACACTAATAAAGTTTGAATTATAGAAGATGTATTACTTTTCCAAAGAACCCAAAGTTCAAAAGTCTTTGGATCCAATGTACCTTGAATTAATTTAAAATCACCAATTGACCAAATCGAGGTATATTCAGGTAATTGTGTCTTAAATTCAAATTTTGACCCTAAATCGACTATATCAACGGGATCTGATTGTAATTGTAATATTTTGAAAACACCTTCACCAAATGGTAAGAAAAGGGTTAAATATGTAAATGATTGACCATCAACCTGTATATCTAATAACTCTACTAGTTTTGATGGATTGGAGTCAAAAAATGGTTTGTTTGATGTGACATCGGTGAATTCTTCCAAATTTCTTTCGATTAACAATGATTGTTTTGATAATGACCAGATCCTAAGTTTTTTATTAATAGTAATTGTGATTAATAGATCCTGGTAGTGAATAACATCGATAGCTGCTTTTTCAGAGAGACCTCCTTCACCATGGAATTTAGCCTTTTGATTCCATGGTTTAAACAAATGACCTAAACTTTCAAAATATGAATTATCACTGTATAATACAGGTTCAAATGAAAAATCTTGGACATTTTTCTTTAATCCAATAATACCACCATCTTTCAATAGTACCACTGAGTGATCAAAAGAAGTGGAATATAACATATGTGGTTTTCTAATTTCAAATCCATAGGCATTAGATATCCTACACCATTCAGTATAGTCTTCCAATGGTGAAGAAGTAGCATTTTCAACAAAATGGGCAGCCTCTAAAATAATCGTTATGAAAAGACCAGTTTCAGTGATAGCATCGGCAGCGATATATGATTCTTCATTTTGGTTTGTAAATGAATTGATAGTGAAACAATGTGGTAAGATCTTATCTGGTAAGTTAATTTTTAAACTTCTAGTCTTGATCTTCAGGTTGTTATTAAATGCAATTGGTTGAAAAAGTACGCTATACCCGTCATTAACAATTCTATAGGAGATACTGTTCGGTAGTCTAGACTGGTTGATCCTCAAAACGTTTGTAGAATTGGTTGTGAAGTGTAATTTCAATTGAACTTCTGGATCATCACTATATTCAGGACGTGAATTTGACCATAAATGACGAGCCACATCAAGTTCCAGCGTCTCTAAAGTACCCAGTGAGACATTCTCTCTCGTATAAGAGGTGACTGCATTGGTGGACATCTTTAAAACTTGAAATTTCTCCCTATTAAAATTGCCGCCTTCAACTGTTTGTTTACTTATTTAATGATCACCTTTTTAGCCCTTTTCGTCTATTAAGAAAATTAAAATTGAAATTTAAGAAGAAACATCCAAACACCACCTTTACTTCCCTTATTTGTGCCCTACCTTGGACTTCTTAAAACGGTAATTTTCGCGGGTGGTTGTTAATTATTGAAAAAGGTTAAAAATTTTTCAAATTTAAATATTTCCTTCTTCCTCATTAATTTAAATGAATCTAAATAGTTCAAGAGTTCAAAGTCTAAAATTTTCTTGAAGGTTTCTTACTTTTATGAAACTTTGTGATTATTCACAGCTTTGGATTGATTCCCGGCTTTATGGATTAGAGAAAAGTGAGTTTCAACTGCAATTTTATCATTCTTTCAATTACTATTAGATCCATCCAATACTTTTCTGATGATCAAAATTATTTTTCAAACTAGAGTATGTGACTATTGTATGATCGTAAAATAATTATGCATGGCTTTCTGATACAAAGTCATTGGCTTTGGATTTAATTGGTGAAGAATTGAAAGTTTGATAAATTTCTTCAATTGTGACCTTTGGTTACTAACAATTGCCTTGCAGTTGATTTATAAATACAGAAGTATTTGATTATTTTTCACTTTTTCCTTAATAGGTTTTTGTTGCTACTTAAAAGGTATGTCAAAGCATTATCAATTTTCTTTTCTTTTATTATGATGACTTAACAAAAACAAAGCTGGAATTACTGGCTGATTTTTTATGATGTATAAGTTTTTGCATTCACTGATCTTTAAAAGAAAAGAAATGATTCTTTAATTCATTTAAGACAAAAACTAACAATTTTTTAGAATTTAAGTTGTTCTTAACCTGATTACTCATTATTTCTTGAAATGACGAGTCACAGCACTGGGCACTGAATATTTTATGAGTGACATGCTTAATAAGTGGACTTAGAAAACCCACGCTACTGATCTTTAAATAATGAGAATATTCAATTTAAATTCTTATCATGGATGCAAAATTGTAAGTTTATCATTTCCTTTAAATCAATTTGTTATTTTATTTTAACCAAAGTGATGAGCAATTTAGATGACGAGTCAGACGTCGGGATTCCCGTTGATGACAACCTTTTTTTATAACCATTCATGCTTTACTGACTTGGAAATTTTAATAACTGTTGACTTATTGATAATAATGGTTGAATCAATATAACTAACATTCTTAATAGTTTCGAGAATCGTTTCATTAAAAAATTTCAAAAGAAATGAGAAAGAAAGGCTTTTTTCAGTTTGTTTTACTGGCATAGGATGATATTGAAATAAATAATGACAAGCATATGTCTGACCTTCTAAGAAGAGAAACTATTTCCAGTCTGATGTCCAGTATATTAAAACAAACTTTCTTGAGAAATCATCACTAAAGATTTTCTTAATTTTAAAATTGTGAGTATTTTGTTTAAACTATAGGTTCTTGTTAATGATGATTTTCCACATTTCACGACGGTCAACTGCGTTTCTCTATGTTAAGAGTAAACTTTGATGATATTCCGCCCCTGACAGGGCGTGGTACTGATAACAAGAACCTCATAGGGATTTTTATACAAAGATTAATGGAAATATACTAACTTTTCATTTAGGTATGTATCTATTTGAAAATTTTTGTCTTGAAAAGTTTTTATGATGAAGCTATACCTTTTAGTACTTGATTTATAATGAAAGTCATACTTAAAACGATTTGCATGTCAGGCTGATTTGATCTGTTCATAGACAATTTCAATTGAGGTTTATAAGAAAACTAACAATTCAAAAGACGTTTACCCTTTAATCATATGTAGCCTTTTCACTTATATGTAGCATTACGCATTATCAATGATGTAATACTTAATGCCTAATAGAAATACAGCCCGCTACGACTCCTGTCTAACTTTTCTGTCCGTAGGCGGAATGTCTGCCCAACTCTAGGCAGAAATATCCCTGTTCCGGTACAGGCACGAAGGGCAGCCTTGAAAGGAGAATCGATGAGTCAATTGAAAATTTCTTTAATATAATAAAGAGTAAAAAAAAAATAGATAAGGAAAAATTTTCAATTTTACTCATCTCAATTCTTATTAAATTTAAGCTCCTTGTCAATTGACAATACAAACAACTTCTTCAATCCTTTTTGTTTGTTCTTGCTTAAAAGCCAATCCTTATCCTTTGGTTTATGAGATTTGCTTCTATATTCACCTGTCAAGACTACATATCTGATCACATTTGGAAAACCAATCAGTGCTAATTACTCTAAATCGTTTAATTTTACAATAAAACATATATATACAAACTACAATGAGCTTATTATTCGCTAAAAATTCTTTAAAAGCTAGATCTGTTTTCCAAAAGTCCAGTTTTGTTCGTTCTTTAGCTACAGGTTCAAATTTAACTTCAACATCAAAATTAGATCGTGCTACTTTAACTATTCGTGATGGTCCTGTCTTTAATGGTTATTCATTTGGTGCTAATAAAAATGTTAGTGGTGAAGCAGTTTTCACTACTTCTTTAGTCGGTTACCCAGAATCTATGACTGATCCTTCTTATAAAGGTCAAATTTTATGTTTCACTCAACCTTTAATTGGTAATTATGGTGTCCCATCTGGTGAAGCTCGTGATGAATGGAATTTATTAAAATATTTTGAATCTCCACATATCCAATGTGTCGGTATCGTTGTCGCTGATGTTGCCTTGAAATATTCTCATTGGACTGCAGTTCAATCTTTATCTGAATGGTGTCAAAAGGAAGGTGTCGCTGCTATCTCTGGTGTTGATACTAGATCAATTGTTACTTATTTAAGAGAACAAGGTTCTTCTTTAGCTAGAATCTCCGTTGGTGAAGAATATGATGCTGATCAAGATGAAGCCTTTTCTGATCCAAGTTCAATTAATTTAGTTCATAAAGTTACTACAAAAGCTCCATTTCATATTCCATCTACAGGTAATTTCCACGTTGCCGTTTTAGATTGTGGTGTTAAGGAAAATATCTTAAGATCTTTAGTTTCAAGAGGTGCTTCCGTTACCGTTTTCCCTTATGATTATCCAATTCAACAAGTTGCTGATAAATTTGATGGTATTTTCATTTCTAATGGTCCAGGTGATCCAACTCATTGTTCTTCCACTGTTTATAATTTACAAAAAACTATGGAAAATCATGATTTACCAATCTTTGGTATTTGTTTAGGTCATCAATTATTAGCCTTAGCTGCCGGTGCAAAGACAATTAAATTAAAATATGGTAATAGAGCTCATAATATTCCAGCTTTAGATTTAACTACAGGTAAATGTCATATCACTTCACAAAATCATGGTTATGCTGTCGATGCTTCAACTTTACCAAATGAATTTCAACCATATTTTATTAATTTAAATGATCAATCAAATGAAGGTATGATTCATGTTTCAAAACCAATTTTTTCAACTCAATTTCATCCAGAAGCTAAAGGTGGTCCATTAGATTCTTCATACTTATTTGATAAATATTTTGAAAATATTAGAGAATATAAATCAAAACAAAATGAATTAATTGGTGCTGTTAATAACAAACCTGATAATTTCTTAGTCGATGTCTTACCAAAGGAAAGAGTTGAATAAATCTATATGCTATAAAGTAGAGAATAAATTTTTAAATTTTCAATAAATTGTATTGATTAAAACTATCGTAATTGACTACACCGTCTATGATCAATGAAATATGTCATATGCAAAATAGTTTGAACTAAAAATACAAAACGTAAAAGAAGAAAGTAACATATACACCCAATGGGTTCCCCAAGACAAACAATTAGCAATTAGTAAAAACAAAATTAAAAAAAAAATTTTAAACAACATGTATAATAAATCAAAAACATCCCCAGTTATAAGCTCAATTTTATTCATCTTCTTCAGGGACATCATTTTCATCTTGTTGATTTTCACCAACATCGGTAAACCCATTAGGACAATCTCTTGTATTAATACCTTCAGCTATTAATTTTTTTTCCAATTTAATTCTTTGTAATTCTTGCCATCTTGCTAACTTGGCGTATTCATGTAATGCAAATCCAAATACTTTAGGAACATATCTCTCTGTTGGATGCTTTGGTACCACTTGTGGATAAGCTTGTAAGAACATAGCTGGGAAACTTGTCCCAAAAAATGCACCATCGATCATGGAATGTCTTGAAGATTTTGGATTATATAGATCCTCACAACTAGGACAATATAATTTAACGGCACTGACACCGGTATGATCACTTAAACCAACAGGTAATAAATGTTCTAATTTACAAAATACTCTTGAACAATACCCAAAATCAGCTTTTTTAAATTTTTCATACATCTTATGAAGACCTTTAGCTGTAATAATGAAACGAGCATGCGCCAGTCCATAGAGTAGTCTTGCATTGTACTCTAATTGTTCTCTTTGTTCATCTGTAAATTCTTCCATTCTTAAATTATCCGTTATCACATCAACTACTTGTGAAACTCTTTCAACTTCGCTATTCAATCCATTTAAATTAAATTTATCCGTGATATAATCAATATCAATATCACAAAAATATTCATTCCCTTTAGTTCCTAAAAACCAATCGACCCAATATTCTTATAAAATTTTATTAGTATAATGAACTCTAATGGAAAGGATTATTAAAGACAACTAAAATCAAACTTTAACCACCCCACATTTTCCAAATAAAATAGCACATACCTGTGAATTCTGATCCGGAATCGCTCGTGTACTCCGCCTTGGACATATTTTTCTCTCAATAGTACAATGAACGCACACAGCCTCTATAAAAGTGTGTTTAAACCTGGAAATCAAGTTAAAATAGCTCCCATCAACGACTTTTTTTGCCAGATGTTTTTAAAATTTTAGATGGTTTGCGCGAATGGGTTTTATATGGGCCTTTAAGATCAATATTAAGAGAAAGTATCTAAAAGAATTGATATTGAAGTGAAATTTAGTCTTTTATAAGTCTATCAATGGGACTTTTCTGCAATTGAGGAAAGTATACCGAATTCTATATTTCTCTTCGAAGAATAAGCGTTAAAAGACCTTTAAATCGAGATTTATCGGCCCCAACTTTTACTTGGATCGCGAAATTTGAAATAGAGCCTATACGCGCAAAAGCTCATCGCGTCTTTTAATCTATTCAAGATCAAAGGGACTAAGATGGATGATCTTAGTGATCCCAGAGAGGCTCCTCATGACAGACTTGCCGAAGAATATGGTGCTCTAACTGACGAAGAGGAAGGTTAGTTAGAAAGTCCCAGTATTGATGGAGTTTGTACTAACATTATAGAATCTTTTGATGACGGTTTAACCCCAGAGGAAAGAGAGATCCTGAAAAAAGCAGAGGAGATCAGACAGAAAAGGAATAAGGCTAAGCCAAAGGCGAATGATGATACTGCACAGATAGAAAAGACACCGTCACCAAGGAGATCAGCCATTACGCCTGCTCCACAAGAGAGACAATTTGAACCAAAGAAATTGACATATGAAGAATCAGATCACAGTTTAAACCTTCCTAAAGAGACAGAAGTTAAAGGTACAACGTCATATTTTCTGGATGTTCTTGAGAATAGTAGAACTAAGAAAACCGAAGAAGCGAAACAATTGAAAGAGTTTGCTAGTTCAAGGGTATACACTTTTGGTAAAGGTATAACGGTGAAAGTGAAAGAAGTTGATGAATTAGAGAAAGTTTCAGGTCAAGAGATTACAAAGAGATATATCGATCATGAAGATCTTGTTGAGGCGTTCAAAGAAATCAAGGTCATGAGAATTAATAAATTGATGGCTAAAGTATGTCCTCCTGATTTTGAAGAACCAAAGTATTCAAATTGGTGTGTTGTTGGTATCTTGACTTCAAAATCTGAACCCAAAATCACATCTAATAATAGTGGAAGGTTTGTCATCTTGAACATCACAGATTTTAAATACGCGATAGATATTTTCCTATTTGACAAGGCCATCTTGAAATATAATAAACTTCGGGTTGGTGATATCATTGCTGTGTTAAACCCAGATGTACATGTCAGGAAATATGAAGGTGTTGAATCATTCACATTGAATATCAAAAGCTCAATGGATTGCATCTTAGAGATCGGGAAGGCGAAGAACTTGGGTCAATGCACTTCGATTAGGAAAGATGGCACGAGGTGTCCTAGTTTCATCAATAAAGCCATTGAGATGTATTGTACTTTCCACAAGGAAAGACGTGTATCTAAGACTGCAGGTTCAAGAATGGAATTTCAAACCAGTTATAGAGTCAATGCACCAGTTAAGAACGGTGTTAAGCAAAGCATGATCTTGGGGAAACCTGATCCTCAATTTAAAGGTAATATGCCACAAATTAGAGTCGTTGATGATTTATCTGCTCCAAAGACAGATCATGTAAGTCGAGCTAGATCACATTTCAGAGATAATGAAACACATAGAGCATTTTTCAATAGTGGTGAGTATGACCATGGCTTGAAAGAAAAGAAGCAGTCACAGGAGAACAAGAAGAAGATTAAAAACAGAGAAGCCAGATTGAAAGAATATGAATTACAGAAAAAGCTGGAGGCTAAGTTCAAGGAAGGTAAGAAATTGAAAAGGGTATACGGTAAGCAAGAGGATCTTGATGAAGATACTGAAAAGAAGAGATCTCTATTAAGTGCTGCCTTTAATAAGGAGTCATTGTCTAATATTGGGTTTGATCCAACTGCAAGATCCACTGAAAAGGGTCTATTGTCAAGATCAAACAACAATGAGATCGATGTCATTGGTGAATTGAGAGAAGTGACAAAGAATAAAAAGATAGATCTAGGTGTTGATAAAGATGAGTTAATGAGACGTAAAAGGGAAAGAGAAGAAGCTGAAGAGACAATGAAGAGACTTAACGTCGCTCCTAGTTCAAAGCGTACGATTTATAGGGTTAAAGGTGAGGTTATAAGGGAAACGAAAAGGGAGGTAAAGAAGAAAGAAGTTGAAAAAGAAGTCAAAAAGCCTAAAAAGGATCTTGAAAGAGAAGTTGAACCACCGATGCCCAATGCTAACGAGTTAAACTTCTCTGATTCAAGTGATGACGATCTTGGAATTACTAGCATATCTTACAAAAAGTTTAAAGAAAAATCTACTGACTAGAAAATTAAAATTAAAACTATAGTCAATGCATACATTAGAATCATGAACTTCTCACTACGAAGTGTAGCAACTTTATATGATCAGACTGTAGCACACACAAAAAAAAAAAAAAGACACTCAATCTATTAGACTTTTAGACCAATGATCTTGATATTGAATCTATCTGCAGGGACTTTTTCAACTTTGACTTCCTTACCCTTTGGATTTTTAACTTGAACGATGATCCCATCAACACAGAAATTGGATCTCTCTTGATCTTCTTCACCAATCTTTATAACTATACCGTCTTCTAACTCTTTGTAACTCACAGCTGGATGTTGAATATGGGCACCGTTTTGATATGGCATCATCATGATTTGTGCGATGTCTGCATTGGTCACTTCACAGATATCCACTAAGTGAAGTTTATCTTCTGAAAGCTTTGAATCCGGTGAGATCATATAACCTCTCTCAATCTCTGACACAGGTAGAACATTTAAATAACTGTGGTGATTAGAATCGGAAAGAGCATTACCTTTTAAATCAGTCAATTGTGCAACGTATCGTAAATCTGTTTGTAACACTTCACCAAATGCAACTTTGAACCTATCCACCCCTAGAGTTCTCAATTCTGGTTTCTCAGAATGATACACGATTTGTGAATGAATAGCCCAAGACACAACAATACCAAAGTATAACTCCTTAATAAGCTCTTGTTCTTCACTCCAGATTTCCACGGATTCTTCAGGGAAGGTGACTTTGTAAAGAGGAAGTTTCACGGCAGGAGAATTGTTGAACAACAATTGTAAAGCGTGGAACTCTTCATTTATCTGAGAAGAGTGAGCTAAGGAGTTCCCACTACCTAATGGGATCAACCCCAATTGAACGTCATGTTTCTCAGGGACGTTATTGAAAAATTCAAAAACTGAAGTGTCACCACTTAAAAAAATCAAGGTGTACTTAGAATTCTGGTCCAAATGTTTAGCAAACTCCTTGATTGAATTCTTATTTGCTGTCTTTATATATTCATGTTCAATATCAAATATCTTCAATAATGGCTTCAAGACAGCCAAATAGTAGTCTCTATTCTCTCTACCGACACCGGACTTTACGGAATCAATGACCACCACTTCCCTCTCGGTCAGTAAGTTTGGTGGAGCCTCAATGGTCAATGTATCATCTGAACCGGTAGCTTCTTCCGTGGTCAATTCGTACTTGACATTACCAGCTGGAGTCTTTAGGTACTTCACGGCGTAGCTCTTACCTTTATAATTGAACAAAGTTGTATTATGCTCAGTGGTGGTTGTATCAGTGCTCATTGTGTACTTTGTGAGAATATTGCGGGGTCTATTCAAAGGCGAAGGAGAAGAGAAGAGAGAAAATTGGAATTTGAAGGCTTTATGGGAATCCATGCAACTATAAGCACGAATTGATTCTTCAAGTGGGAGAAAACCAGCTGGTACGGGCAGCATAGGGGGTGGTTTAGTGGTAAGTGAACATAAAAGATGATAAAAGAACATAGAAGAGAGCAGGTTTCAAGTTTGGTCATTGATTTCTCGGCAATTGGAATTTATAGGTCTCGATCCAGTCTCGAAGTCAATGATAATGTTTACTGTTTCGGGTAAATTCTCATCTGTTTAGCTTTTAATATTTCTTCCTTTTACAGTTTCGGATCTCGGATATAAGTTAGCACTACGGCTACGTATAAGCACAAAGCCCTAGTAGTAGTCATTATATATAGTTAAAAGATCTCACTAAATCATGGAGAAGTATTCATCTAGTCATTGGCACTTAGAGCCTTCCTACACTCTTCTCTTCTTCTTTTTCTCCAGGTCATCTGGCTCTTCGATGTTCTCTAAACGTCTCTTTCTGGTATTGAAGCTATGTACTTTCTCCCAGTTGATAAATTCAAACACTAAGCGATATTGGAAGGCATTGATGGAGTCCCTCTGGCGATGTAATGCCTTGATCACTACTGAATTCAACTTCTTCAACGGCAATAGATCGTTGATCACAGGGTGTAACTTGACCATCTTGAAGATCTGGTGTTCACCAGGCCATTCATCTCTCTGGATAGCCGGTTTCTTTGATATCAGATTAGTGACAATCTTGTTAACACTCTGAATAACTTGTGGGTCTGAAGTTGTAGAGCGTATGAGCTCCAACTCCATCAAAGCTATATCTCGGTTCTTATAAATCAACGACTTGTCAACATAGTAATCATTCTTACGAGTTTGAAGTTGGTAAAACAATGCAAGGATGAACTGCTCAGAAACGTCTTCCAACTTCAAATGGCTCATCAGACGGAAGTTGTTCAATGTGTAAAAAGTGGGCTCGAGTGATTCCAAGATGGAAACTGAGTGCTGAATAGCTTAGATGGGATGTTAGCTCGTTGTTAGCGGTAGCAAAGATAGTGGTGTTCACAGTACCTAGATTCATTAGCAATTTCTTAGGGTTAAACAAGCAAACAGCGAAAGAGTTGAGGTCAGATAGCGTATAGATAGTAGCAAGCTTCACACCTGAAGAGACGGGATGATATCAAAGGATTAGATGAATCCTTTCCTTCTGTTGTTTTTTTTGAAAACCTGGAGTAGGATCTTTGTGTCACAAAATCCATCAGACAACTACAAATGTGGTTCTAAAAAAAAACGCACAATCTGAGCCGTTGCCTAGGTACCAAGGATAAAATTGAGGAGTAAATCGTAGCTCGTATCTGGAGTGATAAGAGAAAGAAGGTCAAGTAACTTTTGGAATCTTAATAACATTAGACTCTTAGGAATTATCCAATTGTGTATCCTGATGCAGCACATTATAAGCAGCATACGAGAGTTCTAAGTATACCGCCATTAGATCCACCAGGAGCTTAAATTGTTCAGCAGGGAGTTAATGGCTCAACTTCGATCAAACAGACAACTCAGTGACAGATTATTCCTCGTAGTCTATGGTAGTTCTCTACCGCGGCATTTCCGACGGCAGAATTCTCGATTTCAGAAATTGACGATTATAACGTTAACAATATCAATTTAAGATTGATTAAAAAATATGAAAGAAGAATTGGCAGGTGAATATATCCACGTATTAGTCAACGCTGACATCTTGATTGATTTATTCTGTTTCGATTTTTGGCCCTAATGAAAATATCAACTACTATAACATACACCAGTCAGCTGCCGCACACTTTATGATTAATATCGATCATATTATTCGTGTGGCTTTCTACAAGAAACAAGAACAAAAAAGCTCAAAACACGTGGTATTGTTCTATGTAACACCAAATAAGGTGTGACGGTGACTAGTGATATTGACTGAGAAGTTCAAAATTGAGCCCGTTTCAGCACCAGATGACTCTACTTTCTCTAGACTCTAAGAATTTTGAATTACTATAGAACTGCAATATCAGCAAACAAGATAAGTGATAAAACAGTTTGAGGTATACAATTACCTAAGCCTGATCATAATTAGCCCTCGATGAATCTTTAGATTTCACTATAGCTCAATAACTTCGATAGTTCTAACACACTCTGGATTTATACTACCCACATGTTCAATGTGTGTTGTTTCTTCTGTGTAGTTATACTCAAGCTTTTCGATGACTGGTAGTTCTTGAGCCTCTAGCCTTGTGAATGGCACATCATCACTCTTCAAGTCCAATATTTTCACTTTTTTCCCAACGTTTCCTTCCAGAGTGAGGCTTTTAAATCCTTCACATTGGGCAACTTCCAAGTTTTCACAACTCTTGATGGTTAGTGTAGAACTAGCGTAAGTAACAGCGTTCGCACCCATAAATGCATCGATTTTGATAGTTCGAAGTTTCTTAGCACTAGGAAAATTGATCACCAGGTCCAATTGGCCCTCCAATAATGGTTGAAACGAATATTCAATAGATTCTAAGTTAGGCATATTCCAGTTGATTTCCTTATCTGTCAACTTCTGTGTGTTAAATACCAGCCCATCGATGATCAACTCCTTCAAAAATGGTAAGTCATTTCCAGAAACCGAGAGACTGGCAGAATATGGAGTCCCAACGCTATTACTGATTTCTAAGCTCTCTATTCTTGGGTAATTTTCAGGGATAGCGTTGAAGTGATTCGCAAGCGCGCTGGTATCAATCCTTAAGACCTTCAAGTTTGGAGCATACAATTGAGGGATTTCTTCAATGGTATCAATGGTCAATTCCTCTAACTCGGGAAACTCAAGAGACTGAAGATTCTTAATGGTTTCAGAGTCCTCTAGCGTTATTGCAAGAGTTTTCAAGCTATCACGCAAGTTCTTGCACTTCAGTATATCGACGAAGGTTGAGGCTTCTAACTTTTGAATCTGATTGAACCACTTCTGGTCTTCTATGACAGTCTCTTTGGAGGCAGACTGTGTCCCTGGCATTAAAGCCAGGTGCAATGCTGACAATTTTGGTGCATCTAATCCTTCCATGTTAATGAATGGAGCTTTACCATTGTGTAGATAAACAACTTCTAACAACTGCGGGGCAACGATGTTGATGAAATTGGCCTGGATTAGGTCACCGTGTCTTCGATCACCTATCTGGAGGTAGTACAGCTTTGGGAACTCAAGATTCTTGATGGAGATTATGCCATGTAATTCTGCGGATTGCAAGTTGTCGAATTTGACGTTTTCAAGGCTTAAACCATCTTTACCATTGTAACTCAGGAACCTTAGATGTTTCCAAGTGTCTTGGTGGACGTTATTGAAAAGTTCAAAGGAATCAGCAGCTAATGTCTCTATGCTCAAGATCTCAAGGCTAACTGGGTGTAGCAAACCTGTCAGCTTACACCCATCTCGAAAGGACAGCTTTGAAAGTTGCATGAATCTAAACACATCCAAACAAATCTCACAGTTTAAGAACATTAGCTCCAAATTGTCATTGTTATTCGACACGATCACCAGTTCAGGATTCTCTGCAATTACCTTAGCCAATTTCTGAGGACCAGGGAAGTAACTAGCCATAGGAGCATCAACATCAGTTTCTTGAACAGCCAGTAGGGTGGTCACACCTTTAAACTTGTTAATCAGCAAGTTGTCGTCAATTAATGCTAAGTTATGAATCTCAATCAGGTATACCTTCAAGTCAGTGACTTCCGTGTCATGGATGTTGGATCTTTTGAAGTCATAATTCCAGTATTGCAACGGCTTATTATCATCACTGACGATTTCAAAATAGTCATACAATTGGTCTCTGAACTGCGTATTTTTCAATTGGGCCAACAATATCTCTGTGTCAAGCTCCCTAGTGATCTTGAAGGACAGTTCTGTGGGCAATTCTCTTGACAGCTCTATCGGCATGTGGGTCATTTTGTGGTGTTATATGGCATGGATTCGGTATTAGTTCATCGTGTTCAGAGACCAGCCCAAAAGATTTCCAGAAAGTAAATAATATTCCCACAGATGGGCAGATCTGGGCCAAAACATGGATAAGTGTGCTAAGTGGCCATCATATTGGGGATCAACTGGAGATCCTATGAAATCCTTTCTATTCTGAGGCCGTGTCTATTCTGTAGTAGCCTGGGTTACAATAAATGCGAAACTTGATAGCTTAGAGTCTTGTAACTAAATTTGCATTCTATTTTTCATCACTGGGGCAACGAGCGATTACAAGAGCTTCAGAACAAAAGTAAGCTTCAATCTTGAAGTCTACTTCATCAAATTCCACTAAAGACTTAGAATCAAAGTCTCTACAGACAAACACTTTATAAAAACCGTATGTGGGAAGATACTATACACTCTACTAATTGAATTCTTTGGTCATGACAATATTATTTCATTCTTTTTAATGTAAAAAATTTTACTAGATCTCTTTATGTTTCAAACTCTAATCTTGTTCTAAGTTCTTGATAACTTGTTCAGTGAAATGTTGAGTGGTGGAGGTACCCTTCAAGTCACCGGTTCTGTTTTCTGGACCAGAGGCAATGGTCTTCAAGACGGCTTTTTGAATCTTTTCACCGTATTGTTCTAAACCCATGTGTTGCAACATCATAACGGAACTTAACAATAGAGCAGTTGGGTTAGCTTTGTTTTGACCAGCAATATCTGGGGCTGAACCGTGGACGGCTTCGAAGATAGAGACCTTGTCACCCATGTTACCAGATGGGGTTAGACCTAAACCACCGATCAAACCAGAAGCTAAATCGGACATGATATCACCGTACAAGTTTGGCATGACCATGACGATATCAGCGTATTTGGATGGGTCAGTGACTAAGTTCAATGAAGTGTTGTCAATTAGTTCAAAATCTAATTTGATATCTGGGAATTGTTTACCAAGGTCCTTAGCAGTTTCAACGAACAAACCATCGGATAATTTCATGATGGTGGCCTTGTGGACGACTCTGACGTGTTTCTTGTTGATGGACTTGGCGTACTCAAAGGCATATTTGATGACTTTTTCAGAGGCTTCTCTAGTGATCAATTTGATGGATTGGACAACACCTGGGACAACGGTGTGTTCGATACCAGAGTATTCACCTTCGGTGTTTTCTCTAATCAAGACGGTATCAACATTTTCGTATGGGGTTGGGTAACCGTCGATGGACTTAGCTGGTCTGACGTTGGCGAATAAGCCAAAGGTCTTTCTTAGGGTCAGGTTCAGAGACTTGTGACCTTTACCAACAGGAGTAGCTAGAGGACCTTTTAAGGCGACTAAGTTCTTGTTGATGGAGTCAACAGCGGCCTTTGGAATGGTGGTTTGACCGTTGATGAATTCAGGGGTGACATCACAGAACTCCCATTCGATTGGGACTTGGGCAGCCTTGTAGATATCTTTAACGGCTTGTGAGATTTCAACACCGATACCATCACCCTCAATGAAGGAGACAACATAGTTCCCGTTGGCGTTCTTTTGACCGTTAAATTTAGCGACTTGAGTAGCGTAAAGTCTGGCGGAGTGTAGGATGGAGGCTCTGCTCACGGAGGTTCTGAATCTAGAGGACAACATGGTCAATGGCTGCGGTTAATATTGCTGAAAAGGGTTGTAGGATTCAAAGTGATGATGATTTTCAACTTTTTTTTAACGGTTCGAGATTGATTTTGATCATGCACTTCGGCACCGATATTGTGCGAGCGGGAGAATAACTCGGAAATGATCACGTGTACAGCACGTGTAAGATCATGTGACAACTTAGTGACACGGACTTTGGTGGCAGACGCGCTTCAAGTATTTAGAAAAAACATACACACACGTACAAGAAGAGTTTAACTGGCGAGTAGCGATTCTAACTGTTCAAAACGCCTATAAAATGACTAGAGAAGACAACCTAAATAAGGTTCTTGGTAAGGAAACATTCCAGAAGATTAAAGACTCCAAAGTTTTACTAGTTGGTGCTGGTGGGATCGGTTGTGAGCTACTGAAAGACCTAATTCTACTAGGCTAC
Organism: Taiozyma odintsovae; assembly: GCA_030557705.1. Lineage (NCBI taxonomy): Eukaryota > Fungi > Ascomycota > Saccharomycetes > Phaffomycetales > Wickerhamomycetaceae > Taiozyma > Taiozyma odintsovae. The sequence continues at coordinate 267,521 of JANIVH010000001.1, forward strand.
GGTGAGATTCATGTTGTTGATCTGGATACCATCGATCTAAGTAACTTGAACCGTCAGTTCCTGTTCCGCCACAAGGACATTAAGAAGCCAAAGGCTACAACTGCTGTCAACGCAGTCCAGGGGTTTAACTACTTCAACTCGAAACTAATTCCATATCAGGCGAGTATCTACGAGACTGACAAATTCCCATTGTCCTGGTTCAACCAGTTCGATATCATCTTTAATGCCCTTGACAACATCGCTGCTAGATCCTACATTAATAAGATCGCTCTATTCTTGAACAAGAGAGTTATGGAGAGTGGTACTACAGGTACCTCTGGTCAAGCGCAGCCAACTTTCCCAAATGAAACTGAGTGTTATGATTGTATTTATAGAGAAACACCAAAGCAATTCCCAGTGTGCACAATCAGATCCACACCATCACAACCAATTCATTGTATACACTGGGCGAAAAGTTTCTTATTCAGCCAGATCTTCTCTGAAGATGAAAGTGATGTCCAACCTGAAGGTAAAGATCTGGAGAGTTTGGGCACTGATAACCAAGAAGAGATCAAGAACTTGATTGCTGAAAGTAATGAATTGATTGAATTGAAGAAGGCACTGACAACTGAGGAGAATTTTGCTCAAAGAGTCATTGAGAAGGTGTTTATCAAAGATATCGAAAAATCATTGCTGATCACCGATCTTTGGAAGTCAAGAAAGGCACCAATCCCACTTGACTTCCAATCACTAAAAGAAAAAGCCGAAGCAGTCACTGATGAAGAACTAGGCACAGGTCAAAAACAATGGACTATTGAACAAAATTTAAAGAACTTCTTCAATGCAACAAGAAACTTACAACAGAGAATCAAGACCGAAAAGGAAATCGAATTCGATAAGGACGATGAAGACACTTTAAACTTTGTCGTTTCAGCTGCTAACATTAGATCATACATTTTCGGCATACCATTGAAGACCAAATTCGATATCAAATCCATCGCTGGTAACATTATCCCAGCCATTGCCACCACCAACGCCGTTGTTGCTGGATTTTCCGCCTTGTTATCACTAAAACTATTCAAAGAATCACAACAAGAATCTATTGACGCCACTAGGACGGTGTATACTTCCTCAGCTAACGATAAATTTGTCTCACCATCGTTTTTGATGCCTCCTAACCCTTCATGTGGTGCTTGTTCCATTCCAAGAGGGATTTTAAATATTGATAATTCCGTCACCATTGGCGCTCTCGTTGATGCTCTATTGGACAAATACGGCTACGATGAAGAGATCTCCATCAGTATTGGCTCAAAATTACTATATGACATTGACTTTGATGATAACAAGGAGAGACCACTGGCCGAATTGGGTGTGGAGTATGGTACACATCTAAACATTGCTGACGAAACTGATGTTAAGAAGACGGTAGAGTTGTATGTCGAGCTGAACAAGGATGGTGAGATCAAGTTACCAGAGTTGAAAATTCCTGATAAACCAAAACCTGTTGAAAAGGAAGAAAGTGAGGCCAATGATGATGATGATGATGATGATGATGAATTTGAATTGATCGTCGATGACAACGATGATGATGTCGTCATCATTGAACCAAGTGCGATTCCAGAGAAGAGAAAATTTGAAAGTGAAGAGGGTCAAGAAAAGAAGGCAAAAGTTGCCAAGGGGGATGAAGTAGAAGTCGTAGAGCTTTAAAGGGTCTACAAGATATATTCAAATATAAAGAATCTTTCTATAATGAAGACCAAGTAAGATTTAGATAGCGAATGAGTCCAAGTTGCTTAGGGATTAAAAGATTGATTAATTATTAAAACGACTGGTAGTATTGATTAGCGAATAAAAATCTTTTGTGAGTGGCAATGATCGGTGGGCGCCTGGGGGCAAAGTAAATTGATATGAAAAAGATCAGAATGAACAGAACGAAAAGACAGTTGAACTAAAATTGAACAAAACATATGTAAAACACACCATTTGAAAATCATGAAAAAGAATACAGAAACTTCATTAAAGAGTAAAAACAAACATAGGAGGAAAGCACAAAGGGTGCTTCAACTCTTGCTTCTAGATCTTGAATTACTTCTTAATCTCTTGAACCAAGAACCTTTTCTGCTACTGCTAGTACCAGACAAGTCATCGCTAGTTGGTGGAGATTTGGACAACCATCTTGATTGTCTTTCGTCATCATGGCTATGGTGATGAGGTAGCAGACTTCCAGGAAACATGGATAATGGTCTTGTCTTGGTGTTGGTAATTTCCCTTGGTTGAGTAGTGGCATGGTCGCTGGTATCAGGAAATTGAGATTCAACAGGTGTGCCTTGTGACCTTGTCTTCTGCAGTGATGGAGAATGTAGATCTTGTGCTGGTGGAGGTGGTGGTGATGAGACTTGATCAACATCTGTTCTTGTAATAGTTGGAATATCCAGCCTATTAGGTTGAGTTTCGATTGCTGGATGGAAGACATCATCCTCATCAGAAGTGTCTTCTGGTTCTGTGTGATTGTGATCGTCATTGTTAGTTGGTGCAGTAGTGATCCCATCAGGGATGCCACTAGCCGATGACAACGATCTACTATGTGGACGTGAACCTTTAGCACTGTTTCTAACAGCTAGAAGATTGACCACAGAGTTCTTCTGACTGTTGGCGGCACTTCTTGTCAAAGGTGAATTGGTTTTCGGTTCGTTGTTGAATTTTTTAACATCAGGTAATAGTCTCTTAGAGTACTCGATTAACACTTCAACAACGGCTCTCGATAATGCATACTCTTCAGGACTCAAATCATGACTTGGGTGTGATAGAATCGAAGGTTGGAAGATGGCAGCCAAGTTTCTAGCTGTCATCAGATTGTCTTTGGCGTTATCAGAAAACATAGTCAACATGTCCAACAGGTAATATAACAAGTGCTTGTGTGATTCAGGTAGCTTATCAATCAGGTCTCTATATTCTTTCAAGGCACCACGCAAGTCTTTCGCTATTCTCTTTTGTTTTCTAGCATCTTTCTGTTTTTGCTTTTCTGATTTCACGAGTTCTTCTTCGGTTTGTTGCTGTGATGGTTGCTGCTGCGAGGTATCACCCTGTGAAGCTCCTAATTGTCGTTGATCGTTTTCTTGTTGTTGTTTCTGTTGCAGTTGAAGTGTCCTTATTCTCTTCTCGATGGTTTCGTTTCTGGTGGCTATGTGATTAATGATTCTTGGCCTTGATTGGACAGGTTGTCTGAATGCCTCATAAAGTTCAAGTGGCACCAATGGTTCAGGTAAGTTATTCAAGAATCTTCTAATCAATGACGCAGTATCATGAACAGTGTAACCTTCCCAATTCAACTTTCTGCCGTATTCTGGAGGTGTGCTGAAGATATACTGTAGCTCCTTAACTCTTCTTGAAGCACCAGCAACTCTGAATATACCTTCAACTTTTAACCCACGTTCTTTTAAGAATGACCCACATTTACCAACAAGCAGTGGGATCTTACCATAACGGATAAATTCATCAGGATCATCACTAGGAACGGAAATCAAACTTTCAGCAACTTTAATTGAACTGTCTAAATCAACGCCAAAGATTTCATTCCCGAAATCAAACTTGTTTTGGCTAGCCACGAATTCATCACGTTGTTGTCTAATGAGTTCCTCGTTATTTGGCCTCACAGAGTTGAACGATCTTGATTTAAGGTTCAGTGGTCTGCTACCGCCATTGAAATGGCCATTCTTGGGACTGAGGACCCTATCTATGTTACCATGACCGCTGTCAAAGCTGTCATTGGATAAATTGGTACTCTTCTTGAAGTTCTTCCACCATGTGGAGAGAGAGCCCTTCCCAGGGGAACTCTCAGCTGAGGATAACATGATGTGATGGTATGTGTCAAGGGCAAGATTAGGCAAAGGTTTCAAATTGATAGGTGTCAAAAACTGACACGCAATAAACACTTGTGTAATGGAGTATGTTGTGGTTATTCAGTCACAATATCAATAGCAAGGTGAATAGGAATGTAATAGGGAGTTTAAGAAATAATGGACTTTTAAATTGGGGCCCGCTTCTCTCCAGAGGCTGTGATTCGACTCGTTTGGTGGATATTTTCTCTTGACTCTCAGAATGTGTCTACTTTTACCCCAAATAACATACGCACTAGGTAAAGGACTAGAGGACAGGTATGAACAGGAATTGGGCACTAGAAGAAGTAGTGGCAATGAAATATATGCTCTGTTTGCGGTTCTGAGACGGTGAAAATTAGCCTTTCACTAGTTTTATAGCGCCTTAGTTGTCCTTGTTACTGTTAAAGCCTTCTTTTTTTTTTGTCTGTGACAAAATTCCAGACTCCAAGTTTTGCGTAAATGGTTTCGCGGAAAACTACGAGGAGTTTCCATTTTGTGAATTCTCGTAATCTCTTAAGAGAAAATGGCGAAAATTTTGACAGAAGTAATTACCGTTTTCAGTGCACCACGACAGAAATGCCTGGCCAGAACGAGAAACGGACACATTTTCTGAAATTTGTGTTTATAAATAGCACCAGAAGTGATCTGTCTTGCGAAAAAGCGCCTGGTAGTGTGTCGTGAAAGAAAGTAGACGTTTCAGCAAGGAAGATAGCCCTGTAATCGAGGCTGATCCAAACTTTTACTTTATACTACATTGCCCAATCACAACATTATTACATGAATATTACCAAATGTTAAAAAAAAATTGCTAAAACGTACACTCATCCTCTTTCAATCTTCAATTTAATTGAACGTAGTTACCAGGGAAGACACCTTGAACACCATTCAATCTACCGGTCCACCAGCCATTAGTGTCACTAGTTCTTTCCACAATTTCGATAACTTGGCCAGCACTGAATGTCAAGTCACCTTGAGCTTGAGCAGCGTAGTCATAAAGAGCTGTACAAGTTTCAACAGCAGCAGCAGCAACTGGAGCAGCAACTGGGGCAGGGGCAGGTGCAGGTGATGAGTAGGCAGATTGTGGAGTAGCAGGTTGACCATAGGCAGGCTGTTGCCCGTAAGGTTGTTGGCCATAGGCAGGTTGTTGGCCATAGGCAGGTTGTTGACCATAGGCAGGTTGTTGACCGTAACCTGGGGCAGCAGCACCTGGTGGAGCATATTGAGCTTTCTCATCTGGATACTCTGATGCACCATAACCACCAGTGGCTGGAGGAGTGTAAGCTGGTAAACCTTGACCAGGGACGGGACTAGTTGGTGAGCCGTAACCTGGAGTACCGGCTTCACCGGCTTTACCATAACGACGTTTGGTCATTTCTAATTTATTTCTAGCGTGGCCGATTTTGAAGTGAGTGATACCAATGGCATCACATCTGTCTTGAATATCACCTCTCTTAGCATTGAAAGCTTCTTCAATATCGGAGTTTAGATCAAAGTATGGAATCTTCATGTCTTCGAATTTGTTGTATAAGGTGTAAAAGATGTTCAACTGCATGTAGTAGAATGAAACAAACAATGGTTGAACGAATTGAGCTTCTAATTGGAATAACACAGGTAGCTCCTCTTTTAACATGTTATTATAATAATCATACTCTTCTTGAGCAATAGAAACTTCAGCTTCGGCCTTGTACATCTTTTCTTCAACTTTTGGTGTTCTCTCCTTTTTACTTTCTAAACTGTTGTATGTGTTTTTACGTCTATCAAGATCCAATTGTTTATGTGCTCTCTTTGTTGCCATCTTTCTAATGGCTTGGATAACTTTCAATAATTCTTGTGCAGGTTGAACAATCTTGGTTTCGATAAGCTCCAAGTCAGGCTTTAAGGTTTGTTGCAAATCAGCAACGATTTCTCTATACTGAACAGCGGCTTCGATACCATCTGGGTTATCTTCTGGGATTGCAGAGTTTGGATCTGATAATCTACCAGAAATTGGCTTAAAGATTTCCTCAATTGCTTTTGAAAACCCAATTTGATAGTTTAACATCCCGTTGACTGCGGTGAAATACTTCTTGGACTCTTCAGATAATTTTTTAGTCTCTAGCTCAATTTCTTTAAATCTTCTTTCAGCATCGTCATATACAGGATCATTAGTGGTTTCACCCATGTTGAACTTCTGTCTGAAGGACTGTGGAGCCTAAACTTTGAGTTAGTATTTGTTGACCGATAGTCCACGTAGAGACGGTCCTCATTGCATCAATTCCAGCCCAAATTGGACCCCAAAAAGACACATGGAGTCATCAATAAGCTCTCTCATTAACATACCCTAGTAATGGCTTTACCAAACCCCTTTAAACTCATGATGTTTGCTTTTTTCCGTGGCGTTGCTGGCGGCCCCTAGGTATCTTTGAGGCTTATTTTTTCTCAAAAACTAAAAATTCGCGGCCACGCCTCCATCGGGTCATCCGTGTCAAACAAGTTCGCGGTGATAATCAATCGCGGCTATCACCAAAAGCTGGGGATTTGACACTTTAATAACAATAGAAATTATCGAAAAGGGCGTCCTCTTGTGTTGACTCAAAGTCTTCCCATGGCTCCAGCTCACCCACAGAGAAAATGAAAACTAAAGAATCCTTTCAGTCTTTGCGTCACTCGCAGTCAGTCGAGGACGCCTCCACTGTGTATACGGGGCAGTCCACCTCGCTTCTTGCTGGCGTCAACCATGAAGTCTCCACGCTGAACACAGCTGTCAACTCAGAACTTCTCAGTGCCGATCCAGCTGGTGATATTGAGGAAACAAAAATAGGCTCGTTTGCTACACTTGTAGTATGCTCTGCTGCCATTGGTGGCTTCATGTTCGGTTATGACACAGCATGTATCTCCAGTATCTTGGTGTTTTTAGACCAGTCTGATTTGCAATTAACGGCCACAGATAAGGAGGTTGTCACTGGTATAACATCTCTAGGTTCCCTGTTCGGGTCGCTAGCAGCTGCTTTGTTCTCTGACAGGTTTGGTAGAAAAAAAATCATCACCGTGTGTTGCCTTGTGTTCTCCTTTGCCGCTGTTCAGTTAGGATTATGCAATTCTGTCCCACTTTTGATTCTTGGTAGATTAATTGTTGGATTTGCTGTCGGTGCTGCCTCTATGATTGTTCCAGTTTACATCTCAGAAATTGCTCCATCGAAACAGAGGGGTACTTTGTTGACTTTGAACTCTATAACTACGACTGGTGGCCAATTCATTGCAAATCTGATAGCATATAGTATCAGGGGCACAAAGTATAACTGGAGGCTAATGTTTCTGCTGAGCGGTGTTCCACCACTATTCTTCCTCCTGGTTGTCGGGATCATTCCAGAATCGCCTAGATTTCTTATCTTGAAGGATAGTTTCCAAAAGGCAGAAGAAGCGATCTCCAGGATTTATCCAAATGCTACTGATTTTCAAGTTCAACAGAAAATAGATAGTATTAAGAATGATATTGACATCAACAAGCATAAATTGGAGGCCTCAATATACCAAAGTATGCTCAAACAACCATCTACTCTTCGTGCTTTGGCCGTTGGTGTTGGTCTAATGTTTTTCCAGCAGGCTGTTGGGTTCAATTCATTCATGTATTACGGTGCTACTATCTTCAAGACCATCGGTGTTGGTGATCCCTTGATCGTTTCCATCTTGATTAGTTTCACGAACTTTGCCTTCACTTTTGTGGCACTGAAGTACATCGATAGAGTTGGTAGAAGAAGAATGTTATTAAATACTGTTTGGATAATGGTTGTTGGGCTGTTAGCTGCTTCATATGGGTTTGCCAAAGTCGTGCATGATCCAGAAGCCACAAATTTGAATTCGGATCTTCCTTATTCTATTCTGTTGATATCAGCTGTGCTAATCTTCGTGGCGAGTTATGCGTCAGCTCTAGGAACCGTCCCTTGGTCCTCAGTTGAATTCTTGCCGCTAGAAGCTAGAGCCCCAGGTTCTGCCATCATTGCCTCTATAGGCTGGCTAACCAACTCCATTATCTCCATCAACTACTTGTCGATGATCAAGGTTGCGTCGCCAGCTGGTACCTATATCATCTTTGCCATCATCGGTGTCATTGGCTGGTTTGCAATTTATAAATGGTACCCAGAAGTCAATGGTTTATCACTTGAGGAGATAAGACACGTATTCGCTGATGGGATTGACTTGAACTATGCCAAGAGTATTAGATCGAGAAAGGTTCTGAACGAACATTAAATAAACGTTAATAACTTGTTCACTGAAGAACTTCAAGCGCTCAAAGAATATTAGTAACTTAGATTCATTGTCACATTTATTAGGGTTCATTAATATAATACGTAGCTTCAATATTCTTGAAACGTTTGAGCAATTAGTTCTTGTACTTTCTTACCATATCTCTTTGCAAAATCAGGGTCTTTCGGGTCGAATGTCTCAATCAACTTTCTTGGTGTCTTAAACTCTTTCTGAATACCGATGGCCTTCTCAAGCGAAATACCACGGATCGTCATCAAAGCTCTCACAAACATCTCTCTAACTGTCATTAGATTGGTCTTGGAAAGCATTGTGTCAAATGTATGGTAGTAATGAGCACACTTGACATCTGGAGTAGAAAACCTTGAGCGGAAATGATTCAAAATTAGGCCGTAATCCTCCTGATGTTCCAATCTATGAGGATCAAGCACAAGTATAGTCTTGTCCTCATAAAAATTTGCTAGTTCTTTTGTCGTTCGTACTAGAAATTGGATGGTATCATCGGCATCCTTGGTTCTCTTACAATGGAAATTACTGTTCGTAATAGCCATTGACATCGACGTTTGAATTGCATCAGCCATACTTTGCACTTCGGAGCTTGTAACTTCTTCAACAACGTAAAACACATTCTCAACCGCGGATCTCTTCAATCGAACTTTCTGTTCATTGTATCTCCCATCTTTGATACTTGAGGCCAAATCATCAAGTCTCTTGCGCTCGATGATGAAGTCGAGTACAACTTCTTCGTTGGTCTTTCGGTGTCTTGCTATCCATAGCGCATCACCAACAATCAAGCCACGAGTCTCTGTGTTGACGTTGTACTGCTTCAGCTTCCTCTCAAAGTAATCACGCTGATCACGAGCTCTGATCTCTCTCTTATCAATAAGTAGCACAACGTCAAATGTATTCGGCTCCCAGTAAAAGTAGTTTGTGTCTGCAAATTGATGGACAACTCTATTTGAAGGAATGTTCACTGTAGTTCTGTGATAACTAGCCTGCCTTGTCGGTGTCATATCGCCTTCGTTTCTGAATTGTATATTATCAGCTTCTTTCAACGTCTCTGCCAATTTTAGACCTTCTTCAGAGAGAAAGAATCTCTGCGGTCTACCCTGTTGTTTCACCAAGTCATTATTTAAAAGCGTCTTCATACTGCTCCAGGCTGAGTATAGCTCATTAGCACTTGGATTGCTTTCGAAACTTCTTGAGCAGTATGGAGTAGCATTTGTGGTAATTACATCTTTTGTGATACCTTTTTGATCCCTGTCAAACTCTAACAGCACCAAAAGAATAGCATACCCACCAGACCGCTTCTTAGGAACATATGACCTTTTGGTCTTCTTTTTAACGGTACCATCAGCGTCTGTAGCTGTTGTGGTTCTCTTATTCGTTTTTGGAGTAGGTGGCGCCGCCATTGCAGGCATAGCATAGCCATTATTGTCGCAGTAAGACTGGAGCTTCTTCTTTAGAAATTCGACGATCTTAGGACCAACGTACTTCAAGTCTTCCAGCTCCTTAAACGTGGTTATCGGGCCCTCGTGGTCTTGTACACTGTGGATGGCTCTACTATACGTCTGAAGCGATTTGTTTTGTCTAGAGTTGAACTTAGCGAATTGCTCCTCTAGCCACATCAGAAAGAGGTTCTTTAGGTCATTGGGAAGCTCCATGGTCTCTTTGTGCGAGCTTCAGGTGGCACTGGTGGCTCTTTGATCTTTGCGCTCTTGATCTATGTGGTTGTTTTGTGTCTTAACTTTAAACGCGTTTACACCAGAGTCATATTGATCCGGGACACACAGGAACAAATTGACATAATTAAAACGAAAATTTGTAGGCTATAGGACTATATCTTTTAGATAGACACATATTTTGTCACATTCTACAACATACACACTCAATGTCCAAGCCAAAGATCACGGTTCTTATCTCAGGGAACGGCTCCAACCTGCAGGCCATCATCGATGCCGTTGCTTCAAAGAAAATCGATGCTGAAATCATCGAAGTCATTTCATCCTCCTCCACAGCTTACGGTCTAGAGAGAGCTTCCAAGGCCGATATCCCAACCAAAGTTCACCAATTGAAAGACTATTACAAGGATCTGCCAAAGACAGACAGGCCAAAACTTAGAAAACAGTTCAATAAGGAATTGGCCAATTTGATCATCTATGGTTTGAAAGAAGGTGAAGATTCAGATGAGACCTTACCTGACAAGCATGTTAAGCCGGACTTGATAGTATGCGCGGGCTGGATGTTGATCCTGTCGCCAGAGTTCCTAAGTCCATTGGAAGACGAGGGTATCCATATCATAAACTTACACCCTGCCCTGCCTGGTGCCTTTGACGGTACACATGCCATTGATAGAGCCTGGAAGGCTGGCCAAGACGGTGAGATCACCAAAGGTGGTGTCATGATCCACAAGGTGATCCAACAGGTCGATGCTGGTGAGCCATTACTTGTGAAGGAGATTGATATCGTTAAAGGAGAGACTCTTGAAGAGTACGAAGAGAAAGTCCATAAAGTTGAACATATTGCCATAGTTGAAGGTACAAGCATAGCATTGAAGGAACTTGTGCTTAAGGACAAAGAGGACGGTAAGAAGGAGGAGAAATAACCTTACAGACATACGAATTTCACATGTTTTTCTAACTTCATTTCATTAAAAGGGGGATTGTAAATAAACTAATTGACATCAATTTCCATAGCATCTTGACCATGGAAGACTAGCTCCTCAGTGACCTCGACTTTATCATAAATGGACTCCTTAAGGATAGCAGTAGTACCTCTGGCGAATTTGTATGATCTTTCCTTTGGTGCTCTAACGTTTGGAGTTCTATAGTTTCTGTATAGTTCAGCGTCCTTACCAACTTCCATGACACACACGTCAACGTTGGAACCAGAACCCAAATCGTTCCAGATACCGGCTTCAATGGCATCAGCAGCTAGCTTGATAGCTTCGTCTCTTGTGATATCTATTGTCCATTGTGATTCAATGACAGCCATGGCAGCTAGGGAACCGGAACCTAATGTCTGGTAGTAACCAACGTCAGTGGAACCATGGGCTTGGATACCAAACAAGTGGGCACCAGTTGGATCAACACCGGCAACGATCAAGTAGGCACCAATGTGGCCCTGGTACTTGAACAAGTGCTGTTTCAATTGGGTCAGGGAAGTGACAACTCTTGGTTCTCTACCTGTAGATAATGAGTGGAGTTCTAAATTGGAGGCGATTAATTGGGTAACCATCTCAGTGTCAGCAGCAGTACCGGCACCGGCACACCAGATTCGTGGAGCTAGTCTATGAAGCTTCTCACAATTCTTATCAGCAACAATGTCACCAGCAGTAGCTCTAGTATCGGCAGCGATCACAACGCCACCGTCGAACTTGACCCCGACGATTGTTGTCCCGGTAGACGTGGCCGTAGGCTGCTTTTGGCCATTGGCAGTGATGTAGTTATTTCTCTGGTAGTTGTCGAAACTTAAACCAGCCATTTTACAGTGAATCTGGAGGAAATTGGGAGGAAATTGGGAGGTAATTAGTTTAGTAACAAGTGCTTCTTCACCTTTGTTAATTTGTCTTTTTCGTGTTGAAACTCTTTCGCGAAATTCGTGATGTTGATGTTGACAAAAAGTGCTTTCAAAGGGCAAAAGTACCTTGAAAGGAGATAGATCTAGTAAGGGAATTGGCCGACTTCCCACTGTTTCGCGATGGATCCACACAGCTTTACAGCAATTGCGCGCGTCAAAGCGCTCATAGTGCCCGTTGGCGGTGATTTGAGTGAGCAGCAGTTCCAGAAGTACGCCGACATGATCAAATCGGTGTTCGAGGTCAGACTAGTCGATCTGACACCTACGAGGACCAAGTTGTTCAATCCACAGGGCTTCCCACAGGGAAGAGTCATCTTTGACTACAGCACATCTTTAAACGACCAAGAGTCTCTGTTCTTGCACGACTTCGAGCCATTCAGAAAGACATTTGTGGTGATTGGTGTGTCTGATAGTGGAGTTACAACTGATGATTTAGAGCAGCTCCAGAAGCTTTACAAGAGCTCCATTGTGCATAACATCGTCGTCTTCGGTGAAACTGCTAAAGAATCAACCGACAAGAGCATTCTCCACCTGAGCAAAGCAAACATTGAGACTGTGCTATGTGACATCACACGTAATTTTCTAGACAACCTAACAGAGTATCACAATTCATACCAGCACTTGACATTAAGATCCCCAGGTTCTATCGGCGAAAGCGAGAAACCACTCCCTAAACAGAAGAAGAGGATAAGCTCCGGATCAGCCATATCACTATCTTTGAGTGATCCATCACAGAACAAGATCTCATTGACCACGTCGACTGAACGTCGTCAGGCTAGAATAAGAGGTCGTCAACAGAAAATAATTGGTAATCTGCTGCTATTGGCCGGGAAATACAACGATGCATTAAAAGAGTTCAACGAAGCTGTCGTGCTATTGAAGTCTAGTTTTGATAATTTATGGCTAGGGTCAGCGTTAGAGGGTATCGCTGTTTGCCTGGTAATGCTTACATTCATTGATGTGCCTTATCAACTTCCAACCGTTGTTACCTCCATCTTGAACAAACAAAAGAAACAACCAAACCCAACCCCATCCACGCAGACACCAGCAAGCTCTCCAAGACCCTCTTCCTCCAGCTCAGTAAACGTCAATTCAAACTTTGACTTCAATAGTGCCTCGCTCCATGAGGTCATCTATGAGATTTACAAGAAGGTTAATCAATGCTATGAACAATCGAGATCCGATCCTGATGACTACGTGCCCAACTTGGTTTACTGCGAGAGCTTGCTAAGATTATTGAAACTAATGACTGTCACTAATTGGGGGAATGGTATTTCCAAAGCTGCATTAGACTACATCGTCAAAGATGACAAAGGCTTGCTATTAGAGGGGAAATCCAAAGCTCAAATCTTTGATAAGATTGAGATCTTAAAACTGTCTAACAAGATCTTATCGGTTTCATTAAAGAGAATGGACATTTTATCGCAAACGAAAATATATTCCTCATTATCAACGATCTATGGTGACCTGGGCTTTTTCAGAAAAAGAGGTCTTATCTTAAGAAGTCTCTTCATTAGCTTGATCCCTGAGCTTATGAACTCTTCCAAATCACTGTCATCCTATCATCTTAGTACATTGCTAAACTCGTTACTATCCATATATGGCGTGGGGAAGTCATCCGAATCGCACATCGAAGACTCATACGAGACCAAATGGATACAGTTGCACAAATCCATCATCCATCTTTGCATAGTCATCTGTGACAAGATCAAAGATCTTCAGAGTGTAACTGAACTGAAAGCTTTACTTCTAACGAGGTATCTACACTCTCTCACCGATAATGAACAAACTACGACCTTGAACGATATTAAACACGTCTTGAGAAACTTTGATGTATCATTGAACTATTTTGATCCATTCCTGGTGCGTGGCATCGATTTGGTGAGACTTACAAATTCTCCAAAGAAGGAGAAGAAGGCGAATGTTCGTCATTCGAATGATCCGTTCATTTACAATCCTTATGATAAAAAAGACACCAGCGAGAAGCCAATTTTGGTCCAGGGTGAACTGGTTGAGTTCGTACTGACTTTACAAAACCCATTCAACTTCCCATTAGAGATTAATGAAATCCAGATTTCTATGATGGAGCTGATCAGAAACCACTTCGTGATACCACCAAAGCAGATCTCTCACATTAACATTTTGGCCAAACCCTTGAAACATGGCTCCATTACCATAAAGAGCATTACAGCTAAGGTCTTTGATTGTGAGAAACAGGAATTCAAGATTGTCAATGAGTCTAAACCAGAGATTGTGAAGAAGCTGAAGAATGACGATGTATCCAAGGCAATGATCCTTACTAGTTACAATGATAATCTATCGTCTAACATCATTGAGGAACGTGTCACCACTTCTGAACTGTCACTTGATGTGATTCACGCCCAGCCAAGTGTTCAGTTGTCGTCACGTATTGATCCAATGATGTTGTTAGAAGGCGAAAGAAAGTCTATCCAAATCAAGTTGAAGAATAATTCACCAATCCTGGTTAATCACATTGATCTATCAATTTGGGACTCCACAACCGAACCATTGAAAGAAGCTTTAGAAGATAAGTCATTGCCACCTAGTGAAGTTTACGAAATTGAATACTTCCTCTTGAAGAAAGCTTTGGAGCTAAAGACCAAGATCACAGAAATCAAGCCATTTGAAGAGATCACGTTAGATGTTGACGTTAAAGGTAAAAGGGGCTTGAACACTGTGAACTTATTAGTTGACTACGGCCACAGAGCAGATGATGAAGTGTACACAAGAAGACTAGAGATTCCAATCCAAGCTGTGGTAAACACTTGTACAGACCTAGCTGGTTGTGATGTCATCCCATTGGTACAAAACATTGACTCTGAGAAGGCTGAGTTCTGGAAATACATCAACGAATCTAGCCAAGAAGTGTCAGATTATTGTCTGTTCACGTTGGACTTGAGAAACATCTGGAATAAGGCTCTGACTGTTGATATTGAGTTGGAAGGATTTAAATCAACCAGAACCATTGTGCCATTGGAAACAAAGAGACTATTATTGCCTATCAAGAGATTCAATATTGGTGAGAGGGCCACTGACCCAATACCGAGTCTAGCTAAGAAACAATACATTCGTCCAAAGATGTCAAGAGCCGAAGACATGTTCAGAAGAGAATCCTTTTGGTATCGTGATCGAATCCTGAAGAGCCTACGAGGTAGATGGTCCATTGGAGACCTGAGTGGTGACGTTGAGCTCAGGGGTTTAAGGCTATCCCAGAAGATGATTGACATTCTACAGGTTGATGAGATCCTGATTGACTTTAAATTGAAAGATGTTGAGTTCGAGAAGAAGGGTTTATACCACTGTATCAAGACTGAGGAGTTTTTCACTGTAAACGTCAAGATCCAGAACAATTCTAAGAGGGACATCAAGGGGATCATCAGAAATGTCCCCTTGTCACTAAGCTACGGCTCCGTAGAGAGAAGACTACTGTTCAACGGTGCCCTGCAGCAGATCTTGAAAGATGAGATCAAAGCTGGTGATAGTTACGAGTTTGACATCGGTGTTGTGGTGCTGGAGTCTGGTGACTACGAATGGGGTGCAATGTTTGATGACTTCAGCACGGAGGACAACCACGTGTCACGAAGACCGATCAGAATTAAAGCATATTGAATAGATACTTTGCATAGTTCAATAGTCGTAGAGTTAAAGTCTATATGGCCTTGTCCCGATTCGGAAGATCACATACAAAAAGTAGCGGCCCTACCGAACTGAAAAATTCAAGAAAAAAAAAAGAGAGTACCACTTTGAACATCAACACTCGAAATTGATAGATCGTATCACTACCAAATTCCCACTCTTACATAGTCACAATGGGTAAAGGTAACGCTAAGTTCGGCTACAAGTCAGGTACGCTGCCTGAGGTGCGCCAGATTTTCAAGAATCCTATAAAGCCAATCGTGAGACCGGCCAACCCAAATGTCGGTTACGCTGAAGGTATCGAACATCCAAAAGGTACTAGTCGTGTCCAACCATTACCAGAAGTCAAGTCTGTAAAAAAGCTGATTAAACATACTGCTAAGGAGCCAAAGAATATTCCAAACTTGAAAGAACTAAACGATATCCAAAAGGCTAAAGTTTCCAGAGCTGCTCTACGCCGTGAATACTACATTCAGTCATTGAAGCAAGAAGAATCCAACTTAGAACGTGATGTCATTAGACAACAGAAGAAGAAGGAAGCCGAAGCCCAAAAGAAAGCGGACGCTGTCTTTGAAATCTCAGATGCCACCAGATTAACCCTACCTACCATCAACAGCCTCTTAGAAGGTCCATTCATGAGACAAAGAACAGAAGAAGAACAGGAGCTACTGAGAGCTAAGAGAACAGCTAACAGACTCCAAAAGGAACTAGAGGGGAAGTCCAACCGTGCTGTGAACCTTCTAGAATTATACTATGAAGCTGAAAATTACATCATCAACGAAAAACAACTAGCCAGTGCCATCGATGTTGCCTTCGGTGACAGTCAAAAGAACAACGTCTTCATAGATACCGACAAACAACAACGTTCCCATGATGCTAAGTTACAAGATGCTTTATTCGGTAAGATCAATGAGAAACCAGGCCTAGTCGAAGTTGAAGAACATTTATCCGGTGAAAGAAGTAAATTTGAAGATGATTTGAAATTAGCTTTAGAAAACAAGATCAGAGAAGCTAGAGACGAGGCTAGAGAATAAGATGACTGTATATATTGTACATAAAGAACAGACACACGATTTTAATGATTGTTAGCGTAGAGTTTACAAGTATCTGGATTATCTAGTGTAATTAATGTAAAAAATTATATGATCAAGGCAAAGTACTTTATGAACTAAGGGGGCCTAACACATGATCTCTTAAGAATGGCCAAATCTTCTTTTCATACGACCAAAATTCTGGATGATATCAACAGTTTTACAAAGCTGATCATGTAAGTTCAATCCATGTGTAATTTCGAGCTCATTAGTTACTTAGTTGATAAATTATATGAAAGTGTATTAAATAAGAGGAAAGGATGTAGAATATATATTATGCATAATGGAAAAAATCAATCACCAGACTTGCAGTTCTTCATACAAATCAACTCTACCATGTGCGCCATCAAGGTTATCCTTAACGACATGTCTAATGTCATCAGTCATCTTAGGATGGGCACAGGTCATCACGGCGACATTACCATTTGATTCTTGTATGTCTTGCTTAACTACTTCCTCGACTTGTGGTCTACCATATCTGAAATCGATATGTTCCAAATGGTTAGCCATAATTCTATGAGATTCAGTGACCTTTTCATTGTTTTTCTCGCTGTATGAGTTCTTGGAAGTTGTCTCATCATCTTCTGATGAACCAGTTGTGGTATCTTCAAACCTTGAAGCGACACCAGATTCTGGATTAGTGACGTAGATGACAGTTTCAACATTGGTGTCTTTCAAGCCTTGTAATTCTTCATAAAACCAGTCAATGGAATTCCAATTTCTAATGACCCAATATAGTTTAATCTTGCGTTCAGCATTTTCAGATAGTTTCTTAGCATATGCGTATAGGCCCGGTATACCGTTACCACCTGCGTATAACAAAGAAGTGTCGTAACGTTTCAATGGTTTTGGATCACCATATGGACCTTCAACAGAGACCTTAATAGGGCCAGTCTTACCCGGTAGTGAAGATAAGTGACGATGAACATGGGAGGTGACACCACCTTTAATTCTGACGTAAAAGACAATCTCATCATTGGAATCGGAAACAATAGTGAAAGGGTGTGACTGAATGAATGTAGTTGGTTTGATGAAGTGAATGTAACCGAAAGCACCTGGGTAAGTCTTCCAGAAGTGTCTCTTTGGAATTCTCAATTTGATTGTTTCACCTGAGACAATAGTAGCTTGAGCGGTCTGGACACCAAAGGCGAATAGTCTACCCAGTCTCATCAATCTGTCAAAGGACCAGACGGCAATCATGGCAAAAGCCCAATTTTGATATTCAAAATCAGTGATGTGCCTATAAGTACCGACTAAAAAGGCAATTGCCATTAAGATATGGATCATTAAAAACATTTCGTAGTGATTCTTTCTAAACCAATAGGATGCACCAACGAACAAGAAACCAGCAGCAATAGTAGCGACAATACCATATTGGTACCAATCTTTGGTGATTCTGGTTTCCCACTTATGTAGGGCTTTAGATTGAACGTGCATGGCACCAGCGTGGGCCATTAAAGATAAGACATTGATTCTGGAGATCCACTTGTGGTAAGTGACAAATGTCTGTTGTTTCCAACCGGTCAACCATAGTAAGAAGTTGTTTCTACCAACGAATAAGAAGGTCAAGGTGAAACCATAAGTAGCAATGATACCAGTTCTATCGCCGATGTATCTAGCCATTTGAGCATCTTTTGTCTTGAAGACGGTGTTACCATAAATGAACTTGTAACCAATTGCTTGAGAAAGAACGTTCATGATGAGCCATAAAGCAACGATAATGGTTTCAATTCTAGTTGGTAAGATACCACTGATGAAGCCGAGCTTCTTACCTAACGGATAATAAGGCTCGTTGTGATTTTTGTTTGGTAATAGAGCAGGCATGGATATGTACTGTCTAGCTTTTCTGAATGGGGTTTTATCAAAGAAGGCACCAATGAAGTGAATCTTGGAGCCAAAGTTATAGATTATAGCAAATAAGAAGATTAGGGCCCAGTAGCCTAGACAGCCAGCACCTAAGTAGATACTATCTTTAATATTGTTGTATCTGGCTTTGTAAGAATCAAAGGCTTTGTTGAAAACCTTGTGCTTGTAGTAGACTGGCAAATAAATAGGAATGGATTTATTGAATTCTGGGATTGATTCCTTTGGATCGATCAGGTATTGTGTGGCATTATCATAGGCCTTTCTCATTTTTGCAGCAGTGATATTGGTTGAACCCTTTTCAAGACAGTACTCTTTGAACTTCTCTTCAATGGCTTCATCATGTAGTGATGTTTCATTATAAAGACATTGCATGATGGATCCCAAAGCAGCCTGGTTTTTACAGGTACAAGCATAGTTACTCTTCTTACAGAATACTGCGACGTTCGAAACAGCGTATTGACAAGCTAGAATAGTGTATTCTGTGTCTGGATAGAACCAGTGCAAAGGCTCAAAGGCATGAATACCTTGAAGCAATGATATCAACAACAGGGCACTCGACAACTTCATCTTGGTGTTGGAAAGAACAGTTTCAAGATCATTAGAGTGTTTTGTATTCGAGTAGAGGATATCTGGTCCTCTTTATACTTTTCCGCAAGCTGAAGCATCTGTCTGCCTTTGCATCATTACAACATTAGGCGATTTTACCACTCTATGATTGGACCTCCTGGAAATGTCCTGGACCTGCAAGTTACCAACGTTTACCTCGATCTAATGCGCAGTTGCTGCTCATAAGTATGATCTTTTTTCGTAGCGAATAGTGCTATATCATCTTGTTTCCTTGATAAATAGACCACCTGTTGAGCTATGACACCGTGGTTTAAAGACAATGTAGCAGCCAGGTCTGACGGTCTTCAAGGGCAAAAAGTAAAGACAGAGGACGCTTCATGAACCAGGAGAAACTCCACTACAAGCACGGCGATACCTCAAATCCCATATGCCATCTTTAGGAAATCATGAAGATCAACAGAAAAAGGGTGTCATAATTGTCTTAAACTAAAACATCGGAGAGCCTTCGGACAGGACAGGACAGGACATTTTATCGAGGAGCAAGCTCCAGCGGAAAGTCTTCGCATCGCAGCGGGTTTGCGGGCTGATCTCTTGTCCAACGGTTTTCTGGCATCTGGCATCTGGGCAGCTGCATCTTGCCTTGGCCTTTCCTGTAACTCAGCTTCAGTTGTGTCAATGTCATCGATGTGCCCTGCGTCTGGCAATATTTTATTATAAGCTTGTTTTTGGTAGGGGGACACACTGATCGCTAACGATTAGATCGGGTAGATAAAATAGAACAGGACTGGTTTGTAATTGGGGGTTGCGAGTGCTGATAGTAGATTGTATTACTGGTCTAGGGCACAGATATGGATTAGCTATTACCACGAGCTTTTTCTCTTCTGTTCAGATTCTAGCTAGCGCTAGACTCTCTTGCTTACGCTATGAAGATAATAGAAAGATCAACAACTTCTAAGAGCAGGTCAAGTGTACACGGGGACTAGTGTCTGTGCATCCAGAGCTCCAGCTCCACGCTGATCTTGCGCATTTTGCCGAATCTCTCAAGCCTATAATGCGGGTGAACTGGAAACAAGGCGTTGTCGTTATTACTGTATGGTAACAGGTAATACTATTACACATATTGAAGTCTCGCTAAAGTCAAACGATCGACATGTTCTCACTGTAGTTTGGCTCTTGAATGTTTGCCAGAGAACATCGTGCTCATGCATGGGAGCGTACTATTGTACTAAACCATCAGCTTATATGAGTATGGATTTGCTAATTGTAGCCAGGACCTCAAACCATCACCACCCAGACATACAACGAGAGCGGGCCTAGATGGGTAAGGTTATGAGCTATATCAGCCCAAAATTTTCTAAATAGAACTCTCGGATAAATTGATAATAAAGTTATACAGTCTCGAAATACTCGGAGTATCTTATATATATCAAATAGTGGTCTGAGCCCTAGTTCAAGCTGTAGTTGATATTGGCCCTATTGCATACTACGCATTAAAGCTCAAGGGATTTGTAAGCTAATAGTAATTTAATTGGTAAAAGAGGTGAGTGTGATGTGGGTTTCATTAGTCCCAACTAGATTTAAAAGATTACATTTGTCCCGAGATCTGCGCCTGTAAAAAATTTTCAACTGCAGGTCATAACAGGCAAACACAAATCCAGAACAAAAGTACTCCACTTGCCCAGGGTTTTCAAGAAGAAGCAAGTCGGGGTACCACAGGCCCAGAGAAGTTGACAGTATTCTTGGGACTGTATCCAAGAGCTGGGATTTCAAATGTGAGAGTGAATTGTATTATTTAAGGGTTGTTGGACAGAAAATAAAGAGGATATTCGAGAGCTGGGCCCGGAACCTCGAGGTATAAAACTTACTGAAGCCCGTGTTTTCTTCTCCGTCCGTAGCAGTTCCAAATTTCGAGCAGTTGCATACATTTGCAGAAGAGAAGTACACCCAACATTCACTCTGAGATTCATTAGTGAGATCAGAGACAGAAGCAATTTGTGCCTCAGCTTCCTACTCTAAAGGAGATGAAGGTGAGCCCATTAGTTGGGGAAACAATTGACGGTTGATGATCGCTTCACTATTCATCGTAGATTTTTAACCAGCACTTTAGTGTTTAGAAGCATGGTTGAGCGAACTACCCTAGCTGCCTTCCAAACCGTTTCTTTCACCGTCAATTAGTAACTCGGATCAGTTTTATCGAATAGATCTGATCTGCAGGAAGACATCCACACACCAGGACATTTTTAAGTAGCGTGGTGTTTCTGTTTCAAGTTTAACGACCGAATATCGGTTCTGACTTCTTTTTCAACAGACATAACTGGGAAAGCACTACGATGGTCAGTCGATCGAAAGGACGGCTTTGTTACCTAGGACGACGTGTGTAATCGGATTCTCTTGGATTCTTGGCTCCACAATAATGCCCGTTGAAACGTTAGGGAGCTGAAGATGTTAGCCCTTGGCTTTCTATTCAAGGAATCACCGATAACCTCCTTGGCCATGACTTGGCTATCGCTTGGCAAAGCTTGACTGTTTCCCCTGGTTTCTATTGGTCTGCGTGTATATGTTTCAGGGCTACGTACATGACACGCAGTACCAAAAGCAATGGCACGGATTTAAATGTGGTATGAGACTTTTGGGCGGAGAAGGCCATAGAAGAACAAAACTCCAGATTCTGCAACTGCTCTTGGGGTATCATGACTGGATTATTTATCAGATTGATCAGCTCCGAACGTTCGATATCGGAGTCGTAGAATTCCCAAAGGCCGAGGTGCAATAATCAACAATGGCATGCTGGTTTAGATAAAGAGGGGATGTTACGATATGAACTAATCACATCCTCTAAGCAAACGTTTATCTAGGAACTTGAGCACCAGCTTTCCCACCTCTTGCAAAATTTTTTTATGCTCGTGGGCCCTGGTCAAATCTCAACTTCGCGGTTGTACTCTTTTCTCTTATCTTTGGACATCAGTATGAATTAGCCAGGGCCAAAAACTGGTCTCTGGAAAAGCAGTGTCTAAGAATTGATAAGGGAGGGTCTCAGCTTAGTGAAGTCTCTCTCTCTATCTCTCTCTCTTGTGCTAGTGTCATGCTGCTCAAGCATTGAAGCCTCCTGCCCAACAGCTTTCTTTGATCTCAAAACTCATGTCCAGATATCTCCAAAGATGTCCATTCATGTCCAAGTCTCAGCTCCTAGCGGACATTTCTTCGTGCATGTCCCGCCACCAGCCTGCAGCACCAGTAAGCTTATTTATGGTCCGAGCACACCTTCATAAGGAGCTGTTGTGTATCAGTTTTGCAAAACACCACTGCTGATTCGCTAACAGACCTGGCACAATTCTGTGCTGCACAATGGGCACTAAGCCGACGCATGCACTAGAGTTTTCTCAGCTTGTAAAAAATACGATGCTGTTCTATTAGGGACGGGAGGGAATAGGAAAGTTGTATTCCATATGTATAAATCAGATTCAATTCCCTGTTCACAAGATCTCGAGCTCTTCACAGTAGCTTTGAGTCCTACATCATCAGAATACCGCCATGAGATTCTCCGCTGTCGCACTGGCCTCCTTGCTGTCCACACTAGCAGCTGCTGAGCTAGATGGTCCTTATCACTACTACGGTGAAGAAGAACTAACCCTG
This sequence comes from Taiozyma odintsovae, assembly GCA_030557705.1. Taxonomy (NCBI): domain Eukaryota; kingdom Fungi; phylum Ascomycota; class Saccharomycetes; order Phaffomycetales; family Wickerhamomycetaceae; genus Taiozyma; species Taiozyma odintsovae. The sequence continues at coordinate 290,013 of JANIVH010000001.1, forward strand.
ATGAGTTGCAGAGGTTCCGTCTTCGCTGCTGCCACTTACTGTAAATCTGATACTGCTACCAAGTACAAGTGTACCTGTTCCAACGAGCCAGCTCTAGGCTCTTTATTGTACTGTCTACATGATCAATTTAAGAATAACACAAAAGGTTTGGATAAGGCTCAAAATTGGCTGATTGAGTATTGTAAGGCTGCTAATGTCACAAAGATCCACCATGAAAAACTGAACCAAGAAAGACTAGACAAATCCTACGCTAATGTTACTAAATACCTGGTTGATACCTCCACTATCGACGGTTACAACAAGTCCAAGATCATCAACTACCCTGTCTATTACAACAAGAAGAAATATCACAACTACTACAATTCATACAAGACTAGATGGAGAAACATCACTGATTCTTTGTACATGGGTGCCGGTCTACTTGGTTATTGGGCCCTAGTATTCTTGTTTGCCATTACATACAACTTCTTAAACAGAACTTTATTTGTCAATAGGTTTTTCACATCGTCTTTTGTTAATGGTGTTAGAAAACATCTAGTCCTTCCATCATCGTTTGGTAACAAGAAACACACAACTCCATTCACGTTCTTAAAGGTTCTTGGTGGTTATATTCCACTAAGAATCGAATCACTTGTCCTGTTTGGTTACTTCGTCCTAATGTTTGTTTTCAGTGGTGTCAGATATCATTTCGTTGAGAACAATACCATCTGGAAAAATCATCAAGCTCAGATCTCAAGATATCCTGGTGACAGAAGTGGTATCTTATTGGTTTACAGTTTCCAATTGACGTTTTTGTTTGCCGGTAGAAACAATTTCTTGATCTGGTTGACTGGCTGGAAACAATCAACATTCTACACTTATCACAAGTGGGTCTCCAGAATGAACTTTGCCATGTTGTTGATCCATGCTGGTAGTTACCATGTTCAATCAGTTACCTTAGGTAAGTTCAACACAAGAATCTTAACTGACTGGTACAGATGGGGTATTGTTGCTACCGTTGCCGCTGGTATCATGTTTGTAACCTCCATTAACTACATGAGAAAGGCCTCCTATGAAGTCTTCTTATTGATTCATCTGGTCATGGCTGTCTTCTTTGTCGTTGGTTCATGGAGACACTTGTTGAAGTTTGACTATTTGGAATTTGTTTACTCAATTATTGCCATTTGGTGCTTTGACAGATTTTTTAGACTATGCAGACTATTTGCCTTTGGTGTTCAAAAAGCCAAAGTTTCAGTTATGAACGACGAAGTCCTACAACTTGTTGTTCCAAAGAGAGCCTACTGGAAACCATTCCCAGGTGCCTATGGGTTTGTCCATTTCCTAAGACCATTAACATTCTTACAATCACACCCATTCACCATCATTGAAACTTCAGAAAATGAGATTGTGTTCTTCTCAAAGATCAAAGGTGGTGTCACTTCTGAATTACACCGTTATTTATCATCATTCCCTGACAAAACTGCTGAAATCAACATCAGTGTCGAGGGTCCATACGGTGTCCCACCACAATTGAACAGATACAACTCTTTATCATTGATCAGTGGTGGTACTGGTATCTCAGGTCCATTTACCCATGCTTTGAGATCATTCAAATCTTCTGTGGAACAACATGTTAAACTGTACTGGATCATTAAAGACATCAAATCTTTGGAATGGTTCCGTCCTCAATTCGAAAGATTGAGAGGTTCATCAACACAAATTACTGTGTTTGTAACTAGAGGTCAGGAAGTTTCAGACTCTGAAGAAGAGAAAAAATCAGATACCAATATAAAGGACACTGACTCTGAAAATGACAATGACTTCATTAAAGTCATTTACGGTAGACCCCATATTGAATCTTTGGTTCAAAATGATATCAAAGAATCCAATGGTAACATTGTGTTTGTTACTGCTGCTCATAACGCCATTGTCGACGAAGTAAGATATGCCATTGGTGAAAACTTGAATGAGACTAAGAGTAGAGTCGATTTACTAGAAGAAGTGCAAGCTTGGTGAGGGGCTAAATCTATGACACACTAATTCAATATGTATGATTAAACGGGCGATGGAAAGAACCCATTGGCGCTGTTACTAATTTATTATAATCAATAATTATGTTATTTAAGATAAAACCGTGTATTGTAGTGGAAGTAGCTAAATGTGAGCCATCTACTCAATCTTTCTTTTTGTAAGTAAGGGCCTTCTTATTGATAGCATCCAATCTTTCACTTAAAATTGGATGAGAGTAATGGTAGGAAGAATATAACCAATCAGCATCTGGGGAACTCAAGTTCTTGATGTTCAAGTTGATTAATGAAGTCTTCAAACTCTCGTCATAACCCAACTTCACAGCGTATTCATCAGCCTCATATTCGTGCTTTCTGGATAGGATGTTCATGAAGAAGGTCATGATATTGTCCAATGGTTGCAAAACGTCATTGAACAATAAAAACCCGATCAAAACAGGTTGAACGCCATAGAAACCGAAAGCTTCAAACAATGAAGTATTGTGGATGAAGCCTCTGAATAAAGAGAAGATGGCCAAAATGTGAGCTTGGGAGATGATCAAGGTTTTGGTGGTATGACTTAGAGCCCAATGGCCGATTTCATGGGCTAAGACAGCCGTAGTTTCTAAAGTGGTTGAAGTTTGAATCAAAGTATCATAGATGACGATTTGTTTAGACCAAGGTAGACCATAGAAATAGGCATTTGAATGACTTGATCTCTTGGAGCCATCAATGACGTATAATTTGGACAATGGGAATTTGTTCTTTGAGGCAAGGGCTTCAATTGATTGTTTCAATTCACCATCTTCTAATGGAGTCAATTTATTGAACAATGGTTGAATCAAAGTTGGATAGATGGCAATGGCAATGACTTGAACAGCGACAAGGAAAACCCAGACGTAAAAGATGAAAGAATCACCGAAATGGTCAATGATCTTCAAGAAGGCAGCAAAGATTGGGAAACCTAGAACAGTGGACAAGACAAGGGACTTGATTGAGTCGGTGACCCACAATTTCTTTGTCAATTTGTTGAAACCATACTTTTCTTCCAAATGGAAGTTTTGATAGTAAGAGACAGGTAGGGATAACACGGTTGATAGAATTTGGAAAATAAATAGGAAGTGTAGGGAGTGGACAATGATACTGGATTGAGCAAAAGCAGGCAAATATGGAGAAGCCTTGGTGTATAAATTTTTAGCTAGGTTCCAAATCTTTGGTAGGGCGTCATATTTGATGAAAGCGACATTTTGCACAAATGAGTACACACCATTGAAGATTGAGAACTTGGCCTTGGACTTAGAGTAATTCTGGGAGTCCTTGAAAGTCTTATCATCAATATGACCCTCTAGAGTCTTTGGTAAGGCATCCTTTTGTAACACTTTGTATTGACGAAGAGTTAAGTAGGTCTCAAACACGAATTGAAAAGTGGTAAAGCCCAAAATGACATTTTTCCAAGGAATGGAAGGGGAGTCCACCAGCGTGACGAATTTGTCAATCAGCGACATTCTGCAGAAGTTGATCGTTGATGGTTAGTGGCGAAAATATCGAAATTTCTTTACTTATTGAAGGCTTTGTCGAGCGTTATATTTTGACAGCTGTGAACTTGTTCGCGACTTCATTCGATACACAAATTTCATAAGAGTTCCGGTGGTCGGATATCAGCTGAAAGTCACGTGACTGTGAACTAAAATAAAGGTTACATGTTATTAGTTATTTCATTTCTTCGTGCACTTATATACAATTATTATATAGGAATATTCATTCTTTCTTCGTTGGGTTCTTGAAGAACTTCTTTGTAGCAATCTGGACCATTTTTTGGAACCAGTAGACGTTTAATATGTCTAAACCTAGGTTTAACCCAATGATGCTGATAGGTAACCAGTAAGGATAGGCGTCTGCATTGGCGAACAACTCGAAGGAGACCAGATAGATGGCAATGAAACCCCACACGATTCTCACAGAGAAAAAGGTGAACATTAGTAGCAGGCCATTGACTGTCTGGAACGTAGTGGAGACGTAGTCAGCTGGGAGTTTGTTGATAAACCAGTTTATATTGACAAATGGGGTGGAAAGCTCAAATAGGAGGAAACTGGAGACCCAGCCCAAACAGAAGGGTCTTAGGGTCTGACAGAACACGAAAAGCGAGGCGAAAGCATGGCCCAGGAATCCGACACCGAACAGCTTGAAGTATTTCACGCACACGATCAAATCCCAGATGAAGTAGCCAATGGTAATTGAGCTGACAAAGGCAGCGTATTCGCTATAGTCCGTGACATGGTTCTCAAATTTGACGTAGCCGAACAGCAAGGGCAATATCACCACGATGGAAAGCACGGACTGCACCATGGCTACGACGTGAATGTCGAAATTCAACCTGTTCTTGGTGTTGAGACCGGTGTAATGTTGTTGGAATAAGATCCGAGAGATAACTGGGGACACCCAAAACAGCAGCTGGTAGAAGGCGAACGAGCCAGCAACCTCGTGTAGGTGCGCCCAGTAGGGCTCAGGGGCATCCGGGTATAGCGAGTAAGCGTAGAAGGGGTCCTCCATTGGAGAATTGAGGAGTTTCAAATTGTGGATCGGGAAGTTTATGTGACTCGTTTAGCTAAATTTCGTGATTTAGTAATTATCATGAAAAGTGAAAAAAAAAAAAATTCACATGTCAATTCTCTTGAACTTCAACAACCACCAACTCTTCACCAATTGAAACATGTCCTACCCATTAGTCGCCCTTGGTAACCCTCTATTAGATTTGCAAGTCGATGTCGACGCTGCATACTTGGAAAAGTACAACTTAAAGGCCAACGATGCCATCTTAGCTGAACCAGCTCACTTACCAATCTTCAAAGAAGCTGTTGAAAATGCTAGTTTGAAGACTGTTGCCGGTGGTGCTGCCCAAAATGCCGCCAGAGGTGCTCAATACCTATTACCAAAGGACTCTGTTGTCTACTTCGGTTCTGTTGGTAAGGATCAATACTCTGAATTACTACTAAAGGCCAATGATCAAGCCGGTTTGAAGTCATTGTATCAATTCCAAACCGAACATGAAACTGGTAAATGTGCTGCTTTGATCACTGGTCACAACAGATCTTTAGTTACTGACTTGGCTGCTGCCAACCACTTCACCCCAGACCACTTGCAAAAACCAGAAAACTGGAAATACGTTGAAGGTGCCAAGTTCTTCTATGTCGGTGGTTTCCACTTGACTGTCTCCCCAGAAGCCATCTACTTGTTAGGTGAACACGCTGCTGCCAACAACAAGGACTTCTCTTTGAACATCTCTGCTCCATTCATCGCTGAGTTCTTCAAGGACGTCTTAGACAAATCCATCCACTATGCTAACTATGTCATCGGTAATGAAACCGAAGCTGAAGCCTACGCTAAGGCCCACTCTTTGAACACCACTGACTTGACTGAGATCGCCAAGGCCATTGCCAAAGAACCAAAAGTCGACTCCAAGCCAACTAGAACCGTCGTTATTACTCACGGTCTAGAGCCAACTGTCGTTGTCACTCACAACTCAGCCACCGACTCCTTCGACATTAAAACCTTCCCAGTGCACCCATTGGATGCCTCCAAGATCAAGGACACCAACGGTGCCGGTGATGCCTTTGCTGGTGGTTTCTTAGCCGGTTTAGTCCAAGGTGACTCCCTAGAAGCTTCTGTCGATAAGGGTCAATGGTTAGCCTCAGTCTCCATCCAAGAAGTCGGTCCTTCCTTCCCATACTCCCCAAAAGCCGAGTACACCAAATAGGCTTAAGCAATTAAGCTTCGCGATTGACTCGCCCGTTCATCAACTGAACTCTGTTACGCTCCATAGAATTTAACTCAACTAATGATTTCTGGTATTGATCTCATCTCGTAGATATCGGCAGTTTCTGACACAAACACGAAAAAAAACCACCGAAACAACTTAATCTCTTCTAATACATTATTTAGCTAGAAAAAAGCTTCAAATTCATGAAACTGTGGCAATTTACACTGCTCACGGCCCTGATACCGTCCCTGGTGGCCGCTGTTAACTCGACGTTTGAGTTTGCCCCGGACTCCACGCCCACGCGGTCAAATTTTACTTCCACAGAATGTCATGACATAAGCCTCATACCCAAACAAGAACAGTGCCTGTTTGCTAAAGACCACTGTCAGGAGTACAAAATCGGCTTCATCAACTATGTGACATACTACCACTGTCATACCTCTACAAGGCTGCTCACTCTTGTATTGTATACCGCTGTTTTGGTGATGCTCTTCACAACTTTGGGGCTAACTGCCTCTGAATTCTTATGCCCCAATTTGGACACTTTGGCCAGTTTCTTCAGGATGAGCGAAAGTCTTGCCGGTGTCACGCTATTGGCTTTAGGGAACGGCTCCCCGGATGTATTCAGTACCCTGGAGGCCATGAAGATCGACTCCACAGGGTTGGCTGTTGGTGAGTTGATTGGTGCTGCTTTGTTTATCACTTGTTGTGTTGTGGGGAGTATGGCCATTGTTCACCCTTTTGAAGTAGCAAAGAGAGCCTTTGTGCGTGACGTGTTGTTCTTGTTGATTGGAATATGCTTATCGGTCGTAATTTTGAGAGACGGGAAGATTTCTATGACCGATGGGTTTGTCATGATCTCTTTTTACATTATCTATGTTATCTTCGTCGTTGTTTGGGATTATAAGATGAAGCAAAAGAGAAGATTGGTATTACTAGATAGGAAGGCTAGAAATCAATTTGGTGGTGCTGATAGTAATCTTGTGCGTTATGAAGTCGAAGCTAACAACGAAGTCAATGACGATGATTTACTGTCTGAGATACAAGGTGAAAGAGCCGGCATCGAATTCCTGGATCAAGAATTAAACTCTGAATATTCTGAAAGTTTTGATAATTGGACCAAAGAGAGTAATGAACAGATTAACCTGATCAGACCGAACTTGTTACAGGCCTTGGATTTCAACAATAGAATGAATGAGATGTATGACAATCCTAATGACACCATCTCACTACATACCATGAAGGCACAGCCACTAGACTTTACACCTGCATCACCAAAAATCAAAATGAGCTCTGCGTCTGCTTATAAAGATAACGAACTACATGAAGTTACTGGAGATTCCGAGAGAAGAGTGCATACTGCTCCAACTGAATTACATTATGCAGATCGTTATCATGACGAGCCATCAAGCTACGATCATGATCTGATGGAGGTTTCTTCAATAACTGGGCTATACGATCGAGCTGGTAATCTAGGATTGACCGATGAGGAAGAAGCGCATCAACTTGTGAAGCAAAAGATGAAAGAGTTTTTGAGAGATAGAGGGATCAATAAAAAGTCAAGCTTTTTGATCAAATTGTTGTTTCCAACCATGTCTAAATTCAAAGGTAAATCTCCATTGGACAAATTCTTTACTATGATTTGCTTACCTTTGATCACCACTTTGCGATTGACAGTGCCCGTTGTTCAAACTGAGAACAAAAAGATCTTGGTTTCAAATATTTGGGACAGCTCCTCAAAAGATAATTATGTTTTATTGTTATTACAATCTATTATCTCACCGTTCATCACTTATTTCTTAACCTTTTATGAAGATGAGTTTGGCTGGAACTTCGTGATTATACCTTTGGTCTTTGCCGTTGGTTTATTTTATGTCAGCAGAACAGTCAAGTCTATGTACGAAAATGGGTCAGAGAATGCTGCTAGATATTTTACGATTACCCTTACCTTCTTTGGGTTTGTCATTTCAATTAATTGGATCTCTACAATTGCCACAGAATTGATCGCTATTATCAAGTTCTTTGCCCTGATCTTTGATTTGTCAGATGCAATCTTAGGTGTCACCGTTTTTGCCATTGGAAACTCTTTAGGTGATTTCATTTCCAATTTCACCATTGCCAAAATGGGATACCCAATGATGGCATTATCAGCTTGTTTTGGTGGTCCACTATTGAACATCTTACTAGGTGTCGGTGGTAGTTCGTTGTACGTTCTGAGTACATCTGGACAAGATGGTATTGAATTCAAGATTTCAAAGACTTTAGTGGTTAGTGGAATCACTTTAATGATTAATTTGGTGTTTTTAATGCTAAGCGTTCCATTGAACAACTGGAAAATGAACAAACAAATTGGCTGGGCCATGATCGGATTGTGGAGTGTCGCCACTTTCGTCTGTGTGATCTTTGAGGTGTCCGGTCTGTCATGAAAACTTTGAGAAAACATTACGATTTGTACATAATTTACGATTAATGAACATCCAAAAGTAGAAAACATTCATCTTATAATCGTTGCCAGGGGAACCAGTTAATATTTGGACCTTTTTCTTAACGCGAACTCGTTTTACAAATGAGCAAATCTAGAAATTTGAACTTTATACAAACAACTCAGAAACTACTACTAAAAGCTCTTTACATAGTATGAGTTCCGAGGATCAACTGCCGAAGGTGGAATTGACACTTGATTCTAAACTTCTCAATGAGCATGTGGATCCCTTTTTCATTGATGAGGATAAGTTGACGTTGCAACAATTGATTCCTAGGATCATTTATGAAAAAGGTTCATTCTTACACTTGGACGAAGATGAACTCAAAGAAGAGATCAACAGACTTAGCGAGTCCATACAAAATGATGATTTAATGGATGAGGAGAAAAAAGAGGAGGCACCTGGTGAATTGGAAGAGTTGGAGGATGTTGCTGGTTCTGGAACATTAACGACTTCAACTTCGAGTGTCAATGAACAATTCATCAAAAATAAGAATGAGGTGTTGAAATACGTGAGTGCTGCTCTGAATGAGAGTTCATTATCATTGGACTTTGTGTCGTTGCTGATCAGTTGTGTTAGACCGGCTGCGGGTACCATCTCGATGTCACAACATTTAAAGAAATTCGTACCACCAGGTTCTTTGAACGCTGATAGTGTGGTAAACCCGATTAGTGAGCAAGAGGTCCAGAGGCTCAAGGAACTGAAATTCAAGGAGGATAAAAACTTGGGTCAAGGTTGGAAGTTGAAAAGTTTAGAGAACTCATCAAAGAATCTGAGAGACGCCAGTGTGAGACTGAGTGAGGAAGTGGTGAAGGAGAAAGTGTTCTGGGATAACATTAAGAAAAACTTTAATAATAAGGAGATTCTTTACAAGACGAGGACGAAGCCCTCCGGCAAAAGAGTATTTGCTGTTAAGTATGGGTATGAGGATTCAGGGTCAACTTATAAAGTTCAAGGAAATGCCATTTTAAAACCTTTGGATAACAATGATCATCAACAATCAAACCAAATTGAATTCACGCCTATCAACAGCGATTCAAAGGGGAATGTATCTGTTGTGAAGAAGATCCTTAGAGTGAGAATCTTGAAGAAACAAGATGGTGATGATGAGTTCAGTATCGTTGGAGAATCTAAGATTGATAAGAACTTGTTTGAAAGATCTGATGAAACAATCAAGGCACAAGTTGAAAAAGCTAGATACTTTATATTTGAAGAAGAATTGTTCAACCAACTAATAGAAGAAGCCGCTGCGCTTATAGCTTATAACGTCACTGTGGAGAATGAATCTAAATTCTCAATCAAGTCACCAAATGAAGAAGAGATACTTGAATTTGAACATGTTGAATACGATGATATTGCCCTTGTGGAACACATTGCTAAGACCGAAGATAAGAGAGCCGATATCATCGCTACGTACTTGAGACTGATGCTAACTGTGAAATTCAAGAAAAACTTAGAATCTAAACAGCAACCGAATTTAGTAAAACATTCCAATTCAGTGTCACGATTAACAGTTAAACCATACTCATTGATCCTGAGACCATTATTGGGTCAAATGAGACATGAATACCAAGTGCAAAGGCTTTACACAAGTTTGAAATTTGTGTTACAAGACGTCAAAGATGTCACGTTCAAGATGAAGAAATTATCAAACTTAACTAAAGATGAAAAGGACCCATTCAAAAGAATATCATTAGCACCAAAGAGTACGTTCATAATAAAGATAAATGACAAATTAAAACTATCACTGGTGCTAGATACTTTTGATTATGTTAACTTCATTGTCAATGTGAAGGCCTTCCATGGTACTAAGGAAAAGAAAAAAGTTTTGGACGTCGTGTTCGAAGAGATCAGACAAATCGATGAATGTCTAGAATGGCTGATCGAGGAGTACAAGGATTAATACAAAGGACCTTGATCTTAATGTCAATTATGTTACTTTTCCATTGTAAATCTAATAAAATGATCATTAAATTCGAATAGAATCTTATCGTTTATCGTGTCACGGTCTCAAAATTACGAAGGATTTAATAAAATTAGCGGTAAATTAACGTATAACAAATTAATGTGATCTAAAATCTTTGATCAAGGCCCAGTGGGGACCGATACATAAGTACTCATAGAGACTACTACCGGAATCAATCGATCATGCATGCTGGGCAAACAATCTTGAAATCATTCTAGTGACGTATACAGATGGTCCTTTCTTTCCTTAGTTTGGGATTATTCTCTCATGCTTTACTTGAATTGAGGCGCTCACTCACGAGCCACAGCTATCCTATTCACAAAATGTAATTAAGATGACCTAGAAAGCAAAACACTCAAGAAGCTGCTCCTCTCACTGCCATTCATACCCTTTCCATTCAATTGATCCATTTTACAATGACACCACCAGATACGAAGCGTTTCCGAGTACCAAAGTATTGGATTTTGAACATCTTTGAAAACACCTCTCCGACAATCCACTTCCCTAGTGGTTGGATGCAAGAACGTGATGAAGCAGGTGGAAAGTTTCATAGTCTAGAGTATTGGATCAAAGTTGCTCAGCTAGCAGAGAAGGGAAAGTTTCACACCGTGTTTATTGATGACACATTAGATGGATTGGACGTTTATGAAACTCCTTCCAGTAGTGGGCCAGTGACAGTTGGTGGTGCCTTTCCTAAATTGAGTCCAACTGAGTATATTGCTGCCATGGCTCATGCTACTAACAACGTAGGACTTGTTGTCACTACTAGTCCGCTCTCTGAACATCCTTATTTATTCCATAGAAGAATCGCTAGTTTAGATCATTTATCCAAAGGTCGTGTTGGATGGAATTTAATCACATCTTCTCTACCTTCTGCTAAAGGAGTAGCTTTAAGTGGACAATTGCCAAGTCATGATGAAAGTTATGGAGAAGCTGAAGAATATTTGAAAGTTGTATCTGAACTATTATTGTCTTCATGGAGAGATGATGCCCTTGTTAAAGATGCTGAACGTGAAATTTGGATTGAGACTGATCGCTTGAGACAAATTGATTTCAAAGGCGATAAATACATCGTTCCAGGTCCTGCATTAACTGAACCAACGAGACAAAGATTTCCATACATTTTACATGCTAGTACATCACCGGAAAATTATCGTTTTGCCGCTAAGTATGCAGAATCAATCTTTATCAATGGATTAACACCACAAATATTGAAAGAACAAATTGATATCATTAGAAAGATTGCTAAAGAAGAATTTGGTCGAGATCCACTTAGTTTAAAGTTTTTAACCTTGATGACTCCAATCTTGGGTAAGACTCATGAAGAAGCTGAAATTAAATTTAAAGAGATTGAACAAAATATTGATTTAGAAGCTGCTCATGCCAAATTTTGTGAGTTGACAGGTATCGATTTAAGTCATTACAATTGGAACCAAGAGTTAAAAGATGTTGGGTCACAACATATGAGAACTTATTTGAACAATTTGTTGAAACATGGACAAGAGTTTAAATTAACAAAAAGAACTATTGTTGAAAGAATCGCTGTTGGTGGGTTAGGAGGTGTTATTGTTGGTACTGCAAAAGAAATTGCTTGTATATTAACAGATTGGGTTAATGAATCCGGTATTGATGGGTTTAATTTCAAATATGTTACATGGCCAGAGGCTATTGAAGATATTGTTGAATTCTTGATTCCAGAACTTCAAGAACTTGGTGTAGCACAAAGGGAATATACAGTGGAAGGTGGGACTTTGAGACAAAATATCCATGATGATTCTTATTTTCAAAAAGATCACCCATTATACGGTTATAGATGGTTCAAAGGTGAGACTCAAGAAGAATTTGAAGGAAGGATAAAGACTTTACAAAAACAGGATATTCCAATCCAGTGCACAAAGTGATCATTTTCTGGTCATAATTGTTGCAGCGATATAATTGCTCCTGTCAATTTACAATGATCAGCTATATTCAATTACGTAGTTTTCGAGGATGTCCCACAATGATTAGAACTTCTCCATGAAACCAAGCTCAGCTAACACTAATCTATGATCAACTTAAATGTTTCTTCACAACTTTGTATGGGCCTCCGCATGCAGTTCAAAGGATATTGGACAATGTTAAGTGTGACCTAATCTTAACTACAGGATAATGTAAACACTTCACTACAATTCAATTCCCATGACTACCATGATATTAAGCTTATACATATACATCAAATCACTAAAAATAAGTTTAAGCATCATCTTTGAATAAAGCTTCTCTCTTTTCAGCAACTCTTTGTTGTCTTCTTTCTCTAGCAGAACGGTTCTTAGCTCTTCTAGCTTCGGCTTCATCTTTCAAGGCCTTTTCACGAGCAGCTTCAGCCTTGGCTGAGATGATATGTTCAACTAAGGCACGTTTATGTTTAAAAGTGTTACCTTTAGCGGCCTTGTATAAGTTATGGTATAAATGTTTGTCAATTTTACCAGCATCTCTGTATTTAGCTAATAATCTTCTTAAGACACGTAATCTTCTAATCCAAATAACTTGAGATGGGAAACGAGCTTCTTTAGTACCTTTTCTTTTACCGTAACCACCATGACGACCAGCTTTCTTAGATTCAGCTAAGGCTCTAGCTCTTGATCTAGAGTGAACACGAACTGGTTTCTTAACAATAGTACCATTCTTGTATAATTTTCTAATAGCTTGTCTTGAGTTAGCTTGAGCAATTTCAGAAGATTCATTTGGATCTAACCAAATTTTTCTTTTACCAACACCGACAACGGCAGCAGCAAGTCTTTTTTGGGTACGTAGGTTAGCCCTATAAATAGTTAGTAAACAAATTCCATTTAAATTGATTACCTAAGGATTTAAAAGGATGATGTGATCAATGTTGAATTTGACATTACTATATTCGTAGTATGTGATGAATCAATGTATGATTAGTTCTTAGTTCTTAGTGATCATTATCTTTATGAGAATCCATGCTTTTGGTTGCCTTCTTATGATTTCTTTGAATTTGATATGATACATATTTGATTGTAATTTGCCATTAGGGAGAACTTTAATAAAATCATTGCTTCAAGTGTAATAATAATTCAAACTTTATCAATAAACAGATATCTCCCCTTCCATTGTCAAACATCTATTTCCATTTCAATCTTTATAAATTAAAGCTTTTACTTACATTTTTCCTTACTTGATGAATACAAATTAATGAAAGGTTTGTTTGATACCAATTTTTTTTTGGTTTTTTTTGTGTGTGATGGGAAAGAAAATTGAACTGTGTGGCCCGCAACCAGAAAAAATTGAAGTTACCCGCGAATTTTCTTTAACTTATTTCAAAAATTCGCGGAATTTAATTAGAACTAATTTTTTTTTCTGTTTTGGTGTTTTGCAATTGTGAGCAAAAAAAATTTGTTTGTTAAAATTGGTGTTCGGGTTATTTCTTATCAAATGAGACTGTTGAAAACTTTGATTGAAATTGAAAGTAGCCCTAATCCGTGACACGTGACGTGAATATTTCGTCAAATTTAATTTCAAAAATATCTGCCAGTCATCTCCGTGTCAATTGTTTTTTATTTTAAAATTTTATTAAAGGGAAACTTTTTATTAACCTTTTACTATAAATACAATAGAATCAATTAAAATGGCTAAATCATTACGTTCAAAATCAAAATTAAGATCTAAATCCATTAAAAGGGGTAAAGAATTTCAAAATGCCGTTGATGCAAGACAAGAAAGATTACATTCAAAATCAAAAGAAGATTTAATTAAACAAAAATTAGAAGAATTAAAAGATAAAGAAGATAAAGTTGATGATTCAATGAGTGATGATAAATCTATAGAAGATAAAAAAGTTTCAACTTCTGGTTATAGAACTGCAAGACATCATTTATATAAGAAAGTTAGTAAAAAAAATAAAAAGAATCATACTTCTTTTAAAAAAAAATGATTTAATTTTGGCATTATTGGTTTAATGATGATAATGATCCCTAATGAATTTTGAAAAACACAGTTAAAAAGTATAAATAAAAGAAAAGGGGTACTACATCATGGTTTAATTCTGGGTAATTTTTGTTTTGATTTTTGGCATTTAATTTTGTTTGTGATTTATGTATAGTAAATTAAATGGAATATGATTATGTTTAGTAAATTATAGATTATGATTATCTTGTATTTATTGTCGATAACGTAAACTTAAGAATTATATATAATGAACTTAAACTTGAGAATTATAAATAATACTTACATGATATAAAGATAAACTTTTATTAGAGGTATAAAATGTCCTTACCATACCGATAAATGACAATTCATGAAAACCAATTCATGATAAAACAAGAAACATATAAAACAAACATAACCAATAACCATAATGAAAAACCTTAACTAAAACTCATAACTATATTAACATTCAGATTCAAAATTTTTAAATTTTGCTAAACTTGGACATTCTTCTAAATCAATATGTTTTGATAACCATTCATTATTATTTGAAAATTCTTTAAAACAACCTGCACAACGTCCAATACTTAAATTTCTATCACATTTAAATACACCAACTGGATAAATAAAATGAATTGATTTTAAATGAGCTTTGAAAGTATCCTTTCTTGAAAATTCACCATTTAAATGATGACATTTTGCATGTTCTTCATGGAAAAATGGACATTTAAATTCTTTAATTTCATCATGTTTCTTTAAATGACGTGATAAATATGATTTATTCTTAAATTGACGTTCACAAAATGGACATCTATGATATGATGAAATTGCAGAATTTGAACTTGGTGATGAATTTAATGAATTTGAATTTTTATTTATACCCATTGAAGGTGATGATTTTTTAATTGTACTTGAATAAAATTTATGAAATTGTTTACCTTGTAAAGGTTGATTAATTTCATTTATTGTTGGTGTCGAGTATGGTGAATTTAATTTTGAATTTGTTGATTTTAATTGTTGTATTGGCATTGAATATGATAATGAATTATTAAAATTTTGATTCATTTCATTATTAATTTGTAAAGATATATCTTTTGTAAAAAAATCATCCATATTTGAATAATTTTCAATTGATTCATTATTAATTGAATTTGAATTATATTGATTACTAAAAATTGATGATTGATATGATGTTTCAGATGTTAAACTTTGTTGAATTAAATTTGATTTTAATGTTGGAAATTCTAATTTTTTTAAAAAACTAAAATCAACTTGATCTTGTGATGATTCTTGAATTCTTTTATTTAATTGATTTGTTGATGTTGTTGATACATCTTTCTTAATATTAAATTTATTAACATTTTCATTAATTGAAGAATTTAAACTTTGTGGACTGTTATTATTACTTTTACCTATTGGTAAAGATTCATTGTTATTAACAAGCAATTTGTAAAATTCTGGATCTTCAATAAGACTTTGCATTTTATTGATAATTGAAAAGGTTAAATTTTAGTGTATTTTTATATAATTAAAAGTTTTTATTAACCGTTTGATGGTGTGGATCTTTTTAGAATTTGTTAAAGTTTTTCTAAAAACCAAGAAAAAACTTTCTAAAATTCGCGAATGTTTTTAAGTTTTGTAAACTTTTTTAAGATAAAAAAAGAAATTCATAAAGTTTTCATCGTTTCTTTTTTTCACATTTTAGTGGTTCACTTTTTCCCCACTTAAATTTTTTAACTTTTTTAAAATTCTCCTTCAATAACCGATTTTTAAGCAAGTTATATTTGAATGTTTTTTTATCTTATTTCCGTTATTTTTTTAAAATAAAATTGCATAACATTTTGCATAAATTAACAGATACGAGATTCGTAAATCTTATGGATAAGAGATAAAAACAAATATTTAGTATGTAAAGTAAACTTGTAGAATCATAAGAATTCTTTAATGATTATCTTATAATGATCAACCAGAACTTAACAATATAACAAATTAGAGATCATGGTTTATTGTTTTATATATTGAACTAATGATTATCATCTGTTTTCTTACAACACTATAGGTGAACGTATCATATGAACTATCTATAGTTATCATTATCCATTTTAATAAATTCTCTTTGGTAAACGATTCTGTTAATATTATAGTCAACAGAGAATTATCTGTATAAGGTTGAGCTTAAGACTGTAATTTAAGCTGTATTCTAGGCTATACTTTGACTATACTCTTGGCTTTACTTTGGCTATGCTCTAAGCTATACTTTGAGCTATACTCCAGGTTATACTTTAGGCTATACTTTGGTCTGTACTCCAGGCTATACTTTAGGCTAGGCTATGCTTTGGGCTATGCTCTCAAGATCTCCTAAAATTATTGAAAGATAATTTCATATAAACATTTCTAATGCAATTTTGTTATTATATTCGTAAATAAGCATCGCCTTTAAAAATTCTTGGCTCTAGGCTATGTTTAACAATAATTTAACGTATGATTATAGTAAATTTGGCAATGATGTAATCTCTTTGATTAATTATAGGTGCGGCTAATCATAAGTGCAGCTAATCATAATTGCGGGTTTACATAAAGTAGTTTTTAAAAACAATCATCTAAGTTGTAAATTAAGTAATCTAAATTTCTAAAAAACAAAGTGGTTATTCTAATTTCTTTCGTAGACATCTTATGATCGATAAAAAATAATAAATCAATATTGAAATTGAAACATTAATGAATCAATATTGAACAACTGTTGAATATTGACTATCGTATCAAGAAATACTAAGATCAGTTAAAGCAAAAACATAATAACATAAAACATGGAACATAACGTAAAAAATTGAGTTAATCTCAATCAAAGCGAAAAAAAAAATCAATAAAGTTTAACAGCACTTCTTAAATCATCGGCATTTAAAAAATCATTACCTAATTCAATTAATTGTTTCCAAACATTATCTCTAACATTAATTGGATTAATAGGAGTTCCCCAAATTCTGGTTTTTAAACCTAATTCATGTGCTTTATTAATATAATTTGATAAAATATCTTCTTGTTCAATTGATAATTTTTCATCAATAAGATTTTGAGCTTTTGCAAAACCTGTTAATTCTTTTAATGATGATGATGATAACATTGCTAATTTATTATCAATAAAATTTGATTTTATATTATCATAATCTTTCAAAATATTTAATAATGGAACATCTGCAAATAAATTAAAAATTTCTTGATTTTGTAAATATTCTAATGGATAATCACCAGTTAAAATTAATGTAACAGGACCCCAATTTATATTATCAGTTTTTGGATCATAAAAAGTTAAATAACCTTTTTCTTGTAAAGAATCAATATTTCTTTTCAAAGCTAAAACTGATAATTTTGGATTCTTCTTGATATCAATTAAAAACATTAAAGTCTTTGATGGATCTTCAAAGAAAACACCTTTTTTAATTATATTTTCATCGTTATCATTATCATTATTTGAATTAACTGTATCTAATAAATTTTCTAAAGGTTTTAAATATAAATTTGATAAAGTCTTTGTTGATGATAATAAATGTAAATGATGACCAACATAAATTTTATCATGATTTTCAAAAGTCCAAATATCAGCTTCAATTGATTCAATACCTAGACTTAATGCTTCGAATAAAGGAGCAGATCTCCAATAATCATTATGAGAATGAATTGGTTTAACAGTTTCATTTTTATTTAACCATTCAACACTAACATCATTTGGTAATTTTAAATACCAATCACTTTTATATTCAATTGTCTTTAATAAGATTGTATTTTTATTAGATAATTTATGAATAAGATCTCTGAAAACAAATGGATTTGTTAATAAAGCAATAAATAATATGGTATTTGAAATAATTAAAAGCATAACTGATAAACTAAGATACATTGAAAAATTCTTGAAAAAATTGTATCTTGTAATTATATCTTTAGATAAATAATGTTCAATATGGAACCATTTAAAAGTTTTATTAAATTTTGTAAATGAATGATTATCACATTGAGCTTCTTTATCAAAATTTGACAAGTTTATTGAAGAGTTTAATGATCCCATTTCTCCCAATGTTGAAGAGTCAATACTTGACATATTGATTAAAGTTCATAAGATGATTAAGACTGTGAGTTAGGGAAGTATTAAACTATACCCAAGTGAATTTGCTAATAAGTATCTGGTTATAATGGAACACTAATTGTAATGTACTAGAAGTTCATAGACCAATAGTAAATTATTAACAATTATAGTGGATTAACAGCATATTATAAATGAAAATGAGACCGGGGATATAGGATAATTAAATGTATTTTATACATTTGTGGCGAAGTTCACATGTTACAATCATAAATTTTATGACGCACGTTTTTTTTATAACAATAGAATTCTTATAATGCGGTAATACACAATATCCAAACATAACTATTAAAACTTCATCAGTTTATACAAATATTTAATTATAATTGATATAATTGTTTATAAATTGTATATTAATTATACAGTTATTGAACCCTTATTGCTTTATTAACTAAACGATTTAGCCGTTAGCTGTATAATTTTAAATTCAACGCCTCCTTTCCTCTATTTAATTTTTTGTTGGTGATTGACGCATTACGGGATTTAAGGGAACTAAAAGATAAGGCAAAATTTCAAAAAATTTGAAATTTGAAATCCGTTGAAATCCGAAATAGGCGATTTTTATTCTTTACTCCATCTCGGAATCGAACTTGAACCATTTTGTCCATGGTCAAGTGGGGAATTGAATTTTATTTAATAAATTTTAAAGTTTTCTGCAATCACTTAAACATCCATTTTAGGTAAATTGTAAACATGGGAACCAATAATTGTAGTCATAGTAACGTGGTCGGGGCTCATAATTCTCGGGTTACTTTTTTTTTTTCGTTAATTTGTTCTCATCCTTATAATACATTCCACTACATTGATACTCCACTACATTGATAACACTCTCAAATTATAGTCACAGTCACAGTCACACTCTCAACATAGTTACAGTCACAGTCAATGTCCTCACCTTTTAAACCTTCAACAAAGAAGACATTGGCTCCAAATGCCGATATCAAACAACTTATAACAAGTGATAGCCCAACTCAACATTCTTTTAATAATTTAATTCAAGATCAAAGAGATTCAATTCAACATTCAAAATATGTTTCTCAATATGATCAAGATCAATTCCCAGAAAAATATAATTCATTGAATAGATTACCAACACTTTATGAAATTTTAAATAGACGTACTCAATCACCAGTGGATCTATGGAGTTTTTATATTTATATTAGAGATTTTCAAAATGCTGTTGATTATTTGGATTTTTGGATTGATGTTATTACACATTTAAGACTTTGTAAAGACTATGTTAAAGGTTTAAGAGAATCTTTGTTATTAAGTGAAAAACATAAAAGTTCAAGTGAAGAAAAATTATTAAAATTAACTGATCCAATAACAAATTCATCAACTGATGAAAAATTAACAGAAGCAAGAAATTCAGTTAGTTCTTCATTATTATTAGAAGCCTTGTTAAATGAAGGATTTTTAGATGATAAAGATAATAAGAGAGTTTCAAGTTTTTTACAAGGTAATGAATATATTAATATAAGTGATGCTAGAATAAATGCTATATTTGGTGAACATGATGCACCACAACCACATCAAGTTGAAATTTCACAACCATCACCTGTGGATACAGGTTTTAATTATAATCCGTATCAACAAGTTGATGAAGTTGAACTTTATCCAAATCAAAAATTATCACATCAAAGTTTAGACCCATATGATCCAATTGCATCACCAAAACGTGTTTTTTCAAATAATAAACCTTCAAATACATTTGATTCTAATAATTCAAATACACCACATAGATCTTCAACAAGAATTTTACCTGAACAATTAGAAAAATATATTGCTAATGTTAAAAATGGTAATATTACTCGTGCAACTTTAAAATCTTCATCCAAGAATATTTTAAATACTTATTTTAAAGAAAATTCTCCAAAGAGATTAGTTATTCCAGATAGAATCATTAGAAAAATTAGACATGACGTTGAATTACAAGGTCGTGATGATCCAGATGTATTTGAAGATGCTAAAAATTACGTTTATTCTGCAATGGAAAGGGAATCATTACCATATTTTTTACAACAAAATGCTTTACATAATTTAAATAATTCATCAGCATTATACAGATTAATTACTGGATTTTTCTTATTATTTACAGGGTTTTGGATTAGTTATTGCTTAATATTTATCAATGTTAAACCAAAAGCCATTAGAGCTGTTATATTGATCCCTTTTTTCCTTGGTACTTATTTTATCTTGACATTCTTATATAAATTGGATCCATTAATGGTATTTTTAGGATATAGTGATAATCAAGAATTAAACAATTATAGTAATAAATCACAACAAAGGAAAAGAAAATGGTGGGTTAGAAATTTAAATGAACCTTTTGTGAAAAGATTATTAGAGAAGAGATCATTATGGATTTTATTCTTAGTTTGTATCATAAGTGCTGTGTTAAGTATATTATTTGGACTGGTTCCTGGTCATAGAATCTAGAATTGAGGGAAACTAATTGTGCTACATTTTAATACTTGTTTTTATTCACTGATGTTTCTTTCGTTTTATTTTGTCTTTTTGGTTTTAGGTGTTTATAATTGCTATAATCTGAATAGTAATTTAATAAGAACTCATTCTGGTGTAGCAGTCAACTTATACTATCCATAAGTACCCAAACAAAACAATCATAATCCAGCCTTGGCCCTCTTATCATCTCTGTCTTTATAAACTTTACTCAATTGTGCTTCAAACTCCTCTTGTGAAAAATTTGAAGTCCATCTTAACTTATAAGCAGGATGTGTTTCAGGTACGAAAGAATGGCCTTTTTCACCATAAAAATTTTCTCTAAAAGTACCACCTTCAACTGGATATTCCTTTTGATGTAAACCTAATCTTTGTAATTCCGGGACTAAGAGCTCAACAACGTCCTTGATACCTGTTGGATAAGCATGGAAATTAAAATTGATACCATCAACATCGGTCTCCTGTACAAACTTTTGAATTTTAGCGGCAACTTCAACACCTGTACCAACTAATTGAGTATGGTGCTTCCATGCTTCGGAGATTTGTCTTGGGGTCTTATTAGAACCAGCTTTCCCCAACACGTCTCTTGTAGTGGATTGGACTCCGTTACTTTTACCATCAGTAACAATAGGTTCATCAAGATCAAATGGTGAAGTATCAATACCTGATGCACCACCAAAATAGATTAATTGATCAATGGGATCACCAAATTTTTCATAATCATTAAATTTCTCCCAAGCTTCTTCAGAAGTCTTACCCAAGAATGGAGTAGCAGGGGCAATGAATTTTATCGAGTATGGATCACGATCATAGCGTTCTTTAGCGATTCTTCTAACATCGGCAATAACTTTCTTTGTAGATTCAATATCAAATCCTAAAGTATAAATCAACTCTGCATTTTCTGCACCAAAATCAATACCCTTAGGAGAGGAACCTGCTTGTGCAATCAATGGGATCCGTTGTGGAGAGGGTTCAGTGATTGCAGGACCTGGGAAATTGAAATATTTACCTTTATGATGAACCTCTCGAATTAAATCTGGATCAGCAAATATACCCCTTTCAGCATCATAAACTAAAGCATCATCTCTCCATGATGATAACAATAGAGTATAGACGGCATCCAAGTACTCTCTAGCTCGATTATAACGCTCATCATGTTCCGGTAAAGGTTCACCATTCAATAAATTTTTCCCCATTGAAGGTAAATATGAACTAACAACGTTCCATGCGACTCTACCACCGGTTAAATGATCTAAAGATGCCAATCTTCTTGCGAAATGGTAAGGATGTTCAGAAGCGGTACTAAAAGTTGAAGCTATACCAATATTTTTTGTAGCCAGAGCAATAGCAGTTATTGGAACCGATGGATCAATTCTTGAAGCATTTATACCATGTTTAGCAGCAGCTTTATAATCACCACCATAGACGTCAAACCATGTTAAGTGATCAATAAAGAAGATATTCTGAAATTTACCCTTTTCAGCCCATTGAGCAAAATCTATCCATGGTTTTAAAGAATTAGCAAAATCTCTGCTTTTATCTTCTGGATCTCTCCAATTATTTGTTGCAGTACCTCTTGTTGCAGCTGATAAGATCAATTGTTTTTTAACTTTTTGCTTCTTTGTTGGTTGTGTCATGTTCTTATTCCTAATTGATCCAAATACATGGAATGAGATTTTACTCCTTTCATAGTTCTCAAGGGTTCTATTTATATAAGAAAGAAATTGTAAACTGTGGAGAAACTGTGGATTATCCACAATTTTGTTAATATACATATAGTCTCAACGGTGACCATGTGATAATGGCAGACTGTGTTAAAATATCAGTTTATATTACTATAAATGGCTAAACAAGAGGTGGTAATGATAAGTGCACTACATGATTATTACCTTTTGATGGATGTAGGCAATCTTATAGTCGAGCCTATCCTTTTTGTTTAATTCTCCTCTTGTTCCGCTTTGACCCTTCTATCATCTCTAAACACTTTATACTTGGCTAATTTGACTTCGAATTCTTCTTTAGTTAAAGATGGATCCCATCTTAAAGGGAAAGCTGGATGATCCTCTTGAAAGAATTTTTGTCCAATTGTACCAGTTAAATTTTCTCTGAATGTACCACCAGGGACATCATAATCCTTATGGAATAAACCTCTTCTTTGTAATTCCGGGACTAACAAGTCAACTAAATCATCAGCAGATTCAGGGTACACAGGAATACCCAAATTAAACCCATCAACACCATGATTTAAAGCCAGATCTTCTAATTCATTAACAACTTCTTCAGCAGTACCGAAAAGTGTATCAATCTTGTTACCTGACTCTGCAATTTGTCTCTTTGTTAAAGTTTTACCTTCTCTTTTGGACATCTTGTTAGCCATGGTTTGACCAGCTTCAGTTTTACCAACTTCTACATTGTCATCCCAATCAAATTTGTCAATATCAATACCAGAATATCCACTAAATACGATTAAAGATGCTTCTTTGTCCAAATATCTTTTGTATCGTTCAACTTTCTCTAGGGCTTCCTTATGGGTCTTAGCGATAATTGGTGTAGAACTAATAATAAACTTCAAACTTTCTGGATCACGACCAAATCTCTCCTTTGCAATACGTCTTATATCTGTTATCGTTGGTTTCAATTGATCCTTATTTAAATTTAAAAACACATATTCCGAGTTTTCAGCTGAGAATAATCTACCTTTCTTTGAAGCACCAGCTTGAAATATCACTGGGAATCTTTGTGGAGTAGGTTCTGTGATACCAGGACCTTCAATGTTGAAAAATTTCCCATTATGATCAATTCTTCTGATTAATTCAGGATCAGCAAACACTTTTCTTTTCTTGTCATATTTCACAGCATCATCTCTCCAACTACTCAATAATAAATCGTAAACAGTGTCCAAGTACTCTTGTGTCTTTTCATAACGATCATCATGATTCGGTAAAGGAGTACCGTTCAACAATTGTGGGCCAATGTCCTTTAGATAACTACCAACGATATTCCAACCAATTCTCCCATTTGTCAATTGATCCAATGATGCAATTCTTCTAGCAAAATGGTATGGATGTTCAGATACAGTGCTAAAAGTGATTCCAAATCCTAAATTTTCAGTAACTGAAGCCATTGCAGTGACAGCTGTCTCTGGATTGATACGTGGACTGAACACCGCTTTAGAGATTGCTGGTTTCCATGAGTCCTTATAAGTATTGAAATAAACCAAATGATCAGCCATAAAGATCCCATGAATCTTACCACGTTCAGCGGTCTTTGCCAAATTTACCCAATAATCCAATGTGTTCACTGTACGTGAATGATCATCTGGATTTCTCCATTCACCAAATGCAAGGGAAGGTGTGCCATTTATGATGAAGTTCAAGATCAGCTTCTTCTTCTCTCTTTTAGTCCCTTCCAAGTTAGCATTCATCTTGGTGTGTTGATGATGTATCGATATGTCCCCTGTGTGCTTTGTGATAAATCATATAGGCAGGTAATTAGATACAAATGGGTACTTCTGATCATTGCCACATTGAGATACTACTGCTTACATTTCCCAGTTTGGTAGTTTTACTTCATTATCCACAATTGTGGTTCCGGTTAAAGAACCATTTCAAGAGAAATTTCCGATCTAAAACAAATTACATAAACTAGACAATTTCCAATTATTTTCTAAGCTCTTTCTCCAAGTTTCTGCAAGTTTCCCCAGGGATCTTTGCTCCTTTCAATGCATAATCATCTCATTATCTTATATGCTCAATATAGATAAAATTTCGCGAATTTGTCATGTAATTATTAATTCTATTACTAAGCCATAGAGATTTACGAAGTAACTATTGAAATTACTAATTTAATAAGAAATTTAAATTTACAATCAATAAGTACATCATACAAATTTACCAATTCTGAATAATGATTTAAAATTTCTAGAAAAATGTCACCTACAGATATTGAAATCTATATAAAGGTAGAAAGTCGCCTTGCTTCTTGAATTAGAATTATATCCAGTATTCATACAATAATAATATCACAATCTAATAAAATGTCAAACGTCGCTCTTATCTTCGGTGCAGGTTCAAAAGTTGGTGCCTCAACTGCTTCAAAATTCTTAAAAGAAGGTTACAAAGTTGTAACTGTTTCAAGATCAGAAAAAGTTGAAAACGTTGAAGGTGCTTCCACCGATGTTTACTACCATATTAAAGGTGATTTATCAAGTACTAAGACAGTCCCTGATGCTTTTGCTAAAGTTAGAGAACTATTTGGTGAACCAAGAGTTATTGTTTACAATGCATTTGCTGCTCAATTCACTCCAAATACTGAAGAAATCCTTGATATTGATCTATCAACTTGGAATGAACATTTCCAAGTTAATACTACAAGTGTCTTACAAGCTATGAAAGAATCTGTTAAAGGTTTTGCTTCAATTGAATCAGATAAACCAAAGACTTTTATCTACACTGGTAACATTCAAAATATTTCTCCATTACCAATGGTTTTCTCCCTTGGTGCAGGTAAAGCTGCTGCATATTCAATGCTTGATACAGCTAATGTTGTATTTGGTGCTAAATATGGTTATAAATTTTACTTTGCTGATGAAAGAACTCCAGAAGGTGCTGCTTGTCTAAAAGGTGTCTCAGGTCCAGGTGGTGCCGATTTTTATTTCGATTTAGCTGAAGGTAAAGCTGGTGATATCCCAACTGAAGCTACTTTTGTTACAGGTAAAGGTTACACCAAATTTTAAAATATTTATAGCATGAAAATATAATGATAATTAGTTAACGGTTATAGTAGATTAGAATTTACTGGTTATGGAGAGCAACTTGAATTTCTTTCAATTATGTACAGTGTGTTTTTTAATCTGATAAAGCCGATGATCTCCGGTGACTGGTAGTTGAAGTGTATTTTAAAAATAATAGATCGTAGTAAATTACAAAATCATGGGGGAAAGTATATGATAGTTATAATTCAAAACTTTGTATAGCCCTTCCCAGGGACAAACGTTGCCTCTACAGGGATTTCAGGGTGGTATTTCTCAGATAATTCGTAATAAAACTCAGAAGATGCATCTGGGGTAATATAACCATTAAATGAAGGACCACCATTCTCACGTCTTTCATCTGCATAGAAAAAATTGAATCCATAAGTATTATGATAGATCTTGTCAGCTTGAGTTAACATATTATAAGTGGCTGATTTACCTATCCCTGTGGTGAAAGCTTGTGTATATGGTTCAATATTTTGGATATTACCTGTGAATATGAAAGTCTTTGGCTTATCACTATCAACCTTGTTGAAAGAATTGATTGCCTCTTTCAAAGCTATGAATACACTAGTTGTATTAACGTTTAAGTGATCAACAAACGTTTCGGTATCTAGGGACTCAATGGCCTTTTCATCACCATTAGACCATAAGGTAGCAACAGCATTATAGATGACAACACGAGGTTCATCAAAAAGTTCTCTAGTTTTCTTGAAAACTTCACTAACTGTGTTCAAATCTGCTAAATCACAAGCAAAATGGTAATAAGAATCTTCTGGTCCAATTACCGTGTCAATTTCAAAAGATCTACTAACTGTCACAACTTTATAGCCATTGTTCAAATACTTATAAGCTAATACGGGACCAAAATTTGAACCTGCACCAAATATAATCACTGTATTTGTACTCATTGCAATGGAGAATGAGTTAAAAACGTACTCAAAGGGATTTTAGGATCTTATAGTTCAAGAGAGCTGTACTTTTCTAAAATATTTAAACCACCTCTTAATTGGCTCGTATCACCTGTTTGTGGCCCTTACAGGGAAGCAGATGTTGACAGGACAAATAATCTGGGGAAAGGCATATAACATTTCTGTTGGTTACAATTGGTATACAGATGTTTACAATCGCTTAGTGGTGAGAAACTTTGAGTAGAGGCTTTGGCACTTGTTTCTTATCTTTTAGATAGATTCAAGTGCAGAGTTTGACACAATTTGGTGCTATGGTTAACATGCACGTTACAAATTGGGCTTTGAAAATTACACTAAATGCTTTTCTGCCTTATTACATACCATTACTGAAGGAGAGGAGGGTGAATAGGAAAGTGAAGAGGATATAACATTCAAGTCACTGAGACATAAATGCCCTTATACGCTGTGGAATAAGCGTACCGACTCCTTCTATACGTCTTTCTAAAGCTCCGTTATCGGACCGCTCGATGTGAACATATATTATTCCACAATGTATCACCTCACAATAGATCAAGTGCTACTGACGACCTGAGAATCTGTCGGCCAAGAGCCTTACTGCAGCTCATTCCATTATTAATCTTGAGTATTGATGTCCGATTTGTCTTGGAAAGCTCAATGCAGTTCGAAGGCTTCGGCTTAGATATAGCTCAGCAATGAGGTAGTTATTCCACCATGCAACTCAAGTACAAAGCAAGCAGATAGCTCAATTGGATACAATGACAGTGGAGGGAAACAAAAATTTCCTAGCGAAAAGATGCCACTGGAGCCATACATGGTATATATGACATAAATTTCGAACTTCAACGCGACATCGCAAATCATGGCCACACCAGAAACAATGACACAATAGGAACAGTCAAATATGTCAGTGTAATTCGAGCTGATCTTGGTGAAAACTCAGTTCAGTGGCGCTCTCCATGGATCATTATAAAGGCAACAATTTCCACATGCATTCCACCCTCCATTGTTACTGAGCTGCCCTCGGAATCCAACATGTCTTCCACTTCCTACGCATTGGCCAACCACAAGGGTGAGCCAGAGATCGAGTCCTCCGTCAATGAGGTTTCTTCTCAAGAAGAACCAGTCAGAAAACCGAGAAGTAAGTTCATTGAGGGTTTTAGGGAGGTATTTGCCTGGTACCCAAAGAACTATGACCCTCCAGAAAGAAAGCTACTATTGAAGATGGATCTTGTCATCCTAACTTATGCCTGTCTGGGTTTCTTCATCAAGACTCTGGATGCCTCAAATGTCAAGTATGCCTACGTCTCTGGTTTAAAGGAGGATCTGGATCTATATGGGAACGAGCTGAACTGGTTAAATTGGATCTATCAAATAGGTTACGTTGCTGGTCAATTGCCAAACTTGTTGATTCTGTCGAGACCGAAATACTCAAGATGGCTATTTCCTACTTTAGAGATTATCTACGGTATCTTAACTCTTGCACAGAGTAAAGTTACACACATAAATCAGCTTTATGCCATACGTTTCCTTGTTGGTTTCTCTGAAGCACCATTCTATGCTGGTATCCACTATTGTCTGGGTAAATGGTATGGTGGTTTAAATTACCGAGGTAACGCTGCTGAATTGTTCAAGAGAGCTGGTGCCTATTACGCTTCTGCAAGTTTAGCCTCTTTCGTTACTGGCCATTTGCAAGCTGCTGCTTATAGGCATTTGGATGGTGTTCACGGTTACAAAGGTTGGCAATGGCTGTTTTTAATCGATGGCATCTTCACTTTACCTATTGCTCTATTAGGTTTCATTATCTGGCCAGGTCTTCCAGAAGCTGGTAAGCCATGGTTCTTCACCGATGACGAATACGATTTGGCGTTGAAAAGACTGGAACGTTTCAATATTAAAGAAGCTGGTGAGATCACTTGGAACACTTTCAAGGATTGTTTCACTAGTTGGCCATGGTATTTGTTTGTCCTTAATTATACCTTGATGTGTATTGCTTGGTACCCAATCTCATACTTCTCACTATGGTTGAAAGCTCAGGGAACATACTCAGTGTCCCAGATCAACGAATATCCAACTGCCTGTGATGCCGTTGGATTCTTTGCATCTTTCATTGGTACCACTTTAGCCACAGTGTATCCGCCATGGATAGTTTATACCATTGGCGCTTCAGGTCCTTTCGTGTGTGGTATCATCCTAGCCATATATGATGTCCCCGATGGTGCAGTATTCTTTGCCTTCTATTACTCCTACCTCATGAACACCACTACAACTATCTTATACTCCTATGTCAACGTGGTTTTGAAGCAGCACAGCGAAATGAAAGCTATCGTTGTGGCTTCAATGATGATCTTCGCTCAAGCCCTGCCAGTGTCCCTATCATTTGGTATCTTCCCAACAGTGAACGAGAATCATCCAAGATGGCAAGCTCCACAATGGTACATTGGCTGGAGAGTTGTCATTGCTGTCAGCGTCTTTGTAAGTGCCTCCTTTGGTGCCATCATATTGCTTTACAGACGTGACCAAAGAAAGGGCAGGACCAGCTATTCTAAATCATCACAGGGTGGGGAGGACCACTATATTTCCCCTGAGATTAGCCTAGAAGACATATCACTAGCTGATGTAGAGAACTCTAAGGGGACTGTCAAGGAAACCACTCGAGAAGTTTAGCTTCTTTAGAGGACTACATCATCCGCACAATATACATACGACCCAAACTATTTCAAGTAGCATCTGCGCTTCTCTCGACAATTTAGAATCTATGACATCAGTTAACATATACTCTATGAGACTTCCAGTCCTCATGTCACTGAGAATAGGGCTCATACATAAGAAGAAAGATGAATCATCTGATTCGGATGTTGCTAGTGGCAGTGACTATCCGTCTAAAGACCAATGAAGTTTTGAGTGAAGATGTTAAAGATGATCATGTACCAAACCAGCAGGATTGGACTGTGAAAAGACTTGAGCAATTCAGTAGCAACCCTTATGCTACATGGCTAGTCAACGTCTATTCCATTAAGATGAATCGAATTAACACTAACAGTCAGCTAGTCTCCCAAATTTTAAGCGTCAATTCCACAGCCTAGACCGAAACACAAGAGCAGGGAGCTAACAAAATTAAATCTTTGATACTCATAGACATTATATATTAGGCCACAGAAGAAAATGTCTACACTTGTACTCCTCTTTCTAACTAATTGCACTTACGGTAATCTGACACATAATTCGTAGCTCGTGTGCTGCCCGAACCGTCTCATCAATTACCCGGACTGGAAAAAAATTTGATCTTTTCTAAGTACATAAAAAGTCAAACTTAAATAAAAGAGTTAAGTACTAGAAACACAGTAAAGGCCACAATCCACAATGGTGTTAAAGTCTACTTATTCCGGAGATGTCTCCGTGTACCAAGTCAGTGGTGCCAACGTGTCCAGATCGCTACCAGACTGGATCGCTAAGAAGAGAAAGAAGTCTTTGAAGAATGATTTAGAGTTCCAGAACCGTATTGAATTGATTCAAGATTTCGAGTTCAGTGAAGCTTCAAACAAGATCAAAGTCACACCAGATGGCCAGCATGCCATGGCTACTGGTACTTACAAGCCTCAGATTCATGTCTATGATTTCGCCAACTTGTCATTAAAGTTTGAAAGACATACAGATGCTGAAAATGTGGATTTTGAAATCTTATCTAATGACTGGACTAAGTCTGTACATTTGCAAAATGATAGAAGTATCGAGTTCCAGAACAAAGGTGGTATCCACTACAAAACCAGAATCCCAAAGTTTGGGAGAAACCTTGCATACAATCAAGTCAACTGTGATCTGTACGTTTCTGCCAGTTCAAATGAGATTTATAGATTGAACTTAGACCAAGGGAGATTCTTAAACCCATTTGTACTAGATACAGACCCATCCAGAGGTGCTAACCATGTGTCAGTGAATAATGTGAACGGTTTGGTGGCAGCTGGTCTAGAAGATGGGACTGTTGAATTCTGGGATTCAAGAGCCAAATCAAGAATCGCTAAATTATCACTACCTAACTCCAACTATACAAATGAACCATTTGAAATCAGTACGACCAGTTTCAAGAATGACGGTTTGAATTTTGCATGTGGTACATCCAATGGTTACACATATCTATACGATTTGAGAAGTTCAACCCCAACTTTAGTGAAGGATCATGGTTATGGTTTCGGTATCAAAAAGATTATATGGCTACCTGAAAATAAATTCTTATCTTCTGACAAGAGAATTGCTAAGATCTACAACGCTAATGACGGTAAACTATTTGCCTCCATGGAGCCAAGTGTTGACATCAACGACATTGAATATCTACCAGAAACCGGTATGTTCTTCACCGCTAACGAAGGTATCCAAATGCATACTTACTATATACCGAACCTGGGACCTGCTCCAAGATGGTGCTCATTCTTGGATAACATCACTGAAGAACTAGAAGAGAAACCAGCTGATTCCGTTTACTCCAACTACAGATTCATCACTAGGGACGAGGTTTCTAAATTGAACATTGCTCACTTGGTCGGTACCAAGGTTTTAAGAAGTTACATGCATGGTTTCTTCATTAACACTGAATTATACGACAAGGTGAACTTAATTGCCAATCCAAATTCATACAGAGACGAAAGGGAAAGGGAAATCAAGAAAAGAATCGAGAAGGAAAGAGAATCAAGAATCAGAAGTACTGGTGCCATCACCAACACTAAGATCAAGGTTAACAAGGATTTGGTCGACAAACTTACAAGAAAATCTGGTACTCAAGTTACTGAAAACATTGTTAACGATGACCGTTTCGCTGAAATGTTCGAAAACCCAGAGTTTCAAATTGACAAAGAATCCCATGAATATAAACAACTTAACCCTGTGGAGTCTACGGCTGATCCATCTTCTGCTAAGCGTGTGAGAGCCATGACTGCAGCTGAAGAATCAGATGAAGAGAGAATAGAAATGGCCAACAGAAAGGATCTATCTTCGGACTCTGAATCAGAGAGCGAATCGAGTGAATCTGAATCCGAAGATGAAGATAAAGAACAACTAGACAAGCTACAACAGTTGAAGATCAAGAAACAGTTAGAAGCTCAAAAGAGAAGAAAAGAAACCAAGGCTAAGAGTGATAAGTTCTTGAACGAAATGAAATCATACTCTAATGAATCTAGCTCACATGTACACAAGAATCAAGTCTCCTTTGATAAACAATTGAAGAAACTACAGAGACAAAAGAAGGAAGCTGATGACTCAAGAAAGGGTGAAGTTCTACACAGACATGCTAGAGGTGAAGCTGAATTGACTTTTGTTCCAAAGAAGGCCGAGAAACCAAAGAAGAAGGTTCAAATTGACGTTGGTTCCGGTGATGATGAAAATGATGAAGACGCTGAAAGTAGACACGGTAGAACTCGTCAAAGATTCGATGGCCGTAGAAGAGCCAGTAAGAATGCTTTCCGTGGTATGTGAGCATTTGCATAGTTATTCTATTTTAATTGATAATGACAAAATAAATTATGAAGTGTGGTAGTATGTTCTTTGTTTGATCTCTTCACTACTAATTTCTGTAACTGGGGTAACCATCCCGAAAACTATGGCACGATTCGTAATCGACGATGGTTATATTGATCCAAAGTTGAAGTAAATCTTCTCCTTAACTGTTGTTCTAGGAGCAGAATGACACAGGTCAAAAGACAGAAACTTCAGAAGAAGAAAACGCTCATAATTAACGCTGCTAATGACGGTTGCGCAGGTAATTGGCGTCACCCGAGTGATCGTTCACCAGAACTGGCATATTCATTGGACGCCTGGCTCGAACAAGCAAAAATCGCAGAGCGTGGCAAGCTGAATGCCATATTTATAGCTGACCATTTGGGTCTTTTCACTGGCTACAAGGGCAGAGATAACTATGAGGAACCGGCAAAGACAGGATGGAACGTTGATAGAATTGAGCCTGGTGCAATTATAACAGCTTTGGCGAGCCACACAAAGAACCTGGGGTTTGGTGTGACTTTCAGTACCATTTCTGAACATCCTTATCATTTCGCTAGAAGACTAGCGACGTTGGATACTCTGACTAAGGGTAGAATGGGTTGGAATATAGTCAGCTCATACTTGCATAGTTCTGCAAGACAGCTTCTGGCTGGTGAACTGCCTGATCATGACGAGAGATATTTAAAGACCGAGGAGTATTTGGAGGTAGTCTATAAGCTTCTACTATCTTCATGGAGAGATGACGCAGTGGTGATTGATAAAGAACGTGATGTATTTGTTGAACCTGAGAGAATTAGAGAGATCAACCATAAGGGAAAATACTACGATGTTCCGGGTCCAGCTTTCTACAGACCAACTCCCCAACGTTTCCCTGTTATCATTCAGGCCGGTTCTTCGCCTAAAGGTCTAGAGTTTGCTGCAAAGAATGCAGAAATAATCTTTGTGAACTCACATGATCCTGATCGAATTGGTGATACTATCAAGAGTACAAAGAAGTTGGCACAAGAGGAATTTAACCGTGATCCTAACCACTTGAAGTTCCTAGTTCCTGCTAATGTCATCATTGCTAAGACCGAAGCTGAAGTTGCTAAACAAGTTGAACAATATGAGAAGTATGCGCGTCCAGAGGCCATCGCTACTGCTTTCGGTGCTGTCACTGGTATCGATTTATCCCAATTTGAACTTGATGATTATGTTACCGCTGAAAAGGAGTCGAACAATATGAGATCAGCTACAGAATCACTATTGAACAAAGGCAAGAAACCACAAACCAAGAGACAAATCCTAGATGGTTATAACAAATACGGGTTATTTGGTCGACCTTTTATTGGAACTCCTACTCAAGTCGCTGATGAGATTGAAGAGTGGGTGGAAAAATATGACATTGACGGTTTCAATTTTGGTTTCAACACGGTCTGGCCAGATAATTTGGAAGACATAGTGGACCTGTTGATCCCTGAACTGCAGAGAAGAGGATTGTTCTGGAACGACTATCCAGAAGAGCAGAGCACTTTCAGAGAACAATTATTTGGCAAGGGACAAACATTTTTACACGAAGACCACCCTTCTTACGGCTTAAGATGGACGGCTGAGATGACCAAAGAGCAGTTCGAAGACAGTTTGAAATCATGATAAGTACAATTAATTTCTGTTTTTAGTCTATTGTCCTAATTCCACGGGTACTCCTAGAGCAATGCTGTGGAAACTTTGATGTAGCAGTAAGTCTGATTAGCATACCCTTCTTAGAGCTGGTTGACAACTTCCTCGATTCTTATTAGTTTCGATACCGCTCTTCGGCGCGTTTGTCATTCAGGGACAGTTGTACGCCAACCTAAACTTACAGATCGGCCCCTACTTCAGTTAGTGGCACACTGGAATCAAGGCGCCACAGTCTTGGATTTCTCGATTCCTATGTTTTGGAGCTAGAGCCCTGATTGATTATTATGTTGTTAATGTCCTTTGTGACGAATGTGATCTAATACTACTATATCTACCAGAAGGTAGTGAAGAGGAAATCAGGAAGTCGGTGGAGGAAAGAGAGATGAAGAGTGTGAAGCTGAACTACGCAATTTCTAAGTGAATTCTTCGGGGGCTCAGGGTGTCAATGAACGACGATTATTGAATTCGGACTTCGATAATCAAACTACTTGTAGGCGGCAGTTAAGTGTGTGAGTTCTTAATCCTTACATACTTAAGAATAACCATTTCCCGCCTCTCTAGCGCTCAAGATCTTCTTCTCCAATGCCTTCAATTCCTCCTCAAATTGCTCTTTAGTCTTTTCAGGTGTCCACCTTAACGCATGAGCAGGATGGTCCTTGTGTAAATACTTCTGACCTTTCCCAAAAATCTGTTCTCTGAAAGTCCCACCTGGAACTGGATAATCTTCCCAGAATAATCCACGACGTTGAAGCTCAGGGATTAGAAGATCTACTAAATCATGTAAATTATCTGGCCACACTGCACCAAAGCCAAAGTTAAACCCATCAATGTCGTATTTCTCAACCCAATCTTCAATCTGGTCGGCCACCTCTTCCGGGGTACCAATGAACGGCTTTCCAAAGAATCCATATTTGTTATAATCATCTAGGATTTGGCGTTTAGTTTGAGGCTTTGACCCACTTCCTTTTTTCACTAAAGTTTCTGTAGCTGATCTCATGGCATTGGACTCTTTATCCGATGTGACGATTTCATCAAGTTCAAATTTGGATAAATCGATGCCAGTGACAGCACTGAATGAAACGGTGATGGACTCATAACTATGATACTTCTTGTATAACTCTTCTTTGGCTTCAACTTCTTCCTTGGTTTTTCCCAGAATGGTGTTAGCTGCAACGATAAACTTTATATGATCTAAATTTCTACCAAATTTGTACTTAGCTAGCTTCTTTGCCTCTTTGATGTACTCAGCAATCTTTTCTGGATCATGACCGTTTATGAAGATTATCTCAGCATTCTCGGCAGCAAACTCCAGACCTTTAGATGATGAGCCAGCTTGGATCACAACGGGGAAACGTTGAGGAGTTGGCTCAAAATTTGAAGGACCTGGGACGTTGAAATATTTACCAACGTGATTGATCTGTCTTAATCTTTCAGGGTCAACAAATACATCACGTTCTCTATCAACAACAAGAGCGTCATCTCTCCAAGAAGACAGTAGTAGCTTGTAAACCACATCTAGATATTCTGAGGTCTTTACATAACGTTCATCATGATCTGGCATTTTACCATCAAGCAATTGTCTTGCAGTGCCTTGCAAATATGAACTCACAATATTCCAACCAACTCTACCCTTAGACAATGTGTCAATAACAGCCAATCTTCTAGCGAAGTGATAAGGGTGCTCACTGATTGTACTGAATGTAAGTCCAAAGCCAATGTTCTTTGTATGTGATGCTAACCCCGTGACCAATGCAGCAGGTTCAATTCTTGCAATATTCAAACCGGCTTTGGCAGGCTCCTCATAGTTATCAATGCCTTTATAGCCAGTGAAAGCCGATAAATGGTCAGCAACAAACAGGGCATTCAACTTTCCCTTCTCCGCTAGTTGGGCATATTCTATCCATGCATCCAATGAATGGCCCAGTTCAGCTGAACGATCATTTGGATGCCTCCAATTACCAGCAGCACCGTTCCCAGCGGCGTTGATGATTAAAGTTTTCTTCTTCTTCGTTTCGAACTTTTGCCTCTTGTTTGGTTGTGTCATTTCTATCTTCTCCCAGTTGTTGTTTAGAAGACTAATAGTTTGGGGCTTTGATCTCCTTTTATAACTGTGGAACTATGGCGCAACCGAATATTAGCGGATAGAGGAAATGAAAAAAGATGCAGTAAGTAGAAACTGAGACTGATGATTTGATCAAAGATTGTCTAACAAGCCATTCCTCTTATGCCACAATCTTGCCCTTATTCTAATCCCTACTTCTCCATTTGGTGATAATCGATTTGGAGATGCCTATAAGTAAGTCATAGCTTGACAACTCGGATGGAATCCTCGGCCGAGATTTTGACACATTTACAAGTATAAATATTTTTGTGCCATTGCTGACAAGATAAATTTAAGTGGTATGGATCCTATCTTTATGAAAGTGAATTTCATCATGGGGAAAGGTCGTCATTATGTTTGGATGATATTAATATTCCTTAGCTTAAGTAGAATAGATGAAAAAAATCAAAAAAAAAAGACCACTTCGGGTAATTTGCCGACTTCAGGTGACATTTACTAGGGGAGGAAAAAAAAGTGAACCGAACGGGGATTGAACCCGTGACCTTTGCCGTACTTTTCATGTAAAGGCAACGTCCTAACCTCTGGACCATCAGTCCATTACAAATGCAATTTTTGTCAATTAGCACATATAATATAAGACTACTTACTTTAGCCGCGGCTTCTCCGACGGTCAAGATTTTCATTATAAAATGAATGAGCACTTGGATCTCTCCATTTAAATTTACAAATGAAAATATATAGAATCAAAGATTTGAATTTTTAAATATTTCGAACTGTATATTAAAAGGGGTTGAACCTTGACACTCTGACAAGACACAGCATTGCTCTACTATAAACAATAATGATTAAGTTGTGATTTAAGTTTTGAATGATTCTTTGCAATTGCACAAGTGTCACGAGAGCGTCGCAGAGTTTATGCATTTTCAATTTTTTTTTTTTTCAGAATTAGTCGTGTCATGAGAAGACTAACAAAAGATTCAATTTAAAAACTTGTGAAAGTCCCTAATTTTTAAACAATGTTAGATATTACTCAATTCATCGAAGAAAAAGGTGGTGATCCAGAATTGATCCGTAAATCACAAAAAGCTCGTTACGCTTCTGTTGAAATCGTTGATGAAATTATCGCTGATTATAAAGAATGGACCAAGATTAGATTCGATCTAGATGCCTTAAACAAAGAACAAAATAAGATCCAAAAGGAAATTGGTCTAAAGTTCAAAGCTAAGGAAGATGCTTCTGAACTATTAAAGCAAAAGGATGAAGTTGTCGAAAAGAAGAAAGCTTTAACTACTAAAGAACAAGAAGCCGACAAACAATTGAAATGGAAAGTTAACCAAGTTGGTAACATCGTTCATGAATCTGTTCCAATCTCTGATAACGAAGATAACAACACATTGGTCAAGGACTGGAAACCACAAGGTATTGAAAAAGTTGGTAAAGTCGCTACTGCCACTGGTAAAGAAGCTACATTATCCCATCATGAAATCTTATTACGTTTAGATGGTTACGATCCAGAACGTGGTGTTAGAATCGTTGGTCATCGTGGTTACTTCTTAAGAAACTATGGTGTCTTTTTAAACCAAGCTTTAATTAACTACGGTTTAAGTTTCTTAGCTAAATCTGGTTACACTCCATTACAAGCTCCAGTTATGATGAACAAAGATGTCATGGCTAAGACTGCTCAATTATCTCAATTTGATGAAGAATTATACAAAGTCATTGACGGTGAAGATGAAAAATATTTGATTGCCACTTCAGAACAACCAATCTCTGCCTATCATGCTGGTGAATGGTTTGAATCCCCAGCTGAACAATTACCAGTTCGTTACGCTGGTTACTCATCATGTTTCAGAAGAGAAGCTGGTTCCCATGGTAAAGATGCTTGGGGTATCTTCCGTGTCCATGCTTTTGAAAAAATTGAACAATTTTGTTTAACTGAACCAGATAAATCATGGGCTGAATTTGATCGTATGATTGGTTTATCTGAAGAATTTTATCAATCATTAGGCTTACCATATAGAGTTGTCGGTATTGTCTCTGGTGAATTGAACAATGCTGCTGCTAAGAAATACGATTTAGAAGCTTGGTTCCCATACCAAGAAGAGTACAAAGAATTGGTCTCTTGTTCTAACTGTACCGATTATCAATCAAGAAACTTGGAAATTAGATCCGGTATTAAGAAGATCAACGAACGTGAAAAGAAATACGTTCATTGTTTGAACTCTACTTTGTGTGCCACTGAACGTGCTCTATGTTGTATCTTAGAAAACTATCAAACTGAAGATGGTTTAGTCATCCCAGAAGTTTTAAGAAAATACATCCCAGGTGAACCTGAATTCATACCTTATGCTAAAGAGTTACCAAAGAACTCCACTTCCCTAAAAAAGAAATGAAGCATTTAAATAGGATTAGAATACATAATTTTTAACGTTTTAATTGGAAAACTTGTAAAAATAGTCATTAACTTCGTTATCATTCATTATTTAACACTAAAGCGTACCTTTTTAGAAGGTGAACTGCCTATTGATTGTGGTTGGTCTTCGTCATCACTATCTTCCCTCTGCCGTATCTTAGCTCTCTGCCGGGCCCTTTCCTCTCTCGATTCTTGAATCATCGTTTCATTATACTTCCTTATCTATTACGAGGGTTAGTATTGAGCCCCATATAGTGTATTGTATCGTCAGTACTCACTTGTTCTTCCCTCTTCTTGGACTTTAGATATTTTTCGTACTCGGTCTTCTTCTTAGGTGGTGGGTCATTCTCCAGTTCGCTATCTTCAGAGGAATGACCAGAGCTGATCTCCTTGATATCTTGTTCATGAAGGTTGTAGTTATCACAGCTCAGAGGCTCTGTATCCTCTTCATCCTCGCTTCCCAGCGAATCATCTCTTTTATAATCGTCCAAGGTCTCGTTAAACGGGGTCTCATAGTTCTTATTGAGCTCCGGTTCCAGTTTCTTTTTAGACGTCTCCTGAGCACTTCGTAGCAGAGTTCTTATGTCCACTTTGGGCACATCTGAGACCTTCTTCCTGGTCATAGGTGTTATATGACCTTAACCAAGAACGCCTTTAGACTGATCATTTCTTATTTTTTTTTTAGTGGGAAAAAGAAAATCACGATAACGTCAAGGATTGATATTGATAGTGGGCATATTACCCCAGAAAACGGAATTAACCTACAAAGATGCTACAGACTGTGACAGTGGATTGAAATACTATAAGATTCAGTCTTTGTATCTCGAGTTCTCTTTCTCTTAGAAAAAACCACAATTCTCATAACTTTGTGGAGAAGTTAAGAAGACTCGATTTTGTGTCAAACCCACTTTATAAAGATTTCTTTGTCCCACAATGCCATTCCTAGACTTTTAAAATCTTAGGTAGTGTCCAAAAGTCACTCTAATTGCTCAATAGTTGCTATAGAACTGCTATACCGCCAAATTTCTCCCAGTTTACTCCATTTGTTATCTGGTTATTTGTCCCTGTTACCTAACACATTTCAATCATAATGTCTCACAGGATTTCCTCTTTGTTGGAACTACGTATCACTTCTGAAGGTCACCGTGAATACACTTCTTTAAAGAGAAGATTGTCTAAGTCTAGACGTACCAAAGAAGGTTCCCATAGAGCCAAACTGCTTGCAAGATTGAGCCGTTTTCAAAACATTTCACCATCACAACCTGCTTCACCTATATATGAATTGAAATTTGCCTTTGTTGATAACGTTGGTGAAGCTAACAAAATTGACCAAGCAGAATCAATCTCTGAAGAAATCGAATATGAACCACCCGTGGTTGATACGAATGTCCTGTGTGAACAACAGACAGAGTATGAAGAACAAGAAGATGAAGATGCAGAAGATGCCATCTCTACGATTTCAAGTCA
Source organism: Taiozyma odintsovae (assembly GCA_030557705.1). Lineage (NCBI taxonomy): Eukaryota > Fungi > Ascomycota > Saccharomycetes > Phaffomycetales > Wickerhamomycetaceae > Taiozyma > Taiozyma odintsovae. The sequence continues at coordinate 329,502 of JANIVH010000001.1, forward strand.
ATGCAGCTATGAACAAGGTGATACACCGATTTCCAAGACCAAAAAGTTCAACAATGGGTTTCAAGTCTGGTTTAGCAAAATTTTGTACTATAAGAACCATGGAACTCACAACTGGTTTGGCTTCTCCAAGGACTCACATAGACGGGAAAGTCTTCATTTCGAACAATCTCAAGGTGAAGATGTCGAAGATTTGCCTGAAGATGCATTATCGTGTTACAATCAGTACAAGACAATTGATTTTAATAGTTGCTACGAACAGGTGAAATTTGAATTAAGCTCCAATGATGACAATTTGAGATTGAGCATTCCAAAATTTTCACCTTTAAATGAAATGACTTATGAAGGCATTAAAAAGATGAAAGAGGAGTTCTTTGGTTTACCGGAGTTTCCAGAAGAGAACAATGTTGGTTATGAAATCTCTTTGAAGTCTCCAGTATTACAATTACGATCGCCCTCTAATGAAGCAAACGTTAACTTCCACCAGAATAATTCCGGTTTGGAGGCTAACAATTTAACACAGAGTTCAGCAAATGTGATATTTGGGATGACTAAATCACCTGAAAGTGCTAAACTTTTGGAACAATTTCATTTGAATATGAATCATTTTCTAGAAAATGAGAGCGAGGAAGAAGATTCACAGGTTAAGAGCCTATACGAACGAATTTCCAACAGGTTAGAGAAATCAGGCTATCACTCATCACCAAATTTTTCTGCTATTGAAGAAGGATTAGACTCTGCATCTACAGCTGTCCCATTAACTGACGATGATTCAATTCGTGGCTCAGCGTTGACACCAATTGATCCAATAGACTCCACTGGTACAACTGCCAACTCTGGATCTTATAGAGATTCTATAGTGGCTAAGGTTAAGTCAGCTTTTAAAACTGAACCTCAATCATCAAGATCTTCTAGTACAAGCTCATATACACCAGTTTCAATCTCAATTCCAGCTTTAAAGAATCGAAGTTTTGTCTATGAGATATCGGAAGAGGTTGCTAATGGTGTTCCAATAGATCCTGTGTATCAAGATGATCAGAAATCACCTGTTGAAGATGAAAACACACCATTTAATATTAGAGACCCATCATTGTTTGATATGTCAACAGATAGATCTATGCAAAATGTTGAAGCTGTTGATTTAGAAAAACAGGTGTCAAGTACAATCAAATTTGACAAGTTTGCCCAGGTATTATTATACAACGGTTCTAAGGGATTAAAGAAGCATAAGGATCCGATTGATCAAGCAAGAGTTGCACAGATCCAAGAACAGTTTAAGAATAGAGGTTCATTAGAGTTGACTTCAGCATCATCTGCAGAATCTTTAAAGATTAAAACTATTAGAAAGAATAAGATGGGATTATTCAGAGTTCGTTCCTTATCTGCATCTTCTTTACATCGTCAAAGACAACTTGAAGAAGTAATTGAAGAAGAACCAATTGAATACGAGGAGAAAAGTTTACCAAAGAAATCAATTCTTAAATCTAGAAGCAATAGAAATGCAGACGTTGAATCAGTTAGAGCAAGTTACTTAGATGATATTGCAGTTGATGAATTTTTAACTTTTTTCGAAAACCATGAAAAGAAACGTCTTGAAAGTGAGCCAGTTTTAGAGAAATATCGTGAGAATCAACTTATCAGTTACTATTCTGGCACTGAGAGTTCTGCCACAACTAATGATGAGATGGTTTGACTATATAAGCTGTTATACAAGTTTTTATGGGTTTTGGAAATCTCTTTGTAAGATCTTCATGTAAATTTTTGTGTCAAATATTTCTCGGGAAAAGGTATTAAATTGATAAAAAAAACACAATCACACTCAGTAACAAAACAATTGAAGACGGTGGCAAATTGGACTTAATTCAATGGATTCACTTCTCTTAGAGAGATCATTAGGGAAAATACCTTTCCAATCTTTTGAAAAATTAACAACAGAGTCTCATTATTTTAATTTAGAGGCTCTTGATCATCCAAAATTCCCCTTAAAGAGTAAACCATCATCAATAAATTCACTTGATTTTGATAAATTAGAGAATAGATATTTATTATCAGGAGGTGCAGATTCAAGTATAAAACTATGGGAAGTTGATACACAAAGAGGTAAACTTCTTGGTTCTGTGAATAAAACCAATGGTGGTCATTCATTTGGTATTACTAAAGTATTATGGTGGCCATTTGATAATGGGATGTTTTTATCTTCATCATATGATAAGACTATAAGAGTATGGGATACTAATTCAATGGAACAAGGCGAAGCATTTAGTTTTAATCTTGATTCTAAGGTTAATTGTTTTGACGTTTCAACAACAGGTGAACATTCATTAATAGTTGCCGGTACAGAGAGTACACATGTTAGAATTCTTGATTTAAAGACAACATCTGCTGTACATAGTTTAAGTGGACATAATGGGACGATTTTAAGTTGTAAATGGAGTCCCATAAATCCAAATTTACTTGCAACAGGTACAAATGAAGGTGAAGTAAGGATATGGGATATTAGAAAAACTGATTCTTGTATTACACAATTAGATTTATATCGAACTGAAAAAGATTATAAAAATCCCATACAACATAATAAGAGTAAAAAAATTGGGATATTAAAAAATTCTGTTAATGCACATTCAGGTGCAGTAAATGGATTATGTTGGTTAGAAAATGGTAAAAGTTTAATTACAACGGGTCATGATGATAAAATTAGAGTTTGGAATCTTGATATTGAAGGTGGTGTTAATACATTATTAAATTTTGGTCCTTTTGTAAAAAATCGTTTTTTTAATACAAAATCAATGATATTAAGTCCCTTGAAAGAAACAGAAGTTCAATTTTTATGGTATCCATCAGATAATGGTGAAATTTTAGTATTTAGATTACAAGGAGGAAAATTAGTTGCAAGATTAAGAAAAAATTTACAAGAAAATTCAAGAAATTGTTGTTTAACATATGAGGGTAAAAATAGTGGAACTTATTATTCTGGAACAGTTGATGGGAAGATCAATGTTTGGGGTCCAAAGGAAGATTTAATTGAAGATGAATTAGAAGAATTTATATAATAGAAAACTAATGAATATAATGAATAAAAGAAACTTATTACAGAATATATAATGTGAATGTAATTCAGACTACAAATCGAAGTGTATTCACAATGTAATTGAACTAAGAGATATAAAGAAGAGAAAAAGTTATATTGTCTCAAGTTTTGATAACGTAAATTCTAGATCTTTAACTTTGCATAAAATAACGGTTTTCTTGCATGAGATTTTTTTTTATTTTTTACTTGAAAAGATTTTTAAAATAAAACAATCGACGTAACAAATTACTTATAAACCATAAACTCAAGAGATGTGGATTGAAGATCTTTGACCAATAGGATATGTAGCTCTCCCATTGGAGCATCATTAGGAATAGGAATAAAAATGCCCGTTAATGCACCATAATTGTGTCCTTCAGCGGGAAATGCAATGCAGTCTTAGGCTTTAATTTAAACAAGAAATTCATACAAATATCTAGAGTAAAAATCAGTCTACCCCGTTTACCCTGAATCTGGTTGACCTTCTGGTTTAGATCGTAAATTTTTGTAAATATATGAACATATAAAATTAACAAAAGTCCATATAGCTAATTCAAATTTAATTGAAATCTAAAACTTGAATCAAAGAATACAAAACTAATTCTAAGACTTTGTAATTTCATATGACTCTTGACTTCTGTTATTGGTTAATATCTTAGGATCTTAGTTGTTGCACGTTACAATGTTTTTTTGGCGAAATTTCAAACCCGATTAGGCAAACCCTTACAGATGCAGACGTTTAAAAATCACCAAAAAATGTAGCCTATAGGGTGTAAGGAAATATGGATTACGGGGTTGAGTTAAAGAATTGAGTTAAACCGTTGAGACTTTAAACTCTTAGTTTCGATGATAATCAAAAACAGTATCGTTGTTACAATTAACATCATCAATTGCTGTAAGCTTTCAGTATCAATTACCAAAGAGTATTGTTAATACTTGCTTATTCTGGAACTTTTAAGAATTACTAAGAGTTAAAAACTCGTTAACGAAACATTATGGCCACATTATCGAGATCAATGATGTCAATTGCGATTCGGAATAAATAATTTAATACTATAAGGTTTAAAGTTGTTCTCTAGAAAGTTCTCTGTTGAGACTTTAGACATAATAGATCTTTTTATCTACAATTACAAATTTATAGCAATGCCAGATAAGTTGGTGTTTAATAGTAGTAGTCAATGCCCCACCCTTAATAATATAAATGAGTGTATATGACTAATTCTATTTCTTGTGGGGGATTGAGGCAATGCATTAAATATCAAAAGATGACTTTAATTTGTGTCATTCGCTAATTTTTGTGTCTAAATCTCAATTTTTGTGTCACACGGCGAGAAAAGAAAAAAAAAGAAAAAAAAAAAAATAAATTTATTGCAAAAACGACAAATTTTTAAATTAAAATTTCGCAACTGTCCCAATGCGGCAACTCCGGAGCTCATGATGCCTGCAGCGGGATGCAGCGGACTGCAACTCGGCGCACGCCGATAATGCTCTTTTGGATTTTCCTCACGAGATTTATTGATATACATAAAGACTTAATGGTTATTAAAGATCATAGTTGAAAGCATAAATTACACGTAGTATGACAATTCTTGCAATTGTCATCAATTGAGGTACTCCCCAAAGTCAATGGCATAAACTTGACTCTCTTGAAGTATATTAAAACCCAGATAAAACAAGGTTCGTTTCCACGGAAAGTCATACATAAACTCGCATAATCCGGCGTTACTTTTTCCTGTGCCGCAGCTGATAAAAAGAAAAAAAAAACGTATAAACTGTAATTTTCGCAAATTGCATTAAAAAAGAAATAATTTTTTTTTTTTTTTTTCTAACATATATGTAACATCTAGAAAGAATTTTTTTTTTATGTTTTATTCTATTTATTAACTTATTCAAAGTTTTAATCATTTCAATTTAAAACTAAACTTATTACTTATCATTTATTACTTTTAACTTATAACTTATAACTTATCACTTATTCAATTTATTAAAAGTTATTTCAAATAATTTGACACATATAAACGCATTAGTGCTTATTAAATATGTCATCAGAAATGTTTATTGGAGCTATGACTCCAGAAATTCCAAATGAAGTTCCAAATGAACAAAATCAAATGTTAAGAAAGATGTCAAAAGCTTCAATTACAAGATCTGAAGATTTATCAATGCCATCACCACCTTTATCACCATATTTATCAAATGAATCAATAATTTTTAATAATAATATCTTGAAAGATAAATTAAATGGTAATAAACAAATTGAGACATTTATCAGTATCAATGGGAATAAAAATTCAATTAATGAAAATTTCCCATTAATTGTTAATGCTTGGTCAGAGATTGGTACAAAAAATTTTAGAAGAACTCAATTAAATTTTATTAAACAATATACTAATCGTGTTAATAAAATTACCAAGAACAATTTAAATTATAGAAAATATGCTCCAAGAAAAATTGTTAAATCTTTTTATAATGATCAAAGTGATTCTGAATATAATTCACAATTTGAAAAAGTTAGAACTCGTCGTGTTGCAAAAGAGACTCCAATGACATCAATATCTAATCAAAATTCCAATATTGATTCAGATATTTCGATACCTTCAAGAGTTTCAACTCCTATTCCAAAAAAGAGAAAACCAACAACAGTTTCATCACCAATCACATCAATTAATATTGATTGGGAATCGATACCAGATTTTTCACCTGATGTTTCCACATTACCAAATAATACAAGATGTTTAAAAGTTGAATGGAAAGGTCAACCAATGAGTCTTGCAAATGATCCATTAGTTTCAAAATTACATCCAGCTGAAGCTACATTAGCATCAATTTTAAGATTACCATGTAATTTATATTTAGATTCAAAGAGAAGATTATTTTCTGAAAAAGTTTCAAGAATGAAAAAAGGTTTACCATTTAGAAGAACTGATGCTCAAAAATCTTGTCGAATTGATGTTAATAAAGCAAGTAGATTATTTGCAGCTTTTGAAAAAATTGGTTGGTTAGAAGATGAACATTTTGAAAAATTTATGTAATTGGAATTTTATATAACATTTGAAAGGTTTAGGTTATTGGTTTTTTTGATTAAGGCATTGGGAGGTGTACATAAGGTAATAGAGTCAAGTCATTGTATTTAAGGTCATGGGATTTGCATTAAAGAGATAAATAAGGGTACAAAGTACACAAACTTTTGTTTTAATTTGGTTATGGTGTGATTTTAGGAATTTATTTAGGAAATTTAGGTTTATTTAGGTTATTTTATTTTAGGTTTAATACTTTATTAATTTGTAGATGTGGTTGAAGCCAATGAGTACCTCTTTGATATAACACTGAAATGAATTAAATAATATCTATACCGCGTTAACCCAAATCTTTAAATCGACAGTTATTATCACTTCATATCTTTATAAACCATCACTTTTATAAACTCATATTCCATAACCTGGTAGCTTTAGTTTCTAATGAAGACATTATATCAGGTAATAATCATTGAAATTGATATACTTTGAACATATAGCAGACCAATTTCCTTATATCTAAACAGCTTTATGGGATAAAAGATTGGAGTAATGGATTTAACAAGAATGAAAGGGTATTGATAAGATTAGTGATTATTCTAATTCTTCATTTGGGGTATCTTTAATATCATATAACCAATTTAATCTTGTTAAAAGTTGATTTTCAGATATACTTTTATCACAAAATTGATTTAATTTTAAACAATGTCTTTATTAGTGAAGTAAATAATGGGTTTAATGTATATGGTTAAATTGATAAAAACTTTGTGATTGCAAGATATTGTAGCGTGTAAATCAAATTAAAAGAAAGAAAACTGGATAAATTCTTCCTAATAATGGAGCACTTAATAGTTGTGATGTATAGAAACTATTAAAATTTGAATTGTTTATAAATATTGGTATCCCTCTACGATCTTTATAGAAATATACTTTGGTGTTAAAGATATTAATAAAACATGAGTAAATACAAATATAAGGTCTTAGAAAATTGGATTGGAAATTGGATTGGAAATTGAATTGGAAATTGTCAATGTGAGAAGTGTAATTCCAGATCATAGCAAAGTACAGACAAAGAATTAAACAAAGTACCTTGACAGACATAGATAAACACATTAATTTGTTTCCATAGAAACTGTGGAGATAAAAATTCGCGAATCTCTTTTTCGTGGAACAGGGGGCTCATAACACCTTCCCAAATAGGACAAATACCGTTTCCGGGGTATTCTCCAATTTGAGAAGGCTGGTAAAAGTAACAAGAATTTTTATAGAAAAGTTTAAACTGGAGAAATAGATGGTAGGTTAAAAAATTTTAAATAGAAACAATAAGTAAGATTTACTTAACATCAACAACTTGAAAGAATCAATAAAATCAATCAAATTTAACTGAATTTTTACTTTAATAAAAGGTACAAAAGTTCAATAAATTTATTCGCGTTATCGAGAAAAGCTTAAAAAACATTCAACATTTAAATTTCCACTTCTTTGTTATAATTTAAACAGTTTACTACTATTTTGAGACCTTAAAGTCATTCGCTTTTAACTCTTAGAGTCCCATTACAGCATTTGCTATCTTTCCAACTATTTACCTTCAGTTTCATTCCATTTGGACTGCTTGATTTAGCAGTACCCCTTTCATTCGCTCTTATAAACGGTATCCACGTTCTTTGAACTTACCTGCTTTGACAGGTAAAGTTATTAACGGTATATTCGCGTTATAGTGTTCATATTTAAACTGAAAGTTAAGTTACGTTGATTATATCCAAATATCGTGTTGTTTACAAGGTTTCCATCGATTCAAACTTCTAATCAATAGCAAGGTTTGCTTACAATAGTTGATCATATCATACTGGTTGGTTAAATATAATTTACAAAGGTTTGACAAGCACAAGCTTTAAAGCCTCAATAACTCGTTTATCATTCGCGTCTTTAAATTTTAACGGATCATGTCATTTACATTTGAATCTTCAAAAGACCTTAATGGTAATATGTTTATGAATCAACAATTACAACATCCTCCACAATTTCAAAATCAACATTTACCTCAAACAAAATCATTTACTCATAATAGAAATTCAAATTTACAAAATTCACAACAATTTTTAACACCACAAGAACATTCACAACCTTTTTTCCCTCCACAAAATTTATATCAACATACAAATCATAGTGATTCTGTATTAAATGATGATTTTTATGGTGATGTTATTAATCAAATCCCTGATGAACAAATTGTAGCTGGACTACAAGAAAAAAATGAACAATTAAAACAAGATGGTTTTAATTTTGATGATAATTTACAAGAACCAATGACAATTGAAAATTTATTAGAAGATGATCCTTTATTATCTTTTACAACAACCCTGGATAGACAAACTTCAAATGATACAATTTTACAAAGTTCTTCACCAATTGCTGAACCTATGGAACCTTTATATCATAAACAATTAGAAAATTTAACTTTAAATCCAACAGAAAATTTAAATCCAAGATCACCAAGAAAATTTCAACCTCAAATACCAATTCATAATAATGCTCAATTTATACAAACTCCAATTAATATGAATAATGGAACTCCAATACCTTATCAATATCAACATAATGTTATTCAACCTTCAACTAATTATATCAATACTAATCATTCAATTCCAACTCCATTAAATACTCCAATTTCAACATCTTCAACAACTCCAACTGCATCTCAATTTAGAGCTCAGGTTCAAAGTCAAACTATTTTTCAACAGAGGAATTCTTCAGATTCAACTTTTATAAGATCAACAACAGCTTTTGCTCCACCTCAATTAAATAGAAATATAAAACAAATGACCAAAAATTCAACTCCATCAAAAAGTCAAAAATTTAAAACTTCTCCAAAAGTTCAACAAAAATTAAAAAATTTTAATGAACCAAGAGGAATTGTATTTGATCATGAAATTAAACCTGTTAATGAATTATATTCAAATCAACAATTTGCAAATTCAGAAGATTCATTTCATGCCCCAATTCGTCCTGAATTAATGAAAAGTGCATCAACAAATGATTTTTATAGACCATTGCAAGAAACTCCATCAAAATCATCATTAAATTCTCAAAATTGTGAAACTCCCTTAACAAATAATATTAAAAAATCAAGTTCAACAACAAAATTAAATAAAGTTAGAAAAGGTTCAAATATTATATTAACAAAATCAAAAAGTTTCTTGACAACTCCAACAGTTGGGAAAAGTAATAACACTGGTACTTATTCTACATTGGATTTTTCAAAACAAGTTAATATGACAATAAATAAAGATAATAAAGGTAAACCATTATCTTCACAACCAACAATATTAAGAGTTCAACCTGTTAAAAATTTTGAATTTGTTTTTGAACAAGGTGGTGAAAAGGCTTCAAAAATTACAAAACCTTCAATATCGAGAAGACCATCAGCAAGTGCAACTCCAACAACTAGTCGTTTTCCAAAGTTTCCAAAACCTCCAACTATTGATGGTCATGGTACTTCTTTTTATTCACCAAATTCAACATCACCAACAAATTCTGATATGTCTGGTACGTCACCTTTAACTGGAAGTTTCCATCAATTACAAAATTCTCCAATTCCATCATCATTTAATAGATTTAGTCCTAATGATTCTTCAACTTCTATAAATGAAATTCCAACTATTGGTAAACCAAAGAAAAAATCTGTTGCTTCAATTTATTCAGAATCTGAATCACCAAGTGCCCTATTAAGAGATATGAAAGCAGGTATGATTGAATTTAAAGCCAATGCTAAATCTTAAATAACTGTTTTTATTTCATCTTTTCCACTTTTTTTTTTGTTATTTTCGTCATGTTGTTTTCACTTATTATTAATTGAACTATATTCATACCAATACTTGCACCATACTTTTTTTTTGTTCTATTAATTCATTCATAAGATTTTGTTCATAACACTATTATATTTACTTCCAAGAATCATCTATCAGATTCATCTTATCACAGTTTTACGACATTTTACTATTTTCTTTTACTTTCTTTATTTTTATTAACTAGTTAAAATACTAGCTCTATTCTTTTTTATATATTTGGGGATCTATTTCATACAGGTTTTTTATTTTTTATGATTATAATACGTTGATTTTCGTTTAAATACTACTGTAGTATCAATATTGTTGACTTTATATTGTCATTAAATTGCTAATAATAAATAGGGCAAAGAGCCAATAAATAAATAAATAAATAATAGAATGAAATCAATTGATATCATTTTGTACGTAATTTATACTCTGATTCATAAATAGGTTCAGTACGTCTTTTATTTCCTCTAAAATAATTCCCCTTAACATCAAAAGTTAGTTTAAACTCCTTAATAAAATTATAATATTACTTACTTGTGAATTATATGCTAACCAAGTGACACCACCAGGGATAATCAAAGTTAATAATATAATTGGACCTAAATTTCTTGGTGTAACACGAAATCTTTCACCTGCAGTTTCTCTAAAACCTTTATTTAAGTTAGTTTTGAATCACATCAATCCTTTTAAAACCTACGATAAAACTTTTCAAAAGCTGGATCTTTAATTAATGCTGGAAGAAGTTAGTAAATTCCAGTTTCTCTCTAGTCCAATCTATGCCTACGCTCAGGGCCGTTTCCATGACCACCCATCTTAATTATTATAACTATTTAAAAGATTGTATTGTTTGACATATTTGAAGGATTCTAATTTGTGGAGATCTTAAAGGGAAAACATCCAAACACCAGTCAGAAAGTCGGAACTCAAGATTTCGACCGAGTTTGTGTGCGCGAACCATTCGAGTTTTGATATAGATTTAGAACTAGGAGTTTATAGGGACTTCCATTATATTTAAGAGAAGTACAGAATGGCTTATTACATCGTCTTACAATCAAACGTTTTTTTTAAATTTGTATATGAAGACAAAATAAAACCTTAATACTAAACAACAATCAACAAAACATACAATAAATAATACCTCTTTCAAAAGTAAAACATCTATTTAGCTTCAGCTGGTTCAATTGTCACCAATAAATCACCAGCATCAACATTATCACCTTCTTTAACAGAAACATCAGAAACTAAACCAGCTTGAGGAGCAGAGATGACCATTTCCATTTTCATGGCAGATAAAACAGCAATAGCTTCACCTTTCTTAACTTCGGAACCTTTATGAACTTTAACTTCAACTAAGACACCAGACATTGGAGAACCAATTTGATTTGGATTATGAGCATCGGCTTTTGGTCTTGAAACGGTTTCAACATTAGATTTTTTGTCATTGACAGCAACTTTACGTAATTCACCGTTTAGTTCAAAATAAACATCTCTACTACCAGTTTCTTTGTTTAAATCACCAACAGCAGTACATTTGATGATCAAAACTTTACCTTGTTCAATGGTGACTGTGATCTCTTCACCAATCTTTGGAGGAGCCAAGAAGTTCTTGGTTGGTAAGACAGATAAATCACCATATTGATCTTGAATTTTTCTAAAATCTTCATAAACCTTTGGATACATGTTATAAGAAGCAATATCAGTTTCAGTGATCTTATTGAATCTTGATGATAAATCTTCTCTAATGGTCTTAAAATCAAATGGAGCTAATTCTAAACCTGGTCTAACATCTAATTTTCTTCTTTTACCTCTTAAAACATCAGATCTTAATGGTTCTGGGAACCCACCGTATGGTTGACCGATTAAACCTTCAAAGAAATCTAAAACAGAATCTGGGAAATCCAATGAGTTGGCTAATCTCTTAACATCTTCTGGAGTTAATTTGTTGGAAACCATAAATTGAGCTAAATCACCAACAACTTTAGAAGTTGGAGTAACTTTAACCAAATCACCTAACAAGTAGTTAGCTTCTCTATATGCTCTCTTGGTTTCAATCCATTTCTCACCAAGACCAACTTGTTGAGCTTGGAATAATAAATTAGTCAATTGACCACCTGGGATTTCATGTTGATAAACTTCTGGATCTGGACCTTTTAGGTCAGCTTCAAAGACAGAGTATAACAATCTCATTTCAGCCCAGTAAGCATCAATTTCTCTAACATGATCAACGCTAATGTTGGTGTTAATGTCACCGTCTAATGAGGCCAATAGAGCGGAAATAGATGGTTGAGAAGTCAAACCTGACAATGAGTTGGTAGCAACGTCAACAACATCGGCACCAGCCTTAGCAGCAGCAGCCATAGAGGCAACACCAGTACCGGCAGAGTCATGAGTATGAACATGGATTGGTAAGTTTGGATATTTCTCTCTAATAGAACCAATCAAGATTTTAGCAGCACTTGGTTTTAAAGTACCAGCCATATCTTTAATACCCAAGATGTGAGTACCTGCAGCAACGATCTTATCAGTGATGTCTAAGTAATAGTCCAAGTTGTACTTTTTACCTGGTTGTAACATATCACCAGAGTAACAAACAGTGGCTTCGACAACACCACCAGCTTTCTTAACGGCTTCGACACCAACTTTCAATTGTTCAAGATCGTTTAGGGCATCAAAGACTCTAAAGATATCAACACCGTTGTCCTTGGCTTGTTTAACGAAATGATCAATGGCATTATCTGGTAATGAAGAGTAGGCAACACCGTTAGCACCTCTCAATAACATTTGGAATGGGATATTTGGAACTAATTTTCTTAATTTTCTCAATCTGACCCATGGATCTTCGTGTAAGAATCTCATAGCGACATCGAAAGTGGCACCACCCCAACATTCTAAAGCGAAAGCACCAGCGTAACCATGAGCAGTAGTTGGTGCAATGGCAAGTAAGTCATAGGTTCTAACTCTGGTAGCCAACAGAGATTGATGAGCATCTCTCCAAGTGGTATCCATAATTAAAGTACCATCAAAAGCACGAACTTTTTCAGCAAATTTTTCAGGACCTTCTTCCAATAGAACATCTCTCCAACCTTTTGGTGGAGCAGTTCTAACATCAATAACATTACCTTCAGTATCGTGAATTTGTGGAACAGTTGGGTCCTTGTCAAGTTTAGGTAAACCAATTTGACCTTTAATTGAGGAACCATTGACAGCTAAATCGGCCAAATAGGCTAATAACTTTTGAGCTCTGTTTTGAGATGAAACCATTTCGAATAACTTTGGAGTGTCATCAATGAAAGTGGTCCAGTAAGTACCGTCGATAAAGACATCATTGGTTAACAGGGTCAATAAGAATGGAATATTAGTTTTCACACCTCTGATTCTAAATTCAATCAGGGCTCTTAACATTTTTCTTCTAGCAATTTCATAAGTGGAACCTGAACAAGAACATTTAACCAACATAGAATCATAATGTGGAGAAATGACTGCACCTGAAAAGGCATTACCACCATCTAATCTAACACCGTTACCACCAGCAGATCTATAAACTTCAATTTTACCAGTATCTGGTTGGAAATTTTTTGATGGATCTTCAGTGGTAATACGACATTGAATAGCGAAACCTCTAGTTGTGATCTTATCTTGTAATAAACCTAATTGTTCTAATGAAGCACCAGCGGCAATTTGAATTTGAGCAGCAACGACATCGACACCAGTAATTTCTTCAGTGATGGTATGTTCAACTTGAATTCTTGGATTGATTTCAATAAAATAATGTCTATTTTGATTATCAACTAAGAATTCAGCTGTACCAGCATTTCTATATTTAGCAGTCTTAGCTAATTTAACAGCATCAGTTAAAATAGCATCTCTAACTTCTTTTGGTAAAGTTTTAGCTGGGGCAACTTCAACAACTTTTTGATGTCTTCTTTGAACAGAACAATCTCTTTCAAATAAATGAATTACATTACCATAATTATCAGCTAATAATTGAACTTCAATATGTTTTGGCTTATCCAAAAATCTTTCAATGAAACAAGTACCATTACCAAAAGCAGTCAATGCTTCAGATTTGGCTCTTTGGAAGGCATCACCAATATCATCACCTTCTCTAACAACTCTCATACCACGACCACCACCACCAAAAGCAGCTTTAATAATAACTGGGAAACCGTATTTATTAACAAATTCTTGAGCTTGTTCAACAGAGTCAATTGGACCATCAGTACCTGGAACAACAGGAACATCGGCAGCGGCAGCCAAATTTCTAGCAGAGACTTTATCACCAACGGCGTCAATGATTTTACCAGATGGACCAATCCAAGTGATACCGGCAGCTTCAACCTTGTTAGCAAATTCAGCATTTTCAGATAAGAACCCATAACCAGGATGAATCATATCAACTTGATGTTCTTTTGCAATCTTAATGATCTCATCAATTTGTAAATAAGCTTGAACAGGGGAAAATTGACCCTTTTCACCAATTGGATAAGCTTCATCAGCTTTTAATCTATGCATAGATAATTTATCCTCATGAGAATAGATGGCAACTGTTTGCATTGATAATTCATGAGCAGTTCTAAAAATTCTAATTGGAATTTCACCTCTATTAGCGACTAAGACTTTATTAGTCTTTTCTCCCAATAGGATGGAGTTTCTTCTAATCTTGTTGATGTCACCATGATCTGGGACGGTGATTCTCTCAACAGACATCGTGTGCTTATTTGTGATTGCAGCTCTTCTTCTCCAGGAAACAGGGCAATGGCAATGGCGGCACAATAGAAAGTTGATTAACAGTTTAACGTTAAGGAGCTTTTAAAATGGCGATTTTATTTTATTTAAATACTTTGCAAAGCAAAAACCAGTTTTCAGTGACTAATTGTCTTAAGGGACGGGACATTTTTTTTTCTTCCCTTTCATAAAAAAATTGGTCTGGGCGGACGCGCTAGGCGGAAATTCTCGCTAAATGGACATAGTCTCTAGGCAGAATTATTTAATTTATTTACCACTAAAGAAAAAAAAATTTGTCGTGGGGGACAAGTAAACAGCAGGCAAATTTGGACAAAATCTGGGGTAAAACATGATCTTTTGAATGATGGAAAAGGGCAAAAACAAGCGCAAAAAAACGGTCACCGGAAAGCCTATGATTTCCCTTTTTGGCAGAGGTCAGTCTAGTTAGGTGTTGGTAGTACTCTAATTATTTAATAAGAGAATAGCTCTCGTGACTCTCTCGTCATTGTGAGTCTTCAGTGTGATCAATTCTTCATCGAGTTAATGTCCGATGGTTTGGCATTTGTTCTAAACTCCCGTTCCAAAGGTTTATCACAAAGGACAATTGCCTCAAACGTGGAGAACAAAATCTTTGAAATACGTGGAGGGACTTTAAATCTTGAACCGATTTGGATCTATTGTTTACTGCAACATTAATACCCCGGAATCTCTGGAGTTTACAACTTATTCTCTTTAATCCTACAAACCCCGAGTCATATATCGTTTTCAAAGGTTAGGGATCAATGGAGATTCCCACTTTCAACGACGTGGGACCCTTTGTATATACATTGTTTCCTAATATAGCCGGGTTTATTTATCTTCAGTTAGAGGAGTTAATAGAAAGGAGAAGGAATATAAGGTAAACCGAGAGACCACTGATCAAACTTCTAAAACAATACAATACGAGTGACTACCTTATACAAAGAACAATGGGGAAAATAGCTCCAAACACTAACGAAAAACCAAAGATTTCCATACTAGGTTAATTTATTGAGTCAATTGAGTCAATTGACTCAGTATTCATTTGCAGAGCCTAGAGGAAGTCATTGGTTGCAAAACCAACAAACCAGGTTATTAGTAACAAAGTACTGTAATAATTTGATTCCTCGGCTAATAAACTTCTCTTTCAAATATATGCCTCTATGACCTTAATATCAAGCGTAGAAAGTTGTAGAAGCTTTAAATACAGTGCTAACATTAATTTGTCCTATGTAAGTTCACTAACGTCAGTTATTTTGTCCCAACTGATAACAACAATTGATCAATTGACCAATCAAAATTTGTCTTTTCACTGAAAAGGGAAAAACACATGACAACAAGCGCGAATTTTAGAAAGAAGTTGGAAGGTGTACAAAGGTGGACAAAACACTGGGCTGAGATTGTAATGAATTAGGAATTGAGTAATAGTGATATATTTAAAGGTTATACAAATATTATGTTATACAATTTATTTACTTATTTTAATTGATTGCTGTTTCTTTATCTTTACTCCTTTTTTAATTTGTCCCCAATTATTTCAGCTGATCTGTGGATCTCTAAAACTAAATCTCAGCACTTTTTGAGTGGTCACGAAAATTTCTCAAACGTGGGTGGCCTCATTCGAAAGTTTTACTCCTGAACCGGGCCTGAATAAAGTAATTACTTGAAGTTCAAAGTTAAGTATAGAGCTATAGAAGATTATATCTTTTGAATTAAAAGATCTACCCCAATTTTAACCCCTCTAGAGATTCTAAAACATGCATATTTGATAAAGATAAGATGTCTATGTAATTTGACACATTCTTATCCTATTTTCTCCATTCTCAAATTCTAATTTCAATTATAAGGCAGTTTCCGGATAATGTTATCCATAATATATTGGCAAATCTTTCAAGGAATTTTTTTTTCTTCCCGGTGAGTCTTATCATGATTCACGGAATTCCGTATGGAAATTACCGGATTTGTGTATATGGATTAACTAAAACTTCTGAATCTTGACGCTTATGACCAAATGGCTGTTTAATATTTATCAAATGAGGTTCAGTCAACTATTCACTGAATTATAGTTCCAAGTTTTATAAAGTTCGACTTGGTCCAACTCCCTTGGGCCCCTTACACACTATTTCCTATAAACAATGTATTGATTGACAATCCACTATGGATCAGTCTTCGACTCTTAACTAGTTTCAATAGTAGCTAATTTGAACATTGACGTCGACTTCAATACACCAGGGTGTCTTCACAGCATTATCTTTGCCGTCTTATACGGATCCTTCTCACTATTAAAAGTCGAGATGTCGGTATCCTCTTTATCGCTAAAGTAATGCCAAATTGGATATTGGAACTTGAACATAGAACGTAATTGATCAAAAGGTCACACTGGTCATATCGCTGTCATTAATAATACCGATAAAGCTATAGATTGACCAAAATGATTCTATGATCCGATCCAATTGGAGATTTCATTGAAAAGATAAGCAATTTACCAACTTCGTAACTATAATCAGTTTCCAGAGAGTATTAACAGCTCTAAATTGCGATATCCAAAGAACGAAACAAATAGGTTGATTGAAGGCAATAATATCATCATATATGATAATAACTTCCATATAATAATTTTGGTATGGCTGTTCACCCGACCCGAAGTCTGTAAAATGAAGATAAAGTTTATAATATAGGCTATTGAACCGCAATTTCCAAAATCTATACAAAAGAAGTTAAACAGGAGACATTCCATCAGAGATAGTTTAAGGGATAACACTCTAGTTCACACTTTAATTCCCAAACACGGCATCATGCAAGCGTCTGTACAAAAATTCAGAGAACCAAGAGCGCTAATCTGATTGTCTGCTGTAAAGAGGGCAGATTTAACTGTTATCTAATAGTACTAATACAAGAGAAAGTGCAAAAACATCAACATTGTCGAATACCTAAAGACTGTCTCATAACTAAAATAACAGAAGCCATTGATAACTTCAGTTTGTCACATTCTTCAATGGTACAAATTGTTAAGGCCTCGACCAATTTAGGCTTATAATTATTTAACGCCCGATCCGCGAAAATTTCCCTATTCGCGCTCACATTGGTTGATACTTTTTTTTCTTGTTATTGATTTTTCGTAGTTAAATCAAATGTCAACATTAACGGGTTACTCACCATATAAGATAGGATGGTACTTTCGGTGCAGAGTATACTGAGAAGGGTGAATTATCTGACGAGTAGGTATAGAGTTGCATCTATTTTAGTGACTATAGTGCTGCTTCTGGTGATTTTTAGGGACTTTTTCAGCTCAAGATCAGAATATATCTACGATTGGAGTGATGGGAAGGGCACTAAAGGCTACGGGATAATACGAGGAGGTACAGGTGCTGTTGGCTATCAGAAAAACCATAGACTTGGTGGTCTGCCTCCTAGTGCTAGAAGAGTTTACGAGGACTTGGACCCATCGACCTATGATGAATATGAGATTGATGAATATGTGGGTGAAGATTATGAAGATTATACAGAAAGAAACAAGATCATAATTATCCTTGGTGCAAATTTAGAAGGTGGTGTCAACAAATGGAAAGGCCCAAACGAATGGTCAATTGAAAGATCTTCAATTGTTAACAAGAGACATTATGCCAGTTTACACGGTTATGATTTGATTATAAAAGATTATACAAAGGCTAAAAAATATTCTGATGAGTTTAGAGAAGGTTGGCAAAAATTTGATTTCATTAAAGATGCATTCAAAGAGTATAATAATGGTGATTGGTTTTGGTATGTTGACTTATACACATTGATAATGGAACCACAAATTAGTTTAGAAGAATTGGTTTTTAAGCATTTGAATGAGACTATTACTAGAGACTTGCACTATTTTAATCCTAATGAGTTAGATCTTGAATTACCATTCACTAACTATGAGGAACCTATCAATTTAATTCTTTCTCAAGATTGTGGTGGGTTTAATTTACATTCATTTTTCATCAAGAAGACTCAATGGTCTTCAGCTTTAATAGATATATTGTTTGATCCAGTGTTATACCTAAAGAATCATGGTAAATGGAAACACGGTGAAAAATCTGCATTGGAATATTATTACAATACCTATGCATGGGTGAGATCAAGATTTGGATTTGTTTCAACTAGGTTAATTAGTAGTTTACCTAAAGGTGCATGTCCAGACTATGCTGGTGATGAGACTTTTTTTTACAATGAAACACAAAGAGATTTTTTGGTAAATATGATGGGTTGTCAATATAATAGAAATTGCTGGGATGAAATGGAATTCTTTAAGGATTTGAGTCAAATGCTACATAAGAGTTGGTGGAATAAGTTGTTTGGTTAAAGAGTTTGGTTTTGATTTGTTTTTGTTTTTCTCAAATAGAATGCATAGTTAGCAATATTAAATATCGTAGTGAATTTAAAGGTATAGTTAGCAATATAAATATCCTAGTAAATTTAAAGATCTTGTGTTCTCTCCAATTTAGCAACTAATTGTTCAAATTTTTCACTATCTTGTTGTGCTTCTAATAATTCTTTTTCAATCTCTTGTTCAAATTTTTTGTTTCTATCATGTTTCTCTTGTCTAAGAATATTATACAATACAAAATTAATCCATATCTCTAAGAAGTTAAAAACAAATACAAAATCATTATGCATTGGTGATTGAGGTTTCCCATAACTGTAAGCAGCAAGAACAAAGGCGAAAAAGAGTCTAGCTGGAACTATGGATTCGAAGTACTTGGTATTCTTTTGAAACAATTGAATCAGATCTGTAAGCGACATTGTAGAAAACAGCACAACGAGCAGACCAACGATATTGTTATTCTTATAGTTCAAATAGCCATGTTCCTTGAGTCTAGGTTAGTACTTAGTCCTTATGTTAATGGTGAGTTGCTTGGTAATTTACTCACGACTTGCATCGCTTGACCAATGACGATTAAAAGTGGCTGTTCAGTGACGATCAGAGGATCTTTGAAGAGGAAATATGACAACGTGAGATAAAGTGAGCATCTGACATAGATCGCAGTGTTTGAAGAGACAACAGCCATTGTTTTTCTTGGGGTGAAGTCTTTCTGTGTTAACACTCTTTAGTAATTTGATTGATCAACTTTTCAACTATTAAAAAGTGAAAAACACACACATCGCTTTAACAAAGTAACTAAAATCACCGGAAACGCCACTTAAAAATGACACAGATTGCCATCTATTCTAGACTAACTGCATATTTCTATGTCTTCTATAGGCTTATAGCTGACCCAAAGTCCGTTGTGACCAACTTGTATGCCATTATGGTGAGTAATTGAGCTATCAATGTCAAGAGATCAATATACTAATAGATCAATTAGGGTAATAGGCTAAAGATTACAGAAGCTGAATCCACACTAATAGCCACATTGTTCTTCGTGATTGGTCTTGCGGATCTGCTCCCTGTATTGGAGTCCAATGATGCGTATTTCAAATCTATGTCAAGAGCTAGATTGGTAATCTTTATCATGGTAGCATTGATGTCATTCTATAAAATCGTTGACGTTTTAAGTGGTGATTTGGTATTCTTGTTCAGTGTTTTTGAAATTATTATGAATTCATTGATCATCGCTGAAGGTAATTAACTACTACAATTTCCTATTTTTCACTTTCATTAAACATACATTTCATATAATCACAAGATTATTAATACAAAAGTCAACTCACATTAGCAATAACTTTCCCTTCAGCTACTTTTACTAGTTCCTTAATTCCATCAATATCTTTCAAAATATACAGCTCATCAATCGTGTTTCTTGCCTTTAGTTTCAAATAGTCATCCAAACATAAGATCTCGATATCAAATGTCTTTGTATCTTGTTTAACTTTAATACGTTTTGATCTTCTATTCTTTGATTCTTCAGATTCACCAGGTGTAGATTGTGGTGTTATTAAGTATGAAGTTGTGGAATTCATGGATTCATGCGGTTTGAAATGCTTAACATAAAAGAATGTACAAAATCCATGACACTTTGAACATGCAACTCCATCTTCCTCCCATTCTCTCTCTTGATCAGTCTTAATAAAATTAACACCTATACTTTTCTTTTCCTGGATAATAGGCTTAGTCATAATAAAATCCATTATGGTATCACGTAGTTGATATTCTTCATTCAATTTCGGTTTTAATTTCCCAATGGCCAATTTGACAAGTTCAAGATCAATATCTTTTATATCATCAGTATCCTCCATATCAAAAGATTGAGTATAATTTTTCAATACGTTAATGATCATTTCCCAAATATCGAAAACCGAAGCCTTATCGACACTTTGTTTATAGTTCTGCGTAGAAACGATCCCATAGTCTAACCAATCGGTCATTGTAAAATTCACTGCTTCGTTGAAATTATAACCGGCATTGAAACCGGCATGATAAACTCTTGGATAAGTGATGATATATTCACCAGGTTGTTGACTAGCAGTGAAGCATTCAATACCATTTTCCAATAATTTCAAAGGTGATACAAGTGTGATCAATTGATGAAGGATATCCGGTTGTTTAGCGAATAGATCAGGGGCTAAACTTTGCATAAATTGTTCAAATTTTGTAGCGGATGATGATGGGATCGAATACCATTTCTTTGTAGCACCATAATGTTGATAATTCGCACTCAGTGTATACTGATCCTCAACATGCCAACAGAATGTACTAAATGTATTCCCGATATAAATCCATGGGATGGTCATCCCTGAGATGTCAACATTTAAAAAATTTAATAATGATTTAGGATCATATGGTAAATTGTTTAAATTCATTGGATGTCTCACATATTCTTTATATTTTTCCTTTGATATATTATGTTTAGGGGTATAATCTGCTGTAGGAAACCCAGAAACTTCACCTTTTCTTAAATGATGGATATCAGCACCATAATGAACTTTGATATCATTATCTGTATTCTCGACCAAGTCCCAAAAAATTTCTTCCAGTTTATCAATTGAAGGTTTACCACTTTCACCGAAGTACGCCTTGTCAAAATCATCTGAAAGGTCATGAAAATCTTCTAGAGAATATTCCATAGAAGCATCTTTGAAACCGTAGTGACCATTGCCAATCAAACAATTATCGCAGAACCAAGAATCATTTGGAATTTTGGAAAGTGGAGGTGATAGACAATACCTATGATATGGCTTATCACATGAGTCACATAATAGTGTATCTGATGGGTTGTTATTCTTTTTGCAAATCAGACAAGCATCTTCCACTTCTTCCTCCTCTTCTTCACTATCAGAATCAGAAGACTCATAAAGTAAAGAAGTTGGATATTTTTCTTCCACAATGGTGTTTGTAAATTCTGATTTCGTACTTAGAAAGTCAAAGTATGCCTTCAATTTCCAATGATAGATCTTTTGTAATGATGATACATGAACGTTTAATTTTTGTGAAATTGAGTTCCATAATTGATAATTTCTTTCAATTTCGAAATGATTTATATTAGGTAAAGTCTTACCTGTGACACCATCCCTTTTCTTTATAAAGTTCACCACAGCAATGAACAAATCATAGTAATGGACCTTAACATTTTCAACTTCTTCAAAAGTGTCCTTAGGTAAGATTAGTCCATTCATCTTATTGTAATGGCTTAACTGTTTGTAAAAAAACAAGCGACATCTATTTAGCAAATTTAACTCTTTCAATTTCTGAATCCTTGGAACAAAACGAAATTTATTCTTATTAATTGATAACGGCGGTTTAAAATCAGCAGGTGGAACTATCTTAACCATACCATATTTGACACCTAATTGTGATATCTCCGGACTAGACAAGTATGTAATAGGATCTTTAAATTGCTCATGGGAAGGATATAACGTAGGTACCGAACGAACAGGAACTCTCTGAGGGGACATCGTATCAAGAATGGCGTCTTCTTAGGGAGTAATCACTAATAAATTGGTACAAATGGAGGTTTTCATGTTGGAAGGTTTTCTGAAATTTCCATAGTTTTTTGGGCGATTTTTTATGATCACAGCAAGTAGTGAAAGAGAGAAAGGGAGTGTTTAAAGAGAAGAAAGTTAAAGAGAGACTAAAATGAGTAAAGTGTATTCTTAAAGCTCCCCATAACATTATAAACTAGTGACTTTTCTGTTATTTGGAGTTTTAAAACATGAAGTTACCCCGGAAACCCCCTTGATAATCATTAACTATATCTATCTACAGTAGTCCCATTTAGGAAGTATAATGACGCACATAAGGGGCAAGAAAAGGGCTAATTTAGCCTATTTATTGACAAAAAAAAAGAGTGGAAACAGAAGTAAAACAAGATTAGGATAAATATCAGCTACTTTCACTATTATTTATAATCTAACGAGCTTTTCAATTACTCATTTTACCATTTTACCCTTTAAGTCATCGCCCATCAACCAAATCCGCGATTTTTTTTTATTAATTCGCTATGATAAAGTCGAGATAAATATTCAAGAGTAAACTTTCAACTTTTTCACCAAGAGATTGCTGTTTTAACTACTCTTTAAACTTATTCACGTAAACAATGACTTATTCCAAAGGTTCCCCATACACTCTGGTCATCTTAGGTACCGGTACAATCGGTCAAGCTTTCCTTTCTGCCTATTTGTCCTCTCCAAAGCCAGAGACCCAACCAATCAAGATCATTGCCTGTGTAAATTCAGCTTCTTCAGCTGAAAAATTGGCTTCTATTTACAAATCTACTGACTCAATCACATTTGAAACTTCATATGGTCCAAAGAATAATGCTAAAGTCGTTGAACAAGCATCAGTGGTGGTGTTAGGTACTAAGCCATACGTCACTGAGAGGGTCCTAATCGACTTGAGAGATGCAGGTGTTAAATTGGAAGGCAAACTATTAATCTCATTAGTCGCTGGTTGGACCATTGATCAGTTCAGTACATACACTTCAAAAGTTAGTAGAGTAATGACTAATACCCCAGCTAAGTATCAATATGGTACTGCTGTTATTGCCAATTCACCACAAGTTACAAAAGACGATCGTCAATTGATCCTAGATCTAGTGTCTCCAATTGGTAAAGTTGTTGAATTACCAGAATCAAATATGGATGCAGCTACTGGGTTAGTTGGTTCAGGTCCAGCATTTATGTTGTCTATCTTGGAAGGTTTGATTGAAAGTGGTATAAGTTTAGGTATTCCTTATGAACAATCCAAACAATGTGCCATTTCAGTGATGGAAGGTACTGCTAAATTAGTTGAATTATCAGGTACACACCCAAGTGAATTAAAACATAAGATTTGTACCCCAAATGGTACAACTATTGCCGGTTTAGTTGAACTTGAACAACATGGTGTTAAACACGGTGTAATTAGAGCTGTTCAAAAGGCTGCAAAAAGATCCAGTGAACTTGGTAAGAAGTAATCATTACCTTAATGTATAGAGATTTAATTAATATATGTAATAAAGATTTAAACTTAACCATGATAAATTTTAATACTTATTACATCTTTTTGGTTACCCTAGAAACATATTACTCTTTTCAACTACGTCCTTCCCGATTTGGCCAACCGCAGTACTTAACACCTGTAACCCGGCTGCGACCCGCGATTTATTTGTCTCAGCCAATAAAAATCCAAATAACGTTTTATTGGCCAACTGAGAAAAACTGAAAAAAAAAACTTCGACCAAAAAAAAACCCAAAAGTTGAAACTTAAAAGAACTTTTACTTTCATTAATTAAATAATCCAACAAGTTATTTTGTTTAAAAAGCAAAATGGTCTTACCAAGATTATATAACTCTACTTCTAGAGCCGCTTTTAAAGCTGCCAAGAGCCAATTGTTATTCAACAGAGGTTTAGCTACCGCTCCATCTACTTCTGGTAAAGTCAGGTATGTATCTTGAAATGATTTAAGGGGTGTTTCCAATTCAATAAATTGAAAATTCAACACAATGGCAAAATCAATTGGTCAATTGACACTCAATGACTAGACAATGTCAATTTGTAGCCACCAATTGGCATTGTTTTGATGAGGAATTACAATAGTTGATTCGGGTTTGAGATCAGGGGCATAAGGGTGTCAAAGAAAATGGGGAAATCAATTTAATTACTATTAGAGCTTTAAAACTCTGAATTATCATCAACTAATCATAATCAATTGGGAATATACTTGGGATTATCATTCAATGGAATCCTTTTCTCTATACTCAAGTTGAATAGTTGTTCCTTGTTTTGCTGTTGTTGCCTCGATCCCGACCTCCTCCTTTTTTTCAACGTTCCCGAGAAAAAAAAAATTTCATTGGACGGAGAAATATCCCTCAAACATTAAACATTAAATTAAGTTACTAACTAATTTATAGAGCTGTTATCGGTGCTATTGTCGATGTTCAATTCGAAGAAGGTAATTTACCAGCTATTTTGAACGCTTTAGAAATTAAAACTCCAGATAATGGTCGTTTAGTTTTAGAAGTTGCTCAACATTTAGGTGAAAACACCGTTAGAACCATTGCTATGGACGGTACTGAAGGTTTAGTCCGTGGTGAAAACGTTGTTGATACCGGTGCTCCAATCACTGTTCCAGTTGGTCGTGAAACTTTAGGTCGTATCATTAACGTTATTGGTGAACCAATTGATGAACGTGGTCCAATTAACACTAAACATAGAAACCCAATTCATGCTGAACCACCATCATTCTCTGAACAATCAACTGCTGCTGAAGTTTTAGAAACTGGTATTAAAGTTGTCGATTTATTAGCTCCATATGCTAGAGGTGGTAAAATTGGTTTATTCGGTGGTGCCGGTGTCGGTAAAACCGTCTTTATCCAAGAATTAATTAACAACATTGCTAAAGCCCATGGTGGTTTCTCTGTCTTTACCGGTGTCGGTGAACGTACTAGAGAAGGTAATGATTTATACCGTGAAATGAAGGAAACTGGTGTCATTAACTTAGATGGTGACTCTAAAGTCGCTTTAGTTTTCGGTCAAATGAATGAACCACCAGGTGCTAGAGCTCGTGTTGCTTTAACTGGTTTAACCATTGCTGAATACTTCAGAGATGAAGAAGGTCAAGATGTCTTGTTATTCGTTGATAACATTTTCAGATTTACCCAAGCCGGTTCAGAAGTTTCTGCTTTATTAGGTCGTATTCCATCTGCTGTCGGTTATCAACCAACTTTAGCCACTGATATGGGTTTGTTACAAGAACGTATTACTACTACTAGAAAAGGTTCCGTTACTTCTGTTCAAGCCGTTTATGTCCCAGCTGATGATTTAACAGATCCTGCTCCAGCTACTACTTTTGCCCATTTGGATGCTACTACTGTCTTATCTCGTTCTATTTCAGAATTAGGTATTTACCCAGCTGTCGATCCATTAGATTCTAAATCAAGATTATTAGATGCTTCTGTTGTTGGTGCTGAACATTATAACGTTGCTACTCAAGTTCAACAAACTTTACAAGCTTATAAATCTTTACAAGATATTATTGCTATTTTAGGTATGGATGAATTATCTGAACAAGATAAATTAACCGTTGAAAGAGCTAGAAAAATCCAACGTTTCTTATCTCAACCATTCGCTGTTGCTGAAGTCTTTACTGGTATTCCAGGTAGATTAGTTAGATTAAAAGATACCATTTCTTCATTCAAAGCTGTCTTAGATGGTAAATATGATCACTTACCAGAAAATGCTTTCTACATGGTTGGTGGTATTGAAGATGTTGTCGCTAAAGCTGAAAAATTAGCTGCTGAAACTAACTAAGTTGTTTCTAATTGAAAGATTTCCTTTATATTCATTACTTTTTGGGAAGTTTCCATCAATTAAACAATAAAAATTGATTTCAAAAATAAAGCATTTATATGATTAAGAAAGAAACCCTTTTGGAAGATAAATATTTAGAGAATGTTTATACAAAAAAAGAAAAATTTATGAAATATAATTGTGTAGCTGATGGGAATGTTCCAATTAGTTTACAATTTAGACAGATATATACTATATATGAATGATTATATGATTACTTATTATTATTATTGTTGACGTAACTATATTGTCTCAATGAAGAGTAATATCGTGACCTCTCATTGTATATTACAACCTTCAGATAAGAAAATTAATACTGACGTTCCCCAATATTATACCATATTTAATAAATATTCAAGCATAGAAGTTATATATAAATTCTGGAGACCATCGGGGCTGAATTTTAGAGTATCTGCACGTTAATGTTTCCTATGCAGTATTATAAATCATTCAAATATATTATTAAGTGAACAGAGAGGACCCTTATATATATGCTAATAAATTATACAGCCGGTTCCTTGGCCTAAGTATTAACACCCACAAACGAAGCAATATCACTGCAATGATCGACACAGATAGATCACACAGATAAACAATACTGTACATTGTACAGTCTGGACGGTATTTTGGGGCCAGTCCAATATACATATTATCTAAGCTGCTGTTCTTCTTCTCTTTAAGTCTATTATACTTTCGGCTTTTACACGGTGCAAATTGCTGAATGTGTCAAGCTGTAAAAAATATTTTCACATAAGCATTAGAAACATCAAAGGCCGATCTGGTGAAAGGCCATTTTGATGCGGCAAAGCTAGCTGTGGAAAATCCCTAAAGCCCCATAGAGACTCTATTGATCGGAATCTTTGCTCGTGCCTTTTCAATGAACCATTAGCGGGCAAAACTGGCGAACGTTGCGTGATTAAGGGGGGGGGGGGGCTTTTTTAGAGGTGTTTTCGAGATTGATTATGCTCGGCAACTGCACGATCGCCGAAGATGTGGACGCGCATATCAACGAATTTTTACACTGGGGAATGGGCCAGGGTGCTGAAAGGCTAAAGATTCGCGGGTTTAAAAGACTTACTGAGCGAAATTGTACTGTTTTGTCATCTGGGGATCTCATACTAACCCCGTTCCCTGTCTTTTCTTCTCCTTTTTCTTGGGGGTTTCGTTATGTATCTTCCTTTATTTTCACTTAAAAACGGGTAATTTCTCATTCATAAAACTTTGAAGTCCGCAGCTACAAATGCAAGTTTTAGGTTTACGAGAATTATACAGTTTTTATTTTTAACATATTTTCTGCACCTTGAAATTTGTGTCAGAGGGAAGCCATTAAACTTGGAATTGATGAACAATAGAAACAAATATATGCCCGGTTATTATAAACAGAGTTATAAAGTAATGTGACAGTTGAATTGAATGGCTAAATCTTTGTCAGCCACGTTCTATTCTCGCTTAATTCTACCCTAGGCATCTCCGGGGAGACTATTATGGTGATCATTTGATACAACCGGCGCCGGGCTACGTTGTGTCCTGCTTTTGCATAGTTCACAGAAAGCTTGGCCAGCAGGCGGGCCAGTGCGAACCAATTAGAGCCTTGAATATGGTTAAATTTGCTCGTTAAGAAGTAGTACAGTCCGTGGTATTGAGCTAAAGAGTCGAGCTAATGAATATAGCTAACTATGGAGGCTTATATACTACTCATAATAATTCCCAAGTGCACCAACGAAGAAACTTTATTGTTAATTAATCAATTTTATCGATTCCATCAGTACTGTTGGTCGAGTTATTATCTTGCTGAGCCGTTTTTTAAATGAAACAACGAAAAAAAAACTGTAAGGCGACCATATTGAGTGACATTGATGGTGATTCTATACAGACTCTAGACGGCTAAGTAACAGAGGCCCACTCACCGCTTTCAACTCGGTCGATTCCTTTAGTTGAGATGCAGTAAGGTCATGTACCTATATTCAAGAATAGCGATGAATCCCGGATTGAAACAACAGTATTCATGTAAGTTGGTGCTTAGAAAGATCTGAGATGTACAAAGGATAGGACTATCTTAATTCTATGAAAAACACACAGCACAAACGAGCTAAACTTATCGATTTAACGTGCTTTAATATGTCCGTGATCACCAGTAGCGACGCAAAGTTGGTGACATTGATGCATATCTAAGATTTAAAGACCGTAATCGATGAGTGTGTGCACTTCCAACAGCATGATTTTCAAATTGCATGTATAAGGCTTAACACCCAGAAAGCTATTCAAAAGAAACTACACGCTGTGGTATTGCCAACATTACATTAGCTAAACCGTATAATAAATGCTTTAGAAAAAAGTTTTCAATTCTTACTGTAAAGATGGGGAAAAATAGCAGGCATTCCACATTATACATGATCTAATTCCCATGTAAATTAGTATGTAAGACTTAGCTATAGATGGTCCCACCGATTGAAAGAATGAGAGGTATAACGAATGAGCCGACCGGTTCGGCTGTGCCAGCCGAAAGAGGTGTAAAAGCCCGAAATTCACTGCAGGTTTTCTATGGGGACTGGCGAGTTTATGCTTAATATTTTTTTTTTCTCTTCAAATTCTTCTTTGGCCAGAAATAAAACTCGTTGTGTGTTAATTTACAGTTATATATTCTTTGCATTAACGTGCGTCTCATTTAGCCAACGATCTTCATGCAAAATTTCCAAAGGTGCCAAATTATACAAAAAGAAATTTATCTTTTGCATCAGTTTGGGGCTATCTCTATGTTTATAAAAAGAGCATTCCCTGCCTAGTTCAGCAATTTTAGTTTTAATGAGACTTATCAATTGAACCTTAAGGAAGTTTTATCATGAGCAACCTGTCACAAGACACCGAAAAGGGTCCCGTCCCAGCTTCCCAGGAATCTCATTACGACAAATCCAACGAGAGCAATAGTGTCGACAACGATGATCACCACGGCCAGTCATATACTAGAACTAAGACCTTAACCTTGAGAAAAGCTGAAATTCAGGCTGATCAATACAGAGGTAATATCTTTTTAACTGGTGCATTGTTGTTCAGTGCTTTCTTAATTGGTTACGGTTATTCCTTAGATGGTAGTATCCGTTTCGTTTACACCGCTTATGCTGCTGCTGATTATGGTCAACATTCTTTAATTTCTACCATTGGTGTTATTAATGCTGTCATTGGTGCCGCTGCCCAAGTTGTCTATGCTAGATTGTCTGATGTGTTTGGTCGTTTACAATTATTGTTGACTGCTATTGTCTTCTACGTTATTGGTACTATTATTCAATCTCAAGCTTACAATATTCAACGTTACTGTGCTGGTGCCGTTTTTTACAATTTGGGTTACGTTGGTGTCTTATTAGTTGTCTTATTGATCTTATCAGATGCCTCAACTTTGAGATGGAGATTGTTTTATCAATTTGTCCCAACTTTACCATTCATCATTAACACTTGGATCTCTGGTAACATCACTGAAGCTGTTGGACCAGCTAAACACTGGTCATGGGGTATTGGTATGTGGGCATTCATTTTCCCATTATCAGCATTACCATTCATCGGTTGTATCTTACACATGAGATATCTAGCTGGTAAATCTGAAGCTTGGTCTGAAGTCAGAAATCAAAAGACTTTCTTCCAAACATATTCATTTGGTAGAAGTTTGATCGAATTGGCTAAGAGAACCGATGTCATTGGTGTTTTCTTATTGACTATTGGTCTAGGTTGTTTACTAGTCCCATTAACTTTAGCTGCAGGTGTTGCTGACAAATGGCAAAGTGGTAAAATCATTGCCCCATTGGTCATTGGTATTGTTATGTTACCAGTATTTGTCTTTTACGAATCCAAGTTTGCCGAATTCCCATTAGCTCCATTCAAATTGTTGAAAGATAGAGGTGTTTGGGCCGCTTTAATCATCTCCTTCTTTATTAACTTTATCTTTTACATGGCTTATGATTACTTATACACAGTCTTGATCGTTGCTATGAGACAATCCACCAAATCTGCCACTAGAATCACTTCAGTGAACACTTTTGTCTCCACTGTGTGGTCTCCATTCTTCTCCATTCTTGTCGCTTACACTAGAAGATTGAAACCATATATTATTTTTGGTGTCTCTTCATGGTTCTTGGCTGTTGGTTTATTATATCACTTTAGAGGTGGTGAAAACTCCAAGAACGGTGTTATTGGTGCTTTAGTTGTTTGGGGTTTTGGTTCCACTTTCTTCACTTATCCAAATACCGTTTCTGTCCAATCTGTCACTTCTCACGAAAACATGGCCACTGTTACCGCTCTATGTTACGTTGTTTATAGAATCGGTTCCGCTGTTGGTAACTCTGTCTCTGGTGCCGTCTGGACCCAATTATTACCATCTGAATTAGAATCTAAGCTAGGAAATTCCACTTTAGCTGCTTCTGTCTATGCTGATCCATATGCTTTTGCTGCCTCTTATGCTTGGAACTCTACCGAGAGAAAAGCTGTTGTCCAAGCATACAGATACATCCAAAGATTAGAAACTACTATTGCCCTTTGTTTCTGTGTTTGTTTAGTCACTGCTGCTTTCTTCTTAAGAGACGCTAGATTAACTGATGAAATTGCTCATGAAGATTTGAAAGAAGGTGAAATGGTCTACACTAAAGGTGAAGATAAGATCTATGATTTTGTTACGGGTATCTTCAGAAGAAAGAAGAGAACCACCACCTCAGAAGAAAAATAAATCGATTTTCCTCAATAGTCCAGTCTTCACACTAATAATTCTCTTGATGGTTGAATAAACTGTCGCTTCTGGCCTTTTATGGCGCTTAATGTATATTTTAGTTTGGCTTATGTTTAGTTTTAAGAGCTGAACTAAATTTAATGAAATAGTTTAACATGATAACTTTTGAGTGTAGTGATAACTTCTACGATATTGGCAGTCATACAAGGGATAATTGCCCCTTTTATCATTTGGAGGAACCATCCAAGAAGTGAAACTTGTTCAAAGACTAAGCGCGTTTTCATTTTCACTTTCACTTGGATATAAAACGATTTCGCGCAATTTGTTGATTTTCCCGTTCGACAAAAAAGATCCCAAATTGACAAATTGCCACCATTGGTATTTGACCAACATTAAAGCAGCTTCACAAACCCAAAATGACCACTGAAGAACAGATTGTCGTTGATAAGGAACTGACACCGGAAGAAGTTGACCAATTGACGGTTTCCAAGATCGAAAGCGCCTTCCAATTGGTGTCGAAGACCGTTCAAACGTTTGATCAACGTTATATCTTTAAAGCTTTAAGAGAGTTGGTCTCAATTAGAAAACAATTAAACAACAATGTTTTAAAGCAAGTGATTAACACCTTCTTAGATGAACATTTCCAAAAATACCTGTTTCAGTTCGTTGATGGTGAAGTTAAAGTGGAAAATTCAGATAAAGGTGAAGTACTACCTGAAATCAACTTTGTTATCCACTGGTTGGTGCAATTGTTCCTATTAGACTCTAAGAAGTTGAAAGAATTGAATTCATTGAATTCTTTCATATTGAAACTGATCAAATCACATAGTAGACGTACTTTAGACTTGATCAATGCTAAGATTTGGTTCTACGTTGTCAGAACTAAGGAACTTTTAAACGATTTGACCTCCATTAGATCAGATTTACAATTTGCCTTAAGAACTTCAACCTTGAAACATGATAATGAAACATCAGGTGTCTTGATCATTTCAATCTTAAGAACATACATCTTACTACATGATTACTCTTCAGCTTCCAACTTTATAGAAAAAATTGAATTCCCAAGTAATGTCTCCACCTCAATTGAATCAAGATACTATTTTTACTTAGCCAAGATCAATTCAATTCAACTAGATTACTCAGATGCTCATGATTACGTTGTCACTGCCATCAGAAAGGCCCCACAAACCCAAAATGCTAAAGGTTTCTTACAAACTGCTTACAAGTTGAGTATCCTTGTGGAATTATTAACCGGTGATATTCCAGAACTATCATTCTTTCAAAAGAACGGGTTTGAAAAAGTCTTAAAACCATACCAAGAAGTCACTAAGGCTGTTAAATTGGGTGATTTGAAGTTATTCAATTCTACATTGACCAAATACCGTGAAACTTTAATAAAAGATGATAATTACACCTTAGTGTCAAGATTAAGATCCAACGTTATTAAAACCGGTATCAGAATCATATCATTATCATACACCAAGATTTCATTAAAGGATATCTGCATAAAATTACATCTTGATAATGAATCATCAGCTGAATACATCGTTTCAAAAGCCATTAGAGATGGTGTTATCGATGCTAAGATCAATCATCAAAAGGGTTACGTTGAAAGTAACGAAAGTCTAAATGTCTACTCCACAGTGCAACCACAAGAGCAATTTAACCAACGTATCCAATTCGTCAACTCCCTACATAATGATTGTGTTAAGGCTATGAGATATCCTCCAAGTATCAATAGAATTGACCACACTAATAGAAGTGATGAACAAGATGAAGAAGCTGAATTAATCAACGCTTTACAAGAGGATTTCGAGGGTGATTTCTTCTAAGATGGATCTTTATGGTGTTTTATTGTATACTTAATGATAAATTTGTTACAGGTTATTCAAAGTCGTTATTGTAGGTTTTTTATGTATTCTTGATGATTCTATAATTCTAACGCTTACCAGCTAATCTTAATTCACCCACCTTGTTCAAAACTTGGGAACCAAACCAGATAGTTGGACCTAATAAGATAGCACCTTTAGCAATAGTTTCAAAAATGGTTGAACCTGAGTAGTATTGAAAGAAGATAATTTCGTAACCAGCGATTAAACCAATGAAGGCAATATTTGAAAGGTTGATTTCCAAGTTAGCAAAGTTTAATAGACCTAATTGAGCCAAACTCAACAATAGGACAACCAAGACAGCAATTGCTAGGGATGCAAACGTGGAAGCTAGGGCAGGGTTCACTGTTTTTGGTTGTTGTTGGAAAATGTGATGAATCTCTTCTTTTGCACCATATCTTTCTGATTTAGTATAGGTGTTTTTGCTTCTTAACAATTCTGATAGTTTAACACCACCGATCTTCTGGTAGAACTTGTCATCGGATGATTCAGTGGAGGCAACGATTAATGAAACGTCTAAGTCCTCTGCAGATTTAAAAGCTTTTGGTAAACTCTTGTAACTGATCAATGCTCTTGAAGTGAATGAACCATCGTCATTCAATTTGACAATTGGTTTATAACTAGTTTGAAGGCCATCTTTATTTGAGATTTGAACGAATTGTTGCTCAGGTTGTCTCTTTAAACCATTTAAAGAGTAATTGATCTCAAATTTGGCTAATGTATCATTCAACACAACAGGTATGTTGGCAGGTGTGTCTAGTGAAAATTTCACATTTTTATCATTGAATTTGATGTAACCGTTGGTCAATTTTAGTGCGAAGGCACTTGGAAGTAGAGTCGAGAGTAGAAGTAATACTTGGAATCTCATTATGTGGTTGTTAGAAAGTCTTGTTCACCTGTTAAACTTAACGTGAATCCGGCCTTTTTCGAATTTCGGTATTTCGTTGATTTTTTTGAAAAGACGTGTTCAGCTCTGTCCGGTCACGTGAGAATCACGCTGCTAGGCACGTGATAGAGTGAATAAATATAGCAGTGAGGTTTGAGGTTCTCTTATGCCACTTAAATATTTGTTTGATTTAAACAATCTGTGGTGAAGGTAACTACTAAGATCCATATTGCTGAGAAAGGTCATTATAAAGTTATCTAAACTATAGCAATGGGTAAATGAGTAAATGTAGTACAAAGATAGAGATTGTCGTCATGATCGTGAATTCGTAGCAAATTGTGTTGGCGGACACGTTAAGTAGCTGTGGTTATTAAGTTCATCTTATTTGATCGGGTCAACATCAGATTTCACCCCATTAGTACTGGAGTGGTCTCCCAGTGTATTCATAGGCTCAGCTGATTGGTTTCCAAGTACCAAATCTTCATCATGAATGACTCGAAGTGGGAAATCGACATCCACTTGTTTGACCTCAAAGTTGCTCTCGGTCTTACCATTTGGTAATTTGTCTTTGTTGAAGGATTTAATGAAGTCACTTAAGCTGTTGATCTTGGTCTTGATGTCTAAAGTTGGGATCTTTGGAAGTTTGTGAGGTTTGTTAGGCACTTCAACAAAACCTACAGATGGTGGGATGCTATCCGCGATCTTTCTCAATAGTTTGTTCAAAAACAGAACAACGCTATTGTATTTGGCAGATGCTAGTCTGAAAGATGTATAGCTTGCCCCTGTAAACAAAACAACAAACCCACTAAAGATGAAAGAAAGGGTCAACAAAGGTAGAATAAAGACGAGTGCCCAAGAAGACACTACCACAAACACAAAAGTGTAGCCGACAAATTGTAAGTTTGTTAGAGTAAGCATTGACTTAATAAATTGAGAGATTCTGTCTTTGATTGAAAGAAGCGCTCTTTTTGGTGGTTGTCAGTAAACTCTTCAATTTATGTGTCACAAAAAGGTGCCATACTTACAATAAGATTGTGTCTAATCGCTCGTGTTCTTTGTTGAGAAAGCGCCAAAGAGGAGAAGAATTGTCACTATCAGCAGTGGCAAGAAAGAAAAGCACCATTCACTTTGGAAGTGACTACTGATTTTTGAAAGGAGCTAATGATAAATTTATAGTTTGTGGTGAACCGCTCACATCTGACAGTTAGGCCTAGGATCTGGGTCTAGGTTCTGTATTTTTTTAATTTTTGTGGCATTTTTGTATTAAGGGACTAGTCTCGGATTGCACAAATCAAAGTCAATGCCACAGTTTTGACATATACAACACACCTCAAAAGGTCGCTTCATTTCTCATAGACTCCCTAAACAATGACTTGAGATTAATGAGCGACCCCAAGAGACAACAGACAAAGAAGCCACCGAAGCAATTGATCATCAATTTCTTCGAGAACGCTGCCAGTGGGCATCAATTCCCTGGTGCTTGGAAGGTACCACAAGATCGTTCTTCTACGTACAAAGATTTAGAATACTGGGTCCATTTGGCTAAACTAGCTGAGAAAGGTATCATCAATTCTATCTTTATCGGTGATGCTTTGACAATATATGATGATTACAAAGGTCCTGCTAACTTTAAACCAGCTGTTAGTTCTGGGTTGAACGTTCCTAAGAATGAGCCTTCTGCTGTCGTGTCAGCTATGGCACTTGTAACAAAAAACGTTTCATTCGGATTGACATTCAGTACTATCTCTGAGCATCCATACCATTTTGCTAGAAGACTGGCTACTTTAGACCATTTGACGAAAGGTAGGGTTGGTTGGAACATTGTTGGTTCTTATTTGAACAGTACAGCTAGACAATTGCTGAATGGTGAGCCACTACCAGATCATGATGAGAGGTATGTCAAGACGGAAGAATATGTACAGGTTGTTTACAAACTATTTTTGTCCTCCTGGAGAAATGACGCCGTGGTTCATGATATACAGAGAAAGTTGTTTGCTGATCCTGAATTAGTAAGAGAGATCAACCATGAGGGTAAATATTTCAAGGTTCCAGGTCCAGCTATAAGTGAGCCAACACCACAGGGCTTCCCACTTATCATACAAGCCGGTACATCATCCCGTGGTAAGCTATTTGCTGCTGAGAATGCTGAAGTGATCTTTGTTGGCGGTAAGAACGCTCAACAGATCAAAAAATCCATTGACGATATCAAATACCTAGCTGTTGAGAAATTTGGTCGTAATCCAAAGAATTTGAAGTTCTTGACACAAATAACTCCAATTTTGGGTAAAACTCATGAAGAAGCCGAAGCTAAATTTCAAGAGAACCTAGACAATGTTGACTTAGAAGGTGCACAAGCTCTTTTCGCTGGTTGGACTGGTATTGATCTAAGCGATTATGACTGGAATGAAGAGCTGAAGTATGTCAAGTCTAATGGTATGAGATCATTAGTCGATAATTTGACAAAGAACAATCCAGGAAAAAAGATTACAAGAAGAGTCATTGCCGAAGACACTGCTGTTGGTGGTTCATCAACTAAGGATTACATTGGTACTCCCGAAGAGATCGCTGACAAGATAGAGAAATTAGTCGAGGAGACAGGCCTGGATGGCTTTAACTTTGCTTATGCCGTGTGGCCTCAAACATTTGAGGATATTGTTGAGCTCTTAATTCCTGAACTTCAAAAAAGAGGTTTAGCTCCTACGGAATACGCTGTCCCAGGTGGTACCTTTAGAGAAAATGCCTATGGAATCAAGGGCCAAACTTACTTACCTCAAGATCATCCATTCTATAAGCTAAGATGGCAAGATGGGTTGAACAAGGAGGAGTTCGAGGATCAGCTGGATAAGTTATACAGAGATAGAAGTGAGAGACTAGAAGTCATCATCAGAGAGTTGAAACAGGAAGGGAAATACTGAGATCGTATTGAAATGTCGACTAGTCACCAACTGTGATTGTGCGTTGCTGAATATAACTTCACACTAAGGAACTGGAGGCCAAATCTTATCTTGTGGGGCATTATACTTGCAGGAGTAATTTGCCTTCTCGAGCAAACGAGGCCAGTTATCAGCCAAGTATTTACTTAGTTTCTTTCCATAGTACAGTCATATTGTTGTAGTTTTCGCTGCTCACCTCTGTCAAAGCTCATCGGAGTCTAATTTTGGTAGATCTAACTCGGGATAGATAACAAAGGAAACCCCTTGACCTTGGAACTGACTCGGAACCATCAAAATTGATATGGAGAAGAGGAAGAGGAACAAGTCAAAAAATTTATAATTTGTTCTTCTTCACCAACTACAAGGGATCTAGTCATCAGTAACAATACATAATGCTAAGACGTTGCTACTCTACCGCTGCTCCACTGAAGAGAACAGCTCTTTACGATCTCCATGTTGCCCTAGGTGCCGACATTGTGGATTTCGCAGGTTATGCCATGCCAGTACTATATAAGGGTCAATCACATATCGAATCGCACCATTGGACTAGACAACACGCTGGTCTGTTTGACGTTAGTCACATGCTACAACAGAACATCAGAGGTACTGATATTATTCCATATTTGAACAAAGTGACCCCTTCCGATTTTAAAGCTTTGAAACCATGGTCTAATCAGTTGAGTTTGTTGTTGAACGAAGAAGGTGGTATCGTTGATGATACCATAATCACCAAGCACGATGATGATAAGAATTTTTATATTGTCACCAATGCAGGTACCAGAGAGAAAGACGTTGCCTTTTTGAAGAAGCAAGCTGAAGAATTTGATGTCACTTTTGAAACTATTGATAACTCACTATTAGCCATCCAAGGCCCATCAGCTGCAAAAGTTTTACAGAAATTCACAAATGAAGACTTATCTAAGATCTATTTTGGTCAATCTAAATTTTTGAATATCCCATCATTTAACAATGCCAAAGTCCACGCAGCTAGAGGCGGTTACACTGGTGAAGATGGTTTCGAAGTCTCAATTCCAGATAGTATCATCAAGGAGTTCACACAAGCCCTATTGGAAGATCCAGAATTGAAACCAATTGGTTTAGCAGCTAGAGATTCATTACGTCTAGAAGCAGGTATGTGTCTTTACGGCCACGATATAAATGATAATACCACCCCAATTGAAGGTTCTCTATCATGGGTTATCGCTAAGAACAGAAGAACCCCAGAGACTGCAACTTTCAACGGTGCCTCTAAGATTCTGTCACAATTGGCTGATAGATCCTTAGTCAAACAACAAAGGGTCGGGTTCACTATTAAAGGTCCAGCTGCCAGGGAAGGTGTTGAAATTTATGACATTGAGAACAAGGACAAACAGATTGGTGTTGTTACCTCAGGGAGTGCTTCACCATCTTCAGAAGGTAGAATCAACATTGGTCAGGCCTATGTGGACAGAGGTTACCATAAGTCAGGTACCCCAGTTTTAGTGAAGATTAGAAACAAATTCAGGGAAGCCACTATCGCTAAGCAGCCATTTATCGCTCCTAAATACTACAGAGCTCCCAAATGATCAAATAATGAAAACACACATTTAACCATTGAACCATTGTAGTGTCTATAAACCAACCACAATATAAACCCATCATAGTGTAGTCCACTTCCCGATTGGGAAAGGTTAAGTAGCCCCTATGATCTGTGCCCGAACCATATTTCTGACCAACCAAATTCGTTTTTCGCACAACACAAAAAAATTCGAAAAAACCTCGAAAAAAAGTTCGAAAAAACCCCCTTTGAAAGCCAAAACACCGTCAATTTGAACACTCCAATTGTGGTTATTCAATATTCAAAATGTTTACCAGATTAAGTGCCGGTGCTGCCCGTTCAGCCGTTTCTCAATCAAGGTGAGTCTTAGCGAAAGGGCTATACTTTATGGGAGTTTAAAATGTGGAGTTCTTGATCCGACATGTCAATTAAGTGTCGAATTTTAAAACTTTGAAATTGACTTGAATTGCGGGAAAATATGGGACAGGAGTGGATAGATGAAACAATTGTGGAAACCCCCGTTCAAATTAGCTTCCAAATGACCTCAGGAGTGCATACTTTACCAGATTCAACGTCTCCACAAATTTGAAGATTCCCCTTTTATATGTTTGATGTCAAGGAATCCGTTATAGACCATTGGAACCTACAACCAATTAAACTTCCATGATATACGGCCAAGTGCAACTAAAAACTGATTACTAACTTTCTACCAGAAACTATGCCACTCTACGTGATATTGAAACCCGTTTAAAATCTATTAAAAATATTGAAAAGATTACCAACACCATGAAGATTGTTGCTTCCACCAGATTGTCAAAGGCTGAACGTGCTAAGAACACTGCTAGAGTCTACTCATCAGCTGACAGAGAAGTTTACACCCATGCTGAAACTGCTCCAATTGAAAGTGCTGAAAAGAAAAACTTGCTGATTGTTGTTTCATCTGATAAAGGTTTATGTGGTTCTATTCACTCTCAAATTGCCAAAGCTGCTAGATTAAGATTTGCTGAATTAGATGGTGAAACTGATATCATTGCCGTTGGTGACAAAGTTAGAGCCCAATTGAGCAGAACCCATGCTGATAAATTAGTCTTAGCCTTCAACGGTATTGGTAAAGAAACCCCAACTTTCACTGATGCTGCTTTGATCTCTGACAACATCTCTAAACTAGAAAAAGAATACTCAAATGTTGAAGTCTTTTACAACAAGTTCGTTTCTGGTGTCTCCTTTGAACCAACCAAGGCCCCATTATACGATGCTGCTTCCATTGAACAATCCCCAGCTCTTTCACAATACGAATTGGATCAAGACGCTAAAGTCCCAGAAACTTTAGCTGATTTCTCATTAGCTAACGCCATCTACGCTGCCCTAGCTGACGGTTACGCCTCTGAAGTCTCTGCTAGAAGAAACGCTATGGATAACGCTTCTAAGAACGCTGGTGATATGATCACTAAATACTCCATCTTATACAACAGAACCAGACAAGCTGTCATCACCAACGAATTGGTTGATATCATCACTGGTGCTTCTTCATTAGATTAGAACAGTTGAAAAGATGAAAATTAATGATTGAGATTTTTTGATAAAATGACTTATATGATACAAACCATTAGTTTTTTCCACTATACTTTAGAAAAACATAAAAACCTGATCCCCAAAGAGGGATTGAAAACATTCGAATAATACAGTTTATTATAATTCGTTGTAGATTATTGAACTTTTAAACTTTCTAATTATAGGTTATTTTTTCATAAGCCTTATGGCCCGTAAAATTTATGAGGTTCAATAATAATTTGTGTCATTTATATAAATAAAGAGAGATAACCACAAAATTTAATAGGATACTACAAAATACAGTAGAGTAAACGATCCAATTTGCAACAACCATGTCCAGAAGCCACGCATCGGTGCCCAAGTCGGCATATCCGAGTGCTTATGCTGAGTTTGACGCCTCCATCAACATTGATGACTCCGCGGAGGGCGATATCTCCCTTTCGAGGGACTTCCAAACTGAGAACAAGTCAGGATCTAGGGATTCCAGTTTTGAAGAGTTGCTAGAGTCTCCTTCTACAACTAGAAAAAGCTCCATCTTCAAGGAACCTTTATCACATAAGCCTCGTGGCTATGAGTTTAAATTAAAGAAATCTGAAGCTTTAGTGTACTTGACATATCCTGTTGACTCTATCGAGATTGACACATATGGGAGAATAGACTATGAACTACGAACAAAGGAAAAATCCATGGTGGTGATTATCCCGAACTCCAAAGGTCTTAGTGTGAACAACCAGAAACTGGCAGATGCTTATGCCATTAGAACTGGCTGTGTGGTGGCTTTATTGGACGTTTATTTCAACGACCCATTGAACTTAGAAGCCCCTACTGAGATTAAAGATAGTAGTTCCTTTATTTCCAAATTTAAACAATTGACAGTCGAGCTAGTGTTGAATGCTAAAGTGAACTACTGGGTAGCTACACATTCAGTGTTTGGTGCTTTTAACGAGGGGAGATTTCAGACTACTACAAGTTGGACAAATGTTGAAAGTGCAATTGAAGAATTATTAACAACACATGAAGTTGAAAATAGTGTCATTATTGGGTTTTCATTTGGTGCCAATGCCGCTGCTAGATTTGGAATCGAAGCACATGATAATAGAGTCAAGAGTGTCGTACTGGTGCATCCATTAGGACTTCCTGAGAATGCCATTGAATTAATGATGACTCCAACGCTCTTGATAGTTGGTAAAGAAGATCAGTTTTATACCCATGAAACCTTGCAAAAATATGAGAATGATATCGCTGCGAAAAAAGATATGGAAGGATTCAAGTATCATCAGTTCAAACTGAAAAATGATACACCACATGGGTTTGCAATCGCTGGTGATTACAATCCTATGAAGGTTGGTGATTTGCCTACAAAAGTGTGT
This sequence comes from Taiozyma odintsovae, assembly GCA_030557705.1. Classification (NCBI taxonomy): domain Eukaryota; kingdom Fungi; phylum Ascomycota; class Saccharomycetes; order Phaffomycetales; family Wickerhamomycetaceae; genus Taiozyma; species Taiozyma odintsovae. Next base: position 370,770 of record JANIVH010000001.1, read on the forward strand.
GAAAAGATTGTGTCCTGGGTATTGAAAAAGATATAAAGAAAGGTAAAAGAACGTCATTATTATCCTTAGCTTAAAGCTAATGGTCAGACCTTGTCCTCAACGGCATCAATGATACTATGCAAATCCCTTAGATGTAATCCGATGACAACAATGGCATCAATGATCAAGAATGCAAATGGTACCCAAGTCATTGACAAAGCTTTACGACCAATGTGAGCCTTGATGATTCCCATACTTGCCACTGAAACCAATTTTTGGCCAGCATCAGTAGCAACGTGAACCCAAATTGAACCTAACCCCCATAATAAAGCCAATGTCGGTGCTAGGATCAGGTTAAACTTGTTGATCAAGTGCTTGAAAGGCAATCCAGGAATCACGATGTAAAACAAAGTAAGGAACAACACTATGGATAAGATAATGGTAGCGATCAAAATGTATGGATGCACAATATCATTTGCAAATTCGGAAGCCAAATTCACCAAGTCCAACGTTGTGGTGGTGGAGTTTGAGTTACTTGTATAGATATCAACGTTACTCAAATTGGTAAAACTATCCAAGTTTGATCTTGAGACACAATTCATATCATCACCAATCTCAACGCAAACGCTCAGATAACCTGCTCTAACATTCATATCCTCATAACCTGTCAAGTTTCTACCTTTGAAAGAGGTCTTGATTAATGGATAGATAGAGGATTCCTTGTCAAAGGAGTATTTGATTAAGTAAGTAGAGTAATAAGTGGCACTATTGTTGTTGCAGCCTAGTAATAGAAAGGAAAGTATGAAAATGGAAATGAATAGCAGTAGTAGCATCATTATACGAGGCATTCTCTTCAATAGGAACAAAGTAGTTGTTAGCATCATCTTGGCTAGAATTTGTATTTGGGGAATTGAACTGGTGAATTCTTCTCATAAGGAAGATACGAAAAGAGAGAGAGTCAAGAGTTTATATAGGTGTTTTCAACTGGAACATGGCTTTTACATACTTATGAAGAACTTGAATCATCTTTGTAATGGTTAAGTTTTATCTTTGTTTCATACTTGACACAAAAATCATGTTCAAGCCTCATGTTGGCCGTACCGGTGAATATGGCACACACCATGAAATATTGTATAGAGAAGGGCTGAAACATAGACTATAACAAGGTTCTGAATTTCTTACTTGTGGTTTGTTTCATCGGTTTGGAGTTGGGCTATGTAGGACAGATATTAGGTCTCAGGAAGAAATCCTTCACAGTCTCGATAAGCCACTGGCAGAGAGAAACTGAAGGCCCACAGGTCAAGTACACTTATTTACTGACAGCACAGATATTCAAACCTTACAAAGTTCACAATAAGGTGAATATAACAAGATCTTTACTGTTAGCCTTATTTTCTTGCACTTTCATCATTTTCATTAGTTTCAGCCTTTAATTTGGTATGAATATAACCAAGTCCGGCGTTACGTCCCAAAGAGGAAACGATCCGAGATCAATATAATTAGTTGCGAAAACTAACCGACTACCGATATCGATTAATTCTATGTCTCTACGATGGTTTAGCGTGTCTTCTTTCATAATGATGAATATTAAGAATATAAATAAGTTCATAAATAGAATAAATACCAGTGTAGTCACCACAAGGAGGCGAACTTAGTCCAAGCTATCATATAATTTTTGCAGGTCATAGTTCTCTCTCCAGTAAGTACCCCATTGTCTGATAGCCACTAAGACACTTGCAGCTACAATGATAATACCTGCTAACATGGAGTACAATGGACCTGTGTTCATGGCTTTGATCAATGGATCTGTGGCAAAGACAGCCACTGTGGAGAAAGTCTGTCTAACTAAATTGTTTAAAGCGATACCTGTGGCACCACGACCTGGTAGTGAATCCACGATATATGTAGTCACGGGACCAATTGTCATCATTGAAGCGTAACCAAATAGTGCAGTACCTATCAGTGGAGTGACCCAGTGTGTATGGAAGTGGAAGCACCAGCCAATGATTAAAAGAGCAATTGGGAATGTAATCACAGCTGTTAAAATGTTGTATGAAATTCTTGATTCTGGAACTGAATAACCGTATTTCTCCTTATACTTACGAAATAGGGCATCAGTCCATCTCCCACCGTAGATGGAGGCAAAGATATAAGTAATGGAATTTGGAATATATGCAAGCCCAACGTATAATGATTTCCAATTGTATGGATCTCTAGCAAATTCATATTCAATGGTCATATTGACAAAATATAAAATTCCAAAAGATACAGCTGAAAATGCAATTGCCAAGAGCACAGGTGGATAACGTAAAAAATAAACTGCTTTTAAAGGTTTGATTAAAAATTCATAAAATCTTGATTTCCAAATTTCTGAGGTTGTCTTTTCAGGTTTACCAATTTGTTCTTCAATTTGTGTTCTTAGTCTTTTTAAATCATTTTCTCTGACTTGAGATAGAAGTTCTGGATCCTGTTCACGACCAGGATTTAACATCTCTGGTACCACAGTGTCCTGAGCACCACCATCGTCTTCATTAAAATCATAAATTGAATTAGTTCGATTTGAAATTCTCGAAGCGATCCTTTCAATCTCTTGCAATTGGTCATTATCATTATCATCATCATAATCATCATAATCATCATCATCATCATCATCATGAGCATCATCACCTTCATTGATTGTCTCTTGATTTGTATTGTTTTCTTCATCATGTTTCCCTCTATTTTTATTTCTTCTCTCAGCGAGAATCTTTGCAATGAATGCCTTATTATCTTGAACTCTTAATGTCTCTGGTAATAGCAATACAATACACACGTCGATAACACCAGCTAAAATGACAGTAAACCATTGAGTTGAACGCCAATTCCAACGAATCAATAACAATGCACCAATGATAGGTGATGCCAATGGTGACATCAATGCCCCTAGATAATATACACCAAGGGCACGACCTCTTCTTTCAGGTAAATATAAATCACTAATTGTACCTGCACCAACTGCTTGTACAGAAGCTGAGCAACCACCTGTTAATACTCTAAATCCAATCAATACTTTTATATTTGGTGAAAGGGCACAACCGATGCAGAAACCCATATAAAGTGTAAATGACACAACATAGATAGATCTTCTTCCAAATTTTTCACTAAATGCTGACCACCATAATGGGAATACACCAAGTGACATTAAATATATACCAACAGAGATATTGATCATCATAGTATCTGTCTTTAAGTCCTGTGTCATATTCCCAATAGCGGGGAACACGATAGATGTACCCATGGGACCTATCATGGATGCAAAGGCAATGATAAATACAATGATATTCTTCATATAATCTGGATAATCTCTAGCATCTTTAAACTCTGGAATCAATGAAAGATTGGGGAGTAAACCTCTACGCTCTTTTCTTGGTCTTTGAAGGGACTTATTATTCAATGATGAAGCCACACTAGTTCTGGATTTTTCTTGGGTCAAGTCATTTGTATTTGAGGCAGCGATGGGTACAGGTAACTGTGTCTCGTGAGAGCTGTTACCCGATGAGAGCGACCTCAGAGACTGGTTATCAGGCATATCCAAATGATGATCAAAGGATCTGAGTATATGCAGAGTGTGTGTGGAGGGCAGATGTGGCAGATATGTTTTACCTATCCTGCGTAATTGGCTTTGCAAATTGGACCCTTTTGGAACATGGTATAGGGCTTTGCTAAGTGTGAATTTATATAGGCTTTATTTATAAAAGAAAATCATTATCGGAAGAATACAGCCGAAATTTTTCAATTAAAGTCGGACCGATTTTAGCTCAATTAGGAAAAGCGCATAAAGAGAAAGTATCTTCACAAAGCTGTAATGACTCCTCTTATTTAACCTCTTATGTAACTAAGTATAGTTATTCTCCCGTTTCTAAGAGATCTGTAGTTGTTCTCTCAGGGTCCAACCCTTTTGTCATGGAGCCTCATTGAATTTTTTCTATTGGTTACTGTGGTTATTAACTTCATCTTAGAGCCTTTAACGGCATTAAAGATTTTTTTTTTTCTTTTTCATACATGGCACCAAATAGTTAAGAAGCTGTCCATAACTTTTCCATTACATTCTTTTCTTCTTGTATCGCATCGTAGCATCCGGTTCATTCCTAAGCCCATTCCACTCAGATCTATTCTCAATCTTGGGTTTGTGATCTTTGTACATTTAAATTTTCACATAGACTTTTCTTCTCAAGATGACTTTAAAACAAAGAAGAGAATCAATTATAATGACCAATGATATATCCATTACTACTTCTATTGAGACCAAGGAAATCGATGTTGATGCACATGATTCATCGCTTCCAGTTGTTAAGATCTTTGGTACTGGTGGTACCATTGCAGCTAAAGCTGATTCTGATTTGAAAACTTCAGGTTATGATGTTGATTTAACCATTGAAGATTTAATAAATTCAGTACCAGGACTTTCAAAAGTTGCCCATTTAAAATATCAACAAGTTGTTAACTTGGATTCAAAGGAATTAAATGCTACACATTTGTTATTATTGCATAGAGAAATCAAAAGATCTTATGAAGAAGAAGGTATTAAAAGATTTGTTATTACTCATGGTACAGATTCTTTAGAAGAAACTGCATTTTTCTTAGAATGTACGTTAAACTATAAGGATATTGTTATTGTTATCACAGGTTCTATGCGTCCTTCATCTTCAATTTCCCCTGATGGGACTTTTAACCTATATCAAGCTGTTGCTGTTGCTGCTAATGACGATTCACAAGGTCGTGGTGTCTTAGTTGTACTTAATGATAGTATCGGTTCTGGATTTTATATTACAAAATCAAATGCTAATACTTTAGATACATTTAAATCTATTGGCCAGGGTTATTTAGGTTCATTTGTCTATGGTCGTTCCCGTTTTTATTTCCCACCATCAAGACCATCAGATTTACACATTGAAATTGATTCACAAAAATTAACAGATAATTTACAATTCTCAACGGATCTAGTCTCTACAAAGAGAAGACATGAATTACCTGAAGTTGTTGTCTTTTATAACGTTCAAGGTTTTAATCCAAAATTAATTGAATTAGCCGTTGAACAAATGGATGTTAAAGCCATTGTCCTAGCTACCTCAGGTGCAGGTTCCTTACCTGATGAAACTAATGAATTTTTAAAATATATTTGGCAAAAATATCATATTCCTGTGGTCTATTCAAAGAGATCTCAAGATGGTTGTGTCACTAAGGAGAATTTACCAAGAATTGATCAAGGTAAACCTTTTGAAGGTGCTATCTCTGGTGGTTATTTAAATCCACAAAAATGTCGTATATTATTACAATTAACTTTATTAAAAGGTTACTCTATAGATCAAATTAAAAAATCTTTTGAAAGTTCCGGTATTCACGGTGGTTGAACCGTCGATTCTTGACTTTATTTCTATTTATTCATATGTTACATCTTTTAATGATTTGTCCTTCTGTTCATATTTTATTGTAGAGATTACTTCATTCTGCCATTTTTAAAAGTGTCATTAAACTTCATGTTTTCATTTAATTTATAATGTAAACAAAAGAATAAAACAATCAAACTTTACCGCCACTGAATTACTTTTAGACTCGATTGCCGATGGACTTGAACATTAACAGGATCTATGGGACAACGTCTAATGGACAACTTAATGTTTCAGTGTCTACGAACTATGTCGCATATGTTGCAAGTGGTGGTGTTGTGGTTTCTAAGATAGACAAAGAGATGGATCAACTTACAGATCAACGATTCTTCTGTGCTACAAATTTTAAAAGTAATACAATTACAAACAGTACACTGAACAGTTATAACCCTTCTGATATTGAGAGGGATCAATACGGTATTCCAAAGCCAGTACAAACAGTATGTGGTAATAATTCCCTGCAGACCCAATTTAAAGATCTATCATTAGTATCACCTCCAAAGCAAACAACCCAACAATCACAAAAGATCAAAACCATTTCATGTGTAGCTATATCCCCTGATGAAAAGTATCTGGCGATTGGTGAATCTGGTACTCAACCACGTATCTTATTGTTCTCACTTGCCCCAGATTCTAATAGTTTCCCATTCTTAAGTATCAATGAACATAACTTTGGTGTACTTGCCTTAAAATTCTCAAAGGATTCAAAACATCTGCTTAGTATAGGTGATACACATGATGGGTTTATCTATTTATGGAAATTAAACGGTTTACAATTGGAAATTATTGGAGCTAATAAATGTACATCACATATAAATGGTGTCTTTTGGATCGATGACACTATAATAACTTTTGGTATAAGACATATAAAGATATGGAAATTTGAAATTTTTGAAAAAAAATCAATGATTCAGGGGAAGAATGTAATCTTGGGTGATTTTATTAATTCAAATTTTATATATTGTACTCAAGGTATTGGTGATGATGATTTTTTATTCTTAAATTCTATAGGGGAAATTACAGGTTATAACATAGGGACAAATTCATTAAGATTAAAATATAAGTTTGACAAGGAGGATAAAACTGGTGTTATATTAAATGATCATACAAATGAACAATTATGGATTGCATCGGATGTTATTAAATTTATACCAATTGAAGAAATTTTACAATCAGAATTAGATTCACCACAATTTGATGGTAATATTGATTCACCTTCCAAAGTGAAATTCATTCCAAAGATAACGTTTATGGAATTACTCAATGAAGAGAGTTTACTCTATGTCACCTCGAGTGAAGATATTAAGATTTATAATATCAAGACTACAGAATCACTTGATTTAATTGATTCTTTATCCAAGAGTAGCAGTGGATTAAAATTAGCATCTAATGGTGAAACGATCAATTGGACTAAAGATGGTATTATCAAGATAATTGACAAAGAGACATTAGATTTACATCGTTTATTAAAGATTGAAATTCCAGAAATTTCAAATAAAGTAATTGAAAATTATATTACAAGTTTAGACTTATCACCATCAGGTGATATCATTGCCGGTGACACATATGGTAATTTAACGATATTTGACTCTCAAGGTCTTGTGAAATATAGTGCCTCTGCACATGAATATAGTGTTAATGATATCAATTATTTCCAAATTAATGGAGTTGAATTTATCGTTTCCATCGCAAGGGATAGAATGATTCAAGTCTTTGCAAGGACAAATATAGAAGATTTTGAAGAAATTGGTAAAGATTGGGATATAATTCAAACATTAGCTGAACATAAAGGTAATTTATTAAAATTAATTTATCATGAGGGTACTATATATGTGAATTCTGCTGATAGATCAATATCTAGTCATAAATTCATTGTTAATGATAAATCATTTGAAATTAAAAAGGATAAAACCATTTCATTAAAATCTACTCCATCTGCTAGCACTATTAAAAATGATGAACTCATTGTTTGTACAATGGATAAACAAATTACAATTTATAATCTTTCAACGTTTGAGACTATTAGAAGTTTGAAATTATACGGTGAAGATAATGAATCATTATTAGTGGACAATATCTTTATAAATAATCAAAATGTTCTTATTTGTTCATGTACCGATAAGAGTGTTAGAGCTTTTGATTATAACAATGGTCGACAATTATCAATGAATTGGGGTCATTCTGAAGCAATTAAATTCTTAGTATCAATATCATCAAATCAAATTATAACATTGAGTAATAGTGGTTGTTTATTTAGTTGGAATTTAACAAATATTGAAACTCAAGAGTCTCAACAAAATGGACCAATTAACAGGTTTGAAGCCACTCCAAAAGTCATTAGAAAGATTAAGAGACAAAATTCAAGTACACCAATTAAAAGAAATATTAATGTCTCACCTACAAATATTAGAACACCAACCACGACAAGATTACAATCCACAAATAGATTAACACCTTCAAGGTTAGCATCCACTACAAAGACAAATTTATCTCCATCCCCAATTAGTTCACCATTAAATTCAAAGACTCAATCAAGAAACATAATTAATAGATCATCACCATCACCAAAGACAACATTACGTAATTCTAATTCAATTATCAATAGAAAAGTTAATAATGAAAATAAATTTGATATAAATGAACTGCTAATGAATTTAAAATCTTTCAAAGATAATTTGAATAGTTATACCCAAGAGGAGATAATTTTAGTGAAGAAAGAAGTTAATGATATATTTCAAGTTGAAGAAAACTTGTTACAAAAATATAACGCTATGATAATGAATGCATTGAAAAAATAATACATATTTTAAAGATGTATATGAAAGATGTATATGAATAAATATGTATTAGCATAAATAAATAATAAATATGTATTTGCATATAACTTTGTATTTGCATATAAATAATAAGGCATTTCATCTTCTAGGTTGAATCGTAGTTGACTCAATTGGATTATCTGAATAAATAATTTTCTTATTTAAACCAGTCTCATTATCATTAATTATACCTCTAATTTCATTAACTTTATCCATAATCTTATTATCAACAGCTTTTACACTGTTATCCCATTTTGAATCAGCTAATTTACCTAATAATTTCAAATTTTTAATTCTTTCTTGTTCAATTAACAACTCCTGAAGACTAGGTCTTGTATCTCTTGTATAACGTAACCATGCCATCCATCTTGGTGGTACTTCACAATCTGTATATTCTCCAAGGTATTGTTTCTTTGTTCTATATTCAACGGCTCTTCGCATTGGTAATGATGATGAGAGTCTAAATTCCCAATATGTATTCCCATCTAAATCATAACCGACAAACCATTTACGACGAAATGGAATCCAACGAAGTGATTTATATCGATGAAATAATTGTTGATTCCATGGTATTAAATTATTAAGTCTATTCATTCTCTGGTCTTAAGTATGGGGTAATAGCAAGTTTTAATTAAAAAACTAAAAAAAACCACCTTATAGTATAATTAAATAACCACAAGATTAATATGAGCCCGAAAGAGCACAAATTGGCATATGTTGCCCCTGAACCTATAAGACTATTAGATCATACAGAGGATAATCCAATAGAGGATGATCATGGTGATAATCATGGACATAATCATACAATTATAACTAAAAATTCAATTATACATCAACATGATGATAATTGGGCAACAAATTGTAAAATTGGTGAATGTACAATTGTGAAAGGTACAAATTCAACAAAATTTGCAGTTTGGAGTGTGGAGATTACAACAACTTCTCATATGACAATGAAACTATTTAAACGTTATTCAGAATTTGATAAACTACGAAAAGATTTATTGTTAGCATTCCCTGATAAAGTTAATTCAATTCCATCATTACCACCAAAGAAGGCATTTGGTAATCTTGAAAATGATTTTTTGATTAAACGTCGTAAAGGTTTAGAATATTTCTTAAGTTGTGTTGTATTAAATCCTGTACTTGGTAGTTCAGATGCTGTAAGGAAATTTGTAACAGTAAGGTAATTAATATAGATTGTAGATACTTGGTTGCAGATACCTGTAGATACTTATACTTGTAGATAGTAATAGTAAATAGTATGTAGTAAATAGTATGTAGTAAATCGTATGTAGTTTGTAGTAGTAAATAGTATGTAGTAAGTGGTAAATACTAAATAGAATAATTTAGAAAAACCGAGAACATTTCTCCTTATCCTAAACAACATCAACACATGAACACAATTAAGGACACTGTGAGCTCTATCCTGGATCCCATATTGGCCAAATGGACCTCACTGGATGAAAAGATTCATTTGTCTTCGGATCTTTATTTAATTCAATACGTTATACGTCGTGCATTGCTCCATGCTATTAACTTAGCAAGAACAAGAAACTCATATTGGTACTTATTTGAGTCTCAAGTTAAATCACATCCACAATCATTGGCACTGATATTCCCACGTCCGCTAAACAACGGTTTTAAAGATGAAAGAGGATTCGAATTGGAACAATTCACTTATCAAGAACTATACGATATCGTTTTAAAGTTATCTGAAATATTGGTACATAGATTCGGTGTAACCAATGGTGACACTGTGGGGATTAATTATACAAATAAACCATTCTTTATATTCTTATGGTTCGCTTTATGGAATATTGGTGCTACACCTGCATTCTTAAATTATAATAACGTGGGAAAACCTTTAGTTCATTGTATTAGTGTTGCTAATATGAAACATGTATTTATTGATCCAGATGTCATTCAAAATGTCCAAGATTCAGAGAAGGACATACAAGAAGCTAACACAGATGTTCAGTTACACTACTTAGATGAAACTAATCTATATAAAGAGATCATTGATCCAAATAGTATTAAATTTAGACAAGATGATCATAAAAGATGTCCAAATGATCCAGACTATGCAACAGCTGCTTTGATTTATACATCAGGTACAACCGGATTACCTAAACCTGCTATAATGTCATGGAGGAAAGCCGGGTTCGGTTCATCTTTATACGGGTTCATTGTTCATATCTCAAGGGATTCAAGAGTCTTTACTTCGATGCCATTATATCATTCAACTGCATCGATGTTAGGTGTTTGTGCCGCTTTTAATCAAGGTGCTGCCATTGTATTAAGTTCAAAATTTAGTACTTCTACAATTTGGACTCAGATTAAGATAACTGAATCGACTCATTTACAATACGTTGGTGAAGTTTGTCGTTATTTATTAAATTCAAAACCTCATAAAGATGAACGAAATCATAAATTAAAAGTTGCATATGGTAATGGACTTCGTTCTGATATTTGGAAAGAATTTAAAGATAGATTTGGTATAACTGCTATAGGTGAATTTTATGCTGCAACTGAATCACCAATTGCATTAACTTCATTTCAAATTGGTGATTATGGTATTGGTGCTTGTAGAAATTATGGGAAATTAATTAATTCAATTTTACAATATCAACAAACAATTATTAAAATGGATCCAGATGATCAATCTATTGAATATAGAGATCCAATTAATAAACTTTGTAAAGTTGCTGATATTGATGAACCTGGTGAATTAATAATGAATTTATTCTATTCTAAAAATCCAAAGAAAATGTTTCAAGGTTATTTGGGAAATGAAAAGGAAACTGAATCAAAGATTATCAGAAACGTTTTCAGAAAAGGTGACGCATGGTACCGGTCCGGTGATTTATTAAAACAAGATTCTAATGGACTTTGGTATTTTGTTGATAGATTAGGTGATACATTCCGTTGGAAATCTGAAAATGTTAGTGCAACTGAAGTTGAAAATCAAATATTGGTGGTTGAAGGTGTTAAACAAGTTGTTGTTGTTGGTGTTAAAGTTCCAAATCATGAAGGTCGTGCAGGTTTTGCAATTATTGAATTGAAAGAAAATTTCAATAATGATAATATACTTAATGGTCTTTTAAACAAAGTTGAATTACCTAAGTATGCAATTCCAATCTTTATTAAATTTGTTCCAAAGATAGAGAGTAGTGATAATTATAAAATTCCAAAGAAGCAATATAGAAATCAAATATTACCATTAGGTGAAAATGGTGATGAAACTATATATTGGTTAAAAAATGGTCAATATACCAAATTAACAAATGATGATTGGGATACTATTGTTAAAGGTCAAGCAAAGATCTGATTGGGATATTATTATTAAAGGTCCAAAGATCTGAGTACAAGTATAAGTCATGCTGTTGTATAGCGGTGTTCTATGAAATAAAGTTATTCGTTTATAATATATCATAATCTAGCATTAAATCATGACCAATATTGTATCGTTATATGGTATAAATATCTTCCTAAAAGACCAAATATAACAGGGACACTAAAAATTTTAATAAAATCAAGTTTACTGGTTGTTAAAGTAGTTTCAACAACGTTTAAATCCTTGGAATTTTCATTAACAAATGTTCCCTTTGCATAATAACGATCCAATAATTCATCTTTTTCTGTCCATATCTTGAATAACCAATCTTCAAATATCTTTGCATCTTTAATCTCTTCTTCTTCGTTATCATAATTTAATTTGCCAATTGGAATTTCATCAATCTTAAATGTCCTTATATGAATTTCCACAATATCTGGATTTTTACCTTCTAAAAACACTTTCTCTAATTTATAAATATCTTGACCATATTCATTTGGTTTAACTCCACTATAACCCACAGTGACATCATATATTTCATCCAATGAATCTTGTAATTTTAATAAAGAGAATCTTAAACCTGTAGTCTTTGGTAATAAAACATGTTTAAAAGGTTTTTTACCAACTTTTTCAGCATAGATCTCAGTTTTAACACGAGTATTATCACTTAAATTTGTTCCCTCTGGGAAAATAATCAATGAATATGGCCAAGTCTTAGTCTTATCAACCCCTTGAGGCCATTGACCATTAGAATCAATTTCATAACCTGAAGCTGGTCCTTTACCTCTTGCATTTGCATCAATTCTTGAAAGTTGAGTACCCATTGTTAATTTATCCTTAATCCATTTTCTTGATAAAAATATAAAATCATAATTTTGCATACCATAACCTAATAATGGTATCTTTCTTAATGAATCTTTTAAAATGATATAAACAAATCCACCTAAATCTGCTGTATATGTAAACCACCATAAAAATACCCAATCTGTATAAATTTGATGATTTGCAAATATTATTGTATTGGATGGAATTGAAGATTTTAAACGACCTTTTGAATCGATATAAACTTTTGAATTTGATAAATCTGATGATATAAATCTTATATGAACCGGATTTCTAGAGACAAAAGATATTAAACTTGAAAGTAAAACAATGAAATGTGTCTTTGTATTTGCAAACCATGCATTTAATAATTCTTTATTACCAAAACTTAATAAAATCCCTAATGTTTGAGAAACCAGTATGGAAAGTACACCAATTATAAATATCACAATGGAGATCAATGTCTTTGCTATACCAATGATCAGTTGAATTGCCATTATGTGTGTGCTTTAAATTGTGGTAAATTGCCACTGTTTTAAATTTATTGATTAGTAAATTTGTATTTTTTTGTCACATTAATTTCCCCTTATACATAATTACATCAGCAAAAATCCGATTAACCCAATAATTGATAATTGATAGAGATGAATAGAGTATTAATTAGTTTATAATTGATAATTGATTAAGAAGAGAACAAAGGGTAAGATTAGTTCATAAAACATATATTAGGCATTAAACATTAGAATAAATAAACAATATTATATAAAAATAGTCTTATACAGATGATAATAATCCAGTTTGTAATTCAATATCATTAGAATTTAACTTCTTCTTCTTATTCAATAATAATTTGACACTCTTCTTAAAATTCCAATTACGATTTCTCTTTGGTATATTAATTGATTCACCCGATTCTAAATCATAATTATCAACAATATTCAAATCATAATCATTTAAATTTCTTGGTTTCCAAAATTTTAATAACAAAGAACTTAATACAACACTAACTGAACTAAAAGCCATTGCTAAACCTGCAAACATTGGACTTAATTGAACACCCCATGGAATTAATATCCCCATTGCAATTGGAACCATTGTTAAATTATAAACACTTGACCAGAAAAAATTCCATTTAATTCTATTCAAGGTCATTTGTGAAATATCAATAGCATTTAAAACATTTTGTAAAGTTGCATTTTCTTTAGCATTTGACATTTGTGAATTTGATCCATTCATAATAACTATATCTGCTGCATCAATTGAAATATCTGTACCTGATGCAATAGCAATACCTAAATCAGCTTTTGCTAAAGCAGGTGAATCATTTAATCCATCACCAATAAATGCAACTTTTAAACCTTTTGATTCTTGAAATTCAGAAACTAATTGTTCTTTACCATATGGTGATATTTCTGCATAAACATTTTTGAAAGGGATACCAACTTCATTTGCAATTTTATTTGCAGATTTTAATGAATCTCCTGTAACCATTGCAATTTCATAACCTTGTGATCTTAAATATGAAATAACTTGTTTTGAATCAGGTTTTGCAATATCTTTTAATTCTAAATAACCAATATATTGACCATTAATAGCAATATGTGTTAATGTAAAATCTGAATTAATTTTTAAAGATTTAAAAATTGGATCATTTTGTAAGAAAAATTCATTAAACATCTTTAAATTACCAATTTGAACCAAGAATTTTTCTCCATTTATTTCAAATGAGCCTGATAAACCTTTCCCAATTAGGACTTCAAAATCCGTAACCATTAAATCTTGATAATCTTCACCTAAAGTCTTTTTAACAAAATCAACAATGGCTAAACCAATTGGATGTTCAGATTTATTCTCAAGGGATCCAATGAATTTTAAAACCAAATCTTTATTGAAATTTTTATTCAATAGATGTTCACCACTAACACTCATCTCTCCAAGGGTTAAAGTACCAGTTTTATCAAATAATAAAACATCAATATCATTACAAACTTCTAAAACTGATCCACCTTTAATTAAAACACCATGATTAGCACCAACACCTGTACCAACCATAATAGCAGTCGGTGCTGCTAACCCCAATGCACAAGGACAAGCAACGACAATAACACTTATAGCTATATTCAAACAAACAAATAATTTACCATTCTTAGTTAAAAAAATAGCTGGTGGATTTGACAGGGCATAACAAAGTACAATCCAACAAATGAAAGTAATAAGGGCAAGTACCAAAATAGTTGGAACAAATATAGATGCAATATAATCAGCATAAGATTGAATTGGAGCTTTTTGTAATTGAGCTAATTTAACTAATTTTATAATCTTTGATAATTGTGAATTTTCTGAAGTTGTCTTAATTTGAACATATAAATGACCTGGACCATTTATTGATCCACCATAGACAGTATCATTAATTTTTTTATAAATTGGTAAAGATTCACCAGTTAATAAAGATTCATCAATTTCTGATTCACCATAGATAATAATCCCATCTGCAGGTAATTTTTCACCTGGTTTAACAGAAACAATATCATTAATTTGTAAATAATTAATCTTAATACAAATTGTATTACCAGGTTGTTCTTTTGTAAAATATTGTGGATTTTCAATAATTGTACATTCTGTTGAAGTTAAACTTAATAATTTTGATAATGATGATGAAGTTTCAGATTTAGCTTTACTTTCCATCCATTTCCCTAATGAAACAAAATTCATTAATAATACAGCAGTTTCAAATAATGTATGTGGTGGATGATCAGTATTATTTTGGAAAAAAGTAACAAATATTGTTAAAATTGAAAAATAATATGAAATGTTTGTTGAAATGAATATTAATAAATCCATTGTACCTGAACCATGTTTTAATGAATTTAAGGCATTTTTAAAGAAAACTGAACCAACTGTAAATTGCATATGAGTTGAAATTAATAATTCTAATAAAGAATTTAAATAAAGTCCATGAAATAGATGAATACTTATTGAATCACCTGTAAATAAAGGATAAAGATGATCAATAGCAAACATTGGAAATCCAACAATACCTGTTTTGATAAAATTTGATTTCCAAAATTTAATTTCATCTTTTTTTTGTAATGAATTTAATTGTTGATTTGATTGTTCAATTAATGATTGTGGTTCAGCTTTAAAACCTAAATCTTTAAATTTTTGTACTAATCCTCTTACACCAATAATTTGTGGATCATATTTAACTGTTAATAAAGTCTCTGTGAAAGTTGAAGATTTAACACCAATGATATCATTAATTTGAGTTAATAATGAGTCAATATTTTCATCATAAATATTGAATCTTGTTGTTTCAAAATCAGATTTTTTTAAATCATTTGATTCAATAAATTTACTTGATTCTAAAATTTCTGCATCAAATCCACAATCTTCAATAGTTTCTTTTATAAGTTCAGGTTTAAATTTTGAAGAATGTTTAACAATAGCTTGTTCTGTTAATAATGAAACTTGACAATTTTCAATTAAAGGGTTATCCATAAGGACATTATGAATTGATGAAGTACAAGCACCACAAGTCATACCTTTAACATTAATAATAGTTTGTAATATCGTATCATCAATAGATTGATCCATAGGTTGAGACTCAATTAACGATGCGTCAAATCCACAATCATCAATCATTTCAATAATCTTATCAGTTGATATCTGTTCAATATCATGTTTAATATTTGCTTCTTCAGTGATTAAACTTATATCAAATTTTAAAACCTTTGGTTCAATTTGATTTTTAATTGAATTTGTACAATTTGAACAAGTCATTCCATTAATCTTAAATTTTGATTGATAAATTGATTGATGATATTCTTTACTTATAATTAATTCAGCATCGAATCCACAATCTTCAATTAATTCTTTAATTGAATTTACATTTATTGAATCATCATGTTCCACAATAGCTTCTTCTGTTATAAGTGATACATCAACATTATTAATCCCCTTTGTCTGTTGAAGTTGTGATTTAATAGAATTTGAACAATTTGAACATGTCATACCTTTGATGGCAAATGTTGTTAAAATCATGATTAAATTGATAATGAGGCTTATTCGGGATCAAATTAAACCTCTTTCTTAGAGAACAAACAAAACACAAACAAAACACAAACAAATTCCAAACAAATTCCAAACAAATCCACAAACAAATCCACAAACAATTCAAGAATATTTAAATGATTAATTTCTTCAGCGGCAAAAATTTGTTGATTTGTTTCTGGTTAAATTTAATTTTATTAATAATTAAAATAAGCTTTTAATTAAGGTGTTTTTTATAATTAAGTGACCATACAGAAAATGACAGAATTTTTTTTTTTAGTTTAAAAAAGATTATGTATGCAATTATGTAAGCAATCTTTTAATCTTTAAGATCAATTATGTAAGCAAATCTTTACGATCTATTATGTAAGCAAATCTTTGAATTAAATTATGTAAGCAAATCTTTTATGATTATATAATCAAATGCCAATGATTATATTAAAGGTTAAATCGGTTAAATACAAATAAATAAATGAATAATAATATTTTATAACTTTTATAGAATAATATTTATATTTATAGCAATCTTTATAATAATAATGAATAATAATCTTTAGTGAATAAATGAATAATAATCATAATTTTGGTTTATCAGTAAATTTTGTCAAAATTTCAAATACTTCATCAGCTGCCTCTGAAATAAAATGAGCTAAATCTTCTGAATTATTACCTGATGATCTTCTTGTACAAATATTAAAATGTAAATAATCATCAGTTATTGAATAACCAATACCATAACCAATTGGATTAACTTCACTGAACCCCCAAGCATCCAAGAAATTTGATGATAATTGTGAAGTTGAAATTAACCAAGTTTGTGAATAATTAAAAATTTCATCATTAAATAGGGCATGTTGATTTTCATTTGATTCTAATTGTAATTTTAAACCTAAGAAATGACGATCAACACCTAAACCATTTATAGCTGCCTTAGTATATTCAACATGTTGATTTATAGTATTATGTAAATCTTTAAATCTTTGATCATTTGAAATATTTGGATTTTCCCAATTTTTAACAAATTTTAAACATTCTTCAGAAACTGATCTTGTAACTTCAGTTCTACCTCTAAAAAATTTTCTTGTTGCACTTGCTTCATATGTTGGCCATAGAAATTTATTTTGTTTATAAAAACCTAATTGAATTATTGATTGAATTAAAGCATCTGGTGAAGTTTTAAAATTTTTAATTGATCTTTTAGCAAATTTTTGATAATGTAATACTTTAACATGATGATTATCAATTTGATTTTTCAAACCAATTTTAGCATCATTAATCGCATTGTTAACTTTTGGTGTAATTTCAAAATTTAAGATAGTTGGTTCAATTGGTAATGAATCATTAAAATTTAAATTTAATGAATTTTTAAATTCATTTAAATTTAATTTTGTTAATTCTCTTGCAACAAATTCATTCAAAACTAAAGTTGGTGAACCATCCATCTTTGAATGTTCACCTAAGAACCCTAAATAACCATTTTTAGCAATGAAAAATTCAACTGATTTATCAAAGAATCTATTTTCACCATTACCATGCCAAGCATAATGAGCACGATCTTCATAAGTCACAGGTAAATCCTCATCTAGAGCGATGAAAAATGTTGCTCTTGCTAAAGTATCTAATGATTCTTTATTAACTTGAGAAATTTTTAATTCTTTATAAATTTCATAATAATCATCTCTTGGTAATGAAGTTAAAATACCAATTGATTTATCATTTTTAGGTTTTGAATAACCTAATTGTTGAATTTTTAATAATTGTTTTAAGATAATATCATTCGAAAATCTTTCACCACTTATTTGATCATGAGTAAATAATTTAAAGAAATAATTATTAACTGCAACAATAATAAATTGATTTTCAATTGCATTATTATCATGGAAAATATTTGAATCTTGACCAGGTTTTTCAGGGTATCTAACTGTATTAAACATCCATTTGAAAGATTCCATACAAAAAGCAGCACCATTTTTCAATTGATCAGGTGGTAATGATTCATTTTTTAATAATTCAGCAAATGTAATAACTTTATCAATAACTGCAACTGCTTTAAATAATTGATTTTTATCTAATTCTTGTTGTTCCCTTGGTAAATTTTTATGACCAAAAAAATATGAAACAAATGGAACAATTGGATCACGATATTGTAAATAAGCATAATTATCCCAATAATTTTCTGATAACCAATTTCTTGAATTTGATTGTAAATTTAATAACCTTTTTTGTAAATCTTTACCTTGAGTTGCAAAAAAATCATCAACTAATTCTTTATGTTTCTGATATTGTTCTTCATTTGAAACATATGGTTTAATTGATTTTAAATAACGTGCTTTTGTTTGTTCAATTGTTGGTACAGGTAATGAAGGTAATGAATCCTGAAACTTAAATGTTTCACCTTTAAATGATTTTGCACTTGTAGTGAAATTTCTTGTCATTCTCTTTAGCATAATTTGTAATTGTATAAAGTAATTGGATATACTTTAATTTAAATTATGATTCAGGGATTAATTATATTTATATTAAAAATTCAATTGGTCATTTAAACCTTTTTATAATTAAATGCTCATTAATTTATCATTAATGTGGGGCGCACAAGAGGAACAAAAATTCGCGAATCTTTTATTATTCAGTTATAATTTATTAATTATTCACCGAGGTTTAAGAAATTATGCCGAGGTCGGTTATTACTTATACTTATACTATACTTATACCACCTAGCTATAGTTATAGTTTATACCTGTAGCTATAACAGATAACTAGTATCTATATCTATATATAAGGTTCTAGTCTATCAATTGATATCAGATGATCTAGATTAATATCTCTTATTGTATAGTCTTTCTATATCCTTCTATGTATCTTTAGTCTTTCCAATATAATCAATAATCTTTAGGAATCATCACGTGATCTTAAGTAAGGATTAAAAAATCATTTTAATACCCAATTTTGGAAAGTATCTACATTAGGTAATTACAAAGATACATCACTATAGTTAATCAATTATTGAATTTATAATATTTAATATCTTTCATGGAGTTAATTAATATTAGACAACAGGAGATTGATCATCAGTAATAAAATATATCATATTATAATTTCAACTCATAAAACATATTAGATATCCGCATAATTAATAATCATTTATTTATTATTGATTTAGAACTAATTCACTGAAAAGAGTTTTATTATATGTGAATTTATGGGTATTGTATTTAGTTAATTAAATGAATTCTATATAACAAAGCAATTATGGGAAAATCATTGAAACATTTAAATGGAAATTTTATCTAAGATTTCAATGTTTCAAATCAATTAAATTTATTTATAACTTGAGTAATTTTAATCATTATATCCTTGGTATTAATTTATTGATTGATATGATATCAAATTCTTGAATTTGATAAATGATTAAGGATATTATTAATGAATTAGATTCAAATTATATCAATTTGATCCTAATCTATTACCTTTACCTTTAAAACTTTTTGAACCAATTGAAAAACCTGAGGTCTTTGATAAATTTTCATTAATTGAAGTTGGTCCATTTAAAGTATTAACTTTTTTTGAATTCTTTATTGGTTTTATCACAAGGTTTCTACCTGTGAAAAATTCAATAATTTTTCTAAACCAATTTGGTGCACGTAAATAACCATCATGAATTTCATTCATTGTATCAATTGTACCAACTCTATTTGAATTTTGATGTCTAATAACATTGATCCCTAAAGTTTCTTTTAAATAAGAATATAATGGCCCCAATGATTTTGATTCAATACAAGCATATAAATATGCTGCTGTAATACCTGATAATACAATTAAAAATTCAAATCCACCATTAAAGAATAATGCAAATCCAAGAACCATTATAGGTAAATTTGATGCCTTTATTGGTAAAAAATATAAATTTACATCTTTTGAACGATTTGATCTTGACCAAGTATATGTTAATGCACCTTCTAAAGATCTTGCTAAACTTATAGCATTTAAACACCAACCTAATATTATAATAATTGGTAAAACTAATGCATAATAAAATAAATAATCTGAAATATCATTAAAGAATTTATTTTCTTCTAAACCACGTGAATATGAATAAAGTGCATAAATTTCAAATGCTCCAGATAATTGATCACTAACAATGAATAATGATGTTAAAAGTCTCCAAATTTGCCAATCATTTATAATTTTTGAATTTAACATAAATGAATCCTTAGAAATTAAACTTAATTTATCTAAACCAAGTATAATTATTGGTATAATTACAATAAACTTGGTTATTGTAGGGATCCCTTTTATAAAATTATTCATATCAGACATGATTAGTGTTAAATTGTTATTGATTAAGTGTCAAATTTAAAAGTTTATTAATTTATAATTCGCGATTTTTTATTTACTACTATTAATATTACTATTGCTATACTATAACTATTACTATTACATTAATATTACTATTAACTTTAATATTACTATATCAATCAATCAATTAACATTAACTGTTGATAGTAAGTACTGATTATTATCAACAACATATTTAAGTAATATTAACTATTAACTACTATCTATTCTATAAATATACTTCTCGGCCGATAAAACCAAATAAGAATAAAACTAATAGATCAACAATTGATAAACAATTGATAAACAATTGATAAACAATTAAATATAATCAGTTATAATAAATTATAATAAGTACCAATTAAGTAATTATATAACTGTATTAATTAATGCTTAAGATACTATAATGCTATAACTACTAATTATATAATAATACCACGTTCCTATACATAACCCCACATATTTCTAGAAATTTCTACACGTTTTTAATTGGTTCACGTTTTAATTAATTTGTCTAATTAATTTGTACTAAATGTTTATAGTTATTAGTGCTGTGTCTATAAATCACTTTAATTGGTTATAAATTACAGTGTTATTAAATAATATATTAATAGTATAAGTTTGACATGTGATTACGAGAGAAAATAATAGCAATTCTTGGTAATTTTAAAATCTTGGTAACTGGGCATTACTTATATTCATTATGTTTATGTATTCATTATTCTCTATTCATTCTCTATTTTCTATTCTCTATTCTCTATCCTCCATGTATTCTCTATTATTCCACGTGTTTGATAAGAAATACAGTTGCATTTAATGAAATATGCATATTGTAAATTGAGAAAATATCTGAAATTTATATAAATAGAGATCCCCGTTCTCATTTATATAATAAAATGTACTGTCTCTATATCTATTCTATATCTATACTACGATATCTATCTATATCTATACTATAGCTATATCTATATCTATATCTACATACTTATAGCTATATCTATCAACATGACTGATGCTTTAAGGGATATACCAAAATCTTTTAATGATTTTGCAACAGGTTGGATCCCTCGTGCTCAAAAGGAAATTACACTAAATAAAGGTGATAGAGAAGATCAAGAATCTGAAGAACATTATAAAGAACGTATTAGATTAGCTTCAAAAGCTGGTAAATTTAAAAAATATTTACCAATTATAACAACAGGTGCAGGACTTTTCTCTGATGGTTATGTTAATAATTCAATTGGTGTAGTTTCAACATGTTTATCAATTTTATACCCAAAAGAATATAAAGATTCAAGTGCAATTCAAAATGTTACCTCTATAGCATTTGCAGGTACTGTTGTTGGTCAATTATCTTTTGGTTATATTGCAGATTATCATTCAAGAAAACAAGCAATGCTTTGGGGTACAATAATTTTAATTATAATGACAATACTTTGTTCAGGGGTTTGGGGTAAAAATTCTAAAGATATTAATGGTATGTTAACTGCATTAACCGTTTATAGATTCTTCTTAGGGATCGGTATAGGTTCTGAATATCCAGCAGGTTCAACCGCTTGTGCAGAAGCCTCTTCACTATTGCCTCCAGGTAAAAGAAATCGTTGGTTTGTTTGGTTTACAAATTTTATGATTGATTCAGGTTTTGTCATTTCAGCTTTTGTTCCAATGGTTCTCCTTTGGATTTGTACACCTGATCATTTAACTCCAGTTTGGAGAGTTACTTTAGGAATTGGTGCAATTCCACCAATTAGTTTATTCATATTACGTATTTATTATACAGAAGGTGAAACTTTTAAGAAGACAAGATTTAATAAAGTTATTAAAGTTCCATATTTTGCTATTTTAAAATTTTATTGGTTAAGATTAACTGTGGTTTCATTAATTTGGTTTATTTATGATTTAAGTGCCTATTCGTTTGGTTTATTTTCTTCATATGTTATTGCAGACTTGTATGATTCAAATGATCTGTATAAGACATTTGGTTGGAACGTTGTATTAAATTTATTTTATATACCTGGTGCATTTTTAGGTGCAATTGCAGCAGATTATATTGGTCCAAGATTAACTTTAGTAATTGGTGTAACTTTACAATCTTTATTAGGTTTTGCAATGGCTGCAAGATTTGAAGATTTACAAAAATCTGTGGCAGGATTTGTTGTTACATATGGTATATTTATGTCATTGGGAGAATTTGGTCCTGGTGATAATATTGGTTTATTAGCTTCTAAAACATCATGTACCCCTGTAAGGGGACAATATTATGGTTTAGCTGCAGCAATTGGTAAAGTTGGTGCATTTATTGGTACTTATGTATTTAAACCTTTAACTACAAAACATGGATTAAAATCTGCTTGGTGGTTAGGTGCTTCATTAGGTTTATTTTCTGCATTTTTAGGATTATTTTTATTACCACCAGTTGATCAAAATGCAATGCAAGAAGAAGATGCAAAATTTTTAGAATATCTTGAATCAACAGGATTTGATATAAGTCAATTAGGTTTTAATGATTCAGAAAGTTTTGATTCCGAGAGTTATCAAAAAAATGAATCAAATATTATTGATAATAAACTTTCTGATCTTGATAGTGTTAAAAAGAATTGATTACTATGGATTTGATATATATGTATTTGTTAGAAGTTGTAGTTAAGACCATTATTTATTCCCAAAATTTATCATTAGGACCTGATTCTAATAATCTAATCATTATAGATTTTTCATATTTCTTGGGATCTTTATACCAACCACTGATAATATCATCCCTTGAAGGGAAATATAAATTTGGATAACCTTTTGAATCAATTAAATAATCTTCATGTAATGGTAATTTTGTACCTATCCATGAAGAATATTCAGTATGATCTTTTAAAACATCACCACTATTTGGATGTACTAAAACTGATAATGAACCATGATTAATTTGAATCCTATAAAAGTTAATATTAAACTTATTTAAATCATCAATATACATACCATGATAAAAACGTTACAAATGCTTGAGGGTTATCAGTATCAATTTCAAAGAATGAAGTTATATGTGGACCTGTAACAAATTCATCTCTTAGAACTTTAATTATAAATATATCTTGGTCAATTAAATTTTGAAATGTACTAAAGATCTTATTCTTTAATTCAATTGCTTCATTTTTTGAGTCTTTATGTCTTGAATGATAATAAATATGGAAATCATATGATTTTATTGGTGGGAAGAATGTCATGTTGTTGTAGATAAAGTTATTGTTGATAAGGGGAAATTAAAATTACCTGTGATAAATTACTATGATTAAAAGATCTGAGTCTATTGATAATGAAATAAGTAATTTATAATCTAATAACTCTCAATTTGATTAATCTTCATCAGGTTATAACTTCGGAAAAAGGTAAAAAAAGGTAAAAAAAGGTAAAACACGGAGAAATTAATAAATTAACTCAATTTAATAAAGAATCATTAACATATGAAAATGATGGATAGAAATCAACTCTCTGCTGATGATTTAGATAAGAAATATAAGAGAAATTATAAAGCTTGTTTAAATTGCAGAACGAGAAAAGTTAAATGTGATCTTGGTTCAGTTGATGAACCTACACCACCTTGTGTTCGTTGTAAAAGGGAAAGAAAAGAATGTGTATTTGCAGATTCACGTCGTGGTGGTTCAAATGCTGGTACAAGAAAGAGGAAAATTGATGATGAAGAAAGTCTTTCACCTGAGGTTCAACAACCTCAACGTCAATATCAATCAAATTCATCAATATTACCACCATTATTTAATGATATCCCACAAATACCATCAATTCATAATCAAAATATTCAATTTCCTCAACCAAATATGTCTGCCTATAGAGATTCAGTAAATTTACCTCCACCAAATCAATCACAATCTCAACGTAATCAATCGGTTTCATTGGAATCACGTACAAATCATTCATCTCCAAATATTGAACAAGAAAATCAAATTCCACCTCCAAGACCTTCAGAATTTGCAACAATGCAAGGTGCTTTAGTATTTTTAGCAAGAGCAGCTGGTACTATTGCAAAAGCTGATGATCGTGATAAATTAAATGCAAGAGAAATTCATGAAAGATTAGAAAACCAAAGTTCAAACTCACCATCTGCAAAAAATTCTCCAATGATTCAAACTGTTGATTCAAGACAAAATTCAACTTCTGAATATGAATTTGCTCCATTAATTAGACCTCAGGGGAAAACTCCAACAAGTTTACCACCTGTTGAAAATGTTTCAAGTGTTCATCCATTACCAACAAAGAAATTATCAGAAATTCCATATATTGGTGAAGATAAAATGTTAACCGAATCTGAAGCTGAATATTTAATTAATTTATTCTTTTTAACAATGCACCCCTTTTTCCCTCATATCCCTCAACAATTACATTCACCACAAGTACTCGCAGGTTATCCAATTTTACTTTGTTCAATCCTTACAATATCTGCACGTTATCATGGATTTGAAAATGATTCAATGGGTCAAGTTAATAAAAATTCAAGAAACATTCAATTACATGAAAGGTTATGGATTTATTGTCAAAGATTAATTTCACAAACGGTTTGGGCAGAGGCTTCAACTCGTTCTATTGGTACAGCGTTAGCATTTTTATTATTTACCGAATGGAATCCAAGAGCAATTCATTGGAGATGGTCAGATTATGCAAATGATCCAGTACTTAATGATGAAATAAATCAAGAAACTATTTCAAAACCCACTTCAGAAAATGAAGAAGGTCTTGCCGGTTTAACTGCAATGAGAAGATCTGATCGTATGGCTTGGATGCTTGTTGGTACAAGTGTAAGATTGTCTCAAGATATGGGATTTATCACGGAGTCTCCAGAGATCTTTGTTGCAACTCATATTGCAGAGACTACAACTGCAATGAATCTGGGTCAAAGAAGTATGTTATCCCAATCATTAGGTGAAGTTAACTTGGATAAAGAATCTGATGATGATATTAGTGGTACAAAGAAATATCAATATGATGAATTTATATTAAGTATGGATGAAGAAACAATGAGACGTCGTTCATTACAGAAAAAACAACTTAAATTTACATTTAGTCAAAAGGCAAAATTAGAATTATTAAAAATAATGTCATTAGCATATGAAACTATTTATTGTGGGAATTATCAAATTGATGGTATGAATCCAAGACAAAATTTAACTGTATTATCAGTTTTATCACCATTAATTGAAAATTGGTATAAAACATATAAGAAACTTTTAAAACCTTCAAATCCAAAAAATTTTAATCATCATTGTAATTTAAAGAATGCTTCAAATCCAAAACATGTTCAAGAAATAACAAAACAAATGGATAAAGAATCAACTATTT
The DNA here is from genome assembly GCA_030557705.1 of Taiozyma odintsovae. Classification (NCBI taxonomy): domain Eukaryota; kingdom Fungi; phylum Ascomycota; class Saccharomycetes; order Phaffomycetales; family Wickerhamomycetaceae; genus Taiozyma; species Taiozyma odintsovae. Next base: position 396,875 of record JANIVH010000001.1, read on the forward strand.
GTGATTATTATTATTGTCAATTATATATTTATTCATTAGCTTTAAGTTTTGGTAATCCATTAAATACAAATGTTACAGATGCTGCTAAACCTTTAAACAATATTAGACTTGATGAAATTTCAAAAGCATCAAAATATGTTGAATTAGCATATAATGCAGCAAAGGAAATTTTAAATTCATCAATAAGAGTTCATAAATTAAAAATGTTAAAATATATGTCAGTTCGTTGGGTTACAAAAATTGTTCGTTCTGTTGCATTTATTGTTAAATGTTTTTTAACTTTAACAAATAATAATAAACAACAAGCAACTGATATTTCACAAGTTTTGAATCCTCAAACCTCGGCTATATTAACATTATCTATTATTCCAACTGAAGATATTTTACAAACCATTCAAAAGACTGCTATTGTCCTTAGAGAAGCTTCACCTGATGAATTACATCTTTGTACAAGATATTCAACTATATTGATGTATCTATGTTCAGAAATGAAATATCGTTCAAAACTTTCAACAAATCCACCATCAATGACAAAACTTGATTCAAGTGATGGTGAAGATGAAGAAACAGATCAACAGCAGCAGCAGCAACAACATCAACAACAACAACAACAACAACAGCAACAACAACAACAACAACAACAACAACAACAGCAGCAACAGCAGCAACAACCGTTCACTTCACAATTTCAACAATCACAATTCCCATATGATCAAAACAATAGTTACTTATCTACTCAATCAAATATGTCTTATCCAACAGGTAGAGACCCATCACAACCATTACCTGATGCAGTTATTGATTGGTTTTTAAAAAATGATGAATCTATTGGTTTAGATTTTGTTGAACCTTGGACTGAGATGTTAGAACAACAATTAGATAAACAAAAAACCACTGAATGATTATCTACGATTATATAACTTCAATTAAAGTTATAATTTTCTTTATTCATTATATAGTTAGTCGTAAGTTCGTGGGTCGTTAGTTAGGTGAATTATATGTTATTCCTTCACTTTATAAGAGTCTAATTCAATTCACATGACAATGCATGACTTGTCGCTTAATTGTTTCTGTTTCCTCTTCAATCTGAGTCTTTTAGAATGTACACCCATAGGTTCTGATCTAGATTTTGTTATACCTTGATATGTTGAATCAGGTCTATGAATCATAAATTCAGAATGAATTGAATGATGACCAACGTAAGTCTTTAATGTTGACGTTTTTGATAAGAAATTAATTGGGGTAGTGTTACCAGTGTGATTTGTAAGCATGGGTTTAGTAGAGTCTGTACCATTAAATTTCATAACCATCAAATCATCATCCTCGTCAATACTTTCTTGATCCGATGAAAGATCATAAATTTCTTTAGCTTCTAAAGAATAGAACAGGATCTTTAAATGACCTTCATAATCAAATATCTCTGAAATTTTTAATAATTCTAAATTTCCTAATGAAAAACTTGAATCATATAATAACCAATCATCATTTGATTCTTCATCACTTAATTGTCTTATAGCTGTTTTTAATTCACCATTTTGAACGTCTTTCAATAAAATCGTTTTCAATATCAAACTGAAAGATGAATCGATATCACTTGAAATCGTACTAATATGAGTTGGTAACGGTTGAAGTTCACTTAATTGTTCTGAGATCTCTGATGATGCTATTGATGATTCACTATAAATGGATTGACATTTGAATTTGGTATAATTTTGGGTATGTTCATCATAATTACTTGGGTCCATTCTATCAATACGTTTTAATGAAATCCCTAAAGATTCAGTGGTATCTTCATTTGACATTAAAGATGAATCAATATCTTCATCTTCAAATTCATTAGTTCGTTTCATCAATGATGGTACATAATTTGGATCTCCACTAATAAAACTTTCCATATCATCTTGAACCAGACTTTGTTCATTTTTATCAAGTGTATTTGTACTTATCGCGTTCTCGTCTTTAACTAAGATTATACTTGATTGTAATTTTTGAATTTGACCCATATGTGTTATTGTAACGTTATGATTATCATTATCATTAAAAAATTTGGATAGAACATCTATAAGGAAATGTGGATATCTATGTACATTTTCTGTGGGTAATACAAGTATAAATAGATTAGAATTATAATCTTGAGCATAGTTACCAATAAATTGATCTAATTTTCGAAGATTTATAACATTCTTTGTTATACTTTCAAAATTTCCCTCATTGATATTGATTAAGAACCATTCCCAAAGAACACTATATTCCTTTTCCTGGGTTTCAGAGAGGTTTTCATATTTGAAAGTGGGCATTGTTTAATACTTTAAAACACATTTAATTCTTTATTAAGAATAGAAACATTTATTTGTGCCCTTTAAATTCATAATATGAGGTATTTTTAATGGTTAATGCACTGTTTTGAATATAACCACATTAAAATTAATAATGGCACAGTTTTTCCGCGTTAATTTAAATTTTAAACTTGGCATAATCTTGAGTCGAGGCTAAAAAGTCCTAAAAGGGTAAATGGGGATAAACGACAGTGGAACCACAAGTGGAACCACTTATTGTTTTACTATAGTGATATAGTGATAATATATAGTGATATAGTGATAATATATAGTGATATAGTGATAATATATAGTGATATAGTGATAATATATAGTGATATAGTGATATAGTGATATAGTGATATAGTGATATAGTGATATAGTGATATAGTGATAATATATAGTGATATAGTGATATAGTGATAATATATAGTGATATAGTGATATAGTGATATAGTGATATAGTGATATGGTGATAATATAGATCACGTGCCTACATCTCTACGTTAACTTTAAAAACATAGCTTCATTACTCATAATCAGATGGGGAATACATAATCTGTGTTACAAATTTCCCCGAGTATCTCGTTGTGCAAGCGACACTGAGCACATTGTTCTTGATATTGGACGTTAGCAAATGATTCAAATTGACATGAGGAATTATATGTGAGTTTAAACCTTGTACAGATTTTTTATTGTGTGAAGTATCAGAGCTTGGATTATTTTGATGTTGTAAATGGAAATATTTGTTTAAATAATTGTTATTTAAGTAAACTGGAAGATCAGGAATTGGATTTTTAACCAAAAATTCTTCATCAGCTGGTAAAATTTCATCATTATTAGCTTGATAAACTTCTGGAATCTCTTGTGAATATTCATATTTCTCTTTTGGTAATTCTAACATTAATGCACTTTGTGATCTTCCAATTGATGATGTACTATCATTCCAAAAACTCGTTGAAGATTTTCTCTTATTTGATGTAATCTTTGGATGTTCAATAGTACCAGCTTCAAATACTCCAGGATTAACATTATCAACTTCAAACCAATTAACAAAATTACCAGATTTATCAGTGGCAATAGGTAAATGATTTGAATATTTAATTTCACCATCAACTAAGAATTTAATTCGATATATACCAATAGGTAAATTGATTTGAATCTTATAATATTGAATCGTACCTTTGTTATCATAATGTGGTTCCAATTTAAATTTCTCTGTCCAATGATTAAAAGAACCAACAACATAAACTGAACTATATTGATCATGTAAATTTGATGTAGAATTATCATATTTGATGAAAACTTTCTTTGTATCATCAGTTTCCACAGCTGGAGTTGTTACTAAATCTTCATCAATACCATATTCATCATCATCTAATAAATCATCACTATTAGGTTCATTAGCAATCTCAATATGTTCAGAATTTTGACGATCTCTACTGAAATATTCATGATCAGCAAAATTATCAAGGAAGATATTTGGTGTTACAACTTTATGTGGAGTTATATATTCCTCTGTACCTTGTGGTTTAATATCAATATGATGTTTATGTTTATGTTGCTTTTTATCAGTTCTATCATCCAAAGATTTATCATTATAAGCCCCTGAATCTGAATCGGTATTACTCATAGAGTGTTTCATGATCTTGATTGGTGATGAAGGTGATCCTTTATATTCCTTATGTGAAGTACTTGATTTATCTATTTTAAAAAAGATGTTAGTAGTGGTTTATTGATGAAACAAGCAGTATATCCTAGGATACTAACATTCGCGAGACATAGAAGGTTTGCGCAGGGGCAGCGAAGAAGCGTTGTTGCCCATCGTCTCTATTTGTCTATGAAAGCTTATATTAGTCTATCTGTCCTTAATCAAGACAGGACTAATTAATAGTTTCAATAATCCAACTTCTGTATATGTTTTTTTCTCTTTGAATGTTTTCATGGTGTGAATTCTAAATTCGCGAAGATTTTCATTCTGCGAGTTCCCCATAAAAATATGTCTCCAGATTAAATTTAGTGACGTCATTTTGCATGAAGTTGGGGCCGGGGGAGAAATTAGAAATGTCCACTGTAGAATTTAAAAAAGAAAAAAAATTAAAAAAAAAAAAACATTTCAACTCAAAAGTCAAATTTAAATTAGAAAAGTTCGCTTATTTCGCATTTCTAATTAACTTTAACAATAAAGAAGATAGTTAACGTTTGTAATTTACTTATAGTAACTTGTCTTTTGTACCTATGCAAGATTTGAGTTCCTTTATGGAGGTAATTTCCGTAAACGGAAATTACTCGGTAATATTATTCACGATCATGCAAGGCTGAAAAACTACATTTCTTCGTAAATTATAATTTCTTGTGCAAAACTTCTTAATAAAATCAATTAAACCCTATATATATTAAAACAACCTCTAAATAATTAAAACCTTTGAACTGAATAAACCAAAACCTTTGATAAGGACCTTTTCTAATAATAAAACCAAAAAGAAACAATGAAAATCACATATATATGGATACAAACACACCGAACTAAAATTATTGAAACCCATACAAAATTAAGTCAATTGACATTAATCTCGTATTATTTTGAGACAGATTTCTTCTTCACGTGTAATTTAGAAGCAGCTCTTCTTTCTTTTCTTAAACGTCCTTGCATCATTGAATAAGTGGCTCTTTTCACAATGGTTTCTAAAAGGTTCTTATTCAATTCTGGATAAGTTGGACTAACCTTGGCATAAAGTTCTTGAAGTAAATAAGTTCTATATTTTTCATTCGTATCACGAATCCATGTCTTATAACCTAATGGGAAACCTAAATCTTTAACAAAGATGTTTAAGACAAATTTTTCAACTTTCATTGTTTCTTCAATTGAAGATATTTGAAGAATTTCACCTAATTTTTGTAAAGATAATCTAGAATCTAAACTACCTCTTCTTGAACTTGAACCACTTTCATTTTGTGAACCTGGGGTAGAAGAAATTGACATAGAACGACTAGGTGAATGTGCTGGTGTATGAATTGATGTAGAATAATGAGTGGAAGCGTCTTGTGTTGGTGATGGATTATCATTGTTTTGGAAAGTATTTGGAGAATCTGTTAATAATTGATCAAATTGAAAATTTGTATCCAATTGAACTGTACTTTGTGGTGTAACAACAATACTATTTTGTGAAAGGGATTGACATTGTGATTGAGATTGACTCATAAAATCGTTACCAAAGATATTTAACATATCTGTGGAAGTGGATGCTGTTGATGGTGCACTATAATCATTTGTGCTTGAAGTGGATGAAATGGATGGTGAATTAGATGTAATTTGGTATAAATCTGTACCAAAGAATTGGTCATTAGTCGTTGATAATTGTGTATTAACCTTGATTACTTCTAGTAAATTTGTAGCTGTAGATGAAGTGAAGTCATTAGTGGAGATGATATTGGTATCAAACATATTGGACATATTATCAGTTGAAGTTGATAACTTCTTTTCAAGATCATTGAAATCTGTATTTGATAATTGTTTGGCAAATTCATCTTGTCTATATTGAGTTGTATATAAATCATTATTGATCAACTGTTGATTATAATCTGTTGTATCAAAATGTTCCATATCAAGACTTAAGACCCCTTCATTTCTGGAGTTAAATTCTTCAAATCCAAAGTTCAAATTATAAGTTTCTTGTGTCATTACGTATAACTCTTTTTAAATGATATATATGTTTAACTTCTTTCCATTAGATCCCTTAGGTTGATTTTGAAATTAGTGTACACAATACTTGAACACGCATAGGTATTAAAGAAGACAAAATCAATGGGAATTGGAGACTATATAAAATAATTTGGCTTATATGATTAAATTCAATTCGAAAACTTTTACAGATCACATAGATCCTGTCTGGATAATGAATTTAATCACTTTCTATGCAAATGCACGCAGCCGAGTTCTTAAACTGTGCATAAAAGTTAAATTTTGAATTTTTTTTACTGGGAGATGCACCGGTTGGGTTTCAATAATGCATATCAGAACTGTAGAAATGGTCGCAATCTTAAGCTTTAGAGTGGGCCTTTGTGCATTAACTGACAGATAGATGCATATTACACGTGATGGGATTTGATTATTGCATACATGTGCACAACATCATCATACAAACTTTAGAGAATAAATTCCTCTTAGTAATTAACTGTAATTTTACTAACAACGTATAAAAAAGTCAAAAATAAATAAGCGTAAGAAAATAATGCATAATCCTGCAGATATTTTTGAGACTGTCTAGACACTTTTTACAACTTACAAGAAAAATAAATAACGAATATCAAACAATTGTATTACAAATCTATGGCCATATAAACAAGACCAGAGCATCATCTCTTCTAATTTTTTTATTTTTTTTTGCCGAATTTCACCAAGTTCTATACATCTGCCACGCCTCAAGTCTTGACTTTTTCCATATGCTTTGCATGCATTGTTTAACGTAAAAGGAGTATGCTTTTTTAGCATAAATTTTGGGGGAAAAAATCTGTCAAATCCCCGTCACCCATTCTAAAAAATTGCCTTTAATATTGAACCTCTCTGTTAAAACAAGCTAACTCTTTATATTGTACTTTTCCAGATCCTTTTTATTCACGTCTTGTCTCCAAGTGCAAATGTTGCACTTAAGTTGTTTCCCCCAGTATATTGGAACGATTGGGACGAACCAAAAACTAATGAACTCCTTCTTCTTGACCGGTTCGACACTTGCATTGTGACAATTCGGGCATTGTAAGTTGTTCGGAGTGCCTTCTAAATGGGACTCGAAACTCTTTGAACCAAAGATTAATGGAATGAAGAACGACATAGTGATAAAATATTGAGTATGCTTTTTGAGCTTAAAGTGTAGTGTAGTTAACTATAATTATGTGTCAAATTGTCAATTTCTCAAGAGGTTTTAATTTTTTTTTTTTAAACCCTTGAACCTCCAGACACTTGGTTGCTGGGAGCAAGCAAGATGAACATTGAGAAGCTGGTAAAAAATGCACAGCGAGTAAAAAAAAAGGTATATAAATATAATCAAGATAATAGGTAAGGGGGCCTTCATCACGCATAGATTAAGCTATGAATGCTTTTCCCCATGATGAACTCTATGCCCCTCTGAGTCAATATCACTTAATCATTGGCTGAGTTACAGGGACGAAACTCTAGCCGAATGCATAATGTGATATCAATGTCGCACATTCTCAAACTTTATCATGTGTGATGGCATATACCTAAAGGTTACTAGGATCCGGTGCAATGTAGTTAATTAGGTGGCTGGTTAATTTAAAAGGCCCGGTACTTTGTCGATTGAGCGGTCATATTAATTAACCGAAGATCTATAGATTACTAAGTGTGCTCGAAGGCTGATCTTCTCAATTTAAATCAAGTACGAGAAAAACGTCGAATTGATCTTTTGCGGGATGACATAGCTAATTTGAATAATTTGAACTGTATACCTCTACAGAAAGAGTGTGTGAGGGGGAACTTAAAGAGAAATATGCTTCTATAAGTAAATAACTCGAATAGAAGTACCTAGCTTATAACTTAAGCGCACTGATTAAATCAATAAGATCAAACCAATTGGTAAACTCCGATACTTAAAGTTAGTACTAAGTTCCCTATATTAACTATTTTTTCTGTTCTATATAGTTCTTTGTCGATCGTCTTCATTTCCTTATTTGAAAGATCCTTGAAATCATGATTAATTGATTGAGTAATTATACATATCGTATCCGTGACATTACAGTAATAGGAGTGATCGCTAGCTGTGATCTTTAATTTGGAGATGTGCGCTTTTATCAATTTCCAGTGAAAGGCTATAAATTTATACCAACTCTAAAGATTGAAGTAGTATGTACTATAAATGAGACAGTCTATCAATAACTGTGCAGCTCTGTAGCTACCGAAAACGCTCTAATATCCTTTTCTCGTTAGTTGACGCATGGTGTGCATTGAGCTTTGACGAGCTATTCAGGGATGTGATGTATCTCATGATTATCTGGGGCCTTAGAATTACGCGAAGAGTCCATGTACACTGTTGTAGACTGTAACCTGCTTCATCCAATCGAATCGAGCGAACTGAGCACGAGCTTCAATGGTCCATGAGCCCGATAATTTGTTGGGCTTCATTTTATATCACGAATGTTCATAATCCGCCTTTCCCCGAGTCCTGGATCTCGATCCTACAAACTTCTCTGATCTTCCAATGTCCCAGCTTTTTACGTAGAACATGATAGAAATATTAAACTAGAAGAAGGTGTGACAAGTCCCTGTCAGTACCAAGGGTTTGGTACTAAAGCTCCTCTCCTTGACAAGCTGCATCGTGCACCGTGCACCGTGCGCTAGCTCGAACTGAGATTTTAAGTCCTGGACCTGTCCCTAACTTTAATATCAGATCTTATAGAAAGGTCTAGTTTTTGCCAAGTGCAATTCTGAGTCGTCTGCGAGAATATGATCCATTTACACAATTTCACAACCCCTTAAAAGCTCGTAGTTATAGCACTAATGCATGCTTTTATTTGACCATCAACTATTCATTACAAATACTTTGTAAAACACTAGTCCATCCCTTAGGTGCCTAGTACCAAGGCCGACTATAAACTTCACGTCAGGCTTAGATGATGATCGGAAACTCGGAAACTGTACAGTTTAACATAAAGGCGTTCGAATTCAAAAAGTTATGCAAAAGTCTAAGCCGCCGGCGTACCTCTGCTTGGTAGTAACCAACTTCTGCTTTTTTATTTTTTAGATGTATAGCCGATCTTTTTTCCTTCTTTTCAGAAACTATTTTAAGTAACTTCTTAAACGTTGAAACGGTCAACAGCGAGAAATCTCCATAAATTTTTGTCAAAGATCGACTAAGGAGAACGACGATCAGCTATCTGATTCGAGAACTTCTACCATTGCCTCGCTTCAACGTAACATTTAGTGGCCGCAACCTTTAAGGTAGAACTAAGAGTAACCACATGTGGTAATCCATTACATGTTGTGATCCATCACATGTCGTAAACCATTACATGTCAATGAACCCGTTACATGTCGCCAACCATTGAGTGCATCGACCCATTAATTTGGCTGATTCTGTGCTCATGCGATCTGGGAATCTTTCTCATCTTGTCACTTGCTCGCTTGCATACATTTCAAAACATATGATCAACGTAGCGAAGCTCGAAAATGCTGTTTTAAAACCCTATGCAGATCTTTCCGGCATTCAATTTTTAGTCCGAACGGCGAAAGAGTTCTGTTCTTACTGGGGCTGACTTAGAGTACATGTATTTAATTGTATGGTAATAATTTCATGATTGTATGCTGTGCAGAAAGTCCTACCTTAGCGTGTCCCTATTGGGATGTTTTTGAGATTTGAAGCTGCAGGTCGTGCGTTTGACCCTGAATTCGGCCAATTCTCTTGAACTGAAAGTTGAACATGAACAAGGTTTCAACATTGTCATTCCACATACCCTTTGAAACAAGTGGATTCGAATTAACTCTGATCATCAGTTTTGGATCCATGGTAATGTCAATGCTCGCCATCTAGTCAAGATGGAACTCATTTAAAGCTATTTCTCGAGAATTTTACTTTATTTACTTCTAGAGCTCATTTAATAGACGTAACAATCATGAAGTAAGGCGCACGATCAGCCTACGTTGCCCCAAAAATCCAAACATAGTCTAATTGAAATTTCAACACCATACCACGGCTAGTTAGTCAAAGATTGAGATTGCTTCATATAGTGGATATCGAGAACAGGTACAGCTTGACCTGACCTGCAAGGATGTGGGTCAGTGTTTTTCTCGCACGAGAGCTTAAAGAGTTATAGTTAACTAAATTCCAGTCCATCAATAGGTTCATAGCTCTATGTGAATTAGTGTCCGATAGGCTCGAATTGACAAACAGGTCAAAACGACGCAGAAGTACGGTCTACGCCGCATTGAACTGTATTGAAGACCATTGACATGCTATATTCATTGTCAATGCATTCCTCTTTTAGGCCTCTACGTAAATGCAAGTGTAGTACACTATGAACCATCGATGACTCGGATCACGTTAGTGGAAACTAGTTTCAATAGCAATTCCATGACTCGTTGAATCCTCTAAACTTGATTATTGATCATCAGGCATGCGATGAAGTAGTTCAAAGCACATTAAACCCAAAGAATGAGCGCTCTTTAAGATCTACATAAAGACATGAAACAAATTCCAGTTCTAACTCATATGCCGGTATATAGAGAATCTAGGCTGATAGTATTCAAGACACAGATCTGGCATGCTTGCTATTTTGGCGAATCCAGCTTCATGCAGTGAATATGATCGACTTTACCTTTGACACCTTTTGAGAAATCTCTGTACTTAAGACTTGTGCTGTGCTTGGGCCGCGAGATAGAGTTGATATCCGGAGCCTGTGCATGTGCAGGATCCCCAGCTCGGGGATTTGAAAAGCTGGTAGAATATCATGGAACTTTTCCTCAAAAGGGGCTCAAACTTCAACTATATCGAAGTAAGTGAGAAAAAAAATTGATGTCTAATTAAAGGAGCCTCAAGTCCAGCTTTGTCTATTACGCTTATTTAGGTCTGGAAGTGCCACCCCATGAAAAAGGTCCGTATAACTTACGAAACTGTAAGTAATAATTGAAAGTTGTTCGAACGCTTTAAACGTTTACAGCTGAGATTTTCCGATTTTTGGAATTTAAACAGAGCTTCGGTACCTGAATTACAGGAATATGCATGATGCAGGACAAGAAGCTGTAAAGTTTTCAACTAAAGGACTTTTGCCTATACAGAAACGAATGTGTACTTTGAGTTCTCAACATCCTGTTCATGCAGCTTTGAACCAGCAATGGTCAGCTCTCTGTCAGCGGCCATCGCCTTGAAAGCACTACCCAGACCTAATATACTGAGATGGTCGAGATGATTCTATTAATCTTTCCTTTGAGAGTGATGTAGAGCTCAAATGTAGTAACACAAGGGCAAGATCTAATCACATAGCACTAACTTGAGTCTACAACTATTTTATTCGATTGGATCGCAACTCCCTTCTCAATAGAACAAAGTGGCTAGAGTGTGAAGGGAATCTAGTTTACTAAACTTCGCTTTAGTAACTCCACTCCCTTAACCCCTTAAGTATGCTTCGATTATCTTCTGTGAGTAAAACATATCATCATGAATCTCTCTCCATACAGGTTGTAGCCTCCAATGTTTTTGGTCTTTTGTGTCTTGTGACATCGTCTTACAGCTTAAACTCTGACACATGATACAGACCGAAATATTGAAACCCTGGCCGATAGGTGATACAAATCTAACACACCTAAGGAACTAAGAATCAGTGGTATGCTATCACATTGAAACGTCAGCTATTGACTAACTTAGGCTGCTATTTCAGGGTACGTCTAAGGTCAAGAGAGAACTAAGATGAGATAGTCACTACTAAAGTGAATAAGAAAAAGAGATCAAGGCTCCAAAGGCATCAGATAACTTCACAAAATCTTTACCGTATAGTTTAGAAGACGTGAGAGTCCAACCTATAAGCTGGATGTCCCTTCCACCTCATGGACTTTGAGATTGTAATTGATACTAGATTCTCATCATCCGGACTATCGCTTGTATCGAACGATTCCAGCCAGTTGAGTTAACTGCAAGTTACTAGTCGTCAACAATTGAGTCCAATAAAAATTGAATACTCCAAATTAAACTTGATTCAATACTATGGATCTCCGTAGGCTCTATAGTACAGTAATTAATTAGAAGAGTGAGTTGTGCAAAGATACAGCTGTCAGCATACTGAACTTCTAGTGCTTCCCGAGCCTCGATCCTTCTCTCAAGCATACTTGAAGCTCATTCGAATGCGTTCATGTTCATTTTCATGGTACTTTGTATTAAGTACTGTACGCTTCTGCACTTGTAGCGTGTGGTTACGAGCCCCCATATTAAGACTCATAAAACAACGTTTACGAAATCTTAGGCTGAGCTTGCATAAACTACGTGCGTTTTGCAGATCCTTCAAATGTTTGTAACTTGAGTATGGGACTCCTGTGATCGAATTAAAGTTGAAAGTAGTTTAGCTTGGTGAAAAGCTAGACTCTCTGTTATTTTTAGCTATACCTTCAACGCTTGAGTTGCGCTAAGTTCGTGGTGTAGCCCGTTAGTTCGTCATTTGGGCAAATGAACTATCAGAGCTCACTAGCCCAAAGTTTTCAAGGAAGCTCAATATTAAAAGCCCACGCAGGGTTTAAACATCTATTTTTTTGGTCTCTGGTGCGTAAAGCACTCCGTAGTACTATGTGACCTTCGTTCTCGTAACTACTCTGCAAGATAATTGAATGAGCCTTGCCCAAGTTTAGGGCTAGAGCTGCAAGATCATATGTCAACTTCAAATATACTGTGAGTTATTAGCATCTCGCCAAACAGCAGAGGTACAAAGAATATGTAAGATCACGGTACCTTTTCTCCGGCTGTATGCTATTTATGACTGCTCATACTGCGAAATTTTCTGTAATTTGTGATCTCTCTATAACCTTAATTATAAGCTTTCTCTGATTTTTACTTGCCGAAAACAAGTTTTTCTCTATCCGTTATAGGGCGAGGTCATGTGAGACAAAACTCTGTAATAAAGTGACTTTTCATACATTGGCTTGCACTTCTAACCTGTCTATAATTGGAGACCATGCCTCTAAATAGGTGAGACACTCTTCGTGGTAAACGATCTCAGAACCAGCTTATAAGAATCATTGGAATGAAAAATACAGTGACCTGCCAGTTAAAAACCTTAATTCGCGCCTACTTTAAAATTGATGCTACGAATCGGCCGATAGAAATATAGCTTTAAGTAACTTGAGTGTACAAACATGATACCAATGAGTAATAAGGATTACGTCTTTAAGTTCTAGCTGTAAAGAGTGCTTAAAAAATAGGGGAATTTCGTCATGGTGAAGAAACAGTGCAATATTTCATCATGACGTTATCACTGAGCTAACAATGCGGCTTACAAAGCTCTGTGACGTTTCAAGTGGAGTTTTCAACTTTAATAGAGACCAATGACAGGTTTCGATCATCAATAGCATTTGGTGTCACCAGAGAACGAAACTGCATACACTGTAAAGCTATTCAGGATTTAATTCTTTTACGTCAAAGCGCAGACTGTGCGCAGTTGAATACAGTTTTTGACTTTTAAGATATCTATCATGATGACACAAGGTAACATTGGGGGATTCCTTTGCCTAATTGAACGTCTTCCACTGTGAGCATATCGCAGTGAAGGATTACTCAACTTTAGCGTTTATTTATGCTCATAAATCCCTATTCGAGATACTTGTAAAACGTCGTAGTTATAGCTGGCACACTTACAGCTGGTTACTTGGGCTTCTTTTGTTTTCTGAATTTCTTTGATAAATGCTACTATTGTTGAGGCCCAATTGGAAAATAAGTATTGATGCATAAATTGAGAAGCTTCAATTACAAATCTATGACACACCATTAGATCTTCAAAAATCAGTATAGTGGCCATAGTGGGGTAATTAGATCCACATTCGTATTCAAGATTGCTCCCTATGCTTATTAGCAATTATATTTGTAAATCTCTGTTGATGAAGAGCGTTGTAGAGTTGTGGTGGTGGTGGTGATAGTGGTGTAGGAGGTGTTCAATAACTTGATAAACGACTTTGATATACATATATGATCGAATTCTGCTGGCCTTGAACCAATTCATACCGCACCGGGTATTTACTTTATGTGCAAGAGGTTTATGTGGTAGACTAATTGGGTGATTTGGTTAGTTGCTTCCCTGTTGTCGAAGGAAATATTGCTTGCCTGGCCATTCTATCCTTTGGTGTCAATCGTGTTGTAGTTTTGGGGCACGCCTTTTATTGAATTCACCTTCTCTTTCATGCTCACAATACCTTACACTTAATCATTAAATTTGAGACGGCTAGTCTACGACATTTACGCAGTAGACACAGTGTCAACTTAGTATCCAGTTACAAGATTGGCACAGGGAGCTGACTGATGATAACGAAATGTAGTCGTATATGTGCTCTGAATATCAAACATCAGTAAAAGCGTAGTCAAAACAGCGATGCGACTTTTCAAGATCTATGGTGTCATCTTTATAATAAATTCAAGAGTCTAGACTATACAAGTGTGTGTGTGCGGGATAACCTTATATTTGCTTATAAGAGATGATCGGCATCAAGATAGTATGACACATTTTATTATTACGTCTTGCCGAGTTTGTAACAGTCGATTAAATCATAGGTGGCTACCCCATTAATGAAGCCTAAGTCTCACTCAGGCTATTATCCAAGATAGTAGAAGTTCATTCACTTTCTTCGGTAAGCCATGGACCTTCCCAAAGGGGAAGTCTAACACTTTGATCGGACAGTATTGAGGTACCTGAGTCTAAAAAATATTTTCTCCGTAGTCCAAAAGGAGAATATAATAGTCCCAATACATGGACTTATGTAAAAGTTTTACGGCACTCGTATGTCTCTCAACTAAAGTTTCTTTGATACACCGTTCTCCAACTCTTTAATTGTCAATTCCTCGACTGCGCCATTATAGCAATCAATTATGAAATGATCGTTATGTGCCACATCTATTAGAGTTAGCAATTTTGACACAAAAAATCCACAGTGCACTTGGAAGAAGAAAAACCGCCTCAGCCTTCAAGAACAAGAAAGGAGTTAAAGTAATTTTATATACCAACATGCCCAAAGAAGACTAACGGGACAAATTTATGGAACTCCTATTTTTATTCCTTCATAACAATCGGCTAGTGTTAGCCTTTATGATGAGAGCGCTTATATATGTGGCGGAGTAATAAGACTTTGATTTCGATTGTGCAACTCGGTTCAAATTTACGCTTCAAGTTTTCTATTTAAAGAAATTTCTAAATAAAATGTTTCACGTACCTAGTTTCATTAGCTTAATTGCTTTGGAACTCATATTAGCAATCACGCAAGGTACCTCGTAAGCGAAAAGTATAAATTACCTTGGCTTTCTCGAGTTCAATCGTTTTATCAATAGTTGTGAACATTATACTAACTACACAATTAAAAATGCAATTCGAATTATTAGCCTTAGCCACTTTATTAACATCAGTTACTGCCCAAAGTAGTGCTGCTAACGCTGTCACTTCAGCTGTCGGCTCTGCCGTTTCCTCCCGTGCTTCAAGTGTTACTGGTGGTGGCTCAAGTTCTGGCTCGTCAGCCGCTTCATCAGGTTCATCTAAATCTGGTTCTTCATCTTCACACTCTGGCTCATCCCACTCTTCTGGTGGTTCCTCCTCCGCTGCCAGTGGTTCATCATCTGGTGGTGCTAACGGTTTGACCGCTGGTGCCTTTGGTGCTGCTGTGGCCGCTGGTGTTGCTTTAATCATGTAAGGTGTGTTTGTGTTTAAATCTGTTGGCTGTTTGCTATAGATGAAATAATGCAATTGATTATATCAAAAGTTGAAATTGAGTTTCTGGCTTTTAGTAATTTGTCTACGTTTTTAATTTGAAGCCTTTAAGAGGTTGTTATATAAACATCAAATTTTTGTACGAATAGTTAATTAACAATTGTAGACTCATATCAAACATAAATCGATTTTTACCATGGTAATGAGCCATTATACTAAGAATATTATCTGCCTCGATTGATATCCCATCAGAATTCAGGGCACGTGTCTCTCGCTGATGTCGAATATGTTGCGTATATCGGCTGACCTCAACCAGAAAAAAATACCATTTAATGAACCTATCAAATTGAACAGTAGTAGATCTGAGGATATGTTGCACTGCTTCTAGCTCAAGGTATTAACGAGAAGTATTTAAATGACGTCAATTAACTGAAAGTAATAATTCTGAATGTGTAATCAAATTTTAAAATCTTGACTATGGTAACTGATTTTGAGTTTTAATTTTCTACAAATTATAGAAAATTGGAAAAATTGCTTAATGCCGAGGTAATCAAAGAGCCGTAGGAATATGATTTAAGATTTATACTGATCCTCTTTATATACACAAGAGCTAACTAAAGTGAGGATCAGTCCATACCACTAGGGTCTAGAGTGTTCTGAATGATTATTTCTTCTTCTTTTTTTGATCACGCTGACGTCAATATGTTGAGTTGATTTGTTCGCTCTGAGTCCAGACTTACAAATGACTGAAAATTAAGAGATAGTTCAATCACAAAACATTGTATTTTGATGGTTATTAATATAAAATTGGGTGGGTTTGAGTAACTTTGATCGGAATCATATTTTCCATTGCTTATTAGCTACATGGACCTATTTGATTTGCTAATAAGCATCAAGTTAATACTTCATTAGATGGGTAAATTTGAAAGAGGTTAGAAAAAGAGCTCACTAAGCAAATGCAAGAATCGAAATCTAGTTAAAATCGATTAATGAGCTCAAAAACAACGTTGATAAATTAAATCAATTCCCTCCAAATTTTTCTTACCTCTTTTAAATACTTCTTTCAATACAAATCAAAATTTTACAATCAAATAACAATGTTATTCGACAATCTTTGCACTTCTGAAGAACGTCAAGCTAGAGTCTTAGAGATCCTAACACTATACGGAGATCATAATAGATCAAAATCTTCTGTCGTCTCAAGCAATAAATCTTCCAACAGTTACACCACTATATTATCAAGTGATTCAGTTTTAACTCAATCACATAAATTATGCTTAAAATGCTTTAGTTCATTACAAAGATTAAATTACATTCCATATGATTTTTCTAAATGTTCAGACCCAGAATTGATCGAACTAGACAGTATAGATTTAGAACAGTTAACTAAGAAACAGCGAAAATCATTGAGATCAAAAAATTCTAAATGGAGATTAAATTTTAATAAATCTGATTTTTCTGTTAAACCTGAAAGTTTTGGTGATGCTTGGAGAATTGCTTATAAAGATGTGATGAAAAGCGAATATGAACGTTTGTTATTCATGGCTGATGTTCAATCTGAGCATACAGGTCATAAACGAAGATACCTTTGAGTCCTTTTTCCAGTACCCTTGTCATTAGTTTATTTGCATATCCATACAAGTGTTGTAAGTCTAAGAGAATATATAAAGAGCTCACAATTGCAGTGATTCCTTACAACTTAAGGCAGAGTCCCAGATTCGAAGTATACAATGGCAGTACCCCACACTTAGATGCAGCTAAATGAGGCGCTCATATACCCATTATTACAGTGAAAGAATACATTTATGATGCTTGTTTATACAAGATCATTGAAATTTCCCAATTCGGTAAAAGCAGCTGCAAGTAATTTGTCAAATTCGGTGAAAATCGCGCTTGATTTGACAAGGTGAAATTTAACTTGGCGTTTCTATGGAACCGAAAAACTTTCGCAAAACTTTCGCAAAAAAAAAAAAATTTACAAAAAAAATCGTTCGCGGAAATTGCGAGAATTTAAGTCGTTTTAACATTGTTATGGAGACAAAAAGTTTCTGTTTGGATTGAGAGCGTTTTCATTATACACGTTGTATAAGAAAATGACTTGTGTATTCCATATGGAAGGCTCTTGAATGGAAATGGTAGTACTATGATGTAATCGAAGATAATAATACCAGAAACCTGTCACATAGATTTAAAAAATATGTCATGATTAGCGTCGTTTAGAAGATCTACGTGCTTTCATACAAATTTGATTAATAATCGTGGAGTGGTAAGACTTCATATAAGTACAACTCAAGGCGATTGAGTACCTTGTGATCATGATTGTACCAGTGAAATACAGCACATGCGCCAGGATGTTTAATGCTGTGGTGACCTTTCGATAGTACATATAAAGCGAGATAAATTAGCTATTCTTACTTATTTACCCTTTGTTACAGGGTTTTCATATGTTTCATGATTCTATGATCAATAAGAATCAATAACGTGATTTATATGATACCAGTTTACATTTTGAACCTGTAAGTGTTGACAGGTAGCCCAAGACTTGATGCACTATCTACATAAAAATTCCTTGTTCATATGTGGCGTACCATGGTTTTTAGTTTAGGCACGTTCGATAAACCTTACAGGCATTTATTTAACTTTGTAACTAACAACACTACAATTACCATAGAAACAATGATCTACTGTTTATAAAAACAAACGCGAACCTTCAATATTCGATATCCGAGCTAGCGTAGTGAGTTGGTGTGGGGGCCATAACAAAGCCATATACTAGGTATGCAGGGGTTGACACTTGACAATAGGGTATCACGGGAGACTATAACATTTACAAAAGTACGAACTAGGCCCTGGCAACTAGAAATGAACCGAAATCCCAGGTTAAAAGGGGCCGATAACTAGGTTGTTACACATAAGCCATGTTCATTTTTGCGGAATGTTCACGAAAAAAAAAAAAGGAAACGGTTTGAGTGCAAATCCTGACTCGAGTTCCCAAAAGGGAAGAACGCCAGGCACGCCATATCCTTGGGATAGAGTCCATAATGATATAAAGAGAGAACTAGACAATTGTTAGTTAGTGTTCAACTTTCAAATTGTCTAAAAGCTTAGTTTTAACTCGTATTTAGTTAGAAGCTCGTATTGAGTTTTCATTTTCGCCAATTTGCGCTTAACAATTAGCGTACTCATGCACGTTGGTTTCCGAATAAGGAAAGTCGTCAACATCCTAATCGGGGCGGTTTTTCCTCTCAATTTTTCTTCGAATTTCGTTCGCTTTTTTTATAAAAGTTTTAAATTTTCTCCTTCTACAAATTTGCTCTCTTGTCATCAAAGTTGGACACTCGTTGCTAATCTTTACACAATGCAATTCAAATCAGCCATCTTAGCTGCTTCTTTGGCCGCTGTTGCCATTGCTGGTAAGTACTTTTGAACTGTGATTAATGTCTTTGATTCTTCAATAATCTATAAAGAGAGAATTTAAAAGACTCTCAATGTTAAGATTTGTTTTGCCATTGGGGGAAATAGAACATGGAATCACATGGTGTGCGGGGAATACATTGTGTTGATGAGAGGAATGAAACTACAGAGGAAGGATTTAAATACACTTGTTAACGACGTTCTTAACTACCCATCTCCTCGACAATCTGATTTATTACGGGTTTGTTTCAGATCTTTCATCCGTCCAAATTGGTTTGTTGATAACCATTTCAAGTGGACGTGTAACGAGCTGGGGGGGGGGGATTACATTAATCCCTTATGAAGTACTCATAGAATAACATTTCAACTTCCTCATTTGATAAAACTCTTCATTTCCATCGCCCAAAGTGTTTTTTTTTCCACTGTGTTCTATTTTTGTCCACAATCTCGGAAGTACTAAAAATATTTTCCGGTCCGTGCAGCAGTTTCTAACGGTTGCAACCTTATCTGGAGAAACAGAGACATTAACAACATTGAAAATTTCCATTTGAACATGATTTACTAACTTCTTTTTTTAGCCGACGACGTCACCACCTCCGAAGCTTCTGCTGCCTCTGCCACCACTTCATTCAGTATCGCTTCTGGTTGTAGTTTCACTACTGCCACTGCTACTGCTCAAGCTGATTTAGACAAGTTATCTGATTGTTCTGCCATCAGAGGTGACTTAGAAATCTCTGGTTCTTTAGGTGCTGCTGCTTTAAACAACGTTAAGGCCATTTACGGTTCTTTGATCATTGACTCTGCTACCGATTTATCATCATTCTCTGCTGGTTCATTATCTACCGTTACTGATAAATTATCTTTCACTAACTTGACCATCTTATCTACTTTAGATTTACCATTATTATCAACTGTTGGTTCTATCAACTTTGTCACTTTACCAGCTTTGTCTTCAATCAACTTAAACGCTGGTGTTCAAAAAATCAACTCTTTATACATCTCTGATACTGCTTTAGAATCATTAGAAGGTTTCGATGTTTCATCATTAGATACTTTCAACGTTAACAACAACAAAAACTTGAACTCAATTGATGCTAAATTACAAAATGTTAAGACCGCTTTAGAAGTTTCTTATAACTCTGATGAAGTCGAAGTTACTTTTGATGAATTAGAATGGGCCAACAACATCACTTTCCGTGATGTTTCATCCATTTCATTAGCTAAATTATCAAAAGTTAACGCTTCTTTAGGTTTCATTAACAACACTGTTTCCTCAATTGAAATCCCATCATTAGAAACTATTGGTGGTTCTTTATCCATTGTTTCAAACGATGAATTAGAAAACATTGACTTGGGTAACTTAACCTCCATTAGTGGTGGTTTCGATGTTTCCAACAACACTCAATTAGAAGACATTGATGGTTTCGAATCATTACAAACCGTTGGTGGTGCTATCATCTTTGTTGGTAACTTCTCAAACGCCTCTTTACCATCATTAAAGAGAGTTTCCGGTGGTGTTACCATTGAATCTGACGGTGAATTAGACTGTGACTCTTTCAACTCATTAGACAAAAAGGGTGCTATTCAAGGTGATTCTTATGTCTGTAAAGGTGCTTCCACTTCTACTTCTGCTGCTGGTTCTTCCACTTCAGGTGCCTCATCTGCCACTGGTTCTTCATCTGCCACTGACTCAGGTTCATCATCATCATCATCTTCTTCTTCAAGAGGTGCTGCCGGTTCTGTTGCCGTTCAAGCTGGTTCTCTATTAGCCGGTGCTGGTGCCTTTGCTTTAGCTTTATTATAAGCTTTTTAAAAAAAAGTCATCTTTTCAATTACCAAAATAATTCTTTTCACGCAAGAGGTCGTCAATTTGACTTCTTTTTGTCTTCTATAAAATAATTAATCTCACTTTTATTATACGCGTTTCTTTTTATTGTCTTAGTGTTTCATCGTAGTAGTTTGTCACTTGTCAACCAAGTATCATATCTCTATAACTTTCTATTGAGATTTTATGCAATCAGCGATTCATTTAGAGATAAATGTGATCACTTGATAACCAAAGGTTTAAACTCGTGGCAAAACTGAGTCTCTAATCGATTCTTAATAGGGGAGCATCGAGCTACAATCTTACCACTGGGGCTACTTATCAACGATTAAAGGCAAAAAACTAACAAACATACTATTTTACTTTACTTATAAACCTTTACCATAACCACCTTGTTCGAAGAAGGTGAAGATGATTTGAACAATTTTTTCTAAAGCGACCAACCACTCTTCTAATTGTTTAGCAACTTTTTCTTGATCAGCACCTAATTTTTCAAAGAAATCTTTTCTATATGGACAAGCGTTCATAGCTAATTTGAAAACAGGTTTAACAACAAATGAATGATATTTAGACAAAGTTTTACCGTAAGCTTCAGTAAAAGTCTTGTTCAATTCCTTTGATGGATCATTAACAGTTTCTCTTAGGGCTTGAGCAGTGAATTGTAAACCACGAGATAACCATAATAAACCTTGAGTGGCCTTAGTCTTCTTATCAGCTTTTTCGTTGATGACAAGATCTTGTAAAGTTAATGATTTGGCTGGTTCTTTGGTCAATCTTTCACGTAATTTACCAACGTTACCCTTTAAATCGTTCTGGACGACGCTGAAGGCAGCTGAACCGAACAAATCTGTAATGTTAAAAGTTAGTATACGATAAGCCTGTCAAATGTCTATCATAAACATACCAAATAAAGTGATCAGAACCTCAGAAGCATCCAAGAATTCAGCAGTGGACACTTTGCCCTCGGTGACTGGGACTTCAGCGAATGATTTTTTACCGTCAAAGAAAGTGGACATGGTGGAAATGGTAAGATCTAAAGTGTTTGTTTGTCCTTCAGAGTTGGAAGTTGGAATTTTTAACGTGTCGAGAATTCTAAAACACGGCGCAATTCAGTTTGATGACATAATCTCACGGGATTCTGGTTCGGGGACACATACAAGAGGTTTAAATTTTTATACAAAGATTTATTGATTAAACAATTGAGTGGAGAAATGATAATGCTTTAAGCTCAAGGTAGTTTACCTTCTCTCTTTAGTTTCATCTTTTCAGCAAAGGTCAACTTTCTACCTGGAGCGTTAGCATCGGCAGATGGAGCAGGGGTAGGAGTAGAGGCAACTGGAGCAGGAGCAGAGGTAGGAACTGGGGAAGCATTAGAGCGTGGAGGTCTGTAAGCACCAGTAGAAGCAGAGGCACCTCTAGATTTAGCAAGAGCTTGGGCTTCAATTTCTCTTTGTTTAGCAGCTTGAGCTTGAGCAGCTTCATGTTCAGCACGTAGTTTAGCTTGAGCAGCAGCTCTGGCTTCTTCAGCTTCTCTATGTTTCTCTTCAGCTTCGTATTCAGCTAAAGCCTTTTCGTAACGTTCTTGACGGATCTTTTCAATACGTTCTTTCTTAGCAGCTTCCAATTTGGCTTCATTCTCTTTGATCAAAGCTTCACGTTTGGCAGCAGCTTCAGCATCGATGCTACTAGTGAATTTTTGGAACTCTGGAACAAATCTTTGTAATCTATCACGGATTTGAATGGCTTCTTCGTGTTCCTTCTTAGCAGCAGCGATTCTCTTAGCCTTGAACTCCTCATAAGCCTTCAAATCTCTGTCTTTTTGTAATGAAGCATCCTTTTCTAATAGTGGCAATTCATATTTTCTGTAAGCTCTTTCAGTGTGATCTAATTTCTTGAATAAGGCCTTGACACGAGTTTCCAAATCATTCTTGTCTTTTTCTAATTGTTCAACTTGCATAGATAGGATCTTTTCACGATCAACGTCTTCTAATTGATCAACATCCAATTTGATAATACCCTTAGCGTTGATTTCTTCAACAAGTTTTTTCTTTTCTTGTTGTTTAATGAATTCTCTTTCACGTTCAAGTTTTTCAGCAGCACGACGTTTAGTTTCTTCTTCAACACGTTTTGCTTCAGCAACTTTTTCTTCTTCAATCTTTCTTTGTCTTTCTCTAGCAGCTTCAGCTTCACGTTCTTTCTTTTCTAATTCAGCTTGTTCTTTACGTTTTTCCAACAATTCTCTGTTCTTTTCAGCTTCTTCACGTTCTTTTGCTAAGGCTTCAGTGGCAGAAGAGATCAAACGTTCACGTAGAACTCTTTGCTTTTCAGCGTATGAAGCATCAGTAAATTTGGTAGAAACGTATAAAGTCTTGGCCAAGTTAGATAATTGAGTACGAACCAATTCAGCTGGAGAAGCTTGTAAAGCATCAGCAGCAGGAGCATTTTCAGCGAATGGGTCATTTTGGAAAGTAATGACACCAGCATCATGATCAATGAAAAATGATAATTGACCATCTCTACCAGCGTTCAATAAGAATGATTCAATTTCAAGTGGTGATAATTCAAATTTACCTTTGAAAGTGGCTAATTGGATTAAGAAGTCTAATTTGACCGATTCGTAAACTTGGGAGACTTGTTCAAATAATCTGGTCAGGATAACTTTGGTCAATGGTTTGATGTATGGAGCGAAGAAGGAGTTGGATTCAATGGCAGAAACGACTTCATCCAAGTCATCTTTAATGGATAATGGATGGAAATCAGCTTCTAACAATTGGTATAGTTTCTTGACAGTTGGATCAACGTAATCGTAAACATTCTTGGTCAAAGCGTATTGGATTAATGATTTTCTAGTTGGAGCCTTTGGTAAGTTCAATAGAGCAGCTAAACGTAATTGAGAATGTTTGGAGTAATCTTCACTTAGATCCAAGTTGTAACTTTCTTGAGGAATGGACAATGATGACAATAGGAAGACAGATGAGTAACGAGACAGTTGATCTTCAGTAGCGTTTGGAGATTGACTGTACAGGTTAATAAATTTGTGCCAAGCAGCGGCATGGAACAAGTTGTTATCAGAGACCAAGAAGATTTTAGCCAAAGATTCGTAGTAACTAACCATCATATTTGGTTTTGGTGGACGCTTGGATTGGTTGATCAATGAGTGGATATCTTCAACTGATCTATAGGCGTCTTGCCATAACTCTAATTTGACAGAGACGTTCAACTGTTGGAAACGTGAATCTAGGTAACGTTGTAAAGTTTCTGGGTCTTGTAAGTTGATAGCATTGACTTGAGGACCAGTGGACTTGGATTGTGTGGCAGTTTGAACATGGGAACGCAACAATTCACATAATCTTTTGAATTCAGTCTTTCTGTTGAATTTCAAACAGAATTGGTAAGCTTGTAAGACAATCTCGGAATAAGTGACTTCTAATTTGGAGTTGTTTCTTAACAAATCCAAGATCAAACGGTAGGATTCCCATAAGAAACGTAACCAAGGAGTGATTAATTCTCTATCAGCACGGTCTTTAGATTGATCGTTGAAAACAGCGGATAATAAGATATCTTCTGGAGCTTCACTGGTTTCTAAGTCATCTTCTTCGCTGTTGACATCAGCTTCAGTTTGAACACTCTTTAACTTGTTTTCAGCTAATTCGATCAACTTACGTGAAACGTTTTCGACAATTGGTAAACCGGTTTCTGAGATTTGAACGTTTCTCTTAAATTGATGTAAACCATCCTTTAAAGTGAAACCTTTACGTAAATCAACACATAATTGAACAAATAAGTTGGCGATTGGTTCTAAGGCAGATGGGGCAACGGAACGGGACTTTCTTGAAGTAATGAATTCCTGTAGGGATTGCAAAGCGGATTCTTCTTTACCGACAGCGATAAGCTCTTCAGCTCTCTGGGATCAGATGTTAGTAACATTGTCGTAGACTTATGTTGGCCACAAGCGCGTTGAAACATCGGTTTCTGCAATCGTAGCCTCGTCTAAAATGTACATACTTTCAGAATGTTATCCGGACGGATAACTGGAGGTGGCATCTTGACGAATAGACGTAGATGTGGCTAAAGAAAGGCTTTAATAGGCTTCAATAAAGCTTTATTAATGCCCTTTTGGTGAAAATTTTTGATGAAGAAAAAAAATTAGAAGTCCGTGCTGAATATTACCCGTGGATTTCGATGACAGCGGGGGTAAATGTGGGACTTAAGATAACGCGGGCTGCTCGAGGCTGTGTGGCCCAGACCGATGCTCAAGGATATCAGAATGGCAGTTTCATGACAAGGAATTGAAATTTTGTACTGCCTCCTCTTCAATTCTTGTCCATTAAGAAGCTTATAAGCTATAGAAGCAACCAAGAAACCATGACTAGCTTTCTGACAAGCTGGGTTATCAATAAGGTGAGTCTATCTTTTATACATTCCCTTCTTAAATCAATTTCGCTAACATTGCTTAGACTGTTGGCCAGGTAAACATTGGACAAAGCCAAGAAGACCCTTACTATGAAAACGTGAGTAGAATTAACTTTAACTCACAGTGGAAGTTATTAATGTGTATATACTAGATTCCACATGAAGAATTGGGCTATTTCCAAAAAGAAGGTGCCAGAAGAAAGAAAGCGTTACCACCGGGCTTATCTCCAAACGACCAAAAGGTCTTGAAAAGTGTCAGAAGTCGTGCTTACCATTTAGATCTTGCATTGGAGTGCTGTTGTGGCTGTCAAGTTGGCTGGGCTGGTGTCATTGGTTTGATCCCTTGGATCGGTGATATTATTGCTGCATTCTTTGCCTTTAGACTGGTCCAAATGGCTGAAACTATTGATGGTGGGTTACCTTCCTACATTCGTACTCAAATGATGGGCAATGTTGCCTTTGATTTTGGGTTTGGGTTGATCCCGATAGTTGGTGATTTGATCAATATTGCATACAAGGCCAATACGAGAAACTGTATATTACTGGAAACTCATTTGAAGGCTAAGGTTGAAAGAGAGCATGGTGTTGCTTCAAAAGGTTTCTTTAACAGATTCCGACGTGAAGAGCATCCAGGTGCTGCTCAACAGCCAATGAACAGCTATTCAGATACCCCGGTTCAGCAAAACTCGCAACAGGTCTCTAGTTCAGCACCAAAGTCTCGTGAAGGTCCTATCCAATACGATGTCGGTGGGTCCCAACCTCCAGTACACCCACAGCGTACAGCGAAACTAGCTCAGCGACAAGATCATACATTGGTGTAATATTAAACAGTTGTGATATTAATCCTAAGACATTATTTTGATCTATATATAACATAATCGTACAGGTGTTGTGGATATTTAGCTTGTAATCGCTATTTGACATTTTTAGTCAGACTCAAGCACGACTATCTCAGTGTCTTTGGGAATTGTGAATCCTCTTGTTTTCTTATCTTTCGTAAGACCTTTCGAGAAAGTTGAAAGCACGTTGACAATTTTGACGTCTCGATAGCTGAGCCTAGGCTCAGAGCTTGAGCTGGTGGTTGTTTCTTTCGTCATTGGTGTCATAACAGGAGAGATCATCGAGCTTGAGTCCGGCTTTTGCCCAGGGGCTTCTAACTTTTGATGAAGCGATGTAGAGATGGAAGAAAATTTATGCTGTGTAGCAGCTTTTCTCTGCAGTCGGCTGCTACCATTCGGGGTCCAACCATTTCTTTCTTTAGCTGACTTTGCCAATGCTTGAGGATCAACTTTCGGCTTTGAGTTTAAGATCTCAGATATCGTTGGTGGCGTGCTCGAATCATCATCACTATTCACATTCTGACCAGTGATTCTGGAGGAGAGTTTATGCTTTGGAACACTTTGAAATCTATCACCATCTACAAGCTTGTTTTGAAAACCTAATGATCTTAGCGAAGGCTTCCCACTCGACGATGAACTTTTTTTTGATGACCTCTCTTGGTGATGGTGATCATAGTGATGATGATGTTGTTTCGGTTCGGATCTGTCTGTGTAGCCATTGACCATCTTTGGCTTTTTTGCAACTCCTTGGTCAGTCACTGGCAAAGGTGAAGATTTCATAATTGGTGAGCTTATTTCAGGCTTGATGGTACTGTTGCTCAACTTACCAACGGAGCTCTTTGTTTCTTCTGAGCCTCTGAATCTCCTCAGAGAAATTGGATTCTTCAAGTCTCTTGGGTTCTTGAAGACAGGCACCACGATGCCACCGTGTAACCTCCGTTTGATATTCGGTCTACCATTGCCACTTAACTTTCTGCTGGACAGATCCTGAATATCATACCTGAAGATGGAATCATTGAGCACCAGATGGGCAGCAAGTTCATGCTCTCTAGTGAATGGCCAAGCAAGACCAAAGATCTTTTGATGCCTTGTGCACCGAGGGCAATATTCTCTATACTCATGTAGTGGCTCCAGCTCAAAATAGACACCACAATGACGGCAATCAAATACACCCCTGAAAGTATCATGTTTGTAGACGGATGTCATGTACAGTTTGTGCAAAGTTCTTTGAATACGACGTCTTTTAAGGTAATCAGAATCACAATCTCTATTCTCAATTGGCATTGAATCAAATGATTTGTCTAGAGAATGGCGCATCAGAATGGAATACTTGCTTAACTTTGAGTTTGAAGATTTGATCATCAACCTTGGTCTCAGCCTTCTACCACCGACCACTTCACTTTCCGGTTCAAGGAAAGGCTCATCTGATTTATGTCTCAAATTCCTTATACCAGAAGGCGACTGAGAATCTGGAATACCACCGGGGAACTCCTTTGGATCCAAACTCACAAGATCATCAGAGTCAGTGTCATCACCATCATCGTCTTCATGGACAGACTCTTCTTCTTTAGCAGCTTCATCATCAGTATCATCAATAACAATAATATCTGCACCATCACTTGCCTGTTCATCTTCGTCCTCAGAAGAGCTCACATCAATCAGCTTGGAGTCTGGAATTTCTCTTTCTGGATCGTAAGCACCTTTCTGGTTAAATTCACAGCTGGCACATAAACAGTCTCTGTTATCCTTACCGAAGTAACTTGGGGAGTAACTAACGGTGATTTCTTCACCAGGAAGAATTTTTGTAACAGCAACGATTTTGACACCATTGGAGGAGGGTAAGAATTTGGCATTGGCTTGACAGTCATGATTCACGAAACGACAAGGTCCCAACATCAGCTTAGAATTTGCATTACTGGTCGTATTAAAAACACTGAAATCGTTTTTGTCTAGTTGACTCTCACCATGAGCATCGAGTTCGGCAAAAGTTCCTTGTAAGTACTTGATCTCATCATCTTTGTTGAACTCTTGTCTAGCGATAATGCATGCTTCTTGGGCACCACTTTTGGCCTTGTAACGATCCGTGGCACAAATATCAAACCCACACTCAGGAAGGTATAGCTCAACGTACTTCTTAGCATGTTTTTTGAAGTTTACAGCATGTGGGTCCTTCAGTTTCTTCAAGAACATCTTTGTTTTCTGATGGGTCATTAGCTTGTTGACACATTTCGCCACGTTGGGCTTGGGGAGACTTATCACATATTTTCTGAGAAGTTTAAGTATCACCACTTTACTGATCATCAGTGGGTCCTCATCATTGGTGTTGCGCACTTTCCGTGTCTGTATCCAAAAAAACACATTGTCTATGAGGTTTCTGGACAGGAAGTCGTCTGCCTCCGCTAATTGCTGCCAGGTTAGCGGCATCTGTCGTGGTTGTTCTCCGGTTTTGTCTTGAGGTTCTATTTGTTTATATGCAGGTGGAGTTGAGTAACATATCCAAAGCGGGTGGAAGCGCGGGAATCAAAGGACACAGTGTCGTATAGATAGCAAAATTACCTTAAGATAGACACGTAAACACAAATGGAAGACCCTGGAAGTCTTATATTAAATACAATGATCGATGTTCAACGGTTGAAAGGTTTGACACTTTCTTGGGTTTTGATTTTTCGCGTACTTTTCCCCTACAAATCCACATATATAGCCATCTACACGCCACAAGACCCTTATCAAAAACCAAGTGTAACTGTATTTAAAAACTGTTTAACTATGCCGTTTGGGCCATCAAGTCTACAATTTCGTTGATCGGATCGTCATCGTGTTTGGCCGTTTCCAAATTGACCAATGCTCTTTTGATGCCAATGTTCAAGTCAGTCTTAACACCAGCTAATTTGTTTAGTACTTCGACTCGGGATCTATCATCTAGGAAGTCGATCTCTTGCATCACGTTGTTGAACTCGTCTAGAGTGGTCAAGTTAGGAACGGCGATATCATTGTCGAAACAACTGGAAATGTCCATCTGTTGTAAGACGCTATAGGCACTTGTCGTGGAGATGATCAACAAACGACGGTCTTTTGGTGGCTTTCTCTTCAAGTAAACCTTCAAAACTTGTAGCACGTTGTTGGAGAATCTTGGACCGATTGGAACCCAGTCAACAATGGTCTCAATGGAATCAACAACCAACACATTCAATGGTGATTTGTAACTGTCTCTGAAAGTACTGTCAATGTATGAGATCTTCGCAGTTTCTGACATACCTGCCATTTCTTCAGGTGAAATCAATCTAACGAATGGGAATTTGGAAGCTAGGGCTATGGCAGCAGCTAATGCTGTCTTACCAGACCCAGAAGGACCATGCATAACTAGTGACACCAATCTGGTACGATCAGAGTCCTTAACTTGACGAACGTAACGTGCACCATGTCTTAAGATCTCATCAATCTTTGGAGAATATCTGATGATACCACCTTCAGTAGCAGTCTTCATGTCTTCTTCATTAACACCAAAGGCTGGGGTAACTTCACCTAGAGCATCCATGAAATCTTGTCTTGTGACCTTCATATTGGCAATGTCTTTGTTATTGATCTTTGTTTCACCTTTACCAACGTTCACTTTTTGGTTAATGGCGAAGGAACTTGCAGATTTCACTAAACCTTCAAGTTCAGCACCTGAAAAATTCTTCGTTAGGTGGGCTAATTCAGCCAAGTTGACATCCGAAGCAATCATCTTGTTCTCAGCCATCTTTTTGGTTTGGATCTCCAAAATTTGTAGACGACCAGCTTCATCAGGTAATTGAATTTCAACTTGGACTTCGAAACGCCCAGGACGTAGCAAAGCATTATCAATCAAATCACGACGATTGGTCATACCAATAACTAGGATATTGTTCAATTGGTCAACACCATCCATCTTAGCTAATAATTGATTAACAACGTTATCACCGACACCAGTACCATCACCTCTTGAACCTCTTTGCTTGAAGACAGAATCCAATTCATCAAAGATAATGATATGCAAGGAAGACTCTTCACCTTTAGCCTTGTATTCAGCTTCAGCATCTTTGAATAAGTTACGGATGTTCTCTTCAGAGCCACCAACGAATTTACTCAACATTTCAGGACCATTAACAATCTTTGGTTCTTTGGCGTTTAACATAGTACCAATTCTTCTAGCAATCAAAGTTTTACCGGTACCTGGTGGACCGTATAGTAACAAACCTTTCACGTGGTTGATACCCAATTTTTCAATAACAGAAGGTGGGAAGATACGTGAGGCAAAGGCTCTTCTAAAAATTTGAGTGAACTCTTTATCCAAACCACCGACTCCCATATCTTCGAACTTGAAGTCAGGTCTAATGATGGCATCGGATCTTGGTCTTATGGATGATGATTTCAAATTCACGAGACCATCACGGCCTTTGAAAAAATTGATGATTGATTGTGGTAATAGTAAGCCTTTGGCTTCGACGCTGTTTAGAGCCGGACCATTGTTTTCTAGGTCAGCTAAATCGACGACTTGGATACTTTGGACTCTAACTTCAAAGATGATACCTTTAAAGTCAAACAAGAACAATTGTGTAGGTGAGAAAACCTGTGATTCAAACTTGGAGATCATGGCCTTGGTTAACTCATCTTGGTCGAATGGGGCATCGGTAGCTCTGGCTTTGGTCTTGAATGAAATCTCTAGGTTCAAAGTACCAATGTATGGTTGTTTACCTGTCTCATTTTGGATATCATACTGTCTGACTTGAATAGTATCACCCAATGATAAACCGGCCCATAGTCTTTGAGTGCCATTTAGACCGATTTCACCAGGCTGTGTTTCATTGGCATGTTTGGTTGTAAAGACGAAAAAGTCGTTGATGACGACATGGACGTTGTGTGGGAAGTCAGCAGGGTTTACAGAGGCAACGTTAGCTAAGGCATACTGGTTGTTAGGACAGTTACCAACAACTAGGGCCTTTGGAGGCTGTCTTGGAATTGGCGCCTTGTTGTGATTGAATGGCAATTTGTTCACAAGGCCGCCACCGAAACCAGAAGAAGTGGAGGAGGAGTGCGAAGACTTGCCAAAGCCGAATTTATCCATTATATGAGGGAATTGAACAGTATTCAGGCGTGGAAACTAGAAAAAATTGGTTGTTTGTTGTCCTTTAGAGATAATTTGGATTTGTGTCTACTTCTCCGATTTATCTAAATCCGTGAACACTACT
Organism: Taiozyma odintsovae; assembly: GCA_030557705.1. Taxonomy (NCBI): domain Eukaryota; kingdom Fungi; phylum Ascomycota; class Saccharomycetes; order Phaffomycetales; family Wickerhamomycetaceae; genus Taiozyma; species Taiozyma odintsovae. The sequence continues at coordinate 428,283 of JANIVH010000001.1, forward strand.
GCTTAGTCAGTGCTTACGTGATCGGACAATACATCTTGTTTGCGTAAGAGACTAATGATATAGCTATTAAATACGCTACAGATTTTGCTATAACCCGTGTTGATGCTTGTCGTTATTGGCTATTCATCTCTTGCACTAGCTGGATGATAAACGGCCCACACGAGGAGACTAATTACCACCAACCATCAGCAAGATCAAGACTGGAACAATGTACATCCAGTACTGTTGAATAAATGATTTTGGAGCCTAAAGTGGGAAGTTAGTAACAAACTTCATGGATTGTACTTCTATTCAAGAAGAGAAGAGGGGAAGCGCAATGAAAATAGAAATACTCACTTCTTCTTCTTCGTTGACAATCTCACCAGTTGCTTCATTAATGACAGGTTTTGGTGCTTCTTTTAGCACCGGTTGAGCTCCTGGTTGTGACTTAATAATAGTTGGGGTGATTCCTTTCTTGTTAGATTTCACTAATGAAAGCTTGCTAAAGTCACCGTTGACTTTTACGTTGACCTTTAGGTCAAACTCAAGTGGGCTTGAGAGCTGATACATAGATTAGTATTTTCCTCTATGATGATAAAACTTTGAAAATATGGGGTCACTCACATAGGCAACACTCTGACACACAAAGTCGCCACTTTGGACAGGACCGACGCAGTATTGGCCTTCCTCAATCTTAACATCAGGAACGTTTATCACCTCCGCTTGTTGTAGTTCTTGATTGTACAGTAGAGTCCCGAGTATGACATCTTTACCACCGTTTAGAGGATGTGCGTTGATATCGAATGTAAGGGTGCAAGAAGCCAAGCTGGCTAGGAAAAGAGCTGTTAAGAGGGTTATGGATGAGACCATGGCAACAATTGATCGTGATAGCACCGAATTAAAAGAGTTTTCTCTCGGGTTTCTTCCTCAGGAAACTGAATGATTGGCCGTTTATCTATGCTTTTGGTTTTCAGTTTTTTTTCTGGATTCGAAATTGACACCTTTACAAATACTTAGGAAAATACTTGGGAATATCACAGAGATGCTCTTAATTCAACATCTGATACCCCTCTTGGCACTAGCGACGACGATATGCTGCTCGCAGAAGTTCAACGTCTACAGTGATATCTTTCAATCCCCTAAAGTATGTGTCAATTGTGCGTTACTACGTTGTAGATAACCTAACACTACTCAACAGTACTCCATAAAATACAACCACGATCGCAAAATAACACAAGAAGCCGCTAAGAAGCTCACACAATCTCAAACAGGTAGCTCATACGAGATAGTAAGATCAGCCAAGCAACAATTCTTGTGTACCATCCCGGAAGTGATTGATGAAGACGACTCTGAGGATATCGAACGCACCTTTGGTCTGGAGAAACTATCGCAATTGAGCACTTTCATCAATGAAAAGTTGAGCAATACCACACTATTCCATGCATCTGGATACTTCACATATGCTTTATCCGGTAACAAAAAAGTTGAGCAATTCTTTGGTACTACTAGTCAGTACATGGATGGTAAGGTTTCGAATGTCTATACATTGGGTCAAACAACCACGAAAGGCGTTCCTAGCCTAAGCTTAAAAAAAGACGGTGAGCTGTGGTCACTTGTACGTGAAATTGGAAACGGTACTATCTGTGATCTAACTGGTAAACCTAGAAGAGTTGAGGTACAATATGTCTGCGATCCTACTATTGAACAAGCTACCTTATACCAGATATATGAACAAAAGACTTGCGATTACGTTATTCAAGTCACTATACCTGAACTTTGCCTTGAGAATTTCTTTAGGGTCCATGAGGGCGAAGTACTATGTCAAGAATTGATCAACAAAAGCGAAGGTGATGTGACCAATGAGGATTGGAAGCCTGAGAAAATTCACTTGTCTGATTACAATCTACAAAAATTGAGTAAGGACTTATTCATTGCTAAACCAAGCGACGATACACACAATTTATCTGTCCTCTTAGATCTTAAACCTGATTCAGGGATTATTGAGAAGCTAGGGAAGACTTTTTTCAAATCATTCCAAACCAAAATAGCATATTCACCTACACAAGCCGCCCATCTGCAGGGAAGCAAACATTTCACATACAACTCTTATGTCTACGACAAATTCGGAAACTATTTGAAAACAGTAGTGACTGAATATGAGTTCAGAGATAATGTTGGTCATATTGTGATTACTGAACATGATGACAAGTTTGATTTGACTGATAATTTCAGTGATGTTGTGGCGAAGGGATCAGGATCAGGATCGACCACTCCACAGGTGGAAGTCGAAGTTGATGATCAAATCATCAATAGCGACAGCGTTCAGGAGATGAAAAGGACAATGAAGAAGTTGGTTGAGGATCTAAAGGAGCAAGGGGTCGAACTGAATTTTGATGCAGATTCGCTAAACCAAATTGATGATGATCGGACTGTGTTAGAGGAAATAGGCGGGGAGTTAGGAGAAGATACACCATCAACAGAAACACACGATGCTGAAGTGCATAGTGTCAAGGAAAGCACTCATCACGATGAGTTGTGATCGATGCTTGTACATGCACTACACAATGTATTATCAACCAATCATTTCCTACGTGTTTCTACTGACTGACCAGGGAAGAAATTTAAATACCCACATTATAATATATTATTAATCTACAGCACTTATCACCAAAAAAAAGAATATGTAGATAGATATATATGTAAAGTCTAACAAAATATTAAAATCATAATAAAACCCTAAAGCAACAAATGTACTTCAAACAAACCAAAAATAAAACGACCAAAAGTATTAAGCAAAACACAAAACTTATAAAATAGAAGAAAAGAACCAATACAATTAACACCAGAATGAAGTACAATGATCTGTAACGTTTTAGTCAATGTCACTGAAAGTTTTACCAACTTGAACCAACTTATCACTAATCTCACGTTTTAATGGTAAACCATCGTCTGCGTAGTCTGCAAAGCTTGTATTGTTTGAGTCACCAACCCATAATCTTAGATTACCAATTAGTTTTTCTAATGCAAGGGCTTCATCACCGGATAGCCATTCCTTAGGGTATTTTTGAACCAAGTTAAACAATGAGATGAAAGATAAGAAGGTAATATCTTCTTTCTTGGTTCTTAGATGTCTCAAAATGTTTCTGCTTTCTGTGTGTTTCTTAGCATGGATGTATCTTAAACCAGATGAAGCAACCAAAGTGTCGAATAGATCTCTAGTCAACAGTTTCTGGAACTTGGAGTTGACCGACGTTAGTGTAGCTGAACTGTCCAGACGTGGTAACGCTTCTCTTTCTTCAATTTCTTCTTCTCCACCATCTTCCTCTAGAGTACCTTCACTCTCGTCATCATCATCATCTTCATCTAGTTCATCGTCTTCGTAAACATTCTCTTCAGAAGTTGATTCAGAAAACTCAACAGCCTGTTGCTGTGGGATAACTTGAGCCTCATCATTGATCATTTTCAAGACTGGATCCAAGTATTCGTCATTCAAGACCGACTTAAACAGCTTAATTCTAATATCCATGATCGATCTCACTGGAGCCAAAGATTCAGCTAATTTCAGCTTATTCCAAAGTTCCTTCTTAACCTCTCTGATTTCCTCAACGTCTAAATCAGAGTGATCATTCTCATTGAACGTTAAGTCAATGTAACCAGATAGTACCTCTAAGAATAACTCATTAGCTCTAAAGCTTGACAGTAGCAGCTTATAGTCTTGAGCAACGATTTCGTCCTTTAAAATCAAATGGTAAGCTTTGTCGGAAACACCTTTTTCACAGTTAGTGCCCAACTGCAGGTTCAATGAAATGTTCAATAATCTTTTGAAAGCTTCAGTTGATTGGGTAGATGATGATTTCAACTCCTTGTAAAGTGATCTAGTAGTAGCTTCAGACACCTTTTGCTTAGAAATCTCTTCAAGGCTATCTTTGATGATGTAGTTCAATTTGAAGTAGGATGATAAATCGGAATAGCTGATCAACAACTTAGCCAATGTCAACTTACCAAATGAGACCTCAAAACTTGGCTTATAGGTGCTCAGTTTCAAAAGAGCAAACAAGTAGTTGGAAAAACCTTTGTTTGCCTTTGAAGACAAGACTTCTTCAGTGATAAGTGCTTTGACTTCTTCATCATTTGGTTCAGTCTTAGATTGGTCACCAGCATAAATAAAAGCTAACTGCTTAATTAATTGATACCAATCTGAAACAGTACGGGTTTTCGATTTGGAATCAACATTCTTGGTCTGATAGAAAATTGAGGGAACGAAGATGTATAGCATAGAAACAGCAACAAATAATAATTTTGTGATGTTGAAGAAGATTTGAATTTGTGGACCTGATAAGAATGGGAATGCAGATAAACCACGGTAGTCAAAGTCATTACCGCCCGAATACAGATTTTGGCCAACCATGGTAGCTAAACCACCCATCAGGACTTTACCTGGGACACCAATGTATGGTGACTGTTGAGAAACAACATTAACTGGGTTACCATAAATATCAGTAGCAGGTTGGAACCGTGCATCAAATTGTTGTTGTTGGATAGGTTGCTGTGGTTGTTGGTACTGCTGGTAGAGAGGCTGTTGCGGTTGTGGTTGCGGCTGCTGTTGTTGAAGTCCTTGGTATGTATTTTGTTGTTGTTGACTCATCATCGATCTTAGTTGGTTCAACTCGTTGACCAACGACGAGTTTTTGCTTTCCAAGTGTTTGATGTATTCAGTAGCCTTAGTCAGAACACTAGCCTTGTTTATCTTGGAGGCTGGAGATAAACCATCCAGATCTTTAATGCTCATGCCTGTGTCACCTGTAGCGATTCTTAATGATGGAACAGCATCTCTCAAAGCGTTGATTTTGATATTGATGTTCGTTCTGTACTTCTTTTCAATGATGTTATGATTCGATCTGTCTTTCTTGATTGGCTTGGTGACCTTATTGTTCTTAGAAACCTTCACTTTATCATTTTGACTTGACGGACTACTATCGTCGTCATCATCTTCTTCATCGTCATCATCTTCCTCTTTGACTTGGTTTGACGAGGGCATCGACATAGGAGTGATCCGTTCTCCCGTAACGTTGGTGACAGTTTCCTTTAGCTTATCTTGTAGTGAGTTTAATGGCGAGCCAGCGTCATGGATTGAGGAAGGTGAAACGTAGACATGATTCAGTGGGACATTAGTTTTGTCGTTTATATCGTTGAAGTCCAAAAATTCGTTGTCATTGTAATTCATGTCTGTGTTGGAGTCCCAGTTATTGTTGAACATGCCATTTTCTGGGGAAACATCGTATGAAGACGGATTGCCACTTGATGAGGCTTCCATATCCACAGGAGACAATGTGGAGTTAGATAAAGAAGCTAAAAGAGCATCTGTATCATCGAAAGAATATAACATGGATTCCGGCATCTTGATGAAGTTGTAATGAGATCTTGGCAGTGATATATGTATCCTTTCTATGTATGTGAAAGCTTCTTTGGTTGACGTGCCTCCTATAGTGGACGTATAATGTAGAACACCAATGGACGGTTTAAAGGGGAAAAACGTCAAACGGCCTGAAAAAGGGTGTAACTGTACTCTGGGAGCTCGCGGTAGTCTCTGAGTAATAAAGGCGCACTAAGGGGGAGATAGATGCGTTCAGCAGTCAGTAGTTTGAGCCTGAAAGAAAGATGAATTGGTATAATCTCTTACTTGTTTAATCAATTTTTTTCTTCCTATTGATGTTGGGCCAAGGTAACATTCGCGCTACGAAAATCCCTAATTAGGAAGTGTCATTTTGGCAACTGGCCAAAGAGATTTTCGCTAATCACCGTTTTGGGATCGTGTGGCATGATCATTTCTACGGTTTTCTCAGTCGGCAGAATGGATCTGTGAAATTGTTCAGAAAATTTTCGCCAAAAGTTCATTTTGGGCAATTCGGGCTTGCAGCTTATGCATATTTCAATCTATTAAAGTTTAGAATTGTCCCATTTTATCGGGAACTGTGCAGCATCCCCTAAGAGAAATTGAATAAAGCTCAATTGTTTGCTGCAACAACATGCACAGATATCTTCCCAAACCCGTGTTCTGAAAGGTTTTTTGCGCCACTCTGGAAGCCATTGCGACTCACCGAGAAGCCGAAATCCGTGGCCATTCATTACGGGCAAATGTAACTCTTTGTTCGTCTAGAGAGAGAAGGTGTGGGGGCGGAGGAGGCACAGCTTAGTTAGATACCTGGTTTCTGTAAAGTCCGTCGCCGCGGTCTTTAAGTTGTAGATGGTTCGCTGTAGAATGTGTAATCAGAGAGAATTACACAGTAGTTAGTTGCCCCGGCGGAATAGATGATACCTATTCCGGCCTAATTTTCCGAGGGCATTGCTTATGTCAGCAATCCGCGAACTCGTCGTGGGCAATTGCCTCCCTTCCCAGTTGTTCGACGAACTTCTTCAAAATTTTCGCCACAAAAAACCTAGAAAATTCTTTCCCTTTTTTCTTTATCTTCAAAGGCGAAATCACACAACTTTGCAATAGAATATGTCATCCAAAAGAATTATCAAAGAGCTAAATGATCTAGGCAGGTAAGTAAATCATATGGAGAGTCTTTCCGTGAGGATTGGCTGCGCCCATTGCTTGCTTTTGTGCTGTTTTCCAAACGTGTATCTCGGTGTTGTTGATATGTCGAATTGTCGTGTGTCAATTTGCAATTTCATACTGCAAGACGGAAATCGGACTGCCAGAAAGGATTAAAGATAGATCGAGGAAAGGATGCAAGTACCGTGGAGGGATCTGTGATCAAGTTATTCAACTCTCTACTAAATCAACTCTATCCTTTTCTTTTTGTTGCTGTTTATCCTTGAGGTGAATCAAGGTGGCGGTGATTTGAAATATCACGACATGACATATTTTAGAAAACAGCCAATCGTTGTGCGCCTCTTATTATGAACAATTATACTAACATCGTCAACAGAGATCCTCCATCTTCATGCTCAGCTGGTCCAGTTGGTGATGACATGTATCACTGGCAAGCATCTATCATGGGTCCATCCGACTCTCCATATGCCGGTGGTGTTTTCTTCTTATCCATCCACTTCCCAACAGACTACCCATTCAAGCCACCAAAAGTGCAATTCACCACAAAGATCTATCACCCAAATATCAACTCTAACGGTAACATATGTCTAGATATATTAAAAGAACAATGGTCACCAGCCCTAACTATCTCGAAAGTGCTATTGTCCATCTGCTCTTTGCTAACAGATGCCAATCCAGATGATCCATTGGTGCCAGAAATTGCTCACATCTACAAAACCAATCCAGAACTTTATCAAAAGAATGCTAAAGAATGGACAAAGAAATATGCAATCTAGAGAAATGGTTACATACAGGATTTGTAAATAAATACTTGCATTGGGGATAACAAAATTGTAGACTATAGTCAACGATTGGATCAAGGTTATTAGAGGTCCTACAGACCTTATCGCTCTATCTCTCTATCGCTCTATTTAGATCCTTGACGTAATAGCCGACCTATTGGTGGAAATGTCAAAATTGATACAGGCACTCCGATGAGGTTACCCTCTAACAAGATCTAAAAATTTTTATATTTGTGCAGAAGACGTATAAACTTTTCTCACAGATACCTTTAAAAATCACACACTTCTGCCTTTGATCATGGACGGTTTGAAATTGAACTTAGCTGGTCTGAAAGACAAGGTGGCAAGCAAGCTACAGTCTGAAAACAAGAAGCACAAGGAGAAGAAAGAGAAGAAGGTAAAGAAATCTGAAGAGAAGGAGAGTCAGAAGAAGGCATCTCAAGTCGATGAAGTCTTACGTCGTGAAGCCCTAGAATTAGGTGCCTCAGAAGACGATCTGAAACTATTGGAAGGTGTTGAGGAGGGCGAGGACAGTGAAGAAGAGTTTGAAGCTGATGGTAAACTGGATAAGAACTTCAATGATGACCTGAACAAATTTATGAAGAACATTGGCCTTGAAGGTAACCAAGCTGTTGTCATCGACGATAAAGAATTTGAAAAGGAAATCGCAGAAGAACAAGCTGAGGAAGATTCAGAAGAAGAAGATGAAGAGCTAGAGGAAGCGGCAGTGCAAGACAACGAAGAAGAAGAAGAAGAAAAAGAAAGAGCAGAAGAGGAAGAGGAAGAAGAAGTAGTAGAAGAAGAAGAAGAATCACAAGAGGAAGAGCCAGAACAAAAAAAACCAATGAAAGCAACAGAGAAAGAGGTGTTACCAACACACAAGAGAGTTGATCCAACCAATATTGTGAACTCTGCCAAATTGGTCATTCCTCCACAAATCGATTGGTATAACGTCTCAATTGAGCTATCACAAGAACCAGCCGATCTAACCAAAGAGCAAATCGAGAAATTATACCAAAGAGGTAAAGAAGCTTTAGAAGCTGATAACAAGACCTATTACGATGAATTTTCCAAGACTTCATCTCAAAGAAAGTTCTTGTCACAAATCTTAACAGACGGTACCTTGAGTGATAAAATCTCAGCTTTGACTTTGTTAATCCAAGAAGCTCCATTACATAACATGAAATCGTTTGAAACCTTGCTGAACTTCACCAACAAGAAATCAAGAAACTCATCATTACAATCCATTAATGCCCTAAAGGATTTATTAATCAATGGTTTACTACCGGACAGAAAACTAAGGTACTTCAAGAATCAACCACTGAACTTGATGCTATCCAAGAAACAGTTGGCACTTTTCTACTTCGAAGATTATTTAAAGAACTTCTATTTCAGCATTATCCAAGTTTTAGAAAGATTATCTCATGACCCTATCATCCACGTCAGAATGAACGTTGTCAGTCATATTTTTGAGTTATTGAAGGCCAAACCTGAACAAGAAGTCAATTTGCTGAGACTAGGTGTCAACAAGATCGGTGATATTGATAATAAAATCAGTGCTAAGACTTCATACCAAATTCTACAATTACAACAAGCTCATCCAAACATGAAGAGAATCGTTATCGATGCTGTCATTGATACTGCTTTCAAGAAGAACACAGATTACCATACCAACTACTACTCCATTTTGACATTAAATCAAACTATTTTGACTAGAAGAGAAGAAGAAATCGCCAACGAGTTAGTCAAGACCTACTTTGCATTATTTGAGAAACTATTGATCGAGTCAGATCCACACAATGTTGACAAGGAAGTCACCACTGAGAACTCTTCGAAGGATAACAACTACAAGAATAGAAAGAAAAACTTCAAGAAGGGTAAAAAGGGTGGTAAGTCAGTCAAAGTTGAGAAAACTCAAGAAGAAGTCATTGAAGAAAAGAACTCCAAGTTATTTTCTGCTTTATTGACTGGTTTAAACCGTGCTTTCCCATTCTCCAACTTGCCAAATGAAGTCTTCTCCAAGCATTTGGAAACCTTATTCAAGATCACACATTCAAGTAACTTCAACACCTCTGTCCAAGCTTTGGTTTTGATCTTCCAAATTGTTGAAACCCAAAAGATTAACACCGATAGATTCTACAGAACTTTATACGAATCATTGTTTGATCAAAGATTAGTCACTTCATCTAAGCAAGGTATCTACTTAAACTTGCTATTTAAGGCATTGAAAGCAGATGCCAACATCCAAAGAGTGTTAGCCTTTGTCAAGAGAATTGTTCAAATTTGTTATGGCTGGTTGAACGTTGGTCCAATTGCTGGTATGTTCTACTTGCTGATGGAACTTGAGAAATCCGTCCCACAAATTAGAAACTTGGCTTTAAATACTCCAAATGATCACAAATACATTGACGATGATTCAGAAGAGGAGAATTTTAAGGATGTCAAATCTGATGATGAAGATTCCAAGAAAATTGAAAAGAATATTCCATTATACGACGGTCGTAAGCGTGACCCAAGATTTGCCAACGCTGGTAACTCATCAATCTGGGAAATCAACGAATTCTTAAACCATTACCATCCAACCGTTCAACTTTATGCTCAAAGTTTCTTAAATCATGAGAAACAAGTCAAACCAGATCTAGGTCTTTTCACATTGTCACATTTCTTGGATAGATTCGTCTATCGTAATGCTAAACAAAAACCAGTCACCAAAGGTCAATCCATTATGCAGCCTCTTGGTGGTACTCATACTGGGTCATTATTAGTCAAGGCTTCAAACAAGAATCACTCAGAATTGCCTGCTAATACTGAAAACTGGCTAGAAAAGAGAGTTGAAGATATTAAACCTGATGAACAATTCTTTCATCAATACTTTGTCTCTAAGGATAAAGATCCATCAAGAGTCAACGAGGCTAAAACTGAAGATTTTGACCAAGAGAGTGATTTGGACGATGAAGAAGTTTGGGATGCTCTTGTCAAATCACAACCTGAAATTGACGGTGACTTTAACTCAGATCCAGAAGATTTCAGTGATCTAGATGGAGTCGATTTCAGTGATTATGACAGTGACGAAGAGGTTGAAGCTGGTGAAGATGCTGAGAAACAAGAAGTTGCTCTTGCGATTGATGAGGATGACTCTGACCCATCAGACTTTGAATTGCAAACCATTGGTATGTCTGATGACGAGGATGAAGAAGAAATCGAAAATGGCGAGGAAGTAGAAGATAGTGAAGAAGAAATCGAGGCTTCTGAAAAAGATATCAACGGATTCTCAGAAAGTGAAGATGAGGAAGCTGAACTATTCAAAGATGACTCAGAAGCTGAACTAAGTTCTGAAGAAGAACCAGAGCCAGAACCAAAATCTAAATCCAAGAAACGTTCATTACAAGAAGAAGAAAAAGAAGACAAGAAAGCTGCTAGAAAGTCAAAGAAATCTAAACTTAAAGAATTACCAGTCTTTGCCTCTGCTGATGACTATGCTAAGTATTTGGACTCTGATAACGAATGATTTTACCCGGTGCTACTTGTATTTATAGATTGCATATCAACAAAAATTAATGATTAGCCCTGTTAATGTAGGCAAAGAAATGATGTATACCCGTGTATGGGCTTATTCCTGTCAAAGTCTAAGATTATTTGTTTCAAAAGAAGAGTCTACCAGCATGGTTATGTTCTTAACAATTTTCGACGATCAAACCAGGGTTTCCATTAATCGCTGATCGAAGCCAGATGATGTCGATATAAAAGTATGCGAGATGTCAAATGAAATGAAAGAGAACAATAATCACGACCCACGACCTAAGTCGATGACTAGTATGGCGTTCTTTCAATAGTTAAGGAACAGTACTTTAACTCGGTTGCGAGATCGGAAAGGTTCTGGTTATATCCTAGACTTACTTACTACATAACTTCTTTCTTATCGGTCGGCAAGAACCGAAAGCTTCTGGATTAGTGAGAAAGTACACTGTACGACCAATAGGGAGAGTCAATTACCCGATTTGTAACCCAAAGTCGTCTGCTGTATAAGCTCGACCCGTCATAGTGCCTCTATAATTAGTCTAGAAAACCTGCACCTTCATACACCCAGGATTGATAAAAAACTTGACATCGGCACAGTGATCAACGTAATGCCAGGGTGTCAAACGTTAAAGCTCCCATCATTCAAGGCGAGGGGTTATCAACCTTGGACCTTGAGCATTTTCACTTAGGTTGGAGGATGAACAACTCCCTGACTTTCTGATACAGCTGCAATGATATCCCAAATCGGTCAGCGTTAAACTTACAGCTAAATGATCCTATTCTTCTTGCCAGTGCCCAAATCACCCCGGTTGATCAAAAATCGAGACCACTGGAACTACCATCTGAGATCCAGGTTCAACTACATAGCGATACAATTGGTTGCGACTAGACGAGCAGTTGAGAGGTCGATGACAAGTTGGACCTGAAGCCACGAGGCAGACGACTTAAGACCGGCTCGTCCTCGATTTATTACAGATTGGCGTCCATATCTCTCACGCATGTAGCAAAAATACCCTCAAAGCCCGCCACGACGCAAGCCCGTTAAAAGAGATAAGACCCTTTGAGGTAAAGAGATGGCCCCTTTTGGATTGGATTTTCCATAACTTTCCACCCTCAAAATTAGCCTGATGAAGATTTACCACTATTTAAGCTAGCTTGGAGGAGATTGACGAGACCCTTAGTCGCATTGCGTGCGTAGGTGCACAACCTCCGATGGTTATGTAGAGTAGACGTGCTTGTGCCTATCAAAAGCTAGCGCAAAATTCGAAATTGGGCTTTTCTTGGCTCGATTGGGAAGTAAAAAACTCCCGTATCTACACGTTTCTGGAAAGATTTGCTACGATTTGGGATGTCTTTTCATCTCTTTCATGCAGGTATAATTAAGTGCACCGAGATCTACAAGATAAAAATATCAGTGGTTCAAGGCAGGGAAAGCAAGATAGACATACGTTTGAATCCATAGCATTTTGCATCACTTCACGCTAGTCACTATTGTAAGCTTGTGACCACTCGTTCATCCTGGGTTGTCCTCTTACTTATACAAATTTGAAGAAAAAACTGCCCGGCCAATTGATGTGTGGTCATTTGATGAACAACTTGTAGCTCTGCCCATCCGTATATTCAGTAATCAGATTGGCAGTACCGTATGCGTAGGCGACGTAGCTAGTGCACGGGACAATCAATCGCCAAAAGAATAATATCTTAACGAAGTCACAAGTTACGATCAGACGTGAATTTGTAGAGGTCTAGGTCTTAGCTGACTCCCCGATAGGTAGCTACCAGCGCCTGTCAGTGGGCTTCCATCATGCTTGAACTTCTCACTGAAAACTTACCTTCCAGACAACACTTAGGTAGAACCCACACTTTTATTGCTCTTCACAAACATCGATCAAACAACATTGTGGCATTGCTTAGCAAACCAAGTGACCAACCGTCACTTACATCACCTAACACAGAGCAATACCCACATTGAAGTACATGTTCTGGAAATCTAGTGGTGTTCTGTTGGTGATAGGACTAATTTTCTTTAATCTTCTGCCAAAACTCGAAAACGGTAGTCCAGATCTCTAATGCACCGCATATCTCAACCTCTAACGGTCGTGCATGCGTCTGCATAGACTTTACGCATCTAACCGAAAAAAAAGCACAAATCTAAGAAATCATAAATCAAAAAAGGACTTGACAGGAATAGCAGAGGCGTAAACTTTAGAAGGGAAGTGGGGTTCGCCACATAAGGGTAAGTGGGATACCGCGATGAAGAATATAGCCATGCATCAGAAGTACTGAGATATGTGAAAGCATAATGCGAATATTACGGCCAACTCCGTAACCTTTTCTAGGGCTATGTCAATCAACGTATAATCTGTGTGTCGTTTTTACTCCTACTAGCATGAAGCTTTCAATTAAGACGTTCAACGAGGAATAGCACCAATTATACAACCATAAACGACAAGATCGCTACTTTAATGTACGTGTGTTGTCAATTTGCGAAACGATCAAGACGGGAGTGGCTCGCAATTTGCGTACAACACCCCTTAGAGCTCCACTAGCGTCAAGGAAAATGGACTGTTTGGTACCACGCTTAAAAGAAAATCATATCGTTGAGAGAAAGGAGCCTCACCAGATTACTGACTCCATGGTAGCCTTGAAGTCGCTGGTCAATATGTCTAACTGAGATCATAAGCTTGAACATCTATCACTCGGACGTCTTTTATGGTCCTAATTTTTCATGACGTATCCAATTTTCCCAGGACTTGCTCTCAATGTGCTGATTAGGCACACTCGACTTTTGGTTGTGCCTGAGTTGTCTCAACTTATGTGCAGAGCAGCTGGGGAGCCAAATTAGGCCATGAAGTTCAGCCTAATCGAGGGCTGTCAATTTTTTCAACCATATATGGGTGTTAACCAGAGGTATCACCATGGTAATTGTAGTTGTGAAACTGCTTCCACAAACACGCAGAAGTATTATGACGAGACCAGAACTTGACTGTTTGAGACAGCGTTGCACACCCTGAACGTGGTGGATGGCGCGATTTCTGGGATTGTAACAGCTACTGGTGGGTGTTCATATATGCGCGGATGCAACAGAGAGTGCCGACCACATGGTTGAAGCCATGTGATTAACTTCTTGACCCACTGGGCTAAGAGTGAGAACTTTGTCCTTAGTACAGCCCATGAATGGAATAAATAACCCCAGGTACTTGGAAGCTGTGCGACCACATATAAGGCTACCACTGTAACTGGTCGCTAACTTCGATGTTGCAAAAGTTGGCGTTGAAATAAACATAAGTCAATTGGGTCTGCGTAGTGCACACCCAGCTAAGATCTACAGATATGAGCGGACTTGACTTTGGGCACTTTCTAACCTTTATTTGGATGTTGTTGCGTCAAGGGTGTGTGAGAGAATCAATAAGCAAGGAGACTATAGGGTCTACGACTCACGAGTAGAATAAGCAGCTTGCAAAACTCTTAGGACTGACAAGATAGCGAGCTTACAACTCTTTTCTAAGATGGACTATCCACTCGTCACTTTTGACATCTAATCATATTATCTTGCAATCTCTTATCTCGATGCCTATTGTTTCTTTCTACTCAAGACATGTTCGCCGTCTGATTGAAACCACCAAAATAGACCAGCCCAGATCTCCAGAAGTAAATTATGTACTGTGTGAAATAACCTAGCGCGGGCGCTTTATTTTAAACACCGCGCTCTAAATAGATACCATACAGCTAGATTGGGTGGTTGGGTCTTCCTAGTTGAGGTACTTCGTGCTAATCAGTGGCAAACAAAACTGTGTTTTCGATTGAGAGATCTGAGTGACGCATCTTTATGCAAGTTCAGAGAGCGGAGGACGCTTTTATCCGCATTTGAACTGCGTGTTACTGCAGCCTATGCATACGAGGTGCACAGGGGTAACATGATCAGATCAGCCGTAAGTGGACCTGCTTTGCTTCTGTGAGCTTCGACCTGCTCAGCGAAAAAGCCCCTATGTGATTGGCCCGAGGTGTGAGGGTCTCTCCAATGAGCAGTTGGGGTATTGGAACAATTAAGGGACACAGCAGGTGTTGAGTGTGGGCGGTTGTAATATGTGTTGAAGATTTGGTGCCCGTGCACGAATCCGCCCACGATCTAACCAGTAATGGCTCCGATTAAGTTGCCTGGCGTGTTAAAAGTTGGACGCAGGAGAGTGTGCTCATGGTGAGGGGCGTAGGTACTAATTTGGAAGGCCCCAGAGAGATAACCTACTTAAAAGTCCCCTCTAAAAGTAGTGACATCCTGCTCGCTGTGCCCCTACAGCCCGGTACCCCGAGGCCGCCGAGGTCCGCATACAGTCCGCAGCACTGTGCAGAGGATCTGCGACACGTCCAAAAGGAGAGAAAAAAGGGACGCTGCGGGCCAGAATCGACTGTTTCCCAATGTAAACAAATCAAGACTGAATTGTGAAATTTGAACCACCTTGCGCCTTTCCAACTTTTGCTTCCAACAATCCACATTGTGCGTTCTACAAGATCTGCTGCAAGTCTGTGCACGCCCCCAAAAACTCAAAAGTTGGCACACTCCAAATTATAAATACACGAGCGTTTATCGACTTTTTATTCCCCTGATACCCAGCTGCTCTTTGAACGCAACAACCTCCACTCCAACTGTCATACGCTCATTTCCACACTCCAACTGTTTCGCCATTCACTTGCCCACTTCATATCGCCCTTACTACTATACTCACACTTTGTACTCTACTACTTTTCACTGAAAATACACCACATTTTGCCCTGTTTGAAAAGTTTTCACTATTTACGACCATGTCCAGAACACTTCTGCCTTCTGCCATCGATGACGCCGTTGTCACACCTCCAAGCTCTGTGAAACGTGCTAAGGGTAAGCCTATGATCGTGGATATCTCCATCGGCAACAATGGTGAACAAGTCTACAAGATGCGTGGTACCAGATCTTCTCGCAAGAGAAGACATGAAGTAACAGAAGAAGACGAAGAAGAAGAACCATCCAAGAGAAGGACTCCAACTCGCCACATACTGGGAACCATCTCCCCAAACACACTGAATCAACACGAGAGAACAGACGCCCTCCCTGAATCTCCAACTGCTGGCTCCCCATCTGCTGACGATGGTAACAAATGGAGCGTTGACGTTGAACAAGCCTTCGAAGAAGCTCTCAGAATGATCCCAAAGAACGGCTTGACCAAGATCAAAATCAGTGGGAAGTCATGTGGTCGTAATGAACTGATATCAGATTACATCTTACAAAAGACTGGTAAAGTCAGAACTAGAAAGCAAGTATCAAGTCATATCCAAGTCATCAAGAATTTACGTAAAAACTCTGACTTGATTGAGTTGATCAACAACGGTCCTTCAGACCCATCTGCCATTAAAAAGTTTGACGAGGTGTTTACTGAAATCTCATTCAAGAAATCACTGGGTAATACTGGCCCTAACTCGTCAGCCACTGCTACTGTCCAAGAATCCAAACCTTCAACTCCATTGTCCATGGTCAAGAGAAGAACCAGAAAGGTTACTCCACCACAAGCGCCATTACAAAGAAACAAAAAGTCTCCAAGAGTCACAAATCATAGAAACGTTGGTTTAAGCATGAAGAAGTTTGAAATGGCCTATTATAATCTCAAACATCCATCACAGACACATGTTTACACACGTCGTTCATCATCTAAACTAGACAAGGCCCTAAGACTAAAACGCGATGCCTCTATCCAAAACCGTTTCCCAAACTTGAATGACTTTCTATTGGAAGGACTCACACAGGAGGAGCAAGTTCCAATTTTACACAATTTGGTTGCTTTCAACTTGCCTGACTCAGAACTTGAACTAAAAGGTGAACATGGGACCAAATTACAAGTTGAATTGAAGAATATTGCCAACGAAGACGACAATTTCGGTGTCATCACCATGATTTACTCCTTTGGTAACGAAGTAATCAAATTGGTCGACGATCTTGATGTAATCAAATCCACTAAATCATCAGAAAATCCAGAAGCTTTGAAGAACGTTACACTCGAAGTCAAGTTCGCAAGGGATTTCTGGGTTGCCTTCTTTAACTCTGTGGAGAATAACGTCCATGAAGATAGGGTCAAAGCTGAGACTCAAAAGACTATTGCCGTCAAGGCCATCACCATGAAGCAAGTTATCTTCAATAAGAAGAGAGCATCCGGTTTCGCAAAGAATGATATCAGATCAATCCTGCTGTGGGAATTCACTAGATTTGAGGGTTCCAATGATACTACATCTAGAAGATTATACTTACCGAACACTGAGCGCGAGGAAATCAAGTTTCTATCTAAGCTATCTGAGCCGATTAAGGAGGGTTCTTTAGAGACCTCCTCCGAAGTGCAGCAGCAGACTCTAGAACATCCTTACCAAAAAGATAATGAAGAGTCAGAATCAGAGCAAGGTGAAGAATCAGAAGACGAGGAACCAACAACAGAACCTGAAGAACACTACCAAAACCCAGTTCAACACTTCTGTTACAAAGAACATCAATTCCCACCATTCTTAGAAACCGATTTGCAAAAAGGTGATGAAGTCTCCAAGTTACAAGGCTCCCCAAAACCAAGATTCGAGGAATCCGATACCTCGATGTCCTCAATCAACACCACCCTACGCTTAGACGAAGAAGTCATTGAACCAGCTCAAGCAAACCACATCGCTACAACCACAACCAACACACAATTTCTGAGAACAACTTCCATCCCATACTTCCCACCACAACAGCATTACACACATCCTCAACAACACCAACTAAGAAGAATGCAAAGTGCACCAACACCATCTTCTTGGAACCTACAACCAAATCATAGCTGGCCTTCCTCCACCACATCTACTATTTCCAGTGATGGGTTCCACGATGAAGTTGCTAACTGGAATCAACATGCCCTTGGGTTTAACCCAACGCTGAACCCGGGCTACTTGCATTTGGATCACAACACCCCATTGAAGGTAGAACACGAATTTCAAACTCCTGGCGAGGTCTTTCAACAATGGTGAAACCTGTTCATGACGGCAAATACAGAAAACAAACGACTATAATTACAATGTATACTAATGTTCCTATACACTTCCTCTCATATGTCTTTTCACACTTTATTCTACTTCTTCTGATTTCAGCTTTTTAGTCTTCTTTCATTTTCTTATCATGTTTAGAAGTTGTTTACCCCCATACGAATTTGTTTTTATTCACAAGTGTCGTAGATTTTCATATAGCCGGGTAGAGTAAGTAGTGTCCTCTCTGTCTACCTCATTTATCCGGAAGGAGACGTCCCAGACCTCGCGAATATTTTGTTACTAGATCACTCAGCATTTTCACTTGAAACAACAGATCAAGAAAGAAAAGTATAGCGATGCAGTCAGAACGAAGATCGCCAACGGTTGCCACATCAGGAAGGCGGGCAGCCTTGTTTGGATCTTGGGAATTTGGGATCTGGGCCTGTCGCTGACGTTACCTACGTCATTAACGTCGAACACACGTTGATACTAGGCGACAGTTTTTTGAGATGCCGCATATGGAGTTTGACGTAGAGGAGTAAATTAGTTAGCTGTCCGAAGATCGTAAGACAGCCCAGACTAAAAACTCTGAAGTATCGTGTTCGCTATCTCTATTGTGTGATTCAGCCAGGCCTAGACCGAGGCCTCAAGGTCCCAAGATCGCAAAGTCCCAAGGGGCGAATACGAAGATGGCTGCATCATGATCATCATCTCCGTTCCTCTTCCCTTTTCACAATTTTGTTTGAGATGATGTACCTGTCGTATCAGGAATACGAATATCTGTCTAGCCTTGCGACCGCCCAGTTTGATTCGATGACGCAGGTTTGTGTGTCTAAAAGCATTTACAGCTGCTTTGTGAGTTGGTGCTTGTATTTGGAGCCTCTCGGCCTTATACAGACATTATAAGATATGAGCTTTACGAAAACGGGAGTAGTGTCTTGAGTCGGGAGTTGGTGATAAGTATGTCGACTTCAGCGCAACTAGAACATCAACTGTAGTACCTTGATTGATCGCTCTACATGATGATCCAGATATGCTTAGTTAGAGCCCAAGCATAACTTCCATGATCCCCGGCCTAACTCATGTCAAAATATGAACATTAGTTGATCAGTTGACTTACGAACGTCACCGTGAGTATTATAATCTTGTAAAGTCACTTTAAACTAGATAAAAAGTTGTACGAAAGCAAAGTCTTTAATGAGCGCTCAATGGAATATTGGTAAGGTTTCGTGAAGATCATTTCTTGATAGGCTCTTGCACATCGTACTCAACCTGTTCAACAGATTCAGTTTCTGAAGTTGAAGTGCCATCATCAAGACCGAAATGACCTGTCCAGCCATTATCTCTTAGATACTTTTCGAATCTGACGTCTTCCATTAACAAATCGTCTTGTTGCAAGTTTGGAATTGTGAAATAGGCAAGTACAACACCAACGACACCCAATATAGCACTGATGATGAAAGTCCATTTCTTACCCAAGTTGTCTTGAATGGAGGTGAAGACCTGGGTTCCAACAGCGGCACCAGCTTTACCAAAAGCAGCAGATAAACCATACAAAGTACCTCTGACTGGAGTAGCATAGCACTCAGCAGATGTTAAACCCATGTTATTTCCAGGTCCAAAGTTACCAGAAGAGTTGAACAAACCATAGAACACGATAAACAATGCGGTGATATTCTTCAATTTATCATAACTTAACCCAATGATTAGACCAAGGACTAAGTAACCGGCAAACCCAATCATCAAACAGTTTCTTCTCCCCCATTTGTCAACGAAGTAGGCACCGATGAGCACACCTGGTAGGGCAATAATCCCTAACAATAAAGTCCATTCAGCAGTCTCTTTCAGAGATCCTTTACCATGGATAACTGATGCAGTGATGGTAGAGGAGAAAACACCGTTTGGGAAAGTGATGAAATCATAGATGAACCAACACCCACAGGTACCTAACAATCTTCTCCAATAAAACTTGAAAACCAGCAAATATGGGACGTTTTTTTCAATTGCAGATTGTCTATACATCTTGGAGGCAACCATCTTGTATCTGAAGTAAAAAATGCACAATGGCCATACGATACCTAGACCAAAACAAATTCTCCAAACGGCCTTCAAATGATTGTCACCACAGGCGCTCAAGACGATCAAGAAAACTATGATGGCAAATGGCCCACCTAGTGACAGTGGGAAATTCGTAACCATGATGAAAGTACCACCACGTCTTTTGACCGTTTCATTAGCGGATTCAGAAGATGCAGAGGAGCAAGCACTATATTCACCACCAACACCCCAACCAATGATACCACGACACACAGTTAGCATCCAGAACATCCCATCGATGGAGGTCCCGTAAGCACCAGCACATAGAGCAGAACCTATGACAATAAAGACAGTGGTGAAGACAATAGCCCATTTTCTGCCGTAGTAGTCACAGGTTAGACCAATGGACAACTGACCCAAGATGGTACCGACGATAGAAGCGTTAGAGACACGGGTTTTCACAGTGGAATTGTAGATCTTC
Organism: Taiozyma odintsovae; assembly: GCA_030557705.1. NCBI lineage: Eukaryota > Fungi > Ascomycota > Saccharomycetes > Phaffomycetales > Wickerhamomycetaceae > Taiozyma > Taiozyma odintsovae. The sequence continues at coordinate 448,651 of JANIVH010000001.1, forward strand.
TTCCCATAAACATCGGCGAACAGAGCGTTCAGCATGGTCATCAAGTTGTTTTGGTAACCATCACTCATTAAAGCGGCACCGGCACAAATAATGGTGAAGATATCACTTATGGACTTCTTCTTCTTGTAACGGGACTTTCTGACCTCAGCATCGTATCTGATCTCAGAACCGTCGTTGTTAAGGTGCTCACCGACGTTGGCGTCCATAGACTGCGTATCTACAGAGTCTTTCTTCAAGGTGCTGGACATGTGGAAATGGGGTAAGACGACTTATACTGCTACTAACCTGAGATGCTCCCCCAGACTGGGGATTCCAAGTGTTTATATAGATCTGGGGACAGTGTAGGGGAACGTGGTGACTGTTTAGATCATAATTAGATCACTCACAGGGAGATATAGCCGCTGGTGATAGTTCATTGTAACTGGTTGGTTATACGATAAGCTAATTAGGCACGTTTTTCGAGTTGCTTCTGCTACCAGGAAACACATGGACCTGGTCAACAATTTTGCGTTTCATAAACTGAAAGAAACTAGGTGTGGAGTGTTAACCTGAGGAGTCAGTGGACATCCGTACGGGACAACAGGTACCAGTTTCCGATAGTATAATTATCAGTTTGACATCTCATCGATATTTATCCGTAAAAGTCTTGGAAGTCTGGGGCTTATTATTGTTCTTCGGGTGAAAGTCACTTATATCCAGGGCGGCACCCACGTGAACGGAAATTATACCACGAAATTTACACTGTTGCATGTTAAAGCTATTCTACAGATCTCTGCAGACATTTCATGACTAGAACGCATGGTCACATTCCATGAGTAAGTGAGAGTGGGCGGACTTGAGACCCTTTTGGTAGTGAACCCGTTCCCACTCGGCGTTGTTAAATGATCTGCGTCCTGAAGCTTGACACATTACGGATCCTGTATATTTTGGTAGTGGTGACTTGAGGGTGGAGGTTGAAGATGAAAGGAGCAGACGAAACTTGAATTTGAGCTACCGATGTATAGAATAAGGAAGCTTGCAACGACCTCGGGAGCCAATTGTGTGGTTAATCTTCACTTTAGTGCTGTCAGAAGCAATCCTCGATTAACATAGCTATCAAGTTGGGGCTGGAGAATCGTTCTTCGTCAACCACTGGACAATGCCACTATGGGACCCTCAGTAGAACATAGAGACCATGATAGATACCTCTTAGGCCACATTAGACCCCATGTCAATCCACACCATGTTCATATATGTCTAAGTATATTGTTTTTCTAATTCGTTATGTGAGGAAGCCACACCTCAATAAGCACAACAAAGCGAAGTTATCCTCCCATTTTTTCGAAGCTTCAGAAGTTACGTTCTCCACAATAGATATTGGTTACACGTCGATAATGACAAGTGAGACAAAGAGACAGAAGCTAGAGCCTAAGAAACAACTGATCATCAATGCCTTCACACACGGGTATGCCACAACATGGAGACATCCAAAAGACCATTCTAGAGATTTGACTAAAGACATTAAGCCCTGGATCGAGTTTGCACAGTACGCAGAGAAAGGGAAACTGAATGCCATCTTTTGGGCAGATCATTTGTCAATGTTTGACGTCTACGATGGTCCAAATAACTACAAAGCCCCAGCTAAAACTGCCAATGCCATTCCAAGGATCGATCCAAGTGCATTGATCCCAGCTCTGGCAGCTGTTACTGAAAGTATTGGATTTGGTGTCACTTTCAGCACGATCTCTGAACATCCTTACCATTTCCATAGAAGGTTGGCTTCTTTGGACCATGTTACCGGTGGTAGATTGGGTTGGAACATCGTTAGTTCATACTTGAACTCACTAGGTCCACAATTGTTGAATGGTGAACCACTGCCGCCTCATGATGAGCGTTATGCCAAAACAGAGGAGTACCTGGACGTGGTTTATGACTTGATCCTGAGCTCTTGGAGAGAAGACGCCGTGGTAAATGATAAGGAAAACGCCACTTTCATTGACCCAGAACGTCTAAGGCAGATCAAGCATGAAGGTGAGCATTTCAAAGTGCTGGGTCCTGCTATCACTGAACCTGTGAGAGACGGGTTCCCAGTAATCATCCAAGCAGGTACTTCAAAGAAAGGTACTCTATTCGCTGCTCAAAATGCTGAAGTCGTGTACTTGGATGACAGAGACAAAGAACATCTGAGGGAGAAGATCACTAAGATCAAGACTTTGGCCAAGGAGAAATTTGGAAGAGACCCAAATAACATCAAGTTTCTGATCGCTTCATATCCAATCATCGGTCGTACACATGAAGAGGCCGAAGAGAAACTGAAATTGATCAAACAGGCTGCAGTTCCATTGTCAGCTGAGATTGGGTTTAGTGGTATTTCTGGTATTGATCTTTCCAATTATGATGATGATGACGAAGTCCCCATTGGACCAGCTGTGAATAACCTGCGTACAACGGTGGAAGGCATTGCCAGGCCAAAAGTTCAGGGGAAAAATCTTACTAAGAGAGAGATTGTCGCTAATTACAAAGCCAGATCTGGGTCTCTATTCGGCTCTTATGAAGAAGTCGCTGATGAGATTGAAAGATGGGTTAAAGATTACGATATTGATGGGTTGAATTTGGGTAGCTCTATCTATCCAGATGGGATCAAAGACATTGTTGACCTTTTGGTGCCCGAATTACAGAGAAGAGGGATCTTTCATACCGAGTACCCAGCTCCAGGTGGGACGTTGAGAGAGAATCTGTTCGGTAGAGGTCAAGTGTTTGTGAAACAAGACCATCCTGCTTATCCTCTAAAATGGAGAAAAGATGTCCCGAGAGAAGTGTTTGAAAAGGAACTGGCCGAATATAGATCAAAGAGAACCAAAGTTAGAGAAGTGGCGAACAATGATTAACTGAATGGCCGATTGGGAAAAACAGCTAGTGTAATCTTCAACCAGAAAGTATAACCTTGTTACGGACACACTGTAGAGAGAGTATTTGGTAAGTGACACATATCTGATCTGGGTGAGGCTATTTTTAAGTTTGACACAAAAATGATACTAACAAAATAGTCGTTACTGCGGAACCACAAACTTTTGTGTTACAACGTGAGCTCTTTTTTCGAAATGTGAAGAAAAACAGAAAACTGTCAACCCAGACCAGTGCCTGAGCTGCTTCAAGAAACCCAGTCTCGACTTCTCCCACTCTTGCTTTTATTTCTAGGACTGGTTCCCATTTGCTCATTGCTTCGATCCATTTTGCTATAATACCAGTTCAGATCGGTGACATTTTGCTAAGAGAGACGTAGTTAGAGATGTGGTTTACTAGAAGGAAGAAAACTCAACAGCATAAGACCAGTGATGCTAATATACAGGCCGATTATTATAGAAGGATTTTCTCAAGAAGGGATAGGAAAAGAAAATTGAAGCTTGAGCCTGAGTTTATTACAAACATCCTTAGAGATGGCTTACCACTCACCACAGGAGATGATCATACGGAGGTGAAGAAAATAAGCTATGAGGCCTTGCAGAAGTCGTTGAGGTTTTCATTTGCTGACTTATTTAGGTCAACCAAGCAGTCTGCTGAAGATGGTGTTGCCGAGAAGCTTGTCGATCTTGATGGCAGTGACAAAGAGAATTTTAGCCCACCTCCATTGATTGAAGACGTCTTTGATGACAACTCAAGTCTACAGAGAAGTGAGGAGTTGATTGGTGACAAAACACCAAGAAAGAAGACAATGAAGGAGAGGATCAGAGAATCGAAGTCCACTTTCATCGTTGAAGATGAGAATGAAGATCAACATTTGCTTAAATTGACCTTCAGAGAGAAATTGTTTGGAGCTAAGAAAATCAAAGGGTCTGGTACTATTGATGTAAGGGAAACACCATATTCAGTTAAAACACCAGTGGCCTCATCATCTATCTATGAAGTCCAGGAAACGCTTACGCAGAGGTATATGTCTAGGGAAGATGGCTACGAGAGGCTATTAGCAGATCTAGATGCGATCCCATTCGACTTAACTGTGAAAGAGCAAGAAAAGACTTTTCATCAAAAACTTTCGGATGTGGTTCAGAGCTTCAGTCCAAAGAAATCAAGTTACTGGGAGGATGATAGATGTGAAAGCTCAGATCAGACCTCCATGAGGTTCAAATCTAGAGAGCAATTTGAGGTCAGTGAGGAGGTTGAATCTTGTAACCCATATGATGTTGCCAAAAGAGTTAGCCAAGTTGCTCTCACTGATTTGGATACTGGTTCGTTCCAGGATGAATCTCAACCGGGAGCCAAACCCATATTTCAAGCGGAGTCTAAGACGAGTAAGGTCAAAGAGAGTCGCTTCTCCACTTTCAGGAGAAGGTTTTCCAAAAGAGATCATGGGGAAGATATGCCTTTGAAAGTACTGCCAACAGTGGCTCCCACTTACAACAGCGCAGACGAGTCAGATATATGTAGTGAAATCTTGGAGCGGTCCGTGTTTTTGAGATCATCATCCGTTGCTTTACACCCAAGCGCAAAATACACCACCACTTCCGAAACACTATACGTTCTTGAGGGAGATCAGCTTAAGATGAAGCTGTGTGAGGACTTGGCTGCGAAAGAACTGAAAGAAAGTACACACTTTGACCTCACTGGGTCCACGGAGTTAGGTACGGATAAAAGCATTAAATTTCCTAGAGAAGAACAGCATGATCTCGAGTACAGTTCAGGCCATCAAGATGATGATCAAGCTTCAATGAACTCGACATCTACTACAATACGTTTTTCAGACGATGCTTTGGCAGCTGCTCAGCGAACAAAAGAGCTTAAGGTGTATCACAGATTGATTCTGAACCCAACTGCTATTCACTATGACAAGAACTTTCAAGACGTGATCAGCAAAGGTAGCTGTAATGAAGGTGGGGCCAACCCCCTTGATCAAAGAAACTTACCTCAGGACCCTTACCGAGGTCTGTATCGAAATGAGAGATTGACGCGCTCTTCTACCACCAAATCCAAGTCTCATTTTCCTGAGGCGACTCAAAAGGAGAACTTCAAAGCCATTGATCTAAGAAGAGCAAAATCCGCAATGAGTACATCTTGTAATAGATTCAGCTCCATAGGGGTAGTGGCCGCCAAAGGCACACGCAACAGCGAATATGGAGTCCTGAGCAGACCTAACAGCGTCAAATCTTCCTTCATTGGTTGCACTACGCCAAAGCCTACTTTGTTCGACTTTGAGGACATATCAAGAAAACTGGAATCTCCAACACCTGCAAGACCTAAGAGTTTTGCCTTAACAGAATGTGGTACTTCTGAGCAAGCTAGTAATCTACAAAAGATCAAAGCTACGTCTCAAGTGTTGAACACAGGTCCTGACGCGCATTCAAGATTGGCATATCTCAAGAAAAAAGAACTTGAAGAGTTGAGAAACCAAATCAATCAAAACAAGATCCTAAACCACAAGTATTTGAATGGTGAGTTTGCTTGAATAGAATACAATGATGACCTTTTTGCCCAATCTAAAAATTGTAGTATCTACTATATTTATGCGATGAGGTCACGTGAGATTTTTCTTCTCTGTGCGAAAAAAATTTCTGGTGCATGTCTACATGTCAGTATATAACCATTGCAACTACTACTACTCTCCACCCAAAACCACGCTGTCACAAAATGTCACAAGGAAAAAGGGTGAACGAGAAGAAACACCAAATCCAAGATGTTGGAGGCTCTGGTCTAGACAACTCATCATTCGAGAAACTAGAACAATTTCTTTTACTTGATGGTACTAAAGAGCTAGACACCACTGAAGTTGTTACCTTCTTTCAAAAGGGATTTGGTAACCAACTAGTGCAAACCTGGGCTTATTACTCACAGGTCAACGATCATCCAAAGTTTACGTCATCTACTAGCAACCTTACAAAGCTATTGAAACTTATCAGTGAACATCAAGACCTTATAGAGTTTGGTGTCGCAGTCATCAAGGACATCCTGACCAGTTATCACAAGACTTTATACAGAGCCCTAAGTTCCATGAGAGCATCTTTAACGAATCCTACACTGAGGTTGATTAATGAAATCATCATCTTCAGAAATGGTGGCCTGCTAGATGATTTCGTCGCTTTGTTCGATTTCACTCTGCCTGTGCTACCTAAGCTTTTGACCCCAACTAAACAGGAACTTGCCGATGTTGAGGGTACAAAGTCTAAGGAATACTTGTCAATCAGATACTGTTTCATCAGAGTGCTACTGAACTTGCTGAAGTTTAGTGCTCCATTATTGAGAAAAGACTTCATCTCCAACAACCCTAAAATTTTATCTAATTGGATAAAGAACATCAGTGTCATCGATAGTGACGAGTTGATCGATTTGACGTTGACTACATGGGATGAGAAGATCTTGAAAGAGCAGAGTTTCAAGAAGGTCACCAAACTGAAGATCTTTAACGACTGGAACATTGCAAAGCTACTGCCGATCTTCTACACTGCCCAAAACCCAGAGACACGATCAAAGTTCAATGCATTCATCTTGAGTTTGTCAACCGACTCGAAGTACGGCTTGAAGTTCCCAGACGACGAATCTTGGTTATTAGGTGCATCCAACAACGGTGCTTTACAAGTCAACAAGAGACATTTTAGATCGCACAACAAGCTTCTATACGGTTTGATCATTGGCTTGAAGCCATGGGACGATGAATTACAAATGTCCACTGTGGTGGACATCTTAGAGAGCACACCAGAATTGATCCCACCATTCACTAGCTACTTAGCTTCTCGTGGTCTACATGATCCAAAACTTACATCATACTGGTTAGGTCAGACTTTACTGTTAAGTAAGATCATAAGGTTGGATACTACAGATGAGATTATTGCATTGACCGGTGCTACTGCTCCATCAAAAACTGTCATCTCGGAGCTGATCGTTCCCTCTGTGCTGACTAGAAATGTCTTGACCAAATGTCTACAGTCAGATTCTTACTTGATTAGACAACTTTCAATCCAGCTAATTGTTGATTCACTACAGAGACTGGAAAATATAATGCAAGTCTACCAAAAGAAAGAATTGCATGAAGCTAAGGTTGAACTTGCCAACTTTGTTTATCAAAGACTACCTGAACTATCCACTATTGCATCCACATTGACCGAATCCTATTCAAAGAAAGCTGATAACAAGATTCTCCAAGTCACACTACTGATGGCCCTGAACCTCTATGTAACATTGTTCAATGACACTTTCAACATTTCACAGGCCATATCGAAGCCATACTTAGAAGTCATCAACAAGAAGTCGTTTCAGAGCATTGATTTAGTGCTACTGGACAACTATTTCCAACTACAAGAGGGTGAAACATCACAGTTGAAATGGTGGAATAAGTCTGACAGCTCGTCTTCTTTATTCGTGTCACTACTAAAGATTGCTGCTTCTAATGAATCCATTTCTAGTAAGATTACTGGCTTATTGAGTAACTTGGTTAAGCAAACTGTTGTCTTCAACTATGACTCTGTGAAAGCTGACCCTGTTGTTGCATTAGTTCATTCTTTGAAGATTGTTGTCGCTGGAGGTGATTTGGAATCTGAAAATCTATCCAAGATCTGGAAGCTGTTGGATGAATCTATTTCCAGATGCGTTAGAACTCCATTTAAGTATCTTGATCAATCTAATACTATGGATAGAATTAGTCCCCTTATCCTCACCATCCTTGAGCAATGGAAGTTTGTCGATAGATCAAACTATGAATTAACTTCTAAATGGTTGGTTTTGTTCTTGCGTTTCAGCATCATTTTTGGTGAACCAGTTGCCGCCATCAGCAAGCTCATCAAAGAGATTGAGCTAGGATTTGACCATGTGAATTACATCTTTGAAACTACTTTTGAGAACTCTATTCCTGCCCTACAAAAGGACGACCAACTCCAAGAGGCTACTCGTGGATCCTTCCTTGAGTTTATCACCAGCTCGTCCTTTGATCAGCTTGAGAACTACAATGGTATCCCGGTCACAGATTTTGAAATTGTTGCTGCCTTGACTAGAGTTTCATCCATTATCAACAATGACTTAACCACTCTCAAGAAGTCTGAAAGTGTTCTTTCTAAGATACTATCCTTGATTGGTAACTATTGGTTCACACACCCTGATGCTATTGTTAAATTCTCAAGCGCAAAGTACTGGAAGGACTTGTTCTTGAGCTCTTCAGGCGAGAAGGCTCTTTATGTCTCCGGTGTATTGAGTGAAATCTTCTCTCAGCTGGATGAATTTAACAAGAAAGACTTTGCTGGTATTGTGAAGGCTTTGATTCAAGAAAGAACCACTGAAGGAGAACTTGCTGTTCTTGGAGACTCATTATGGGCTTTTGAGTCTGAAGATTTGCTATCTTGTGCCAGCCATGAAAGTGAACTGGTGCAAAGAAGTGCACTAATCCTTTTACTAGAAAGAAAGGTTCCTCTTCCTGAAGGGTTATTCTCTGCACTATTGAAACCATCATTACTGCCTTCACTTACCTCACTCATCACCTCCGATCTTGTTAAATTTACCCAACTTGATGGTCAACTTGAAAGAATTTCGAAACTTGACGGTGCATTATATATGTTTCAAGCTTTAGCATGTAATCCAGAACATTCAAAGGAATTGATCAAGTTTGCCTTGGCCAGAGACGACATATTCTTGAAATCGTCAGTTGCCTCATCTTTAGCTGACCAACCTCATGTTGACCTCGAAGTTGAGTTAACGGAGTTATTATCTGAGGTCAAGCCGATCGCTCTTGACCTCATCTCTACCAAGGACTTCACTGCTATTCCATTCCACCAATTGTTGAAAATATTCACTCACAACGTGGTCACTATGTCAGAAGAGGAAAAATCATTGGTTTTGAACTACTCATTAACCGAGGCTACTAACAAGTATACCTCAGAGGTTTGCAACCTTGTTAACTCCTTCACGACTTTCAACAATGAAACTGTCAAGACCTGGATCAACAAGTGTATCTTATACTTCACCAAAGTCTTCGCTGAGACCACTGAATCCACTCCAAGCTTGATCAAGTTTATTGAAAGTTTCAAGTTACTGTTGTTGAAGATTGACATCACCAAAAGCATCAATAAATCAAACGTCAATGCACTATTAGAGGCTATTTTAACCAAGTGGTCAAGAAATGAACATGCTTTGGGGTTTGCTTCTGTTATTGTCCTCTCTAGCTCAAATAAGTTCCTTGACTTCACCAAGATCCTACAAATATTAGTCAATAACGAAGAAAACGCCCTGGCGAAGCCAACCGGCGTCACTGCTAAGTCCAGATTCTATACAACATTCATAATTGAAAGATTGTTTTCATTAGATGTGTCGAGAAACTCCACTGTGTCCTTACAAGAAAAACTTCTGACTTTCTACAATGGTTCTATCAGAGCTGAAGATTTACTCTTGTTCAACGTGCTGGAAAAGATTGAAACCCAACTGAACAGTTCCTGGATTGACAATGTATATAGTTGGGACTTTCTAGACTTGTTGAATGAAAGTGAAGAAGATTTGATTGGTGAAACCAAGTTAATCGAGAAGAAGAAAGAAGGTTACGTTATTACTTTGAACAAGAAGTATATCACCAATGGTTTGAAGTCTTACAACCTCCAACGTTTGAGCTTGAATAAATTAGGCAAGAAGAATGACGACATTTGGGCATCAGTTGAAAAATACTATAACGACGTGTCCATCAACGTCAGTGAATCCACTTCAGACACTGTCTATGATCCATTATTCCTTGCATTATTGATCATCAACAACGATGAATTAATTGAAGTTTCATCCAATGAAGAATCAGAGTTGGTTGTGAAGGCTAACATCAAGAAGTTGGTTGAGTCAGATCTTTTCAGTTCATTGATCATCAACTTAGCCAGTGAAGATGGTACTGTTTTAACTGTAACCAAAACCATTCTTGGATCTTTGCTGAATTCATTGAAGCAAGAAGCCACTACTTTCAAGGAGAAGCATCTATTCGAATTGTTTGTCACCAAGTTACTATACACTTTCAAGAACAGCTACTCAGCTGAGAACTACACACCATTGATTTTTATCATGATTACAAAGCTTGTCCCAGTTTTGAACAATCCTGGCCACATGCTCTATGAGAAGGCCTTTAGATGGGTTTTGAAAAATCCATTTATTAAATCTCGTGAGATCCCATTATTCCAAGAAATCTCCACCATTAGTGCTGCTAGTGAAGATACTGACGTTTACTATAAACAAGTATCATGGTTAATTGAAAGCTTGATCGAGGGTGTGAAGACCAAGAGAGATGTCCAGTTATTAAGAGACAAGAATGTATTTGAGTGGATCTTGAACTTGCAGAATTCACCATACATGAAGCAAAGAATCAGATACAAGATCATTGAGTTCATTGCTGTCGTGCAAAAAGTTGAAGACGGTGCTGGTGTCCTGATTACAAGATATGCTGGACTAACCAACCTGAAGCAAACATTATCGGACTTACAAGAGAATAAGACCGTCCATAATGAAACTCAGGAAGCTCAGCGCGCACAAGAGTTACTGAACACTGATGAGATTGCACTCCAATACACCGTTGCCGGTTCATCCCAGAAAAGATTGAGAGATTGGACGAATGATGATATTCTCACCTACAACAAGAGACTTAACGTCACCAAGTAATTAGCATAGTCGCATAAATATTGTAACACAAGAAGAAATAAAAGACGTAGAAATAAATACTGGAATGTTAATCAGTGCATGCTGAAGTCCAAGTTGTCAGCCAAGTTTTGGAAGGCTTCAGTTTCACCTAGTGATGTCAACCACATAGCCTCATCGGAGATCTCTTGCCACAGTTCACCCTCTTGAGTAACACCTTGTTGCAACAAATGGAGTGCCTCAGTCGGAACCTCAAGATCTTCATTAGTGGTTGTGTGTAAGACCGGTGAGTTGACTTGACTGCTGGATAGGGCATTGGTCTTCCTTTGAGTTGTGAGAAGACCACGAACAGATGATTCTAATGGTTGTGGGGTTCTTAAAGTTGGGGTATAGTTTTCGCCAGTGTATGATGGCGATGAGTTTGATGAGGAGTAACAAGTTTCATTTTGCAATTGTGATCGTTGTTGTGGTTCGAATGGGTGTACCGCAGGTTGCTTTGCCCTTGAACTTTGCAAAGGCGAGTCATTCTTACGTTTAGCTGGAGATTCTGGTTCTCTGGAAGTTGATCTCTCAATATCTTCATGCTTTTTGATCAGTGGTTTCATAATCCCATTGAAATCCAGGGCGGATGCTAGTTTCAATAATTGGGCTCTTCTCAGGGCGGCCGGGTGGTTACCTAGGTTTCTCATTTTTGTGAACATCAGTAAAGCATGATCCAAGTGTTCATAAGTCGCCTGGTGAACGCCAAAGGCAGCATTGAACAAGATTAGTGTAGCAGCAGAGGTGAAAAGATATTCACGGTCCATATAACCAAATAGGGCAACCATGTTGTCAGGCATCAAGGACCAAAGAGCTCTGATGGTGTTGATTGACGCTTGGAACGAGGAGTTGAACAGCGTGATAATGGATTTGGAATACTTGTTTAGGTCGATGTATTGGTTGGCCGTCTTGTTCAATAGAAGCTGTTTGGAGGCGAAGTGGAACAGAAGTGGTCTCACGGCCAAATTCACACCTTGGAAATACTCAGTCATGATGTTGGTTACCAATCTAGAAATTTGAAGATCCTTTTGAGAAAAGTCCTGTCTTAGAAAATCTGGTAGCTCCTTTTTCCATTCGATCAATTGACCAACAAGTTCTGCAAGTACGGGTAGAATGTTTGAGTCTGGTTGCTTTTGGTATAGACATGACAAGATCTTTGCATTGATTTGGGTGATCTTGACACAATTGGTAATGTATTCAGCCTCTGGGAAGATATAATGTTCATATCCTGGTGGTGGGTTGAACATGTCAAAGTCGTCTGGTAATTCAGTCGCGATGGAGTTGTCATTCAGTGATAACGGAAGACCAGCCTTTGAACTCAGCATTCTTTCATACATGTACACAGTCCACCATAGTCTTCGTCTATGTTCCAATTCATACCTTGAGACGTTCTCTTTGTCAGCATCAACATGCATACCTAGGATCAAAGAAGCTCTTAGTGCAAGACCGAAATAGAAGTATGAGGCAACGGTACAATCAGCAACTTGCAAGTAGAAGGCATATAACAATAAGACTTCAATACCACCTTCCCTAGCCAAGTTATCAATCGCACCAGAAGAGAATAGACCAGTGAACAGCTCGGATGCTTGATGAAAGAAACCTGAACCTGGTAATTTAGCATCTTGTGATTTATTACCATTGATATTATTAGCAGTACCCAAGTACATTTCACCAACGGCAAAGATCAGTAGCACTTTACAAAACCAGATTGTCTCAATGATAGAGTCTGAGGTATCAGTACCTAAACCATCATATACACGTCTCAAGTTTTCTTTCACGAGCCCTTCATTGAAGAAGTAGAAACAACCATCATTGTACTGGATGAAAGTGTCAACAAGCAGCATGGCATAGGAGTAGGAAGGCATGGTGAAGTTAACCGAGATACCAGCCCTTGTTTTCGTCTTACCTAGCATGATTCTGTAAGCATTACCTTCTCTTTCTAGCACAGTCTCTGTTTGACTCAAGTTTGGCACTTCAGCACTGTCTGTTTGTTCACCATTAGTATGTGAGATCAAGTTTTGAACCTGGATACCAAACAACGTCATTGATGATGATCCAACGTAGAACTTTTGTCCTGTTCTTGAATATACAAGTTTACGCTGCTGATCAACGAATGGAGCAACGACTTCATCATTGTCCTCATGGGAACTTGGAGCTCCAGTTCCAGAGTTTGATGCGGTATTATATGAGAATGTGGCAGATAAGATAGAATCAACATTAGGACCATCAAGTAGGATATCAATACCGTGAGGGCTATAAGTGTCAGGCTCCGATTTAGTAGGGGTATTTGGTTTATGCTTCATATTGGCTCTGAGACTAGAGTTCTCTTTCTTCAGCTTAGTGACATCATCGTGGAGTTTCTGCAAATATCTCATTGATACCACAATCTTCTTCTCGGCTTCAACGTATTCACACACCTCCTTGGACGTGACACACTTCTGGCAGGGCTCACCACCTGGACACTTGATGTGTCTGCGTCTGCATCTGACACAGCTATGCAATTGTTAGTTGGAATCCGGGGTCTGGTCTTTCTATCTCCCTCAGTTCCGATATTACTCACGCCAAAGTGGATCTTTTTTGCTTCGTGACAGGGATATCGATCTCGAACTCCTCTGAGGAGTTGTCAGTTGCCATCTCAAAGCTGATCCTGTATATATTTGGGGGTGGTAAAGCTTATTTTAGATTGATCTTAGGCTGCAGGACAATAGAAAACAGTCATTTTATTGAAAAAGTTTTGCGGAATTCGCTGTCCGCCATTGGCACAGGCCCCGCGAAAAACGGTCGTTACTTAGGATTTTATGGTCGGGCCACTCTTGGTATGGTGTCTGGATGCTTTGTTTCAGGATAGTACCGATAAGCACAATGAAGGGCCACAGTTTCTTAAAGTGTAACATTTGGCGGGTTATGGGTTTACACCGAGCTATAAGTATAACTGCAGGCGATGTCCCAATGAACTGGCCACTCTGGGACCTCGACTAACAAGGTTTCTCTAACTGAACATCATGTCTGCTGATTCAGAGCCTGAACATAAGAAGAGGAAGAGCTTGATCCTGAATGTCTTTCTCCATGCCACAACTTCACTCTCTGCTGGGATGTGGAAGCACCCGCATGATAAGTCCAGTGACTATAGCACCATCGATTACTGGGTTCAATTGGCTAAGATTGCTGAGCGAGGTAAGCTCAATGCCCTCTTCTTTGCTGACTATTTGGCCTATTATGATGTCTTTAAGGGTCCTAACAATTGGAAACTGCCTGCCAGTGGTGGGTATTTCATACCTAAGATAGCCCCAGATACAATCATATCTGCCCTAGCCGCTGAAACTGAGTCATTAGCGTTTGGGATCACCTTTAGCACCGTCTCTGAACATCCTTACCATTTTGCTAAAAAATTGGCTACATTGGATCACCTTTCTGGTGGTAGAGTCGGTTGGAATATTGTAACATCATATGCCCCTGCGGTTGGTAAACAATTGTTGAATGGTGGTCCACTACCTAACCATGATGACCGATACACAAAGTCTGTTGAATACCTGGATGTGGTTCATGAGTTATTGTTGTCAAGCTGGAGAGATGATGCTGTGAAACTTGATAAGCAGAGTGGTATCTTTGCCGACCAGGAAGCTATCAGACAGATAGATTTCAATGGGAAATTCTTCACTGTGCCGGGCCCAAGTGTCATTCACCCATCTCCACAACGCTTTCCATTAGTGATTCAGGCTGGTACTTCATCCAAGGGTAAGAACTTTGCTGCTGAGAATGCCGAATTGATCTTCATTAATGCCCAGGATCCGATCAAGGCTAAGAAGGATATCAAGGAGTTGAAGAGACTGGCGAAGAAAAAATTTGGGAGAGACCCAAACAGCATCAAGATCATAACCATGGCAACACCGGTTGTGGGTAGGACTACTGAGGAGGCAGTTGAGAAGCTTGAACTTATCAGAAAGTGTTTCTTCGAACATGCACCGGCCATTGGATTCGGTGCACAATCACACATTGACCTGGATAAGTTCGAATGGGATGAGCCAGTGATCTTTGGTCAAACTGAAGGTGGTAGATCCGTGACTGAGAACTTGGGTAAGAAAGACGGTAAGGCTCTTACGAAGCGTCAAATAATTGAAAATGGGCTGAGAATCACTACACTAGTCGGAACCCCTACAGAGGTCGCTGATTGGTTTGAATCTTTCTCTGAAGAGGTCGGTATAGATGGGTTTAATTTAATTTTCCCAGTATGGTATGAGTCCCTGGAGGACTTTGTCGACTTGGTTGTGCCGGAATTGCAAAAACGTGGAATCTTCTGGGAGGATTATGCTGTTCCAGGTGGGACATTTAGACAAAATGCATACGGCGATAAAGACCATACATTCTTCAGCGCGGATCATCCTGTGAATAACTTGAGATGGAAATCTGGTGTTTCGAAGCAAGACTTTGAAAAACATATCAAGGAATGGAGAGCTAAAAGGGAGGAGATCAGAAACAATGACGTCTAATTACACAAAAGTTCTATATACATAAATCATTAAGCCGTTGTTTTCTCTTTCATCTAATCAGAAGCCTTCCTTTTCACCAAAGACGGTAGTAATGGCGACTTCGGTAGTTGACAGTAAGGATGTGACACCTGAAGCATTCACTAAAGCGTTCTTGACAGTGTTGAAAGGGTCAATGATACCAGCCTCGTACATGTCGACAATCTCACCAGTTTGGGCATTGACACCAGTGCTGAAATTATCATATAGTTTAGACTTGATATGACCGGACTCTAGACCTGAGTTAGCTAGAATTCTATTAAATGGTGTAGTGATGGCATTTTTGACAACATTGATACCGATCTTTGTGTCAAATGAGACGTCCCCGAAATCAGCAGAGGCCAAATCATTGGAGGCCTTCAATAGGGCAGCACCACCACCTGGTAGGAACCCACTCTGTAGAGCTGCATACGTGGAACTTAGGGCATCATCTAATCTGTCTTTCTTTTCCTTCACAATGAACTGGGAGTGACCACCGGCCTTAATGACAGCTGCACCACTGGTTAGTTTTGCCAATCTGGCCTTCAATTGATCTCTATCACCGATGGCCAATTTTTCGTTTTCCAATTTAGTCTTGATGATATCGATACGGCTGTCAATATTATTTTGTTCACCTTTCCCTCCAACGATCAAAGTTTCGTCTGGAGACACAACAACAGAGGCAGCATTACCGAACAGTTCAGCAGATGCAGTGCTTGGGACCTCTGAAATTTCTGGGTCGAAAATCTGACCACCTACAGCAGCTTCAAGATCTTCCAAATACTCGAATCTGGCATCACCAAAACCAGGTGTCTTAATAGCCACCACGTTAACATGACCTCTCAGTTTGTTCACAATTGCAATAGCTAGGGCGTCACCTTCCAGGGCCTCAGTGATCACCAACAATGGTCTTTGGTTTCTTTGAGCATGAGCCATGGCTGGCAAGAAGTGTTGAGCGTTTCTCAGTTCACCTTTATGTAAGAAAATCAAAGGGTTTTCCAATTCAACTTTAGCACCTGGTTTCCGTAAGTCACCAAATTGTGGTTTCAAGAACCCTTCATTGAATCTCAAACCTTTCTTGATTTCCAGTTCATCCTCGACTTTGTTACCGCTCTCTATGGTTATGATACCATCTTTACCAACTTCGTTCACAGCTTGGGCGATTAACGATCCCAATTTCTCATCAGAGTTGGAAGAAATGACAGCGATTTGTTTCAATTGATCATCATTGGTGATCTCTTTCTTTTGTGATTCCAGGTACTTGATAACATGGTTGATAGCTAGCTGAACACCGGCACGCACTTCAGTTGGGTTTGCACCAGTGGCAACGCGCTTCAAGGATTCGTTCAGGATGTTGAAAGCCAGCACAGTCGAAGTAGTGGTACCGTCCCCAGATTGTAAATTGGCCTTATTGGACACATCTTTCATCAATTGGGCACCGACATTTTCGAATCTGTTTTCTAAGGTGATTTCCTGAGCAATGGTGTAACCATCCTTAGTGATCTTTGGAAAGTTGTACTTCTGCTCCATTAGGACATTACGACCCTTTGGCCCCAACGTGACAGCGACAGCATCATGAAGTTTGGACGCACCTTTCAAAATGGACAATCTAGCATCGTTAGAGAACTTCAGTTCTTTGTGGATCGTTTTCAGACCACGTTTGAAGGTGGTAGAGCCTCTTTGGCGAAGCATTTTGGCGTTGAAAGTGGGAGTTTTGTTGAAGTTTAGTGGTAGAGTTCATGGAAATTTTCGAAACTCATCGAATTTTCATGATGCCTCTTCGGACTTGGTGATGTTTCGGAATTTAGATCGGAAAAAACAAAAAAATTGTGGGATGTAGAGATGAGACACCAGAGCGAGTAGTAAACTCAAAGAACTGTGACCAAAAAAAACGTCAAAATGGTATCCAAGCTGTCCTTCAAAGGAGAAAAGCCAACAAAGAAGAAGATCGTCAAAAGAGTCGTCAAAAAAGCTGACTCCCAGCCCAAAATCGACCCGTCTCTGATCGAAACAAGCTGGACTTCAGCTTGTGAGTTTGCAGACTTGAGTGGACCCTTAATGATCACCATAAATCAAAGAAGCAGCAACGATTTCCTCAATGAGAGACCAATTGCCCTAGCGAGTGATGATGACGGCTCTGCTGTCACTAGAAGGGACCTTGGTACGCTTTCAACACCGGTGAATTTCCCTTCTAAAGAAACAGATCCTTTGGCTTATTCAGCTCTAATACACAAGTCAGAGCCTAGTGATATCCAACAGGTCTTTGTCGCTGTCTCAGTAAGCTACCTACTGAAGGGAACTGTCCATCCAAACAGAACAAAACTGGTGTTGAAGAGTGCTCAGGATAAGTATTTGAGCTTTGATAAAGATGGTG
The DNA here is from genome assembly GCA_030557705.1 of Taiozyma odintsovae. NCBI lineage: Eukaryota > Fungi > Ascomycota > Saccharomycetes > Phaffomycetales > Wickerhamomycetaceae > Taiozyma > Taiozyma odintsovae. Next base: position 466,120 of record JANIVH010000001.1, read on the forward strand.
TCGATTGCAAGAGTGATGCAATCAGTGATGCGCAAATATTCGAATTTGAAAGGGTGGTGAAGTTCCAGGAGGGTGTTTATTTCAGGTTGATTCACGGTGAGAAGAAATTGGTGCTCGAAGATGGGAAGTATAAGCTGGTAGCTATTGAAAAGGAAGATGCTAATGACCTCTTCATAGTACGAGTTCAGGCAAGAAACTCAGCCGAGGGTAAGAGGATACTTAGAGAACAAGAGGAGAAGAAGATCATGGGTGGTGATTCAGTGACCCACGCTGTGAAACAAGGCATTGAGTCTCTACAGAAGCTGGGGATTGAAGTCAACAATGCTATCGTGACAAGGCTAAGAAGTGCTGCAATCAGCGGGAAGATTAATGAACAGTTGATCCTAGAGAAACAAAAGGGGAAGAGTGATTCTAGATGTTAATAAAAAACAGACGATGCTAGTCATCTCACTGGATTAGCTTGTACTTCAAAATATTCGATTATCTACGATTCAAACTCTAGTGAGTATTAATTTATGCAAAATTGGTACTATTAAGGTGCTTAAAAGTAAGGATGATTGGAAGGAGCTAGCTCAGATCATAGAATCTGTTCTTTTCACCATCGAAATTCTCAGATATGATGTTCAGGGCATGATCACCGCCGAATCTAGGATATAAAGCCCTTGTGACATTGCCTGTGTTTCTCAAAGAAGGCACAACACCATCACAGATCAGTTCAATGGCAGTGGCGTCATCCTCACTTGGTAATATCACATCAGCGACCTCCGTGGTTGGTTGGATGTACCTGTTGAAGTCAGGTCTTGCTTGCTTCAAGTAGTAGTCCAAGACGTTCTCAAGTTTAGCACCACCGTTGACAACATCCTTCATGATCCACCTGTTCAGCCTCGTATCGGCATCACAGTCCACAAATACCTTCATACTGGCCAAATCACGCAGTTGTGGATCATAAAGGGCGTATAGGCCCGTGATAATGATGACTTGGCTGTCTTGATTGGATGTTGCTTGGATATCGTTGATGTCACCTCTAACTTTCTGGAAATCATAGCGATGAGGACCACGCAGCTCCTTTATATCCTCAGTGATGTATTCCTCCAGTTCTACCTGTTTGATTTCTGCATTGATTTGCTTCTTTATGCCCTCTTCCAGCTTATCAGAGACAGTTCTCTTGAAGATTTGTTAGTTCATGGCTCTTTGCAATCATTAAGAAGCTCTGAGAACTCAAGCAAAGATTCACTCACTTTCCCAGCACTGTGTCCCCCTCCGATAAGGATCACAATCGAGTTTGTTCCGACCATTCTTGTAGTTTCTTCAATGTTCCTGTACAGTCCCTAAAGATATCAACAATTTCGGTACAAAAAATTTTTTGGCATAAAAAAGTCAAGTTGAGCCCATATCTTCAGCATCAACCAATAACAACTCACGAGAAACTACTATGGATTTCGACAGAGACGCCGATGCGGAGCTGCAATTCAAGACTTCCAAGAATGTCCAAATCGTCTCCTCTTTTGAAGAGATGGACCTGAAGGACGACTTACTGAAGGGGATCTTTGGCTATGGGTTTGAAGCTCCATCAGCCATCCAGTCAAGAGCCATCATGCAGATCATCAGTGGGAGAGACACTATCGCCCAGGCACAGTCGGGTACAGGTAAGACTGCCACGTTCTCTATTGGGATGCTGGAAGCCATAGACACAAAGAATAGAGAGAATCAAGCCATCGTGCTGTCACCAACTAGAGAGCTGGCTGTCCAAATTCAAAATGTCATCAAGGCACTAGGCAGCTATATGAACGTTCAGTGTCATGCCTGTATCGGGGGTACCAACGTCGGTAGTGATATCAAAACCCTGGCTAAAGGTCAGCATATCGTTAGTGGTACACCGGGTAGGGTGCTGGATATGATCAAGAGAAGAAACTTGAACACCAGACATTGTAAAATGTTAATTCTGGATGAAGCGGACGAGTTGTTGAGTAAGGGGTTCAAAGAACAGATCTATGATATTTACAGACAGCTTCCTGCTGGGACTCAAGTTGTCGTTGTTAGTGCCACTCTTCCTAAGGATGTGCTTGATATGACTAGCAAGTTCACCACTGATCCAGTGAAGATTCTGGTAAAGAGAGATGAGTTAACTCTGGAGGGGATCAAACAATACTTCATTGCTGTCGAGAAGGAAGACTGGAAGTTTGATACACTGTGTGACTTGTATGACTCCCTAACTATCACACAGGCCGTCATCTTCTGTAACACCAAGAAGAAAGTGGACTGGCTAACGGAGAAAATGAGAGGCTCTAACTTCACAGTTGTCGCTATGCATGGTGACATGAAACAAGATGAACGTGATCAGATCATGAACGATTTCAGACTTGGGAACTCTAGAGTGTTGATCTCCACTGATGTTTGGGCCAGAGGTATTGACGTGCAACAAGTGTCACTGGTCATAAACTACGATTTACCATATGATCGTGAGAACTATATTCACAGAATCGGTCGATCAGGGAGATTTGGTAGAAAAGGTGTTGCTATCAACTTTGTTACAAATGAGGATATCCAGCCTCTACACGATATTGAACAATACTACAGTATCCAAATTGATGAAATGCCTGTTAATATTAACGAAATGATGTGAAATACTACCCTTATTTGAATAGAAGTGCTTTGTGTTTGTCAGATGCTCTAGATTTATAGCTATTTGGAACCTTGAAGAAGTGTCTCAAGCTGTGTACTTCGCAGTTTGTATAGCTCTACCAACTTTTTGATATACCCCTCGCTCTTATCAGGTCGTAACACCTCGGTATTAGTTAGTTCTGGCCTCGTTGTCTCAATCTCAATGGTCTTGGTATAGTTCTTATCCTTCATGTGCACTTTTAATATCTGTAAATCAGCAGTCAAACTCGTAGCACTGCGTACCTCCTGACCATTTTCATCCAACTCAATGACAATGGCATCCTCATCTTCATCGATGTCAGCTTCCAGTGTATAATAGTTTGGATCATCTTCAAAGACATAGCGTATCTCTGGATATGAGTTCTTAGGGTCCGACAGGACATGGCTCGAAGATTGGTCGGAATTACCTAGTGGTTGCCGCGTCTCTTGCTCGAAAGTGGGACCATAGACTTCTGACTGGTCCTGAACAACAGCAAAGTATGGAATCGTGGACTTTCTCCAGTGTTTTGTCATTATCTGAGTGGCGACTGTGGTGTAAAAAGTTGACGATAATTTACAAGCTGGGGTTAAAGAAGTTGGGAGTGATAGGTAAGAGTGGCCAAACCGAAAATAAACTAAAATACACTTTTAGCCTAACTATTGTAACACCGAAAACGATCAAGTTAATTGAAGCTAAATGAAAGGTCTTGACAAGTTCAAAGTCTCACAACTGAAAAATGTATGCCTCATGACTGGGCTGTCGAGCACAGGCACGAAAAAAGAGCTAATTGACACCATCACAGGTGGTCTAATACCAAGTCCCATTTTCTCGAGGATACCTAACAACGGTCGAACTTTCAACATACTTTCAATTGATATGGGCATCAGGAACTTTGCATACACGAGAATCCAACTGGATAAGAATCTCCCCTTCAACAGGGCACCGTTGGTGAAAGAATGGACGAAATTTGACGTGAATCACTGGGCAAATGTTTCGCATGACAAAGGGTTTGAACCTGTGAAATATTCTGAGATATGTCACAATTTGGTTGAGAAAGTGTTGTTCAACCCAGAGAGTGAACCCGTTGATCTTGTGATGATTGAGAGACAAAGGGCCCGGAGTGGTGGCTCGAGGAATATCTTGGAGTGGGTGTTCAGAGTCAATATGTTTGAATCGATGCTACATGCTACAGTGTATTCAAAAGTGAAACAATTCAAGAATTACAAGACGGAAATCATCTCATCAGACCCAAAGAGGATGGGTGGCTATTGGAACAATGCTGAAAATAAGAAGACTAAGGATACGAAGAATTTCAGAATTGAATTGATGGAGAAGTGGTTAAGAGAGTCCATCCAAGGCGAGTCCCAGATCCCAATGTTTCAACTGGACTCCACTGATTTCAACATCTCAGTAGAGACAATAGGCTCCCTTTCGAAAACAAGATCGAAATCCAGATGGATCAATGGAATCGTTCTAGGTCAATCAAACTTCATCCAAAAAATTTATGGAACTGGGTCCATCTCTGACGACACAAAACCGAAAGGTGACGATTTGGTTGACTCTTTACTACACGCACTTGCGTGGTATGAATGGGAAAGAAACAAGATGATACTAAACCTGGAGTTTAGTATGGCACCAGAGAATGGTATCGAACTGTCTGAGAAGCTGTTGTCATCGCATAGAAAGAAGTTGCAGATTTAATCAAGTCTCCACTTACTCCACCCCACCCCCAACTACATCTCAATGGAAGTCCACGAGTTAGCGGATAAACTTGATACTCAAATAATGGCATAGACATCTTTCATTGTCATTCCAAACGGTTCCCTGGATTTTATTGTCTGTAATGATAAACCTGAACGTGAAAGTAAGGTACTCTTAGTTATTGTTGCCTACGTAAAACACCCGAACACCACTACGCGAAACCAGAATTTGGAGTAACAGAATAAAACAGTACTTGACACAGTAAACCAGAGAGTTCAATCGCCACTAAGTCTACATAATGAATCTCAGACAGCAACTGACACAGGCTCTCCAGCTGATCTACGTGGTGACCTCCGCTTACATGTTCTGGAAGGGACTTTCAATTGTGACCAACTCCTCCTCGCCAATCGTCGTTGTGCTTTCAGGTTCCATGGAGCCTGCCTTCCAGAGAGGTGATATTCTGTTCTTGTGGAACCGTAACACGCAGTCCCAGGTCGGTGATGTTGTTGTTTACGAAGTCCCAGGGAAGCCTATCCCTATTGTGCACAGAGTCCTGAGAGAACACCACAATGATAAGAAACAGTTATTGTTGACCAAAGGTGATAATAATCCTGTGGATGATTTAGGCTTGTATAACTATGGCCAGAGCTATTTAAACAAAGAAAAGGATATTGTCGGTACGGTTAAGGGATACTTCCCAATTGTTGGGTATGTCACTATCTTGTTGAACGAGAGTCAATACTTCAAGTATGGTCTGTTGGGTATAATGGGCATATCGTCACTGTTGTCTAATGAATAGAGAAGGAATGTTAGGACTACAAGCTTCGTGGAAGCTGAAATTTCGTAGCTATTCAGTAATCTAACTCATCAACGGGTGCTTTAGTCTCCTCGACTGGTGGTCTTTTTCTTGGAATGGTGCTGTTGTTGGCCTCATTGATCATCTTCTGTAACTCTTGTTCCTTTCTAGCATCGATTTCTACTTTTCTATCCTTCAGTCCTTGAATATACTTCTCAAACAGTTCAATTCTATGTTCGTCATCAGGTAGTGCTTGGTATTCAGGGTATCCTTCTACCAATTTTTTCAGATCTTCCCATTTGGTGTCAATAGCTATTAGTGGTGTGTTGAATCTATACAAGAATGATCTGAACTCGTCTTGAGCGATCTTCAATTGACGTTCATGTGCGATTCTTTGTCTCTCTCTTTCATCGATGGCTTCCTTCACAAGTCTCTCATGAATCAGTTCAATTTCTTCATCTTCATAGTCTTTTGTCTGTTCATCCCTACTTAAGATCTCTTTGATCTGTAAGGTCTGTTTCTCGGTATCAATGGCATCAAGTTGTAGCTTGAACCCATTGTGTAATAGTAGCTGTTCCACAATGTCCTTCTTGGCCTTGATCAATAGTTCTTCATTGTCAATGGCGTCCCAGAACAGTTCTATTGGATTTGAGCCGTTTCTCCCCAATAGACCAATGAATCTATCGTCTTCTTTAATCAAAGAATAGACGTCCTCCCATGTGGTATTGGCCCTCAGTAATCCACTTTCTTTAAGTTCTTGCAATAATTGTTTGTACTCATCACGAGCTATTCTATCTCTTCTGTAATTTTGATCAAGTATTTTGTTCAATTTGTCCTCCTGTAACTTCTGTAAGCCCTGGATCCTTATTTCGTATTCCTCTATGATATCCAATTGTGTCAGTGAATTGAAATGTTTGTTCTGTTCAAATCTTTTGTCTGCCTTAATCGTGGCAAGGACATCATCCCATGTGGAATTTAGCGTTATGTTCAAAATTTTGAAATACTCAGTCAATTCACCTAGAGCAATCTCTCTCAGAGCGTTCTCTTCATTGAAATGGGCTTCTCTTAGGGTATCAACATATTCTTGGAAAGTTTGCTTCTTGATCTTCTCAGGTATCACAGAATGTCTATAGATTGATTCATTTTGGATTAGCTTCTTCACTGTGGACCATCTTGAGTAATACTTCAGATCATAGTTCTGTAGAATTTTGACAAAAGCAGCTTTAAACTTCTCAATTGATGTGTTCTCTTTCAGCAGTTCCTCTTTGGATCTATTCGTTAGGAATTTTTCAAACAATTGCTTTTTATGCAAAGCATCTTTGATTGACCAATATCTTGGATCTTGGATTAACTTATCGATGATATCATTAAACGACCAGGTAGCATCGACTTGATTATCTCTCAACAAATTGATAAAATCATTCTCATTATCGTGTATCACAGTTCTCAGGGAGTTTTTAATTCTATACTTGTTAACATCTATATCAACCTCCTGGGAAGATGGTGTCTTCAGCTTGTCTATTTCGTTACGTATGTCTTCAGGCAACTCCCAAACACTTTGTTGTGTAAGTGTATTGTAATAGTACACTTTCCCATCGTCGGTATTAAACTGTTTATAGCCCTTAGTCTCCAAAATAGCCTCAACACTCATCTTTATTCTGGGAGAATGTGTCAAAGGTAGCATCTCTTATAGTAAAAACAAACTTTTCGTTATGTAGTAATACGGAAAATCTCAAAACATCCGGACACCACTTGGGGAATATTCGAAAAAATCACCAAGTTTCGGGAAAGGAGACAAGCACCGTTAACGCCTTTGAAGTGTTGAATTACTCAAAAAAAACAGTTAATTGAGGATCGTTGAGTTGTTCTCTCGAGAGTTTGGTTAACTGCTTAGCAAAATATTCTTTTTTTCCTGATCGCTGCTCCCAAGTTATCTCCACGTTTACACAGAACACAAACATAGATCGTTACACAACATGTCTCAATCATTGAAACCGTACTTATCAGCCGTGAGAACTTCCCTGACAGCTGCTCTGAATCTACAGGACTTCCCATCTCAAGTTGCTGAGAGACACAATAAACCGGAGATTGAATCACAAACTTCAATCGAGACTCTGTTGAACCCAATCACCATTGCCAGAAATAGTAACGAATACGTTCTGATTGAGCCATCTATCAACTCCATCAGAATTTCCATCAAGATTAAGCAGGCCGATGACATTGAGGAGATTCTTGTACACAAGTTTGCTCGTTTCTTGACCTCCAGAGCTGAAAACTTTTTTATTCTGAGAAGAGTGCCTATTAAGGGCTATGACATTACATTCTTGATAACAAACTTCCACACTGAACAACTGTTGAAGCATAAACTGGTCGACTTCATCATCGAGTTTATGGAGGACGTGGACAAGGAGATCAGTGAGATGAAACTGTTCTTGAATTCAAGAGCCAGATTCGTAGCTGAGGCTTATTTGACACCTTTCGATTGATTTAGAGGTGAAGAACGCTGTATAATAGATACAAAGACACAGACAAATTTGCATCAGGTAGTACCAACCCGACAAAACTTAGTTCTCTACTTTCGATTGACCTTCTCTTTGCACACGACCTAACATCTATAATAATTGATTACAAAGCAAGTTGTCCCCCGAGACACGTAAACGCCCAGAGTTTATTCGCTTGTGTCCCGAACCAGCGGTTTTCGCGGCTTTTTGTTGTTTTCTTCCCTAAAGAAAAATTTGAAAAGTCAGAAACGACCCCAGCATTCAACAGAAACCACTAACTCTACCACTTTCCGTTGCCTTCTCGTGCCTGTTTTGCCATCTGCGCTTCCTCAATTGGCCCCATTCTTTCTCAGCCACGCAATTTCCCCAAAATCGCTATTTTTGCGCTATCAATACGCCCCGATACCAGGCCAGACTCACTTCAGAGCTACAGATAAGAGATAAAGGCAAAGGCAATCGCTCGTCATGTCCAAGGACAACAACACCGATGATACACACAAGAGCACCATCGAGCAGATGTGGAGCATCGACAACCTGAACACACCAGACTTCAACTTTCTCAACCTCCCCGATGAGACTTTTAACTTCCTCCCGGGCCCCGGATCCGTTGATGATACTGCCAAACCTCCACACTCTGCTGACAACCCTACTACGCCGAACACAGCTTCGCTGTTCCCTCTGGCAGGAAGACCGTCGTCTGCTGCGGGTGCTCCTGCCAATGGTGCTTCGAATTCGAAGCCATTCCAGAACGAGTCCTTCATGGTGAGCCATTATGAAAACCTTCTGAAACAGAATAAAGTCTCCATACACGATGCATCTCCTACAAACATTGACTCTCCACCGGTCTCAAGAGTATCAATGACCTCTCCGCTGTCTCAGCCACTCACACAAAGAGGAACCCCACCGCAGTCATTCAACCACCACCTCCAACAACAACAGCAGCAACAACATCAACATCAACAACAACAACAACATCAACATCAACATCAACCACAACAGCAGCAACAACAGCAACAGCTGCAACAGCCTCAACTCCAAAGAACCAACACATATCCAAACGACCAGACTAAACAAACTTTAGTATGTGACCACTGCAGAAGAAGACAGATACAATGCGTGATGCCACCTAATAAGAACTGCTGCATGCATTGTGATAGTAAAGGGATCAAGTGTACATACTCAGAAAGTCCATCAAACCCACAATTGAAAAGAAATATGGGCGTCGTCATTGATAACTATAACAACAATGTTAAGAGACAGAAATCATTACCTACGCAACAATCGCAGGTCCAACATCCACATCCACAACAGAAACAGTTCCAACCAAATACGGGACAAGTTATCCAATATCCAAGATCATCATTCTACGTTGGTTCGACGTCCCAATACGACCCATTGCTACTAGAGAAAATCAAACTAGACAAGATTGACCAAGTGCAGCTAGACCAGAGACTCTCGGTGAGAAAAGTTTCCAAACAAGTGCAATTTATACTTAGAGATGATTACACTGAAGACTTGGCTATCAACGTTGAGAAAAATATTGACCTCGTGGAGAGCATCGTCCATCCTCATGGCCCATTTCTTATTCAAATCTACTTCAAGATCATCCATCCATCTTTTCCAATCCTCCACAAAAAAGTGTTCCTTGAAAAGTACTCCCGCTCCTACCGTGAATTCTCCGTCCCATTATTAGCCACTGTGTACTCACTTGCTTGTAAATACTGGGACTCGGAACCTGTATTGGCCAAGTATTCCAAACCTGATGTTGAACAATTAATAGATATTGCCACTAAATCCTTTTACGAAGTCACAGAGAGACCAAGACTAAGTGCTGTCCAAGCTGGTTTGTTACTGTTCCAATGCCGTCCACAACTAAGAAACAATTGGAACTTGATGCAACAGATCGTCTCCCTGTCTGAAGAACTAGGTCTAGGATTGGACTGTAGTGATTGGAAATTACCAAGGTGGGAAAGAGGTCTGAGAAGAAGATTAGCATGGGCCATTTGGGTCCAGGAGAAATGGTGTGCTTTGAACGAGTCTAGAATCTCACATTTGACACTGGGCAGAAACTGGCAAGTGAAGAACATCTCTGATGAGGATTTCCCAGAATTACCACCGGGGAATAAACTGCCTCAAGATGATGATGTGAAGAAGTTGATTGGTGAAGTTGAAATTGGAAAGAATCTATTCAGAGAGATGATTCAGTTGAGTTTGATCCTGAATGAAATCATGGAGACCTTTTACGTGTTCTCATCTCCTTCCAATGCTGCCAATGCTAGAATTGACACCATTTTGAAGAACGCTAAACCGCTACAGCTGAAATTGAGACAATGGTATCACTCACTGCCACCAAACTTCCAAATGGCGAATAATGGTGCTGATTTCTTGAATTTGAACGGTTGCTTACATTTGTGCTACTTGGCTGCTGAAATTACGCTACACAGAAAGATCATCTCCTCATTATCCCATTCTCAGGATCAAATCTCATCAGAACTGGTGAAAGTTTGCAGAGCCGCGGCAACAACGAGACTGATCGCCATCATTGACTTTGTCAAGAACTTACAGCCACATCATTTTGCAAAATCATTCTGGCACTCATCCACAACTTCAAACTTGATCATTGTTGGTACATTTGCCGGTATTCTATACGCCACTTCGAATTCTGCCCAGGAAGCTATAGTATACAAAGAACATTTGAATGCTTACAGAAATCAACTATGGAGACTATCAGGTGGAACAAATCCACAAGTTAGTGGGTTTGAGCCTGCTAAGAATGCTCTATTGAAGGTTGACATGCTGCTAGGTCAGATTCCAGGTCTACTAAAAGAGCAGTATCAATACGGTGGCCAATTATTTCAACCAGAACCTCAACAACCATCGCCACAACAGCAATTCCAACGTCCAATCCCCCCTCCTTCTCACTATCATCATCATCATCAACAGCAGCAGCAGCAGCAACAACAACAACAGCAACAACCATCTCAACAACCAACTCCACAACCTCAGCAACAACCACAAATGCATCAATTGAGAACCCACAGTCCATACTCACAAGCATCGTCGAATGGCATAACACCTAGTGCCACCCCAAGAACAGAACAATCACCCCGTATCCACCATGATGTCTCCATCTCACCAAATGCCTTCGCTAACACTCATAAACCAACTCTAACTGCCCGAAACGGTGTCACTTCGGGTGGTCCACCAGTGACAACCTTGAGAAAGATCTCAGAGAGTACAAAGAACAGTCCCGTGGACAGCATGAGTCCAGCCGAGAAGTCCCAATCATGAATTTAATGATCTAGATATGTCCCCCTTTTGTTACTGTAATCTTAATGTTAATCGTTTATTACTATTCACAAGAATTTGGCCAGTTTCGTATCCTTTGCAGCTTCGATGTATTCACCTGGTTTCTCAACTATTAGGTGTGTCTCTGGCGTTAGTCTGTAGTTCAGTAGTTCCTTTTCCTGTTCTGCCTTGTCCTTTAACGCATCTCTGTCTTCGATTATTGGCTCCGTATTGATTTGTTTCTTTGAGGTGACAGGAACCTTTTCATCCAAACCTAAAAGTTTGATCAGGTCTTCCTCTTTCAAATCCTCCTGAATTGGAACTTCCTCCTTTTGGTCTGGGAAAATCGTGGAGCTACCTTTCTTTTCAAAAAGTTTATTTATCAATCTCAACTCTTCATCGACATCAATGACTTCGCCATTCTTCAATCTCAGCGTCAGATCGTCCAACTTCTGTGATTTCAAAGCATAACGTCTTTCTAGATCCTCCACTGAGCGCTGAGCATTCATCACGTTCATTATTTGGGATCCTAACAAGATTAGAAGAAAACCTGGGTAATACATGGACCTATCGAATGAAGCGGACCATTTTTTCTTTGTAGCTGTTGAATTTGTGCTGTTAAAGCGTTGGAAGTTACAAGTGAATTCAGTGTTTTTAAGTGTATGTTTCAAAGTTTGTCTGTATGTGTGTGTGCTTCTGAACATGGTGAATTTGGTAGTGATTTCTGAAGATTATTCAGTAAATGAGTTTTAATGGAGGTTGAATTCATTTATTTCTTTCGGCAAGAAAAAAAAAAGAAGTTGACATCAATCAAAGCTGATCTTTGCTCCAAAACACAACGATCCAAAGATCGAAAGCCAAAAAACCCCACCTGGCCCACATTATAGAGCAAACCAGGCAAACACATTACATCCATCACACGATCTACTTCAAATTCAGAGTTTTCCTTTCATATTCAAAGGCCAAACACATCTCAAAGTAGAGACAAATCAGATCAACATAAACTAAAACCACAACTACAACCACAAAATGGCCCGATCTAGCATTCCTCCAGTAACGAAGTTTTACCTTTTACTACTCGTCTCTTGCTCCCTTCTCACATTCGTTCTCCGTTACTCCACATATATCCACCTTGTCACCGCAGAAGAGCACAATGAAGACCATGCCCATTTGATCAATGAGGAAACGAATGACGATATCATACCCGACCCCTATGAGATATATGTCCCACTCATAGCATTGGTCCCTGGTGGACTTCTCACAGAGGTGTTGTTGAAACCATGGAGTCTACTGTCCAGTTCGTTGATCGAAGATGGGATGATCTCCTTCTGTATCACCTTTGCTATGATCTTATACACGGGGAGATACATAGAGGTGTTATGGGGCCCTAGAGAGTTCTTTAGATACTTGACATTGACAGCAATGGCTTCGAATGCCTTGGTCTTTGTGTTATACCAAGCCGTGAGACTGATAATTGCTGATGTCCCTGTGATGCCAATTTCAGGTTCTTCAGCTATATTGATTGCATTACTAGTAGCTATCAAACAAAGAATCCCAAACCATTATTTACTGTTCTTTGGCGGGTCTATCAGACTTGGTGTCTCATTACTACCATTTTGGACTCTTTCCTTAAGTTCTTTACTATCTGTTTTTGCACCATCTGTGTTTTTGATTCCAACTGCATTACTATGGTCAGGTTTTACAGTGAGTTGGACATTCTTAAGGTTTTACAAAGAAGGTGGTTCAGGTCGTCAATTAGCATTATTACCATTGAACGACTCGGATAACTCACATGTGTTGAATTTAAAAGGTGACAGAACTTCACAATTTGCATTATCAACATTCTTCCCACATCCAATATCCATCATCGTGAGTCTTATCGCTAACAAAATGTTCAACATTGCTATCAAGTTCCAATTACTGAAGAGGAACGACTTCATTGATGAGGAGGACGATGATGTAGAGAATGAAGCCATGGCTTCTGTTAACATGACACAAAACGATCTGATTAGTTCGATGACACAATCTAAGATCGTCACGAGTTCTTCCCTTGCTGGTGTCTCTGGTCAAGTATCTACTTTCTCATTTGCAAAGGGCTCATTGGCCTTTAAGTTGCTTGATCTGTTCAAGAAGAAGGATATAGACGATGAGACACAAAAGACTTTGGATAAGAGAAGAAAAATGGCCTTGATGCAATTGGATAGCAGAATCTCCGTTTGAAATTAGAGTATTAACGAAATTACAATGGAATATCCTGTTAGATACATGAATGGCCTTTATTCAGAAACTTTATACCGCATAATCGTAGCAATTTCTCCCCTTATCAATTATTCTTTATCGTTTCGATCTTAAAATTTAGCGAGGCCAAAAAGAATCAAAATAAGATAATAATAAAAAAAAATGCGCAGAAAAAGAACAATGCCAAAAACTCATCGTAAACTACAAAATAATCCAAAACCTTCCACTTAAATCCCATTACAACCCCTCGAACACCTCACAAAAAATCACGTTACACATTAGATACACATGTCGGACGTCTTCACGCGGCTGCCCCTCGAGCTCCAGCAACACGTTGTCGGGTTTATCACGTCCCAAACGGACCTCATTTCACTATCGTTGGTTTCTAAGCTCTATTATCAATTGGCCTCGCAGTCATTATATTCAAAGATATACCTTAACGACTCATCTATCCAGACGAGTGATCTCTATGTCTTGGCTCCAAGCTGGAGATGGCTCCCCTTGAAAGAACAACCCAATGAAGAGGATACAAAGGCACAGGCTAACGAAAAATTGAAGTTACTAATACGGTCTATTTCTGAAAACAATGCACTAATGAACAATGTAATAGAGGTGCGATTGAACTGGGACTTGAATTTAGATCTACAGTGTGAATTTATCGGGTTGTTGACCCAAAATAGTCAGAGTTTAAGAGTATTGGAGAATATCACAGATCCAAGAATGAATAAAGCTGTGGAGAAGAATAAGTATTTTAATAATTTACACAGTTTGGACATCCCGCCTCCAAACCCTTTACCACAGTTGGAAATACCTGATACCTATTTATCGGACCTGAAGAACTTGTTAAACAGTCGATTAGCTAATGAGTCTATGATTAAGAATTTGATCACTTTCATTGATCCGTTGTTACTTTTTAATAATGTTATCAGACCTAAAGAGACATTGATCATCGAGAATTTGAAAGTTCATTGTCGTGGTGATGCATTCCCTCCTAGTCTTTATAGAAGAAACAACAATGATTGTTGGAAGTTTAAAGAGTTGAAAAATGTGTTTGATGTTAGATATTTGAAAGTGTTAACCGTGATCTCTTGGTTTGATCATGCAGTTGATTCCGATCTTTTCAAGTTTGATCAATGGTGTGAGTTTGTCAATTTAGAAGATATAACTTTGATTGCTGTCACTGGTGATGATATCAAAGTTTCAAACTTAATTAAAAGTTGTAAATGTTTAAAGAGACTAAAATTGGATTTTGCTCACCCACAGAGAGAATTGGTAAAGAATTCATTGATTTACAAATCATTGTTCCTACATACTAAGAACTTGAAGTTCTTGGACGTTAAGCTTTCATCAATGTCCAGTATTATCAATATCGATTTAAGAACTTTCAAGATCTTTTTGAGAATTACATGTCCATGTTCAGTTTGTCAGGATATAGTTTTAAATCATATTTTCAAAGAAAAGATCTTACCATTGGAAGAGGATTATGATATAAAGACAGATTTGGAACATTTTGCTAAGATAAACTACTTTGAACATTTCCTTGCCTCTAATTTGGCTCCATATTCCAAAGCCGTTGATGCTTATCCTTCAGTAAAGACAGGTCCTGAAGATATTCAAACGTTTTTAAGATTTTTCAACGAATTGAACACTGAAAGGCCACACTTCCAGGCTTTAAACGAGGCTGATTTTTATTCCTTATTCCATTGTTACGTGCACTCGTTGAAGCCCGATCTTGAACCGTTTGTGGAGTTGTTTAGCCAGTTAAAGTTCCTTGTGTTGAATGACATCTCATTCGTGATCAAGCAAGGCGAGCAGAAGAAGCACCTGTACCCATTGTTCTATAGCCAGGGCTATGAGCCAAATTTTTAATCTTATATACTTGTGAGACACAAAATTAGATCAGATTTATCTGCGGGCACGCCCTTTTCCACTTTTTCTTTTGTTGATGTAATCTCGAAGCTCGAAAATGGCTTCGTGCTGCTACCGAAACCTTAAACCAACACAGGCCACAACCAGTATAAGAGCAAAAGAAACGAGGAGAAGTTATAAAATGCTGTAAATCTGCTGAAAATACGTCTCTTAAAGATATTTTGGTATAAGTTTATATATATCATAATGAAATTGTCGCTACTGTCCCTCGCTTCACTGTTAGCTACAGCCACTGCTACTGCTATTCCAACCTATGATCCGTCAGAGCCATGGTCCACTTTAACACCGGATTCACCGGTGCCAACTGATGCTATTGTCAATTACACTTCCACATTCGGTATTGCCCCTGTCAAGATCACTGATTCTGCTGAGCTATCATCTATTAGTGTTCAATCTTCAGGTAAGACTACTTCGGATTATCCAACTGGTACACAATCATCATTATCACCCTCTCAAACCGCTGCTTACATTAAACAAAAGAGTGTAAAATCTGATAGTGCTTTACAATTAGTCCTAAACAACACTGTCTTAACCGATTCCCATAGTAGAGTCGGTTCCATTGTTGCCAATAGACAATTTCAATTCGATGGTCCTCCTCCACAAGCCGGTGCTATCTATGCAGCTGGTTGGTCCATCAGTAAGAACGGGAATTTACAAATTGGTTCTAATGAGGTCTTTTACCAATGTTTATCTGGTTCCTTTTACAACTTATACGATGAGTCCCTTGGATCTCATTGTACTCCTATCCACTTGGAGATTGTGGCCTTTGAATAAGTTTGCAAGATTGTGATTTCTCCTTAGTTGATGTAAAATTTCATTTCATGGTTTAGTGAGGGACTTAAACTTATTAATAGCCCTTTTAACTCCTGGCTGGTTCGTTACTATATAAATTTTCCCCTTTAAACACAATTGTTACATCCCTTTCATACACATCTATAGAGTAGCAAAATTCACCTAGACGTACGTTTTTGTAAGCCCAGATTTCCAAGATAATCTGATTTTTTTTTTCTTGGTTTGATCGAGAATTGTTTTAACTCCCCCACAATGTACCTGAAAATAGTGCATTCTTAACAAAATTGCTCTTCGCAAGATAACAGTTGCCTAAAGCGGTTCCCAGCATAGATTAGCCTCAAGGTTTCTAGCTCAGGCACGATTTTGTGAAGATACACTCTCTGGATTCTTCAACATGGAAACTTAATGAGTTGACAATAAGGTTTACTACAAAATGTGGTAAAAATAGTAATGGAGCGTAGATCTATGACGCTTGAATACTTAATTGTGCCTGAATTTAACGAGAAGCAAAAAGCACCAAGACTAACCAACACCAACATCTAGAGACGTCCGACGTAGGAGAAACTATTGACGTATATAAGTTGGAACAAAACATAAGACATCAAGAAGACATCAAGAAGACATCAAGAAGACATCAAGAAGACATCAAGAAGACATCAAGCTGAGAGATGGGGTGGGGGAGTCTTTCCATACATTGGTGTTTGCTGACACGATTTCAGTCTCCAGAACACAACACTGACCAGGTGATATAAATGAAGTAAAGTGACCCGAGGCCCTTATTATGTATTCTCTTGGGCTTGGAAAAGACTCTTTCAATTCCTCATACATGCTTTATAGGGTCAGTACACCTCAAACCCTCTACTAGACCCTCGAGGCAATAGCAGTTATATTAGCAGTCTTATTTACAGTTTCGCGCACATATATACACAAACTATAAGCCATAGCGCATTACCAAAACAGATCATCTCCCTTCCTGATACAGGGAGGCTTCCCAATTCTGAAGCGTTCCACCCGTTTCGGGTTGTGTTTCTATTAATAGGTTGTATATTTAGTGTTTAGTACGTGGTTAGAGCACTTTGGTGGGGACACTTCTGCTCTCGAGCTCAAATTGTGAATATCAACCAAGCTAAGCGTTTTGACATGTCTTGTCCGGGAGGGGATATAAGGCAAGCCAGTGAGAGCTTTCAAAAACTTTTTTTGTCTTTTGTCCATGGCGCAGTTTCAACATTGGGTGTCAAGGAGACTTGCTAAGTGATTTCTTGTGTCTCAATTCCCTCCTTTCACACCAGGACAAAGTGTCCACCTCTCGTTTAAGTTCACCGAGAAGAATCATTCACCCCTGTTCCCGTAGTTTTCGTAAAGCAACGGCCCATGTCCGCAGGGTTGTTCGCTGTGAGTAATTTATATGCGTGTGTTCTTTATACCCGGCAGCGAGAGCGGTCGGCTCAAAGCGGTCATGTTGAACCATCAACACCATCTGTATGAAGTTTGAATAGACGCTGGAATGATTACCGTACTTCTACCCCATAGATATCCCTTATCTCGTGATAGGCTACGTACCATCTGGTTCCTTTGAGTTTGTCCCTAGGAATCGGGGGAATGTCATAATATTGTACCTTTGAAGTTCACCGTGTACGCGGTTTGTGAAATTCCAATTATGAAATCGGTGGAGATTAAAGAGACAGCCTGGCTATTAAGTAACGACATAATGCAGGGAGAAAGAGAGAGATTGAGAGATCTGAGCCTCCAGCAACACCCACAGTATTGATAAGAAATACCCATTAAGACAGGACATCGAAATTTGGCTTGGAAGATCTATTATGGTTTAAAAAGTGTCAGCAAATTTCGAATACCTAAGATCGGCAGTTCGACGGAATCGGTTCATAATTAACTATTCAAAACACTCAAAATTCATATACACAAACAAACAAACTCTAACGTTAATGTAATCACTACACTCGGACCTTCTATCTTCTCCATTCTCTATTCTCCATTCTCTCCTCTCCCTTTCCCGATCTGATTGGAAACCTTGCCCCTAAAATTAAACCTAATCACTAACTGCTTCTTTTAGTCACCAAAAGAAAGAAACATCCGCCTGTTGTACGTGGTTTACGTGTTACTTTTGCCGAATTTTGCAATGAAGAAATTGTACAGTCATGCAAGAATATGTTAAATATAATGCGTGAGTGGTAACATGGTGTTTGTGTGGGAGATTTGATGGGAAAGTGACATTTGAAATAGAGATTACAAATGAGGTAGGGACTTCGTTACTTTGTATATTTCGGTGGGGGTTATCCCCCTCTGTCCCTCTAAAAACCTAGTCAAGGATCTCTACTTTTTGACTCTTTATTCCACTTTTCATCCTATTTTTTATCCCCATCTTCAATCCCGATTTCACTATATGTTATTAATATCCCTCGAGCAAAAAAGTATAAAAAGAAAAAAATAGACATATTTGCATTGTCTCTATGGATACATAAGTTACAGTGATGTAATTCGAACAATAAACGCGGTTAGATTTGCACACTGATCTTCCCTTTCGGGACATTTAACGTGCCTGCCTAAATATAGCATACATGGGTAAGGACCGACTCCCCGAAACGTGGACAAGTGGTGAAAGTATAAAAGAAAGAGTTTATCCAAGAAAGTAGATTTCTATTGATGTTACCTTGAATTTCTCTATTTCATCTTTGTCAATTCAACATAAAATGCAATACAAAGCCACCTTCGCTGCTGCCTCTTTGATTTCTTCTGCACTAGCTGCTTACGTCCCATCCGAGCCTTGGTCTACCTTGACTCCTGACAAATCAGCTCCATCTGGCGCCATCACTGACTACACCAAGACATTTGGTATCGCCGTTGTGCCATTAACTTCTGCATCTGCATCTGCCACTGCATCTGTCAACAAGAGAGACGTTGCTTCTCAAATTGGTGATGGTCAAATCCAAGCTACTACTGCTCCTAAACCAAAGACTTCAGCTGAACCAGTTTCCCAAATCGGTGATGGTCAAATTCAAGCCACCACTTCCACTGCTAAACCAAAATCATCTGCCCAAGCTGTTTCCCAAATCGGTGATGGTCAAATCCAAGCTTCCACTTCTACTGCTAAACCAAAATCCTCTGCCCAAGCTGTTTCCCAAATCGGTGATGGTCAAATCCAAGCTTCCACTTCAACTGCTAAACCGAAATCCTCTGCCCAAGCTGTCTCCCAAATTGGTGATGGTCAAATTCAAGCTTCAACTTCAACCGCTAAACCAACTGGTCAAGCTGTTTCCCAAATTGGTGATGGTCAAATCCAAGCTTCTACTTCTACAAAACCAACCGGTACTGCTGCTTCTCAAATAACCGATGGTCAAGTTCAAGCTACCAAAGGTACCACCACTTTATCCCCATCTTCTACCGCTGAAGCTGAATCCGAATCTGACGATTCTGGTGTTGATATCGGTGAAGAAGCTTGTAAGGATGAAGGCTCATTAGCTATGACTTTGAACGGTTCAGTCTTAACTGACTCTGCCGGTAGAATCGGTTCCATCGTTGCTAACAGACAATTCCAATTTGATGGTCCTCCACCACAAGCCGGTGCTATCTACGCTGCCGGTTGGTCCATCACCAAAGAAGGTAACTTGGCCATTGGTGACAATGACAAATTCTATCAATGTCTATCAGGTACTTTCTACAACTTATACGATGAATCTCTAGGTTCTCACTGTCACGAAATCCACTTGGAAGTCGTCGACTTGATCAGTTGTTAAATGAGACCCCTTTGTCTTTATTGACAACTATGGTGAGTTTGTGGTTTTAAGAAATAGAAAAATTACTTGCATATCACTCCTTTTTTTGCATGGTCATTCTAATGATTTCTTCTTTTTTATATATATCTAATATCCTTCTTTGTTCGTTCCTTTGCTTGTTCTTAGCCTTTTGATAAGCGTTATATCCTTTTTTTTTAAATTGTTTGCATCATTTTACTATTGATTTGGCTTATTCTTTGAGTAATGTTTAATCGCTTAATAAGAAACTATTTTTAGTTATCATAGCTGTAGTTACTTGGACTTGACCGTTTCATATATCGTATTGAACGCTTACCTACTCCTTTCTGGATTGGCGATGCTAATGAATACTTTTCCAACTATTACTTACGTCAGTGCCTACAAGTGCCAACTTAAATAAATTAAACGTCATAAGTATCATAAATTGAAAGGGAAATAAACAGAATTAACATTAGGATACCCGACATGGCATTATGCACGTTGCTTATCTTCCCATTTCTCCTTCATGGCCCTTCTCAATTTGGCACTTGCCTCAGTGAAATTAGCAGAAGTTGTACCACTCTTCCCCTCGATTTTGTCAAAGTCTCCAGAGTTTGAAGGATAGTATTCACCAGAGGACCCACCATCACCAAGGATAGGGATGTCAGATAAGTAACCTTCAGAGTTAACCCTTGATAGACCATTGGAGATCGTGGAGGCTGTAGAAGTTGATCTTTCCCTCTCATTGTTTTCTTGTTCTGACTGTTTGATGTCGTTTCTCCCACGAGGTTTAAACTCTTCACCATTGTGTTCCTCGATGATCTTAGCGTGTTTCTTAGTGAACTTATCAAAATCTGGGAACACTTTAGGACCTAAAGAGTTGACAACATCAGTGATTTCGAGTTGTAGATTCCTTCTTGTCTGTTTCAAATCGTTCAATTCCTTTTCGGGACCAAAGATGGCTAAAAACAAAGGAGGCAACGATTTCAATATATCAACACCAACTTCACCGATTCTGAAAGCAGCATAAGTCGTTGTGACAAGAATACCATATATAATCATAAACAATGACACTGGGTGATATGTGCCAAATTCCAATAAGTTATACCTTTTAGTGACAATAACTCCGATCAATGAATAGGAGATGTATAAAGCCGGAGCGAAGATCGTAGCGATGATGATCTTCCAAGTGGCAACGACATCAACAGCCTTAATCTTCACGACTGATGCAGCTAGGGCTTCAGCTTGTTTCTTTTTGGAGATATGGCTAGTCACGAAAAAAACAGGAAAGAATAAGAACAAACCAGGTAAACTCAAAGCACCAAAAAATGCTAATTTCAATAATCTGTAAATCAACATCCCAAACACAACGAATCGGTTCCTCGTGGCTAGTTCCACTTGATGGTCCTTTAATCCTAATTGATGAATTCTTTTGTTGTAATTCAAAACATTGTCTTTCAATTGTACAATTCTTGGATCATTTTTGTAATGCGTATAACCTGTGATCAACTTTCTGTTCATATCAACGACCAAACTCAAAGGCAATTTGTTGGCATAGAGTCTTCTAGCCGCTTGAATCACCATTAATGTCTCATAGTCTGGAGCTGTCAAAGTAACAGATTTCAAAGAGGTGGTGACTTCATCCAACAATTTTGACACAGCTTCCCTTGGGTTTGAGCTGTAGAATTCACCATCTTCAGCAGTCACCTGAATCGCTTGTCCAAATTCCACAACAGCTCTAGATCTGAATTTGTTTCTATGGAAATAGTTCAATCCAGTCGGGACAATATTGACAGGTTTTGAAGGGTCAGCACTAACAGCACCCAGGGCCATTATTGCAAAACCTGCCTTGATTGGTAATAATTCCAGTCGATCATGGGAACCCCCTTCTGGGAAGATAGTGATGATCCCACCTTGGTGCAAAGCATTGAATACATGTTGGAAAGTGATATCGTTTGAGATCTTGTTAGCATACTTAAATCTGGACCCGGTATCAAGCAATTCGTGTGCCTTATCAGATTTAAAAGCCTTCTTTAACACCAATTCTGTATCAGAAACGATCTCTGCAATCTCTGCATTCCCTGCACTCTCAGGAAGCCCAATTAGGGCCTTAGGCTCCAGACTGGTAAATTTGGTTCCTTTCCCATAAATCCGTTGATAATCACCATCTTTAGCAAAGATCTCACCCTCAATGAACTTTAAATTGTCCTGGGCTCTAGGAACAGGGATAGCACTTGCTAATTTTGCCAGGAAACCGATGAACTTCTTCTTATATGATGACTCTGCGATGATTGGCGGTGAGTTTCTATTTGTTAAATCTCTAATCTGTGTCATAATGATGGCACCATCCACAAACTGATTCGCATGGGGAGCAACAACGACGATAGTGGGACCCGTCTTCGGCAGATTAAACGAACCACGGACACTCACCTCTCTGAAGAAGATGTATACGACGATGTGAGCAAACAGCATCACACAGTCGAAGAATAGATTCTTGAGAAACTTGTGCCATGTTGAGACCTTTACCTCTGTAACCTTGGGGATATGCGCAGAGCTCTTCTTCTCAGCCATTGTATTTTGTAACGTGTAGACGTATGGCAGTTTGATCCCCTCTATTCAAACACGAGATCAATAATTGGAAGATATAAACTGTGACGTGGATTTTTTTTTGTTGAGCAACTGTGAGACTCTTCTAATTATACTGCAATTTTCCTAAATTTTTCTATGTGATTCCGCCATGAGAACTTGATGTACAGTGCCCGCCAAAAAATTACGAGAGCCTCTCATTGGGAAAGCATCGAGAATATTAACCTCATTTAAATATACGTACAGAGTTCAGGTGGTATATAAGAATGATTCTACAAGTTGATATCAGTTGTTGTAGTATTTCTCTTCCGGAAGCCTTCGGCAACTTCAGCATTTTTGGAGCTCATTGACACCATTTTACTGATTGAAATCAAATTTACTAAATATTAGTCCTTAATCTCAAACTTCACTGAAATTTGAGGAGTTTAATTCTCATTTAATTCTTTAGAAGGTATGTGGTAACACCCTAAATACCATCTCATGGCTAATACACTGCTTCAAAAGCACTCAAAGAATCTGCTGTGTCACAACTTCTTTCTCCAATTATGGAGCTCTTAAGTCTTCCAAATCAGGGAATTTTCGCGTCTTTTCCTCAACTTTTCAACATGAAAAAAAGTTTTCGAACTAACGATGGGTTATTGAAGCACTAAACAGAGAGAAACCCAGGAATTTTAGTATGAGAGCCTCTCCAATCTTGAGCTTCAGTGAATCTGCTGTGTCTTTTCTTGTGAGACCATGGAAGAAAGAAAGAGACGGTACGCTGTTTTACGGTATATCAAAGACCGGTTCCAAGAGACATGCCTTGACCACTAAACAAGGTAACAAGAATTTCTACAAAGGTACCAGATCTTCTGGTGTCGGTAGACATACTAGAAAGGGTCGTTACATAATACAGTGGGAGAAAGTGAGAACCTTTGTTGTTCCTTCAAACTTCAATTCCAACTTAAAACCATTCGTGTCCCCAAACGCTCCACAAATCAAAAATGACTTCAAGGGATACCAAAAAGGTCCTCTAGATCCAAAATTATACTTCACAAAGCTTAGAGAATACATCTTCCACGGTAAGACAGAGACCGAAGCTTCGCAACTGAGAAATAAATACATAGAAAGAGGTTAGAACTGGATAGTCTAAACTACTTGTACATATGACAAAAAAATGTTAACGTTGATGAATTTAAAATGAAAATGAAATCGTTCTGTAGATGTGCTAGTGTGATTTTTATCAATCCATTATGACATCATGGTCTTTATCCTTGCGTATAAGATCGTGACTGTTCTCTATTTCATCATCTGTATCGTCATCTGTGTCCTTCTCATGCTGTTGCTCATTATCGAGATTAGTTTCAGCAGCTGAAATATCACCACCTTCACCAATATCTTCCTCGTCATCACTATCTGGTAGTTCATCAGCTTCATCAGCTTCATCAGAAGCTGGTGCCGAAGTTAGGGGTTGGGCGCCGAAGTTTAAGACAGATTGACCCTTTTCTAACGGTGTTGTCTTCACAGCTGGATTACCACTTGCCTCACTGTACTTGACTTTGTTCTCCTCCACTAGTCTCTTCAAGTTATACGTCTTTGGCACTGTGTCAGCTAGAAAATGTAGTTGTTCGATGTTGGCAACGGCAGATGAAAAATCTTTATATTGAAGCTTCTTACGCTTTTCAGATCTAGCAATCAAAGAAGCTTGTTCAGTGAAGTACTGGATAAACAGTTCAGTAGCGACAGCAGTGGTAAATACAGCAGCCTCGGAGGCAGAAACATATTCTGGATCAGTCTTGAAGATCTTTTTGATCCTTGATAAAGGTAATACTGAGGTCCCACTGGCATCGTCTTCTTCATCGTCTTCAGCAACTATCTCATCTTCCGCATGCACCACAGATGTTTCTTCTCTGACACCACTTTGATCATCTATCGTGTCATCTCTGTATGAATTATTATTATCTTCATCAATTGGTTGTGTTTCATTAGCATCTTCAGCTATCGTGGTGTTATTGTTGTCTTCTTCTGGTTCTTGGGCAACAGCAGTACCTGGCAAGCTGGTAGAGAAAGAATGGAGTTGTGGGCCGTTTTCTATGGACATTGTGCTCGAACGTTGTCTCTATTGCCAGATCTATGGCTTTTGTAAATATTGATTCATCACTAAACACCAAGCTTCAGTTCATTTTCTACGTTACGCGTAAAATTAAAAATTCGCGGACTCTCTTCCAATTTTCCGCGAACATGTTCTACACACTGGCCACAATCGCTTACTAACCATACGAGATTTCACGTGATCTTGAGCATTGTTGACCCGGGAGCAGATGACAGATATGATAGTGTTAAGAGTTAAAAATTTGGCTGTTTTTTCGAACGTTAAATACTTAGAGTTCACTAAGATCTTTACTCGTATCCCGATGCTTTCCAAGAACCTGATACGTCTTTTCAGCTCAAGTGTCTCCAGGGCTAACAAATATGTCCCAATTGTTGCTGAAAACGGTATCCCTGATGCTGTCGGTAACACTCCATTAATTAAACTAGTTCAGTTAAGTAAAGAAGTGAAGAGAAACATCTATGGTAAGGCCGAATTCCAGAACCCTGGGGGTTCCATAAAGGACCGTGCTGCTCTTTATTTGATTAAAGACGCTGAAAGCAGAGGGTTGCTGAAAGAAGGAGGTACTGTCGTGGAATCTACTGCAGGTAACACCGGTATCGGTCTTGCTCATATCTGTCGCAGTAGAGGTTATAAACTAGTCATTTACATTCCAAACACACAGGCACAAAGTAAAATCGACACACTGAGATCATTAGGTGCCGAGGTTTTCCCTGTCCCACCAAAGCCATACGATGATCCAGAAAACTTCAACCATAAGGCCAGAAGACATGCTGAAAGTCTGGAGAATGCTGTCTGGGCCAACCAATTCGACAACTTAGCCAACAGACAAGCACACATCGAGACCACAGGTCCCGAAATTTGGAATCAACTGCAAGGGAAAGTTGATGCTTTCACTTGCTCCACTGGTACCGGTGGGACTTTTGCTGGTGTTACCAAATACTTGAAAGACGTCTCTGGTGGTAAAGTCAAATCTTTCCCTGCGGATCCTCCGGGTTCTGTCATCTACTCATATGTTCAATCCAAGGGTAAGGAGTTGAACAGAGATGGTGGATCATTCACTGAAGGTATTGGTCAAGGTAGAATTACAGACAATTTAAAGCAAGACATTGATACCGTTGACGGTGCAGTATTCGTCCCGGATGAAGAAACCATCGCTATGATATTCAGATTGCTACATGAGGAAGGTTTATACTTAGGTGGTACCGGTGCTCTAAATGTCGTTGCTGCTGCTAAAATAGCCAAAGACTTCCCAGAGGGTTCAAACATTGTGACAGTGTTAGCGGATTCTGGTCACAAGTATAGTGATAGAATCTTTTCCAAGAAGTGGTTGGAGTCCAAGAACTTGTATGAACACATCCCGGAAGAACTTAGACACTACGTTGTCTTTGAATAGTCGTATATAGTAGAAGAATCTAACACAATCAATAATAGAGCGAAACGTATTAAGTACTTTCGGATGGAAAATCGAGGCCACTACTGAAATGTATCTCCTGAATCAACTTCAGTTACCGTAAACAGATCTTACCAGTAGATAACAGTGAACAGTGAGCTACAAACAACTCGTAGGCAGAAGCTTGCTTGGAAAGCGGAAAAATCGACTATCTCCACTTAAAGAGCGAGACAGTATACCTATGTAAATTATTAACACCCAATTTTTTTACTCTATTTAACCGGGTTGATCCCATTGAAAGAGCTGCTCAAAATCAATGCGGCGATCAAATTGCTGTATTGTGTTTTGAGATGGGGAAATCAATAGTTATTATCGGGGCTGGTTTCTTTGGCTGCTCTCTTGCTAATCGTTTAGTTAAAGAAGACCCAGGATATAATGTGAAGATCATTACATTGTCCGATTACGTCTACTTTCTGATCTCATCTATTAGAGTGGCTGTTTACAATGAGACAGAGGGTTCAGTGATACCTTTGAAGGAAGTCCTTGATCCAAGGGTCGAGGTGGTGAAGGATGAAGTTGTGAATATAACTGAGGCTGAAATTCATCTACAAGGATCAGTTGTGCAGTTTGATGCCTTGGTGATAGCCACTGGCGCTAGATGGCCAGATCCAATTAGCTCACCATACCAGTTTGGGGACAATTACAAGCAGTATTTCACAGAGAAGGAAAAGGAGATCAAAGAGGCTAAATCCATTGTGCTTATTGGTGGTGGGTTCAACAACGTTGAATTAGCTGGTGAGTTATCTGACAGGTATGATACAGAACTGAGAAATGGTCATAAAAAGATCATGATGATCCATAGTAGGGACCTCTTGCTACCAGAGAGTGATGCATATGCTCAGAAGACGCGCCAAAGAGTCACAGACCACTTTAGAAACAACACTGGTATTGCGCTGGTCCTTAACACGAAGGCTACGTATTCTGATGCTGAACCACACAAGGTGAAGCTTGAGAGCGGAAAGGAGATCACAGCTGACTTGGTTTACCATCAGACGGGAGTTATCCCATCTGTCCCACCAAACTCATTAGGTAACATCACAGACTCCCACGGTTTCATCAAAATTGACTTGACCATGCAGGTGCTTGGTCACAATAACATCTTTGCTATTGGCGATGTCACAGATTTCGAACATAAGGAATTGACAAGAAGAAAATCTTACCTAAATACAGTGCAACATAATATCAAAGTGGTGGTCAATGGAAGCGGCGAGTTAGAGAGAACACAGCGACCAGTGGGGTTTATGAAGGCTATCGTCTCAATGGGGAAACACTACGGTGTTGGTCAATTCAAATTACCATTTTTTGGCATTTGGGTCATACCAAATTGGCTCGCAAGACTTTACAAGTCAAAGAAACTTTTTGTACCATTTGCTAAACAACTGATAGGGAAGAGCTAGGCTACAAGATATAGGTAAAAACACACGGAACGATATTCATTAACGATTGTAAGCATAACTCATTATAAAAACAACACCAAAACCAAAAAAAAATGGGAATAAAATATGGAAAAGGTCATGGTAAACCTTTGAAAACCTAAAAGAAAAAAATAAACACCAAATAAATAAATCTACCTTCATATTCTAGTCCTTTACACGACTTAGCTTCTAATATATGCCTTATTCAATTGATCAATCTCCCTGCATAGAACATGCCAATCAACATCTCTCAGCCAACGTTTAGACGGGGCAGGAGCTAAATCTTCCTCATCATCAGACACTTCAGAGTCAGTGATGCCCTCGTTGACAGTGATCGATGGGATTCTCAATTGCTCAATTGAAGAAACCTTACCAATATTGACACTTGAAATCTCAGAAATAATAGAGTTTTCAGAGCTGCAGTCTCTCTCCATTCTCTTCATTGACTTGATTCTTTCAGCTTCTTCCCACTTGAACAACTCATACATGAATCTCAAGTTGGGCTGGATTATGATATTCAATCTTCTGACGCGGACATACAGATATGCTCTTATCAAGTTGATGTTCAACCTCTTCATGACTTCAGCAATACAGACAGTAGCTGATCGTGAAACACCGACTCTGCAATGGACAAGGACGTTCTCACCAGATTTGTAACCTTCATCGATGAAATTCAAGATATCTGGAAGACTGTGTGTCAGCATATCAATACCATCATCTTGTATGTTTGTGATGGACATCAATTGATTAATTGGATTACCTGAATCAAAATCAGTAAAGATGGAGATGTTGTTGTTGATGGTCTTGACTCTCAATTGTTGTTGGTCCTCAATGCAATCCAGGATTTCACCAACTGAAACAATTCTCTTGATACCCAGTTTCCTCAGCAGCTCGAATGAATTGGCATGGTTTAAGCTACCCAGGTATAAATGTGGTAAGATTCTAGAAGGCATAGAGCCGCTGATACTGGTGAACCAAGTACCTGGCTTTGGTAAGAACAAGTGGTTGTAAATGATGGTATCACTTAAGATTTCCAGCTCCTTTGGGTCAAATTTGTCACCCAACGTCACTGGAGAGTAGTGAATCAATATGGCTTCTAATCTGGATAGCAGTTGTACATCAGTTGGGAATAAGAAAAATGGACGACCCAGAGTCTTGTGAAGATCTAACACAACTTCGGCCAAACGCTTACCCGTGGCATAGATCAAGTATGAAATGGTCAATAATGAGGATTCGGTATAACCATCGGCACAATAGATCAGAGAAGGGTATTCCTTAGAGCTCTTGGTATAGAGAACTTTGCAAGTATTCACCAAGGAAACCAAATCTGTATCGGTACAATCACCGATACCAATTGAGCCAGATGGTAGGAATGTCAAATGCACATCTTCGTCCAGAGAATTTCTGTGTAGCAGGTATCTCAGGGTGTTTGGATCAGGGAAAGAAGAACTTTCACAACAATTGATGAACAATCTCCAGTCAGCTCTAGCAGGGCTTAACAAATACATCTCATCATCTTTCAGCTCTTGCTCTGGATTCGTCACAGTAGAATTCTTTGAATCAACGTATGATGGGACATCAGTTTTCTTGTATTCATGTTTTGGATCAAAACCATGTAATTTCAGCACCTCAAAGTCTGTAGAGTTACCACACCACACGTTCTCAGTTAATGGAGTGGCACTGGACATCTTGGAAATTTCAAACTTCTCTCTCAGAAGGTAATTGCTATCCCAGTTTTCAGCATTTTTCCCAGCAGGATATACACTCTTATTCCCCTCTCTGACTTCTGAGTACTTATTAAATGACAACAAGTTTGGATGTTTTAAGTAGTACTTTAGGTCGTTCTCTCTCAGTATAAATGTTGAGAATAAGGAATCCACCAATTCTGGATGGTCAATTGAATGTTTGATTTGTGCAAAATATAAGATTCTGGCAATGGACTCACATGGACATCGGGTTTCTGTGCCAAGATGGTCTTCTTCGAAACAGTAGACGACAAAGTCTGAAATTTGTGACATTTTAGAAACTTGGATGTTAAAGTTTCTAAGCGAAATGCCTCTCTGTGGGTCTAGATTCTTGAATAGTGGTAGAAGTGATGTCTTAGTGCAGTCTTTGTGTAGGACAGATAGAATGTCTTCGAAATCCTCTTTACTATGTGTCTCATCAATCTTGATCTCCTTTAACATATTGTTCAGCAGGATCAACAAGTCTTGTCTTGAGATATCCAGTGGACACAAGATCTCTTCTGCAGTTACTGAGCCCTTGATTACAGCAGCAGTGTTACCAATGGTGGACCTTATTGGCATAAAACCTCTGTAACTTGATGGTATTCTTGTGCTATTCTGAAAAAAGTCGAAATTGTTCCTGTTAACACTGGTGTAATTGGTCAATGAGCTTAAAAATTCTCTTTGGTTCTGATTGGAGTGATGAATACCGTGAAGCCAAGGGAATACGAGTTCACAATCAGGTAATGGGTGCGAATAATGCCAATCGATCAGTTTTGATAGTTCCAGCTGATTAATCAGCTTAATCCTAAATAATGGACTGAGCTCCTTATTGTTGAGTACTAAGTCTAGTGGAGTCTTTGAGTGGATAGGTGTTTGGTTGTCTAGAACTGAGCTATTGGAATCGTGGGAATCATGACGAGTTGGTTGGATGAATTTGGTGGAAGGAGCATCTGCTAAGAACAGTTTTAAAGTGGTTTCATCCTTCATGGATGACACAGACGTAGCAGTGTACATCGGGAAGGAGTCCAGCTTTGACCTAAATTTGGATCTCTCAGATACAGAGGTGCTACTGTTGGCTCTTTTGGACGATCTGGACGATGTTGAGTGAGGGCTCCCTACTTCTTCGTTATCTGATAAGACGGAGCTGCCAACGACTGGTGAATCCACCATGAGGGCGGAGGCGACCTCCTTTGATTTGGACATGAGCTCATCGTCGGAGCTCTTGATGGAGAGCAGCGACACAGCGGAGGCCTCCATTGTGGGTGGCAATTTGGTGGTTTCAGTTATGTCAATTGGATCCCCCAAGCAACGCACACTAGCAGAATTCAGCAGGTGTCAAAAAACAGCGGGTAAAAACAGCGGCAGTAAGCAGTAAATTAGATGAGCAAAAGCACAAAAGGCGGAGATTTCCCGTGGAGTAGCAGTAGGGACGCGTCTGAGCTCAATGTAAGATATCTGGCAGGGTCAAAAAACCGTTATATCAGAACAGTTTCCCTTGAATTGTGCAATTTTGTAAGTGCAATCGTGAAAAAAATCAACGAAAATCGTCCTAAAACGGCAATTTTATGGGCCGGGGCTCCAAACAGCTGCAGCCATTTTGCGCGATTCGCGATAAGAAAACTGACGGTATGGGACGCAGTATTGTTCAGTAAGGATAGCGAATACTAAGAGGATGAAGTAAGATAGAGGAAGTGTATATTGGATGGTATCTAGAAAGGATTCTGTTGTCTTTTAGGTACGGTTTTGCCTCATTATCAATATCGTTTTTCACTCCAATAGAGATAGGGACAGTTTGCTATCAGTTGTAATCGACATGCAGCATTGCACTGATTTAACCGATATCCTACAGTACAGACACTTGCTCGTTATCTCAATTAATGTTCTATGAAGTACAAATACCTAATAATGATTCAATCTCCATAGTCTAGCCTTACCAGCCTCGTTAGCAATACTGATCATCTCACTATTTGGACTAAACTTCACACTAGTGACTTTACCTAATGGGGTACCTGAAGTTGGCCAGTTCTGGAACACTTTACAGCTTGGTAAGTGCACTAGTCTCAAAGAATCCTTCTTAGCCCTACTAGCAATACATAGGATTTGACCATCATGGTTGAATTCTAGTGTGGAGATTGTGGTGGTCAAATTGTCTAAAATGCCGATTGGTTTTGTCAATGAGGTTAAACGATCATAAATGTTAACGATACCACTTTCACTACCGATGGCGACGAATCTATTGTTCTTACCACCAAGTTTAATCTTAGTAATACCAACACCTGTTTCATCCTTCCATTTCTGAGATACCTGGCCTGTCTTCATGCTGAATTCCCAAACTTCACCAATTGAGTTTGTGGCAATGACAAAGTCCTCATTTGAACTCCAGTCAAAGTCAACTAGGGTGCCTTCAATCTTGAAGCCTTGAACCCATTGTGAAGTGGTGGCAGATAGGACATTGATCCAACCACGGTTACCCATCAGCCCAATGAAGGAACCATTTGGAGATAATTTGAAGTTTTCAAATGACTTTTGTGTGTTTTCATGACCATACATTCTGCTGATCTTCTCCACGGCACCAGTATGTAGGTCCCATGAGTACATGTATCTTCTTCTACCACCGGCAAAAACCTTGTTGTTCTTTTGGTGTGGATTGAACTGTGCTGTTTGGATTGGAGTATCTTTCAAGTGGATGGTGGAAACAACGTTGTTGTTGGCACCATCAATGTGGTATATTCTGATGGATCTGTCATAACCAGAGGTCAACAGCAATGGATGTGTAGGATGAAATGATAATGTCTGAATGGCTGATTTGGAGCCATGTTTTTGATTGGCATCTTTTAGTCTTACTATGTCTAGTTTCAAAGGTGGTAGTAGTTTGGAATTCTTTGTGTTTGTCAATGGTTTGGAAGTTTGCAGTATCTTTGATAGAGCTCTAATGTCACCTGAAACGGTCTCTTCTTCATCTGAGCCGATTTCAACGTCTTCATCTTCGTCGTTATCATCTGTTTCACTATCTTCTTCAACCCATTTTGGCTTTGGATATATTTTTTCAAATTGTGATCTTAGTCTGACGACATAAGCCTTCCCACTGATGGAATCATCAGCCACTGTCTTTCTTAGTTTTTTCAATTTATCCGACTGCAGTAGTGATATACTTATACCCTCGTCCTCGCTATCCACCCAAGCGTCACTTTCACTTTCACTCTCTTCCTCATCGCTCATACTTTCATCACCTCCATCAACATCCATACGATCCTCCTCGTTCTCTTCACCGGCATCAACAAAGAACAACTGGTCATCTTCTACTTGTTCAATCTCATCACTACTGGAATCCTCATCTTCATCTTCACTATCGTCATCACTCTCTTGTTCGTACAATTCTCTCTCAATGTCTTTTAAACTAGATTCGAAACCTTTCAAGTCACCGAAAACAAGTCTTTCTAGTTCTAGTTCCTCCTCATCCTTTGGAGGTGGTACTATATCCTCCTTGACAATAGTTTCGACGGACATGATGGCGATCAATTAGAGTTTAAATATCTATGCTTCAAACTCATCGGGTTTAAATAATTTTTTTTCTTTCTGGCCTAAGAAAATTTTAGAGTAGGTAAGGGCCGCAAGGATCACGTGCTCATCGTTGTTCTGTGAATACGCGAATGGGGTCTATACAATGAATGTGTTAGCATTCTCAGTGATGAGTATTAGCCTTAGTGGTCTTTTCAGTTTGTAAGTTGGATCTTCGTCATTTTGTCAATTAGCAACTGAGAGTGAACCAAAGGCGAGTTCAACACCCTGACTCGTTGTTTGAGGAGGCTGTCTTACTGAACACAATAATAATACATTTGAGTTCTGAAAGATATTAGCTAAGTGGATTGATATGTTCGCTATCTTCATTCAAAGCGGGACCGTATCTGCTGGTGTCACTTCTTCATGCAAAAGGGATACAACAAAGGTCGTAGTTAATTGCCCTCTTGAGAGTTTGCTTAAGAACACGAAGCATAGGAAGCACAATAGTACAAAAGTGTGCCCTAACCGGCAGACCGAATTTTTAAAGATTTTAAAAATCGAATGAACCTCACACAATCAACAGTCAAGTGAATTAATCACTTTCAAACGGCAATTATTCCATAGCTTCAAAATGGTTTTGTAAGTTAAGCTGGAACCTTGAAATCTCCATCTCAGACTACTAACACTGAGCTACAGTCAAAACTCTCCATACCATGATCCAAGAACTTTCAAAATGACACCAGCCATGATCAGAGCCAGAAGACCATACTTCTGGAGAAACGCCGCCGTGTTCGTCGTTCTATCCACCATCACATGCAGCGTGTATGGTTATACGTACTCATTCCTTGGTAAGGATACTTTTGATGATATTCCAATTCCTCCAATCTCAGAAGACGAATTAGCAAAGTTGAAGAAACAATACGAGGCAAAGAAGAATTAGGCATCATCGCCCATGATTTGTTCGTATTTATTGGGATGGGTTCACTCTGTACATAAAGGTTGTTTCTAGCGTGTGTTTTTTAATAGTATAGTATGGTAATGTATATATAACTACGTCGTTAATGTAGGTTTAAAAGAATAAATTAAAAGATCGTTAAAATGATAAATGACAACAAAAAAAGCAGGTAGTGTCTAAATGCAAAATGGGTTTAGTAATAACGCGGCTTGAATCTGGAATAATCTTCCATCTCCATATCCCTCGCTCTGACGTAAAGACTAGGCCTCACTGCGTCGCGTGATAGTCGTTCTTCATCTTCTGCGAATAACGCTTGTTCTGATTCCTGACTTGATGAAGTGTCTGATCTATTTAAGAGGCCCGAACCCTCAGGCTGTTGAAAGTTATGCGTAGAATGCAATGAAGTTTGGGATTGTGATTTTAATAATGGACGTTCAGGTTGTGCTAATGACATTTCTGAGGATGATATTTGCAATGATTGCGATGGTGGAGCTTGGTAATCGGATGAATTTAGTAGTGAATACGAAGAGCCACTGTCTGAATTTTGAAGTGTAAAGTTCTCAGGAAGCTTTCTAGGAGGAAATTTCGAGGTTGATGGGTCTCTTGGTGGGAACTCATTCAATGATGTCTTAGAAGCGAATTCAGAACTGTTATTATTGGCTACGTAGACAGTAGCATCACTTTGAACGTCATGAGCAAACTGTCTTCCAGGTCTCTTATATTCATCAAATGTCTGAGCTTTGGAAGTGATGTTGAATGGATTGGCTCTTTCTGGGTTTTTAGCTTGAAATTCACTAAACGTTTGAGATCTCCCGAATGGCTCATCTGGAATATCAACTGGTTTATAGCGTGATTGAATTGGCTTTCTGATTGGATCCCTTGGATCTTTGAACGGATTCGTGTATTGTTCACTGAATGGATTCTCTGGTAGACTTGCCACTGACTCAAAAGTATTGGATTTCGAAAGACCTTGATATTCTGTGGTTTGTAACACCGGGAGTTCAACATTTGGCAAGGATGGTTTCTCAGAGAGCAGGGCATCGTAGGAGTATTTGGAATGTATGAGTTTCTCCAATGATTTCTTTTGATGCTTTCTGGCCACTTTTTTAACGGTTTTGTCAACTTTAATACACACGTATTGTCTCAACGATTGGAATTTTAAAGTATGAAGGATCTTGAAGTACACTGGTAACGTGAACATTAGGGCAAAGAAGAACTCAGCGATGAAAAATATCCAGATGAAAAAGGAGATACACATACCATATAGAATTAAAGCTTCATTTCTGTTTTTTGTGGAGATCTTCTTGATGGTGGTTAAGAATTGACCTGATTGAATCTCGAAAACTGACCAAAGTGTAATGGCATTGATCACCTGTCTTGGAGAATCAGCTAGCAGCAAGCCTAGGCAGTTAGAATATTGGAAATAGGTGTAGAATGCAATCTTATCGAAGGAACCAGTTGGATTGACATCATTTAACACACAAAACTTGTTGTAATTCCCAATAGAGCACATAGTTTTAGCAAATTCATTCGTATAGGTCAAGGAGATGTTTCCTGTTCTATAGACCCTAATGCCCTTTAAAGCACCAAATATCAACCAAACGACTGAGAAAATAATACAACCAGCGAATAGCCACTTGGAGACATTGAAAGGAAGCGTAGGTTTAACCTGCGAGGTCCATGAGTTAAAAGCCAGTAGTTTGATACAAGTATAGATATCAACAACATGAAGAGCAGCGTGCAAGATCAGGAGAATCCACATCAGAAGGTAATTGTAAAGAGTGCCTATTCTGTGGTTTCTGAACTGTGCTACGTCAATAAGGTCGAACAAGTTGTTGTCGACCTGACGTTCCCAACTGGAGCTGAAGATACCCATTTTACGCGTTCAAGCTAGCGTGTATATGAGTGTTCTTGAGAGTGGTGACTCGGAGGGAAGTGTAGGAAGTAGGAATCGACAAAATTTGTAATTATTGTTTCAGGGCCTAAACACTCTTATGTCCTAGATCAAAGATGAAACATTTTTGAATTTTGTTCCTGGTCGCGACCTTGCAGGTAATGTTTATTTTTAGGGCTCGGTCCGCGCCACACACTGCAGGAGTAAACAAACGACGGCTTGGTAATTCTAGAAGCAGGCCGAAACAATTTGAAACGATTGTGGGAGCGGAGGACGGAGTTCAGGGAGCAGAAATCATGCTCAAGGCGGTCCTAGAGGGACGCGTAGCGTGTGGCTGATGGAGGGCTAGAGATCATAGACCAATGGTGGCGTCTTCTTCCACTTCTGTAGCTTATCGTCCGCAGCTCATCGCATAAGATCTCGATTTCCGCGTTTGACACAATCGCGTTTAGCGAGAAACCACAACCTTCTTGACCTTCTTGAACCTTATTAATTCGATCCTATTTCACAGGTAGGCCTGGGATCAGCGGATGGGCTATACCTTTAATGTTGTGTGTATTTGAGATACGCTTCAACTCTGAAATG
The DNA here is from genome assembly GCA_030557705.1 of Taiozyma odintsovae. NCBI lineage: Eukaryota > Fungi > Ascomycota > Saccharomycetes > Phaffomycetales > Wickerhamomycetaceae > Taiozyma > Taiozyma odintsovae. The sequence continues at coordinate 501,960 of JANIVH010000001.1, forward strand.
ATGACTAACTCTTTGGGAATGAACGTAAAGAATGTATTATTCCAAATCAACAGAGCTTTCAGCCACACTTCCCCCGACAATTAGTCGCGAAACAGCCACACACTTCCAAAGCCTTTAAATATCAAAGGATGTCCCCATATACAATTGGATAATATGTCTGCTATGTATACACAAGGAAGATTCAATGACACCACCAGCTACTAAGAAGCAGAAGAAGGGGAGAACACCACTTATTCTTAATTTCTTCGAGGCGCTTACACCGGTGCTGCACGCCCCAGGCCAGTGGAGAAACCCAAGGGACCAATCCCGTCATTACTACAAGGCCGAGTACTGGATCAAGCTGGCACAATTGGCCGAGAGAGGGAAACTTCATGGAATTTTCTTCGGTGATTCTTTAGGTGTTTATGGTGGTTACAAGTCTGAAGGTCTAGGTGGACCATATAACTTCCAAGAGGCTGCAAAATCAGGTAACAACTTCCCGAAAAACGATCCAACTGCCTACATCTCAGCCATGGCAGTCCATACCAAGAACCTATCGTTTGGTATCACCTGCTCCACGTTAAGTGAACATCCGTATCATTTTGCTAGAAGAATTGCAACTTTGGATCATATCTCTGGTGGTAGAGTCGGTTGGAACGTTGTTACTACTGCATTACCTTCAGCTGGGAGACAAGTCACTGCTGGAAATGTCATGCCTGAGAAGAACACCAGATATGAGAAGACTGATGAATACTTACAAGTATTTTATGAGCTTTTGTTATCATCTTGGAGAGACGATGCTGTTGTTTTTGATAGGGAAAAAGGTGTCTTTTCAGACCCGGATGCTATCAGGGAAATCAACTTTGAAGGTAAACACTTCAAAGTCCCAGGTCCTCAGATCACAGAGCCTACCCCTGGAAGAATCCCTGTGATCATCCAAGCTGGAACTTCACCTAGGGGTCTGGAGCTGGGTGCTAAACATGGCGAGTTAATCTTTAACTTTGCTCATACCCCAGAAGAGCTGGGCGAAAAGATCCGAAAGACGAAAGAGTTAGCTAGGGATAAGTACGGTAGAGACTACAACAGCATTAAGTTCATTACCCAAATCGCTGTGATCCTTGGTGAGACACATGAGGAAGCAGTACAGCGCTATGAAGAACTGGCTAAGTACAGGGATGCAGATGGTATCTATGTCCAGATGGGTGGTACTGGTCTTGACTTTAACAAGTTCGAATGGGACGAGGATCTATCCCAAGTTGAAGATCCATTGGCTAAAGGTTTTGCCCTAAGCTTCAAAAAGGCTTTCAAGGAAGATGTGGTCGTGACCAAGAACTTTATCGTTGAGAACTACCACAATACATCAACACATTTCATTGGTACCCCACAAGAAGTCGCTGACAGGATAGAGGATTTCGTTGATAAGTCTGGTGTTGACGGGTTCAGTATGACTAATATCGTGTATCCAGAGACCTTTGAAAGAATTGTCGACTTACTGATCCCCGAATTACAGAAGAGAGGCCTCGCACAGACAGAGTACGCAGTCGAAGGTGGGAGCTATAGAGAACAAGTGTATAGGCAAAAGGGTCACACTTTTGTGCCGGAGGACCATTACGCCTACCATTTGAAATGGAACAAGGGTGAGGCCAAGGAGGAGTTTGAAGAAAGATTGACAAGACTAAAAGAGGAGCAAAAGAAACTTATCATCAGTGCCAGTGATTAAGGCGGAGTATTTAAAAAAATTAAAGGCATCATTACGATTGCATAAAACCATGTATGTACTAAATTCGGAAAGTTTGACACAATTTTAAAATCACCGAAAAAAGTTTTGAGCGAGTTGTAGGTATAGACAGTTAGCCTGACCCTAGTCACACTTACAAGCTCAAACTCACGCTATCGCACCTTAAGCATCATGTCACTGGTACAATACTCATCCTCAGATGAATCAGACACTGAAGAAATATCCCAGATAGCTCCAATCATCCCTGAAAAGTCCAGTGAGTCTTCCATCTCTAGTTTCCTGCCTCCACCAAAGAATAGAGGACCTCCGCCTCTACCTAAAGCCAGAGCTCTCGGATCCGGTATCAGGCAATGTGTGAGCACAGAGATCGCACACAACCAAGATGGAATTGTTCTGCCGAAGAGTGAAAGAGCGATTACGTCGTTTGTGCCTACTTCTGTGAGGAACAAAGTCAAAAATTCAGAGGTCAAGACACCACACAGACCGACCGTGGAGAAGGAGCAACTCTCTTCTCTCCAGGCGTTCCAGAAGATCAGAACTACCAGACAAAAGCAGGTTGATGAAGACCAGGTTACGATTCAACCTATCACACAGTCCTTGAAAAGACCATTTGAAAATGAGCCAGAACCTCAACCAAGCGCACCAATGGCAGAAGAGACGCCAGTGAGGGAGTTCAATGTCAACGATTTCTACCAGAAGAATATGGAAATGAAGGAGAGAGGTGAACTACAGGAGAACAAACACTTACACACCGTCACAAATCACAAGAATCAACTGACATCTCTAATGAAGAACGCTGCTCAAGACGAGGAATTGTTGAAAGAGAAGTTTGAGCGGAACAAAAAGGCCAGGAAAGAAAGAGGAGAAAGATATGGGTGGTGAGTCATGTACAGTAGCCTGAATAATATATAAGCCTCTGAAATTGACTTACCTAAAGTCAAAATTATCAGTCATAAGTTCTCTCCATACATTTCGATTTCCACGCCTGAATGTGGTAATTTCCGACTATTTACCCTCGGATTATAATTTGTCTCTGTTGAAAAATTTTGACTTTTTGCATCGTTTGGACGGGCCAGAAGAGTTACTGAAACGAAGAAACTCGAGCTTTTGACACCTTTGTGCGTTCTTTTGAGATCCTGTTTTCATTAATTGTGACTCTTTGATTGCACTCAATCGTCTTTTTGAAATTTCAACTTGTTTAATAGGCGTTAGAATCAGGCTATCTTATTTATTTTTTTGTCGCCATTGATTTGATCCACAAAAACACTCAAGTGACTGTATCAAGAATCGAGTTCGATTTAGGAAGGATAGATAAAGAGTTCTGGTCATAGATACTCATTGAAGTCAATCCACTCATTTATTGCATATTGTTCCTTCTGCATCATTTGTAACCCTTTGGATCAAGCCACAAAACTTTTACATCTCCCATCTGCATACCAGAAGACCACCCACACTAGTTATGGATGAACAAATCAAGCAAGCTGTGGAGATCGCAATCAGTGGTACATCAGACTACAATCTGAAGCAGCAGGCTATTGAATATTTAAACAATTTGAAGAATTCCACTGATGGTTGGCAAGCATTTCTACTATTGCTGAAAGACATCAAGAACCAAGAACAGATTAGATTCGTGGCCTTACAGGCTGTCAATGACTACATTCCAAACCTGAGCGCGGAACAGAATGAATACCTAAGGACCACGCTACTGAACTACCTACAGTCATTGATCGCTGCTAACCAATATGATCAGGCATTTCTGAAGAACAAGTTGGCCGAATCATTTGCCTCATTGTTTTGTACAACTTACTTATCATCTTGGCCAACGTTCTACAAGGATTTTGAGAAGATCATTCAGGATGAACACGAAATTGCAATTGACCAGTATACCAGAATCCTGCTTGCCGTTCACTCAGAGATTGGTGATCAATTGATCTTGAGAGAAAGACCACTTGTTGAAAGAAACAACCTATTGAAGGATGCCGTGAGGGCTAGCGACATGAACAACTTGACCATCATCTGGAAGGGTATCTTAAACGATTTCAAGGACAGATCCAACAACTTAACTCATGACATCTTGAGACAGACATTACAGATCATCGGTGGTTGGGTCTCTTGGATTGAAATCAGCTTGATTGTCCCATCAGATTATATCAACTTGATCTTACAGTTCTTATCTAAGGAATCCTTGAGAGTCACTACTGCTGAAACTTTGATTGAGATTGTCAGTAAGAAGATGAAGCCAGAAAACAAGCTACAATTGCTATCACTATTGAACCTACAAAATGTTGTGAGTTCCTTATCACTGGATGGTGACGACCTTGAATTCATCGAAGCCATTGCTAAACTATACAATGCCATTGGCCTTGAGCTAAGCTACATCCTTGACTCATCTGAAGCATCACCAGAAGCTAAACAAGAAGCTAACCAACAGATCATTACTTTGTTTCCATTCATTCTGAACTTCTTAGCCAACCCTTACGATGACGTCTCCCAACATGTCTTTTCCTTTTTGTCGAGTTACCTGACCGCTTTGAAGAAACTACAAAAGCAGAATGCTAATGCTGTGTCATCTACTCACTCTGAGATCCTGACCACATTGTTACAGAAGATTATTTTGAAGATGAAGTATGATGACGATGATGATGGCGATGATGAAGACACCAACTCGGAATTTAATGATTTCAGAGCTAGATTGAGAGTGTTCCAAGACACAATTGCTGCTATCAAACCGGAGATTTACATAGATCAAATCTCATACGTGATCAACCAATCTATTTTTGAGAACACAAATGCATCAGACTGGAGGACAATTGAATTAGGTCTATACGAATTGACTTCATTCTCAGATAGCATTAGAACCAACGCTTTCAACGTCCCAAAGCTGTCCATTCCCGAATCAAAACCATACCTAATATTCCAGGAATTCTTAGTGAAAACCATCAACTCTAACGTCATCCAAATCAACCACCCACTAATCCAACTACTATTCTTCGAATTAATCGTTCGTCACTACACATTCTTGAACAACTCTGCTAACAAAGATGATTTAACCAACCACATTCTTGGTCTATTCACCTCATTAGGTCTATACAACTCAAATGAAAAGGTCAAGTTAAGATGTTGGTATTTATTCTTCAGATTTGTTAAGCTAACTAAGCCTCTATTGAATGATACCCTTATTGAAAGATTGGTTACTGAAATTGCCTCTAACTTATTGGTCATTGAAGCTGAACTTCCACAAAAAGATGAAGACTCTGAAATCGTTGAGACATCCTCCAAATTCGATAACCAGCTTTACCTATTTGAATCACTGGGCCTCCTCATCTCACTTGTCTCAAATGATAAGATTTCCTTGAAGCTGAAATTGTTGGATACACTATTGAATCCAATCTTCAGTAACTTGCAAGCAATCATTTCATCCAATGATAAGTCTAATCCTCAACAAATCTTACAAGCCCATCACTTGCTAATGGCCATTGGTACGATCGCTAGAGGGTTTGAATATGATACCACTCCTAACAAGGTTTATCCTAGTGAGATTGCCGAAAGATTCAATAACACAGCTGAAGTGGTTATCGTGACTCTGGAGAACCTGAACAATAGCGAAACCATCAGAGAAGCTGCCAGATTCTCATTCGCTAGATTCATCCCAATTTTGAAGAGTAACATTAATAACCATCTTTCCAGGTTAATTTCAATTTTGTTAGCTTCCAATTTGAAGTTTAGTGAACTAACAGATTTCTTGAGTTTCATCGGTCAAATCATTCACAACTTCAAGAAAGATGACTTGATCTACCAATTACTGAATGACTTGTTCACTCCATTGACCAACAAGGTCTTCCAGATGTTAGAAGACAAAGGTGAAAATGAGGTTTATGAGTTGATGCCAGATGTTCAAAGAGAAAAGAACTCTTTAAAGAAGGCTTATTTGACACTATTAACTGCCCTTACAACCAACAATGTCTCAAGTTTATTGATCACACAAACCAATAAATCCAACTTGCCAACAATCCTGAAGTTCTTATTGTTTGAGTCAAACAACTTGACTGACTTGACAGTTACAAAGGTCGCATTGAGTGAGCTATCGTTGTTCACTGGTGTGTTTGGTAATGACAACGTTAATGACTCAAATGACAAATATGGTTCCGGTCTCACAATTGAAGGTATCTCCTCATTCTTACTGGAGAACTTGGTCAAACTGGCCTTTGAAATACCATTCCAAAATGAGAAGTTTGACATCAAGGATGCCCAATACAGATTTGTTGCTGACGAATTGGCAACTCTGTTGAAGACCCTATTCACAATCAAGAAGGATGAACTATTGAACTACTTGAAGAACGTCTACTTCCCACAGATTCAACTTCCAAATAATGTCGGTGATGACTTGCTTGCCAACTTGGTCAGCCTTGACAACAAACAATTTAAAAAGTACTTTGTTAATTTCGTTCTGCAATTAAAATAGAACACCTCATTACGCACATAGATAATCAGTTATGCATAGTGTCTTGATTGAACATACTTGTAGCAATTAGTTAGCGCCATGTCGGCTGAGAGTTATCATTAAACTTTCGGGTAGGTGCAGCACTCTACCTGGACTATTTCCGACCAACACTTCCGACTTCGCTGACTTGAAACTGCAAAAATTTGATCAAAGGAGCAAAGGCCAAGCAGGTATCAACAAAGCTGATTACACTGAAATCAGGTTGTCTTTGGCATCAATTCACCTCCAATTCTCTTCTAGAAGATTGGAAATCCACGGAATCACAGACATTCATCATTTCCATCACTTTCACTTAGCGTAAAAAGTGCATAAATTACTCAAAATCTGGGGGCGTCTATAAACACAGAAACCCACCATCAAAGATGTCACAGTTCAATGATCCATCGATAATATCGCTGGTAACTGTTGACTCAAACACAGTGGTCACTAACCCTGAAGCTTCTACTGAGGCTCCAGCTCAGGATAATGCTATTACCAAGTTCTTGAGGGAAGCTGAAAACAAGAGAGAGAAGGAAGAATCAACATCTGAATCAACATCCGCTGAGCCTGCGGACAAGGAGAAGAAACCGTTGTTTGATAACTCACAACTACACATCGATGTGGAAGACAATGACTTTGAGCTCAAAAACACTGCTGTCAAAAGATATCAGCCTAGTGAGCTGCTTAGAATCAGAAAAGAGTGCGCTATTATCATTCCGGAGGGTCTACCAACCAAGAGCTATTACAGATTCAAACAAGCCCAGGCTTACAACACTCATAATAACAGCAACCACAACAACAAAAAGGGCTACAACTCGAGAAACTACATGGATGGTACTGGTGCAATGGGTAACTTTAACCTAGGTAAAAGACATGATAGAAATTCTAACAACAGACATGGTAACAACAGAAGAAATCGTAACAACAGAAAGCAGGATGATGACAGTTGGTTGGCTGAATTTGAAAAAGATGGCCCAGCTGGTACTGCTGATGATTTCGAGAAGTGGAAAGCTAGAATCAACAATGAAGAACGTAAGAAAAGAGGTGAAACTGTTAAAGTTGAAGAAAATGAGCCAAAGAACACCATTGATAACTTCTTTAGTTTGGCTAAGCCTTCTATCAAAGGTTCTTCAACCCAATCATCTCAGGATGTCAACAAAAACTCCAAATTTCTCACATTTTTCAAGCCAACTGGATCTGAATCAGCAACCGGTCAACCTTCTCAATCTAATGAACAAAGTACATCTGATGGAGTTTCCAAAATCTTATCATTCTTGGGTCCAGGCTCAGAAAAGGAAACCCCAGAAAAACAACAAAGACCGCCATTATCTCAGCAATCATCATTGCAATCATCCCCACAAACCGGCTCCCAGTTCTCCCAACCGTCATCTCAATTCAACTTCAACCAAACCACCTCACCAGCTGTGTCTCAAGATAATTCTTCATATCCTCCAGGCTTGGGTCCTCAAAAATCTGAGAATGGTGGTACTCCAAAAGTTGGTGGTGATTCATTCTTCATGTCCCTAATGAGCAAAGAACAACCAAAGTCTGAAGCCAAAGACCAGTCGAAATCTGAAGTCAGAGACCAACCAAAACAACAACAGCAACAACAACAAAAAAGTGAACAACACCAGCAAAATGTTCAACAGCACCCTCAACAGTACCAGCAACTTCAACAACAACCAAAAAACAATGGTCAAGTTCAACCACAACTTCAACAGATCCATCCTCAACACCAACAACAGCAACAACGTCCTCAATTCCCACCTGGCTTCCAAGGACCACCTCCTGGCTTTCCTCAAAGAGGTCAATTCCCACCTGGTTTTAATCCAAACGGTCCTGTGCCTCCTCCCCCACCACCCGGTTTCAACCCAGCTCAACAACTACCACCATGGTTATCTAACCAGCAATTACCACCACATTTACAACAGTTCCAAGGTAGAATTATCCCAGGTCAATTCCCACCAGGTGGTCCGGGGAACTTACCTCCACCACACCTAAGAGGCCCACCGGTTCAGCAAGGTCAAGGCCAGGGTCCACCACCACAGTTTTACGCTCAAGGTGCTCCAGATCAACAGAGATTCCCACCTGGTTTCTTCAATGGTCCATTACCGGGTTTTGCCCCTCAACCTCAACAACAACCTCAGCAGCAGCAAAAGTAATTTTGTATAGAGAGTGTAGCGATGTTAAGGTGAATAGCTAAGTATATAATTTACCATAGCCTGCGGATCAATGATACACGGAGCCTTTTGAACTAAACTAGATGTAAATCTTTCAAACTTATATATCAACTAAAGGTCAGCCGGTCCTTGGCACAGTTAGATCTTGGTTATAAATCGATTATAAAATCGATTTCACATGCGAAGTAACAATTTAGAGATGATATAATAAATACAGAACTCAAGAATTACTCATACTTTTCAACTTTGTCTCATACCACTTGGTGTTTCCAGATTTGTTTCGCATCGACAGATCAGGACTCAAAGTACTCGGTAAAGAGCTAGGCGAAATGATCACAGATACGTACAAAGCAGATATGAAAAAAGAGCTTCAGAGGTTGAAACACAATCCAAGACACAAGCTAATCGTATCGATATTCTTACGATTGCAGCTAGTAGGCCGTTTATTAGATGAAGCCAAGTCTATAGAGTTTTCGCCAGTTTGGAGATCAAGTTCAAGAGTTGAAGATGTTCATCGGTACCATTAGCCAACTTCGCATCAGCCTCGAACAAGTATTGTGATATTTTGTTCTTCTGTTCAGATGAGTAAGTGTCATTCAAGATTAGTATATCGTGTAATTGATTCACTATCTCAACAACAGACCAACCTTCATTGACTGCATCTTCCACCGTGTTGAAGATCTCCGTGAATTGTCTGCTTTCAGCACCTTTCAATAGTTCAGTCAGCACTTCATCTGGAACTGAACCTGAGATCTCTCTAATGCTGCTGATGGTGATACCTTTATCTTCTAAATCAACGTCCCCATCCTGGTCAGCACCTGAGGTGTGTAGTTTAGCAGCTGACTGCAAAATGGTGATGGCTCTTCTCAGATCACCATTGGCGACTTTTAACACTTGTTTCAAGGTACCTTCTTCACTTTTGACGTTTTCTTGTTCAGCAATGCTTTCTAATCTAGCCATGGCATCCTGGTTGTCCAGAGGTCTGAATCTAAACTTGGAACATCTTGAAGCCAGAGGATCAATGATTCTAGTGATGTAATTACAGATCAAACAGAACCTCGTAACACCAGAATAAGTCTCCATGGTTCTTCTTAGGGCAGACTGGGCATCAGCAGTCATCGAGTCGGCTTCATCCAAAATGATAATCTTATATGGTGGACAAGCGTACTTCTCTAGATCTTCAGCAGTTGGGTTAGAGACTGTCAATCTAGCAAAGTTCTTCACCTTCTCTCTGACGATTGAGATACCTCTTTCATCGGATGCATTTAATTCCAACACTCTTGTTTTACTCAATGATGGACCGTATAGTTCTCTCGTTAGTGCAAGAATGGTGGAGGTCTTACCAGTACCTGGAGGCCCGTAGAACAGCATATGAGGTAGATTTGCACTCTCTAGCGTCTTTCTAAGGACTGTAACTGCATGATCTTGGGCAGCGACTTGGTCTAATGTCTTTGGACGGCTTTAAAGTTTAGGTGGTTAGTACTTAACCAAACACGTAGATTAAAAGTTTTTGACATACTATTTTTCAACCCAAGGAAGAGTATCAGCCATATTTTCGAGGTTTATCAGTATTCAGATAGTGTACGAGGTGCTTGAGGAGTCTTGCAAAAGCCTTTGTCACTCTTCAATTGAAATTGTACAGATCAGTGTACGACGCGCTTGTTCAATTAACAACATTTTCTTCGCGGTTGGTCGGGGCACTCAGATAGGTTAAAAGAGCTCACATTGAGAGCACTTAAGGGAAGAACATACGCGTTAGTCAATAGTTTCAACTATATGAATCAAATAAAACCACAGAGCCTCGAAGAAAGATGATCAAAGCTCTACCAGATCCAAATCAACTATACGATGTTTATCCAGAGCTTATTCAGAACCTCGAATACCGAATTGGGAATATCTCCAAGAGTGTCTCAACCACGAGGTAATTGGTTTGAAAATGAGAATAACACACCAAGCGTTTTGTATATAGGCATCTACTGCACAGCTTGTGACTTATCAAGCTAGTGTAACTACGTGTCGTTCTGTAACTCTACAATGGCATGGTAATAATCACAGCATACATCTATTTCAGTGAACACCCATCACGGCTAACTCTAGAGTCCATACACGTCGTATGTGAAGTGTCACGTTGGTTGGCCCGCTACCAGCAGCTGGTACGGACAACTCAACGACATCGTTAGCCCACCAACATTTTCTTGCAGGTTTTCTCCAAAATAATAGTAGTTTAGATGAAGTTTGTCTTTGACGTGATCCTGATCTGTTTCTAGAAACTGAGCGTGATGCACTTCTAGCGGCATTCTCTGCCAACTCTTTGATTCTTGCTCTTCTTGAGTGTGGCTTGTTTGATGTCACGGGCTCTAAACCCGGTGATTCTGATTCTGGTTCTGGTTCTTGTTGGGGTGACTTCAAATCCACCAGGGCAAGTGATGTCAACACGGTTTTACCAGGTTCTGATGACCTATGGCCCCATTCCGATTCAACATTGAAGCCTGAGGAGCACAACATATCCAACAAGTGTTCTTCGGCTGGACCAAGATGCTTGTTCACTCCATAGCCTAATCCTTCAAAGACTTTAGTACGATTCACCAAATAACTGCCTGCAGCTCTTTTGATAGATCTAATGCCCTCTTCACTGATACCGCCAGTTGGTGGTATGATGTAATAGTCTAAATCTTCCCGAAGAACAATGATAGCTGGTTTCTCACTCAAGACATCAACGTCTGGGGTTTGATAAGCATCGTAAACTTGGGGTTGAGTATTACCTGGTAGTTTAGCAGCTGCTTCTGCAAATCTCTGGACAATATACTCAAAGCACTCAGGGTCAAAGTTGACATATACCACGTCATTTTCTGTCAAGTTTGTGATAGCATCACCGTTCACGTCAACAAAGACACCATTTGGGAATAAGCATAACAATATACTTTCTGGCAAGTTCATCAACTCGTCTCTTGTGATTTGGAAAGCAACACCGCGTATGTTTAGATTGATTAGTGAGGTCATGTCAATGTCACCATCGTCGATTGGAACCTGTTGTGCCCTAGATGGCGCCTCAGGCGACACTTGAGTAATGATATTGGCATGAGACATACTCGACGGCGGGAAAGGGATCTCTTGAAAAAGTCAGATTAAAGCCAAAAAAGGCGCGTCTTGCAATCTGAAGCCTTGGTGTATATTTGTATTAGAGGCGATTGGCCGCAGCAGCAGTACGGATAAGGGGGGAAGAGTCTTTTGAATGCTGATGTTGATATCTTATAATCTCTGGCTGGCTTGTTACATTTTTTTTTGGGTTCTTCCAAAATCCGCCAGTGATGAAAACCTCGCGGTGTCACCCGGCTTCGGGAGCGTTCAAGCATAAGGTTTCGTTTTGGCACATTTTATGGCACTTTAAAAGCACCTAAATGGTCTAACTAGGGATGATATTCGAGGATTCTGCCGACAGTGGGAACAAGAGACTGAAAATGGAGTCAAGCAGTGATCCTAATGCGGTTTTGAGTGACTCTGACGGTGAAATTTGGGGTAGTGACAGTGATGAGTACCGATCTGGTGCTATAGACGACGACGAGTTCTACGGCCAAAGACCAGCAGAGCCAGAAACAGCAGAAGTTGCTGCTCTCAGAAGAACACATGCCAAGCAGGGATACCTTGATGGTCTTGCTTCAAAAAAAGAGGAGAGTCTACAACAAGGTTTTGATAGTGGGTACCCATCTGGTGCTCACATTGGTAAGCAGGTTGGTAAGATACTTGGTACTTTACAGTGTCTAGCAGCATTGGGACAAAAAGAAGCTAAACTACTGATAAATATCGCAAAACAAGAACTACATATCAGGAAAGTGCTCAGTAACAGATATTTCGATGACAATTTGGAGCTACAGAAAGAACATCCAGTGATCAAAGAGTGGGAAGACAAGGTCTCTGAGCTACTAAAAGGTATCAAATCGTAATATCATACTTTTTAGTTATAAATAACGCAACTCCATCACCAGAAAGAACACCAACCAATGTAATGTTGGCACAAATTCTCAACTGAAGTTGCTTGCTGGATCAGTTTATCAACTTGGTTTGGAACATTTAGTTCATTATAACGGTTAAAATCATTACCGGTTAGTTTATCAGTAATTCTTTTCAAAACCAAACTTGCCCTTGCGCTTCTGATCTCATTCTTTTGTTGCATGTCTAGTCTATGTGCTTCTTGTTCATCAATCTGACCATGACGCAATAACTCAGCGGTGTTCACTTGTTGAATGTTGATACCAGTTGCATCAGCAATAGTTTGAGCAGATAGATCAAACCCCCAGTTAATCAATGGATCATAAGCGAAAGCTTCCAGGATAGCCATTAATGACTCCTTGTTGTCACGTAGCACTCTCATAACGTGTTCACAGGTAATTCTGAAACTACCCTCGATACCACTGACTTCCATGGCGTAGGTCAACATTCTGGTCAGTCTAAATGGAACCTTCTCTGGGTATTTTTCACGTAGGATAGCAGCCTCAAAACAATCACCAAAATCAATGTGGATAACCTTACCAGTGAATCTATCCAACATTAAATTGGAAGGGTGACGATCACCTAAACCAAGAATGTAGCCTGTCATAGACATGACAGCTAAGGATCTTGTGTACGTTGTTCTTCTGTCTAACCAGCTTTCAGATGATCTGGATTTCAACCACAAGACTTTGTATAGATCTTGGCCTCTAGTGTTATCCAGAGCATAAGTAAAGACTTCAACCTTCTGCAGTAATGTCAAATTGTCAAAGTCTGGGGCCATCTGTAGCATAATACGGTGTTCAATGTTCAAGATGATATTTCGTGATTCACGATACTCTCTGATTAACACATGGAAGGTATCACTGTTTGGAACCCAGCCCAGGATACCTGATTTTGGAGACAATGGGATAGCTGGAAATTGTTGGATGTCCAAATGTCTCTTGAAGCACTCTGGATCATTCAAAAGTAGAGTGTTCACCAACCCAAACAATTGCATAACCAAACTATCTTGACGGATATCTTCATGACCTTTCAACAAGTAGAAGTATTCCTTACCATCGGTACCTTTCAATCCACAACGACGTGGTCTTTGTTTGGAAGAGATGACAGTGAATGTAGGTTCAAAGCCTTTGATTCTGATAATTGGTTTGGATGGTTTGTAAGTACCTGGAACGGCTAACTCTAGATCAGTAGCAGCCAACAGCTTTGGAGCAACATATTGAAGCTCCAGTGTTTGCAGTTGTGGTAGTTGTCTATTGATACGGCGGAACACATTGTAATAAATGTCCCAGGCTTGATTCAACCTGGAAACGTCATTGGTACGTCTGAAGTTCAGAACCCAGTCATAAGCATTAGCCAAATCTCTACCGAAAGTGTTCTGGAATGAAATCTCTCTCAATGTTTCTGGGCCCCTCTCTAACATTCGGTGTAATGGTTCCAAGACAGCGAACATCTTTTCAGTGTTGTGCTCACCAAAGAACAATCTTGATGCATCTTCTAGACCTTCATACCATAATTCATGCCATAAAACGGCAACTCTAATCAGCTCATTACCTACCAGTTCAGATTGACTGACCAGTACTGGACTGTGAATTCTCATCTTGTCCAACATAGTGGAAGCAGCTCTTTGTCTCGACACACTATCAGACTTAACAGCAACAGTAAGAGGTTGAACCAAAGCTTGTGGGTGTGCTTTACCAAGGTCACTCAACAGCCCGAGTAAGGATCTACTCACAACTTGATCTGGCTGATGAATTCTTGAAATCAACTGTGGGATGACTTCTAGCCAGGTGTCAATCTTTACCATGCTGAAACCTTCAGCCATTGCTTGAGCGGCTTCAGGAACACCACCATAATTGAACCATAGCGTTAACAGTCTCAAGGTGTCCTGTAATGGATTTGATTCTGATAATGAAATAGAGTGAAAGAAACCTTTTATTGCAGGAACAACATGTTGTTGGATCAATTCTGGTGGGAACCTCTGGTCACCCTCGGCAATAGTATCAGTGATTGTAGAGTCTGATTGCAATTGTGAAATTACTTCAAAATTGGCTAAGGCCCAATTGTGCCATGCTTTGTACCACTTGCTATCAAAGTGAGTAGCCAATAGGTAAGAACCAAGAATTGTTTCAGAATTTTCTGTTCTCCAGTTACTTTGTAGAGCAACTTGCCATTCACCTTGTTTTAGGAAACATCTAGCTAACAGCTTTGTGTAGTCTTCAACATTCTTGATGCTAGTATGTTGTGGTAATGGTTGAGTTATCAAATCATCAGGATTCAGACCTAAATCATGTGACATTCTTGAGGTGAAGTCAATCAAATGGCTTAATGCTTCTCTTCTAGAGCCAGTAGACCACATATACTTCAGTTGAGCATAGACAACTTGTGGTGGGGCCTTTGATGTGTTTGGATCATCACCTTCTTCTAATAATGAGTTCAAAGATTTCTCAGCTAGACCTAATCTACCTGATTTTCTGCACAAGTTGGCGAACTTGATCCACATGTCCATATCTTGCTTTGGTTTGATCACTAGAGCACGAACCTTTAGCAATCTTTGCCAGATATCAACGTTTCTCTGACAACCTAACAATCTAGCGTTCCAAGTTTTTCTCATAACGCCACGAGCTTCAGAATTCTGAGGCAAGTTCTTGTACTGGATGATTTCTTCCAGCTCGGCCAACATCTGGACTCTGACAACAACATTGTAGGCACGACTATAACTTTCACTGACCAAAGCAGTGATTTCAGTAATCAATAGATCTCTGGCTTTGAAGATGTGCTTAGAGGCTTCATCGAAGTTGTTACGATGTAGACTCAGAATGGCGTTGAAAAACGACTTATCTGGAGATTCCGGTTTCATAACTGCGATGTAAGTGTCCATTCTTTCCCATTGACCTAGGCCCCAAGAAGCAGCAGCAGCTAATGGGGCTACAGCTCTTTTGATGTCAGTTGATGAGTTGGTCCATTTTTCTTGAGCCAATTGGGACAGTTGGTCCCATTCACCCAGTGCGTGCAAACAACGCATCTTACCCATGGTGGTTTCAATGGTATCGATCTCTCTTTCGTTGTAAGCCTTCAGTGCATCTTCCCATCTTTGCAACTTCTCGTACCAAGTTTCTTTCAATTGTAAGTCATGGTGTTGTTGAGCATGTTTCAAAATACCAACAGCGGCATCGGACTGTTGTAATTGATTGTTGATACTGATCAGCGCTTCAATGGTTGGCGTAGATGGTTCTTGACTGAACTCCAACTCCTTGTAGTGGAGCGCTTTAGCATAAGCATGACATCTTTGAGCATATTGGCCCAAGGTGGAGATGTGGATAGGCAATGGTTTATCATCATGTTCCATAAATTCAGCCAGGTTCAATAAGGTTTGATAGATCTCAGGTGGATTATTTGGTGACGAAAGGGCAGTGCATAATGATTGGACCAGTTCTTCTTGATGTTGAGTGTAAAGCTCACTCCAACAACTGGCAAAACTGGCATTGAATAGATCTCTAGCTAGTGGGTAGTAGCTGCTTGCCAGATTGGAACAGGCTCTTAAGGCATGGGATGGTGATTCTTTCAACAGCTGAACGGACAATCTTCTACTCCATTCTTGCCAATCTTCTTTAGTACGGCATTGGGAGCATTGCCATGTGTTCTTTAAGACCTGCTGGTTGACAGGAAGCTTCTTCGAAGGTTGTTCAATCGGCTCAGCGGCATCATTCGTCTCAATCTCTTTGTCAATAGGTAAACTGTGTGGTAGCGGCTCATCATTCAATAGCTTATTCACCAACTGATCGTATAAGTTGTGTTGTATCTTGTTTTTGACCAAGACTTTGTTAATGACAGGAATGAAAACGGTGAACTCAGAGGTCATCTGAGTCAACAACCGACTTAGCGTGTTCATTGCAGCTCTGTTCAGTTCTGAGCTCTGAGATGACAACACTCTTATCAGAGTATGCACAATTCTGGAAGACATGTCGTTCAAGTTGACATTTCTAGAGAGACTACCCACTGTAACAATAGCAGTCTTCTTGACTTGCGTAGTACCATGTTCAAATAGTCTAACAATGTTTGGAACAATCAAATGAATAAACTCCTCAATGTTAGAGCCAAAGGCAACGAATGCTTTCAATACTCTCAATGACACGTTTGGTGCTTTCTCGTTAGTCAGCGAGTCTAGCAATAGAGGTAGCACAGCAGGTAGGTGCATCTTGAATTCACCACCTAAAGCTTTAGCGATCGATTCGATCAATGAAATGATAGTGACTTGCAAGTTCTGTGAATTGAAGAATTCCTTTATTACAGTGAAGACTTCATCCAGATGAGGTCTAATGTGTTGTTTAACAATTGAGATCAAGGCACTTAACTGTTGGAAATAGAACTCAAGCATTGAAGGAGCACAAGTATGCATGACGGTGATGATGGAATTTATAATGTTACCAGTGAACTTCAGGCAGGTGACTGTGATGGTTTTGAAAATCAGCACAATGGTTTGGATACAATTGGAATGATAAGTGGCCAACGATTGATCTTTCAAAATCTTCATCAGCGTGCTGATCACAACAGTTGGATAGTACTCTTCATTAGATGGGCTCATACCTTGCATCAATAGAGCGACATCGGTGGAAGGGCCTTCGGAAGCAATGGTCTTCGAAATTCTTTCAACCTCTTTGTGCTTATACGGATCCAAAGCACCCAAGATACCCAATAGTTTCACTGTTTCTCTTCTGATAGCTGGGGAGTTCTCGGATTTTAAGATACTGATGATAATACCCAGCAAGTCTGGGTAGTCTAGTAGAGGCTGAATTACGTAACCTGATGAGCTGGCAAGTTGACCCAGCGTCTTCAAAGCAGCATCTCTCTTGAACGAAGAGCTTTGGTCTTGAAATGTTTCAATGATCAGTGGCATCAACTCATCGATGAACGGTCTGATATCCTCACCAGCAACAACAGAGAGTTCACCTAATGCTGTGATTGAACTTGACGCGACGGATGCACTCTTGTCTTTAGACTTCGGCAGTAATACATCAATGATTGGCTTGACATAAGGCTTGGTGACATTTTTTGACGAATGTATTAGTAGCGACAGTAAAATTGCGCTTTCTTCTTTCTTTCTGCTAGCAGTTGAGTACTCTAGTTTAGTCAACAGTTGGATTAGTGTCTTTCTCAAGAATGGCACAATGTAAGCTGGGTTGATGGAGGCTAATCTACCAATAGTTTGAATAGCTACCTTCTGAATAGCAAATACTTCATCATTCAAGGCCATGAACAAGAGCCTAACATTATCAGCTTGGGATAACTGTGGGTCAAAATTCTTCCCTAGTGAGTTCAGAACTTCAAGCCTAATTTCGGCAACTGGATCAGTGATGGCTATGGTCAAAAGCTTATCTAGCACTTCAGATACAGCACTCAATGCATAACTCGATGTTTGAAAACAAATTGAATCTTTTAAAAACAAGTCACAGGATGTAAGAGCAGCGACTTTTCTAACATCCGGATCTTCGTGTTCAATGTAAGTGATGGTACAGTACCTAACGAACTCATACAGAGATTCACCTTTAAAGTTGAAGAAACTCAGCATCTTCAACGCCTGGACAATAATCTTATCATCCACATTAGAGTGACCATTTCTTGAAGCCATAGAGTCTCTGAACTGTCTTGCCAGCTGGGCACTCATTTTATTTGTAGAATTGGGTGAACCAGGTGGACTAAATTTGAAGCCAGACAAGCATAGACTCAGAAGATTCAGAGTCATTTGATTTATCACAGGTTCCAGGGGTGGAATCCTTTGCGTCAACGTCATCAAGCATTCTCTCATGTGGTCGCTCAATGAACAACTTAATAGCATATCTAAGATATCTCTCTGCAAGTGTTTGGTCAAAGCGGCACCAACAGCAGAAGCTAGTTTACCTATACAGTAAAAGATTGCAGGTTCAATGTCCCTCTTGACCTTAGTTTTCGAGTTTAGGCCTTCTCTGATGTTGTCAAGGATGGCGTCCAGATAGGTTGTAATTTGGCCCTCAACGGCATAGGCAATGTCACCAATCGAGATCAGAACAGCGGCTCTTCCGCTTTCTTCTTTCAGCTGTGATAGATAGAACAGCAAAGTCTTATGCAGGTATTTGTCAGAAAACTTCTTTGGGTTATAGGTTGCCAAAAGTGGTATTATGTGAGTCACTTCTTGTCTGATGATGTTATATTTGTGCTCCCTGTACTTGAACGTAGTCTCATAAATGGCTTCATACTTGTCTTGAATGAACATACCACCTTTCTTTACTAGTTCTTTGAATACTAGTAGTGATCCATGTATTGACTCGCTGGTATTCAATTTGAAGCCGGTTGATGCACCTTCGATCAACTTGTTGAACCAATTCTTCTTCAGGTTTAAATCTCTCTCATAGACAACATCGAGACATTTCTCCAAAGCGTAGGCAGCATCAATTCTGATGGATAGCTTGGAGTCTCTCAATGCAGACCAAATGTTTTCCAGTATGGTGTTCACATAGCTGTAGAATAGCGTTGGTGAGTTCTCAGCAATGGACGCTATTATCAACACAGCAGCATGTCTCTTCGACTCTTGTTTCTCCGCTTGTAGCCATTCAATAGCACTCTTTGTCTCATGATCAACCAAGTCGGAGGTCAGGCTTCCACCTGGGATGGCCAGCTTACCCAACGTCTTCGTTGCAAGTTTCATAACCTCGACATCAGCGGAGGGGATTAGATATCTCAAATAGTTTGCCAATCTCGAGGTCTGATTGGGCAAATCTTCGCCACCAAAGAAATCAATCAGTGTATCCACGGCTAGAATACCACCAATCTTCTCGCTCTGATCATTCCCATGGATAAGCTCGAAGATCTTGGAGTTTATTTCGTTGTTATACCTAGTAAAGTGCTCACTGGACACTTCTCTAGCGGTTGTTATGAGGTTTGTGCGAAGCTCCTGCACGGCGGCCGCCCGTTCCTGAGTGGACTTGGACTTGAGGCCCATGAAGATCTGCTGAAGCGCAGAGCCGTCGGTAGACATTCTGGATGGTATGGGGGATTGTGGTGTGTGTGTGTAGTTTTTCAATGTTTGGTAGTACTTTGAATGGTGATTTTTGTGAGATTTTTATCTTTTTGGTTGGCCGGCTAAATTTGAAATTGGTGATGACCTTTTCGATAAGGGGCCGCGCTCGTTTGATAGTGAGCACTAAGATTCAAGTGAATCGTAAACTGGGGTCTATTGGCTCGAAATAGTGGCTACTTCCAAGAGAACGTTTTGTCTTTGCTACAATTCCCCCTTTGGTGGCCTTTATCATCATAGTTAGAGAGACACCCGGACACCACCCGATTCTCGAAAGTTGATCATTAAAAAAAGGAGCCACCAATGCCAGAAATACATCGTAAACCGTCGCCAACTGTCTGAACTCGAAGCGCTCCCGATGTCTTTCACCACCACTCCTGCTGTTGTCATGGGTAAGTATCCATTGCCACTTCATTGGCACTTTCCATTCCCAAGAACCATTACTAACAACCTCTTAAAGACAAGTATGTTGTTGATAATCCCGATATGTCAATCTCATAAGACAACCAATACTAACTATTCTACAGTGGTACCGGTCTAACCAAACTCGGTTTTTCCGGTAACGATTCTCCATCTTATGTATTCCCTACTGCCATTGCCACCAGATCAAGTCAGAGCGGCTCAAGTAAACCTTCAGCTCCTGCTAAATCTTCATACTTGGGCTCCTCCTCCAACGCCTCATCCAGTGGTAATTTTCTAGCTTCTAAGAGAGGTACCGAAGATTTGGACTTTTTTATTGGTGACGAAGCTATTGAAGCTTCTAACACTCAAGCTTATTCCCTGTCATATCCTATAAAACATGGTCAGATCGAGAATTGGGATCATATGGAAAGATTCTGGGAGAACTCCATCTTTAAATACCTAAGAACCGAGCCAGAGGACCACTACTTTCTATTGACTGAACCACCTTTGAATCCACCTGAAAACAGAGAAAACACTGCTGAAATCATGTTTGAATCTTTTAACTGCGCCGGTTTATACATTGCTGTCCAAGCCGTGCTGGCCCTGGCTGCCTCATGGACTTCTGCCAAAGTCACTGACCGTTCCTTGACCGGTACTGTGATCGATTCCGGTGATGGTGTCACCCACGTTATCCCAGTGGCTGAAGGTTACGTCATTGGCTCTGCTATCAAGAATATTCCAATCGCTGGTCGTGATATTACACATTTCATCCAATCCTTACTAAGAGACCGTGGCGAAGCCGATACTTCATTGCGTACAGCTGAGAAGATCAAGCAAGAATTTTGTTATGTGTGTCCAGACATTGTGAAGGAATTCAACAAATTCGATAGAGAACCAGAAAAATTTGCACAGTACGTTGTTGAAACTGCTAGAGGCCCAAAGAAAACCGTTGATGTCGGCTATGAAAGATTTTTGGCCCCAGAAATCTTCTTCAACCCAGAAATCGCCAGTTCCGATTTCCTAACTCCATTACCAACCGTTGTTGACCAAGTCATCCAATCTACTCCAATCGATGTAAGAAAGGGTTTATACCGTAACATCGTGTTGAGCGGTGGGTCCACAATGTTCAAAGATTTCGGTCGTCGTTTGCAAAGAGACATCAAATCAATCGTCAATGAAAGAATTACAAAGAGTGAACAATTAAGTAATGGTACCAAATCCTCTGGTGTCGATGTCGAGGTCATAAGTCATAGAAGACAACGACACGCTGTTTGGTTCGGTGGTTCCTTACTTGCACAAACCTCTGAGTTCCAATCTTACTGCCACACCAAGCAAGATTATGATGAATATGGTCCAAACATTGTTCGTAACTTCTCCTTGTTCAACATGCCATAGACGGATGAATGATGAAAAGAAAATCTAAAATATATGTACAATAAAGCGATAAATTCTACACAATAGGTCGGTTTTAGTTGTAGGACTAATCATCTATATTGCCTTCTTGGTATCAACTATTAGTATTCATCCTTACCACTAATAATCACATCGTTAATTTTCAAGATCATTCTTGTCAATTGAGTGGCCAATGACAATTGTTGTTTCTTACCAATCAATGGATCAACAACAAACAGTTCCTTCATATCATTGGTACCCTTACCCAAACAGTCGACACCTAAGTTAGCGTTGTTCTCTTTCAATTGTTTAGCTTTGATGGTTGATAAGGTTTCAATTGGATCTAGACCTGAATTTTCAGCTAGAGTCATTGGGATTTGATCTAGAGCATTGGAGAAAGCTCTGAAGGCGTATTGGTCAATACCCTTTTGTTTGTCAGCGGCTTCAGCAACGGCCAAGGAAGCAGTAATTTCAGCGGCACCACCACCGTAGACGACTCTGCTATCACGGATCAGGTTACGCACGACACATAGGGAATCATGTAGGGCACGTTTGGCTTCATCAACGATCATCTTGTTAGAACCTCTTAGGAAACAAGTGACAGCTCTGGAGTTGGAACATTCTTCAATGACCAACATACGGTCCTTGGTGGTACCAAATTCTAATTCGTAAACTTTACCAGCTTTACCTAGTTTGTCTTCTGATAAATCACCAAATCTTGGAACGATTCTACCATTAGTGGCAATGGCGATCAGTTCTAGTTCTGGACCACCAACCCAACGGACAGCAGGCAGGTTATTTTGTAGTAGTAAATGGTTAGCTTCATCATCGAAACCCCATTGACAGATAACCAGGTTAGCACCTGACTTTTTAACATCTTGGACCATTTCTTTGAATTTATTTTGTTCGTAATCTTGCAAGTTTTTGAATTCCTCAACGGATGAGATATCTAATTTATGCTTGGTCTTTGGTTTTGGAGGTTCGAATGGACATGTCAATATAGCTAGTTTAACATCTTCAATTTTCTTAGGCATTTGTGGATGTGAAAAGTCTTTGTCTAAGATAACACCTTGGATTAGTTTGGAGTCTTCTAATGAACCACCAACTTTACCCTCGACTTTAATCAATTCGAAATCAACATCTTTTCTTTCTTTGTCAGCAACTGTGGTAACGGCATCAACAGCCATTCTGGCGAATTTGTCATGGGCCTTGGACACGATTTTGGAACCCAATGAGGTCTTAGCAGCCTTGAAAAGGATTTCATCCTTATCAGTCTCAATGTCATCGGCTATCTTATCCAGTTGTTCAATGGCGACTTTACAAGCTTCATCAAACCCGTTGGCAACTTTGATAGGATGGATACCCTTCTCAATCAATTCTAGAGCCTGGTCCAATAAAGCACCAGCAAGCACCACAACACCGGTGGTACCGTCACCGATTTCATCATCTTGTGATCTGGACAGTTCCACTAACAATTTGGCGATTTCATTGTCCAATTCCATTTGTGACAGGATGGTAGCACCATCGTTGGTGATTGTGATTTCACCGTCAGGACTGATCAGGATCTTATCCAGGCCTCTAGGGCCTAGTGATGTCTTTATGATGGATGCCACTGATCTGGCAGCTAGAATGTGGTTTCTCTTAGCGTCGATACCGTGCTGTCTCTGCTTTGTGCCCTGGTCTCTGACAATAATGAACGGTCTACCCATCTCATCCTGGGCCACAATGGCGTTGGACATGTCCGGCATTTGCATCATCTGTTGTGCCATCTTAATTGAACTGATTTTTGGTGGCGTTCAGTGCTGAATCAGGCTAAACACCATCGCTTCTTCAATTAATTTTTCCAACGTTGTTTTTTCGCGTTGAGATATATGGCCGGGTAAGCGTGTGGAGACAAATCTAGCAGTCTTCCCCATCGGGATAATTTCCGAGGTTTTTCAAAAAAATTTCAGAAACAGGAAAATTAATGGCATTTTGACATTAAGGTTGTAGTACGTTTGTCTCCACTAAAGGTTCAATATGAGTGTTGTCGGTTCTTTGATTTTCTGTCTAGATTGCGGGAACTTGCTGGACAATTCCACTGGTGCTTCAACCATCGATTGTGGTGTCTGCTCTAGATCCTACAACTCAAAAGGTTAGTATCACTACCTCATCGCATTGATGACGACACTGCATCCTGAGAAGGCTTTACTAACCCAACTACAGATTTCGCCAACCTAAAGGTCGTTACCAAGTCCTCTGATGATGCCTTCCCATCTGCCTTGAAACTGAAACAATCCGTTGTCAAAACCTCCTTGAAATCAAACGAATTGGAAGAAGGTGCTACAATTAAGGAAAAATGTCCAAAATGTGGTAATGAAGAAATGCAATATCATACTTTGCAACTGCGTTCTGCGGATGAAGGTGCTACAGTTTTTTACACTTGTACAGACTGTGGTTACAGATTCAGAACGAATAACTAGTTTTATAATCAGTTAATCTGGGGGTTCGTCATTTTGGGTTTTTATGTCTTCTTCATGTATAGCATTTGGTTTTGTATTAATAAAGTAATCGATAGATTTAGATAATCTTGTAGATGTTACTACTAAGTTGTTTGTGCATAGATAGATAAAAACTCCGTATAATTAGAAATCCAATAAAAAACGACACACAATAATAAATTAAACTACCAAAATTTTAAGCAGCTGTGGCATATTCCAACTCGTTAGAGTTTTCATATTCATACATATCTAGGGCAACGATAGCAGACTCTCTGACAACTTCGTCTGAATCTTTGGCAAATTCTTGTAAGATAGGTAGGACTTCATCTGTGGCGATTGAACCTAAAGCTTCGGCAGCTTCATGTCTGACCATTGGAGCTTCATTAGTTCTCTTTAGAACTTCAATCAAAGATGGAATAGTGACTGGGTTACTCAGTTGACCAAAGACGTATGCAATTTCGTGCTTGAACAAAGCTGATTCATCGTTGAAACCAGTTGCTAGGGCCAAACAAGCTTCATCAGTACCAATATCTCTTAATCTGAACATGGCTCTATATCTTTCGAACAGAGCAACGGATGGATCGTTCAAGATGTTGGTCAACTTTTCGATCTTATATTCTTGGTCCAGGGCTAATGGTGGAGCTGGATCAATTGAACTGTAGGCACTTTCTTGTAGTTTTTCAGTCTTAGCCTTTTCAGAGTTTTCCCAATGAATTCTTTCAATGGCCAACTCACAAGTTTGTCTAATTTCCAGCAGTGGGTCTTCTTTGTAGTATTTCTCTAGTAGTGGTAGCGATTCTTTGTCACCTAGGGCACCTAGGGCTTCAGCAGCTTCATGTCTAACCATACATTGTTGAGTTTTATCATCAACCAAGACATCTCTCAAGATTGGGGCGGAACTCAAGTTCTTAGTTTGACCTAGAACGTAAGCAACTTCGTGTTTCAGCAGTTCAGAGTCATCTCTAAAACATTCCCCAATGTATTTAACAGCAGTGTCTGCAGTTTGCTTATCAGCATCTTGTTCAGAACCGATGGACTTTAGGTTGAACAAGGCTCTAAATCTTACGGCTAACTTGACATCGCCGGACTTGTTGATCAAAATATCCCTCAGTTGTTCTAGTGAGCAGTTGTCGACGTCTTGTTCGATGGACATTGTATGTGTATGAGGCGAATGGGGTGGTAGATAGTTTCACAATGGAAGAAATTTTCGAAAAAACAGGTGTTTAAACGAGATTTTTATGTCAAATTTTTTTTTCATGCTCATCTCGAAGGAAAAAAAAAAAATCACATCAGGAGAAAAAGAAAAGAGAGATGAGGAGGTTATTTTCGAGCGTATTTATCATCACAGATTTCGCCATTCGCTTAGAATTGACCAGCGTATATTTCAGGCTTCCCTTCTAAACTCCCCTACGCTCAACAGTGAGATAAATGTAGCCTAAATTCTTCGACAAGGAACAACTCATTGTCATACATTCAGGAGGTGAAGGAGTGATTTGCCACTAACACAGGCTACTCTATATTGCATAATAGTGAAGGTGGCATCTTCTCCATTAACCTTCATTCTTAGGGCCATCTAGAGCTTTTGTGTCACAATGTATGGGGAAGTCGGTATGGGCCGCAGACATTATTGGTATAGGCGAGATCTGAGTTCAGCAAAGCTACGACGTACAAGGATTTGTGGCGAATAGTTTTGAATGTCTAGATCATTGATCCTCCTCTCATTCCCTGTCCATCATTTCTAGGGGAAGGCTGTCGCTCCTGTGTGCCCTTTTTTGATCTCAAGTAATGACCATATTCTTTGTGTCGTCATGTAGGCTCTGTAAACTACATCAAACGAGGCCCTAGCTACCCCAAATACCCAGGTCTCAGCCACCGTCCACTGATGACCGAAAATCCTTCCGGGGTGCCCGTCCTGCCCATAATTGAACCATGTTTTGACGCATATTTTGGACTTTTGGTGTCACGGCCCTGCTACGATTGTTCCGGCTCATCTCGCTTCTGTTTTGGGCAATTTGTAAACAAAAATAAAAGTTTCCAGCTTGTTTCAAAAATCACAAAAAAAAATCAACCTTGAACCTTGATCTCAGCCAAAACACTGTTGTCTCCCTCCTCGAATCATACTCACCATCCCCTCCCACAGGTATATCCTTAACAGTTGCTTCGCTACATCCACCCACAGCTATTTGTGAAAACTTGCTAATCGTTTTGATCCGCTTTCCTACCCACTTACTTGTTGCGTTGCTAGACGTTTAAATCATGGTGGCTAACTTCTTCGGTAACAGGGCTAACAGACCCCAAGTTGATGATTTGACCAAGAACATGGAAACTTTACAATTCCAAACCGGCACCAAACCTGACAAGTTCAGCTTCGAGCCAAACTCCCCTCTGAACAAAGAGAACAGACCTCTAGATCAGATCCCTGCTTCTAGATTGAACAAGAGTTCAAGTACCTTCAACAGCCCTGTCAAACCACGCCGTGATCCAAAAATTACTCAAAAGCACAAACGTGCTGTTAATGTTTGTCAGATGTACTTTCTTGACTACTATTGTGACTACTTTGACTATGTCATCACTAGAAGAGAGAGAACCAAGACCGTCTTGGGTAACATCCATCGTTCTCAAAACCCTGAGATGGAATGGAAAGCTTACATCAACAATGAGAGGACAAACTTGAGAAAGAGAAGATTAAAGCCGAAGAACAAGGATTTTGAAGTGATCACCCAAATTGGACAAGGTGGCTACGGACAAGTCTATCTATCTAGAAAGAAAGATACGAAAGAAATATGTGCCTTGAAGGTCATTTCCAAATCAATGATTGTTAAAATGAATGAAACTGAGCATTTGCTAACTGAGCGTGAAATCTTGGCCGCATCAAGAAGTGACTGGCTGGTCAAGTTACTATATTCCTTCCAAGATGCCAATAGTGTCTATCTTGGTATGGAGTACGTTCCAGGGGGTGACTTCAGAACATTGTTGAGTAACTGCAGAACATTAGCCCCAGTCCATACCCGTTTCTACATGGCGGAAATGTTTGCTTCTTTAAATGATTTACACAGAACCGGTTTCATTCACAGAGATTTGAAACCTGAAAATTTCTTGATTGATGCAAAGGGTCACTTGAAGCTAACTGATTTCGGCTTAGCATGTGGTTCCATTGCTGAAGAAAGAATACAATCTATGAAGATCAAACTAGAAAAAATCGGTGATGTTTTTTCTTCGAAACCAACAATGAACAGATCGGTCAACGAAAGAAGACAAATGTACCAACAACTGAGAGAGACTGATGTAAATTACTCTAAATCTGTTGTGGGTAGTCCTGATTACATGGCTATAGATATCATCAAAGGTTATTCATACGACAAAACTGTTGACTATTGGTCATTAGGTTGTATGCTCTTCGAATGTCTATGTGGATTTTCACCTTTCAGTGGGGAATCTTCAGATGAAACCTACGCTAATCTAAAGAGATGGAAAACTTACTTTGTTAGACCAAAGAATAGTGATGGTACATATGTTTTCAGTGACAGAACTTGGGATCTACTAACACGCTTGATCACTGATAGTCAAAACCGTTTGAAATCATTTGAGCAATTGAAGAGAACCAATTACTTTGCCGGTGTTGATTTTGACAACTTGAGAAATAAATCCCCACCATTCATTCCATCTTTGGACTCTGATGTTGATGCTGGTTATTTCGATGATTTTGAAGATGAAGGTGATATGGCCAAATACGCTGAAGTCTTCAACAAACAACAACAAATTGAACAAATCGCTTCAAAGAGCAGCGTTAAACCACCAAACTTTGTTGGTTTCACATTCAAACATAAGGGACAATTGAGTGAAATCAGATCTATGTTTGAATCAACCCATAGAGATCCATTCTCAACTTTGTATTAGTTTGCTTGGTTTGACTTTTGTATGTGTTTTTTGCTGGTGTTTTGTATGTTTGAAGTGAACGTTTGGAGTGAGCTCCCTGTGTGTGTTTTTTGAGTTCGTTGTTTGTTATGTTTCTATTTTATGAGTGCCTTATTATTTTTTACTACATCATCTTTCTGTAGAGATCCGTGCATTATTTAGAGTGACAGTGTGAAATCATAAGGCTGGTAGTTATCCTTAAAAGTCTCTGTTTCCATGGTTTCTCTTTCTTCAGATTGTTGACAAACATCCCATTTTATTCTCTTTGGAGTTTGTAATAGAAAAGCTAAAACTCGACGACCAAATTGCAAATCGAGAACTTTACCTTCTTCCAAATAACTAATGTAGATAGTCTGTGATTGGATAGTCTTGTTGAAGACTTGGAAAGATATGTAATCTTTCTTTGAGTTCAAGATTTCCAAATAATTCTCGTCAGTGGAATCATCAAATTTCTGGAAATGGAATTTTGTATTCTTTTTGAACTTGTTGTTATTCAACCCTACGTTCTTCTCTAAAGTCTTTTCGAAGTCCACTAGGAATTCCAGGGGCACAGGGAACGATTGAATATGGAAATGCACAGCTTCATTCTTATTGATCTGGAAAAACACTGTGCCTAGGTCGAATGAGGCAAACAGTTTCACCAAAGAGGCCTGGTATCGTAGAATCTCGTTGTATAATGAAGTTTTCACAACTGAGTCATTGTTTTCTGTTGGCTGCAGGTTAGGAATGTGTTCAACTGGTATTATCAGACAATGACCAGAGAACTTCATCTTATCCGTTGGTCTAGTTAAAGGCCCCTTAGCGATAGTCAAGTAGGCGTGTTCACCGATGGAGATAATCATGTGTGATTTCACTTGTGGGTTTGAAAGACAGAAGAAGCAGTTTCCAGGAGAGACAACCTTATGTTGTGGTTTCTTTGCGATTTGGGTACTTTCTGAATTGGAGAGTCTTCTTTTCTGGGTCTCTTGGGTAATGGATTGTTCCTTTGCTTTCTTCTCTTGTGCCTCCTTGAATGGGTTAGGAGTTAAGTTCTTCGGTAAATCACTTTCGATGCCCAAGTTCAAATTGAAGGCATAAACCCATTTTTCAGAGCCACCGAATTGAGCTAAGCTAATAAATCTAGTCAAACGACCATCATCCCATTGAAATGGGGCCCTTTCGAAAAACTTCCCGGTTTTGGAGCCAGTGGCAAAATGATACTTTGGTTCGACGATTTCAACTATCTCATCAATGGTGGAATGTCCCAAAAACAATGAATTCTCATCGGCTACGACTTTACTCCACTGATAACTCAAGAGGATATCTACTTCTTTCCCCTTGAATGAAGATATTATTTCGTCTCGCTTCTTGACAAGTGATTCTTCATCGCCATGTACAAACCCAATCTTAATCCCATCAGTGGAGGTAAAGACACCATGATCACCGAGATGTGTCAAATTGGACTTTATCACACTTTGAAGTTCTTCACCTTGAGTAGGTTCAGAGCCATTGGTGTAGTAGGTGGGTATATCGAACTTAGAGTCTGAAGTAAGTGATTCGTCGACGTTGGAAACGTTACCAACGAGGAACAGTGCATCAAATGGACCTGATCTCTGATTTAGTGTGTTGACCTTAGATATGATTTGTCCTAATTTTGAGGAGTCTGGATTCACCACGAGGCTTTGAAAGATAGTTAGTATTGTTCAGTAAGACTAGTTAGGTTTGCATCGGATAACATACATTTTTGGCATGTTGTCTAGCTTGTACAGTGAGGTTCTTATGTCAGTCTGTATAATGTCATCGAGCTCAGTGTAATTTTTTTTTAGGTGCTCATAGTGCAGATATCAAACATTCGCGAAAGTTTCTTGATGGTGAAGTACTAGTACAAGTTTAGTATCAATGATTAAACTCTATTTTTTATTGCAGATCTAGATAATTTGAGGACCGGAAATTCTACTCGTGCTAAAGCTCGAGTATTCTAGCGATGAAAGCTTATATTCCTTCCGTAGGATGTTACTTAAATATATAGACGACGCGATGTAATTATATATATTTGACTATTAATTATTGAATAATTTCTCAGAAAGAGATTCAACAACTCTATTTTTCAAACTCAAATTACGAAAGGCCTAGTTTAAGTATTTTTTTTTGACCCCAAAACTTCATAAAAAAAGTACCACAATAGAGAGAAAGCCATACTGAGCTACAATAAATACTTGGTAGCGCTATTTGCAAAACAAAACTTGCCTATTATTCTGCCTTACACACCGGTATCCATTTCCCGCGGCAATACTACGGGAAAAAGAACTATAAAACAAATCCCGAAGGATTGGACCAGAAAATATTGTCTGCACTGAGATCTAGACATGAACATCAACAAGCCCCTGATTTTGCCCAGTAAGCCCAGCCCACATCATTGCATTAAAGACGTGGCTGGCTAATCATGATGTAGGCTGTTTAGACTACAAGAACAAAGAGTAACTGTATGCTAAAAATACACCTGCAACAGTACAGCTGTGTCGGAAGTGGTTGTGATCTAGAGCGGGATCCTTTTGTGGGGTGATGCTTCCGGCTTCCAGTTTGCAGCCATGCTTTAATTTCTACTACACTAAGTAAAATAAGAGGTTATTGAGGACGATAAGACTTGCTGTATGGGTATGAGACCAAACTGCTGTCTCAGCGAACCATGGCAACAGAGAACGGACCAGTCTCATCACACAGAGCTCACAGCATAATCACACGTTGTAACCCGTAGCACCAATTGCAGACTCCAACCTTAAACCGGTGCGGGTCCCTCAAATCAGCTGCATGATATGTTGATCAGATCTAGATCCAAACAGTGATTAGATTTGTCCTGGCCATACCTTTAAAAATGATTTATCACAAAACCAATAGCCAGCCACTGTAATGCAGAGTGCAGGCCAAGGCTGTCTAATACTGCTCTTTAGGCTGCCTGACCTGCAAAGTTGATGAGCATCAGAGGAAGAGAATGGTACTACAATTGATCTGTGGGTGTTTTCGGCGTGGACGTTAAATTTTCGTTTTGGCTCAGCAATACGATAGCAGCGTTAATAAGCGTCTCATTGCTATTATCTGTAGCCATTATGCGTATGGGGGGACGATATAGCGCACACATGATGTCCCATACCCAAACCAGTTAACGTACGTAATTGGAGAAGAATTGGTAGACTTTATGATTTGTCATAGTGAATTCGCTGAGCCTTAGTCTGACTATACATTTTCAAAGAGATCGCCTTCACATCGATAGATCTACTAATTATTGAAGATCGGACACCAGCGGTGAATTCTAAGCGTTCTAATGCATCCCAACGAAGGCAAAGAAAAGATATCGAAAATCAGACTTCGAAGTATGTGAAGTCGAATGATTGAAAAGAGAACTACAGCTGATGTATGATTATTAGAATCATCTATTAAATCGCAACCTTCGAAAAAGAAGATCACTTGATTAAAAATCTGTAAAATCACAGATTGTACAGTAATATAACAAGGAGAGGTAATGAGACCACACCACCTCTCTACTAAAAGCTTTTAGTGAAAAACCCAAAACAATAATGAAAAACCAAAGTAGGAAAAGGGCCCAAAAAACAACAGACCAGAAACAATAGTGATAAAAAACTCCAATGTATAAAAAAGCAATGTTAGAATCAGCACAAACTGACTAACCTTTGAATAAATGCAAAACTGATGTAGAAAAGGATCAACATCTTGAAACAATAATTTTAATGAAAAAAAGACTTATCATATTTCAATAAATTATAGTAAGAAGAATAAGAATGAACCTAAAGCAACGGTTAGACCAGCGTTGACTCTAGCAGCGGCACCTTCGAAGGTGGAGATTGAAGCAACTGATGAACCAGCGGTGGTACCGGTGGAGACAGTTTCAACAGTGGCAACGGTACCAGTTTCACCAGTGGCAGTAGTACCAGCTGGGGCAGTGGTAGTAACTTGAACGACAGTGGTGTAAGTGGTTGATTCTTCGGTAACAGCTGAAGAGGTTTCGTAAGTGGAAACTGATTCAGCAGTTTCTGGAGTAGCAGTGGTACCAGCTGGGGCAGTGGTAGTAACTTTAACAACAGTGGTGTAAGTGGTTGACTCTTCGGTAACAGCAGATGAAGTTTCGTAAGTTTTAGCAACTGAGGATTCTTCTGAGGTTAATGGACAGTAAGTGGTGTAAACAGTGGTTTCAGTACCAATGGTTTCAGTGACAACGGTGACACCGGTAGTAACAGGAGTTTCATGACATTTGTCTTCGCTACATGAGGTGACAGTGACGACAGTAGTTTCTGGAGCCTTGGTTGTGGTGGCGGCAGTGGTTAATGGACAGTAAGTAGTGTAAACAGTGACTTCACTACCAATGGTTTCAGTAACAACGGTGACACCGGTAGTAACTGGAGTTTCATGACATTTGTCTTCGCTACATGAAGTGACGGTGATGACAGTAGTTTCTGGAGCCTTGGTGGTGGTGGCAGTGGTACCAGTCAATGGACAGTAAGTAGTGTACTCAGTAACAACACCTTCCTTGGTAGTGGTAACAACGGTGACACCAGTGGTGACAGCAGTTTCTGAACAAGCATTGTCTGAACATGAAGTGATGGTAACAACGGTGGTTGATTCTTCGCTTTCAGTGGCAGTTGAAGTTGACAATGGGGCATCAGTGATTGAACCAGAACCAGAAGCGGCTGAAGAGTAACTAGCAGCATCTTCTTCAATAGTTGAAGACAAAGAGAAAGTTAAGACGGCACGCTTAACTAATTTCTTGTTGTCTGGGGTGGTGATAGTCAATTCAGCAACGTTGGAATATGGAGCTGGACCAGTGGCAACAGCGTAGACACCAATGACTAAGTAGTCAGAGTCTGGGTTGTATGAGGTTTCAACTTCGTAAGAGTCACCTGATAGAGCACCAGATTCAACTTCGGTAGTACCATCTAAGATTTCGTAGCTAGTGAATTCGTAAGCAGTTTCTAAGTTGCTACCAGCTAATTCAACAGAAGTCCATGGACCGAAAGAAGCTGGAATACCAGCTTCCCAGTATGGTTGACCATCCTTTAAGTAACCGTCGAAGTATAGGGAAACTTCAGAAGTGGCAGTAGCTGAAGAAGAGGAGGCGGATGATGATTGTGAGATGATGAAGTCTTCGGAAGAGGAAGAAACTTCGGTGGATGAGGATGGGATAGAGAAGGTAGATGGAGCTTCACTTGATGAAGAGTTTGAGAATTGAGCTGAAGCAGCGGCTAATAGAGTAGCAGCGAAGGCTGATTTAGCGAATGAAACCATCGTTGGATAATTAACTCTTGCAGTGGATAGAGATTTAAAATTTCGTTTGGAGTTGTGAAAGGGGGATTTGGATTGTATTTATACAAAGCTTGGTTCTGGAAGTTGAGAGAGGTCAAGTTGGTAAGTATGTCGAGAGGCTTACAGACGCACATGTGTATCTACTTGCATGTAGATGTGGGTCAATGCACATCAATGCAGTGTGCCAATCGAAACAGAGCGTGAAGGGCCAAATTTTCAGTGGCGGAACCGGAAGGGGCACCTGACTCAGCGGACGTAAACAAAGGAATTACCTATTTGGTACTTTGGAGGTTTCAGAGGTGGACAAAGGAGTAATTTAGGAGATGGTAGGCACGCGCCAGCCATTTCAATTAATTGAGTTTGGGTCGTTGTAGCCTGTAGAGTTAGAGGTAGAGGTAGACAAGTGGTCTCGCTGTTTGATCGCACAACTCAGATTGTGGAGCACTTGAGCATTGCCTGAGAGATCTTCTGTAATCTCTAGAGATTGGCTCGCCCATCAAGATGTTTTGATCGGGATTTTTTTTAGATTTGGCTCATCAAAAGAACCTGCATATGGTATCTGGCGATTTCACTTGCTAAAGGGAGAAACTGAATTTTTGGTGTCTCGAAATTTGAGAATTTGAGCTTTTCGTGGCTTTTGTGCTAAGAATGGAAATGTGCCTTGGCTTCAAGAATGCGTGGTTATTTTTAGCTGTGTCTCACGTTACGAAGCCAGAATAAATTAACAAGAACCAGCATGATATGCCTCTGATGACTCGCTACCCCAATGGCTCATAATTGTTGAGCACCAGCACACCTAATCCAAGCGTCTTTATGGTCACATTTTCCTTCAACACATCTTCTTCTAACCTTCAACTTTAACCCTTCGCGAAATCGATCTATTTTCCTCCTCGTACCTGAACTTGCGGTAGACGTAAGACAACGCAAGGTGTATGAGTCCTAATGCGATTTCGTCGATGTGGCCCTACAGAAGTGCCATGGAAACGGGAACTATTGAGATTACGACCGAAAGTGGACCTGAATTTGTGCTCTGCTTTTACGATCCATCACCAATTGCCTGACGAGAAAGTAGTGATATCACATTTGTCCCACCAAAGCAATTGGTTCTACATGGAGATAGTCCTCGTAGTACGGGATAATCACAAGTCGCTTGCTACCGGTGCTAATGTTTTTGTTTCCACTGTTGTTGTTCACCACTAAAAATATGACATCAACTGGATGATCAACGTAAACAACATTGAAAGTTTAATTTCTGTTGCGACACTTTGGAAACTCTCTGATTATTCTCCGATCGCTGTTAGTATATCAGCCCATTTATCAAATGGAGTCTAGATAAGAGCCAAGAAACTTTTCCTCAAGACTTTACTTGCAGCGAACATGAAATATCCAAGCCAAATGAGATGAAGGTGGAACTCCGTTTGCAACTAGATGATTATAGCCAGTCTTTCGCTCTTTGGCTACGTATCTAGAGAACCAATCTTGTAACCTCTCGGTATGTAGAAGAGCGTAGCGCTCTTGTAGGCGTTTAAGCTCCCTATTGACGAGACCTATTACTGAAGAAGCAGGATTTTTCAAACGCTTATGAAGTTCGTTGGTATCACCAGTGCCCCAATCTTAGCTCTGACACTTGCTATTTTTCAATGAGTTTTTGCTTGGAACGTGCTCCTCTGTACACAACGTTCACCAATTCCTCACACTCTTGGTTCTTATAGTGTCCTAATTCATAGAGGACTATTTAATGCGGATCTGAGTCCTTCGCGAAACTGGTACATAGCCTCCAAAGATTTGCGTAGAAGATCAGGCGCTCTTGCTACTGTACGAGTCTGCTAGGTGGTGGGAACGTTACATGCACACTCTACATTCTGGTTGATTGTTACAAGAAGATCTATGACATCTTTCACCTTCCTCTGGCCGAGATGCTGTGCTTTGGCTGTAGTGCTCGTCATTGACCTTATGATTATACGTAGAAAATATGTTGGTGGTGGGAACGTATTTCTAAGAGATGGAATACAACTGAAATCAAGAGGACCTAAACATGTTGTTATGAGACCAATTGACGTCGACGCCCACGGTAGCAACATTATTCCAGAACGTAACTCTACAGCGGCTTATAAAGGGGTGCATGCAGTACTCTCACCTCGTGAATTCGTGTCTGAGGTCCAGAAGGCTCGCCTCAGTTTCAGCTTCGACTTCTCTGCGTAATTCCACTAGACTCTGCCTACCATTCCCTTTGTACACGGAATAACTATGAATGTGGCCCTGCCTAGCGCAGCGAAAAGCTCCCATTCGTTGGTGCTCAAGTATGGAATCTACGAGGAAAGAATTAGAGAGGAATTTAATACCGCTCAACTGAAACATCTTTCTTCTTTTCGAGTTTGAAAGACAACTAATGGGATGGTGATGAGACTAAATTGATTGGAGACGTTCAGTGATGGGAGTAATGCAGATTAGGGTATCTTTAAGACTATGAGTTAGTGTCTGGCACAAATATAACTAGAGATTGAGCTGATACTGTCCTCGAGGATGACTAATTAGCCATTGAAGTCTCACTTCACTAGTTGCAAAGATACGAGCATATACTTCACCAAAACATCTCTTACAAACTGGGTAATTGAAAAGGGAACAACGTTGGGAGCGAGCGTATCTTAATTGAGGTCTTCATCTGGTAGTACTATTGAGTTCTGAGCTACCGATTGTGACGCGCAGTGCAAAGCCATAATCCAGACGGGCATGAATATTGAGTGATAAATTCTCACCCTTAAGACAGGCTCATAGTGACTATAAGATCTCGAGCATATGGTTATTACTAATGATATCTCTGATGAGTCAAGAGTATCCTCATGGATGAACGGTAAGACCAATCTCAAGGTCTTGCCATTAAAAGAAGAGCACAATAATTTGTGACAGCAAATTTAAAACATCGAGCTTCGTTATCTGGGGTATCTCATGTAAGAGCGCTAAAATATATATTGGCATAATCTTATGGTATGAACTAAAACAATAGCTACTAGTAATCATGCTAGCCGGCTAGAATGAAGGTAGGCTAAACATTACAAAACTTAGCGACACACTTAGGCACTTAACTAACATATTTCGTGCCCTAGTCCTGGGACTAAAGTCAATCTGCCTTGCATTTGGTTGTCAGCAGAATAATAACAAATTTCATTCTTTCAACGAGGCCCCAATTATCGTTTCGTCATCCAAGCCAAACAAACATGCGAAACTCCCCGAAGTATCCGCCTTCTTAGGTAATGCCAGTGCGGTCGCCTCCAGAGTGAAATAAAGGCTAGTCTATCATGAAAATCGTAAACATCTAGGAAGATCTCTGTGCCAATCGTTGTTTTCAAAACAGATGAACAGATTTACACCAACACAGTGTTTCCCCTGGTACACCACCAGGGACCAGGGGCACCTTTCCAAGATCAGCGATGGGATGCGGGTATCGACTACCCTATCTGTAGGGGGTTGCCACCTGGGTGACGAGGGTGGCCACCGGTGTTAGCTGGCATCTTTGTTTATGGCTAAAATCTAGTACAATAATTTGTTGTTTAATCACCATTAAACGAAACAAGTGTACTTCAAAGATGAGAGGAGGGGACTTTGATGGAAAATAAACGTCAACATGAGATACAATGGATTAAAAACATCCAGCTTATAGGTGGGTGGAACTTTGACTCTCTCCAATGATACCAGTTTCAATAATAGGAAGTGATTTGGACCTAATAGAGACGCTATAAAGCAAAAGAGAATCATATCCTGGGCATTCCCGCTCTAGAACCGAGCTCTAAAGCTTATTACACCCAATTCCAGATATCCAGAGCTCCGATGCACTGGTCTTGAGGTTCTGACACAATAGCAAGCGCCGATCGCTATGAATATGTAAGTGATTTAGCCTAATTGGTAAACCCAGTCAGGAACTTCAAGTAAGAAAAGAAGCCTGATAGGTTCAGTGAGCAAAAGATGCAAAGAAAAGCGGGGATTTGTGAGAAGTCTAGGACTCCAAGAACCAGGGATGCTGGAGACAATGACTCATACTGATATGCTGAAGCTTCAATGTGTTTTCCTATGAAAATTGGGTTGGTGATGATGTGCGATATTGGGTTAAAGATATACGGATTTAAGGTGCTTTATACCCGCCAACTGGGAAATGAGGAGCTATAACCTTGAAATATTGCGAGAGCTCACATGGCAGTGTTCTTGCAATGAGTTGGAGTTAGATGTGTGATCATACCATTGAAATGATCATCTTGCGTTAGTTGACAACCATTTTCATTAGAAGAAGTATTACACTTACAACAACCCGAAGTCCACTATTGGCTCTCAGGTCGCTAAACGAGAGTAGTACTGGAGCCAAGTAACTCTAAGATCCTAATGGATCTCTCCAGCCGTCAAATGAGCCCAGCCTTTGTTTCTAATTGAATGCATAGTCAACTAAGTAACTGTTTAAGGTTGTGATATATCATCTAAAGAACGACCCACCTTTAGGAGAACTTGCAAGCTTCGCTTGACCCCAAGTACAGCTAAGTTTCTACCAGGGGCATCACATAAATGAACCGAGATAGGACTCAAATACGGAAACGAGACGCTCTTTGGAGTGTTGGTATTGTACTTTAGTTGAAGACGAGACTTGGTGATGCCGCTTTGACTCTTTCTTGGCCAGTGGATAGTGATATACAGTGGAGAGATGTGGTACACGCCGGAGAAGAAGACGCAGTAATAGGGGACAAATTTTAAGCAAGCCCCAGGAACCAGCCAAGAGCCCGAGAAAGCCTTTCACTGAGCATTGTCTCTAATCAATTGATCACCGCCTGGTAGCATGTGATTAGGTTATTATTTGAGTTCAATTAATTAATAACCTTCCCTACCAGTTGTTGGTAGATGAATGAGAGCCAGTTGATAGGGGGAATGTTTCAGCTAGTCAAGTTTGGCTAACGAGCCTCCACATGCAGAATACAGTATCACGCGAATGAACTGACTTTTGAAGTACGAACTCACAGTTCAGTCTTCTGTATGATTGGACTCATGAATTTCAGCGTACCTTTTCTCAGGGCTTAAGAGATCAGGTCATGGGCTGGGTCAATAGTAAGCTAGTACACTGAGTGCCAGATGTCGGTAACACCCATGCTCTCCGAGACGACGCTAGAGTAACCATCTAGTGCCGCAGGCAAATTACTCGACATTCACATTTGCACTCACTTCTCGATCAAAACCCTCACACTTCGAGTTTTGCACAAGAATGCACTGTTGCAACATTCCACGAACTTCTCAAGCTATGTGATTTACATACAGCGAGCATATGTACAGCGAAAACCATAGCGTGAACGCACAGCTCCTTCTGTGAACCGATTCTCGATCTCAACGAGCCTAGCCCCTATATTTTCTAAACAAATCGCCATAACAGATGAGCGCGATACGCGCTCAAAAATAAACACGAAAAACGCGTACGCGTGACGCGCTTTTAGAAAATTTGAAAAATTAATTTAGACGTGTAAATCTGTAATAACGCACTTCACAGTGCGCACCTGCACACGAAGCTCGATATTTTTGAGGCAACACGCGAACAGACTTGAGCGGTTGTGCATGTACGGTTTCAATCGCATATACCGTTTAGACTTCTCAACGCGACACGTAAACGCGTTCTCATCGGCAATATAATCTAAAATAAAGCTTATGTGCTCACATCTTAAACGGTTTGAGATATGGTAGTTAAGGACTGCTGCCGAAACCGTAGTATTACCGTTCACCGGACGCTAAGCCACTTGAGCCATCGATACTAGTAAGCTCAGGAAACAATACGAGTTCTTGCTGAAACTTCAACCAAGGGCTCGACTAAGATTGAGCTTGAAATCTACGATGTCATCGCTGAATAAATAGATGATATATACAAGTATACACTCTTTGAGCGCTTACTATTCTTTTGGCAATGGTTTCTTGGACTTGTCACCAACAATCCCGACAATCTTCTTTAAATCATTCTTAACCAGTTCTTTACCCAGCTTGTGTTGCCAAAAAGGCCCATGTTCCTTTCTTTGCTTCTCTCTTTCTTCCTTTAGAGCATCACTGGCTTCTTTCAGTTTGTCATTGTATGACTGACCCTTCTGAGCCTCTTCCAGTGACTCCTTACCAAAAAGAATATCGAAGACCCTACCATCACCCCAGAACCAAGCGTTTCTATCAACGATCCAGTACCCGAATCTCTTGTCCTTTTCTCTCAAAAGAAAGAAGAAAGTGGACTTGTCATGAGTACCATACATACCATTCTTTGTGAACACTTTACTCTTTTGGTTTCTCACCAGATTTTCCAAAGGAATCGTGTACACTGGGGTAGCTCTGCCTGGTAGCAATGGGTGAGAGGTGAATCTAATATGTTCTTTAGGACCAGGAAGGTACCACATTCTTCTAATCAATCTAGTTGGCAATTTCAAAGCAAGAGTCACAATACCAATAGCAATCCCACTGATTGCGGTACACATACCTAGTCTAGCGACAAACATTAATGGTTCGTTATCCTCTTGGTACAACTGCCAAACGGTGTTAAACCCCCAATCGACAAATGTGAAGCCATATACAGAGAAGATGAACGCAAGTACACCACAGACCATGAAGTATAATCTGTGTGGTTCCGCTTCGTAAATCAACTCAGGCTTTTTCTTTTGTGATAGAATCTCCATCATGGAACGTAGTGGGGTATCGGCAGCAGTTGGGACACCAGGCTTTGGGATCAGTGTCGTGGTATTACGCAGTGGAAATTTTGGTATACGGGACAGCAGACCATTGGGTTGTTCAGTGAAACCAGGGACAGTCTTTCTGATGTGCTCAGGTAATTGATCAATGGCATCGACGTGTGATTCTAGAGTAACCGGAGATGGGGCAGCTTTTCTTTTGGATGGT
Organism: Taiozyma odintsovae; assembly: GCA_030557705.1. Taxonomy (NCBI): domain Eukaryota; kingdom Fungi; phylum Ascomycota; class Saccharomycetes; order Phaffomycetales; family Wickerhamomycetaceae; genus Taiozyma; species Taiozyma odintsovae. The sequence goes on from JANIVH010000001.1 coordinate 541,747, forward strand.
GCGGTAGATTTGAATCTCTGGAGTAGGGCAAGTGAGGGTTTATTATTGAGTATGAGGGATGACCGAGATGACAGCATCGCTCTGGAGGTCAGAAGACCCAGAAAACTGAAGGTGGCTGGCATCAGTTTGGGTAGTCGAAGATATAGGTTGTAGTACCTTTAAGCAGGTTCAGATTTTTTTTTTTTTTTGTTTTCTCTCGAAAATTTTAGTGGTGAAGTTACTACAACACACACGATTACAGATCTGATAGTCGTTTCTCGTAACAATTAGCTATAATACATTCTATAAAGCACCATGGGACTTGATTCTACCTTTGATTATTCCTGGGTAGTTACCTGCTCATTTCTTCTTTTTCTTCCCCAGGTCATTAGCCTTCTTCAACACACAAGGATTATGACCAATATACTTCCCATTCAACTCTTTGAAAGCCTTCAAATAATCATTTGGATCACTGAAGGCAACAAACCCAAACCCCTTGTTCTCACCTTTGTAGTTCATGGGAACTTTCACCTTCGTCACTGATGGATAAGCTGCAAAAGCTCTTAGTAAGATAGTATCATTCGCATCGGAGCCTAAATTCCCCACAAACAGTCTGAAATGTTTTGGATCCCACTCCTCAAGAGTTGGGTCTTTACCCTTTTGATGCTTATGGTGAGGTTTGCTGTGAGATTGGGTAGGACTTGGGGATGTAGTGGCTGACTGAGTGAAGTTGATGGTATTGTTCTGTTGACTTAACAAGAAGGATTCTGGTCGTATCCCACTCGCCAGTCTTCTATCTGAGGACTTTGAGTTCGTTGCAGACTTTCTACCAGGTTTGCTAACCTTGTTGAAGCCCGTTCCCCCATTACTGTTCATTGTGCTTCTATTTCCTAATGACGATTAGCTACAAGAGTATTACTGTTTATGTCAAAATTAATTTTTCTAAAAACCAAAAGCGCCGCGAAAAATCCAAAGTTCATTATAAGATGCCAAAGGCCATCAATAAGTAGTCTAGGGCCAAACCATAGGTCAAGTATAGACCGGAAGAGATGTTATCCGTGAACTTCTTCCAGCAGTCCTTTGGGTTATCCAGGTCCACATCCTTGATCATTCTGAACAATCTGTAGGCGAAGATCCCACTCCCGACTAGGAAACCTGGGGAAGCCAGGATACCAGCATTAGCACTTGCAAGACCTAATAATGATATTTGGGCAATGGTTAACCCAGTGAAAATCTTCTTGGAGTGATGACCCCATGCCAATGCGGTTGATTTAATACCGGCTTTTACGTCAAATTTTTTGTCTTGATGTGCATAGATGGTATCATAAGTCATAGTCCAACAATAACTTGAGAGGAATAAAGGGATCATAGTGGAAATATCCCAAATACCCATGGCTGGGAAACCGAGCAAAGCACCCCAATTGAATGCAGTTGATAGAACTGCCTGTGGGTAATGTGTAAATCTTTTAAATAGTGGGTATGTACAAACTGGGATCAATGATATAGCACCAAGCACTAGACAATCGAATGGTAAGCATAACAGGACACCAAGACCGATAGTTAATTGAGCGCCCATGAATTTCAAAGCCTGTGGTACAGAGACTCTCCCACTGGCCATTGGTCTCTCTATCGTTCTTAGGACTTTGTTGTCCAGGTTCCTATCAAGCAAGTCATTGATTGTGCAACCAAACCCTCTCATGATTAAGGAACCAACACCAAAAACAGTAAGCATACCTGCGGTAGCTGGGATGGTGGCACCAGAGGATGTGGCAGCGATAAGGATGGACCAGGTGCAAGGAATGTATAGTAGCCACGTCCCGACCGGTTTTTCTAGTCTCATTAGTTCGGCGTATGGGATCCACTTCTCAGGAAGACGTGATACAAATGGTCCTAAACCATCGATTCTCTTTTGTGCAGCGATGGCTCTTTCCTCTGCGGTGAAAGGACCCACGATCTCAGGAATAGGCTTCGAAGATTTCAAAGGTTCCACGGGTTGGACAGGTGGTAGTGCGGTGGAGTTTTTTCTCAATTGTTGGAGGTGTCTTGTCATAGTGATTCTTGGAACACTAGTGATGGCAATTGAGCCTCTTAGCAGAAGTTGAGGACGGAGCAGCAGCATTGCGAGGCCGGTGTATGCAGTTGAGTGTGAGTGAAGGGGAATTGGATGACAGAAGGTGGATTACGTCGAGTTTATAAAAGAGGAGGAAACCGAGAATCCAAGGTTTCTTTTTCACTGTTTTTGTTTGATGGGTTGCAACTGAAGATCGACCAACTTAGGAGGATTTTAATATACCGTAACTGAGCGATTGAGCGTGCCGAGGAAGAGGATAGACAATAGGGGGCTCTGCAAAGATACGCCAAGGACTGACAGGCAAACGGGGTAGGGAGCCAGTTGGTTAGGGAGTAAAGAAGCTAGGCTCTTTCTCCTCGAAAACTTTTCCAATACAATCGTTTTTTTCTTCAAGCGCAAAAACCCAAACCGCACGCCTGCAGACCAAAAAACGTCTTTTTGCCGATAGGGGGCTTTGCCGAGACGTAGACGCCGATCTGAGGCTAGACAGACTTCCGCCTGGCTGAAAAAAACACTTTTCCGCCCAGCGTTGCCCGGTGGGCTGCCACTGGCTCCGATGACTTTAGACAGAAGGACAACAGCGGTGCTAGTCTCCATTTAACAGTTGGTGCATTAGATCCCAATTGAGTTTGGTCAAACAATGTGACAATAGGCGGGCCAAAAGGAGAGTAGATACATCATATAGAGGAACTTACTAACTTACAATGTATCAACGCTACCTAGAGAATACACACTTTCGACTAATATGTCTTTAAACATTCTGGAGTCAGACACTTGCTGCTTCCCTAAAAATCTTATCAGAGATCTCCAATTCATCAGCTTAGAATTTAAATGCAGGAATTTGCACAACGATGATCAATAATCCACAAGGACGCAGATTAGCTTGAAATCGCGGGTTTAAAAACTGTCAACTGGTAACCACTAGAGGGTGTCAGTCAGCGATAGAGTGCTGACTAAAGTAAACAGGGAGTAACCTTGAAACAGAAGTTTCTTATCGCAACAAAACCGTGCCTGTCCTGTTTTATCTTATTTTTTTATCTATCCTATCAGCTTTTGGAATGCCCTGAGATCAAAAGTTAAAAAATAAGACGTAGCCATTTAATTAAACAATTTCTAGAAAAATTCCGCTTATGTGCAACTCACGTGACTGTCACGTTACAGGGCACGTGATTGAAGATTACCGCGAATCTTCCATCTCGCGGCTCGTTTAGCACTTTTTCAACAAAAGCATCAAGAACGCTCTACAAGATCGTGAAGTCACTCTGAATTTGGCCCCCAAAATGACCGTCTACACCGCTACTACCACTGCTCCGGTGAACATTGCCGTATGTTGTCCATATTCAATGCGCCATCGATCCCTCACTAACACTTAAACAGACCCTAAAGTACTGGGGTAAAAGAGACAAAGATCTGAACTTACCTACCAACTCTTCCATCTCAGTTACTCTATCACAAGATGATCTACGTACTTTGACTTCCGTCGCCACTTCTGAAGCCTTCACTGAGGATAAATTATGGCTGAACGGTAAACAAGAATCTTTAGAAAGTGAAAGAACTCAAAACTGTTTGAAAGATTTAAGAACTCTACGCGCCCAATTAGAAGAATCCGATTCATCATTACCAAAGATCTCCTCTTGGAAATTACAAATTGTGTCTGAAAACAACTTCCCAACCGCTGCTGGTCTTGCCTCCTCTGCTGCCGGCTTCTCCGCTCTTGTTGTCGCCATTGCTAAATTATATAAACTTCCACAATCATATTCAGAAATCTCCAAAATTGCTAGAAAGGGTTCAGGTTCTGCCTGTAGATCCCTATTTGGTGGTTATGTCGCTTGGGAAATGGGCTGTGAAGTCGATGGTTCCGACTCCAAGGCCGTTGAAGTTGCCCCATTGGAACACTGGTCAAATATGAAGGCCGTGATCTTGGTTGTCAGTGCTGATAAGAAAGATACACCTTCCACCTCCGGTATGCAAACTACAGTAAAGACTTCTGATTTGTTCCAACAAAGAATCAAAGAAGTCGTTCCAAAGAGATTTGAAGAGATGAAGAAATCCATTATTGAAAAAAATTTCCCAACTTTTGCTGACTTGACTATGAAAGATTCAAACTCATTCCATGCCACATGTTTAGACTCATACCCTCCAATTTTTTATTTGAATGACACTTCAAAGAAAATTATCAAGTTAGTTCATGCTATCAATGAGTACTACAAGGAGACTATTGCCGCTTATACCTTCGATGCTGGTCCAAATGCTGTCATTTACTACGAAGAAGCCAACGAATCCAAAATTTTTGCCTTCTTGTACAAATTATTCTCCAAGGTTGAAGGTTGGTCATCAAAGTACTCCAGTGAAGAACTATCCAAATTTGAAACAGAGTTCCAAGCTTTACAAGATGTAAACTTTTTCTTAGATGATGAATTGTATAAAGGTATTTCAAGAATCATCTTGACTAAAGTCGGTGGTGGTCCTCAGGATACTTCCCAATCTTTGGTCGATGCTCAAGGTAACCCAATCTCAACTGCTTAAAAAGTACGTCCTCAATCCACTGATCGTTTTCATGATTAACAAAATATTTGCTTTTGTTGCTTCCAACAGTATTTGATTTGCTAATACTTAATAGATATAGCTGCATAATAATTATATTCATCGCTGTAAGAGTGCTACTGAGCTACAAAATTCCATTTAGGCTTGTTAAATTTTTTTATCATCAACACAAGAAAACTAACATATATAACACACAATTCTCTTTCAAAAGCACCATTCAATAATATTCTCTAAAAATACAGGACAAGTAATAAAAAAATAAGAAAATGGGAGAAATCAAGGACAAAACAATGTGGAAAAAACACTATTGAACTTGGATACTTTTGATTCATTTCTTTATCTTTCTTCAATCATTTAGTTGTCAACGGTCGTAAGGTAAAGCTTCAGTTTCTGGAGATAAAGCCAGCCAGCCGGCTTCATATCAGCAAGCTTAGACCTTATTCCATCTCCAAACTCTGGCCTTGCAATCACCGGAACCAGTAGCAAACATACCAGCACCAGAAATAGCATTGTTGGCAACGGAAACACTTATAACGGAGTTTCTGTGACCTTGTAACATTAACAATGGGTCACCAGTTTTCTTTTCCCAGAAAATAACACCACGATCTTTGGAACCTGATAAGATGTATTGAGTATCTGGGGATGAGCAAACACTTAGAACAAAGTCTTTGTGACCAACATAGGTGACTTCACAAGCAGTGACGTTCTTTGATGGGGCAGTGGCTCTAGAGTCGTTGCCAATCTGTTTCAATGACCATAATTTAACTGTTCTATCCAATGAACCTGAAGTGACTTCGGAACCATCAGCGGTAAATGCAACAGAGTAGACGGAATCCTTATGACCAGTACCGGCTTCATTTTCAGAGTCTAATCTTTCAACTAGGAAACCAGTTGAGGAATCCCAGACACGAACAGTCTTATCCAATGAACCAGCAGCAATCAATTTACCATCTGGAGAGACAGCAACAGTGGTAACACCATCTTCAATTGATAGAGTTAAAGTAGAAGCACCAGTGTTTAAATCCCAAATACGAACAGTTCTATCACCTGACCCTGACACCAATCTTGAACCGTCTGGGAAGAAATCCAATGAGTAGATATCTTGTTCATGACCTTTTAAGTATTTGGTAATTCTTCTTGTAGACAGATCCCAGATTCTGATAACTTTATCTTCAGCACCGGTAGCCAAATATTTACCATCTGGTGAGAAACAGACAGATCTAATGTACAAATCGGCACCGACGTTGTTACCATCACCATTAACGATGTTGTCATCGTGTAATCTAGCAACTAGTTCACCAGTTTCCACACCAAAGACTTGAGTAGTCTTGTTGCAACCAGTAGCTAAGAACTTACCATCATTGGAGAAACGGACACAACAAACAACAGATGAATGATCTAAAGAGTGAACTAATTCAACATCGACAGATTTTGGTAAAGCTGGGTTGTATAAAGTGTAGTATTCAGAATGCATTTTCTTCAAATGGTCTGGGACTGAACTAGCATCCAAGTCTTGTAAGAATGGTGGAATTTCTTTAGTGTGAGAAGCTCTTTGGTCAGCTGGAACCAAGTAAGTATCCTTGGAGATAGTGGTAACAGCAGTGGAGGTAGCTGGGGTACCAGTGACAGTAGCTGGTTGAGCTGGTTGAGCTTGAGGAGTTGGTTGCTGGGATTGGGTTGGTTGAGCTGGTGAGTGTTGAGATTGAACAGGTGGTAATGGAGTTGGAGTGACGTTAGCTTCAGTCTTTGGTTGATTTGGAGAGGTTTGGATAGCACCCACTGGTGGTAATTGTTGACCAGCTTGTGCACCTGGAGGTGGTAATTGTTGAGACTGAACTGGTGGCAATTGTGATTGTGGTTGTTGTGGAGTGCCTGCATTCGAACCTGGTTGAGCACCAAATTGGAAGGAAGCTGGCTTTGGCAAATTGTTTGAGCCGTTAGACAAGGATGAATTGCTTGAATGTTGAGGTTGTTGTGGATGGGAGTGTTGTGGTTGGGATTGGTGTTGAACTTGTTGGTGTTGAGCTTGTTGATGTTGTTGGAAAGAGGCCAATTGTCTATCTTTCAGTTCCAACTCATTCTTCAATCTGTTGATTTGGTCCTCGTAAGCTTCTTTGATCTTTCTGTGGGCCATTTCCAATTCGTAGACGGTTTGTCTGATTTGTTGCATTTCACTCGTTTGCTGGGTAAACTTCAAGTCGTATTCATTCTTGTGCAATCTAAAGTTGGAAGCCTCGTTGTTGACATTTTCGAATTCTTCCTTGATGGCTTCAAGAAGCTCATTTAACCTTTGGTAGTTCTGTGGTCTCTGTTGGTAAGACATAATGAAAGGAAAGTGATGATTTCGGTTGTTTTTTGTTTCGATATCTGATGATTCCTTCTCGTTTTTGCTCCTTGTTCTCAAATTTGTACCTGGCAAAATTCAGAAGAAAGGTGGGAGGAGATAAAAATGACAGATTTACACGCGGTAAAGACAGCCTTTTGGACGGAGGTTCGGCAATGGGCAGCGGCAGAGAAGTCAGCGAGTTGTGAGCGGCCACTTGTCGTTGTTAATGTCTGTTAACAGGAGAAAAGGGAAAATTTTTGAAAAATTCAATTAATTGTTTTTTTTCCTCGAAGCGTTCGGTTTTTGTAATTGATTTTCTGCCAAGAGACTAGACAACTGTAGGACTTTACAGAAGCGTGAACGAGAAAAAGGAACGACAAAGGTGTCAACTGTAAAACGTTTTCGTGGTTTCGCGGGCTCGGGTATCACAATGAAAAGGAAAGGAAGTCATGTGAGAGTCGGAAGTGACTGAATCGGGGAATTACCAGATTGGGGATATTTTCATTGTTTTTATTTTTTCTAAAATTCATAAACATGATCTAGCGAGGGCTTCTTCTCTATTAGATCACGTTTGGAATTGATCTCTTCCTGAAGCAATTATGCCACCAAAGAAGAGAAGCACTAGAGCCAGTAAAAAGGCCAAGGAGGTGGAGGAGAAAACCGAGAAGGAGGTAGTAGAGCAAGAGGAATCTGATGAGAAAGTTGAACAATGTATGTGATGACCTTTTACAAGTACGAGTAATTGTTACTAATCTGGCCCTCAGCAAAGCCGAAGAGATCTAGGGCAAAATCTAGAAAACTGATTGCAGCTGAGCAGTCATTGGAGGAGGAAGAACCTACAGTACAAGCTAAACCCGTGAAAAAAGAACCAACCGCTAAGCCAAAACCGGCTACTAAGAAGAAAGAACCTGCCCAAAAATCAGAGCCAGAACCGAAATCACAACCCCAACCACACCTTACTGAGAATATTGAGTCCAGTACTCCTCTACCTAAAAAAAGAGCCAACACTGGCCTAACTCCACAAACATCAGAGAAGAAACAGAGAATAGGTAGAAAGCCAACTCTTGAACCGTCAAGACCATCACCTACAAGGCTACTGTCTCCTGTTCGTAAGATTTCAGCAACATCAAGAATCCCATCACCAGTTAAGAGATCTTCAGTCGTCCCAAAGGTTGATGAGACCAAGAAAACTGAGAGCAGCGTGAATCAAGCCTTCCTAAATAGGAACTTGTCGAAGCTAAACCATATAATAGATGAACTCAAAGGGTCCAAATCAGAACAACTTTTAAGTGATTACAAAAACTCGGTTGAAACAAGATTGAAAACTTCAGACGATTTGATTGCTTTATTGACTGCCCAAAACCACCAATTAAGCTTGGAACTTGAGCAGCTGAGATCGGGCCAACAGGTCGTCGCATCTCCGATCAAAGCTACACCAGAAGAAGATCTTTTTGAAAATGATCTGATCCTTGATATGGTGGAGCAAATAGTGGGTCTAAGGATCCACAAGGCTGAAGATCAAGATGATGTGATATTCTTCGACTGTTCGCAATCTGGTAAAAATGGTATTTTAGATTACAGACTAACAATAGCCAAAGAAGATTCATCAGAATTGCTATATACCCCAATTGAAACCAACAACGATCAAGAAGCATTGAGAGATTTTCTCCCAGACTACTTCTTTGATAACTTGACCTTCCCACTCGACACATTGCAACAGTTTTATCATAAGATTTACAGAGGTCTAAATAAATGAAGAATGCTTGTATTATTATCAAAAATGACTTATATCTTATGAGACTTAGGCTCTCTATTGTAATTCTAGTTTACCGTCTTTTGAGATGACAATGCTCTTTAGCAGCTCCTTCTTTTGATCTTTTGTCAAGTTCTTCAAGATTTTGTACAGACCTTTACCTTTATGTTCTTTCAAATCAACTTTTGAGACCTTTGATTTCTTGGTAGACTTTGATTTCTTTTCTTCAGCTTTCTTTTCTTCTTTCTTTGGCTCAGGTTTTGGATCTTCTTTCTCAGGTTCAGTCTTAGGCTGTTGCTTCTGTTGTGGCTGCTGCTGTTTCTTCTTCCCTCTATACAGCGCTTTTTGGTATTTTTCATCCTCAGTTATACACTGAGTGTGTCCTCTGTATTCACTACCATTGAAAGTAGTGGAACAATCGATACAGGTGAAATAGGCTCCATAACATCGTTGGGTATGTTGATCAGCTTTCTTTTTCAGCATAGATTCATTACAAACTTCACAACTAAAGGTGACCATTTTGACGTTTTGTTATAGTACAAGTAACTAGCTAATGGTAGTGGCTTCTCTTTATCGTGAAATTTTTTTGTCACATAAAATTTTTATCTCGATCGGTCGTGGCCGAAGTCACTAAAAGGTTTCAATCATTACAGTAATTAGTCCACAACTAGATCCAGGAACATAAAGTCTTGATCAATATACTATACAGTAACTCTTTTTAGATGCCAAAATTTAAGCGTACTTATTGTTCTAAGGTGACGTAGTTAGCTGGGAACAGACCTCTTTCACCAGATGCTAACTCACCTAACCACCAATCTTCATCGATGAATTCAACATTGACGATTCTGTCGCCTTCGTTGAAAGTCAATTCATTGTCTTCGGAGGCTTCGTAATCGTATTCAGCAATAGCAGATGCACCAGCTTCTACTTCAGCTTCTTCTTCAACAGCTTCTTCAGCTTCTTCTTCATATTCAGGTTCTGGTCTTGATGGAGGAGGAGGAACTTGTGATCTAGATGGTAAGGATGGGACTGGTTCTTCTTCCTCTTCCTCTTCTTGCTCTGGTTCCGGTTCTGGTTCAGAGAATTGTTCTTCTTCTTCATTTCCTGCAGCTTCTTCCTCAACTTCTTCTGGTGTGGCTAAGAAGGCATTTTCAGCACCTGGTGAGTGAAGGTTTGATAGTTTTTGAGCTGGGTTTTCGTCAAAGTCATGGGCGTTCTTCACAGGAGCCTTTGATGGGTAAGCGTTACGTAGTCCTGGAGAAGGTGGGATTCTATCGGCTTTTTCTTGAGCTTCAGCATCATTTGTTAATTTGTCAAACTTGCTCTTCAAGTCAGCAACGTCTTCTTGTTCTTCTTCTTCAACATCCCCCTCATCTTCCTTAGATTCAGGTTGTGGAGAAGGAGATGAACCTGAGGCTCTTTGTTTCTTTTCGGCCCATAGTTGAGCTGGAGTCTTACCATTTTCAGCACCGAAACTCTTAGAGATACCACCAACTAATTTTTCTGATTTGCTACCAAAAGATGAAACTGGAGCAGGGGCTTTGGCGGAGAAGGAAGCTGGTTTGGCCTTTAGGTAGTCTTCGATCTCTTGTTCTTTTTTTAATTTGTCTCTTTGTTTCAATTGTTCAATTTCTAATCTTGGGTCAGGTCTTGATTTTTCCTCCTTGATCACGTCTTGTAAGTTGACACGACCAATTGGTTTCCAGGATGAGGTGTTTGGTTTCAAAGGGTTCTTCTGAAAGTCTCTCTCCTCAACCTCTGGTTCGTTCCATTCGTCTTCGTCTTCACTTTGTTTGGAAGCAGCAGGCTTGATGATTTTTGGTTCGGACTTGACAACTGGCACAGGTTTTGGAGCAGGTGCAGGTGTTGGTTTTGAAACAGATGGCTTTGGAGCTACTGGTTTTGGAGCGATTGGTCTTGAAACTGGGGAAGGCTTAGCACTCGACACAGATGGAGAAGCGTTTGATCTGGATGCTTGAATAGAGTAACGAGCACCAGCAGCTGCGCTCAGTCTGGATAGCAATTCATCCTTGTCTAGATCATCGGAGTCTCTAGCGGTGATTTGAACGTGGTAACCTTTCAACAACTTTGATACCTCAGCAAAGTTTTGGGCAAAGGATGATCTTGGCTTCAATGGGGCGGAATCTGGACACCAGCCGACTAGCAAGTTCTTCTGGACATCAGATCCTGGTGGATTGACCCTGGCCAAACCGAATTGGATTTGAGATTCGTTAAAACTTAGTAGGAACTCTTCGAAATCAGTACCGGTTTCGGCAACTTTGTAAGCCTTTGATGAGTCAGGACCATAGATGACCCAGGTGGCAGAGCCTTCACCACGGACGATTTGTTCGTAGGCCTTCTGAATGTCTTTGCCGTGTGTGGATAAGTTGATTTGTTCCATTTTGTAGGGGGAATTGAGCAAGTTGTCTACTGTGGTAACCTCGCCCCTAAGGTGAATTTCACGGGTCGTTTTCGACTTTTCGAAACATCAACGCTTTTCCGCGAAAAGTCCGTATCCGGGCTCACAACGCATCTGTCAAATTTAGCCTCGCACCCTGGAGGGCCCCTGGCGGATTTAAAAGTGTTTTCAATCTAGTGGACAATTGTTGACATATTCGTTTATTGAAAATACTTCAATTTAAGGTTTCAGCGAGCAAATGTATTTGACTTCCTTGTTTGAGTCTTGTCATTTCTTCACTGTTCATGAAGCAATCAATTTGCCGCCGAAGACCCAGATCCGAGATACTAAACCCTACATCGGAAGGATCTATTGTTCAACTGCTCTCGTGCATAGTAGATTGACTTCTAGCGTCCACTTTAGTGAATCCTCCAGCCACTGACTTGAGAACATTACCCAAAGGTTACCCGCCACTGGAACTTTTTAGAACACCATCAACAGCACCACCGCCACCACCACCACCACCAACACCCAAGAGAAGTTGACCTGCAATTTCAGTGCGCAACCTTCAGCGCGAACTCGCACAAAGTTTGCGTCGTAGAAAACTGAGTTTATGCTACGGATATTGAGCCGTAACTTGCAGAAAAGCTCTTATCTAGGTTTTCAAAGTGGCTGCATACATCAACTCTATCAATGGATCTATCCCTGTCATCTGTCATGACTCTAACAATCACCGGCGCTTTCATTGATTTTGAACTATAGAGTACCCGAGTGGGCGATTCGCTTAATCCAAGTTTCTTTCTAACGAATCTGTTTACGAACACATCTAAGTCCCCACATCAGAGAGGAGTTCGAAGTCTAGACCATAGTCGTAACTTGTAATAGTTGCTTCTAGTCTTCTGACTTGGCGATTGGTTACTAACGTCCCATGAAGCTGGAATTGGAGTACAAGACCATCCCCAGTTCGTGAATCTTCTTACCCATTTGTTGGGCTTGGAACATGTGTACACCGAAAGAATTAAAGAAATTTGAACTAGATGCCAATATTCTTTACACAAAAACGGACTTTGGCTGAAGAGTCCGCCTAATAAAGTCCGCAGCGGGTGAGGCGTGAATAATGCGACAGTGCGTCTCCGCTTCCGGTATACCACTGGATTACAGTCTCGTAGCTCATTTAGTTATTTTGGCCAGCGATTTCAAGGTCGCTAGCGATGTTATTAATGGCCGCTTTCAAGTAACTACTAATGAATTGGTGCGTTTCCCCAACACCGACGCAGAACGCGGTTTTTTCTTGATAGGGACGTTCGGCGGAAAAGGTAAATTTTCTTTACTAATTGTGCGCATGTCGCTGCACCTCTCGGAGGTAATGTATCATGCGGAGGTCAACTGCGAGATCCAGCACAACCGCAGATCACCTCCTACCAGCACCAGCTGTGGACTTTATGGTTTAGGAAAGTGGCATGCACAGTTGAACTCAAAAGGGGACCGTGTTTTTGCTTTGGAGGCCCATAGAAATGGTCCGGCTTGCCTTCCCAAAAAGGTTTCTTATAAAACCAAATTAGTTCCCTCTGTCTTTTCCCTCTTTGCTTACTTTCCGTCAAAACCATCCTTCAAAAGAATACACCATGGTCCAACTAAACAAAAAGCTGATAACAGCCGCTGCTTTCGCTGCTATTGGTACTGTTGCCAACGCCCAATCCTACCTGACCCCAGTTTCATACGACTCCACATTGGAGATATGGTATTACTTCAGAACTGGTACCGCCATTGCCAGTGCCAACTCACAAGGTATCTTAGTCGAAGGTGACTTTGCATCAGCTGACGACGCCTGCGATGCGTTTGCTTCTGCTCAAATCGTCTACTCTGCTGATGACGGTGCAAACATCCTTCTGACAGCCAATTGCTTTGATGTTTTCCATTTGGTTGATACCGATGGTAACGAGGTCGCTTGGGATTCATGTGTAGAATTCCCATTCTACGAACCACTATGTCTAGGTGGTGAATTCATCTCATCTGAATCGTCTCAATCTACTGGCATTCAATCGGTCAGTACTCAGTCAATCACTGGTACCGCTGATGCCACCTCTGCCATTCAATCAGAATCATTCTACACCAGCGCTTATGTCTCCACCTCAGATGGTGAGGTCGCTACATACACCACCTTGATCCCAATCAGCGATGAACCAACCACTTATGTCACCAGTGTTGTTGAAACCACCATCAACGGTCAAGTCACTTCATACACCACTGTTTGTCCACTGACTGAAGCCCCACAACCAACCACTTATGTCACCAGTGTTGTTGAAACTACTATCAACGGCCAAGTCACTTCATACACTACCGTTTGTCCTTTGACTGAAACTACCCCACAACCAACGATCACCGCCAAACCAATTGGTTACTCCACAGAAGTCTACACTATCACCAGCGGTGCTGTGATTACTACTGCTACTTCATTGGTTCCAATTCATGGTTACTGTGATACCCCAGCCGCTGCCATCACTGTCACTGATACTTTGTACTACGAAAACTTAGCATCAGCCTCAGCATCAGAAACCTCATCCTCTTCAAAGGTCGCTGCTACGCCAACTTCAGCCTCAGCTTTAGCTTCTACCACCGCTGCTACCACCACCGTCCAAGTTCAGTCCACTGTCTTTGTTGGTGGTCAACCAGTCGTTTCAGGTGAGTCTCAAACCGCCACAGTCCATACCTCATCTTCAGGTAACTCCACTGTTGCTGCCGTTTCCACTTTCGAAGGTAACGCTGGTAAAGCCATGGGTTCAGTCTCAGCTATCTTCATCGCTGTTGTTGCTGCTTTGTTAGCTTAGATTTGTACTGGTTTCTGTCCCTTGTTTTGAATTGTTTGATTTTTTATTTCTCTCATCTTGTTTTGATATAGTTCGTTGTTGCAGTTTATACCTTTTTATTTGAACTTTTAATGTGTTTTGATCTACTACTCAAAATCCAACCAGTTTCATAGCTATTGTTTAATTGCTTGTTTTATAATACATTAATGGTAATCATCACAAAGCTGATGTAGTTCTCATCCTTTATCATCATTGCGAAATGTACGTAATATATAGTCTTCGCTTTATGTAAAGGATCTATATTCATGTAAGCTTCACCTGCTATATCTGAAAAAGAGAGAGACTCAAGATAGATTGTAAGATAAACTGGAAGCTGTGAAAAAGATCACGTTCCGACGCTTAATCAGCGTGTGACCCACAGCTTACTCCAAGGAATGTGAGGTGCTACAATTTGCGATAGCTCACTCGTCTCTGTGCTTGTCTACAGAAAAACAATATTCATGTCTTGAACGGCCCCTAAGGTAATGACAAACAAACGCACAAAAGTAGCCAGATTATTGGCAGTGTCTTCAAGCTCCGGAGAGCTTTTGTTACCAAAGTTACAATGAGCTCCATAGTCGTAAGATTCTTTGCTAATTCTATTTCCCGTCGTCACCTAACACACCAGGACCCGCGGTACTCGAAGGTTGTTTGCGCTACAAGTTTTCGACGAGTATGCAGATCTAGAATATCTTGCTATCAGTTGATATCTCTACGGCATACTTTTTCAGGAGCGCATACATAACGTCCTTCCCAAAATCGAGACTATCGAGAATCGGGATGCTCATCCTCGAAGAAAACGAGTTGCAGTAACCGTAGTTGTCAACTGAGTCCAGACTCGTCGATCGTCGCAGAGATACAAACGAAAACGGATTCTCTGTTGTTCACCTCATTCCACACAGAAGCATCGATCAGATCTGATGTCATCGTCGTAGCTGATCGAGCCCAATTAGGTTTTTGAAGATGGCGAGTGAAAAGCGTTGAAAAGGGTGGATCTCTGGTCAAAACACGTACTGAACCCGCATAAGAACCGCGTACCGTCTTTTTACATTCCAACACTCTCAATTTGTGGTGGGAAGGCAGTCAAAGGTTGATCGAGTTGTCTTTTCCGCAAGAGAAGTTTTGGAATCCATGAACTCCTTTGGGACGACAACTCGACAAATGAGGGTGAGAGCAAACACAAGATGATGACTCTATTGAGGTTCGATTGGACGTCCAACGTTTTTCCTTGATTGTCGATAACATACGAGAAAGAACCAGAAAATGACTTGCATTAAATCCGAGTCCTGCATATGTTGACACATCTGATGGCAGAGAAGCCAGAGATGAGCCAGCCAGCTACTGCTGCAGCTCATTAGTCAAGAAAGTTACCTGGGAAGTGCTCAGGCAGCAGGCCCAAAACATCCAATCCAGGTTCCATCTTGAAGTCTTAGCAAAAACCTTGTTTTTACGTACCACTCACTCACGAACTAAGTCTAGCCTCTCGTAGATCGAGCTGCTATCCTCTCCGTGACCCGTCGATATGAGAAGTATAAATTATGACCATGAGATCTGGAAGGAGGAACGTAACGCCTCCTATCTGGCCTTGACTAACAACACAAACGCGCTGAATTTTGGCGTGGCTTGCAGCTCCTCCAAAGGAACGAGGCCTGTTTTCGTAGGCTGGTACAGCCCAAAGAAGGTTAGAAGGTTGCCATCTTTGTCGGTGAAGCTCTGCATGCATGCAGACGCATGCACGATCCAAAGCCCACCAGCCAGAAAAACTTAATACGTCCCACCCTAACTTGTCAAGCCCGACCCCTTTCAGTGTACACGCCCCCAGAGGTAGGCAAGCACGCAAACATAGGATAAAGGTGGACCGCCAGGCCAGTGTTTTGGTGGGTTCCTTATATAGCTGCTCTTCTGGCCCCTTTTCAATTAACTTCCCATTTCCAAAGAAAGTACCATTCCAAAGTCATTTTTCAACAAACATGAAGCTATCCCTAACGCTACTGACTTTGGTCGCACAAGCTATCGCCCAAGGTACTGTTATCACAACCACCACCGAGGACTTCACTGGTACATGTACCTACACTGGCTTCACCAAGTCCCAGAGTGATGCTACTGCTGAATCATCAAGCGCCTTCCCAACAATCGTTCCATCAGGCGCTGCTAGCTCTGCTTTTTCAACCTCTGAGTTCAGCACCTTTTCGTATTCAAATTCATCCAGTGCTGGCGAAAGTACTCTGATCATCTCAACTGAGGTTGTGATCGGTTCTTCGTCTTTCACTCTTGTTGCACCATCATCTTCAGTGATTAGTACAACTGAAACTGAAGCTGGTTCAACTCCATCTTCTTCTACATCAGTGGATGCTACCACCTCATCAGAGGTTACCACCTCCTCATTATTGGGTGCTATTTCTTCGTCTGTGCCTGCTACTGTTGAGGCAGTTACCAGTACTTCTACCACATCCTCAGTATTGACTCCATCCACCTCATCCACTTCCTCAACTTCCTCAACTTCCTCAACTTCCTCAACCTCCTCAACCTCCTCAACCTCCTCAACTTCCTCAACTTCCTCAACCTCATCAACCTCATCAACCTCATCAACCTCATCAACCTCATCAACCTCATCAACCTCATCAACCTCATCAACCTCATCAACCTCATCAACCTCATCAACCTCATCAACCTCATCAACCTCAACCTCTTCAACCGCCAGTGCCTCCGCTACACTAAGCGCCGTTGAACAAGCTATCTTGGAAAGACACAACGTCTACCGTAGATTACATGGTGTCCCAGAGTTCAAGTGGAACACTGAAATGGTTGCATATGCCAACGAGTACATTGAAAGTTTATCTACCACTTCTACCAGTGCTTGTTCCGGTACTTTAGTCCACTCTGCTAGAGCTGGTAGAAACTACGGTGAAAACTTAGCCTATGGTAACATCGATGGTCAAATCGCTGTTGATTTATGGTATGAAGAAAACACATTCTATAACTACGCTGATCCAGCGTCATCCTCCGGTGCTTTCGAAGATTATGGCCATTTCACTCAAGTGGTTTGGAAAGCTTCTACTGAGTTAGGTTGTGTTGTCCATGATTGTGGTTCAGGTAGAGTCTACGTCATTTGTGAATACTCCCCACAAGGTAACATCTTCCTATCTGGAGGTGACCCATACTTCTTCTTTAAACAAAACGTCTTAGCTCCAAGCTCTTAGGATCTTCTAATCAGTTCAATTGTTCGTTAATTAGTTGTTTATTCTAGCTGTTTTTGTTTTACCTTGTTTTCCATATTTATGTTTTGCTTGCTTTTTACCCCAGCTTCCCAAGGGTGTGCGCTAAAAACACGCCCATCAAAGGTCTCAGCCCTGTATTTATAGATAATACCACCTGCCTCAATTCCTACGTCTGTTTTAACGTTAAATATTGTAGTTTATTGTTTGTTTTAGTCTCTAAACCCATTCACTTCAAGACTTGAAAGCCTCTATCATAAAGATACTAAATAAGATAAACGCCTAATTCTGCATTCTTCTGCATTTGAGTTTTGTTTGACGCGGACTTTACCCGGCCGCACCGTGCCTTTACGAATGTTGGCAGTTTCCAAATGGGGCCATTTTTTTTTTTTTTCCCTTTGAACAAATTTTCACTTTTCGCGAAAGAAAAATTCTAGTATTTTGCCACCGACGAAATTCGAACGGGAAAGATAGAAAATACAACTATCACCAACTTTGCAACAAAGGGAAATCACCACTTGTTCTCCCTCTCTTTCCCCTCCCGCTTCCATTTCGCTGCTCGGAATTCTTTACTGGCTTTCGACTGTGATCCACTAGCTGCCTTCTGCCTTCTACCTCCTGCCTTCGCTGTCTTTGAAAGCTTGTGTCGGCAGTTTTTACTTGTTTGCTTTGTGCCTTCGCGTTAGCTCGTTTAACAAAGGGGAATCCAAAGAAATTTGGATCAGTTTTGGTTGGGACGATGCAAAAGTCTGTATTAATAGATTAGTTACGTGTTATGGCTCATCCACAATCCTTTGAAAGTTCTCAGAATGTTGTCACTACTGATGATTTGATAACGAAGAGAAAACTTGATATTGATACCTCAGATAACGAACATGAATCCACTTTGAAAAAATTCAGATCAGAGCCAATCAATAACAGCATAGACTACATGTCGCTGAAGAGTTCACTATCGTTATTAAAGTCAAGAATCAACACTATAAAGAGAGACGTTGCTGAT
This sequence comes from Taiozyma odintsovae, assembly GCA_030557705.1. Taxonomy (NCBI): domain Eukaryota; kingdom Fungi; phylum Ascomycota; class Saccharomycetes; order Phaffomycetales; family Wickerhamomycetaceae; genus Taiozyma; species Taiozyma odintsovae. Next base: position 559,879 of record JANIVH010000001.1, read on the forward strand.
TTGAACAATTATAAGAAACGGATCAAGTATACTGATGATATTAAAGAACTTATCAAAATGATCAATAAAGATTCCAACTATTTGAATGAAATCAATTACAAAGGTTGCTGTGTCAAGGCTCCTTACATCAATTGGGAAGACTCCGTAGGGATTGATCTTGAGAAGTTGAATGATGACTTCAATTATGAAAGCATTAATGAAAATTATGAAATTATTAAAAGAGATAAGCTTTTCAATTGATGCTAAACCTCTATGGCTGGAACCTAAAAAAATGAAAAATCATATATAAAGAGAAAAAAAACCAAAAAAGAACCCCCCACAAAAATAACGACAGAATACAAAGCACACTCACTACTTTAGCATGCAATATTTACAGATTAGCTTTTACCTCAAGACATGCTATACTACTTTTTTTGACTTTTTTTTTGGTTTTTTTTTCAAAGGTACTTACAATTTGTGTATAAAGTAAAAAGAATAAAGATTGTAAATAACCATTGATCTCATCTCCGTAGTCACACCTATTTGTACTGGTCAATGGCCTGCTTCAAACCACCTGGGTTAGCACCAACGATTTTACCAATTGATTCACCGTTTTTGAACAAGACAAAAGTAGGCATGGCAGTGATACCATACTCTTGGGCAATATCACCAGCGTTATCAACGTCAACTTTCAAAAATTGGACATCGTCTTTGTATTCCTCACTGAACTTCTCAACCACTGGGGAGATTGCCTTACAAGGACCACACCACACAGCGTAGAAATCTGTGACGGATAACTTGTCTGATTTAATCAGGTCTCTGAACTCCGGTAAGTTTGTGGACTCGGTTACTAATGAACGTTGGGCCATTTTTAATTGTGTGGTAGGAAGCGCTCTCAATCTCAGTAGAGGTCTTAGGGAGGTTCTGACAAAGGACATTTTATTTTTATTCGCCTTTAAATTCTCTTGATTAGGAATCAGTAGTTAAAAGAGTGGAGATTGTTTTTTGTAATTTCTAACAGCCGATGACGAAACTTCGGTCTACGAAGTCTGCTACGGGACACAGCGTGATTGATCATAAGTATCATGTACATTGGCATTAGCGTAAGATTTCGTTAAATAAGTGCTATTATGGTTAGCGAGTCTTTTTCCCCGGTCTTGGGTCAAGCACTGGCTCGTATGATGGAGCAGGTCTCTTTTTACTTGCGTTCTTTGGGGGAACATATGAAGAGCCATCCCTTTCAGTGAGATTGTAACGTTTGCCAATAATTCTTCTGGAATAATTGGTGCTTGCGTGAGTCGAGGCACCTCGTTTTAGGTTTGGTGGTCTTGGTAATGATTGTGGAAATGACTGGGTTCTTGGTCGTTGTGGTCCCTGATGAAGGATTGAATCTGATGGTAGGTTATGAGTTGAAGATGGGGGTTGGCTACCACTGGTAAGTGTTTCTGAGCCCCTAGTGATGACATTGCTTGTTGAACTTGAGTTGGATGATTCTGAGCTTGCAGATGCTGGGTTAAACCTTCTTATTGAGTGGCTGTTAGACTTTGGAATTGGTTTACCGGCCCATGATAAAACAAACTTAGAAGGTCCTTGATGACGCTGATCTATAGGCTCGGCAGAGTTTGACTTTCTTTGAGTCACATTACTTAGATCGATTGGCTGTGGTTGTTCGATGTGATTTTGTTTTAACTGCTGAGTTTGTTTATGCTCATCATTCGATTCTTCTTCCTCTTCTTCTTCATCTTCTTCATCATCATCGTTATCATCACTACCTTTATCTAAGTTCCCTGAATCATCCGAGAATGCACCATCTAGTTTCTCATCCCATTCATCATCTTCAGAAACACCTTCTTCACCATCGGCTCTTCTCTTCTCATGGTCAATTCTCTTCTTGCGTCTCCATTCTCTATGAAATCGCCTACCTTCTTTGGTACCATCATTGAAAGACTTCATCAATTTCTCGCTTGGCTCAACCTGAGCCTCCTCCTCTTTGATCTTCAGCACAGGCTCAATAGCGTAAATCGTTTTTTCACCAACTTCGATGGGCCTTGTATGAGAACCACGGTCAAGTAACCGTTCTCTTAATTCTGCCTCTTTTTTTTCCTCTTCCATCTTTTTCAATAGTTCTCTTTTCACTTTCACTTCCAGTCTCTTATTATAGCGATTAATCTCCAATATCTCCAGATCTTTCTCTTTACTGATAGCAATGTAGATATCTGCTCTTCTGTAAAGATCTTTCCTCTTATTTACTGCTTCCTCCAGTTTCTGTTTGGCAAGCTCCAGCTGTTTTTCCAGTGCAATGATGGCAGAAGAATGTTTCTCCTGGGCTTTTCTAAAATAAATATCTTTGATATTGACAGGATTCCCATCTTTATCAAGGATATCAGACTTGGGGGTAAGTGCCAATATCCTCATAGGTAGCATGGCGAAATTAGAATTTAGTAACAGATTGTTCTTCTTGATCATAGTCCTTCTATCGTGCTTTTCCACTTTCGCCAGCTGGTCAACAGCTCTGAAGAAGTCATCAGCAGCCTGGGAGCTAGAAGATCCGCTCCCAAACGCCTTTAGCCTACTGATCTCCTCCTCTGTTTGTTTGAAATTTTGTTCTGCGGATTCAATGATCATAGCATAACCGGCATTGGCATCAGTATTCTTTATGTATTCCTCACGTTGATGAGCATATTCTGCTTCTGTCTTCTTTGGAAACAGCTTGATCCATGCCTCGTGGTCATCCTCAGCAGGATATTCTTCTAGTGCTAAGTTCATTGGATCTCTAGGCAGTTGTTGAGCTGTACTTACCTCTTTGAGTAGTTGTTCCGTGACGAGGTTAGCACCGGTGCGGGCTGATGTGCACTCAGAGCTTGATTCACGTTGATGAAGGGCATTGGGGCTCAATTTTTGCAACGTGTGAACATTTTCAGCAGTTATTCTTTCAGTGTTTCTCTGTTGAAGTTTGATGCCTTCTTTTTCATTCAATGACCGTAAGAGATCGCTCTCAGCGAATTCAACGTTTTCTTTCTTGACCTTAGTAGAACCAGTATCAGCTTCCAGGGTCATTGGCTCTGATCAGCTGGATCTTGCAGTTTTTCAAATGACGATTCCCTTAAAGTCGGAAGCTGTTAATATATAGCTGATTAGCTTATTTTTTTATACAGTACTAAAATCAGACCGTTGAAGGATCTGGCGCGTACCGAGAATCTACGATAAGAACCTACGATAAAGATGTTTAGCTAAACTCTTATTTCGTTATTTGATTATCAGATCTAAATGGTGCTCCGTCTCCTAGACAGATGCATCTGGTAGCAAGCTAGAGTAGTACTCGATCAATTCGTACTCAGTCTGCAAAGTTTCTTCTCTGTAAGCGACTCTGATATCTGGAACATTGGTCTTCTCGACATCATTACCCTCGACACCTTTCAAGTCGAAATCAGAACCTAGCCAATGTTTCTTGATTGTGTTTTCCCAACCGGATTGGATTACAGAGTTCTTAGCCAGTTCACACATATCAACGTTAGATAGCTTGTAGATTTGTGCAGCGACAGAGTACTCTTCAATTAATGGTTCTCTAGTGTATGAAAATTGTAACGGATCATCGGTGGATAATGAAACATTCAAACCTCTCTTGAAATAATATGGGAAAGGATTTTTATCATAAGTCAAGAACAGGGCGTTGTTGGACAGTGGTGACATTGCAACACCAATTTGGTCTAAGTAGTACAAGTATTGAACAAATGGGATCTTTCTTAAAAGGATACCATGAGAAATACCCTCTGAAGTCAAGTATGCACTGATCAAATGTTCTGGATCACCAGCTTCACCAGAATGTGGTCTTAAAACAAAGGTGTTGAAGCCTCTCTTGACTCTGTAGTTGTTCAACTGGGCCAAGTTGGCATAGATGTAGTATAAATAGTATGAATAAGGTGGGTTTTGTGAAACATCCCATAGACTTGGAACAGGGAATTTCTTGTGGAATCTTCTATCAACCTTGGATTCATCATCAACAGAATCAAACCCAATGACCCTTTGTAAAAATATGTGTAACTTTGGATATTTGGATGGTGATTTAGAAGCCTTGAACAATGGTTCGAAGAGGTTTCTTATGACATCCTTGAAACTAGTTATTTGACCTGTCTTCTTATAGATATCGTATAATCTTGGGACTTGAATTAACCATCTAACGTTGTGACTCAACAATTTGTTGTCAATAACCCAAGCGGCAAGCTTCTCCCATTCGTCAATAGAACGGCCATAAATTGAGATTCTGTATTCACACATTTGATACTTTGAGTTTTCCAAATCACTGAAGACTTCTTTGGTGATATCAGCCAAATATTTACCATTAATGTAGTTGTCTGTCTTTAAAAAGATTTCTCTTAAACGGGATTCACCAATTGGGTTATACTTCAAGTTGAACTTATCAAATCTGTGAAATGTGTCTTTATGCGCATGCATATCCAAAGTATCAATAGATAGATCATAAGCTGTCAAGTTCAAAGATTGGAACACTTCTTCCAATGTTAGCAATTTACCATCTCTGTAAATAACCTTTTCATCTGGGTTGTTCTTGATTTTGTGCTTAATAAAACGTAATAAATGTTTTTGGTTCATTGAGGCAGAGTGATGAACATGTGTATCGACTTTTCTGACATTATAGAAATCTCTATGTGGGTTTTTCTTGGAGACTGAAGTCTCTTCATATTCATTCAATAGGTAGTACAAGTTCCATCTAGCTTCTAAATATTGTAATCTTCTAAATGCGAATGATTTGGCAGGACCATTTGAGGAAATAGTGGTGATCTTGTCCAAGTCCATGTAGTACTCTTTCAAAGTTGGCACGTTTTCAACAATCTTCTTCCCCTTGGAATCAACGAATTCTAGCACGTCATCACTATTCCATTGGATAGAAACGTCATGATCATCTTGATCTTCAGTAGGAACTCCAGCATTGTTTAGGTCAAAAGTCTTTGAATCTGATTGCACGGAGTCTGGCAAGATCTGTTTGTTGTTATAGGTTGGTCTTGGAGGTGGCGGATAGATGTCCCAGTTATCCTTGTTCTTTGGGTTTTGTTCAGGGTATTGCATAGACAATGACTGGTACTTGTATCTTAGATCACGGCACTGCTTGATCTGGGAGTATAGTTCGATCAATTCTGGGGATGGTATATCGTTTGTACCATGATCATGTTCATTGATGGCACCTAATTTGTAAGCAGTTGAGGTCTTTGGCTTCGGAGGACCAGGAGCAGATGCTAGTTTAGCCTGGAGAACAGGTGATGATACTGGATTTGACTTTAAAGTAGGAGGAGGTGGAGGCACAACGAAGTTTGTAGAAGAACTTCTTGATTTCTTCTTTGGCGTATCTTGCTTTAGTGGGATCTCTTCATAAGCTCTCAACTTAGCGTCTTGGTCATAAATGTTCTTTTCTTCGTTATAGGTGAAGTTGGTGGACAGAGTCTGATTAACAGCATCGAACTCATCATCGTCGTCTAAGATTGCCGATTTGGCAGGCAAATCACCGACACTGGAATCCATAGAGCTGAAGCCGGAATTTGGAGTGGCAGAGTCGTCCTCAGTGGACAACCGTGCGAGTTGTTTGTCCAAAGTCATAGTGAGTTGAGTGGCGTTTCTATCAGTTTCTAGGTTTTGACACATGGTGAAGGTCAAAAGTTTTTCCGGTTATCATAGAAGTTAGCCTTCAGCAATAGGGTAACATTACGTAATTTTACCTTTGCGCCGCCCCTCAAATACAAGTGAATGTGCAGTGGTTAGGGCTAGTGACTTACAGCGGAGTGGATATACTAATGGACTAGTTACAGGTGAGTTCTAGATAGGTGTGACGTTTATTAACCATTGGTTCCGATGGATATTACGCTTCTCTTATCTCTTCAGCCTCATCACGGCTAAACTTTCAACATGTCTTGTCTGTGGGAAGAAATCGTAACCTTTCACAGTCAAAACTTCGTAGTGAGGGCCATTCTTCGTGTTCTTCAGAAAGAAATTAATATCTCTCGCTTGGCTGAATACATTACAGGACACATAAATGATCAGATCTGGCTTCAACTCTGATAACTGGGTCATATAACTTTCGGTGGAGCCCTTTCTAGACGGATCCAGTATCACAATTGTTTCTTCAGGGCTGATCTCACCCAGATCAGCAAAGATCTCTTCAGAAGACCCAAGTATATATCTAGAGTTCCTCACATTGTTCAACTCAGCGTTTGACTGTGCCATTTCCAAGTTGCCCTTTGAAATCTCAATGCCAATCAGAGTCTCGATGTTCTGGCTTAGTGAGATCCCAAAGAACCCAGAACCACAATATGTGTCAATTAGTGTCTTATACGTAGGTTTAATGTATTGGCTGATGTCTTTCAGAAGCAATGGTAATATACTGTGGTTGTTCTGGAAGAATTCACCAGCTGGGAATCTGAATGTAAAATCACCGACTCTTTGAGATATAATTTCTTTATGGTTGGTAGTGTAAGCAATTTCGTCACCCACTGATTTGTCTCGTAGCAAGACTGTCCCGCCTTTCTTATAGCTTCTAACAATATTCTCAAGTTCTGAACGATCTTTGGAAAGAGCCTCGCTTAGAACAGGGGTGGCAATCTCACAGGAATCAATATTGAGAATTCCTTTGCCCATAGCCTTCTCAAACCCAATCATGATATTCTTTCTGTTCCCATTGAAGTGTGGAGTAAGTTTAGTTCTATAATGATATTGATTTGGTGAGCCAATAGCTGGATCGACGTGAAGTGATTCTAAACCAAACCTTTGGTATGCCCTTCTCACAGTGTCGGTCTTGAACTTTAGTTGATCTTCGTACGATATCATTTGTAATTGACAACCTGAACACTTCATAAAGTTCTTACATTTTATTAAATGATCATTTCTTTGTGGTGATGCCTTAACGATTCTTAGTGGATGACCCTCTATGTAGTTCTTCGTATGAAACCCTAACTTAGCCTGAATGACATCACCTTTCGTCGTAAATGGTACCACAACTACACATTGTTCAGCATTATTGACTTCCGATGGAACCAGTGCCAGACCATCACCACTACTGTTGAGTTCCAAGATCTCTAGTTCCTCTACAATGCGATGGTTTTCGAAAGACCAATAATGTTGGATCAAACTCTCTGGGATTTCTTGCAACTTGAAACCGTACTTCTCTGCAAACTGTGCGATTTCATAGAGGAGCACACCAGTTCCTGAAGTTGCATCTATTGGTTTCTCTTTGCGCTTTCTGTATCTCTTTATCCTAGCCCTTGATAACTTCTGCGTAGCCTCTGCAACAGTAGATGTGGTTGATATTGGATTTATGGATGGTGTGTCAACGTGTGAGGGCGACTGAGTGACGTTGCACATTTTTGAAGTGGACGTGAGCGTTCTCGAGGAGGATTTGTAGCATACCTGCCGTATTAAAGGACGCAAACTGGGTATGTTCATGATGTGTTCGTGGCAGATGAGGTATACTTCGGTAGAGAATACAAGTTCAAAGTTTTTTTCTAGAGAGGCTTCTAATATTGACACAAAAACCTGGCAAATAGGACACTGGGAGAGGTTCTCAAAGAGAAACTACGTAATCGATAGAGTGGCAGAACTATGAAATGAGCTATACAAATAAATATATTAGAATTGTTATAGAGTTGAAGCCTCATGGGACGGAAGTTTCAACTGAACTTACAAGACTAATTGCTCTCACCTATAAGAGTGAGCCCAGGCACGGTAGTGACAATGGGGAAACCAGAAAATTGGCCACAATCTTCAAAGAAGACGGCAGCTCAACTAAACACACCCCGAGTCCAAACGTACACGGTCAAATTAGCTAGGTGTTATTAGCAAATAGTCGAATTAAAGAATAGAAGGAAATTCTCGAAGCTTTGAAAAAATTTTATAAGCCAAAACGCGAAACGATAATAATAACGCCAAAAATGTTTGGATTGTAAACAACAACAACAACCAGGGCAAATCAAACAAAGAACCACGCAATGAGCAAAAAGGAACTATCATACTTCGAGAAACAGAGAGATTCTCTGATATCCGAGATTGCCATCTCAATGGACTCCGTTCTGAACAACATCAACGCTTTGAACCGTTCCATGGAAGGCGCCATCCAGGTTGGTAAGGAGTTTGACAGTGTTTCCAGCCTATGGGCCAACTTCTACGACGGACTAGGCCAAGTGGAGCAATTGAGAGAGCAGAGTAAGCAAGATGTCACTGGGGACGAGAATCTAGACGAGGAAGTGGTAGATGCTGATCAGGAGTCAGAAAAGGAACATGCTGTACAACAAGATAGTATGAAAGATGGAGAGGAATCATCCTGAGTTGTTTTATGACATTATACAGGTATGTCCCTTGCGGTGGTATGAAGTAACTCTCTTAGGATTTTTGGGATTAATGTCCTTCTCCTGCCCCTCCAAATATAACACATCGTTACCCATGGCTTTAGACCTCTGATTTTGAACCAACTGTTGGAAATCCTTGTTATTCTTAACCAAATTGGCAGCCAACTTGTCGAAAATTGCACTAATGGAACGGTACTGGATCAAAGAGCACTCATAATACTCACACCCTAACCCGCTGGCAAACTTGAGACAGTACTCATAGTCCAAGACTTCCTCTTCCTTGGTTATATCGACTCTAGCTTCTGACCCAATACCAACCATGACCCTTTTGGCAGCTGGACAATGTGTCATAACTTCTGGAATCCATCTATCACGAACATTAGTTAGTGTTTCCGCTTGATCCACTTGGAAACAAATGATGATAATCTTAGCATCAGCGTATCCCAATGGTCTGAACCTGTCGAACAATTCTGTTCCTGGAAAATCCCAAATTTGTAACTGAACACCCAAAGTGTCAATGAAAGGTATAGTTTTTTCATATGTCTCAAAGCACTCCGAATTCTGGGGCACAGTAAATCTTTTATTTAGATAAGACAATAGCAAGCTGGATTTACCAACTTTTGGATCACCAATGATTGTGACTGTTGCCCTTTCAACAATTTTAGTCTCAGCGGTCCTCTTTGGGGTGGAGGTTGTTGTGATGGTGGATGCTCTTGATCTGAAACCCATTGAATTCAGTCGCGAAGGTGCTCTTGAAAACCCTTTGTGGGGAGATCCAGATCTGTGTCTGCTGAACGATGATGATGGGTATTTCCTTGGTGAAATGGTTGATTTGATGGATGGTGATCTTGATGGATGTCTCAAAAGCGAAGGTGAACCGGAGTAGGTTCTTAGAATGGAAGGAGATCTTGTTGATGGTTTGGTAGGTGTCATGACAACAGATGGGGGTCTTGAAGGGGATTTTGTGTTTGTGTTGGAGTAGTTGATGTTTCTGATCTTCAAACCGGGTTCTTTCTTCAACTTGTACCTTCTAACCGTTGGAGGGGTCACAAAGTCTTCGAAGGCATCATTCTCATCATTGATATCTTCCAACATCTTGTATAGTTCCATCATGGCAGTTACACGGTTTGATATATGCAAATAGACATGTTCATTAAAGATTAAAGACGTAAAAATAGATCATTAAAAAGTGACACAAAATGAGGAATAAGAGAATAAATATTTGAAGAACTGAAAGGAGCAATGCAAAAGAAGTCATAAACATAAGACTCATGGTGAGAGATCATTTGGACAAGTAGCCGTGTAGATGGCTGACATTGGCGCGTCTGGAAAGCCCGACTCGATATCGAGCTGAAGTTGTTTTCGCACAGAGTTCGATGAGTGTAGATTTCCTCTTTGCTGGTCTCTTTGTGGTTTGTGGAATAATTCCTGTACAGGGGTGAGTGGATAGTTTCTCTGACGATACAGCTTCAGATTGAACATCCCTTATTGGTTCATCTGGGAGGTTTCCAGCTTCGGTTTTTCGTACTTCTTGTCCTTGTTGTTTACGATTGTCCGTCCCTTGTAGATCTCTAGACTCATTGGACTCTTGAACTTCTTCTTTATCGTCATCCGAAGACACATCTTGTACAGCTTGCTCGGACTCACATCTAGGTTCATACTCATCGGGCCTCAGTACCTCAATGCTATCGTCAGAATCCTCACCTGTTTCTTCCCGTATCGCAGCCCCTTTGGGCAGCTCATCACCATCATCCAACGTGACCTCGTCATCATCATTAGCCTTGTGAGTAGCAGAGGATACAGAGCCTTCTCTAGTGAGAACGGCAGTAGCATCGGTGGATGCAGTATTGCTTTCGATATGGCCCGAGGAAACCTTTAAAAACTCATAATCACTCTTCGTCTCAGGGATAGTTCTTGATCTCTTTGAAACTAGCGCTGTTGTGTTCACGGGAATCTCCACCTCTGTTCTTGCTCTCTTTCGCTGAAACACCAAAATGAGGTCCTCTTGGTCTTCTTCACCTTCACTTCCCAGCACTTCTAGTTCTTGGATCTCGATAGACTGGTCTTCATCCTCATCATCACTTACTGGCTTTAAATTAGCGTCACCAATGCAAGACACACGGAGTGAGCCGTCATCATCGTACACATTGCCAGCATCCATATCATAAGCATAAAGTCTGTATAGATCCCAGCTCTTTACAAATAGCCGCTATGATGGTAACAAGTCCTGGAAGTCGCTTTTGGTCTTGGAAGCTTTAGACGTTTTGTATGTATACGCCAAAATCAAGCACGAAACGCGAAAACAGCCAAAATAGTATCTTACATCTGGCGGCAGCGCGTTTGCTGGGACTCCTACAAATTTGAAGAAACATAATTATCACTTTGGGCTGTGGTATGACGAGGACCAGGTCCGGCCAGATCATTAGAACGACCCTTAGAATATCCTTATATTGAAGTTTGAGGCTCTAAGGCGAGTAAGGCGCTATCACAATACTATTCTGACAATCCAAGAGCGGAGATATTCTCTTCGACTTTCAATCATTCGAGGGGCAAATAGAGCCAATGTCAATGACGCCGTATTGATCTAGTGAAAAGACTGAGTGTTTAGAAACCAATATCTGCCTAGATATATTAAATACTTTATTTAGACCGGATTTCTCTTCTCTCTGATACAAATATCACGTAATCAATTTTGGTGAATATCGGGAATAAAAATTATACCGCGTTAGAAACAAAACGTTTAGTATTTTCCCTAACACTCACGTTGTTTGTTTGACTAATTGATAACTGATGCTACCCGATTCGATTGTGGATGATCGTACTTACTTGGATGCCTGGATGTGAGGCTTTGCAGCAGCTGGTTGAAGAAACTATTTTTGGTACAATTGTGACTAGTTTGATATAGATTCAGCTCTTAAGCATTGTTTGGCTTCAGACACCACACATACACCCAGACACCCCCATGTCTTCTTGTCCCCTTGTTCATAATCGAGATATTGTCGCATCGGTTCTTGACAGATGATTGATGCTAATGGAAGCTGTCTTGGAGGATTGTGATTACTTTTTGTTTTTTTGATGGAACAATTTTGGGTCATGATCTACGTCATTGAAATTCTAAGGATTGACTATGGATCCGACAAAAAGATATTCTCTTCTTTACAGAAGCACTATATCACCTTCTAGTAAGGTTTTAAGATCTATGGTATATCCCGGCTCCGAATTTCATCGATAACTATCCAGCAGTACCACACAAGACTCTTAATGGTTAATCATTCCTAAATTCATGGCTCAACAATGTCTTGAATAATTCCAAACGATGACTGACAACCAATATGAACTCTTCTTTTTTTCAGTGATTATTTTTCATTCTTTGAACAAAAATCATTTCAATGCATAATAGAGCTGAGTACAAAAGGATCATCTTGTCTTAACTTAGTCCATTTATGGTTTGATTCTCTCCGGTCCCTTACAGATGATACCTGGCATCCAAAGACAATCGTTAAGCAATGATGATGAATCTGAATAACATGAGATTTGAAAGTTGGGATTCCAATGAAGGGCAAAACAAGGTACAAAAGTCACAAGTGTCTATGTTATACCGTTGAAAAAGACGTGTACGTTATACCCTTAGTGATTTTTGTCAGATGTTATGATCAGTATACATCCATTGTGGGTTATACGTTGGATTTGGAAATCTTTTTTCAATTAGAGATCTTTTAGTTATGAGGTTTTTCAATTATTGTCTAAAATTCAATCGAATAAAGGGTCATCTCAATCACAAACAAATAGCATTAATATCATTTGTGAGTACAAAATTTGAAATTCAAGAAAAGAAAGCTAATCTATATTAACACTAATAATTACGAACATAATGGATTCGTTAGACCTTTAGTCCAATTATACGTACCCAATATCACTAATACTAAAATGTAACAAACTATCAAACTGATAAACCCATATCTATAACTTAATGGAGATTTCAAGCCGTACAATTCATTAACCCATGTACTCACGGTAGACAAAGTCCCACAAAATCCATCCTCGAGACCTTGGATCATATGACAACTCAGCACCGTGTTAACAATTCTACCATCTGTAGTCTTACCTCTATTTAGCAAGTTCAGTATACCTAGGATACAAGATCCTAAAACGTTTACAGTGAATGTACCTAATGGGAATTTCTTGTTCACAGGGTTCAACTTCTTAGAAATGTAGTACCTTAACCAACAAGCAATTGGCGAGACGATACATGCAAAGATCCAGGACCTCCACTTCTTGATACTGATCATGGCAATGACAGCGATCCATAAAACCAATCCAAGAATGGAGATGATGTGCCCAATGGGTTGCAAATGAGGGATTTTGGGATCATAACTCTTAATCAAGTGTTTCCCGAAATGGAACCCACCAATTGAAAGACAAGTATGGGTTAGCATCACAGAGGCACACTCCATGATTCCATAACCACCAGTCTTATAGTGATAATAATGGTTTATTTGGATATCAGCAGATTTAACGAAAGCCTCAAGGATCAATGATGCGAATGATGAAAATGTTCCACAGAACCCAGTGGTAATTCCAATAAATAGATGCTGTTTAGCACGGTCATAGCCCTCCCAAGTAGTTTTAGATTGTATAGCGGCACCCATAATAATACAAGATGTGAAATTAGCCCATATAACACCACCGACAAATGCACCAGGATAAGTTGTTAGAACGTTAATACCTTTTCTTGCCAGGACACCAATAATGGAGAAAAACGTGAGAATCCCGAGAAGATGCAGCTCATCGAGGATCCTAGCCTTCCTGGAGGGCCTGAGAGGCACATTAGGCTCCTTAATGTCCATCTCTAGAAATTTACAATCACTTGTTGATAACTAATAAACTTTATAAAAAGAATCCATAAAGGAAAACAAATTTTAATGCCGAGACTCAACAGATGCAATGGGCTGGTTGGGGACACAGCTATATACTGGTAACAAATAAGACAAATTTAGATAGATTATTCCAATTTTCAGTGCTTGATTTTAACTGAGAACAAATGAAGTGATAGAAGCGGAATCTAACGGACCTCACTATCTCCTCTCAGCCCCAAATTATATCTTATCATCACCTCAACCAAGAATTATCCAAATTCTTTAAATTTTCAATGTTCAATGTCGTTTTATCTTACAGTTGGCACATTCTAAAACATCTGCCATCTTTCTACGGGTTTATAAGCGATAATTTTTTAATTTTTTTTTTGTATTTGTTTCTATGGAGCGATGAGCTTATAACTTAGTACTAGGAAAAAGAATACCATAATCTATAGCTATGGATGACGATTTCTTTTTAAACATTAGTACAGAGAGTGCACCAGCTGCCTCATCTAAGAACAGTGCGTCTAAAATTGTTGGTGGTAAATGGAAAGATCGTCGTAAAGCTCAGTTGAAAGCTAAAGGGTTCACAAAGAGAGATAATACTAAATCTGGTGTCAATGCTGCACCTGTTGGCTCAAGAAAGGAGAAGAATGGCGATGAAAAGAATGAGAAGAAAGAGTATGCACCAAAGAAACGTCCAGCTACTTCTGAAGAAGACGCTACTAAAGGACCTTCTAAATATGCTAGATTTGCTGAAGGGAAAGGTGTCCCAGGTAGGAACAACACTTTCGTCTCATCATTGTTTACAGGTAATGCCGAAGTTGCCAAACTTGAAGAAGAGAAAGAATATGAAGAACAGGCGCCTTCCAATGCGCCATTGGCCGATTCTACCACTTTTGATGGGTTAGGTTTAAATGAAAGTTTGTCAAGACAGTTAACAGAATATATGAAGTTAAAAGCCCCAACAAAGATTCAAAGATCTGTGATCCCAAGATTGATCTCAAGAGAAAGAGATCTATTAGCACAAGCACAAACCGGTTCTGGTAAGACTTTGGCGTTTGTATTACCAATCTTTCAAAAACTTATGGAAGTTAAAGATTTAAATCGTACAAGTGGTATTTTTGCCCTTATCTTAACACCAACAAGAGAATTAGCTACACAAATCTATACTGTCCTTGAAACACTAACGCATTGTTGTCATAGAATTGTCCCCGGTATTGTCATTGGTGGTGAGAAGAAAAAAGCTGAAAAGGCTAGATTGAGAAAAGGTGTCAATATCTTAGTGGCTACCCCAGGTAGATTGGCTGATCACATTGAAAACACAGAGAGAATGGACCTTTCCAATATAAGGTATGTCGTGCTGGATGAAGGTGATAAACTGATGGAATTGGGCTTTGAAGAGACCATTGCGAAGATTATTAAGGACATTGAAGATAGTTCAAGAGTTGCTGCCACTACGAAGTTATACCCAACTCTACCACATAGAAGAATCAACGTTCTATGTTCAGCTACTATTAAGACAAACGTTAAGAAGTTGGGTGAAATTGCATTAAATGATCCAGAAATGGTAAATGCAAATTCTGTACCAGATTCAGAAGATATTGAAATAATGGAAAATGTTGCTGCTCCTGATCAATTATTACAACAAGTGATTGTTGTTCCACCAAAATTAAGACTGGTTACATTATCAGCCACTTTGAAAGATATCACCTCAAGGGAATCAGGTTCACGTACAATGATCTTCTTAAGTTGTTCGGATTCTGTTGACTTCCATTTCAGTGTCTTTGGTAAAAACGGTAAAAAATTCAATAAAGAAGGTCAAGAAGAAAATGTGGAAGAAGATGATAAGAAGGAAACAGTGCTGACTTCCCCACTCTTGGGTGACAACGCTGTGGTGTATAAATTACATGGTTCCCTTTCTCAACCAATTCGCTCCTCCACATTATCTGCATTTTCCAAGGCTTCTGAATCCAAACACACCATAATGTTCTGTACAGATGTTGCTGCTAGAGGTCTGGATTTACCCTACATCTCCACTGTCATTGAATATGATCCACCATTCGCCACCGAGGATCATTTGCATAGAATTGGTCGTACTGCTCGTGCTGGTAAATCTGGTCGTTCCTTATTGTTTTTATTACCAACCGAATCTAAGTATGAAGCTTTGATTGAGCATTATCATCCTAACGGTATGCAACACAAATCATTCGAAGATTTCTTGAAACTTGGGTTTGGGCGTAAATGGGATATGGATGCCACTACATGGCATTTGGACGTTGAAAGATGGTTATTGGAAGATCAAGGTGCTCATGATTTGGCTGTTAGAAGTTTCACATCGCATATCAGAGCCTACGCTACACATTTGTCCAGTGAAAGAGACGTGTTCAATGTTAAAACTTTGCATTTAGGTCATTTGGCTAAATCTTTTGGTTTAAGAGAAACACCAAAGAAACTAGGTGGTCAATCTGGATCTTTGAGTGCTAAAAAGAAAAGAGAGAATCCAAAGGATGTTATGTTTAGAAATGCTAGAATGGCTGCAAAGGCCTCAAGTGATGAGTTCAATTTCATATGATGTGGATTACTTCCGCATTCAATTCATTATATATTAATAACCGTCTGTTTTTCTATATCTTCTGTAGATACCCTTGTTGGATCAATCTTTCAACGTCAGCTTTCCTCACAAAGAATTGTGAATCCTTAGTTAAATTGAATACACCATACTCTGTCTGGATCTCACCAGCGTCCTTTAATACTCTCACATCAATGAACACGTCACTTGGTGGTTCTAAAGACCCCGTAAGATCGATTTCTGGGAAGTCACTCTTGTAATTGATTAAAGCTTCAGAATAATCTTTGAAATATTCGAGCTCATTATGGTTCTTGATCTCTGGTTCTAGATTATCCCAAGCCATTTGGTCTAGCTTCTCAGCTCTGAGTCTCTCATACGCTAGCAAGCAACGCTTATTTCTTCTCATACAAAGGTGTGTCACGAACAACTGACCTTGTTCGCTTCTATCTGTGTTCACGTTGTTCGAGAGGGCATCGGCCACTCGCTCGAGCTCTTTAGTCTCCCTTACAATACCTCGCACTAGTTCATCTTGGTATAGTGGTAGTTGATCTAGGTTCTGTGCTCTCTTTGCCTCGGTTATCAGTTTATTAGCAGCGTCACCGTACATCTCTTGTGGTTTCTATGACCGTGTTTTCCTGGTAATAGTACTGTTGATAAAGTTTCGTGTTTCTATTTCAGTGCGCGACTTTTAAAAACTATCAACACTATGGAATAAAGAGGTCTAAGAGGGCATGTCGAGGGTCTACGGGAAAAAGACACGAAGAACGCTAGTGGCTGGGAACATCGGGACTCCTTCGAGCTTAAAGCCAGGGTTCGAGTTCTCCCCAGAGAAAGCGGTAGTTTCCAAGGAGAATCAGAGCACAAAACCATTCAAAGACAATGACAATGAGTTACAATACCAAGAATCACCATCAAACAGTCCCAGAAGAAGCTCACGGTTGGCAAGTCGGTCCTTCGAGAGTAGACCAGCTGTTAAAGAAGGGGAAGATGTGTTTGCACTCGAAGAGCCAAGCGTGAAGCCAGTACACAAGAAGAGAACCTTGAAAGCTAAGTCAAATCAAACGAAAGCTACCAAAGAAAAAGAAGCCATACCACAACTTAATGATATGTTTGTCGAAGCGAAGGAGAAACCAGGATGGTCACCACACTTCTCGCCATCCAATTCCCAGAGACTCTCGTTTGAGAGCGATTCATTATCCCGGAAGAAGTTGAGCTTTGAAGAGCGCCCTGATAGATCAAGTTTTGGTGATGGTTGGGATCTATTGGATCATCTAGAGGGGAAACCAACTGAACATGGAGGAAATATAACACAAAAAACTGAAATCAAAGAAAACATTAAACTCGACGGGGTAAAGAAGAGCTCCGCCAACACTAAGAACCATCAATCGAAAACAGGTAAGCTCTTGAAACCACCGGTAATCAGCACACCAGAACCTAACGAATGGGACCTCTTCGACGATATTATCGAGTCGACACCAAGGTCAAAGCAGAGACTATTGACGAAATCACATTTACGCTCACCATCTAAAAGACGTGAGAATTCAGGCGAAGAACACGAGTTGATCAAGTTTTTCAACAGTCAATCAGGAGATTCACAATCTCAAGACCCACAGGAGACTGAGAGAACTCCTGATCCTGAAATCTTGAAGGAGGTCTCACAGTCGCCTGTGAAGAGGTCAAGAAAGATGTATGGTGAGAGAAGAAGTTATTTGGTTCAGAAAGAAGGTGAACAACGAAGTGAACAATCAGGAGATCAAGATGAGCATGAGCGAAACTCAGATCAGGATGACCAAGATGACCCAGAGAATATAAGAGATTTACAAACTATCTCCCATTTACGTGCTCAAGGTGAGAATGCCCAATTCCAAGATGATCTGAACTACTTACTGGAAGGTATCGAATCCAAGAACCCATTATATGGTGTACTAGACTTGGCCCTGAGACTATTCGAGGAAGATTTCCTAACATTCATAAAAGCACGAGGTCTGTCATCACTTTATGGCTCCATTGACTACAATGATCCAGTCCAGAGATACATTTGGGCTTTCATAATTGTTCAGACTTCAGACGGTACGTCCCACAATCTATCTTTTGACGGTGAGTTACTACAATTAGTGAATTTATTGATTTCTGATACCAGACCCGTTGAATTAAAGAAAGGGTCGAAATCCACAAGGGCGTTGTTCAAGGACCTTCAATCAAAGCTCGATAAACATTATACGCCATTATACTTTGGGTTGACTTTATTGTTACAAAACCCAAAATATGTTAATCACGAGATTGCTGAGAACATCATTCAATCATTAGCGTATAATGAGCATATCAGTGATTTAGACCATAAGAACTTTCAAATGAGCTTAATTCTGCTGGAGAACTACCTATCAAGACAAGATGACATCGATGTGATATTCAAAGACATTGTACCGGTTTTGATGAGGCAGCCGTATAAGGATGATAATACAATTATACTGGCATTGAAAGTGTTGATCTTGTTATCCGTGAAGAAATTTCAGCATCTAGAATACTCAAAACTGTTACAGAAAGCCATCAACGATTCCAAAGTCACCACAAATGATGAAATTCTTCTGCTATACATGGGTCTCGTGATCAATCTAATTGAAGAAAACGATTGCTTTGCAAAGATTGTACAGAGGGGGAACCTTTCAGCGATTCATTCCCTTTATGCGAAAGCTGGTAAGAGTTCAATTGGTTATTATGCGCTGTTAGTTGGGATCATTTACAAACAGAAACAACACGCTATCGAAAAAGTCTTTGACATCAATGAACTGAAAACATTGAAACTGGAACTCCAGAAATTCGACAGCAAGGGCAATGAAAACATGAAATTACACGTCGAAGACGTCTTATCGCATTATATATTTTAGCATTATCTACTTGATATCCATTATCCGTATACGAATGGGGCATAATTCATGGAGCAATTCTGACGATTTCCCAAGGATCGTTCTCTGTCTCGCGTCTGAATACAATACGATCATGTAGACGACTTGGACGACCTTGCCAAAACTCAATTTCTAATGGGACCACTCTAATACCACCCCAAAAGTCAGGACATGGGACTTCCTCTTGGCCTTCAAACTTCTTTTCAGTTTCAGCATACACACGGTCAAATTCCTCACGTCCACTGATCACTGATGATTGTGGACTAGACCAGGCACCGATCTTCGAACCTCTTGGTCTTGTGTTGAAATAACGTTGTGAGACCTCACGTGGCACAAACTCCGTGATACCTTCGACTCTGACTTGACGTTGTAAAGAAGGCCAGAACCAGGTAAGAGCAGCGTATGGATTTGATTTGATATCTTTGGCCTTCTTGGAACTACCCCAGTTTGAATAGACGATGAAACCTTTATGATCCAATTCTTTGAACAGGACAACACGGGAGGAGACACGACCGGATGGCAAGCTGGCAGTGGAGAAGTTGACTGATTCAGGTAGTTTCTCACCTTCCTTGGTGGCTTCGTCGAACCAAGTCTTGAATTGAATGATAGGATCTTTTTCAACTTGGTCGATCTCTAGAGACCCTTTCTCATATTGGTAAGTCTTAGGGGCAACTAAGAGTCATTTTTAGTACTTAGTCGTAGAAGGTTACAGTCCAGTATACTCACACACAAGTGGCTCTTCTTTGTTAGTGGACATTGTTCTTGCTTGGGAAGAGGAAAGCAATGAGAGATGTATAGGTTTGGGCCTCATTGAAATATTCATTTTTCGTAACTCGGGCCTTAAATAACATCTCCAGACTTTCGAAAGAGTCATAATTGCGGTGTTTCCGTGAGTGTTTGAAGCTTCTTGGGTGGCGTTTTGCAGGACTATGGGCGCTGTGGCTGTCTTTAGAGTGCAGCTATTGTGTCTCTGATACCCTGTGCTTCTCCCGGTGATATCTGTGGTCCAAGATTATGATGTTTGTCGCTTATCCCCAAACAGTCGGATGATGGTTACATAAGCATTCTGATGTAGGTGACTTCGGGTGGCGTGAAGGGTAAGTCAATTTCGAGATCTAAAATAGCCAGGTGGTTGATTATTAGCTAATAAGCTATAGTCTACGCCCTATGACATTATATGCACTCCTATCTTACCCCTTCAATAAGAGAAACAGGCCATAATCCCTTATGTATATGGTGTCCAGGTTTTTGTTGTCTCTTGAAGTCTAAGCTCTAGAGAAAGGAGATTGGTGCATGAAAAATAAAGTTTGACGCGGGCACTTTGATGGGCTTTTGAGCAAAGTGTTAATTGACTTCTTAGGTTAAGTCTACATGCTACCACCACCATCTTCTCTTTTTATGGAACTTCAAGTGTCATCAACTGGGATCCGGACTTTGCGGAGCTTTCGGGTGGCACCGGCCGCGAATTAGAATTTCTTCGAGGGCCATAAAAAAGAGATCGAATTCGAAAACTCCGATGGCCGAAAACCTCCTCTTTAGCACAACAAATACACACTTGTCACTGTTGCAAAGGAAGCTGTTTCGCTGCTAACGTCGAGCTGTCAACTGTCTGAACCAGGGCCGAATATTTTGCTAGATTTCCTTCAGCTTTTTGCACCCATTTCCACCTTGTTTCTCCGTATCGGACATATACACACGGCTTGACGAAACCGTACCTCAAACTTTTCTACGTTAACTCGCCAACTTAGCTCTATATCAGTCCTCTGGAAGTCATGTACACACCATCTACCTCCGAGATTCCAACTATCGACGTTTACCAACCTGGAATACCGTATAATCAAGACTCACCTCCTGGTAACAACGACAATGTTGAAAAACAACAAAGAAAACGTATGAGAGTGCCAACCTCCTGTTCTGTTTGCAGAAAGAGAAAGATAAAATGTGACAAATCCAAACCCGTCTGCAGTGGTTGCAGTAAGAGTAATGTTCCTCATCTATGTCACTATGAAGAACCGTCCTGGGTTAACTCGGAAGATTTGACTAAACATACCAGGGGTTCTGTCTCAGCCTCATCTGTTAGCACCACTAGCACTATACCTACTCTCAACACCCCAAACACACAATTTGACCCTCAAAACTTGCCATTAGAAGCTAAGAAAATCTTTGACGAGTTGACATCTAGAGTGAAACATTTGGAAGCTTCAATCGCTGTTCATGATCTCTCCAAGGCCAACGCAAAGTCCCCTCTAAGAGATAATACCGCTTTACCACCAATCTCCAACTACGGCTTTCCACACAGGAATGCGAATCCAAACCAATATGACCAGAGAAGTGAAGTGCCATTCTATGACAATGATCCCGCTGAAACTGTCAATTTATATGATTATTTGCCATTTGTGTTAAAGAAGAACAGGATTGAGTGCTTTGGTCCATTCTCTATTGTGTCTTCGATGAGAAAAGATGCATACTTGAAAGTCCTATGGATCCTATTATGGAAAACTATTGACAATTCCATGGGGAGTCTCAATCCGACTAGAGATGATCCTGAGAATATCAACCCAAAGAGTACTTGTATCGCTGAACTGGTAAAAGATGATCCAAAAGGTGGCCAAGAACTAGGTAGGTTTTTAGAGCTGAGAAAGAAGAAGAATTTGGAGAAACAATACATTGCTAAATTGTTCGCTGATCAGGATAAAACTTTGGATGATTTGATCCTGAGCGTGTTACCTAACAAAAAGATCACGATGTTATTATGTTTCAGATTCTTCAAATATGTCTATCCATATTTCCCTTTTGTTGAAGAAAACTCCTTCTTCTCTGAAGTTGACTCACTGATTGGTCCTCTAGGATTCAATGAGAGCAAAATCCAGAAGATCAACAGGAGTTCAAGATACGACTATGCCACAATCGCTCTATTGCTAATCGTCCTAAGAATGGCATTCATAACCATCACGCCGAAGGAATTTCAAGAAAACGAAGATTTAAGATCCCTTCTACAGAATCCAATTGAACCAAGAGTCATCCATATTGCTAAGAGGTGCATTGACCAATACAAAGTGTTGAAGAAACCTTACAATTTGAAAGTTTTCCAAGCTATGTTTCTACATAAAATCTACTTCAGTTACTGTTATGAAGATGATGAGACTCCATTGAGTGCAGATTCTCAGATCGGATTGGGTTCTTTATTCTCCGTGGCTTACAGTCTAGGCTTGAACAGAAATCCTGATGCCTTCCCATCGAACCCAGCCTCAAATAAGACAAAATCAGAAGCACAAATCTGGAGAAAGATTTGGCATAGGATGTTGGAAATGGATGCTACACTAGCCACCACCTCCACTGGTAGAATCAATGTCCGTGATGAACATGATTATGACTGTCCGTTACCTATTGAAGACCCGGATGATGATCAACTCGACTCCTTTGTCAACAAAGACTACAAATTCGTGGCTATGAAAACCACATTACTGAGAGAAGTGGCTAGGATCTGCAATAACGTCAAAACACAACCACGAATCATCGAGCTTCAAAGATTAGTCAGAAAGATTGAGGGGTTCATTGCTACACATTTGGGCTCCATTGAAGACATTATTAATGACACCTCATTACCAAACTATGGGATTGTTAAGCGAGTCTCATACTTCATTGAGCTGGAGACTTTGGTCATCAGTATAGATGTCAACATTTTAAGACACTTCTGCATCTACAGAAACACAAGACACGCTTACGACTACGTCGAGAAGTGCTTGAAAAACACTGTGAAGTTATGTAACACACTGATGAACATAGCTTACAACGAAGATCTATACTTCAAGCCTGGTTTTGCTTTCTTCCTAAAACCAGTGTCTAATTTTGCCACCGTCAGAGCTTGCTTATTCTATCTGGCCTCACTAGGAAGGGTTCTACAAGTTCAGCAGTCAATTGTTGGTTGCAATGATCAACAACGTATCAAGATCTTCCGTGATTTCGGTGAGTTGTTATTCACAAGAATGGAGAACGTCCTACAATTGCTGTCCAAGATCAGTTTCAATTATTACAACTTCTCCAGAGTGTTCATGGCCATGAAGCTATTCTATCTAATCTTGCGATCACCAAAATTCAACTTTGTGCAGGTTACAGATGAGTTATTGGCTGAGTTGGAAAATCCACAGGCTAAGATGCAATTTCACTATCTACACGACGTGAAGAGACAAGAGATCCCAAAGTCTGATCTGATGCTAGACTACTTAGATGCGGAAGTTATCCACTTGATGTCCAGAACTCAAACTAACGTGTTGAATGTACTACAACCATACTTCAGAAACTACAGTAGAGCAAGAAGACCAGCTCCCAAACCAGCTGCTCCATCACAACCATCTGCTCCATCTCCTTTCGTCATGCCTTTGGACACCCCAACACCATCCAATGGTTCAAGCTACTATGATCCTATTAGTGGAAAGACCGTTGTCAGCTCCTCCACCATAGAGGACACGACTCCAGCCACTACTAATGACCTTGAACCACAGACTTCAAAAGACATTAATGTCGATGACATATTTGGAACACTACAGAACTTCCCATCCTTTTTCAACAGTCCATACAACGGCTCAGACAAAAGTGATGGTGCTTCTGTTACTAGTGAAGAGTACGCTAGTTTCTTCGGTATCTTTGAGGATTACAATGGGTTTTACGGAGGTGAGAAGATATGATATGCAGGTGGTTGAATTCGTTATGTATGTACTATAATTTGATTTTTTTTTTTTTATGTTTTTAGACAAATCGACGTAGCCACTACATTCTGTACATCATAAACACTCGTGGGTATAATTATCACTGAAAAATCAACTAAACCAACTTCCAGTCATCATAGCACTATAGTCATTATTAGCACCATTCTCAACCTGTTCATTCGTGCTACTAGTAAAGAACTCCGGGATATCAGGGAACGCATTGTTACCAACACCATTAGCAGGACCACTCATGAAACCTGGTTGTCCCATTCCAAACAAGTCTCCAAAAGACTTATCAGCATCGAAATTAACGAAGCTCTCAGTGGCCTGGATAATTTCTGGGAATTGCTCTTGCACATCTACCTCAAGGGCATTGATAGGATTGGTGTTTGTATTGGCAGTGAATGATAGACTGAATTGGCCAATACCGTTCTCCGGGGTTGGAGCACCGATATTGTAGCTATCGCTGGAGTAAACTGGAGTTCCAAACTCCTGTGCTTGTTCAGTGAATGGGGAGGAGACGGAGCCAAACTGGGACGCATTTTGTGGTGCTGGGGTATCGGAACCGTCAAAAGTGGCGGATCTGGATAATGGTACTGATCTCTCTTCAGTTTGCGGCATTGATATCAATACTGAGGAACCACCTGGTGTCTTTTCTTTGTTGATTTCGGTCTTGACGATGTTCTTCACCGTATTGATAGGCTTTCTCAGTAGTGTAATGAAAAACCCAACAGCCTTACTCATTCTCCAACTATACTGGTACTTCTCCCCCAATAAATCAGACAAAGTATGAAATTTATCCATGTGATCTAATAAAATCGTGGACAATAACTCACCAGAATTGACATCGACATTGAAGATTGAAGTATATTCACCTCTAGAGTCTCTGATCTCAGAACTTGATATTTCGTTGTCATTACTGTTTTGAAACCCATTCTCAATGTTTATAACACCGGCAAATGGCTTCATTGGGGTGCTCTTAACATCCTTGACGAAGTTTGGCTTCATGTACGGACCACATCTAGATCTTAGGATCAGTGAGACCATGAACTGGATAGAGCGATGACCAACTAACAGCAGCAACGGTGTCAACACCAGGTCAACACCTGGACCAAAGTATTCTAACCCACAATCAAAGAACAATGTACAGTTTCTGTAGCCTTGTAATGCACAATCAAGAGCCTTTTGAGCGTATGTTCTAGCCAGTAGTGCAGATTGAGGATCCTGTGAGCTCTTTGGTTCGAAATGCACGTACATAATGTAATTCAATAGATAGATCAGCATATTCACCAAGACGTGTAGTCTGAACTCCAATCCTCTGGTAGCTGATGATGCTAGTGTTTCCGCCTTGGATCTATTCACAAGAATCTTACCTAATTGTGGTAGAGCATACTGATCTTTAGTGACACCGAAGCCATCAATGCTTCTCTGTAAGTCCTTGATTAATTGGTCAATGTCATGTTTCTTTGCAGGTTGGTTAACATTCAGCAAAATTTTCATAGTTTTCGAGAGCAGTTTATCAATGTTGAATCTCATGTGGATGTTCTTGATCACTGTTAGCTCTCTGTGATCGTCTTTGAAGACTTGAAGGTCTAAACTATCACCGACCTGGGCTGGCAATTTGGTGTCTGAGAACTCTCCGAAGTTTTGCAAGCATCTAGGACAGCCTAAGTTCATACTCTGCTCAATATCCAATGAGACCAACTCATACCAGATCTTCCTCCATAAGTGGCGTTGTTTCTCATTGGAGAAATTCTCAAAGTTTTGAGGGTCACGGTGAAGACCAATACTGATGGCCATTTGAATGATCATACCTAGAAAAATCTGTGATTCGCCACCATCGGCACCATCACCGTCTTCCGGAGAGTAAATGAAGTATAGTCTCATGTATAGAGCACACTGCACAATGATCAAACTAGATCTTCTCATTAGTTTCAAGTTAGAGAAACAGTGCTTGACACAGTCAACAAGTTCAATACGGACTTCATTTTCTTGCTTCTGTAAGATCTTTAGTGCCTCAAGGTCTTCTTGGTAGTTCTTTGTTGTGGTTGGCTTTTTCAACGATTTGTTCAAGTTGTTCATCGGCAGAGTACACCACGTCAATCTTAGGATAATACAGACTGTGCCGATTAATGCAAAGTCAACACCTGATCTTATCTTTATCTTCACTTCTTGTTCTTTATCATCTCTATCACCAAATATCGTCTTGACCTCGTCTTTGAATGACTCCTCATCAACGAAAGGCATATAGACATAGAGCACCTCGAAGAATCTGTCTAGTAGCATCCAAAGAATCTTCTTCTTGGGTAGAAACTTTTGCATCATTCCCACCGGGTTCTTCTTGAAGTCTTCAGGTTTAGCATTAATCCCATTGGCACTTTCATTGGAATTGGATCTCGATGTTTTCTTTCTTTTGTTGTTTTCTGTATCTGAAGCGGCGCCTGGTCTGAGTTTGTTCAAAAATGAGTTATCACCGATCATCAAGGGACACACTTTCTCATCATCAGCAGGGGGCTGCTGAGGATCCTGTTCTTCTTGTTCTGTTGCTCCTTCTCTTGACCTTTTCTTAGGATTTACTTCAGGTGTGTCTAAAGTAAGGTGTGAGACAGGACATTTACCAACAGCTTGTGATCTACCACTTACTGGACATGTTGGCGCGTCGATATCAGCGGACTCTCTTCTCAATGAGGATGGCTGCGGAGATGGTTGGTGTACCACTGGGCACTTACCAGACGAATGGATCACTGGACATTTACCTTGCGATAAGTCTTTCCCACTAACGGGGCATTTAGCGATAGTTGGGATCTCATTTGGGGAAGGAGCTGGAGATCCATAAGCGTCAGATGGCTTCACCTGGATACCAACGAGGTTCTTTGGTAATGGAGTTGGCGGTTGTGTGGGCTGTGGAGCAACAGTAGCTACTTTCTTCTTGAACTTCAGCTCTTCAGCCTGCTTTCTCAGCTTGAATATATGGGCCCACAACACACGTAAATAGGGATCGCCTTTCATTATGGCCAACCAAGAGGTAGCACCCAAATGGACCGTGGTAGTGGTCTTGATGTGGAGCATGTCGAACTTTTTGCCTAAGTTCAACGCTTCATTTGGGTCTTCTGGGTCGTCTCTTTGTTCGTTGAAGTCATCATCGTTAATTGAGGTGTTAGGCGAGCTGACAGAGCCGTCTTTAAGTAGTTTGTTCTCTAGCATCTTGATCTTCTCTTTTAGTTTCTCTACCAATTCGGACTGGTCGCCACCTTCAACAGGGGTCGTACCTGGGTTGATCTCATTGTTGGACAGTGGTTGTGCCCATGGCGGATCGATGTAGTGACACAAGTGAGCAACACCGGTCTTTTCACAGCCAGTACAGACGGGTCTTCTCTTGTCACATTTGACCTTTCTTCTTCTGCAAATGGTACAACTAATGGGGACTCGGTTTCTTCGCTTCGCGTTGGCCGCCTCGTCCTCTTTAGGTGTCGGTTGCTTCTTCTTTGGAGGCATCGTGGTCGGTACTGACGCTTTAACAGTAGCTCAATGGGAGGTTGAGAAATACGGCTAAAGTGAGGAACAAAGGTGGGTACTTGGACTAGATCTGAATGAGTGTGTACAGTTTGATGGGTCTTAGGGTATGCAGACCTGTGATTCCGGTGGTTTTACGGCGTTTAGAAGGATGAGGACTGTCCTTTCGATGGTTTACACGGTGTTGATGAAGATTACAAAGAGAATTTTTCCTGGGACCAAATAATAAGAGATGAGACGTAGGACGCTTCTCCAGACAAAGGCCAGTGTGTGTCTCTGCTTTTGGGTGTTGACTGCCAAGTCGCAGCTGCTACAATGTCACGAGCCCCGAGCCTCTGCGGGCTACACTTCCTATTGTGTGGGCTTCGAAGGGTCCTGCGCGTTTTTGGGTGTGCCTTTTTAGTGTGCAGCTTATCACCAACACCGAAATCTCCAGAAACTCAAACAGTACAGTAAACGAGGATCTACGCCGATAGGACATATCGTGGTGTCATAACGTCGTAACAGTGTTATAGAAGGTACAAAAGTGTGCTCAGAAGAGGCGAGGGTAGCTGTTGCCTCCCGTGCTGGCAAGGCCGAACATGTGATCAAAGTCCATAATGTCAACACCACTGTTGATCAGGTCGTTCAGATAGTTCATATCAATGACTGTACCAGGGTTGTTGTTAGTTGGAGCAGAATTTGGGGCTGTTGCTGGTTGACCTTCCAACGGTGGTTGAGCTTGCTGATTCTGTGGTGGTTGAGCCTGAGCATTGGTGTTAATGTTGGTGTTGACGTTGTTCTGAAGTGGCGCAAAAGGTGGTGGGGCTTGTTGATGGGTAGCAACGTGTGGGAATTGTATACCGTGGTTCGAATGGTTGTGTACATGTACCTGCATCCTTAGTGTTTCATCCGGAACTTCAGCCACTAACTGGTCAAACCACTTCTTATCGTACTCGTTGACCATCTTTAAACTCCATGGAGGAGACACTTCACCGGTCTTTGAGATTTTGGCCTTCTCTTCAACCCTATCAAACTTTTTAAACTCTTGCAAGATGTCTCTGAAATCGTCATCTGTGTACACTTCAAATATCTTATCAAACCTTCTGGACTTGTTCAATACTTTGAAAAATTCAACATCGGTTTCAGCATTGATACTGGATTTACCATGGCCTTTTGGAACTTGTAACAGGTTGGACATGATGTAAGCATGCACTTTACTCACCATCCATGGATGATAGTAAGTATCTGAGATCTTGACCATCTTTGTAGTGATGAATGTAACACATTGTTTAGCTAATTCGGCAATCTCATCCACCAGGTTAACAGTTTCTTCGGAAAGCGTACCCTTGAATGCCTTCATAGACTTGACTCTTGATAGTGTGGAGAACATCAGTTGGACTATTCTGTGTAATGATAGTTCAATCTTGGGGAACGTAATTACAGCGCAGCCAAAATGTTTCTGTAAATCGTACTCTTTGCTCTGAGTATCCAAGAACAATACTGATTCATACAGTGTTGATGATATATTTAAGATCTTCTTGAAGTAGAACACTGATTCTTCCCTATTGTTTTTTTCGTTGTAGTATAGGAAGAAGTGATAATACACCATGTATATCAAGGAATAACAGTCAGACCAATAAACCAGATGTTTCAGTTTCTTTGCTCTTTCAATCAGTGTGCCATAAGGCATCTCCATGATATCATCTAGAGTAGGTAGACTCTCGGTATATTCAACCAACGGTGTCAATAACTCCTGGACACGTGAGATTTTTGGCTTTTCTCTGACATTTAAGATCAACATCAATAAGGAGTAACAAATATCATACAGTTTTGCTCTATCATAGAACCACTCATTGATAGCCAAGTCAAAGTCATCAGAACTTTCCTCCAACACAGGGAACTTGGTATCATAGAATTTGGAATCAATCACAGGCGGACAGCCGATTAACATCAACTGATGAGAGTCAAGGTACACTATCTTATACCAGAGTCTTCTCAGCAAATTTGCGTTCTTATTTGAGGTGATGACGTTTGGATTTGATGAGGGTTCTCTGTTCAGCCCACATTGAATGGCATAATTTAGTAGTTTACCAATACTACCTGAATCTGCAAACCTAACACAGTCACCTTCTTCTGGAGAGAAGAATTCGTAATAGACCTTCAATGATAAGAACTGGAACACGTCCAAAGATGGTTCTTTAAAGAGATGAACTTGTCTATGACATCTATTGATCAATAGAAGAACTGATTTCTCTGGTACAGGGTTGTCAATGATGTACTGATCACTTGGAGTTTCCACTCTGAATGGTTTCTTGCCGAAATTGTAAGTGATAAGTGAGGCAATTCTAATTACAAGTAGCAATGTTCCTAAGATGGCCAAGTCAACTTTCTTATAAAGCCTCAAATTGATTTCATTTTCAGCTCTTGTACCAATCAGTTCTACTAACCGTGTTGTAAATTCCATCTTATCAATCACAGGTAACACCAAGAAGAACTCAGATTCAAAGAACTTATCTACCAAGGTCCAAACTAACTTGACATCTTTCAGTACCTCTTTCACCATCTTTAGAAACCCACCTTTTGGTTCGCCCATAGGACACTGCAGATCTTCAACAAAAGTGGCATTCATGTCTTCAAGTTCATACTTTTCTAAGAATCCCTGGTTTTGGCCAACACTGTTTGGATTTGTAATTATATGTTTTTGTTTTCTAGATACGAGGATGGAGTTCAAATAAGCATCCTTCCCCAGTAGTGATACCCAGGACAGGGCACCCTGAGTCGTCTTTATAGGACTAGGAAAATTATATTTGTAGAAATCCATGCACTCATCATTATGTCTATTCTTTGGTGTTACGACGCTGGAGTTGTATGGTGTGAAATGGTTACCTGGGAATTTCTGTAGTTTATCCTTCTTTTGAATTATATTCTCCAACTGTTTTATTCTTTCATTCATCACGATCAGTTCTTGTTCCTTGGTGGTTCTATTTTTGAAATGACTGTCATTGGAGGTGTTTGAAACGCCGTGCCCATTAGATATTGACAACCCAGAGGGTGAAACGTCGGTTGAAAAGGGAGAACCATTGTTATAACCATGGCTAGACTCTGAACTGTTGAGCCCACTAGGTGGGTTCCTGTTATTGACCATTTTGTTACCGTCCACAACTTTAACGTTCCATTGTGGCTCTTCATAGTGGCACGCTTGGGGGTTGTCCCTCTTCAAGCAGGTACCACAAACAGGTTTGACATGATCACATTTTGTCTTCTTCTGACGACAAATCAAACAGGACTTGGCCGTTCTAATTCTCTTCGTAGAGGGCTGTTCATCTGGCATCTGTATTGGCGGCTCCGTGGTCTCTGATGGCAATTAAATGGCGATATAAGGTAGGAAAATGTTGTTCAACATCACAGAGCAATATGATATCACTTATATTTTTTAGGTAACCTTAACTAAACTTGTCTTATTAATAAATATTTTGCTTTGAATTATTACAAGGTACATGAGAGGAAGGAAAATGATTTTTGGCCGTAGTTCGAACCACGTCGGTGTAACAAATTTATAAAAACTACACACTCTTTCTCGAGCACTTCTTGAAGTCGACTCCATCCCTCATATTGGTTAATATGAGACTCACTTAGATCTTTATTCAAAATTTGGGATTTCTAGCACACTGCTACTTCAGTTCATGTTCCTATCCAGTTGATTTACACTCTTAATAATAAAGACCGAAGTTAAAAAAAAAAATATATACATGAAAACATATCAAAATAGACAATAGCTCGATCCATATACTCATTTTAAAGCCAAGCGCCACTAAAAGCTGCAATGGACTCGAAGCCAGTGTTCTTTAAGAACCAGGTAGGTCCCCCTAAAAAGCGGAAAAGGATCATCTCAAGCTGTTCCAACTGCAGGAAGAAGAAAAGTCGTTGTGATAAGAGCAGACCGGTTTGTCAAGCTTGTGTGAAGGCAGAGATCCATGGTACATGTGTATACCCTGAACCTGACTGGGAGAAGGCGCAGATGGTTGACACTGGGAACTACGCAGCTGCAGCTGCCACTCCTATGGCCCACATCCAAATCCAGAAAGACCCTTCTTTAAAAGCTCAGACCCCCATTATCAGGACACAATCACCTCAACGTCAACATCGTACCCTACCTCAACCTCAATCTCAACCTCAACTACAGTACCATCAACATCAACTACCACCTCCACCAAACCAGTATCAACAATACAGTCAGTATAACCAACATTCCATCTCCGCTGTGCGTCCTGCTAAGGGCACATTTCCTCAGATCTATCAACTATCGCAGTTACCAACTCCACAACCACAACATCCACCACAATCTAACCACGATTTGAACGAAGAGCTGTATAAATTGAGACAGAAAGTTGAATATCTGGAGTCCAATATGAAACAAGGCGGTGATCCATATAGCTCCCGACAAAGTTCTGTTAGATCTTTCGAATCAGATGCCTATATGAGTTTCTTTGATTATGATGAGCCAGTTCAAATCCGTGCTGGTCGTCTGATTGCTTCTGCACCTTTATCATTGAGCTCCATCTACAAGAGTGACCCGTTTATGAAGGTGTTGCTTTATAAGATTAGAAAAGAGAAGAAGACACTAGCTTATTCTTGGAAACATAAGAAGTTGAAATCCTCAGAACTGGTGAAGGAAATTATCATTGAAGATAAAAATTCAAAGATCAAGACTGTTGATGAGAAGTTCAAAGCTACGCTGATTGAGAATGAAAATTTAGATGACATCAACTCCGGAGGTGATAAGAAAGATCAAACGGAGAGTCAATTCTTAAACATGCAAAAATTAAACTATGAAAGTGAAACTATTATGAAAATTGAAGAAGTTCTGCCTGAAGAGAAGATCATTTGGGTTCTAGTTGATAGATTCTTCAATGGTATCCTTGCCGCTGCTATGCCGTTCTTGTCAGAAGCTGTGTTAAGAGAAAAGTTTGAGGAGATCATAGGCCCAAGAGCTGATCGTAAAGAGAAGGTTAAAGAAATTACCATTTCAAGAAGATTTGATTTTGCATATATGGGTATCCTACTAATTATTTTAAGATTGACCTACATTAGTGTGGTAAAGACTTCTAGTAATACACTACAAGAAAAGTACATCTTAGAGACCCCAATCGGTTTCAATGTTATTAATGTCGCACAGATGTGCTTAAATCAGTTCAAGTTGTTAAGACGTGGTGCCCTACCGATCATTCAATGTTGTATGATGATGAGATACTATCACAAGTATGCTCCAGAGGATGGGGATGGTAGTGATGGAGGTGATAGTGAAGTGTTCTTAGGTATGTTATTACAAATGGGTAACTCCATTGGTTTGAACAGAGATATGACCAACAGTGTGAGTCTAAGGTCTAAAGACAGAGTGGCTAATTTATGGAGAATGCTATGGCATGAGATTGTGACACTTGATCTAAGGCAAAGTTTGTGTCTTGGTAATCCTATCCTTATTGATGAAAGATTCTGTGACACTAAGTTACCTATCATTGAAACCACAGGTGATAGTACACTAAACAATTTTGATATCCATCAATCGATTGTGCGAAAGTTTGAGATAAACAACGAAATTAACATTCATTTGAGAAGTATATTAACGGATATTTTAACCATCAATCAAAGAGTTAAAATTGATGATCTATTGCTTAAGTTATCCAAACTGGAGACATTTATATACATGAACTTCAAGACTTTACCAGATATCTTGAACTTAAAGAATTACACTATCCAAGACACTATCAATAAACTTTTCAAGTTTGTCAATTATATTGAGTTAAAGTCTTCGTTATACGTCATCTACTACCATATGTTTTTAAAGGATAAAAGAAATACTTATCAGTTATTAATGAAAATGTTGGAAATTGCTATGGAATTGAACCCGTTGTCTTACTTCATGTTGACAACAAACAATGAAAAGACAAATTATTTTGAAACTATTTTTGGTCCAGGTTCTCAATTGTTGATCTTACCTCATATTATTCCAGCTTTACAAAAGACTCATCAAATTCATTCCTCTTTGATCTCCAGAACTTTGGATATCAAATTCAACCACCCTGATTATCCACATATGAAAATCCTTGATAAGATTAGAGCAGAGCTATTCTCAAGATATCAAATCGTTCATGATGGTTACCAAAGTCTAAGTTCCAATTATTTCCATGCGTGGAGAACTTCAAAAGGTGTTCATTTCATAATGAATTTGTTGAAAGATGAAGGTAACAGTATTTGGGATAAGACAAGTCCTGTGAACAAAGAATGTGAAGCTGAAGATGTCAGTGATGATGTTAACCACTTCAAGCAATACCCTCAGTTCAATGAATTGTTGACTTTGAGTCAAGAACAATTAGAGAAAGTATTAGAGCTAGTGAGTACTGGTCGTTTTGATGAAACTGTTCTTTCACTGTTGAATAAGAACAAGAAAGGTGGTAAGAGAATTCACCCAATGGAATATGATCCAAATGAGCAATCATCGCTTCCGCCAGCTCAGCAATCATTCCAAAGAGTGTCACCAAGTATTTCCAAATTACTACAAGATCCGGTTCCTCAAATGCCACATCTACAACAAAGTACATCATCAGTTAGTTCAGTTCATTCAGACACTCAGTCCAATAAATCAGACAATGAGTTCCATTTGAACAAGAATGCAATGACCAATACTGAAATCGATAGACTTTGGATCCAAATGATGGCTTCAAACACATTCGGTAACTTACGCGATGCACCAACCGATGGTATCCCACAACAAGATGGTCAATTGAATAATCCTGAAGATAGTGATCCAATGAATGATCCTATTAAGAACCAAGTCAGAAACACAAACGCTAGTTCAAATCAAGATCAAACAAATTCTGCCACTGGAGTAAGTATTAATTCAACTTTAACCAATAACGGCAATGGTAATAGTAATGTGAACCCTGACGCTGCAATCGGTGCATTTGGGTCGTTGGACTTGGAAAAGTTGATCAACGACACGTCACCATACGACATGTTTGGTGATATCCCTTTCTATAACGACTTGTAATGAATAATGATGAAGCTCTCATATTAAATTGTAGATCCCTTAGTGAACACTAAAAACCAGTTATCTATTAAGCGATTCGTGACCGAGATCAAGGCACAAAGATCCGAAGCACAGTGTGAAGCATCCCCAGAAGACAAAAAGTCCGGGGTGCGCCGGGTATAACTTAGTCGCAGTCCGGGAAACTCCTCGTTGTAGCGTGGTCCATTAATTGTCCATAGGCTATCACTGCTGTTTCTGTGGGGACACGTCAAAAGTCGGATGCGATAAAGAAAAAGCTCGAAAACTTTTGAATTTCTAATGACGGCCATCATTTAGCACCGGCTTGAAGGAAGAGTGCGGAGAAGGTATATAAGCGCACAGATTGCCCTTAATTCATTATAGTGACATTTCAATTTAATAGAATTCACGTCAAATCACTCACAAATTATATAGCATCAAACATGGCCAAAATCGCAGTCAAGACCCCAGTCGTCGAAATGGACGGTGACGAACAGACTAGAATCATCTGGGAACTAATCAAAAAGCATTTAATCCACCCATACCTAGACATCGATTTGAAATATTATGATTTGTCCATAGAGAACAGAGATGCCACTGATGATCAAGTCACCGTTGATTCTGCAAACGCCACTTTAAAATACGGTGTTGCTGTCAAATGTGCCACTATTACCCCAGACGAAGCCCGTGTGGAAGAATTTAAGTTAAAAAAGATGTGGAAATCTCCAAATGGTACAATTAGAAACATTCTAGGTGGTACCGTCTTTAGAGAACCAATTGTTATCCCAAGAATCCCAAGAATCGTTCCACAATGGGAAAAGCCAATCATCATCGGTAGACATGCCTTTGGTGACCAGTACAGAGCCACAGACGTCATCATCCCAGGTAAAGGTGAATTAAAACTAGTCTACACTTCCACTGATGGTAAGAATGAAAGTCAAGAATGGCCAGTCTACGACTTTGAAGGTGCTGGTGTCGCCTTATCCATGTATAACACTGATGAATCTATTGAAGCTTTTGCTCATGCTTCTTTCAAATTAGCCTTGGAAAGAGGCTTAAACCTATACTCCACTACCAAGAACACCATCTTAAAGAAATATGATGGTCGTTTTAAAGATATCTTTGAAGGTCTATACGAATCTACTTATAAGGCTCAATTTGAACCAAAGGGTATCTGGTTCGAACATCGTTTGATCGATGATATGGTTGCCCAAATGTTGAAATCTAAAGGTGGTTACATCATTGCCATGAAGAACTACGATGGTGATGTTCAATCTGATATCGTTGCCCAAGGTTTTGGCTCCCTAGGTCTAATGACTTCTGTCTTGGTCACCCCAGATGGTAAAGCCTTTGAATCAGAAGCTGCCCATGGTACCGTCACCAGACATTACAGACAACATCAACAAGGTAAGGAAACTTCTACAAACTCTATCGCCTCTATCTTTGCTTGGACTAGAGGTTTAATCCAAAGAGGGAAATTAGATGAAACCCCAGATTTGGTTAAATTTGGTGAATTAGTTGAAAAGGCCACCCTAGACACCGTTCAAGAAGATGGTAAGATGACCAAAGATTTAGCTTTAGCTTCAGGTCGTACTGATAGAGAGAGCTATGTCACTACTGAAGAATTTATTGAATTAGTTGGTAAAAGATTAGCTGATTCTTACAAGACCTCCTTCAACTAGATGTTGAGTGGTTGAACTCAAGTATTTATATAATTTATAGTCTAATCCATAATCTGAAGCCTTAAATTAATTGTACTTTTGAACTTCCTATCACAAACACACTTCATGAGTAGAAATCGATGTTTTGTATGACACTGCCCATATGGTTCCCAAGTCATAGATGGTGATTGGTAGGTTTCGCGCTAAGTCCAGGTTATGA
Source organism: Taiozyma odintsovae (assembly GCA_030557705.1). NCBI lineage: Eukaryota > Fungi > Ascomycota > Saccharomycetes > Phaffomycetales > Wickerhamomycetaceae > Taiozyma > Taiozyma odintsovae. Next base: position 595,661 of record JANIVH010000001.1, read on the forward strand.
ATGTAACGATCGTATGAGGGATGAAAACGAGGTAAGTACGATCATTGGCATTGTGAACTCCTCTCTGGTGAGATCATTTGTTCTTATATTCTTGTTTAGTGACCCATTTTCCAGTGGTTGAGGGAGTTTTTGCTCTAAGCCTTCCCCAATACTCCATTAGATTGATGAGTCCGTATCAACTTGGGGAGTAGGTGGATGTGGGTTAGAACTAATAGGATCTGCACAGCATAAATTGATCTGCTCAAGTTCTTATTCAACTCTGCACTAGGCATCAAATTCTATGGGTCTGTTATACTTTGACATTAGAACATTTCAGATGATATCCGATCACTTCTCAATAAATTCATCACACCAGTGCAACGTTTCATTGACACTCGCAAGTACCAGATACTTATCTCTGATAGCACCTGACTTGTTTTCAGCCTTGTTCAGCACGACGTTGTACTTCCCAAACCTGTCTGGGTTCAAATCATCCTTCTTGAAATCGGCACCATCGAACTTGAATGGTTTAAACGGGGCGCCTCTGAGCTCTTTCCAACTCCAGTCTGTGTGTTTTGTCGATGTGGACGACCCGACAGTTGTCCCTCTCGATCTGGACATCGTTAACTGCCTTTCTGTCTAAATTAATGTCTACATATTGGGAGACAGTTAGTAAGGCCGTTATCGCACTGAATTCTCCATTCTCCCAGTCCGGTTTCGCGAATTAGAAAATTGTTTGATCATGAATCATCGATACCAAAAAAACTTCTTCACTAACGAGTTCCCCAGACTTCAAGTCAACGAATCCACAATGCTGAAGTCCACTAGCGTGAAGTCTGTGCGTGCTGCTATTCAGCAGACCCGCCACAACTCCTCCTCCACCTCTGCATTGGCATACAAGCTTTTGAAAAACCAGAAAAGACCACCTTTACCAACTCTAGAACTACCAAAATGGTCACCTGAAGGTGCCGTTGCCTCCATCCTATACGAAGCCCCAACTGATATCAAAGCCCCTGTCAAACAACACGTCCTGAACTGTTTAGTGCAGAACGAACCAGGTGTATTGTCATTGGTCTCTGGTACTTTAGCTGCTAGAGGTTTCAACATTGACTCATTAGTTGTGTCAAACACTGAAGTTAGAGACTTATCAAGAATGACCATCGTTCTAAAGGAAAAAGACGCCATCATTGAACAAGCCAGAAGACAAATCGAAGGTTTGGTCCCAGTTTACGCCGTCTTGGATTACACCAACGCTGAAATTATCAAGAGAGAATTGCTATTAGCCAGAATCTCATTGTTAGGTCCAGAATACTTCCAAGAACTATTGAAACACCACGGTGCTGTTGCTGAAGATACCGATGACATTGATTTAGCTTCCGTTGACTCCAAATTCCACCCAAGAAACTTAACAGTCAGTGAAATCATCAGATTGAAACATGAATACTTAGGTGCCATTACTCAAACTGTTGAACAATTCGGTGGTAAAGTTGTTGATATCAGTGAAAGAAATTGTATCATTGAACTAAGTGCCAAACCATCCAGAATCACCTCTTTCTTGACCTTGATGAGACCATTTGGTATTTTAGAAGCTGCTAGATCAGGTATGATGGCCTTACCAAGAACTCCATTGTCTGGTGATGACGTTGAATTGGCTAAAGAAGTTGAAGAAATTGATGTTTCTTCTTTACCTCCAGGTTAGTCTGCTCAAAGGGTACACTATTACTTCACTTCGTATCTTATATACAGTTATAGAAATTGTTGTAAATACTTTTATACAGAAACGATATCAATGATTGGACTCTTGTGTAGCGTTCCCAAGTTAACATATTAAGAAGAAACTTGCAACGGATTGCTCTCGAACTGTAGTAGCTATTGTGAATGTTGCGTCACCATTTTGGTCCACTTCGAGAGGAAGCGCCAGATGGGGACTCAGTGGATCCTTGAACTCCAAAATCAGTGAATCTCGTTGGAAAATATTACTCATCTGATATCCTCTTTGTTGACTCCACCAAAGGAGTAAAGAGAAGCACTATTGAACTAATTACTCCAAAAGTTTATACTGAATTCCTGGAACAATCGAAGAAGATTGAAGATTGTCTTGGCAAGAGCAAGATGTACATTATTCCTGACTGATAACACTATGTGTCTCTCAAACGGTCGTTTTACAGGGACATTCATAACTCATTTCATTTATTGACACGCCAAACCCTATCAAATATCTCTATATAATCAATCAAATCATAAACTCCAATTCCTTACACATTGCCAAATATAAAACCCCTAGTGACCTCAGTATCACTACTAGCATGAACCTTATTGATCTCAAAGTCACTGATCAACGAAGTGATGAAGCAATCTAGCAAAGCATCAATAAATATAGTGGACTTACCACCGCTTATCACTTGATTGATCACTTTACCAAACATCTCTTTATCTTTAATCACTAATTCCTCGTGGTCAAGTTTGAACTTAACATGTAGCAAGTCATTGGAAACTTCATTTGAACACTCATGCCAATTATCCATCACAATTTGACCAAATTCAACATCTTCGTGGAATAGACTGGCGATGCCCTTGACAGCACCGATGCTGACAGTGGTGAGCCCTTCTGGCATTCTCAGATATAGGTTGATTTCGCCATTTATTATCGGTTTGTTCATGTCACCGTTCTTGAACGCAAAGTTCATACCATTGATAGACAAGCTTTCGATAATTTTGGAGGTGGAAAAATTGGATAGATAGTCAAATTGGAAATTGAACATACGTAAGAACTCATTGAAAAAACCAGGGTATTCTTTGGAACCTTCGACATTCGTAATCATAATAGGGAGGCTCTTGTTATTAACGAATTCATCAATCAAGGTGGCCATCGGTGTTTCATCAGAGTCGTAGTCAACTGTGCACTTCCTGCTCAGGGCATCATCAAGCTTGGATAATTTTGTTGAAACACCAATCTCGAGTTCATCGTCCATGGTGGAGATCTTCAAAGCATCAGAATAAATAACATGGTCAAACAAACTAATGGAAGGGTTGTTGTCACAATCTTGAACCAACAGGTCCCAGCCCAATACTGGAATACGGAAGGCAAAAAGTCTCTTCTGAATTGGATTTGGAAGATTCACTTTGAACTTGATGTCATAATCTTTAGTATCAGTCTCTTGAACGGTAATGTTTCTGATACTAATATCGTTGCTATCGAACAAGAAATAGTTGTTGCCTAGAAAATTCTGTTGGAAGTTGATCTTAAAGCTGCCCAATGGCAAAATACCCAACGAAATCTTTAGCATTGCGGAGCCATAAATCTTTAACAGTTCATCAGGTTTTGTGAGAAGGTGTTTCACTAAGCTCATAATCTTAGCTGAGTTTGGGTAGATTGAGACGACCAAATCCAAGTCTGTGGTTTGACCATTAGCAAGGTTCACCATAAACTCTGGAATATCAACTCTTCCAATGCTCAATCTTTCGTTTTCAACAACTGTCTCCAAGTCTACGGTCTGTAGGTTAATTTTTGCAGTTTGGAAAGCACCACCACCAATCTTAAATAGGTTTTTGAAATAAACACTATCAATACCATCGTAATCAACAACATTCACACCTTGGACTTTGACATTGATCCCCTTTGTCGTGATACTATCCAGCTCTACATGCTGTATCTCCATTTCAACCGACTGATTAGCGAACGTTTCAGATCTCTGGACAATGAAGTAAACATTAGCTGCAATGAAACCACCGATAGTCAATAAGATCAATGGTAGTAAACATATGAGTAACTTTCTTTGTGTGTTCTTCTTCTCCTTCTTCAACTTCACGGGAGCAACCCCATAGTCCATCACAGCGTACGGGCCACCATTCACCGAGTTATAGCTAGCCAAGAGTGGTTCAGTTTCAGAAGTGGCAGGCTTTCTACCGTTCTTCACTGACGTCATAGTGAGTTTTGAAGGATTGTGGACCTAAAATTGTGGTTGTTTTTTTGTGAGTCCATAACGTTTTTGTGTCACAAAAAGATTTTTTTTCATGATCATTCTACTTTCCTCAGCCTTTGAATTTTTGTCACGGGACACACCACTATACCGACAATGAAATGTAATTGCCCTTTTCCACATCTTCTTCCCATTTCTGGAGTGTTTTCGCACTGACTTTCTCTTTGAAGTCACCAACAAGACCATCGTAGTCAGCAGCCTCTGGATGGCCATAGTCATTCATTGGTGTTCCCCAAGGTACAACCCAGAACAATGGACTTGTCCCCATTATGTCTGTCCAGTTGTGCTTGAAGCCATGGCTCCAAATGAACTCCCTCTCTGGATTAACTCTCAGCACAAATCTCTTCTCGCCGTGTTTGAAGTTCACGTATTGGTCATTCTCGGTTCTTTGTCTTCTGTTTCTCTTGGTAACGATGTCATCGATGGAGGTGATATTGACAAAGATATAATAGATGTGTGAAGTGAATAAGGCAGTGCTCATTATCAGCCAGAACACAGTAGCCACAAGAATAATGATAATATTGGCATTGAGGCCCCCTCTTCTATCTGTGATGTCTTTGGCGAATACCGCTGAGGAGACACCCACGTAAACGAAGAATAATAGGAACCAAAAGACAAATTGTAGAAAGAGTCTGTAATTCCTCTTACCAATCAACGCACCAATGATTGTACAGTAATGATCAAATTTACCAATACAGCGCTGGAACTCAGAGGAGTGGTGGCTCCTGTCAATCTTGATGCTCTGGCAACTGGAGCACCAGATGGGATATCCGTTCTTATCACTCATGAAATATTTCGGTGGGTCAATTGCCTGGTAATCAGTTCTCTCATCCTTGATTAACCTGTATAACGGCACATGGGGCTGGAAGCCTGGACCAATGACTACCACTTGAATCCATATAAAGTAAATGAGGCATATCCAGAGTACCTCTCCGACAATCAAGCCAATTCCTGTCGCCTTCGAGTGATATTGATAGACTTCTCTCCAGCAAATATAGTAGCAATAAACCACCGATAAGTACGCCATCCCCAATGCAATAACGACAGGAACTGTACGCCGCAGGATTCTCGAGCTGATAATCCTTACACTGGTTCCTTCTTTCATGTATTGTAATCTCACTTAATGCTACTTTCTTTGCTAAATTCTCAATGAGATCCAAATGTAGGCAATGTTTATATGTCGAGATCATTCACGTGACTGAGCTATGAGAGATACTCCGCGGGCTCGTAACCAGGGCATCTCTAATTAAAAAAAAAAAAAAAATTAATCGATCGAACTTGTTGCAAAGAAATGTCATCGAAACAATCGCAACATGCTTTACGTCATTGGTCTTGGTCTTTCGTACGAAACAGACATCACTGTCCGTGGTCTAGAGGCCATTAGAAAATGTAAAAGAGTCTACTTGGAAGCTTACACTTCTATTTTAATGGCTGCTGATAAAGAGTCATTAGAGAAATTCTATGGTCATGAAGTCATCCTAGCTGATAGAGAATTAGTTGAAAGTGGTTCTGACCAAATTTTGGAGAATGCTCAAAAAGACGATATTGCCTTTTTAGTCGTCGGTGACCCATTTGGTGCTACTACTCATACTGATCTAATTATTAGAGCTAGAGAGCTTGGTATCAAAGTTGAAGCCATTCACAATGCTTCAGTCATGAACGCTGTAGGTGCCTGTGGTCTACAACTATACCAATTCGGACAAACCATCTCCCTAGTTTTCTTTACTGATAACTGGAGACCAGATAGTTTCTATGACAAGATCCTAGAGAATAGAAAGATTGGTTTACATACACTATGTCTGTTGGATATTAAAGTCAAAGAACAAAGTATCGAAAACATGGCCAGAGGTAGACTGATTTACGAACCACCAAGATACATGGACATTCAAACTGCTGCTTCCCAATTATTGGAAATCGAAGAAAAAAGAGGTGAAAAGTGTTACACTCCAGAGACTCCAGCTGTTGCCATTTCAAGACTAGGTTCTCCAGAACAAAAATTTAAGGCTGCTACACTGAAGGAATTAACTGAGTACGATTCAGGTGAACCGCTACACTCGTTGATCATCTTGGGTAGACAAGTCCATGACTTGGAATTGGAATACTTGTATGAATACGTTGATGATAAAGAAGCTTTCAAAACAGCCGTTGTTAATGATCAAGAATTCTTTAAACCACCACCTTACGTCCCACCTGAAGAAGATGATTTCAGTGATTAAAGCAAAAAATAACGTGTATCATGTAATATAGAAGAAGTATAATCGAATTAGCGAGTAGCTATTAGTAGGCAGTTCCTTTCGATTTGTTCTGAAGTCTACACTCCGTGGTCAGCACTGCCTGAGTGTAAATTTAGTATGGTTTCCTGTTCTTCATCCTTGAGTAACTAGGAGGAACTTTTGAAGTTGCAAAAAGCTACCGTCTCTGTACCGTAATTTATAGTTGGAGAACTCCGGTATAGTTTCCGCCTTATAACTCAATCCCACTAGTTGCCAATTTTTTGCCCAAGACGCATTTTTCCAAGACACAATAGCTTTAAATCATAGCTAAGATCCACAGGGCACGATTGTCTACAAATGTCACATCGTATCAGAAATGGTGTTTAGTAGTAGTGATAAGTGTCAATAAATTAAAATATGAAATAAATGTGAAATGAACGGATAACGACTATTAGCTTTGAAGTAATCTTTATGGTCTATATAATTCAAAATCAACGAACTGTATGCAAACTAATGGTATCAGGCTGAGTACTAGCTAAGTTTATCTCTGGATCACTTAGCTTGATCTCTGCCGGTTTATAATAAATCACGTAGAAGGCAGAGCCAATGATGATCACAATACCTAACCAACTCCAAATATTTGGCAAGTGATTCCAAACAATAACTTCCCAGAAGATAGCATAGATCATTTGTGTGTAGAGCATAGCACTAGCTCTACTAGCCTTTTCTCTCTGGATACCTTCTGTCAATAGGAATTGCATAAAGAATCCACTTACACCCAGTGTGATGAAAAGTAACCACTGACGTTGTGTATGTGGGATTTGAAATGATAAGCCTGGGATCACAATAATACCAACAAGTGAAATCGCACAGCATGACATAGCAAAGTACATCACAGTCACCAATGAATGGACTCTTTTTCCAATCTTTCTAATGACAATGTAAACACCAGAGGCACCCATGACACCACATAGTCCAACCATAGTGGCTAATAGTCTCTCTTCTGGATTCGATGTCTCAATAGATTTATCGGCATTACTTTTTGATTCCCCGAATAAGAAACTTGGTCTAGCAATCAGTAAGACACCAACTAACGACACCAGGGCACCACCTGCCTCAGTTAAAGTCCATCTCTCCTTTAAGATCACCCAAGCTAAGAACCCAGTCACTGATGGAACCAAGAATGTGATCACAACTGCATCTGAGACAGATAGGTACATTAATGAGTAATACATCCCAAATACACCAACGAACCCAACAACACCTCTAGCGACCAGGAGCCATCTTAATTCTCTAGGTCCAAAAATATTTTCTTCTTTTCTAACATACTTCAAATATGCATAACATCCAGACAATGTGATCCCCATTCTAACAAATAAGATTTGCAAGGGATGAATAGGCACTTCAAACATCGGATCTGTCTCTAGTAATTTTGTAGATATAACCATCAACGAATTAAAGAATTGGGACATCACAACAAATACAAGTCCAATATTGGGTATGATTTTTTGTACCCAAAATACCAGTACCGAAGATTTAAGATTTGCAATGGTAGACGGTATTTGCCCCAGTTTTTGAAGGAAGCCGTTACCGGTGTGAGTATAATATTCAGAACCCAAATCAAGGGAATCATTGTCATTCGCACTTCCATCATCGTCTAAGAATGGTCTTTCATCAGAGCTCATATTTTGTATGATATTTGATTCTCTCCTGTCAAGTAACTGTGGTTCCTCTCGATGGCGAAGGGAGAAAGTTTAAAAAAAAAAAAATTATTCTTTCTGCAAGTTATTTAACCATGAAAAGATAGATCGATGACTAAGCAACGTTTTCGCGGAACCGATAAGATAAGCCACATTCAAGTATTGAGACTTGGCTTATTATTGCAGAATGTGGCACAAATCACTATATAAGATTGATTATATAAATGTACAATCATTAGTCTTAGTTTTAAAGTTTCTAAATCTCTATTTTATTTTGGAATTTCTCACCTATACTAAACTTATTTTCTATCACCTTTCAATTCTCTATTAATCATATAGGCAAAGAAAGTTATAGTGGCAATACCTTTTGTAGTACTTCTTTTCAATCCTTTTCTAGCAACAATACCGTCATGTGCATTCAGTACATTGACATAAACGGGGAATTTATACCAATCAAGTTCATTAAGATTCTTAACGATGGTCAATCTCTCTTCATTTAAAGGTAATTTTTCAGTCTTATCAAAGATCTCATTTTGTAAAGTTGGATTCTTAAATAATTTATCAGCATTTTCGTAAAGGTTTTCAAAAATTTCGATAAGGTCTTCTTGTTCTTCTTCTAATAATGGGTTTGAATTATTTGGTTGAAGATCTCTTGCAGATTCCGTGTTGGTATCATATTGGCCTAAGTTAATAGCATTTTCAAGTGCTTCACCTGTGAATTCATCTAATCTTTCATGTAAACTGAGACCATCATTATCACTATCACTCTCGTCATCACTTTCAATTGAATCTCCCTTATGATCATCAATATGAATAATTTTATCTTTTAAAACATTGATCTGTTTTGGTCTTTTAAAAGTTTTAACAATAAAGTAACTAGCAATTGATCCCAAAGTACTAGCTGTGAAGATTAAAGGGATCCAAATGGGTAAGATAATAGATACTAGAGCAACAATACCTAAATATCTTAATTTTTTAGCCCATGAAGGTTTTTGTTTCAAGTGACCTTCAGGTAAAAAAGTTGAATCATTAACATTTACAATCTTTGGTTTAATATTAACACCTTTTATCGAATAAGTTGGTATAATCTTCTCTTTAAAATCAAATGATAATTCAAGATCTTCCCAATGTTGATCAAATGGATTTTTATCAGTAATGAAAGCTGTATAGAAATTCACAGTTCTATCATGACGAACATTAGCAAATAAAAATCTTTTCTTAAATTTTTTTAATCCATTTATATATGAACCTTTTGTCAATTGTACTAATATTCTATTCTCGTCTTTAACAAACAATTCACTACCAACTAAACCTAATAAATTTGATCCTAAAAAATTTATAATACCAAATCTTTTTTTAAAAAACCAAGTACCAACGTGTGGAGTGGCAAAAGTAGTGAAAAAACATGGTTCAATATAATCAAATATCCCTAATTCTTCTAATTCACCAATCATATAACGACTAACTAACCCACCTAAAGAATAACCAACAAAACTAATCTTTGTAACAACGGTATCAGATTCTTCACCTAATGATTTAATTTCTTCAAGGACTTCTAATAACATTCTTTGACCAACTATTTGAATTCCATCATAAGTCTTAAATAATGAAGATGATTTTGGTCTTAAGATATGAAGTTCTTCCTCTGAATTTTCAATTTTAGATTTTAAAGTATCTTCAATGGCTTTTAAATGGCCAGCACCACCCCATAAGCTAAGCAATGTTAATGTTTAATACAATGGAAACAACCTGTTTAAAAGAAGTTACAGGTGTAAAAGTGAACTCACCCATGTACAAGGACAAACAAATGTGCTTTCACCATTACGCGTAAGTTTGAATTCTTTCACTTTAAATTAAAATTTGTTAAAAGATTAGTATTGATCCGCAATTTTCTAACAGTTTTGAAATTGTGTCAAAAAAAGAAGAATCCGAATTTCTCCGGTTAAATCCAGAGATTCAACAAAGATTTGTCCTTTTATAAAGAATAATGATCCTAGTGATACATCGAATCTTTATCTGCTTTAATACATAGTGTTCCTATTTCAACATTTGCAAATTTTTAAAATAGACATTAATCTTAAGCTTAAAGGAAAATAGTTTTCTGACACATCCAATAGATTGATAAGTATGGTCTAGTTTTTCAAAATTCATGACATAGTTCGTAGTGTTCTCTTGTATAACCTCCAATTCATGATTACTATCTAACAACGTAGAATGGAATTCAATTGTGATTTCTTCAATGATTGCATTTCAATAATTGACCATTGAATAAGTTGAAACTATCTCATTCCTTCTACTAAATCCACTAAAATCATACTTCACCGCCTCACAAGTAATGGAGTTAAGACACCACTAAAACTTAAACTTTATCACATTCTTTAAAACTAAGAACGTTTAATATAAAGACTTATAACCATATAAAGATATAATACACGAAGCACGTGACCCCGCTTACATAATAGTATACTCTCTTCCCAACTCGGTAAGGGCCGCATTCCTGGAAAAACTTCAAGCGATGAGCCTAAATAAAAGAAATATAATTTAAATTAAATAAAAATATAAAGATATAGATAAAACTTTCCAGATTTATAATGGCAAGAACTAATAGAGAGATTCTTACCGGTGGTAAGAAATATTCTAAGAATAAAGGAAAGAAACATGCCGTTGAAGAAGTTGTTTTCGATAAGGATTCAAGAACGTAAGTTGAATAAATCTTTAAGATTAAAGAATGAGATATTAATTATTAGTGAATATTTAACTGGATTTCATAAAAGAAAACTTGAGAGACAAAAAAAAGCTCAAGAGTTTCATAAAGAGCAAGATAGACTTGCAAAGATTGAAGAACGTAAAAAAGTAAGTTTATAATTTGGTGTTTTTTTATAATTCAAGTACTAATAAATAGTTAAAATTACAAAGGGAAGAAGAATTATTAGAACAAATGAAGAAATATAAAGATAATTTAAAAGAATTAAGTGGTCAATATGAAGAATCTGATGATGAAAAGGAGAAAGAAAAACAAGAGACTATTGATGAATCAATTGAATTAAATGAAAATTTAGATCAAATTGATGAATGGGAAGGATTTGATGATGATGAAGATAAACCAAAGAGTATATTAAAAAAACGTGAAATTTATACTTCAAACAATGATGCATATGATGAAACCGAGGTAATAATTGAAGATATATCAAATGGTTCACTTGATGAAATTGCAAAAGCAAATTATGTTAATTTAGCAAAATCTGAAGAAATCTTGGAGAAAAGTATAGAAAGAGCTAAAAAATATGCAAAAATTGCAAATGGTCCACCACCAACTAAAAAGAAAAAATTTAGATATTTATCAAAGACTGAACGTCGTCAAAATCAAAAGAAAGCTATTAGTAATAAAAGAAGAAGAGCTCCATAAATTTTATTCATAAAAATTCATGCATTTTATTATAATCAAAATAGTCATTGTATAGTCATGCATTATGATATATTGTATACAATTTGATATATTGTATACTTTGATATATTGTATACTTTGATATATTGTATACTTTGATATATTGTATACTTTGATATATTGTATACTTTGATATATTGTATCATCTATGATATTCTATTTAATTCAAAATCATTTTCAATTTTAATAAATTCAATTTCCATTCTTAGTAAACACCATAACCATCTTCTAAAAATTTCAAATAATTGTAAAAAAAACCAACCAATTTCTGTTGTAAATAATGAATTAAAAATTGAATCCTTGAAGATAAATTTTGTTAACCAAATAAATCTTAATAAAAAATCAATTATAATTATCAAATAATAAAAATTAACATTTTGAAATAAGATTAAATTTGATCTTAGGATATTAATTTTATTTAATCTTTTAAAAGATCTATTTTTAAATAAATTAAAATTCCAATCATTTGTTAAATCCCAATAAAATGAATATGAAGAATTTATAATTGCAAAGCAAACCCAAATTATATTAAATTTTGAAGAATTTTCAATTTGAAAAAATTTAAACCAAACACTTAATCCAATAATTGGTAAATTTGTTAAATATTTTAAAAAATTTAATAAATGTTGTTGATTATTTGTTAGGGACCATTCTTTAAAACATTGTAATAATCTTATAAAGATTGGAATTGAACCAATTATTGAATCTAAAAATAACCAATCACCACAATTTCTATTTAAATTTTTTGAATAATTTTTTGTATAACAAGTTTTAAAATTAATTAAATGACATAGATAAATAGCAAAATCTATTAAACTTTTTGAATATGATAATAAAGAATCACTTAAAAGGATATCATTTGTACGATTTTTAATATCAATTGAACCTTTTAAAATTCTCTTAAGAGTTAAATAAAATCTTTTTGAACCTAAATCAATTGGATTTATTAATAAATAAAAGATAATTCCAATTGTTAATAAAGGTAAATAATCAATAATACCAATTTGATCATTTTCTGTATAACTATGTAAGAATCCATAAATAACATAACTCCAAATTGATACAATTGTTATATTATAACAATTTGATTCATGATTTTTATTAAAATTATGATTTAAATTATCAAATTGTAATAATAATGATAAATTTAAACCTAGTTTTGTTAAAAAATGAAGTGTAAATAACCAAAGCCAACAACCTAAATTTATGAAAAAGATAATTCTATAGGGAAGTGGTAAAAAATGTTCAAATATATCTTCATTTGATGTCATTTTTGGTATATGTTTATTTTTGTTGTATGTTTATTGTTTTTCTTTAAATTTAAAAAATTCGTGTTTTTGGATCACAGGGGTGATGTAAGGATTGAAGTTTAGTGGAATTTAATGATTTTATTACTAGTTGTATCTATGACAATGGTATAATGGTATAATGGTACAATGATACAATGATACAATGATACAATGATACAATGATAATAATTTCAATAACAATGATAATAATTTCAATAATAATGGTAATAATTTCAATAACAATGATGACAACAACTATGATAATGATATCTATAATCTCTTCCAATCACTAATCCCTTTCAATACCCATTTCAATCATAATATCATTAATTTTCAATTGACGACTATCAGCAATCATTGAAATTAATTCCATACTAATATCTTTTAATTCATTATATAATTTTAAATTCTTTATATATTCATTAACAATTAATTCATAATTTGGAATAATTGTTATTAATTGATTAATTTCATTATTTAATAAAGTTAATTGATCTTCTTTATCTTCAATACGTTTTTGTAATTGAATTTTATTAAGGGGTTTATACATGGCGGCTAATAATTATAATAAATATAAAAAGTATAAGAAATATATAAATTGATAAAAATAAAATACAATAATATATAAACTACAATAATTTAAAGAAAATATTTATTCGCTTCAGAAACTTCTAAAGAAATTTATTTATAATCAGATTTTATTCATGATTAGCATGGAAATTTTCTTCATCATTAGCAAATTATTTAATTACTTTTTCAATCTATAAATTGTTAGTTATTCTCTTTAATGAATAATAATTTAAATATAAATTTTAATCAGAATTTTCAGTGTTTGGTTGTTTGCTAAGTCTTTCATTAAAAAACGATAATCAGTTTGGGGCGACAGCTTGGTCATCATAGAAATTTATATATTAATATTTAATTAATAAACTTACTAAAATTGAACTCAATTTTTATTGAAAAAGTTAATTATCTGTAAATATTCATTTCTTTAAGTTAATTCCTTTAATTCATTTTTAATTTAAATAAAAGAAAGAATGAAAATATTTAAATAAAAAATTTATTAATAAAAAAAATGGTGTTTGGATGTTTTTAATCAATTGTTTTTTAGGGCTCTTTATATAATAATTAATCTTTATATAATCAATTAATCAATACAACAATCAACAAATATAATAAATATAATCAACAAATATAATAAATATAATCAATAATTAATGTCAATCAAAGTATCTATTAAAGATTCAAAGTTTACAATTCAAAATTTAAAACAACTTTCAAATAAACAAACTTCATATAAATCACCATTATCAACAATTGGTCATATTGATTGTAATGCTTTTTTCGCTCAAGTTGAACAAATTAGATTAGGTCTTAGTGTTGATGATCCAATTGTTTGTGTCCAATGGCATGCAATAATTGCAGTAAATTATTCTGCAAGAAAATTTGGTATAAATAGAATGGATACATTATTTACTGCAAGGCAAAAATGTCCTGAATTAAAAGCTATTCATACTGCTGTCTTTAAAAAAAATGAAAATTATTGGTCATATAAAGATGATGATATTGAACATCCTGATCCAATAAATCATAAAGTTTCCTTGGATCCATATAGACGTGAAAGTAGAAAAATTTTAAAAATTTTTAAAGAAAATTGTGATTTAGTTGAAAAGGCAAGTGTTGATGAATGTTTCCTAGATCTTGGAAGATTAGTTATAAATAAATTATTTGAATTAAAACCTAAATTTAAAGAATTAATTTCAAATGTTGATCTTGATAATTCTTTACCAAATATTGATAATTTAACTTTACCAATTAATGGAGAAATTATTGGTTTTAACCCAGATACAATTATAAATGATTATGATCAATTATTTATAATGTTAGGATCTTTAATAACTCATGAACTTCGTTTAAAAATTGTTGATTCATTAGGTTATACCACATCAGCAGGTATTGGAAATTGTAAAACAGTTGCAAAATTAGCTTCAGGTTATTTAAAACCAAATAATCAAACAATTGTATTACCAAATAAAGTTGATGATTTCTTAAAATTTTTCAAAATTACAGATTTTTGGTCAATGGGTGGTAAAACTGGTGAATTTATTAAAAAAACTTTACATAGTGATGATATTATCTTTATTAAAAATGAATATAATTTAGATGAATTGAAAAATTTAATTCAAGATGATCAATTAGCTTTAAAAATTTATGAATTAGTTAGATCAAATTTTAAACAATCATTAACTGAAAGAATTATTTTAAAATCAATGAATTCAAATAAAAATATTCGTGGGAATTCAGGTAATAATTTTAATGATGCATGTGGTTGGTTAAAAGTATTTGCAGCAGATTTAAAACAAAGATTAATCGAGTTAAATGAAGAAAATTATCCAGAAATTATAAAACCAAAGACTTTACAACTATGTTTCAAGAGTTTTAAAAATTTCCCTAATGATTTAAATCTAAAATCAAAACAAATTTCAATTCCATTAGTTCCAATTAATGAAATTGAAAATTTATTCTTAAAATATTCAATAAATTTATTAAAAATGATTGAAAGTCAATATAATGGTAAAATTTATCCATTAAACAATCTAAATTTAACAATAACAAATTTTGAAATTACAAATAATGAGAATGGTATTCAAAATAATATTTTAAATTTTGTTAAAAAAGTTGATAATGATGCACACCTGCATAAAGATATATCCAAAAGATCAATTAAATCAAAAGATGAAACATATATTAAAGATGATTATTTATTTAATAAAACTTTATCAACAATAAAATGTTTAAAATGTTCAAATGATAAATTAATTGATGATATAAAAGAACATAATGATTATCATTATGCTTTAAAATTAATGAAAGAAATTAATGGATCAGGAAGTGTTATTGCAATTAATGAAATAAATAAGACAGGTGAAAAAAGAATTAATGATAATAATAATAAAAATACAAAAAAAAGAAAAATTGGTAAAATTGATAAAAGTCAATCAAAATTACCATTTTAATGGGTTTGGGTATAATGATAATGATAATGAATGATAATGAATGAAAACTATGTAATGAATGTAGTAATAAAAACTTAATGAATGAAACAGCAAAAACCTAATGAATGTAGCAAAAACCTAATGAATGTAGCAAAAACCTAATGAATGTAGCAAAAACCTAATGAATGTAGCAAAAACCTAATAAATGTAATATGGTCATAAGTCATAAAATTAATTTGTTCTTTTAATATCTTTAATTTGTTTAGCAAAATTTTGTGGATTCATTTTCTTATTATTAACTAATAAAAAATCTGATATTATAAGGAATACAGGACATAGAATCCATGCAGATGTTTGAGGTTTAACCATCATTATTAAAAGTAATTTTATAATCTTTAATTTATCATTTAAATAATTATATGTATAGTTTTATATATAAATTTATAGATTGCTCTCAAATTTTTTTTAACAGTTCGTGCAGCGCAAATCATTAAATAATGAGTATAACGTTTATATTATAAATTAAAAATTAATCACTTAAAATTATGAGTTCATAATTAATGATCCAATTAATTACAGATAGAAATTGTTAATCATATGTGTACTCATTAATATATTATCACTATATATAAGTAATATTAATAATAATAATAATTTTTTCCACTCGATTTATAGTAAACGTCATTTGTAAATTTAAATTAAGTAAATCATGATCCTAAAATTAAATAATTAATTAATTATATAACTAATTTTCAATGGTAATAAATATTCATATTGTAATATAACACAGATATACACTAATACACAAATATAACAACAAGTAACGATTTTAAATATTAATTTAATTATATATAATCTATCTATATTACGTAATCAATTAGTGGTGGTGGTGTCCGGGTGTTTCCCTTTAATTTACCCCAGAATTAAAAAATGAATCAAGGAGTCTTTATCAATCAATAAGCATTATTTAAAATATATTTAAATAATGAGTCCTATGATACTTTCACGTGGATTATCACGTCGTTGTTTAATTAAACTGAATCAACCAGCTAGAACTTTTTCTCAAAGTTCAAAGAGACAAAGTAATGATCATGGTCATGAAGAACAAATTGAAGAAAATTTACTTGATAATCCACAATATTTAGCTTTCACAGCAGGGATTTTCATCTCTTCATTAGGTTTAATCTATGATAATAATTATAAAAAAAATCATGGTGAATCATTTTTTGGTAAATTTATTAATACAACATCAGATGAAACTATTAATAAAGAAAATATTTTATACGTTGAAGATACAATTTCAAAAGATATAAAACTTCATGAAGCTTTCTTTGCACAGAAAAAACCTGATCCATTTGGTAAAGTTGATTTTAGTACTGTTATTAGTGTAATTCCTCGTGGTTCCCCTTTTAATTCTTCACCAGGTTCTCATCCAGTTGATATTGATAATATTAATATTAGAGCTTCAAAAAAGAGTGTCTTTGATTAAATTTGAGTATTATTCTCATCCAACATTATTTATTATTATTTATAACCTTATTTATAACCTTATTTATTAGCTGAGATATTTTTTATATACGGTATTTACAATATATACAACTCTTTACTGTCTTAAATTAACTCATTTTTTGTAAATGCAGTGAGTGAATTAATTCTTATAAATATTCTCTGAATGCAAACTTATTAGATCAATGATCAATCAATAAGACCGAAAGATTAAAGTATCATGGGTGAATTAAATAATCTGGGTTATCATATTATGATAGATACATCAACACCAATATCGAACCATAAAACACCTCAAATTATCACTACCAGAACAACAAATTCAACAATCGAAGATGAAACAAACAAATTCAATGATACAGAAGAACTAAAAGAGATACATAATGCTTTTAAAGGAAAGAAATCAAATTTACCATCAAGATTTCGTGAATTCTTTATCTTTAATACAAAAGGTAATAAAAAACGAGATAATACCTTTAACAATGACTCAGGGAATAATGATAACATTGAAAGTGCAATTCCCTTGTGGGAAACAACAAGTAATGTTAAATTATTAGAAGGTAAACGTAGAGCTGAAACACCAATTGAAATTAAACCTGAAGCGCCAATAACAAAAAAATTAAACTTACTTTTGATACCATTTGATTCACAAGTTAAAAGATCAAGAAACAAGTTCAAATATTACGCTCCAACACCAAATAGATCCATTAATCATAGACTTATTGGTCAATCATCATGGCATCAAGAGGCCCTGAAACGAGGTAAAAGTGATTGTAAAGAAAGTGGCCAATTATGGAGAAGGTTTATGTATTGGTTTGGAACTTCTGTTAGCGAATCTAGGATTGAATCAGTTGATTTAGGTGGTAAGAAGAGTACTAGGCCTACTGCCGCTAGTAGGTCGAACAAGAAACCAAATAGTATTATCAGGACCAAAAAGCCAAGTCCAAAGGATCCGAAAGACAGTTTACTAAGAATCATAACACAAGGTGAACAACAGTCTTTTGAAACCAGTGAGGTTAAACTTGAGAATAACTTTGTGAGAAATAAATTAAATGGTACGAGTCTTAAATGGCTAGCTAAACAATCGGAACCGGACGATGCATCACCATTAAATTATTTGTCCTTTGTGGGAAGTTCAAAAAAAATCACTGCCGCCAACAAGAATCATAAAGACGTCAACCTTACAAATGTATCAAATATCATCACCAATGAACACTCATGGCTAAAGACTATATTCAAAAAACAACAAAAGATGAACCCCATCCCAATTTTTGGTATAGACGTCTCTAGTTCTGATCAAAGAGCTTATAAAGCTCGAGAAGCTAAGATCAAGCTCCAAAGGGAACAATATCGAAATGAGAATCCTATTCATTTCGAGACTTGCAAACAAGTATACAAAGAACTCGATATTCAGATGTGTGGTATGAAGTTATATTACGATGTTCGATGTCGTGGGGAACATATCTTACCTTATAAAATATATTTCGCTCGCTTTTGGCGTAATGTTAACTTTGTCGAGAGATTAAGGAAAAGGGAAAGAAGTTTATTGTTTGGTGATGGGATAATGAATAGGTCTGTACCAAAGTATATCGATTTTGATATTGTGGATAAATGGACCCCTGTGAAGACATGGATGAGGGAGAGCTTTGAACCCGTTTTCATGATCCCTCAATTAAATGGTGTCATTGCCACAGGGGATACGTCTAATGTGTTGAGACTTTTTATGCCATTAATATCTATATCTAGACTGGAGAATTTCAATGAAGAAAGAGGTCTTGTGTATGAGGATGCGCTATTTTTGAAAAGTAACTACACTAATAAAGATATGATTAATTGGAGACCCAAGAGCAATCACTTTCAGTTATCTAAGTTGATCTTGGCCATGTCGAAAAGCTATACTGATGAGTTCTACAGGACTTCTAAGTATCCTCAGCGTCAAGTGAAGGGTATGGAAGATCTCATTAATGGTAAATTTTCATTGTTGTTGGATGATATCGTATTGGGTTATTTTGAAGCATTTCATATCAGTACCAATATGCGCTATTTAAACAAATTTGGTTCCAATGAAATTTACGCTCAAATGTTTGCCTTTTTCAATGAGCAAGAGTTTAAAGATTATGGATTCGAGCTACTGAAATACTTGTCAAAGAATCCAAATAAATTATCAGGTAATTCCCTATTCAGTGCAAGCGCCAATAATGAGAAGAATAGTGTTCAGTTCCTAAACGATTGTCTGTTAAAAAATGACAAGTACCCTAACACCCAGGAATTATGCTACTTGATCATCATTTGTGCTGTGATCCAGAGTAAAAGCGTTCAGTGTTTTATCTTGAGAAGATTGTTGTTCATGGTTGATCAAAGCAATAATACAGAGAGAAATAGAGAAAAATGGTTCTTGAATCGAGAGAGAGTAGTGGGACAAAGTTTGCGGTTGAAGACACGAATGATGTTGCGTGAGGAGATATTACGTGGAATACGTACCAGATCTATAGAATTTAAATGAAATGTATAAACTGATTTTTGACCTTTTAATCTGACGAAATGTACCATTTGCTTCTATCGTTGTGTAATTTAACGAGAATGACACATCGGAGTAAAGAAAAAAATCTCGAAAATCATCACCATTTTTAGACACAACCACCAATGTTTCCAACAAGAATTCGTTTTAAAATGGTTGAGTGGTTAGCAATTGTGTACGATAAGCCAGGTGTATCCCGTGCCGCTACAAGGGCCCAGCATTTAGCTGGGATCCCAGCTTCTGTTGCTTCTGGGAAAGTTGTCTCTGCCGGAGCTATCTTTAACGAGGTGCCAAAGGAAGGTGTTGCCCCAAACTTTGCCGGCTCTGCCTTAAACATCATTGCAGACTCCAAAGAAGAGGTTCTTGAAATCCTATCACAAGATATCTACGCTAAAGAGGGTATTTGGGATTTGAACAACGTATTGATTTACCCAACTGGTGTCGCCTACAGAAAGGGTAAAGATTTATGAAATGAGCCACATTAATTGTTAAGCTATAAGGAGTCCTCGGAGACGTCTCTCCAATAAGGCAGGATATACTCCAAATTTTCAGGAGCCAATTCTGGATAATGGGCCCTAATTTGTGCTAGTACCTCATTAAACAATAGTCTATATGCTTCACCATTGTAGTGTACACCATCCCATAACAAATCTTGCCAATTGCCATTATACTCTTCAAATAATTTATAGGTATCGACAAAGGCAACATTATACTTCTCGGCCAATTGTTTTAAGGCTCTATTGTAAATCAGATTGTTCTCGTTAGTTCTAGTGATACCATTGGCAACGTCTTCTTGTCTTAGTGGGTTCCATTTACTTTGATCATGTTTAGCTGGGGCAATCAAGATAGGCTTGATCCCGTATTGGTGGAACAACTCTAGGAAGTACTCAGTGTTAGCAATGTATTCATCCAATGGCACTTTTTGGGCACCACCAAGTGCAGCGTCATTGGTACCGAAAAAGATCGTCCCGATTACGATCTTAGACTTTTCAGTGGTTTCATTCTCTAAGATCTTTGGTAAGATCTTTTTTGCCCATCTAGAGTTATAACCGGCAAACCCTCTCTGGATAACATCCAATCTTCTAGTATAAATATTTTGCAAGGCAGAGCCAAAACCGAATTGGACAGACTCATCTTCAGTCTTGGCCGGGTACGAATCATAGGCGAATTCAGTGATAGAATCACCGAATAGTAAGAATTTGTTGTATTGTAAAGAGTGTGGCATCGTTATCTACGAAGAATTTGTAAAAGAGTGGGATTTTTTCTGAAAATTTGAAATATTTATTAATGATAAAAGGTCAAAGGTATAATGATAACTTAGTAGCCCACACCAATCAAGTAGTCACCAAGTTTCTCCACAACTGTGGTGGCTTCACCAGGTTGAACATTAGAAGGGTAATGTGCGACAAGGATAGTTTGCTTAGTTCTCACGGCGATGATACCCTCGGTGTCATGCTTACCATAGATTGATCTGTCGTCGGCTCTTAGCAGAAAGTATTTTTGGCCTTGAGCATGTAGACCACTAGCTTGTAAACCTGAAGGATTGTCAAAACCCTTAGCCAATTCTGCGATTTCGTTGCCACCTAATTGTAACCCAGATTGGGCCCAGGCAGCATCACCAGCTCTGGAGTAGATTGCAGCTTTGTCAATTTTCTGAGTAGCTAAAAGGTTATCGGTATACGCTGGAGAGAGTCAGTTTTTACTATGAGAGCAATGAATTGGTAATGTACTTACCTTGCCAGGACATGTTACTTTGCTATTGATTTGATAATGGATTAGTTGTCATTTAACAAACAGCGAGGTCCTTTTTTTTATACAATTTTCGTCGTTTGTTGATGTTGCGCATACCAGATCATGTCGATCACTATCACCACCCTAGAATAAATTACACATTCTTTACATTGCAGATAATAGATTTAGAATAAACCTTTCACTATATTACACAGATGATGACACAATCACTCGTCATCCTCATCATCGCTTATCACACGTCTCTTCTTCCTGGAGACCTCTTCCTCTTCATACTGAGCTGCACCGTCGTTCTTTATTCTTTTCAATCCACAGATGATGACACAATCACTCGTCATCCTCATCATCGCTTATCACACGTCTCTTCTTCCTGGAGACCTCTTCCTCTTCATACTGAGCTGCACCGTCGTTCTTTATTCTTTTCAATCTCTCAGCTGCTAAATCGTCTTCATCGTCCTCGTCATCATCACCAGCGTCTTCGTCAATATCTTCCAAATCAACATCTTCATCTTCTTCGTCATCGTCTATAAAGCCATCTTCCTCATCGTACACTTCCTCACGTGCTCTACTGTAACCGTGTTCTCTAGAGAATCTTGAACTTGACTGTGATGAGACCCCTGGTGAACCGAGTCTCTCTCTTTCCTTCTCTGCCTTTAGTTGTTGTCTTCTTCTCTCACGTGCCTTCTCCTCGACGGCCTTCTCCAATCTTCTAGCCTCTTTTTCTGGATCGACATCAACAAACACACTCTGGGCACCTGGCTTCACTTGATTTCTTGATTGTATAGTAGACGTTAGTTTTTGGTGGATCTTAGATTTGGTAGAGGTTGGTACAAACTTCAAAGTCTTTGAAAGGACACCATCAACTAAATGCACTCTAGACACCGCATCTGAATCCTCCAAATTGGTCTGGGATGTCAGATAAGTATCTGGCAATTCACTATCCAAGACATCAAAGATCTCATCACCAAGTTTCAATGAGAAACTCCCATCTTCCCATTCGATAAATTGTGCATTAGACTCAGCTTTCAAAGTCTCATTACTCTGTTTAGTGAATCTCCATCTTATTGTGTTTTCATCAATCAATCTCTGTAGTTCAATATCATCTTTGCTTTTATGAGCTGTTTCTTTCTCCAAATTCTTCAAATAATCATGGCCATCAAATCTTGTGGCATTGACATGTAGAAATTTAGGAATCTTAGCATCGTATATCACACCTTCTTCATTATCAAACTTTGGAGGATGACGTATAATCTCCTCATTCCCAACCTTTAAATCTTTCTCTTCTTCAACAACTGGCTGCACAATGAACTCCTTCCCTTCGACATCACCATCGGCTTCCTCGCCATCATCACCAAACATATCATCATAACCGTCCTCATTGGCGGTGTTCTCCTGTTCTAATCCTTCTTCATCATCGTCGTCACCAAACAAGTCGTCAATTGCATCTCCTTGCTCCGCACTTTCAGCAGCAGCGACAGCGGGGACATCATCATCTTCTTCATCATCACTGATGACTCGCTTCTTTCTTTCCACAGGAGCGTCGTCTGACATGGCTGTGGTGCTGATAATTGACTTCTATTAATGTCTGTTTGTTGATGGCTCTCGATTTCATTTTTCAATTTTCGAATTTGGCCCTGGACGACTTTTTGTAGAACGAGTTCGCGGGAAAGTGTCCAATCAACGATTTTGGTTGTTATGGTTACCAAAAGTTCAAACAGACAAAGCAAAATAAGGACCCACAAAATTAAATTTGTGTGTATATGAGTGAAATGTGGTAGAAATGACACAAAGACAATAAAGTTTACAAGCTCATGTAGATACCAATCTTCTCAGGAAATGAGAAATAAAAGTTGAGCCCAGAATATCACGAATTTCGTGTAGAGAAGTTTGCGGCTGTGCTTTCGAGACTCGTTCATTTGTGTCAATTTTAAACACTCCAGATCTTCCGTACCCAAAAAAGTTAGTTATCTCTTGCTTGAACCATGACACTCTTTGGTCTTTCCGATCGGCTCAAAAAGTTGAAACCTGGAAATCAATCTGAATTCAATGGTGCTTCATCGCTTAAGAAAACGGTTCTTTACTGGCCCAATTGGTGTGTTTATCAAAAAGGCTTCTATCCCTTTCAAGAGATCCCATACCACAAAGTGACACATGTTTGTTATGCCTTCTTTAAAGTCAATCCTGAAACAGGGGAAGTAAGTCCTAGTGACAATTGGACGGATATTGAACGCCCCTTGCCTAGTTCTTTTGACCCTAGACCGGAGGGACCCAATATTCATGGTATGTTTGCCTTTTTTTACCAGGTGAAGATGATGAATAGAGGGACCAAGACCCTCATGTCCATTGGTGGCTGGTCAATGAGGGAGGATTTCAAGAGGGCCTTGGATAGTGACCTGAAAATGGCCCGGTTTATCAATAGTACGGTGTCGTTGTTGGTCCAGTATGGGTTTGACGGTATTGATTTGGATTGGGAGTATCCAGAGGGGAAGGTCGAAGCTAAGAATCTATTGTGTTTGATCATGAATTTCCGCCAGGCACTAGACAAGCTAGAGGATGATGCTTTTAAAGTACCTAGAGGTTCGCTATTGTTGACAATTGCAGCTCCTGCACTTGAGGAGAAACTAAAGTATTGGAATTTGAAAGAGATGAATAACTATGTTTCCTTCTTCAATTTAATGGCCTATGATTTCGCTGGTGAATGGTCTAACAAAGTTGAGTATCACTCCAACTTGTTCAAGACCCACCCTGAACAATTGTGTGCTGATGATGCCGTCAACTACTTGCTTTCAAATGGTATTGATTCTGAGAGAATCATTTTAGGTATGCCTGCATATGGAAGGTCGTTCACTCACACTAAAGGTTATGGTCAGCCTTTTGATGGTGTTGGTAAAGATCATGAGCTAGAAGAACCAGGTTATTGGCGTTATAATAATCTTCCAATTCATGGCTCCACAGAGGGATTTGATAACGATGCAGTGTCTGCCTATTGTTTTGATGGTATTACATTCATAGGTTACGATAACGCCCTATCGGCCCAGAGGAAAGCTCAATACGTTATTGACAAAGGCCTAGGAGGTGGCATGTGGTGGGAAGCCTCAAGTGATAATCTCGCTAACCACACAAGATCATTGTTACATTCGTTCGTCAATGCTCTTGGAGGCGAACGCGCACTAGACAAATCACCAAACCTCATTTGTGTCCACAAGGGTAAGAGTAAATACTTACATAGAAATGGTTTAGTCTAGGATAGTCCTATATAATAATAAAAACAAAACGACAGCAACGAATTGAAAAGAAAGAAAAAGACACAAAAAAGCTAATTGAATCTGTATTTTTTGCAGTACGTACTGAAATTTTCTTTTAATCTATCAAAACACGCTCTTTTGAAAATAACCATACACATCATAAAATTGAGTCCATCTTAGAAAAGACCGATAAGACACCAGCGACAACTTCAAGTTGTAAATCAAGACCAGGATTCTTTTCTAACTCCTCATTAACTTCACTTGTCAAGTTCATACCAATGTTCAAGGAACCTGCTTGTGGTTCGAACGGAAATTGAGAATATTGGGCCAATAATTCATCGGCTCTAGCGAAAGCCTTATCACGTTGGTCATAACCTAATGTCACCAAGACATTTTCCAAGACATTAGCAGCATAAGCACCAGCGACAAGGGAGATGGAACGTAAGTATTTAAATTTAGTATCTTCTGGAAATTTGTTATTTGAAGGTAACTGTAAAGTTCTTGCGGATAGTAAAGCTAGGACTCTCTTGACAATGGCGTCTTTAGAAGCAGAATCGGCTAATGGATGGGTAGGCATATCAAAGATCAAGAAGTTCTTACGTTCGGTTCTTAAAACACCTTTGTCTACCAATCCCTTGGCCAATCTCTCACGCACTTGTTTCAATTGATAATTGATCTTCATCAAGTTCCAAGTTTCACCACTCAACAAATCGATCCA
The DNA here is from genome assembly GCA_030557705.1 of Taiozyma odintsovae. Classification (NCBI taxonomy): domain Eukaryota; kingdom Fungi; phylum Ascomycota; class Saccharomycetes; order Phaffomycetales; family Wickerhamomycetaceae; genus Taiozyma; species Taiozyma odintsovae. The sequence continues at coordinate 620,999 of JANIVH010000001.1, forward strand.
TTGACCAATACTCAGATGACCACCATCGTTCTTCATCAAGTTTAAAGTTTCATCAAGTAAGACTTCACCAGTCTTCTTATCATCAATGACTTCGATTAACCTCTCTGATAGTTCAAATCTTCTTCTAGCAGGGTCGTTAATCACTTGGATCTTACCTCTGAATGCCAGTTCTAACAAGATACAGCCACGCAGAGCATATGATATATTGTCATTCCAGAAAGACAGATAGCCCTCTTTATCTTTGATACCTATCAATAAGACCTCCTCCATCAAGGTCAGCGCAGGCTCTTTACTTTCTTGGTTCTTCAACTCGTTCTCAGCAGGATCATACCCAATCTTATGGGTGCTCTCTTCCCTTTCAGAAACGTTCCCAGTGTTGTTCTCAGAAACGTTTCTACCAACTCTTCGACGTTGTAGACCAGACATTTGTGATGTGTGATTATATGTAGATGTGTGATTAGTGATGTGTTATAGGTGACGAGTTGGAATGGTTTGGGCTCGCTTAATGGTTGAAATGACGAAGTAGTTTTATGATCGTCTGTTACTTTTCGATATGGCCGTTCGAGGGATCAAGTAGAGATTGTCTTCCAGATTGGGCAATTGTCTATAAAGAAACCCGATAAAACACGATTGTTAGCGCGATTAGTTAGCAGCTGGGCTAAAAATGAGATCAATCGAAACAAAGTTGGAATGGATCAGTGTTTTCACCCTACAAATAGGCTTTGTTTGTTTCAATTTCGTTGGCCCTTTTTTTCAAAGATTGGAATTTGGTGAAGTCGCGAAAATTGCCTATTCGATGGTGATGTCCAAAGAGTTTTACAAGATAGTTTCAATTCATAAAAATGCGGTTTCATTATAATATATATGTTTACTCAGCTTCCGAGCCAATGTTTCTGCAGAGTGGTTCAATCTCATGTTCATGACCATTTTTGACGTAACCTAAGAAGTATGGAGTAGCAGTATTACCTTCGTTGAAATTGAAAACTTCCTTCTCCGTCACTTCTGATACAATTTCATCATTGTACTTTCTGTAAATACTTCTCTTTTGATCTCTAATGTAGATCCAGTAATGACCATAGTTAGCTTCACCTCTGTGAATGAAAATGGCAAAGATAGAGTAACCATGCTTTTGGAACCCATCAAAGTGATGATCAATCTTGTTCTCCAAATCTTGAATTCGTTCAAAAATGGTTCTCAATTCTTCATCAATTGTGGAGATTTGTTCATCTAGAACCTTGATTGTATTTTCCTTTGCCAAGTCATTCTCAACTAGCCATTCCTTTGTAGTCTTCAATGAGTCCTTGAAAGTTACACCATGATCATTCTTGCTCAACAACTTAGCACGACGATCTTTCAGTGATTTGATTTCTTCTTTCCATTGATCAACATCTTTACGCCTCTGGATAATATCATCATCTTCAGTGTCAAAATATCTATCCATATATAGTGTCTCTGGGAAGGCCAACTGTTCAATGTTCTTGTACACACTTAATGTCTCTCTGTTGAAATAGACTCTTTGGATTTGGACTTGCAAGATGATTGGTAATTCTCTGATTCTCTCAGATCTCACCAATGAACTGTTGTCCACAGCTTCTGTCTTGTAAACCAAGTCGAATGCTTCATAAATATTTCGAGGTTTGTCCAAAATATTCACAAATACTGCAGAGAAACGTTCAATCTTGTCTCTTTTAATGGACGGATCATTCACATCAGTTAAATGTTGGACAGTTTCACCATAGAATAACTTCTTGACCAGATCGATTTGTTCACCATCATCATCATAAGCACCTTCCGGTTTCATTGAGGCCTCGATTTGTAAAAGAACGTTTCCAATACATTCAGTGACGTCTTGTTGTCTACCGATTTCAAATGCGGTTTCTGGCTGAATGTCTGAGATTGGGACACCCTTGGCTTCTTTGACAACAGGAGAAACTTCCTTTACAGCTTGTTGTGTCTCAATAGGGTTTGAAACATCTTCAGTTTGTTCCTGTCGTTGTCTTTTCTCAACTGAGCCAAGTAAATCATCAGCAGAGATATTTGCTGACTTACCATCAATCACTTCATAATCAAAAGCAGAAGGTGGTTGAACAGGACTTGTATCAACGTACATCACGTTGTCTTTTTCAACCATAACAATATCATCATCAGAGACCTTTTCCGCACTGGTAGATAAGTCAATTAGATCATCGGCACCGGTGGAAGTAGTTAAGGAGGTTTCACCAAATGCATGCTCAACTTGGGATGGATTGTGGTCATGTTCAATTTCAATCATTTCAGGAGATCCATTTGTATAGTCAAACACAATTTCATCACCAACAGGCATAAATGCCAAATAGGCAAGTTCTTTCTCCGGAGTTATGTCCCTATCTTTGGAGTGAATTTGCTGATAGAACAAGTCTCTCAAACGGTAAGAAAATTGGAATGATCTTTCAATCTCAGCTCCACCAACCAATCTACCACCGATTCTTCTATTTTGGTAAATATCTTCACCATTGTAAACCTCTCGAAAGTTTAAGACAGCATCTCTTAGTGGCTTGATTGAGAAGTAGTATTGAAGTAAGGAGTTCAAATAACAGGTGTTCCCAATGTTGTTCAAACCAACAGGCCACTCATCAACAGGTAAAAAATTATGATCAATAAACCCAGAAGCTAAGTATGAGTTAATCACATTACTGTTCTTTTCCTTAGCAATAACCCTCAAGGCATTTCTTGCATGTTTGATTTCCCTGTTACCCATTTGGAAAATATTGATAATCTGGAAGTCATTGGCGTTCTTATCAACGCCCAAGTATTCACAAGCTTCTTGGAAAGTTAGTTGGGGATATAGATCTTTGAACTCATTTTCAACTCTGTCTAGCAATTTGAAGCTCTTTCTTTCACTAGCAATGGTGATCAAAGCCCTGTTGTAAGTCTTTAGTTCGCTTGGATTATCCGCACCTTTGATCATGAAGGCAGTGGAGACTATGTCGTCATCAACGGTTTTATCAATCTCCAGTAGATCATAAGCTTGTGAGATAGGTAGAGGTTCATAGTTGAGGTACCTATGAAGACTATCACTCTTTCTATGGTCAGCAATAATCTTTAGTGAGTTTCTTAGCTTATTGTCCAAAGGATTCTCTTCTCTTTCCTTTTTGTACATGGTCAACAGTAAATCATCGTTGATCAATGAGGCCTGAGATGGTTCAACGTTCAACGACTTGTAAGCATTATCAATTTCCTTTTGACCAACAACGTTCAGTGAGATCAACTTTGAAACAAACGAGGACAATTTATACGTGGCTTTCTTTTGACTTATCTCCCTAATAGAGTCAAAATATACAGGGCCATTACTTGGGTCAGTATATAAAGTCTTTTGATAGCAGTTAATAATAAGATCATCGCTGTAGAATGGATACGCAGAGAGATTGATGTAATCAGGCTGCTTTAAGAATTCATGTAATCTGATTGAGGCATTGTCATCCAGCTGGTGGAAAATAGTGTCAGCGGCCTTGCTGAACTGAAATGCTTTGAACTGATTAGGTTGGCTGGCAGAATAGGCCTTGGTGCCTAAGAATGAAATCTCTGAAATCTTTCTGATGTAGGATTCCCTAACGACAACATGATTTGGGTTGTTCAAGTCCGAAATATTTGGTGGTATGAACTCATTGTTCTCAATTTCAAATAGAAGACGTCTCGTCAAGATCTTTGGGTTGATGTGTGAATTCAGACTCTTATTGGAGCAATTGATCGTTTTTTGTTCATCTTCAGGGGTCAGTAGTAAAGGGCCTCTGATTGCCTTGAATAATGTATTCAGACAAGTTGCAGGCGATGGGACCTCAGGGTTCAAATCTTGATAAATCTCCAATGCTTTGTTGTAGCGGACATTGATGGGACCAATTTCATAGTCATGCAAATCTTCTTCATCGAATTCGGGGTTTGAGATTTCAATTCTAATAATCTTACCCGTAAGAGAGCAAACGTAGTTAGCTTCATCAATAATGGCAGGTAATGAGTCCTTGACCTTTTGATCATCAGTGTTTGCAAGTTCTCCAAGTATCAAATCTTTGGCATCTCGTTCATGCAATTTTTCAACTAAGTGGAACTCATTTTTAGACACATTGAGACCCAGTGAAGATTCTTTGACTTTGATCTGAATTTTGACATGGTAGACTTTAGATTTTGCTAACGATGGTTGTGAATTGTCAAACAGCAAAGCCCTGATCACCGTTATCTTGTCCCTTTTGTTGAATAGCGAGTGTTTGTGTTCAACAAACGGCGCATATGAAGACTCTTGATTTAAAGTGTAGAGTTCATAAGGATTGTGTTTAATAGAGGCAACTTTGCTTGAATATGTCACTGGTAATGCTTTAAGGAGACCGTCGAACTTGACTTCACCAGTTTCAGGGTCTAGAAGAAAGAGTAGATCAGATTTGATTTCATCAACTAATCTATTGCTTGTCTTGAACACGCTGGATTCAAGATCGAAATAAGTCTCAGGCGCCATCGATATAGGGTCGTTCGCAGGTTCATTTGTGACACCAAAGTCTTTATCAAAAGGATTGTTGGAGCTTAGAGTCGAGGCAGAATTGAGGTTTTGCTGTTCTTGTAAGACGCCAGACGTATCAGCAAATGGATTGTTTGAGTGGTACTGAGACACATCATTCGTGTCCTGGACCATGGTAGTTCTCTTATGAGTAGTAAACGAGCTCTTATCGTGTTAAACTGTGGTGGATTAAAGCTGGAATATAGACTGGAAGCGAGATATGGGGATGAATAATGACAACTAGTTCCAGTGGCCAATTATTGTCAAAATTGAACGTTTAAAGCCGTTGAAAATATGGTAATTAACGAATTGGGAAATCAGAGACACTATAAAATTCAATGGCGGTCTGGATCACGACTTGAATTAATGGCAATAGAAGTTTTAGTAGCTAAAAGGTGGCTTTGACTTTCTATCGTTTTCTTGATTTATTGAATTTCTGGTTCACAAACGCCAAAGTTTCCTGGCCGGGCCACGCACACATACAAAGAAAGAAAAAAACCTTGAATTCAAGATGAGCTTTCCCAATGACAAAACGTTAACTCAAAGATCACAAGGCATTGAAGATTTCATTTGGCCATGGTTTTCTCCTTCTTCTCCAGTGGGAAGACCCAGAACGAGCCTGCCCTAACTTCAGAACCGCAATCCGAGCTTCTGAATTCCTCTTTGGAACAAACAGTACAAACACCTCCATCTCAACCAATCTCATCTCCAGCTCCAAATGGTGCAGCACTTCCACAATTCGACATTCAAAAGATCAAAGAATCTTCTGACGGCTCATTCCAAGGCATGGCCACCGGATTCGTTGAGCAGGCCATTACTGGTAATCCATACTTTGCTGCCGGTGGTGGGTTAATGCTATTAGGTACTGTCTTAGCTGTCGCAAGACAAGGTGTCATGAGAGCTTCGGGTTTTGCTTATCGTCAGTTGATGGTGGACTTAGAGATCCCATCCAAGGATAAGTCATACATGTGGTTCCTTGAATGGATGTCACAACATAAGCATAGAAGCTCAAGACATTTAAGTGTGGAAACCAACTTCATCCAACATGATAATGGTGCTGTGAGTACCAAGTTTTCACTTGTTCCTGGTCCTGGTAACCATTTAATTAGATATAAAGGTGCATTTATGCTAATTAAAAGAGAAAGATCAGGTAAATTGTTAGACATGACCAGTGGTACCCCTTTTGAAACTGTTACTTTGACTACATTATATAGAGATCGTAACTTATTTGGTGATTTGTTAAGTGAGGCTAAAACTTTAGCTTTGAAAGCCCAAGAAGGTAAGACAGTTATCTATACATCATGGGGTCCAGAATGGAGACCATTTGGTCAACCAAAGAAAAAAAGAATGATTGATTCAGTTATATTGGACGATGGTATCAAAGAGAATATCGTTAACGATGTTCGTGATTTCTTGTCTAGTGGTAAATGGTATTTCGATAGAGGTATCCCTTACAGACGTGGTTACTTATTATATGGTCCTCCAGGTAGTGGTAAGACCAGTTTCATCCAAGCTTTAGCTGGTGAGTTGGACTACAACATTTGTATTTTAAATTTGAGTGAAGCCAATTTGACTGATGATAGATTGAACCATTTAATGAACCATATACCAGAAAGAAGTTTGTTATTGTTGGAAGATATAGATGCCGCTTTCAACCAACGTTCTCAAACCGATGAAACAGGTTTCAAATCTGGTGTCACTTTCAGTGGGTTGTTGAATGCCCTTGACGGTGTTGCATCCTCGGAAGAAACCATCACATTTATGACCACAAACCATCCTGAAAAACTTGATCCAGCTATCTTAAGACCTGGTAGAGTTGATTATAGAGCGCTTGTCGGTAACGCAACTGACCACCAAATCGAAAAGATGTTCTTGAGATTTTATGAAGGTGAAGAAGACAAGGCCAAACAATTTGTTAGTAAAGCCATGTCTTTGAATGTCCCAATCAGTACAGCTCAATTACAAGGTCTGTTTGTTTATAATAAGAATGACCCTGAAGGTGCGCTGGCAATGGTGGATACACTAAGAACACCTAACCATGTGTTTTGAATTTTGCATAATCTTGTAAATAGCTTATAGATCAATGACCTAATGACAACATACAATTTATTAACCTCTGTACTTTTTCAGTAATTTCTATAGAGTTAGTGAAAACCAAGAGAAAAAGCATAATTAGATACTCACATTTCTTGCAGTGACGATGTGTGAGGGCAAAATTTCACTTGATCCCTGCTCATTTGCCAATTGTTCTGCATCACGAAGGACATCTTTCATGAACAAAGTGTAGTTCAATGATAACTTTGTTTACGAGTTAGTAAACAGACCTTGATAAAGAGTACCTTAAATCAACTCACCAAAGCATCTGTCGAGTCATTGGCCACTGTGAGCCCAGTGTTGTTCTTAACTTGGCCCTTTGCCTGACGTCTTTGTATAGCGCTCATACTATGATTAACCCAGAAACATTCTGAATAGATGATCCGAAATTGTCTTTGTTTATATAAACATACTATAACGTGAAGTTCCGGGTAACACCCCGGTGAAAGAATCTCGGGGAATTTGAAAACAGTTTCGCGGAAATCGCCCCCTCCCACTTTAGAAGGCTGCTAATATATTAGCGAGATTTTTTGAGGTGAACAAAAGGAGCTAGTGGAAAAACTTCCGAATTTGTCCGCTAGCGTTAAACGTGATAACTTACAGTTGGGACATCTGGAGTCACTCTGGGGGACAAATCATTGATATGATCGTGACTTTTGGAAATTGTCAAATGATTGCGCTTAAAACCATGATTGAGAAAACTTCATATCTAAGGTCTAGTTAGCGAGTTGCGAGAGCTACATGTTTAATCTAAAGACATGAACCAATACTCTGGGATCTCTGGTCTGGCTATAAGCTATAGCCACGCTCATTGCAAGACCAGCAGCTTGGCCTTCTGTTATTAAGACAATAATTATCCAGCTACAGCACGCCTAAATCCATTTCGCAGGCCAAGTAGTTAGTATCCGGATAAACCAATGAACCTGTTACTGGATGCTGGGCGAAGTGGGACAAAGCGTATTACTATGCTGATACGGTTCACACAATGAATTGAACTCTAAACTCTAACATAATGACGTGAGTGAGACATAGTCATTTTCATTCTCAGTGATTTGTAGAGCCTGATCTATAGATAACATTATATAATTGGAGACCTCAAAGTTCTAGTCGCAGTACTTTCCCGAAGTATCATCAGCATCCACGTCCTAATCAGCCAGATACGGCTCCTATCTTGCCTAAATAATATACTAATATTTAGAGGCAGCATCTCGATATGCGACTAGTATGTATCACGCTGTGTCAGCCGAACCTCTAGGGAGTATAATTTAAAATGCTAAGGTTAGGGGCGAACGTCTCAACACCGAACACACAAGCAACAACCTTTACATTTTCATTGATCTTCTATTTTTCTGATGGGGACTGTTGCTAGTGATGTACGTAACTCTCAAAGATAATTGGTTGACTTTTCTTTTTGTGGTTTGGGGTTATTGTTATAACCATAGCGTGAATGTATATAGATGAATTCAATGATTGACAAGCGGGATGGCTTTCAAAGACAATATTGAAGCACTACTACTGTCTAGACCCTCAGGATGGACCCTCAATTTCTCTTTCCACCCTCAAACATTTTACCTCTGCAGCCAATCTCCCACGCTTTTTGTTTTGAGTTTCTCCGGAAAGTCCCAGACTCACGCAGTGCCGTCTGGGGAACATTGCATGAACCTGCATGACAGCACGGAAAAACTCGTTCCATAACTTCCAGGACAAATGATCAATTCAAGGATCCGTGATCACAAGCTCACAAGTCCCTAAAATCGCAAGCTCTGAGTAAACACAAATGAGATAAGAGTGGGTCCAAGGATACGACAGTGGTGAGCAGAAGACTTCACAACTAGTAAGGAGTACCAAGCTTAACCTTAGCAAGACTTCCCGGGGATCTCAATGCCAATACCAAACCTTACCACCACTTTTTTAGTTGTCTCTTTGTCCTGTAAAATGATCATTTCTTGAGTCTTGTCCAACGGATGCACGGTGTGGAATTTCTGGAGAGATTGTCCGAATTTACGGCAAAACTTCAAAATTCTCACTTTTTTGGAGAAATCCGCCTGATTAAAAAAACGAATTTCTGCGGTTTTCCAATATCAAACTTTTCCATTAACACAAACGTCACAAAAACATTTTAAACTCTTTCAAAAGCTACATAAAGCGTCCCATCATCCCATTATTCAGATCGTATACGATTCCACTCTACTAGCTGAATCGAATACAACTTTTTCTACTGTCTGACTCCCATTTTTGACCCACATTTGTTTTTTCACTCTTTAGAAATCAGTAATAGGAGGTAGGATATATACCCCCTTTCAACATAACTCAAAGAGAAACCTAAAACAAGTCAAGAATAAGTGTCCATCCTATCTAGAAGATCAGTACTGGAAGATAAACGCAATTTTTACCCAGTGAAGAGCTTATTTTTACCTTAAAAAAAGAGAAAGAAATTCACATACTAAAGACATGTATGTCGCACCATATGCTGGGGCAAAATCCCAGACGCCACAAAAATATACAAATAGAGCTCGTGATGAGATTAACAGGAAACTGAATCTAAATGCTCCACAGCAAAGTTCTAATCTGAGGTATGGTTCATCTCCTTTAAAACATGTTGCAAATGCTTCAGATACTTCATTAACTAAAGTCAATTCACATGACTCCATTGAATCACATGAATCAACAGAATCAACTGGTTTAAAAAACAAAAAATCATTTTTTGGGTCTTTGAACAAATTGAGACACATAGGTTCTAGTCAGTTATCTGTAAAGCAATCAGAAGGGGAAGATATTATCATGCAAGATGATGATTCTCAATCTTCTATTAACGAACCAATTATGAATCAAATGCCCTCATTACACCCTGTGCCTTCCATCGCTTCAACTAACTCATCATTTTCTAATTATTCCAATGCATCATCATTACAATCTAAACAATCAACCACAAATGAATCATTATTTAGTAATCAACATTCTTTAGCTACACAATTCACCAACATTTCACAATACCCATCTGCATATCAACAACCACAATCACAAAATCAACTGCCGTCAAAGCATATTGTACTAACACTACAGGAAGCTTTACCTACAAGATTTGATGATATGTATAGTCCAGAATTATTAGCAGATCCAAATTTGCTAATAGATGGTCGTCCATTATTTACCAGAAGAGCATTATTAGATTGGGATTTGAACGATATAAGATCTTTATTAATTGTTGAAAAATTGAAAGATGAATGGAATGGTCAAATACCTATTATTTATACTCCACAAGGTTTTAAGATTGAATATTTACCATTGGATGCAGATGATCAAACAGTCATTAAGACTTTAGTTGAGAGTGATATTTATAAAGAAGCCAAATTTGATATTGGATTTAGAGTTCAAACTGCAAAGTATACATTATTTACTGCAAGAAGAAGACATGCACAAATATTAAAAAATTCAGGTTTACCAGATTTTTATAATACCAGATTTTCAAAACCTGAATGGAGAAATGTTATTGAAAATTTCTTATTAAATTTAGCTATTGAGGCCCAGTGTCGTTATGATTTTAAGAAAGTTTGTCATGATTTAAAGAAATCAAGAAAACAACAAATTCAATCACCAGTTACAACTTCAGTTTCTTTACATAAAAACAATTTATTACGTAAAGCAATTTTAAATGAAGCTTCTCAATCAGTTAAATCACAAACTCCAATTTCAACTTCATTGACAAAAGAAGAGAAGGCACAATTATGGACAGAAGTTCAAACAAGAGTTTATCAAAGAATTGGTTTGGACTGGACTCCAGACCCAATAAGAACTTGAAGTTTTTATTTAATATACTCACGTGTCATGAATTATAGTAAACATTTGTAGTAATTTTAAGTCGTAGAGATGTTGAGACTATTATCAATATCAATACCAATGAGTCCTTATTAGTATAATAAACTTGAACTTGATACAATATCATTATATACCCGCGAACTCGTTTTATATAATCATGTACAAAAATTCGCGCATTTCTAATTTGTTTTAACTAAAACAAAAAAAAAAGTAAACAAAATCGCCCATCTTGAATAGTTAAAAGTATTATTCAATTTAAAAATGACTGATCAAAGAGAATCTTCCGATGCTGCTGAACTGTTAAACAGTCTTTCTATTAAGACTAGTACCCAAGATTCTGACACTGTTGAAAAGAAAGAAGAATCCAGTACTGAGACTAAGATTGAATTAAAAGATGAAGTTAAAGAAGTTAAACAAGATGAGTCGGAGACAAAAGAAACTAAAGAACCTGATACAAATTTAATTAGTTCCACATATGAAGTTAAAGTTAAACTTGCTGATTTACAAGCTGATCCAAATTCTCCATTATATTCAATTAAATCATTTGAAGATCTTGGTTTATCACCAGATTTATTAAAAGGTTTATATTCAATGAAATATCAAAAACCTTCAAAGATTCAAGAAAAGGCATTACCTTTATTAATATCTGATCCTCCAACTAATATGATTGGTCAATCACAATCAGGTACAGGTAAAACTGCAGCATTTTCTTTAACAATGTTAACAAGGGTAGATCCAACAATTAATGAAGTTCAAGCAATTTGTTTAGCTCCTGCTAGAGAATTAGCAAGACAAACTCTTGATGTTATTCAAACAATGAGTAAATATACTAAAGTTACATCACAATTAATTGTACCAAATTCTTTTGAAAGAGGTTCAAAAATTAATTCACATATTTTAGTTGGTACACCAGGTACATTATTAGATTTAATTCGTCGTAAACAAGTTCAAGTTAATAAAGTTAAAGTATTTGTACTTGATGAAGCTGATAATATGTTAGATCAACAAGGTTTAGGTGATCAATGTGTTCGAGTTAAAAAATTTTTACCAAAAGAAACTCAATTAGTTATATTTAGTGCAACATTTCCTGATGAAGTTAGAAAATATGCACAAAAATTTGTACCAAATGCAAATGAATTATCATTAAAACAAGAAGAATTAAATGTTGATGCTATAAAACAATTATATATGGATTGTGATTCTGAAGAACATAAATTTGAAGTTTTAAATGAATTATATGGTTTATTAACAATTGGTTCATCAATTATTTTTGTTGCAAAGAAAGAAACTGCAAATATTTTATATAAAAGATTAAGAGATGAAGGTCATCAAGTTTCAATTTTACATAGTGATTTAGAGACAAAGGATAGAGATAGATTAATTGATGATTTTAGAGATGGTCGTTCAAAAGTTTTAATTACAACAAATGTTTTGTCAAGAGGTATTGATATTCCAACAGTTTCAATGGTTGTTAATTATGATTTACCAACTGATAAACAAGGTAAACCTGATCCATCAACATATTTACATAGAATTGGTAGAACTGGTAGATTTGGTAGAGTTGGTGTTGCAGTTTCATTTGTTCATAATAAAAAATCATTTGAACAATTAGAATTTATTAGAAATTATTTAGGTAATATTGAAATGACAAGAGTTCCAACTGATGATTGGGATGAAGTTGAAAAAATTGTTAAAAAAGTATTGAAATGAAATAAATGATAAGATTAATTGACTCCCGTAGATAGTTTATTCAATTTAAAATAAAGGTTGATCATTTTTCTTCCGAAATTGTTCATTACTACTCTGCCTCAAATAAAGATCTACATTGGAATAGTTGAGATAATCGACAGTACAGATAAAGTTGAGATACGAGATATTAACTTGATTAGATCTAATAGAAGGTAAGAATTTGGTATGAGGTAGATTGTTACCATAATGTAGAGTGAATGTTATGAGTATACAATAATTTTTCTCTACCGGATCTTTCAATTAGAACTAAGACAAAGCTAAAACTGATTAATCTAAAGAAACAAATTATCTAATTAATTTCCCTTAATTAATTAATTACATATAATTTACATAGCCATTTTAAATTCCGTTATAAACGTCGATAAAGAAATTTAAAGAATAAAACAAAAACAAATAAAAATTCCAATATTTTAACCTTTTAAATAAACAATTTTAAATAAAAACATTATCAATTAATTATTAAAAATGGCTGATTCTGCTAAAATTGTTAACATTATTGCTGGTAAGTATCCTTTAGAGATTTTCACTATTGTTTAATTCTTTTCCAATCGAATCTTTAATCTTTAATTTAATTAAGGGGCGGGTTTAAGGGTTTAAGGGTTAGAATTTTTTAGAAATAATTACTAATTTTTAGCTATCTTATTACCACCATTAGGTGTTTTCTTAGCTCGTGGTGCAGGTAGAGATTTAATTATTAATATTGTTCTTTGTATTTTTATTTGGTTTCCAGCTATTATTCATGCTGTTTATATCGCTTTACAAACATGAGATATATAGCTTTAAAAATATGAGAAAGATATATCGCTTTAAACATATGAGAAAGATTATCATTTGTCACTTGAATATTAATTGATCTATTTGATTTATTTAATCTATTTGATCTATTTGATCTAATTATCACTTGACTATAACCTTTTTTTTATTAAAATTCCTAATTTAATCAGAGAGTTTAATTGGGTTTCCCATTTAATACTTGTTTTTATCAATATTGTATTATTAAATAATTGTAGATACTAATTATCGAGAGTCTCATTGTATAAATAATCATAACTACATTTAAATTCATTTAAACTATATTCATATTTACAACTTTTAAATTCATTATCATTATAATCTAATATAATTAGTATAACTTCCTATAATCAAGACAATAATACTTACTGAGGAGCTAATGAATCCATAGCAGGACTTTGAATAAAAGTAACACCAGCCTATTAATTAGTATAAATTCTTAAATTATTTATAACTTATAGATATGATCAACTTACAATAAAAAAAGCAATATTTAAAATGATTGGGAAACCTGGAGAATTTGTAAATCTTTCAATAGTTGAAGGAGTCTTTGGAGTTTGTTGATTTGGTCTTTGAACTGATGACATTTTAATATATTTTTTTGAATATAATCAATTCTTTATTGTATTCTCTTGTATTATATTCTTAATTTCGTCCAATTTAAAAAAAAATCGCGAATGATGGTAGGCGCCACAATGGGTATAATGTATAAATATAAATATAAATATAAATATGTATTAATATAAACATAAACCTAATGTATTTAAATAAAGATAATGTATTATAATGTATATCACAGAAATGAAAGTTAAAGTATCAATATACTTTTTTATAAATTTATAATGAAACGCAATGTTAAAGATTAATTATCTTTGATATAAATAATGATTTAGTAAAATGATATGAAAGAAATGAACTGAGATAATTGAAAGAAGTGAAAGAAGTGAATAAAATGAAATGAAAGAAATGAAATGAAATGAAATGAAAGTGTTGAATAAAATGAAGTAAAAGAAATGAAATGAATGAAAGAAATGAAATAAACCTATAGCAACCATAACCCCTTAATTTGAAACTGCATTTTCATAAATAACTTGATAACATCTATGTAATGATCTCTTTAATGAAATTCTTTCTTTATCATTTTGATTGATTATTTTCTTATTTGATTCATTCTTTATATAATTTTTTGATAAATAATGAATAATTTTATAAATATTTAATAATCTAAATATATAAATTGATAAATCATATGTCATTAATAAAATAACTGGAGTTATAACTAAAATTGCACAAATTAATGAAGTTATTTGAATGAATTTTATAATTAAATTTAATAATTGATATAATTTATAGATATTTGAATTAAATATATATTTTTCAATTTCAATCATGATACTATCAAGTATCAACTATTGATTATCTTAATGGTTATGATATCTTAATACTAATGATATTGATTATTGAGTATTGATTATTGGTTATTGATTATTGGTTATTGGTTATTGGTTATTGGTTATATTGATTATATTAACGATTATGGTTAAATTATGGTCAGTGTTTAGTTTCTAATGTTTATGTTATTTTATTAATGATTATCTCAATATTTGACCTAATTTTATTTCATGTGAAAATTTAAAAAAAACTTTTCATTTTCTTCTTTTAACAATTTAAATAAACAAACAATAAATCAGTAAGTTAATTAAAAAAGTTCATTTATTATTCTTATGATGTTATAAACTTATCTACATTATCTGATAATTAAGGAAGAAAACATGTTTCTGAAGATTAATATTGAATTACATTTTTGGTAAGATCTTTACTAACAAATTAGTTATTTATTTATAAAGTTAGAGCTTTATAGGTAAAATAAATTCATTGGATTGGCAATTCTATAAAGACATGTTAATTGTTTAGATTTAAATTCATTGATATTCATTGATTCAATTAGTGTAGTAATATCGTTACTATATACATATCAACTATGATATTATAGAGTACTTATACGATTATGTTCTATAAAACTTATAGTCTATACTTATAGTCTATACTTATAGTCTATACTTATGCTTTATAACTTATGATATTAAAATGATTCAGATATAAAGTCTATATGTTATAATTAATAGCTTTAAGGCGAAGTATTCTTTTCTTACCACAGCCTCATTACTATAGAGATTAGTAAAATTCAACTACAAAACTTTAGCAGACAATCACTATTACTTCTAATTAGTTTCGTATAATACTTAGATCATACGATCATATCTTTATAATAAACTTACGATTTGTAAATGGAAAGATTTGATTCGATAATAATAAACGCGAATATAATGATTTGATTTACTTATATAATAGGATCTATTATACTATAGATTAGTTTGTCTATACATTTATTAGTCTATTGATTCATTGATTCATTGATTCATTAATTCATTGATTCATCAACTCATCAACTCATCAATTCACCAATTCTTTAATTACCAATCCACCAACCCACCAATTCATTAATCTATCTTATATCTCGTATAGATTCTGGCCCGAACAAAATCGTTTAAAAACTAATATAAAAATTTACGTTGATAACTTTGTTTTCTTTTAAATTTAAATTAATCACAAATTCAGAGGTTCAATATGGCAGCTCTTGAATTGATTGATCAAGTTAAGGATGTTATATCCTATTTATACTTATTGTTTTTAACTTTACCAATTTATCAAAGAGTTTCACTAGTATTATCAATTCCATTTATTTACTCAATCTTATGGCAATTTTTTTATTCATTAAGAAAAGATCGTGTACCATTAGTATTTTATTGGATTCCATATTTAGGTTCTTCAATTCCATATGGTATGCAACCATATGATTTCTTTCAAGAATGTCAAAAAAAATATGGTGATGTATTTGCATTTGTTATGCTTGGTAGAGTTATGACTGTATATTTAGGTCCAAAGGGTCATGAATTTGTATTAAATTCAAAATTAGCTGATGTATCTGCTGAAGAAGCTTATAAACATTTAACTACACCAGTTTTCGGTAAAGGTGTTATCTATGATTGTCCAAATTCAAGATTAATGGAACAAAAAAAATTTGTTAAAGGTTCATTAACAAAAGACGCGTTTAGATCCTATGTACCAAAGATTATTGACGAAGTTAATAACTATTTTAAAAATTCAAAGAATTTTAGATTAAGTGAAAACTCTACTGGTATTTCAAATGTTATGGAAACTCAACCTGAAATTACAATTTTTACAGCTTCAAGATCTTTATTAGGTGATGAAATGAGAGAAAGATTTGATGCTTCATTTGCAGGTCTTTATTCAGATTTAGATAAAGGTTTTACTCCAATTAATTTTGCATTCCCAAATTTACCTTTACCTTCATATAGGAAAAGAGATTTAGCTCAAGAAAAAATTTCAAAAACATATATGAATTTAATTTCAAAGAGAAGAGAATCTGGTGATATCCAGGATAGAGATTTAATTGACGTTTTAATGAAAACTTCTGTTTATAAAGATGGTATTAAGATGACTGATCAAGAAATTGCTAATTTATTAATTGGTGTCTTAATGGGTGGTCAACATACCTCTGCATCGACTTCGGCTTGGTTCTTATTACATTTAGCTGAAAAACCTGAATTACAAGAAGAATTATTTGAAGAAATTCAAAGAGTTACAAAAGGTGGTGATGTCACTTATGATAATTTACAAGAAATGAAATTAGTTAATAACGTTATTAAAGAAACTTTAAGAATGCATATGCCATTACATTCAATTTTTAGAAAAGTTATTAACCCATTACCTGTTCCAAATACTTCATTTATTGTACCATCTGGTCATCATGTCTTAGTTTCTCCAGGTTTTGCAATGACAAATGATTTATATTTCCCAAATGCAAATATTTATAACCCTCATCGTTGGGATGATTCTAAGAATGAAGGTTCAGCCTCAGATACTATCGATTATGGTTTTGGTGCAGTTTCAAAAGGTGTTAGTTCTCCATATTTACCATTTGGTGGTGGTAGACATAGATGTATTGGTGAACAATTTGCATATGTTCAATTAGGTACCCTTTTATCAACTTTTATTAAGACTTTAAAATGGACTTATCCTGAAGGTGTTAATTTACCTCATGTTGATTATCAATCAATGGTTACATTACCTGAAGATCCTGCTTTGATTAAATGGGAATTAAGAAAATAGATAGTCTTTAATCCTTTGTTCCATTTTTATTTTCAGTTATTTTACTATTGATTACAAAAAATTGCTAGATTAGAAAATATATCATTTTATATTAGATTTCATTAATTACATGTAGCACTAATTATTGATACATAATTCTTATCAATATGTACTTTTTAAACTTAATGATGGTTCAATTGTACTTTCTTTATTTGAATTAATAATAACATCTAATTCAATTTCATTTGTTTCACTAATTGAATTATTCTTTATAGAATTTTCTGATGATTGCAATGGATTTTCATTTTTATTATCAATTTCTAATTTTCTTTTCTTCTTCTCTTCTAATTTACGTTCTTCCCTTTCCTTTTGTCTTTTTCTCTTTGCTTCAAATTCATGCCATTCACCATCAAGAACACCATCTTTAAAAAATTCAATACTGGGTTCTTCTTTAAAATATTCAGATTCTAAAGCTTGCTTTGCACTAATTCTTTTCTTTGGATCATATTCTAATAAACCTAATGCTAATTCATAACATTTTGGTGATAATATATCACCATATAATGATTTAAATTGTGAATCATAATATTCTCTTGGTTTAACCATTTCATACCATGGTAATGATGTTATATTTGGCCATTGTTTAAAAGTTGGTGTACCCATAATTTCAAAAATTGAACAAACTTGTTGAATTTCATCCTTTGCCTGGAAAATTGCTCTCTTAGTGAATAATTCAACAAGTAGACAACCAATTCCCCACATATCAACTTCACGACCATAATCTGTAGTACCTAATAATAATTCTGGTGGTCTATACCATAATGTAATAACTCTATTAGTATAATCTGGTGGTATCGATGAACGAGGTTTCATCTTTCTAGCAAGACCAAAATCTGCAATTTTTAAAATCCCTTGACGATCAATTAATAAATTTGAACCTTTTATATCACGATGAATAACTCTTTTAAAATGTAAATAATTCATACCTTCAAGTAATTGTTTAAATAAAAATTTTCTATTACCATTAGTTAATTGAATATCAGGATTTGATAATATACCTGTTAAATCATGATCTGCATAATTAAAAATCATATAAATTTGTTTATTTTCAACCATAATTTCAAGTAATGATACAATATTATGATGATCAAAAGATTGTAATAATCTAATTTCTCTCATTGCCGTAATGGGGAAACCTTCTCTCTCAGATTCCATTCTTAATCTCTTTAATGCGACAAAATCTTTAGTTATAATGTTTTGAGATTTATAAACTTTACCATAAGTACCTTCACCAACTTGAACAACACGATCATAAATAGTTGAATCTCTTGAGGTCTTCAAAAATGAAATTTTTGGTTTTGGAGTAGGAATAAAAGTCTCAGTTCTGAAATTTGGTTTTGATGTTTGTAATGGTTTATTTGGTGTATAAGTTCTACCATTACCATAACGATTTGTATTTGTTTGTTCAGTCTTGGGTAGTTTAAATGACATCTTTTTGGGACCTTTTGGAACGATATTAAGATCAATATTTGGTTTGTTAATTTTTTCAATAGATGGTGATCTAGATCGTGTTCGTATCTTATTATTATTATTTGATGGTGATTTGATTAAATCTTTATCTCTCGTGTCAACATCTTTATTGTTATCCCTTCTTTCTCTTTGTATGTCTCTTTCTCTTGGTCTTTCACGATCCCCTCTTTCTCTTGGTCTTTCAGACGGTAGATATCTATCATTACGATCATATCTATTATAATTGGCACCTCTAGAATGATAATCGTTATTTCTCCATCTTCTATCATCTCTTCCATCATCTCGATTCCACCTACTCAATCCATTATCACGATCTCTATGATAATTCCTTGTTCTATCATCCCTTGGTCTCTCTTTCTCATCACGTGCTCTATCACGATCATTGTATGAATCTCTAAAACCGTATCTAGATCCAGTACGTTCATTATTGACTCTTGGTCCACTTGGTGCTATAGGTAATCTTTCTTTTAAATCTCCAAAATCCCTTTTAGCCGTAGAATTCGATGGATTTGATCTATCTCCTCGCAGACTAAGACCATCGGTCTTATTAGGGACATAGCTTCTAGGACCTGTCTCTTCTCTTTGTCCTAATGTTTATTGTTAGTATATAGACTCGGTCATGATGATTGCATATTGGAAATTTCAAAGATTCAAGTTTAAGAATTCACCAAACCACTTTGCAATTCCATATAGCAGATTGTTGCACTTACTATCAGACATCTTAAAACGTATATCTTCAAGATATTAAAGACGTTTGTGATATTCTTTTAGAGTGATGTGTTTAATTAGTTTGTATGTGGTTAAGAGTTTTTCTGAATGCTGAAAATCATCGCGCGCATAGTGGCCCGACCGGAAATTGTATATAAATGATGTTTGAAGTTAACTTTGTTCTAATAGCTTATACCTCAGGATTATTGCTTCAACCGTGTTCTCATTTTGTAGTGATTTTATAACTACACCAAATCTAACTAAACACCAGAAATCCATGTACATTCTGTCTCTTTAAGATAAATATTACTATATATAATGGAAAAGGAATAACTTAAAATATAATTACTTAATTTAACTTATAATGATAAAAAAAGGAATTGAATTAATAGTAAAAAAACATAAGTGGTAAATCAATTAATAAATAATTGATACCCTTAAACCAAATTGGGGAGAAAAAGAAGAAAAAGATGGGGAAAACAACACAGTGATAACAAAACTAATTCAACCTTGCATATTTGAATTACAATCATGGAAAGTAATTCAACACAGTGTGTTTCTTAAAATGCAACTAAACGACAATGACAATATACTTTTTTTTGGTAAACAAAATTATGTGAGCTGAGGCATCTTAGTATTTACCTTGAGTTCTCTCTTCACGTAAGATTTTTTGTTGTCTTTCAACATCGGCATCAAATGAGATGAATTCATCTAGAGCTTTACCAGCTGGAACCATTGGTAAAACTGGAACTTTCTTTTCAACCATAACTTCTAATAAGACAGGACCCTTAGCATCTAAAAATTTTTTCAACCCTGGAATTAAATCTGATTGTTCACTAATTCTAATACCTTCAAATCCCATAGATTCTGATAATTTCATAAAATCTGGATTCATTTGATGAGTATGAGCATAACGATGTTCATAAAATAATGATTGCCATTGAGTAACCATACCTTGTTCTTCATTATTTAAAATAACAACTTTAACTGGAGCTTCTGCTTGTACAGCTGAAATCATTTCCATTAAAGTCATATTAAAAGAAGCATCACCATCGATATCAATAACAATTGCATCAGGTTTAGCAACTTGAGCACCAATAGCAGCAGGTAAACCAAATCCCATTGTACCTAACCCACCTGATGTAATAAAAGTTCTTGGATTTTTCCAAGTCCAATATTGAGCAGCCCACATTTGATGTTGACCAACACCAGTGGTAACAATAGTTTCTTTCCCACTTTCATTACAAAGTCTTGATAATTCTGAAATTAAAGTTTGTGGTTTAATCTTTGAATCTGGAGTTTCCTTTAAATAATCATTTGGATAATTATGTTTCCATTTTTTAATTTGATCAAACCAAGATGGTCTCTCTTTAACAGTTTCAATTAATGGAATAAATTTTTTTAAATTAGTTGTAACATCACCTTCAATAGCTTCAGTTGCTTGAACAACTTTATTAATATTCTTTGGAGAAATTTCAAAATGTATAATACCACCACGACCTTCTTCAGCGGCTTTTTTAGCTTCTGGAGCAAATTTTGGTATAGCACCAGTGACACGATCATCAAATCTTGCACCCAAGGCGATAATTAAATCAGCATTTTGCATTGCTAAATTAGCATAAGCTGAACCGTGCATACCTAACATATCTAAAGATCTTGAATCTTCTTGATCAAATGCACCTAAAGCTTGAATTGTAGTTGTCACTGGGATTTGAGCTTTATCAACTAATTCTTTTAATAAAATTGGACCTTCTTCAGAATTTAAAATACCTGCACCAACGTAAAGAACTGGTTTTTTAGATTTTTTCAATAAATTAGCACATCTTTCAAGAGCAGCTTGAGTAAATTCAGTTGATGCAATCTTTGTAATTTGTTGTAAAGTATTTGAAGGGATAGTTGATTTAATTGGAATAGCTTGTCTTAAGATAGCAGCTGTTACATCTTTTGGTAAATCAACCAAGACAGGACCTGGTCTACCTGAAGTGGCAATTTCAAAAGCTTCATTAATACGTCTTGGTAATTCAGCAACATCTTTAACCATAACGTTCCATTTAGTACAAGATCTTGAAATACCAACGACATCTGCTTCTTGAAAAGCATCTGTACCGATAGCAGCTGTAGCGACTTGACCAGTAAATACAACTAATGGAACACCATCTGCTAAGGCATCAGCCATTGGAGTAACAACATTTGTAGCACCTGGACCTGAAGTAACTAAGACAACACCTGGTTTACCAGAAGCACGAGCATAACCTTCAGCCATATGACCAGCACCTTGTTCATGTCTTGGTAAAACAAATTTAAATTTATCAGAATTATAAATAGCATCATAAACAGGTAAAATAGCACCACCTGGATAACCAAAAACTGTATCAACATCATGTCTAATCATCATTTCATGAAAAATTTGACCACCAGTTAATCCAACAAATGAATCATCTAATTCATTTGAATGTTTTTTATTTAATTTATGTAAATTATTTGCATCATTTGGAGTATTTTGAGCAAAAGATGGAGCAGGTGAAGGTCTTGTTGCAGCAGCTGAACTATTAAATCTTAATGAATTTTTAATAGGTAAAACTTTAAATTTACAAGCAGTTTTCGCTATTTGTAAAGAACGACGACTTGAGTTTGTCTTTAATGAACCAGATATCATTATAAAATGTGATTCAAAAAGTTTAATCTTTTAAAATTGTGGAGAGAAGAATAAAATTAAAAACTTTTCACAGTGAATTTTCACCAAATCAACTTTGTCACTTTTTTTTTTTCTTTTCTTTTCATAAATTTGCCGATGATGATTCATTTTCCTCTCCCGGTCCGGCCACGTTTCCGGCGTCACCCGGAAACTGACTCATCAATAGATTAAAGCCATTATAAAGAAGTAGAATTTGATATATAAATAGAATCATATTAACGTTGTTCATTTCTTACTGATAATCATAATCTATTCGTTAATGCCATATCTCTTTAACTTCTCCCGGTATCGGCACTCTTTTCACTATAAATTTACAAACTTTTTTACAATTAACAATAGTTCCTGTACCGGAGATAAATCCCCCAGAAAAGAAAAGCAAAGGCATTTTTGACAGGAATATTTGGTAACACAGTTAAGAAAAAGATTAAATTGGAGGTTAAGTATGATTATATACATTGAATCTATAGTAAAGTGTCTCATAGTGTTTATGATTTTATAAATATAAACAAGTCCATTGCTTTTTCTTTCTCTTCAATTAGTTCTTGTTATATTCTATATATGTTCATTTACCCCGGATTTTACCGTAATTTATAATGCCCCGATATCGGCTACAAATGTGTCATTAAAATTTCTTTTATTAATTTATACGTTCATAAAATAATACATAAACATCACTACTACTCATATGAGTTTGATCTTTACCACTAAAACTTCCATGTTCAGTTAATTTAACAACTTCATCATCAAAATAATACCAATTTGGATGTTCTAAATCATGTGTTAAATTTTTATTTGTAATCGAGGTATAATGACCTGATTTTAATGTACCATTATGATTAATTAATGAAAATAATTTATATTTTATTAATTTACCATTATGTGGAATCTCTAATAATAATGGATATTGAACAATTGCTGTATCCTTTTGTGATGTATCATAAAATAAAAATCTTGATAAATGAATTATTAAGATCGGTGGTAACGCGACAAATGTTAATGATTTTATTGTATTATTATTATTATGACTCTTTGTTTTACTCATAAATAATCCATTGGATTTTTCATCCTTGGATTTCTTTAAATGTGCAGGACTCGATGATCGACCACGAAATTTAAAACTTGAACTAAATGGTAATTTATGCTTTCTTGATGGTCTCTCTTCGGGGACTGTTAATGTATTACCATTATTATCTTTTTCTTTCTTATCATCATTTCGAGTTTTAGCACATTTTGGACAATCCCATGCATTTTCTCCTGATAAAATTTCATCATTTGTAAACATATCAATACAATCTTCTAATTGAATTTTTTTTAATTTTTTACCATGTGGTGAATGTTTTGGTATAACAAGACTTAACATATAAAAACTTGAATAATTTGATGATTTAAAACCACAATTCATACATGTTAAACTATCTTGTAATTGACCTTGAAAAATTGATGAAATTGGTGAAAATCCTTGTTTAATTAAACCTTCAAACCAAGTTTCATATTCTTTACCTAATGATGAATGTTCCATTAATTCTGGATAATCATTAACAACAATTTCAGAATTTGATAATTCATCATGTAATTGATCAAGTAAAAACATTAAAAATTCTTGTGTATCTTGTTGTTCACTTGGTATATTTAAATCAGGTCTTAATTTAACACAATTTTTTAAAAATCCAGATGGAACAATTGAACAACCACCATTTAAATACATTTTTTTAAATAACTGGGCTAATGAAGGGGCAAGTTTTGATTTTTTAAATTTTGGATTATAATAATCTTCATACCTATTATCTAGAAATAAATCACGGAAAGTTGTTGATGCAAATAAACATTGAATCATACTATTTATATAACATGTGTTTTTTAAATTTCTTAAACCCGTGATGGAAAGTCTTACAAATGGATGTACACTTTGTTGAATAATTGGAATGGATCGACTTTGTGCTCTTGGGCGTGATTGATGTTGATGATATAATGGTTGTGATACTAATGGAGCTTGATGTGATGATCCTGAATAGAATGATTGATCAGAATGTGGTCTTTGAATCGGGTATTGAGTATATTGTTGTGTTGGATATGGTGGAGTGTAATTCACATTTGATTGTTGAGGGAAAGTATTGTTATGGAACACCGGTTGAGCTGTTTTTTGAAATTGATAACCGTTATAGGGTGGATGTTGCGGCAGTGGTTGTTGAACTCTTTGATATGAAATTGTATGAGGTGGAGGTGGTGGTGGAGGTGCTGAAGGTGGTGCTGATTGAAATGATGCAGATGAACGGTTATTATTGATACCCACTGTTGATGTACTCTCATATCTAGGTAAGAATTGATCAAAGTCATAACCTGGAACCGTAGATGCTTGTTGAGGTGGAAGTGGAGGTGGTGGAATATTTGGTGGCTCTGGAGTGAATAAAGGTAATTTAGCAACAAATTTCAGATCAGCAGTCTTGTAACTGTTCTTAGAAATGAATTTTTTCCATGAATCGAACCCACCAATCAAAGTTTGTGGCTTAACACGATTAGCTTCTAATAATTGTGCAAATTTGATCAAGTAGTCACTTTGAGTTATCAGATAAGTACTTTCATCAGAATAAACAACAACTTTATCAAACTTTTTAATATTTTTAAACTTCTGTAACTCATCTGTTGATAACAATGTCCTTAAAACGTCTTCAAGTTCTTGTAAAGTGTCATTATTTAAAACCAATGAAGGGTCCATATTGATTATATTTCCGTATGGAATATGTTTCTTGTCGAAACTATCGATTGGTCTAATATCAATCAGTAGGTATGAGAGATCTCCTTTCGCAAGATCGTTGTATAGCGTTCTTGAGTCAATGGTTATCAGCTTACTTTCATCTTCATCTTCATTAACATAAACCGAATGGTAGGAGTCCTTTCTGTGAGAAGAAGAGGTCTTGAAATGTTCAAGGTTAGCATCAAGATCTTCATCTTCTTCAGAGAAATTATAGGCATTACTCTTATCTTCGAATTCATGTCTATAGTTGAGAAGATTGTTCGATGTAGAAGGGTCTAAAGTCTTTGTTGGGAATGATTTAGTATGATGCAATCTTGGTGGTTTAGGAGCTGGATAGTTTGGAATATCAGGGATCTCAGTTAAGATATCAGTGGAGCCGTTATCACTTGCCAGTTTTAGTTGATCATTGGGTTGTAACTCAGGAGGTTCCCATAGGTCTTCCACTATGGATGCATTTGTAGATGTGCTTGATTCGATAGATACGGTAGATGATTGAGATGATATACTAACAGTAGATGGCAAATCAGAAATTTCATTGGGTGCATCAAGTCTCAAAATCTCTTGAAGATCATGATGTAAGGACGATGAAGGTAAAGTTTGTGATCTTTTTGGTCTAAGTTGTAATGGATCTCTAGTTGATTGTTTCTCATTGAGAAAGGCAATATACTTAACCACTTGTAACTTAACATTGCTCATGTTAGTCTCTTTCTCGTATAGACTCTTTAAATCCAGGAAAATCTCATAATTCTTGTTCTTTATCTGAAATTGGATGGAGTTCGGTATTATCAAATAGATAAAGAAGAGGCCAATGATGTAGTTTCTTAAAGATTTGTTATGGAGACCATCTTTCAAGCCGCTACCATACTCCTCTAGGTTGTTCTGTGCAACATCGATCAGGTCAATCATCTTGCTCAGCTTCAAATCGTTAATGTGAGGCTTGATCTCGTCTTTGTACAACTCGACTATGAGGGAGAGCAGTTCTTCCGAATACTCGGGCGTAAAGGAGGCCTTTGGCCAGATGCTACTACGCATATGATGCTGATGCGTGTGTTATGAGGTGTATGATCTGTGGATGTGGTGCCCCGTGCAGGCTTTGAGGTCAATTCTTATGTGTTTTTCCCTCTTGTACAATGACTTTGTTTGTGCCTGGTTACAGCCTTCTTGGACCTTCAGGTCAAAACTAAAATCAAAATTAAATCGCCTTTGTGCCCCGGACGAGAAAGGGATCTAATGAATATAGTATCAGTCACGTGACAGTTTTTTTGATCATGTGCTAGACACGTGACCGTTTAAATTACTTGTTTAAAACTATATAGCTTCCTCAATGTGCCTTTTATGAGACTATCTGTGGCCCAAATATGCTCATCTTGGATAACAAATAGAGTTCTCCCTGAATCTTAAAAGCCGTCCTCTCCCTTCTCCTCCTCCCTCTCCGTGCGGCCCTAGGCGTGGCTCCGTCGTTTTCATCGTTGGTGAGCCCAATTTGGTAGCAGATCGGAGGGTTTCACTATTATGGCTCATTACAACCAAAAGATCCACAATCCACCATACGAAGAAATCAAAGATTATAGCGCTACTCCGCAGCATGACTATTGTCTAGAACTTATCAGCTGCAAGGCAGAAAGATGCCGTTCAATTAAGCCCGAAGAAGCAGTCGTTTGGCTTTGAAGACCGTCAACAGTGTGGGAGGGAAGTTAGAGCATGAGAAGTTTCTTTCAAGCTTTTTGAAATATCACTGGTGCCGTATTGGGTACTATAGTTTCCATTGTTGCAGTATCTTGGCTCCGTCTCTTGTATCTAAATATCCAGTATCAATAGCTCTCTTCTCCTTGGCTAAAGCTTACTCCTAAGAGATGTGATATCTCTACCTATGTAGCTTTGTCTCTCCAAAGTTTAGGCTTGGTACCAATTCATTTAGCCGGTTGAGCAGAGAGCATGAAAGCTTCATTTTTGCGAATTTGACAGGCTTATGACTCCACAGTTTCTGAAGTAGACATAACTGATCATGTGGCTCTAACTTTAAATTGACAATTCTGGATGATTCATTCGCCTGTATACCAAATGGCTGCCTTCTCTCCTATCGCTCTCTTCAGTCTGAACTACTCCCTTCTACCGCTATTTCTCCTTCTGATAGGCCGCTCTTTTCGATGTCACTTTGACAGTTTGTGACATCTAATTTTCGGAGCTTGGCCACAGTTTAAAATGCCACAATATCAACGGCCACTTTACACCACAATAGCGAGAAACTTGCAGTAAACTGGCGAACACAGGCACTACTCACTATCGGCCTTTTGCAACACCGATGCAGTTATCACTGACAATCTGACAATGCGCCTCAGTGACGATTCTCGTCCGTGATGAGTGTGCTCATCCGTGGCGCCCTTTAAGGACAAATATATAAACTGCTCGAGATGACCATGGTTTCACGACTCGGAGTAAGGTAGTGACAGGACGATTAAGATGGCTTTTGGTAGTGAAGATAAGGACGGAGGTAATAGCATCTCTTACGATTCTGCTGACAACTCTGGGACCGAAGTGTTCGATTTGAATAAAGATCTAGCTATTGTCGATGTTGAAAAGAATGACTCTGATCATGATGATTCCTCTGTGGAAAGAACTTTTGGTCTTGACAGATCCCGTTTGAAACAGTCTTTGAAGCAAAGACACATCCAGATGATTGCCCTGGTTGGTGTCTTTGGTACTGGTATTTTCTTGTCATCGGGTGGTGCCTTGGCTACTGCTGGTCCTTTAGGTTGTTTCTTAGCATATATCTTAATTGGTCTTGTTGTTGGTATGAACCAAATCGCCATGGCTGAAGTCGCTTCCCTGATGCCGGTTACCCAAGCTAACATTAGACACTTAGAACATTTTGTTGATGATGCCTTAGGTTTCGGTTATGGTTGGTTAAGTGTTTGGAGTAATTTGATGCCAGGTGAAATCTCATCTTCAGCTGTCATCGTCACTTATTGGACCGATTTATCTCCAGCTATCTGGATCTCTATCTTCATTGTTGCCATTGTCGTTGCTAACTCTTGGAGTGTCCGTGTCTATGGTGAATTGGAATTCTTTTTTGCCTGTTTAAAATTATTGTTATTAGTCGGTTTGATCTTACTATCAATCGTTATCACCGCTGGCGGTGGTCCATCTGGTGAAACCATTGGTTTCAGATTCTGGAAAGATGACCTGTTCAATTATGATTTCTTATCTTTAAGTCCAAGGAGCTCTGCTGGTTTTGCTGGGTTTTATAAGGCTTTATCTACAACTGTTTACAGTTATGGTGGTGTTCAATCCATTGCTACATTAGGTGCTGAAGTTCAGTACCCAAGAAGGGCTATTTTCACTGCTTCCAAGCGTATTTTCTATAGAGTCGTTATTTTAATGGTCACTACCATCTTCTTATTGACTTTGATTGTTAGTGCTAAGGATGACCGTGTTTCTTCGAGTACCGGTACCGCTCAACATTCTCCATTTGTTATTGCTGCTACTAATGCTAAGATTAAAGTTGTTCCACACATCATTAATGCAGTGGTGCTATCCTCTGCATTCTCAGTTTCTAATACCGCTTTGGTTTCTGGTTCAAGAACATTATTTGCCCTTGCTGTTAGAAAACAAGCCCCAGCTATCTTTTTAAAGACTAACAAGAGAGGTTTGCCATACTTTGGTATGGGGTTGGTTGTTGCCTTTATGCCATTGGCATATATGTCCGTTTCCAAAGGTTCTGCTTCTGTTTTCAATTGGTTTCAAACTTTAACATCGGCAAACTTATTGATTGGTTGGATTTTCATCTCATTATCACACATCCAAATGTCTCGTGCCATTAGAGCTCAAGGTTATTCAAGAGCCGATTTACCTCATAGTATGAAATTCGCTGAAGCTAGTGCTTGGATTTCAGGTATCGTTTCGCTCATTTTGTTATTGACCAATGGGTTCGTGAACTTCCTTCATGGTCATTTTAAAGCTGCTACTTTTATTAGTAATTATATCACTATTCCAATCATCTTTGGTTTAACCTTATTTTGGAAACTATACAAGAAGACCAAATGGAAAGGTCCAAATGATATTGATTTAGAAGTCTTATTCAACGATGTCAGAGATAATCCAGAACCTCCATTAGAGAAATTAAGAGGCTGGAAGATCTTGACTTTATTATGGTCTTAGGTCATAAATTATCTGCAATTTTTAGTATATATATAGAACAGGCACTACTAGTTATAGTTATACACGCTTTATTTTGTATTTTTATTTTCAAATCGTATATTTTATATAATAAAGTTGGTTTCCAACATTTTGCAAGCTTTAAACACAGTGAAAATCTTCATCTTTGAGTTGGCATTGAGGTACTAGGTTTTTGACCTTCATCAGCTAAACTTGTCTTCCATAAACTGGTAATTGTCTTTGCCTGGGTTAAAAATGTTAAACCTGCCTTACCATAAAAGTTCAAATCACCATGGAATGAACCCTTGTTACCAGTAAATGAGAAGAAAGGTAAAGGCACAGGAATTGGAACATTAATACCAACTTGACCTGGTTCAATTTCCTTAGTAAACTTCTTTGCTAAGATACCAGATGTGGTAAATAATGCGACACCGTTACCGTAAGGGTTAGCATTAACGAATTCAATTGCTTCGTCAAATGTATCAACATTGACCACACATAACACTGGTGCAAAGATTTCTTCTTTATAAGCGATATTATCCGGAGTGATATCAGTTAAGATGGTTGGACCTAGGAAGTAACCATTTTCATAACCTGGGACCTTAACATTTCTACCATCCATTGCAATTTTAGCACCTTGTTTAGCACCTTGTTCAATAAGATCATGAGCTCTTTTCAAAGCATCAGAAGATATTAAAGGACCTAAATCACTTGATTCATCATAACCTGAACCAGTTTTTAAACTTTTAGCAGCCTCGATTAAATCTGGTAACCATTTTTGAGTTTCACCAACCAAAACCAAGACACTTGCAGCCATACATCTCTGACCAGCAGCACCTGCAAATGCACCAATAGTGGCATTGATAAATTGTTTTTTATTAGCATCTGGGACAGCAACAACATGATTTTTAGCTGCTAAATTAGCTTGAACCCTTTTACCATTAGAAGTCCCAGTCTTATAAATATAATCACCAGCTTTAGAAGATCCAACAAATTGAATTGCCTTGATCAAATCATGATGTAACAATTTATTAACCGTTGGGACTTTACCATGAACAAAATTGATAACACCATCTGGGACACCAGATTCTCTTAACAATTCAGCAAAGATCAAACATGCACCAGGATCCCTTTCTGATGGTTTAATAACAGCGGTGTTACCTGTTGCAATAACCATTGGGATTGTCCATAGTGGGATCATAGCAGGGAAATTAAATGGGCAAATAGCACCAATAACACCAATTGGTTCTCTAACCATCAATGTTTCCATATCGGTGGCAACCTCGACTTGGACACCTTGTAACTCAGTAGTGATAGCAGTAGAGTATTCAGCAACTTGTAAACCACGTAATACATCACCTTTGGCGTCATCAAAAGTTTTCCCCTGTTCAGCAACGATAACAGCGGCTAATCTATCGTGATTCTTCTTAAGTAATTCGACAAACTTAAACAACAACTGTTGTCTCTTCATGATTGACACTTTTTTAAAAGACTTGAAAGCGGTATGTGCAGATTCAATGGCTTGATCTAATTCAGTATCAGTAGATTGTGGTACTTTAGAGATAACTTCACCCGTAGCAGGGTCATGAATATCGTACCATTCTTTACTTTGAGATTTGATAAATTTATTATCGATAAACATCGGGGTCAAATAGGGTTCTGCACCCTTTGTATGACCCTTTGGATAGTTATCTAACGTGGTATGTAATTTTAGTTCAGTTGACATTATTAATCTTGTTGTAGTTGAACTAAATGTTCTAATGACAAATTTAATGGGGATCAACCTGTTTTTATACATTTTCTAAGGGTTTAATTATATAGAGGGGGTATTGAGTTTTCTCCATCTCTTACTCCTCCTTCAATTGGCGTTTCTTGTCTTTTTCAACAATTCCCGTGATCTAAATTCAATTAATTACTTCGCTCTATAATTCGCTTATGTTAAATCACTCATTGAGGGAAAAGCGGGATTCGTGTCCCTGAAGCGGTATAATTTCTATTTAATTTATTAATTTACCCCATAAAGTGGTTCGGCCACGGCCTGCGTAAGGAAGGAATATTTTCTATTAATGACGTTACTTAATCAATGTTGGGATGATCTCAAATTAAATAATAAGTGTCTCCATCAGGTTTCGGCGGACTTTAATAGATAAGATAGTGACCCCCACCCATGATATATTCACAACTGCGAGCTGTGGCCCGGACCGGGAATTGACACATAATGAACACCCATCAAATATTTACATTGCTTATACACTGAAAAACTATTTAAGGTATGTTTAATGCCTGTATAATTGTATAAATAGAATAAATAAGTAAATAAATATGAATGAATTGTATTGATGAGATATATGTGTGTCGCTTCATAGTACATCCTTCAAATTAAACTCACCACTACCCCTTTCTAAAGGTTTAGGTTGGCCCTGTGCCTCTTTCCAACCAATCATAAATAAGACTCTATATGTTAATGGTAACGTACCATCTGGATCTCCATGGAAAGTTTTATAAATAGCCTGAGCAGCAATTAGTAAGTCTCTATGTAACCCACTGGTAGTGTTGTTATTAATGGCATTATTTTCTCCCATAAGTTGAATATCTTCTAATATGGTTGATAGATCAGGATAACCCACAATGATCTCTTCTACGTCAATAGTGACCATTTGGAATTTATTTTGTTTCAAGAGTGATGACATATCATTAACTGTGACTAAAGGTGATACACGAGGTGATATACCTCCTCTTCGTTCACTTTCTGCTAATTGTAATGATGTACGTAGCTCAAATATTGAATCTTCACATATAAGGGAAGCTAAGAATAGTCCATCAGGTTTCAATAGGATATTGATCTTTCTGAGAACATCTGGGAGGTCATTGACCCAATGTAATGATAAATTAGAGATCACTGCATCAAACGACTCAGGTTGTAAACCGGGATGCTCAAGTGTCTCTTCATCAACCACTAGTTTCTTCAAATTCAATTCTTTATTAAAATCCTTATGATCCCAACGTTGTAACATGGCTAGAGAACTATCGGTCATAACAATCTCACCGATCTTAGACCTCACAAGCTTCGTGTCCTCATCGTCACCTTTAACCAATTGATCCTCGAAGTTACCACTCGATGAGCCCAAATTCAGTAGTCTCTTAAATTCTCTGTTAACAATCGATAAACGTTCAATGGTCTTTCTCGCCACTTCGTCTCGTAAATACTCAACTTGTTCCGATTGTGGTGTTTGTGCAGCTTTATCCCTTTGTTTCAGTTTTATGGAACGATCAAAGACTTCGTAAGGTTTTGTGGCGAATTGCCGGATACGGTTAACTCTTGGGATATATGAGAGTCCTCTAGAACGTCCTAGAAGCATCATTGACCCAATTTTAGACTAATTTATCTGTGGTTTCGTAGTTGGTGAAGTAAATTACCCCAGAGTTTTTTGCATTTCCCGAATTTAAAAAGTCGAGAATAACAATAAGTGTGAGAGAGACACATCAATAGCAAAGAAAACCTCCCATTTATAGCCACCAAAGGGATAATGCTGAGTTACTCGGTCTCTAAAGGACTCAGATGCTCTTTTAACTTCTATACAATACTCATTAAGTCGTCAATGTCCAGTCTTCGGCGCTCCTTCACTCTTCTGAACCCCATCCACACCGTTACTAAATACAAGGATCCATCACCACTACAACCCAGATCTATCCACTCAACACTCATACCTGATCTGAGTGATCCACATGCGAGTCATTTGAGTCATCAGCTACCGGTTAACACGCTCATTAGTAACACTTACCTGAAATTGCCATCTCATCCATCAGTGCAGACTTTAGAACGTATTGCTGAAGAACTCATAAAAACAACACCAGACTTCAGAACCATCATCAATTATAAGATCCTTGTTGACACACTAGAGGAGAGTGGCTATTTCACCAATTCAAGCATATGGCATGTCTATATTGCCTACTATAGACCATTTATTAAAATGGCAAAGAAAGAGCATTACAACATGAGAGTTACAAAATTCTTGGAAGTATTACAATTCATCGCTGATAAAGAGTTAACTGGTGCTTTGAAAGAGGGTGAACTGCACCAGTTGAAACAGGTGCTATACCCTGATCTGGTGGATACGATTAGGTATGCCATCTCTGTTGATGATTTCGAGTTTATCGACGATCTATTGGATATTGTTGGGCTACAGTACGATTCTCTTCATGCTGAAGACTGGCATACTTTCCTCATAACTGCCTTGGAAGCTTCTAATGGTCATGTTGTCTATCGATTGGTATTTGGTGATTTCAGTCATGATAAACCAACAATGTCTCCCCTTGAGGAAGAATTAGTGAAGATTCAACTTTCAAATTTTGGTCTTGGTGAGGAATTGTCAAAGTTATGGAAACACAATACTGTCATGAAAAGCTATGACGTATCGCTTCTCATTCAGGCGTTCAATGAACTAGATATTAAGGACCATTTTGAACTCTTAGATTCGTTAATCCCATACATTGAAGGTCCACTCTCCACTAAAGATTTCAAATTCATCACTGATAGAATCACTAAGGATCTTGAAACGAATAGCATCCAAAGAAAAAAATTCACTGAACGTGATACCAACTCCCTAAGAAGACACTCAAAATTGAACATACAGAAGATAGACATCCAACAAACTTTGTCATCTTATGGGGTACTCAACTCCAATTCCATCGATAATATCTCCAAGTCATTGCTTACCAATTTGTTTCTGAAGGCCGTGTCAAGCATCACGAATAACACAGGTGTAATCTATACTTATACTGAGATCCCAAAGACATTACTTAATGAAGAAAGTTTTGAGATCTTGTTCCATGCCTGTGCTAAGGGTGACGGAAATCAATTGAGATCGATTGAGCTATTCAAATATGGGAGAGAAGTTCTTCATCAGTCATTCAGTGCCCGCTCATTTGAATTCCTAGTTGAGAGTTCTCTGTTTGGCAGTGACTCGCAATCGTTGGTATTATACTTGAATGCTTTTTTCCAGAATTTCGACGAACTTACACCTAAGATGAAATTTATGTTATCTCCTGAGAGTGTTGATTCATACTCATCTGTGAAGAAACATTTATCTAATCTGGAATTTTTCCTTCATGAACTTCATAACTCTACAAATCCAAAGGTATTCGTACAGGAGACCTATACCACCTTAGGTTTCAACTCATCACTGATCACAAGCTCTAAATATGACGAGATCGAATCTCAAATGCTACAGAGACATCATAAGGAAACGTTTATTTCACAATAATTTTCGCCTCATATTTCTTTAGTGCCTTTGGATCTTGAGTCCAATCCACTTCCTCTAAAACACCTAATGCATCAACAAATTTCATATCACCATTGATAGACTTTTCCTTATAAACACTGTAGAGCTCTTCGCTTGCCAATGTACGCACCTTAGGTAGTGGATGATTTATCACTAGCCAGTGTAGTCTCTTCTCTGCATCTAATAAGTTGTGAACTGTAGCAAAATAGCCGAATATCTTGATAGCATTAGACAGACGAGTGATGTTTTTTGTGTTCAAGTGTAAGTTGTAGATTCTAACAAATAGGCCCTTAATGTTGAAGTCTGCGGGGATTTGAATATTCAATTGAAGGATTCTGGCGTAGAACTGCAAACCAACCAAGATTTGTTTAGAGAGTCTATTAGCAATTGATGTCTGTCCTTTCAATTGTGCAGGATCAACTTTCAAATTACTAGCTAATTGTAATAAGATTTCTTTCTTACCAGTATCATCCAAGGATTCGTAGAATTTCATAAATGAGCGCAAACTTGACACAATGATAGCATCTGTAGCTTTTATCGCACCAGCAGTGAATGCATATCCTTTCCAGAATTCTAGACTTGTCTCTTTCTCTTGGATATAATGCTTGGAATAGATAGCTAACAAAGCATCGAAATAGTCTTCAAGTTGTCTTGTTTCGAAAACGGTATGTGATTCATCCTGGAATGCGCTTATCAGCTTTATTGATTCTATTCTGATTCTATCAATTGGCTCCGCAGCAAGTCTTAACAACTTCGGTTCGGTAAGTGATCTCATCTCTTTTGATCGAAACATGGTGAAGTTCTTTTTGATTAACTGAATAGTTGCCAGTCTTATCTTACTCCCAACGTCACCTTGCTCAGAAATGGTATAGTCATCCAGTTGATTGATTATAATGGACATAGATTCACTGTCAAGAGATTCCCTCTGTAGATATGAAGCAGTTGATTTTAATATCTCTGCCTTGGTCTCTGCCTTGACCCTGATCTCACTTAATAAATTTAAAACATCTGTAGAGTTGGATTTGAATAATGGTAAGAATGTCACAGCGCCTGCGGCGTTCAAGTTGTTCTTCTTCATGTAATACAACCATTTGCTCCAGTATGCAGCACTTAATTGAACATGCGGAGCAATCTCTTTCAATAGCCCGCTTATTACCGAGTTGCTAACTCTCATAGCATTAAATAAGTTCTCGAACATCGGTTCTGTTGGCTCGCTCCCCAATTTCACTAGTGACCTAAATAATTCTAGGTATGATTCAAGGACAAATGGTGGGTCTCTATGATGATTGAGCTTGATTTCACTATAAATTGGTAAAATCTCCTGGATTATACTTGGATTTTTACTTAGAGGTAGGACCTCTGATATACCAATGAATGACGCAAATGGTTTGGTCTTAGATTGTGAGATGAATTTGGACAGTGTATTGTTGATGGTCGCTTGTTCTTCGCTCTCTAATAAGATTCTGAGAGCCATAGCACTCAGTTTAACAAGGTCATGATCAAGATTGTAGACATTTTGAAATAAGAATTCAATGAAGTTGTCCTTCAATGTTGGGAATGATTTCAAGATCTTGGATGGAATGGATAAGTATGATTTCTCTAAGGAGCCTAGATCAATGAAATCGAGAGCTTCAATTATAGAAATGCTTCTTGAGGGGTTAGCTGGGTCGTTTGGGAAGAGTTCGTTCCAAGTCCTAGTACCATGACGACCGATTAGTTCTTGAAGAGCAGCTGTGGAGGATCTTCTAATCATGATCTCCTTATCAAAACAGCCTGTAAATAGCATGTTCGTAAAGACCTCTAAGATGAAATCTGGTTCAAGTTTAATGGAAGATCTAGCCAGAGCCCAAACAATAAAGTTGGACGCATCCCTAATGTTTGAGCCTGAGATGAAGGTGATTTGGGCCTGTTGGAAGAAAAGAGTCTTCTTCAAGATCTCTCTAATCTGCTTGACACCAACAACATCGACCATATCTAAGTACAGCAACTGAGCGATAATCAAAAGATATGTGTGCAATAAATTAGCATCCAATGACTCCATCGGTTCTTTCTCCACTAGTTCAGTCGTCGAATGTAATAGATCAATCATCATATCAATCCCGAGACAGTCATCCACATTGGTGATCATTTTGGTGTATTTTCTTGATAAGATCAATCTTGTCTCTGTGCTCTTATTGGCAAAGTTATCTGTGAACATGTTGATGATTTCTTCGGTTTCATCAAACATATCAGCTTCATCAAAATACTTTACCAACTTAGAGTAGATTTTTGCAATGAGTTCAACCTTGGATTCTTGTAAATATACAGTTTTCAAGAACCTATAAAGCTCTTCAACTTGACTAGCTAGTTTCATTTTGGTATCCTTTTGTAAACATAGATTCAGAGTCATCAAAAGACCAACCTTTTTTGACTCTACAGTAGACTCAAAGTACTCAGTTGGAAGCTCTGTGAGAAATTTCTTTAGTTCCCTTTCGGCATCGGATCTCATTATGAATGAACTCAGAAGCCTTGAGCTTAGGTCTTGTAAGGGACCAAGAACTGATAATCTGGAATAACCTATGTTGTATATCCTGTCGTTGGTATCCTTTCCAAATGCAATAAGTTCAAATGGCGTGAACGAGAGTAATATCAGCCAGCAGAGTAAAAGATACTCTTCAAACCAGTGTAGTTCTCTGTCAAATGACTGGAGAACCTTTGGGATCAATTCGATATCAGGCTTCATGTAATTGAAGAGTCTCTTCACACCGACCACTTTACCGAGGGTATAGAATACTTCAGCCGTTTTCACTCTATCGTTTTTGTCGTTAATATAGCAGTCCTGAAGTCTGATAATGTAACTGTTCAGATGTTGATCTAATAATTGGGGACATGGTTGGAATTGGTGGATATCTTTTAGCAGCCTATGCACATCGAACTCGGGGCTTTTGGTGATCAGAAAGTTGATTTGATTATCGATTTGAGTATCAATTGATGCATTCAATAACTTTGAGATCTCTGTCACTCGAATCTCATCGTTATCCATGCTGGAAATACGCGTTAAATTGCCGTAAATCTCCAAAACCGATGTGTTGACTCTAAATTTTCAATCGTCTATTACTTATCGTGTTGCTGCCCTTACCAAGTCATCTCGCATAGAAGAAGAGAAAAAAAATTCTAAAGGCAGAAAAGAAGTCGATTCAAGAAGAAATTAAGTTATTAAATAATCTAGTGAAGATGGACAAGTTTACTGCTAACAGTGACAGTGAAGACGAGCACGTGCGTGACTTGGGAAGTGACGAGGAATTCTTTGCAAGTGGGGGAAAGACATTGGACTCAGACGAAGATGTGTCCGATTTCGATGATGAACTAAAATCCAAAACCAACAAAAAGAAATCATTCGACGCATTTGACCAAGAAGATAATGACGATGAGGATGAAGATGATGATTTGGAGGTTAAGCCAAAGAAAGAAGAGCACAAGACTGAAGAAGATAAGAATTTCAATGAATTGTTCAGAAAGTCTAAACTTTTGAAGCAGAAGAACAAACAACCAAAGGGTAAGACCGGTGTTGTCTACCTATCCAAGATTCCGCCATACATGAAGCCAACCAAGATGAGACAGATACTGGCAAGATTTGGTGAGGTTGATAGACTTTTCCTCAAGAGGGAATCACAAGTCAAGTACAAACAAAGAATTAAATCTGGTGGTAACAAAAAATTCAGTTACGAGGAAGGTTGGGCTGAATTTATTAAAAAGAAAGATGCCAAACTATGTGCTGAAACTTTGAATGGTAACAAATTGGGTGGTAAAAAGGGGAGCTTCTACTATGACGATATAATGAACGTGAAATACCTATCAGGTTTCAAATGGGCTGATCTAACGGAACAAATGTCCAGAGAAAACGAAGCTAGACAATCCAAACTACAAATGGAAATCTCACAAGCTCATAAGTTGAATAAGGCCTTCGTTAGAAACGTTGAAAAGTCTAAGATGATCGAAAACATTCAAAACAAGAGAAAAGAAAGGGCTGGACCATCTGCTGCTGAAGACAAGAAGACAGAAGAGATCCGCAGAACCTTCGAACAAAGAACAGTCAGAACTTCAAGAGCTGATGGCCCTGAGAAATACAAGGAAAAGAACAACGAGAAGCTTGATAATGTCCTTTCGAAGGTTTTCTAACCGTATATGATGAAATAATGAATAATCTGTGCATACCTGGAAACTGTAAGTCTAACACCCTCGGGAACTAGTGATCCTTGTCTCTAACTAAAGTGTTCTCTCATAGCTCTCAACATTTCTCGAGATCAGTAGTATGATATATGAGTAACCATATTGCGCTTTAGGCTGTTGAAAGGTCGCTTACGAGACTGAAAAGGAAAGTTAAACTGTTGCTGAAATCCCCCAGACTCAAGGATAATCTTGAAATCTATTGTGAGTTCTTTACTCAAGGCAACTCGAGTCCACGGGGCCGTTGTTCCTTGGTCATTTCTTGACTACTTAGTTTGACTGTTGAGAAATAGTTCAATAGCCATGTGCTCTAGTTAAATTATGACGTCTATGCAAGATAATTAGTTGACACCTGAGGGTCAATAAGCCAGTACACCATTAGATTCACCCCAGAGCACACACATGATTCTATTTCTCTTTATGGCTTCAAATTCTGGTTTTGTTTGCCCTTAATGCCATAAGTATGCTAACATGTAACTGTTAGATCATCCGACCTCTTATCACGTGAGGCGATGAGCCCTCGGTTTCCCGATTGGAATTTGGAATAAAAATTTATTTTCACATTAAAATTTTTTTTTTCCCTTTCTAACTCATCTTCTATTATATTTATAGATTGTGTACTTCACCATACAATTGAGTTATAATGGGTACCAATAAGAAGGAAAAGCAACGTCGTGTGCGTGAGGGTGATAACAGAGATGGTAACTTGAGGGTCAAAGGTGAGAATTTCTACCGTGATGCCAAAAAAGTGAACCACTTGAATATGTATAAGCAAGGTCGTGCTATACGTAATAAGCAGGGTGATATCATTAAGGCTGCCGTTCTACAGGACACTGCTGCCCCAACTGCTAGAGTTGATCCTAACCGTCGTTGGTTCGGTAACACTAGAGTTATCTCACAAGATGCCTTAACTCATTTCAGAGACGCTTTAGGTGAAAGAAAACAGGATTCATATCAAGTTCTTTTAAGAAGAAATAAATTACCAATGTCTTTGTTAGATGAAAAAGATACCACTGAAGTTCCAACTAACAAGATCTTGGAAACTGAAACTTATGAACAGACTTTCGGTCCAAAGTCTCAACGTAAGAGACCAAGAGTCGGTGCTTCAAGTTTTGAAGAATTAGCTGGTAACACTGATAAAGATGCTGTTGAATTCGAAGAAAAGAACGAACTAGCTTCCACTTTAGGTTTGATGGGTAACATCAACACTGATGGTTGGTCAGCTGAAGCTAAAGAAGCTATTTTCCATAAAGGTCAATCTAAACGTATTTGGAATGAACTTTATAAAGTTATTGATTCCTCAGATGTTGTTATTCATGTCCTAGATGCTAGAGATCCATTAGGGACTAGATGTGAATCTGTTGAACAATATATCAAGAAAGAAGCTGCTCATAAACATTTGATTTTTGTGCTGAACAAGTGTGATTTAGTCCCAACTTGGGTTGCCGTAAGTTTGAATTATATCCCTTTTTTACTAACCATGATCCCATAGAATCCCATTTTGATCCTTTTATTTTTATTTATTATTATTTAGAACCCAAAGATTTAAGTCAAGTCGATTTTTGAATAATCATGTTTACATGGTTATTGAATACTTACAAAAATTGTCTGTTACAACTTTGGAAGAAGAACTGTTTTCCGCTTCTTTGTTTCCCGTTTTGGGTCAACAGGATTGTGATATTGTCGTTTTGACTGCTTCACATAGGATTACTGATGGTCTTTTGAGTTGAACTCTGAAGTCTCTGGCTTGTCCAGGGACACAACTTGAAGATGTTTCTTAGTAAAGACTTTAACATCCAATTACCTTTTTAATATTTTTTTCTTTACTTATTATATATATAGCTTTCTTTGAAGTGGGATTATGGATCAGTTTGTGATTGGGTTTTCATTCATTTGGAATTATTATACTAACAATTCGAATAGGCTGCTTGGGTCAAACATTTATCTAAACATCATCCAACCATTGCATTCCATGCCTCTATCACCAATTCATTCGGTAAAGGTTCATTGATTCAACTACTGCGTCAATTTTCATCATTACATTCAGACCGTAAACAAATCTCAGTTGGTTTTATTGGGTATCCAAATACTGGTAAATCTTCTATCATTAACACTTTAAGAAAGAAAAAAGTGTGTACTGTGGCTCCTATCCCTGGTGAGACCAAGGTTTGGCAATATATTACTTTGATGAAGAAAATTTTCTTGATTGATTGTCCAGGTATCGTGCCCCCATCTTCTAAGGATACTGAAGAACAAATTCTTTTCAGAGGTGTTGTTAGAGTTGAACACGTTACTCATGCTGAACAATATATTCCAGGTATTTTAAAGAGATGTCAAAGACAACATTTGGAAAGAACTTATGAAATCAAAGGTTGGAACAATGCTACTGAATTTATTGAACTACTGGCTAGAAAACATGGTAGATTACTGAAAGGTGGTGAACCAGATGAACAAGGTATTGCTAAGCTAGTTATCAATGATTTCAACAGAGGTAAGATCCCATGGTTTGTTCCTCCACCAGAAGATTTAGAAAGACCTAGAAAGAAGAAGAGAACTGAAGGTGAAGAAGAAGAAGAAAAGGAAGAAGCTGATGCTGAAGTTGAAGCTGATGATGAAGTTGAAGC
Organism: Taiozyma odintsovae; assembly: GCA_030557705.1. Lineage (NCBI taxonomy): Eukaryota > Fungi > Ascomycota > Saccharomycetes > Phaffomycetales > Wickerhamomycetaceae > Taiozyma > Taiozyma odintsovae. The sequence continues at coordinate 662,097 of JANIVH010000001.1, forward strand.
TGATGCTGATGCCGAAGCCGAAGTTGAAGCTGAAGCCGAAGTCGAAGAAACAAAAGAGGGTGAAGAAAAGAAGGAAGAAGAGGAAGAATGGAAGGGTATTCAAGATTAGTTTGTCTCTGAGTCCAATTCAGAGACTTTACATACGTTTTTTTGCATTTGTTTATAAGTTATTTTGTTTTCATTTCGGTTCTCCTTTGTGTAAATTAGATTCAACGTTTGGGTTATATAACTGGGTTCTTTTGTTTGATTAATTACAGGGCATTATTTGATTTCCAGAGAAATTGTAGTCCAAACATGAATCTTTTCTTTATACTCTATATAAATTGAGCGTTTAATTTCTTGATAATCTCTTTAGACATAGTATGTCTAGTACCCATGTCAGTTTCCATGTTTTGAAGCTCTTGAGAGACTCTCTCGAATGCCTGAGACTCCGGATCGTTTGGTTTTCTGTTAATTCTGTTTGCCAATCTGAACAACGCCTTCCCATACATATAAGTATTGATGCAAGCTAGAATTCTGGAAATCATGATTAGTAAAGATCTAATTCTCCAATACAGGTTTCTTCTATACTCACAAAGTAGAGATAACACCTATTAATGTAATCACGGTATGAATTCTCATGTATAAGGTGCAATCGACGTAGTGCACAATAGACTCATCATTGTAAACGGGGATCAACATGCGCTCGTTTGTCTTGAAGAGGGCAACGGTACTTGCAATGCAAAGTAAAGCAGACGTAAAGTGAAGCAAAGTGGAACTAAGATGAGAATAATAAGCAACTTGGGTTGGGAATGTGGAGCTACTAATGGGCATTAGCATCAAGGATCCAAGGACCTAATCCATTGTTAGTGATCAGGTTTCAACAGTGTCAATGACTTTAGGTTTCACCATACCGTCAGCATAAGGAAGAATGTACAAACATAATGGATAGATGGACGATGGTTAACTTCTTCAAAGGGCATAGCACCGAAACAGCAGATGTATTCGAACAAGACAAGAATCATGTAACATTCTAAAGTGATCCTAATCCATTTAACAGAATGCACACTCTCAATAGAATTCACCACTACATTGGAACCAGTAGGTGCGCGTAGTTCAAGGATGTTTGTCTGTCTATTGTTAAACACCTCTTCCTCCTCAGGATCCATCTCACCAAAAACCAGTGACAACGTTCTATGTGTGCGTGTCTTTAAGTGTACGGAAGTTTGGAATCATGCTTCATTTTGTCTTCAAAATGTGGTTATTACTCTATAGATAGATATAAGAAAGTTGACACAAAACCGCTTATTTCTTCAAGCTTTGATAAACAGGAATCGGAGGGACAAGTGGGTTGGTCCCAGAGGTTAGTCTAGTGTGGAAGGCTCTTTCGATTCTACAGATTAAACTTTCAGACCTTATAACACCGTCTCTGATCCATACCCCCCAAGAACCCATCATATTGGCCATTAACATATCTGTGAATAAGCGATCACCAACTACTGCTACCTGTTGAGGACCCTCAGCAATCTTGTTCTTTACAAAGTAGTCAATAATCTCCTCATGGCAGCCAGGTTTCTTGGTACTATGCCTTAGAACAGGAACACCGGTTCTCTCCTCCAATAATTGGGCTTGTCTATGGTCAACATCGTCATTTGTTCCTGCCGAATTACTAACAATCAACAATTTAGCATCGGGATAAGTCTCTCTAAGTCTAGTCCATGTGTCCTAAGATGTTAATATTTCTTAATGGAAAGGACAACTTCTTTAATTAAAACTCACATTATAGGCAGGCCATACTTTGTCGTCGTGAGCTTTGGCAAAGCAATTGTCCTTGTCGAGAACAATGGCCTTAATATCAGGTTTATGGTTAGGAAACTTTAGAGGAATCGGCAACTTGTCGAAAGAGGACACCGTCAAATGTGGTAGACACAATTGCGGACTGGTGATCAGTCTGAAGACGTTCAAAGTGGCACTGACGTTCATAATTGCTAGCAGCTTGGAGCGTTTTTATCGATATAGATTCTCTATTTTATGTGTATATGTCTCTTTTTTTTCGTTTTTTTCATTATAAGCTCGAGACGCTAAATGAATGTTTAATTAAAGTGATAATTTAGCAATTGAATAAAAGAGAAAAAAAGGGTACGAAAGTCACAGTGATTTTACTTAAGCTTCTATAGAAGTCTCAGTTACGATCTGATGCCATTATTTTGTATAGTTTACTTGTAATTCCTCCTGAATATGCTTCACTCCTGTCCGCTGATTGGTTGTCGCACTATACGCTTTTCATTCTTTGTCGATTTTTACGTTGGAAAAAATTTGTTTAGTGGAGCTGAATTATATTACTAAAAACACACGATTAATTCATAATTTATCACCATTTAGTTCCCTTAATAGCTGACAGATCGTCATCTTTATCCATAATTTCTCCTTTCCATCATTTTTCCTTTTTTCTTCGTCACCACGTTAGATTCGCTCTGAAACAACCTTCGAGATGAGCTCTAGAGTTCAAGATAGATCAAGAACAAAGCCGAAAAAGTCCAAGGACAAAACTACAAGTTCTGCATCGTGGAAGAGAACCTTCACGGAGGATTCCCCCTCTGGTAACGATGATGAGTTTGATGAGATGAAATACTGTGTGATTTGTGCTGAAAAGATCGTTATAGCTGCAAAGTCCCCATGTCACCATACAACTTGTCATAAATGTACCTTACGTCAAAGGGCCTTATATGAAAAGAAGGCCTGTCTTGTCTGTAGAACGGACAATGAAAGACTCATTTTCACTGAAGAACTCGAAAAGGAGTATCATGACTTCAATTATCAAAGTTTACCAAAAGTTGATCCTAAGACCGCTATTGGATTCACCTCTCATTATGCTTATGAAGAAACAATGAACCTATTAAAATTCAAATGTAACACTTGTGGACATGAATCCCCTAATTTAAAACACTTTAATGATCATTTGAAATCAGAACATGATAAGCATCTGTGTACAATTTGTACTTCTAATAAGAAAGCATTCCCATGCGAATTTGAAATATTTACATCTAAACAACTTCAAACACATCAGATAAAAGGTGATGGTAACGGGTTTAATGGACATCCACTTTGTAACTTCTGCAGAGGTAGAAGATTCTATTCTGATGATGAACTAACGATACATTTACGTCAAAATCATGAAAAATGTCACGTTTGTGATCAACTGGACCCATCTCATCCTCAATACTTCAAGAACTATGAAGCCCTAGAAGAGCATTTTAGATTTGACCATTATATATGTAACGTTCAAGTGTGTCTAGAGAAGAAGTTTGTTGTGTTTGCTGATGAATTAGATTTACAAGCCCATATGATCGCTGAACATGGTGGTAATTTTGGTGCTAACTACGTCGTTGGTGCTAGCTCTAATAATAATAGATTCCATTCTCAATTGTCAACATTCCGTCCTGCTAAAAAAGAGGCTGCTAAGGCCGAAATAACTGATTCCATAGAAACAAAGAGAATGCGTATGGAAGAAAGAGCTAGACATTATTTAAATTACTCAACTTCAGAATTTAAGAAATTTTTGGAATTGAACAGTAATTACAGAAATGGTCGTTTATCGGTCTTTGAATTGAAAAACGAGTACGAACAACTATTTACCACTGTTACAGAAGAAGATATCCACCTATTGTTATATGATTTATCAGAAATATTTAGCAAGACCTCTTCGCAGCGTATAGAATTGGAAAAAATTGTCAAGGCTCATGAACAAAAAAACAAAGTTGAAACTGAATTTCCAGCTCTACCGGGTTCATCCTCGTCACTTGTTGGTAACTATGGTGGTACAAGTTGGAACAATGGTAATTCACAAAGTAAAAAACAGAGGAAGAAGGCTTTGGATGAAGAATTCCCTGCGTTACCAGTTAGTAGAACCTTAGCTTATAACCCTGTTAAGACCACTGTTCGTTATAAAACAGTCGTTGAACAAAAAGGTAAACCATCAACCACTGTGAAGATCAACTCAGCTAGACAACAACCATCAGACTACCAATTCAACTACCTAAATAGTAATTCAAGCTCTTCTTCATCCAGTATTGCTTCCAAATCTCAAGTGAAACCTGTTGCAAAGAAAAGTTTAAATGAAGAGTTATTCCCATCACTACCAAAACCTCCACCAAAGAGAGTCATTCCAAGGGTTAACCCAATTCCAAAAGGTAATGGTGCCTGGGACTCTGGTACTCATACTGGGGGACCAACGACAAGTTCAAGCTCTGGTTCACTGAACTTGGACTCATTGAATCAAGCATTACCTGGAGATTCTACAGGTGGGAAGAAGAATAAGAAAAAGAAACAAATTCTATTTCAAATGGGTGGTCGTTAAATAGAGAATAAAATAAAGGCATTAAATGAAAGCATCTAACGCAATGGCAGTAGATTTTGCTCAATTAGGGCTTGACGGCACAATGGACATTCAGGATGTTCACGACTCCAGTCTGAAATGCAGGTCCAACAAAAGATATGGCCACATGGCGCACAACTTGGGTTTACCATGTATGATAAGCAAAGCATACACTTCCTAGAGGCTTCAGGAATGTATCTGAGCTTCTTTGGGTTTGATAAATCAATATCATGGTTGTCATGAACCGATGGGACTCCATCTATCTTCCCACTCTTATCATCTAATATTAATGATCTCTCTAAATGGTCTGAATCATTAGTAAACACTTGGTTCACTTTTCTAGCAATCTTGAAGAAAATTTGAGCAAAAATTATCCCACCTAGTAACTCATATCCACCGTTTGAGACTTCATTCTGTTTATCAACTTTATGTCCAAATGCATAACGTAACCCGAATACTCTCTTTGACAAATTGTAGTAGGAACCTTTCAAGTAGAACAAAGCCAGATGAAAGTTTAAAAGGGTATCTAGAAGTTTGGAATATGAGATGTTGGCTAGTAGTTTCCCCCATGACTTCCTTGAATTATCACCTTCATCTTCTTCATGTCCACCAAACTTTCTTTTTAAATATTTAGTCACGAAGTAAGGCAAGATCGCATACGATAATATGAAGCCTAGCCTTTGAAGAAGCTTTGGTATTTTTCTGCCATCCCTTGTGACATAAATCAAGTCTGTGTACTCCTCACCTAGGGTTCTTGATCCAAGTAGCGTTGTTAGACCAAGGTATAAAGTCTTCGCCAGCACAAGTAGCTCTTCAGGGTGTGTATGTATGAATCTTTGGCCACTGAATATTTGTACTGTCTCTTTGATCTTCCCATTTAGTATTGACTCCAAATATGAGTCCTTTTGATGAGCTCTGACTGCGAATAATCAGTTAGTAATGGTGTTCATGTTCAACAAATGATTGCCAGACTTACCTATATTAGGGGCGTCAGCAAAGGGTAGAACTCTCGCTTTTCTGGCAATTGGGCCCCCTTTTCCCTTCTTGATAGACTCCTGCGGCGTTAGGCTCGACATCGAATCAATTTGTTATATTTAGTCTTGTGGATTCCACCTTTTGGTGTCTGTCTATCGGTTCAAGTCCTTTTCCCCAGTTAATTACCACTCAAAAGTCATCTGCCAAAAAAATAAAGAAATCGCCGAAAACATCCCAATTGGGAAATATTCCGCTTGGGGAAGCTACAATCTCTTTAATCATCATTATATTTCATAAACGTTCGTTTTATTAAAGCTTCAGAACTGGTATTGGCAGTTCACTGCGTTTGGGTTATTAGAATCAATAACATTGTATAGGAAGTCATCCAAGAATTGTGGACCAGACGCATCGATGTTGTTTAAACCAGCGACATCTTTCAAGAACTCATCTTGTTTTGTATCTGAAGTTGAAGAATTGTTACCAGTGCTATAATCTGATGAGCTCCCTGTATTACCGTCGAACTTGGGGAATAGCCAGTCTTTAAATCTCAGGATGTTTTGGTAATTCTCCTGGTTGTTTGCCCTCAATGTGTTCAATTGGTTGAAACTTTCAGCTCTGTTATACTCTGGTTTATTTCTAGTCACGTCTAACAACTTCTGTAGAACGTTCGCATAACGTTTCGAAGGGGCATCAATCTCACCATACGTATGAAGCATCTTAATTGCTGAGTCTAATGCTTGAATCAACATCTCATCACTGTTTTGATTGATTTTATCGTCAGGTTTAATGCCGTGGTCAATACCTTTATGTTTTAATAAGAGTAAAAGGCCAATGACTAAACCAGCATGGAATGTACATGATATCAAACTTAGTGGCTTAAAAGGATGAATGTTCTGGTGGTAGACGTATTCAACAATCTTGGTGATCAATAGTGATGCCTTCACACATGATTGATAAAAGTTCTCCAGGTGAACCAAGTTTTTGGAGTTCTTATCATAGTTAACCAGTCCAAGCTTTTGTAGCACCATAAAGTGGAAGAAAGGTCTTGACAGTAGGATGATAGCATTCAAGTGACAAATGTGAGGAAGAAAATACCTATGGTCAACTGGCCTAGCATAGTTTTCTGGTGTGATTGGCTTGATTGGGTTCTCTTGAGAGTGGCGTTTTAACTCATCTGCCAAATACAACGCAGTCTTTAAACTCACTGAAGGATTATAGTAGACTTCTGATAAAATCTTACCACTCACAATACAAACCTTCAAAAGTCTATCTTGGAAATCTTGTATATGATCAAAGGCATTAATATCATCCCAATCTCTCTCATGAATAGCCATTGAACGGCCAAGATGAATTGAAGATAGTCTGTCCATTATAAAGACACTTCTGAACAGTTTACGTCTGTGCAAGACGTAACCTGAATCTTTGAATGACTCATTAACGTACTTTCTATTGAGCCCTAAGGCCTGTGCGTGTCTTATAGCAGACCCCAATCTTAACCAAGCTGTATTTCTCTTCCCCGTGAATTGATAGAAGAAAAATAACAGCATGTAGCTTTCAACAAGCCATAAGTTTCCATCTTCATCAGTATTGTTTAAGATGGAGTTGGCAGATTCTAAGAAAACCTGTGGTTCAATGAATAATTCTGTAGAAAAGGGGAATAGGTGATTGGAGACTTCAACCTGTGCATAGATGGAGGCAATTGCAAAGACCAAGTTCAGTATACAAATCTCCTTTGGTGAAACATTGCGTGGATTTGAGTAGACTTTATCCAGATGTCCCTTCAGTACCTCGTCATCCAGGATGTACACAATGTTATTAGAATTGTTGAGATAAGTCTTTAGTAAATAGTCAGCGTACTGCTTGTCAGGTAACTGACCACTACTGCCTCCTGATTTGCGAACGTCTTTTGTTTCGACCATCGTAAATCTATCTGGATCATCTGAGAAGTCATTAGGACCCAAAACTTTCGCAAACACCTTCCTGCACTGTAATAAGTAAGATGATGGGCAACTTTCACCAATGTAGCACAAGTTACCACAGTTATCGAACAAAATTCTTGAATACTGACCATTCTCTGTAGACACAATGGCCTCGTTGTATGAATCATCTGTATCGTAGATGTTAACAGGAAAAGATAAGAGAGCCTGTATGGAGGACGAAGAAACTTGTGGGGTGATGGAATGTTTCAGGGGTGGTCGTCCATACTGTGGGACGGTAAATTGTGGTTTATCTTCGGCCTCTTGTACATATGGCTTCGATGGGGCCGATCGGCTTTCATTCACAGATGTGGCATAGGCATGTTCAGTTGGATGAGGTTCCACTGCTGCTGTTATTGTTGGTTTTTGAGTCTGTTGTGTAATGTGAATATTGGTGTATGGATCTTCCGATGGTATGTAATGGTTTGGCGTTGTTTGTTGGTACTGGAGCGGTTGGGATTCATTATGTACCAGTAATGGGTAATGATCTTCTTGTTGATTGCGAAGGTCCCATTTCAATGGGGAGCCAGTGGCTGATCTCTCAGCTGCACTATTTACTTCCGGACCTGTCACGCTTGGTGACACGGATGATTTGAGAAGCTGATCTTGACTGGTTGTACTGCTTGAGAGAGTTGATTCAGCTCTTCTTCGCATTTCAAGCTCTCTCTTGGAGGGTTTCAATACTCTTCTATCGATTGCAGTGTATTCACACTTAAATTTCTTCTGGACGCAGATCTCACATGGCGTAAGACCATTACACTTTTGCTTTCTTCTCTTGCAGCTGTCACAAGCTTGTGCGACTTTCTTTCTTCTTTCTGGAGGTATAGCTCGGGTCTTCCTCTTCTGCTGCTGCCTCTGCTGTATTTCCTCTGGGCTGTAGATCGGAGGCGACTGATCGAAGTTCATCCTTGTGCGTTTGTGACTCTTCTATCTTGTGATCAAGAACGTTTCCCCGCAATGAAAGGTATCTGGAGTAAATTGTTTACAATCGGCTTTATTGTACGTAGCTAATAATTTCTACGAAAAGAAATCACCAAGATTTAACCGTTCGCGAATTTCATTGAAGGCTCATAAAATCCTTTGAATTGGGCAACCTATAGACAATAGCAGAAGGTTTGTCTAGAGGGAGGCTGACTGATATAGAAGATTGTTAACGCCTCTTCTTCTTTATCCTTGCTAGGTGGAGGCGGGTTTGATGTCTTTGCCATGTTGGCCCAAGCATCTAAATTTTCAACGCTGAACACTGCAGATCAATTTTATCACATCAATGTGGCCCGCACTGAAAGAATATGAATTAGCTCTGAAGTCTAAGTTAGTGCACCGTGTGGGTTACTGTGACTAGTTATTGTTACCTGTCAATTGTTGTAATGGCTTGATCAAGATACTGGACAACTCTCAGAAGAAGCTCTTTTTACCCATTAATCAAAATTCATCCAAAGCTAGCTGGCTAAATTTGCAGCTTGTTTGTTCCTCAGGATAACAGTAACTTATAGAGAAGCTCTTCTCAGTGGAGGGCCAATGTGTCAAAGACTATCTCGGGAGTCATCTTGGTGAGGCCCAAAGCGGTTCACCTAAAGAGATTAAGTAAGCTCTGGAGTAGTAGATCTTCAAGCGATGGTAGACATTTAGTAAGTCTTTCAAAAGACCTGTATTTTCATCACGCCCCTGCTCTGGTAAAGTCGAAGACAGACTGGAGAAGGAACCATGACTCTAAAAGGGCTTCAACTACGTTAACCTTGGTGCGAAAGAACTTGACATCATTTAAGCCTTCCGTTCGGGCAGGATGACATGATTTTATTAATTTTCTACTTCCCATAAGTCTACCCGCAAATTTCCTTTAGACCTACATAAATTTTTGGCAACCTCATGCAAGATTTTTCCGGCGTTCGCGTCACTAAATTAGTTTTAGCAAGAAGTTTTCCCGGCACAGACATTATGACGCCGAACAAGACAAATTACGGCACGCCGTTTTACGTGAACAAGTAGGTAGCTAATTAAGATCTTTCACAGATTCCAACGTCCTCGATTAGCGAGTCAGCAGACTGTTGAGGTTTTAGGTACAGTTTTAAGTTCAGCGGTACGGGATGATCTAAAAATATATGATGCTATCCATCTTTCTTCGTGCTTTTGTCGCTCCCAAATGTCATGTAGCTGTAACTGAGCGCCTCTATGGGCCTGAATATTTTAAAAGGTACCGACAAACATATCATTTTCAGATCGAAAACACCTAATGGTCACCACGAAGCACATTATTTTATAACTCGGTGATGAGTTACTTTTGCCGTTTGAGTGAGTCGGTAAACAAGATGCGAGCATTGTGTGTGTCCATACAATGTTTTGACTTTTCTACTACAGTACGGATTGGTGATCCTGCCTTCCCGCTATAACCTTTCAGCCCCAAACAGCCACTCCATGTCTAACCTTGGGGAACTTCGGGGCCCCACGCTCCTCCAGATCTGCAAGGAGAAGATGACTAATTATTCCCAATTGAACTAAGGGCTCACTTGACCTTGTCACACCTTGCTATAAGCATTGTCTACGTTGTGCCTGGTATTAGATAGACGAGTGATGCTAAACACAATCAAAAATTTGGTCTTCGATCCAACCCATATAAGTTTCTGGTAAGAGTATTGATTTGAGTTTGACCGTAACCCTCCACTCCCTTAGAATGTAAACCCTACCATAAAGTACCTTTCTTGACTTACGGGAGCTACTTGACCAAGAAAAATTGGAGATGCCTCTCCATGATGGCCGTAAATTGTTACTTGTCCGAGTGTGGGTTTCTTTGAGCTGCGCCAGCAGCTTTTAGAAAGCAGTACTTGGCCAATTTTTCCGGAAATTCCGCTACCCTTATTTTTTTTATTGTTGGAAAGCTGTATATGCACAATTTTTCCGGAGGGGGAATGTGGAGTGGTGCCGGCCCCTCGGAAAAATAGTTCATAAAGCGAGAAAGGCATGGTACAATTCTCGATTTAATTATCATAGACTAGTAATTGCTGATGTGCCCCAGGTCTTTAGGGTCATACAGTTAGATCTCTGGAGAAGTATTGGCGCACTCGGATGTCTTGTTCTACTCCGTTTCTAGCCTTCGAGTTGTAGTGGACGTTTCATGAGACTAGGCAAATGCGACCAGCGACGGTACTGCTTGTCTTTTCTTTTGCTACATTCGCGGTGCGAAGTGGGTGTACCGTATGAGGACCCAGTTCGCTAAAACCTGCTTTGTTTTTGCCTTAAAGCTTCATTAACCGTTTCCCAAGCATTTCGGATAATTTACATAGGGCAAACCGCCATGGTCTGTGGTGATTAACAGGCGATATTTGTAGTTTTGAATCTCATGATTAATCCGTTGGCTTTGGAGTTTTTCCTTTCTCTTGTCTTGCCCTGGAAAAATTTTTCCAAAGTGACGTGAGGTTACGTCTACAATTTGTCCGTTGCGTGTTTTTGTTTTTCGTCGGGAGTGCATGACTCTGCATGAATTAATCCGGTGGCCGGGGCCGTTTTACGAAAGATAATCAGCTATAAAGATGATTTACCAATCTTAAAAACTGCTAAGCTTATAGTGAGGACTCGCCAAACATGTTATATCACTGTCAGAGACACAATCTCTTAACTTAAGTCTTCAGAATCCATTTTAGCTCACCACACAACCCGTGAAAAAATTCTCCGACGTCCTGCGGGTCGTGGCCCCCCGTTTAATGCTGAGGTCAGAGGTGCATGAAAAAAGAAAAGACATAGTAATTTTTCCGGGATTTTAGGTGGTGTGAGCTCAGCGATTGGCTGGCTCCAGACTGTAAATCTGTACGCATCAGTTGTCCCATGGGGATTTCTTCGGCTCTCCATACTTCTCCAGGCGCATCCCCAAAAAGTATTTAAGAGGTACGATTCCCTCCAGAGACCTTTGACTCTTCTCTATTCTCCATTCTCAAATACATAAACAACAATACAATTTATAATGTCACAACAACACGTTGATGAGGCACTATCTTCTGGTGTTTTGACTCCAGAGTCACAATTAGAAAAACACGACAGCAGGTTGTCTAGCCCAGATAACCAAGCTGAAATTCCAGCTAAACCAGCTTCTGCCTACTTGCTGGTCTCCGCCTTCTGTGTTATGATCGCTTTTGGTGGTTTCGTTTTCGGTTGGGATACCGGTACCATTTCAGGTTTCGTTAACATGTCTGAATTCAAGAGAAACTTTGGTCAATTGAACGGTCAAGGTGAATATTATTTGTCTAATGTTAGAACTGGTTTGATGGTCTCCATCTTCAACATTGGTTGTGCCTTCGGTGCCGTCTTCCTATCTAAATCTGCTGATTTATACGGTCGTCGTAAAGGTTTAATGATGATGATGTTGATTTACGTCGTTGGTATCTTGATCCAAATTACTTCTATTGACAAATGGTACCAATACTTCATCGGTAGAATCATTTCTGGTTTAGCTGTCGGTGGTATCGGTGTTATTGCTCCATTATTCATTTCTGAATCTGCTCCAAAACACATCCGTGGTACTTTAGTCAGTTCTTACCAATTGATGATTACATTCGGTATCTTCTTAGGTTACTGTGTCAACTACGGTACCAAGACTAGAGGCGACACTTCCCAATACAGAATTGCTTTAGGTCTATGTTTCTTATGGGCTTTACTAATGGTTCTTGGTATGTCATTTATGCCAGAATCTCCACGTTACTTGATCCAAAAGAACAGATTAGATGAAGCCAGAAAATCTTTAGCTTACTCAAACAGAGTTACTCAAGATGATCCAGCTATCTTTGCTGAAGTTGAAGAAATCAATGCTGCTATTTTACAAGAAGATGCTGCTGGTAAAGCTACTTGGGGTGAATTGATCACTGGTAAGCCAAAGATCTTCTTCAGAGTTGTTTCAGGTGTTTTGATCATGTCCTTGCAACAATTGACCGGTAACAACTACTTCTTCTACTATGGTACTACCATCTTTGATGCTGTTGGTTTATCTGACTCTTTCCAAACCTCAATTATCTTGGGTATTGTTAACTTTGCTTCCACTATCGTCTCATTATACTCTGCCAACAAATTAGGTGCTAGAAGATCTTTACTATACGGTGCAGTTGGTATGATTGTCTGTTTCGTCATCTTTGCCGCTTTAGGTGTCACTAAATTATACCCAGATGGTAAAGATCAACCATCCTCAACCTCCACTGGTAACGCTATGATTTTCTTTGCTTGTCTATACATTTTCTTCTTCGCTACCACCTGGGGTCCATGTGCCTTCGTTGTCGTTTCAGAAATCTACCCAATCAGAATTAAATCAAAGGCTATGGGTTTAGCTTCAGCTTCCAATTGGTTCTGGGGTTTCTTGATCTCATTCTTCACTCCATTCATCACCAAGGCTATTAACTTTTACTACGGTTTTGTCTTCACTGGTTGTTTGATCTTTGCTTTGTTCTTCGTTTACTTCGCTATCCCACACACCGCTGGTTTGTCATTAGAAGAAGTTGATGAATTATACTTAAACGGTATCAAAGCTTGGGAATCAGCTTCATATGTTCCACAACACCGTTTCACCCAACAAGATGCCTTTAACAAAGCTAAAGCTTCCCAACATGAAAATGCTGAAGAATCTGCTTAAATATAGCATTAATGATTTTACGAATAGTTTTTTTGTCATGATTAATATCATCGTTTAGTATGGTCAAAGTGTCAAACCCTGATACTATTATATACTTATAAACTTATAGATAAATAATACCTATTATTAATAACCTGACTTGTAGCGTTTTACCTATCCATCCGATCAATTATTATTACCTGATTCGAAGAGTTTCATCGACATTGTAATCAATCGATTGGTTCGCAGAGCTTTCAGATTATTTTTCTGGATCACAAATATTGCAACGAGATTTGAGAGTTGGAAACTAAAGGGCTATTTGCTTGTGAGATGAAGGGAGAGAGGTCACAGTGACTTTGAACTTGATCAAATCCATAATCATATATCTTTGCCTTATCTTGAGCCATTTGAAACTTCAAAGTCTCTTTCAAAGTAGCGATTTCTCTCTTGGCGCTCTCAAGTTGTGATTTGTAGTTGTTAGCTTTAATAGACATGGCATTGTTTAACTCGAGCACGTTATTGATCAAATTTTGGTCCCTTTCTGACTTCTTTTTCACCTCTTTGATAAAGAGAGCTTGACCCTCGACAATCTTCTTCCAATCTTCAATGCTGATAGACTGTCTCCCTTCCTTGAGGGCCACGAAGTAGCTCTCCTCGACTGATGAGTCTATTGAAGGCATCTCGATGGACTCGTCCATTAACGTGGTCGTGGCTTTGATTAATGAATCAATATCTAAGGGATCATTTGATTTAACATCAGCTCTAGCAAGTGTTGGAGATCTAAAACTTCTGTTCCTACCTGATGATGATGCCGCTTCACTTCTATCATCGTTCATGGATGTAGTTTCTGAAAACAAGTTGGTAAATGAGGGTTGGTTCTTCAAACGGTTTCGGTTGGAATCAATCTTTCTAGGGGTTGTTCTATGGATATGAGAGTTCTTATCAGCATAGGTACTACCCCTGGAGATACCAGCTTTCAATGGAGTATTCTCTTGGCTCTTGCTGTAACTAATGAAGTCATTGGAGGCACGACGACTAAAGGAGATAGTAGGCTGAGCATAGCTTGGGAGATGGGTACTATTAGCAGATTTGGCTCTACTAGAGCTGTTCCTGGTGCATTTGACCCTTGACCTGGTGGACATAGCAGCTAAAATTAACCACAACTTCAAAAACCGATACTTTTCAAGCACTAGAAGACCTTTTGTAAGCACCCATCAAATCAGTCATTTCAACATTCCAGACCACAAAGTGTTGGTTTTTGTGTCAAGGAGACTAATGTTCCTTCAAGTCTCCAAAAATTCCACAGTAAACCCACTTTCCATCACCACAACAACACGAAGACGATACTAAGTAGCACATCTTGCCCAGCTACCTCGATCACCATATACGTGGACCCATAATCTCTGGTACGCAGCTGCTTTCAAAAGAAATGGGAACATAATAAGAGGACATAAGCGGGTTTCCATAGTTAAACTCTGTAATAGACCTTTTTGACTGGTACGGGACGCATCGGATTAAATAAATTTTCTGAACGACTCATCATGGGAAAAAAAAAAAATTGGCGTTAAATGTCAAAAGAGTAATAATAAGAAAGACCTGCTTACAATTGTTCCGATCGGTGCATGTTCAAGAGACCCCTTGCTCATATTCTCCGCACATCCTTTCATACGTATAGATTCCCCGTCAAGAAGAGCAATCTCATAGCGTTTTCAAGCATAGTCAACACACATCCACGGAAAATGTCAGATTCAGTCATCGCATCATCATTGGCCAAATTATCACTGGACACCCCAAAGGTCGTCGAGGGCTCCTTCCCAGACTACAACGTCGTCGATGTTCTACGTAACTACATCACCGAAGAACTAGCAAAGATCTCTGGCGTCGAACCATCCCTAATCTTCCCAGCTTTAGAATGGACCAACACTTTAGACCGTGGTGATTTGTTAATCCCAATCCCAAGATTACGTATCAAAGGTGCTAAACCTCAAGAACTAGCTGTTGAATGGGCTGAGAAGTTCCCATTAGGTGAATATTTAGCCAAGGTTGAAGCTAACGGTCCTTTTATCCAATTCTTCTTTTCACCAAAATTTTTATTCAACGTTGTTACCAAAGATATTTTGGTTAGAAAAGAAGCTTACGGTTCATCTCCAGTTGGTAAAGGTAAGAAAGTCATTATTGAATTCTCATCTCCAAACATTGCTAAACCTTTCCATGCTGGTCATTTACGTTCCACTATCATTGGTGGTTTCTTGTCTAACTTGTATGAACAATTAGGCTGGGATGTTATCCGTATGAACTACTTAGGTGATTGGGGTAAACAATTCGGTCTATTGGCTGTTGGTTTTGATAGATACGGTTCTCAAGAAGCTCTAAAGACTGACCCAATCAATCACTTGTTTGAAGTTTACGTCAAGGTTAACAAAGATATTGAAGCTGAAGGTGATTCATTATCAGAAGAAGAATCTACAAATGGTAAAGCCCGTGCCTACTTCAAGAGAATGGAAGATGGTGATGAAGAAGCTTTAGCTATCTGGAAGAAATTCCGTGAACTATCCATTGAAAAGTACATCGACACTTACAAACGTTTGAACATTCAATATGATGTTTACTCAGGTGAATCACAAGTTTCTCCAGAGACCATGAAACGTGCTCTAGATAAATTCAATGAAGTCGGTCTAACACATGAAGATAGAGGTGCTATCTTAATTGATCTAAAGAGATTTAACAAAAAACTAGGTAAATGTATTGTTCAAAAGACTGACGGTACCACTCTATATTTAACTAGAGATGTTGGTGCTGCCATTGAACGTCAAGAGAAATATCACTTTGATAAGATGATTTACGTTGTCGCTTCTCAACAAGATCTACATTTAGCCCAATTTTTTGAAATCCTAAAACAAATGGGTTACGAATGGTCAAAGAACTTGGAACACATCAACTTCGGTATGGTTCAAGGTATGTCAACTAGAAAAGGTACTGTTGTCTTCTTGGATAACATCTTACAAGAAACCAAAGAAAAAATGCATGAAGTTATGAAGAAAAACGAAGCAAAATATGCTCAAATTGAAAACCCAGAAGAAGTTGCTGATTTAGTTGGTATTTCAGCTGTCATGATCCAAGATATGCAATCTAAACGTATTAACAACTATGAATTCAAATGGGAACGTATGTTGTCCTTTGAAGGTGATACTGGTCCTTACTTACAATACGCCCACTCACGTTTAAGATCAGTTGAAAGAAATGCCAACATTGACTCAGAAAAATTAGCCACTGCTGATTTCTCCCTATTGGTAGAACCACAAGCTGAACAATTGATCCGTTTGTTGTCTCAATACCCAGACGTTATTAAGAACGCTTCAAGAACTAACGAACCAGCCACTGTTGTCACTTATTTGTTCCGTGTCGCTCATCAAGTCTCATCTTGTTACGATGTATTATGGGTTGCTGGTCAAACTGAAGAATTGGCTACTGCTCGTCTATCTCTATATGCTGCTGCTCGTCAAACTTTGAACAACGGTATGAGATTGTTAGGTTTAACTCCAGTTGACAGAATGTAAAGGAAGTGAAGACCATTTAAATATATTGTTCTTGTTTCTTCTATAAAGGTGTCTGTATTTATAAATAATTTGTTTTTTGAAATTATATCTGATGTAGAACTTTATGATGCATCTTGGAGAAGGATTAAATATAGCTTATGAACGAAGATTCAAATTATTGATAATTATTCTGTATAATCTGAGTCACACGATTTGCACGTCCAGTTGATTTCAATTGACACGTGTATATACCTTACTAATTATCTATAACACTGGCTCATCAGCGTCACTGTAATGAAAGTGATTGAATATTTACGTCTATTATCGACAATCAGCTAATATATGATGACAAGGATACTTTACGAGGCCCCGTGAATCATATAAATTTCATAGCTATTATACAAAAGAAATGATTATGTATATTTAATTAGATTACAATATAATTGAATATGATCGTCGATCAATTAAAGAGATTATGAATTTTGCTTATTTCGAATTTTAATGTAAAGTATTTTAACTGAAGTAAAGTTTGTTTACTTTAAAAGTCCTCTCAAATTCCCCGACGGATAACATTACCATCGTCAAATATAAATCAATGAGAACTCGCTTGTTAGTCCATGAAATAGTCCAAGGTGCAACGATTATATATAAAGCAGTATAAATAATCTATAGGTCAGGTTGTGGAGTCCCTAAATTCGATTGTCAGAAGTTATACCACTCCTTTCTACTATGAAAAACATTAGCTGTAGGTCGAGGCAGTGAAAAAAACAATTTTATTTTAAGAAGGCGCTTTGGCCGAGCGGTTAAGGCGAAAGACTTGAATTTTCTAAAACTCAAGGTATCTTTTGGGATTTTCCCGCGCAGGTTCGAGTCCTGCAGGCGTCGTTATCTTTTTTTTTTTTTGCCTCTGTTGTATGAACGAACGTGTGAGCTGTTAGCTATTAGCTAGGAGGCTTAAGGATGGCGATGGTGATATTATGTTATGCTTTAGTATACTTCTCCAGCGTGAAGACTTTAAACGTTGGATAAAAGCGAATGTCTTCAAGTATATATGTAAGCATAAACAGAAGATATACACTACAATTGATGAATTGGTTGACAATAAATACCTTTTCATTTTAAATAAATGATGTCAAGGATCTGAGAATACCAGTTTCTCAAACCTTTATACTATACAACAATAAAAAATCAATGCACTTATAATTTACCCTTGCTATCATCTTTAAATTGATCTTCAGTGACACCGGCACCCATGGCAGCAGTAGATGAAATACCACCAGTGACTAATTTTAATAAATTATCAATATATTCAGCACCAGACCATTTTTGATGTTTAACAACTTCAACACCATTTTCAATTTCTGGAGCTTGAACAGTTTGACCATAGGCTCTCATACCAATCTTAGAATAATCTCTAGCAAAATTATCAACAGCCAAGGCAGTGGTATGTAGACCTGCCAATGTAATGAATTGCCAAACGTAACCTAATTTGGCCAACTTTTGGATATAAGTTTCTTGATCTTGAGCATTTAAAGCCTTATTCCAGTTAAATGATGGGGATAAGTTATAAGCTAACCATTGGTTTGGATATTTAGCTTTAACACCTTCAGCAAACTCTTTAGCTTGAGCATAGTCTGGTAATTTAGATTCCATCCAAATAATATCAGCGTATGGGGAGAAAGCTCTAGCACGGTTAACAGCACATTGAGTACCACCGTTGTAACGGTAGTAACCTTCACGAACTCTTGGAGCTTCCCAGTTGAAGTAAATGTCTTTACCTAATAATTTCTTTGCTAAGGCACGAGCTTCTTTGTTTGAAGTTTCAGATAATGGATGAACTTTTGAAGTGAATTCTTTAATCAAAGATTGTTTATTAGAGAAGAAACCATTATTGATTTCATCAATGACAGCTTCATGGAATAATTTCAAACCGGCCTTTTGAGTCCATTCATCTTCAATTTTTTGTAATTCAGCACCATAAGCACCTTTTTGTTCAGCTTCGTACAAGATGGTAGCCAAGTCACCAACATTTGGGTTAGTTGCACCGACAATGAAATAATGATCTCTGTGATCAATGGTGTTTGTAATCAAAGTTGCAGCTTCAGAATCGGTTCTGGCAACGACAACCAAATCAGAACCTAAAAGATCAGCTGATGCTCTAATAGCAATCAATCTGTTAATATGTTCTTGAATTGGGACTAAGACTTTACCAGCCATATGACCACACTTCTTAGTACCTGGAGCTTGATCTTCAATATGGATACCAGCAGCACCTCTTTCAACAAACAATTTGGTCAATTTGATGATGGCAGTGATACCACCATGACCAGTATCAGCATCAGCAATAATTGGTCTTAAGAAATCAGTGTATGGTAATTCAGCACGTGCTTTTGGAGTCAAATTTAAACGTTCTTCACGTTGTTTTCTATCATGGAACAATTGAGCGAACCATAATTGTTCAACCTTGTTTGGAACAGTATCATATGGGTAATCAGCTAAATCTGGAGAAGGTTCATTTGAAGTTGAAGCAGTTGAAGATGATTGCCAACCTGAAACGTAAATTGTATCCAAATATTTAGCCATTTGAGTAACATGGATAGGATCCAATGCACCAAAGGTGAATGAAGTGGTCTTTTTAGAATCATGTTCTTCTAAAAGTTTATACAATTTTTTAGCTTGTTCAGAAGATGGGTAATTAATCTTCAAGTTACCTCTTTTAACAGCAATATCTTTAGCAGAGTAAATTCTCTTAGTCTTATGCCATCTTGGTTGTGACCACCATTGTTCGATGTCTTTGACCTCTTGTTCGAAGTCTTTTTGCTCTTTGGTTAAATCAATCTTGGAGTAAGCCATTATAAAATGTGTTACTTTAAAAATATAGAATTATCCCGAGGTTATGATAATAATAGAGAGAGATGACTTGGTATTTATACTTTTAGCCAGTTCTCGTTTCAAGTGAGAAGCCTCGCTTTGTTGGCACAGACTTTAAACTAAGACTCCCCGGGTTGACGGTTGTGTGGGATGCAACAGACCTCAATCATACTGATTACGTATACCTGCAGTATAATTTCTTACTGTTTTTAAAGTGTGCTGCACTATGTCCTACAGGCTTTAGCTGCGGTTTGACCCTTTGCCCGAGCAGTGACTGGCTCATCGTTTCGCGACTGGCTTGGAACACCGGCACAGATCTTTCGGAATCTGGGGGCGAAAAAGAGACAGGGTTGCCGAGTTAGGAGAAGGTTGTAGTGGTGATAGTCGCAGGGGAGTGGTGCCTATGTATAGAGACAGCTCCTGGGGCTACAAACGAGCTTTCAGCTTGACTTTAGCCTTACTATATCCTAAATTAAACAAAGTTTTCTAACTTCCATTTTACCCCAGATTTTTTCTTTACACTTAGCAAAAAAATGGTTGATTGATCATGACACAATAATCTAGCTTTAATCATGCAAAAGAAACGCGCCTCCCTTATTACCAAGTCCGTGATCGGGATTGATTTACTGTAAATGATGGAGTTTAGCGCAGAGTATAACCGAAACTTATTAGAAAAAGATGCGAGATGCACCGTGGGTTCATCTTGGTTCATATTGGTTATGTAATTGCTTTTTGATCATTCGGGTTGAACCCGAGGGACAACAGGAACTTAAGAAGAAAGTTGAATATATAACCACTGTGTCCTATTATAGGCCCCTCTTCAACTACATTTCAGACTATTACATCGAAAATTTTATTCTCTTCTGTCTAAACAAAATGGGTCAGGGGCAACTATGGAGTCCCACTATGTGCCCCTCCTGTCAATCCTACGCGTTTATTACCCCTAAAACCATACTAAAACCCATAGAAAAACTCACCAAAAGGATGTAAAACCAAAAGCAAACCAGGGGTACCTCCCACGCTTCTTTGAAATACACTAATGTTGATCTCAACCTGTGTGAGGCATTCACAGCACTCTTTAAGATGATATCATTAACTTTTTTACTATTGCTGGGGTTCGATTTAAGAATTAAGCACTCTGATTGGCTCGCTCTTTAGGGAGTCACGAGACAATAAAAAGTCATATGACTCAAAGACGAGTCAAGTTGCTGAGATAATCATAGAGACATAGGAAATATAGAAACACAGAACTGGTCAATGTAATGGTAGTCAACTTATCGGAGAACGAATAAAATTGTCACACCATCTGTGTACTATACAAGTGCTCTGCTTATACACCGGGGTCCTTCCAATTTACTTTCTAATTCCCTTCCATTTCCCTTCTAGTTCCTCCGCCTAAGTTTCTGCCTAAATATTGCCGGCCCACCACCACCCCACCTGTTACGCGCCACATACTGGCGGATTAGCGTATGGAAAAGCATTAGCCGACTCAGTTAATCAATTTAAACTACCACAAGATTTATAACTTAGAACATTATTTAAACTTCACCAACCAAACGTCGACATAAACACACCTTAACACTATGTCGCCAAATGGAGGCTCCACACCTTCAGAGTCTCCCAACTCGGACTACACGCATAGTGCTAGTCACTTACCATCTGCCTCTGGTTCAGGCATCACACATACAATAAGAGAACATTTGGGCTTCACCAATGACAAGAAATGGAAAGAGTTTAGTACTAGAAGGCTCGAACTTATAGACAGGTTTGATTTGAGTTCTAAAAAAGCAAGTGAACAAGATGATGATATAAAACAGATTGCAAACATGCTACGTGAGGAGTTTGGATTTGCACCTCCAACGTTAGCTGATTTTGATAAACTGGTAAGAGCTGCCATTCAAAGTGTAAGAAGAAATAGAAAGAGATCATCAAGGGCTAGAGTGCACAATGATAGATTTATCATGGTCCAGGATGACCCTCAGAGTACAAGGAGATCCAGTATTATTCATCCGGGAACCTCATTGTTCGATAATCAGCCACCACCACCGCCACAACAACAACCACAACTACAGCATCAACAACAACAGCAGCAACAACAACCTTTATTCCAAAATCCAAATCATATGAGTCATCCACAACCCATAATCCCATCGAGTTTTTCAAATTCCGTTGGCAATTATGATAATAGATTCCTTAATGGGTCCTTGATCACTGGTACATCACCAAACAACACTGCTACCTCATCACTTTCCACTTCATTATCAACGTCACCAAACTCTACCCAATTACCACCTTTCAAGAACCTTACTGCCTCGAACAAATCTACAAATCCAGAAAGATCTAATTATTCAAGACAAAAACTCTTAAATTATATTCAGAAATCCAAGAGTTGTCTCTTATTAAGTAATAATGATAACAATATCAACGAGGAAAATGTTTTAATCTTGGGTAAATCTATACTTACCGCTTCAGTATCCTTTGTCTTAGAAAGATTTTTCAGTGACATCTCAAAGGATTCCATCGCTTATTTAAATGAAAAATTGACCCATCCATCATCATTATCTAAATTTTTCAAATCATTGGGTGGTCTTTATTCTACAGATTTATTGATCCTTACCGATGTTCAGGCGACCAATTTGTTTGCTAAATTAACTGGTTGCTGTGTAAAAGATTTTGGGTTTGACGCTATTTCATATACTTTAGGTGAAATTTTTCACGAAATTATCCTAAATGAATACCCATTGATCGGGACTCAAGTTACAAAGATTACTCAAGAGACTTTATTCACTCCATTGTTACCAATGGTACCAAAAGATGCCGATATGGAAGTTATAAAAGAGGTTACATTACGTTTTGGTAATAAATCTTTGGAATTTAAATATCATCCATTAAGTTCAGCACCTCCAACGTATTTAGAACTACTTGAAAATGGTAAAGTTGGATTAGGTTTATTAGATGGTCGTAATGTTAGATTAAAATATTTAGGTGATGATATTTGTCTTGATTCAGAATTAGAAAGGATCTTTAAAGATTTAAATATTAAGATCATTGAATTGGAGATGTATGAAGTGGAAAAGAATAAACCACCTTCTGGAGTTAAATTCACACCTTTATTGTGAATAGATATCATTATCTAATTGACTTGCTAATAGAATTGATCTCATTAATTGACTCACTAATAGAATCAACAATTTTTAACGCCTTTACGTTTGCTTTTACTGTCTTTTTTTTTCATTATTATTATTTTTATTATACTACTTGTTTTTTTACATCGCTTGGGGTTGCAATGATCAACCAGGAATTTATAGAATTATAGATCAATACAGAGTAGAGATTAATTTTCATTTACACTGTAGTGAAATCCGATTTAAAGATAGTTCAATTAGTGTTAAAAGGTATATTCATATATAGAAGCAAAAAAGAAAGAAAAAACATAAACACAGGCGACATAGCCAACGTTAATTAAAATTAGATAATTGAACAAACAAGTTGAAAAAGATGAAAACACAACTGATAAGGAGATTAAAATTTTAAAAAGAACGGAAGAACATAACAAATATGCTAATAAAACTTAAAACCAATTTTTACAATAAAACTAATATTAATTAACCAACATTTAAAGCTCTCATACTTTCAATTAAATTTCTTGCTTCATCATCATATTTCTTATCATCATCAGGTTTAATGATTTTAGAAACCATCGAGGTTTCTAAATCTGTATCCTTATTTAAATCACCTTCATCTGATTCAAATTTTAAAATTTCCAATTGATTATTATTATTTCTTTTAATTGGGAAACGATCATGACGAACAGTTAAAGGACGACCTTGAAACATAACCCCATGAAACATATCAATGGCTCTATTAGCATCTTCTTCATTAGCATAAGTTGCAATTGCAAATCCTTTACTTGAACCATCAGGATCTGATGAAATTTCAACACGAACTATTGAACCTGCATTTCTTAAATAATCTTTTAAATCTTTCCATGGTGTTGTATATGGGATATTACCAATAAATAAACGAGTCTTATCATGATCAATTTCAGTTATATTTTGATATGGATATTGACGTAATGAACCTATAGTTCTTGATGATATTGAAGGTGAACTAAGATTTGATGATTGAGTTCCCGTATTATTTCTATATTGATACATTTGTCTATAACCGAATAATGGGGATGAACTTGAAGATGATGGAATTGAAGATGATGTTGTATTTTGAAATTGTTGAATATAATTCCCACGATGTAATGGTAATCTTTGTGAATTTAAATTAAAATTTGGTTGTTGTGAACCATTAGGGATCATTGGTGGTGCTTGAGGAGTTGAATTTGGGTATTGTTGTGGATAATGTTGATCAAAAGTTGGTGGATAATAAGGGTATAAATATCCATAAGAACCATAACTATAATTTGGAGTAAATGGAGGAGGAGTAGGGATTACTTGATTATTATTAGATGGGAATGATTGAGGTGGGAATCTATTTGGTAATGGTTGTGATGATAAATTTGTCGAGTGATTTGAAAGATTAACGGATGGTGGATGTAATGGTGGGACATTTAATGGTAAAGATTCAATTAATGGTGATAAAGTTGGTACAACAGGTGTACCAAAAGAATTTTGTTCTTTAACTTCATCATCAGATCTAACAGTTAAAAAATACCCATCATAATTAAAACCTTCAAGATCATTAATCAATAAATCTGCAAATTCCCAAGAATTTAATGAAATGATACAACTACCCATAGAATCTAAGACTTGAATATGTAAAATTGTTTCTTCAGGGACACCATGTGGTAATAATAAATCATTTTTAATATCTCTCCATCTAACACCTGGAGGGATATTAAACAAATGAATCATTACAATTGAATTTTTTTTAACTTCAGTAGATTCATTATGATTGGGAGTTAGATTCTCAATGTTTTCCTTATTTTCCATAATTGGTGTAGTTTCACTCTGTGGAGATTCAATTGGATCATTATTTGAAATCACGGGTAAAGGCGCAGGTAACATTCCAGGAGGATAAGGATAATATTGATGATAACTCATACTTAATGTCACCACCAGATATCACCAGGGGATGAATAATTGCTTCAGAGTACACTGTAGAGGGTGAAAGGGAATCAAGAAATTACCAATTAGCTACCAATGTATTGTACCTTTGAGCGAAGGGGTGAAAACTTCACAGATCAGATCGCGCTAGGCAACCGAGAAGAGGAATAAAAGGAAGAAAGAGGAAACCCCCTGTGGAGCAAAGAAGACAATACCTGTTGGTGAAGCCCGATGACAGGAGCAAGGACTGTGAATGAGCTCTGCTAATTCAGAGAATTGTTAATAGTTTTCCTTCTTGTCAATAAATCATTTCTAAGGAGACGGTTATTATCAGATCGAATGAACCTGTGGCAGCCGGTTCGGGCCACACAAAGAGATAAGAATTGACACAAAATTTAACAATTTGATCCACATGAAGGAGATAATAATCATGATGTCATAAGTGGCGTATAAGCATGGTGTTGTAAAATCTTGGTGATGAAGAGTATAAGTATTTTTGTGACTTTGTTATACATCGAATACTCATTATAATGAATAGATCTCAATTTCTACAAGATCAACATGAATTTTTTGCTTAAATTATGATCATTTTTAACATAACAAAACACATCAAGTATTTAATTCTTTCTACTTCTAAACCCCTTTTGGTGTCCTCTTTTAAAATTTTTTCTATGTGGATATTTAATATCAAGAGACTCTTTTGATGCTATTCCTATTTCTTTTGCAAGTGAAGTACCTAATTCAACACCAAATTTTTGAACACGAGCTAAATCCTTTTGAGCTTCTTCAACATCAGATTCAGAACCAAATTTCTTTGCTCTTGCAATTTTTTTCTCTAAAAGTTCAATTGCAGCAATTTTACGTTCTTCAGGAGTTAATTGTTTTATAGTTTTTGGTTTTTCTTCAGATTCTTTTGACTCTGTTGGTTCTTTAGATTCTTTTGATTCTTTTGATTCAATTGATTCATTTGGTTCAATTGATTCCTTTTGTTCATCTTTTGTTTCAGATTCTTCAATTTCTTCTAATAATTCTTCTTCTTTTTCAATTGAACTTTCATTTGGTTTATTGCTTTCTTCTAAACGAGCAATAAGGTCACTTTTAACACCTGCAGTTGATAATCCACGTTCTTTTAAAATCTCTTTTAATTGAGCAACAGTTTGACTTGAATAAGCTGACATTGTTTATTTTAAAAATGGAAATTTATTATTGATCTATTGTGAATTATAAACGTTTTTATCGACATTCGACAGGTTTTTTAATTTTTATTTAGTAAACAAACCTCGAATTGACAGCGCGCGCGAAAATTGCCTAATACGGCGAGGTAATGTAGATAATGAAATCATTAATAAGTTACTTAGTAAGTTAATTAATAGATTCTTTAATAAGTTAATAAGTTGTTGTTAATAAGTTAATAAGTTGTTAAGTTACGGTATTTAATCAATTTAACATTTGTTGCATTTTGTTTATTGTTATTACGGTTAATTTCGGATTAATTTTAAATGAAACTGTTATCAGCACTCCGCAATAACCATTTGCTATTTATCCCTTAAAAATAAAATAATACTTAAATAGTTGCTTTCCCTTATAAATTAACTTTATTCAATTACTATTCAATTATCAAAATGGATAAAATATTTATTAATTCACCATTAGAAATTGTTAAAAATGATTTAAAAAAGGATTTTAATGGTATTAAACCTGGTTCTTCACAATATTATTCTACTTGTGCATTTGGTGGATTTATTGCATGTGCACCAACTCATTCATTCGTGACACCATTAGATGTTGTTAAATGTCGTAGACAAGTTGATTCAACAATTTATAAATCAAATTCTCAAGGTTTTAGAACAATTTTTGCCAAGGAAGGTATTAAAGGTTTATTTACAGGTGTTGGTGCAACATTCTTAGGTTATGGTTTACAAGGTGCTTTTAAATTTGGTGGTTATGAATTTTTTAAAGATTTTTATTCAGGATTTTTAAGTGAAAAGAATGCTTATACATATAGAACTGGTGTTTACTTGTTAGCATCAGCATCAGCAGAATTTATTGCAGATTTATTCCTATGTCCATTTGAAGCTATAAAAGTTAAGACACAAACTTCAATTCCACCTTTTGCAAAAAATTTAATTGATGGTTGGCAAAAATATATTGCAATTGATGGAATTTCAGGTTTTTATAAAGGTTTAGTACCATTATGGTTAAGACAAATTCCATATACAATGTGTAAATTTGCAACATTTGAAAAAACCGTTGAAGTTATTTATAATTATTTACCTAAAAAGAAATCAGATTATTCAAAAGTTGAACAAACTGGAGTTTCATTCCTTGGTGGTTATATTGCAGGTATATTTTGTGCAATTGTTTCACATCCTGCTGATGTTATGGTTTCAAAAATTAATAATGAAAGAAAAATTAATGAATCAATTGGTTCAGTTACAAATAGAATTTATAAAAAAATTGGATTTAGTGGATTATGGAATGGTTTACCTGTAAGAATTGTTATGATTGGTACATTAACAGGTTCACAATGGTTAATTTATGATAGTTTTAAAGCATATGCAGGTTTACCAACAAGTGGTCATTAAATTTACACTTAGAATTTTTATTAATTGTTTAATTAAGCGCTTTTATTGTAGTTTCAATATACTCTCTCTATTATATTATTTCCAAACATTTTTAAATAAATCATCATCAAGACCATTATTTAAATTTGGTGTACTATTAATTGTTGAATTATTATATTGATTTGAATTCCATTGATTATTTATTGATTGATTTGAATTCCAATTTAAATTATTTAAAGAATTTTGATTTGAATTATTACTAAATGAACTATTTGAACTATTTGATTGTTGATGAATTGGGAAATTTGGTGTTGAATTTGATAATGGAGTTGAATATAAAGAAAGTATAGATTTTTTTAATTCAGGTCTATCATTTTTTGATGGTTGTGGTTGTTGTTGTTGTTGTGGTTGTTGTTGTGGTTGATAACGATGCGGTTGTGGTTGTGGTTGTTGTTGTTGTGGTTGTTGGAAATATTTTTTTTGTTGTGGAGCTGCAATTGGTGAACCAAATTCTAAATCTAATAAATTATTATTTAATGATTTTCTATTATCTTGTTTTGAAGTATTAATTGATAATGGATTTGAAATTTGATTATTAGTTAAATTATTTTGAGAATTTAATGTTGTTGGATCAGGTATAATTGAAGACGAAGCCCATTTTTTTAAATCATACTTAGTTCTAATAAAATTTTCAATTTTTGAATCATCAGGGATATGATTACCACCTGGTAATTTGGCTTCCCAAAATAAATTTGCTTTATTATTACCCCATTTAACCATTGATTTAATTTGTTCATCAGTCCAAGTATCTAAATCAACAGATTTTACACGTGAAATATGTGTCCCCATTGAACGATGTATACCTGAACAACGAATACAAATAAATATACCTAAATTCCAACTTGCCCATCTTGGATGTGTTGCAATTTTACAATCAGCACAATTATTATTACCTTGTTCTTTTAAAAGAGTTTTTAAAATTGTTTGATTCTTATCATTTCTTTTACTCATTTGTATCTTGATTATCTTTTTGATTAGTTTATGTTTAGTTTATGTTTAGTTTACGATAAGTGTTTACTTCGTCGATTTTCTAATTTCAAATCAGTCAGGGTAAAAAAATCGCGAATTTAAATATAAAATTAAAAGGACAAATAAAGAATTACATCAAAGTTTATATTGATTTTATTTATATTTATTATGATTAATATCATATATTCGTAATTCAATTCATCTTTAATTATTAATTCAATTCATTTTCATTTTATTTAATTTATTTTGATTATTCAATTTAATTCAATTATTCAATTTAATTCACTTCACTTATATCAGTCAATTCATTCAATTTAATTCAATTTATTCTATTCAATTCAATCCAATTATATTAATTCATTCAATTCATTTCTTAAATCTCTAGTACATCATTACCATTATATACCCTTTCACCATGAATTTTCTTAAAAAAAATAAATCAACACCAAAGAAATCAATACCTTCATTTACACCAAGTGAAATTGCACATCATGATTCTGCAACAGATTTATGGATGATTATTCATGGTAAAGTTTATGATGTTACAGAAATTATTGATAGTCACCCTGGTGGAGCCGAAGTTTTATTTGATTTTGCAGGTTTAGACGGTACAGAACCATTTGATGAAGTTGGTCATTCTCAAGATTCTGTTAAAATGTTAAAACCAATGTTTAAAGGTATATTAAGAAAAGATCAATTAAGTAATTTTGAAATGAATAAATTAAAAAAATTACATAGAGATGATAATAATGATTTACAAGAAGAAAAAAATGATTCAAGATTTGAAATTGATAATTCAAGTATTGGTGATAGTAAATATTGGAAAAAAATCAAAAAAAGGAAAAAAATTAAAGATAAAGATTATATTTATTTATTAAATATGTTAGCATTTTTAGCATTAATTGGTTATTTATATATTCAAAGGTTAAAATATGAAGATTAATTGGTTATTTATTCAAAAGTTAAAATATGAAGATTAATTGGTTATTTATTCAAAAGTTAAAATATGAAGATTAAATTTATAAATGATTTAATTATTAGATTGTAACCTTAGTGATTGAATATAATCAAACAATAATACAATGTATTATATTGAATACAATGTACTATTTTGAATACAATGTATTATATCGAATACAATGTAGTACATCAATGAATATAATGTATTACATCAATGAAAATAATGTATTATATTGAATATAATCGATTACATTAATGAATATTACCATGTATTACACTATTAACGTATACACTATTAAATTCTACAGTTTACTTCACTAATATAATTAATGATCACGTGCAAAGACTAAAAAATTCAGCCGTTAGCGGCGAATTTTTTTTTTATGCAGCACCCTTTACCGGATGCACAATATACATATATACGTCTAAAAGAATAAGTATTAAAAGTATGATTTCAATTAGAAAACAATAGAGACTAATAAGCAATAAGAAAATAAGAGGTAGAGAATAAGATAAAGAATAAGATAAACCTTCAAGGATTTTAAGAGATAATAAGATATAAAGATAAAGATTCTATGACTCAGAATAAATTTAAATAATAAAAACTTTACTGTATAAAATAATGTAATTATAAATAACTGTAAATTAAAAGGATCTGTCATTAATGCACGGTCACGCGCTAGCCAATTAAATTAATTTATAATTTATCCCTTTAAAAAAACTGTAAAAAAATTAAAGATATTTTTTATTTTTTATTCCATTTCCGGCGTTTTTAAAATAAATTGTGACCATAAAATTTTTTTAGTTATTTTTTTAATTTTTATAAAAGAATTGAAATTTCCAAAATTTGATTTTTTTTTTAATTTTTTTTTTTTTAATCACTAAAACTTTTAACTTAAATTTATTTCCTTATTACCACCGTTAAAAACAAGCTTACAATTATTTACAAAATTATATAAGAATTAGAATCAATTAAAAATGTGTTTCTAAATATTTAACCCCCCCAAAAAGATTAAAAAGTTTTATTTAAAAGAGTATTAAATAAATAATTAAAAAGAGTTTTTTAACCCCTTAAAAAGAGAGTCAAATCATTATTTTAAAAGAAAATAAGTGATTTTTTAAACAATATAAAAGTTTTATTAAAAAATGTTATCAAAAATGTGTCCGTGAAATTAAAAATTAAAAATCCGTCCAAAATGACGTCGTTAAGATCCCAATTACTTTAAGTTATCCAATTAATCAATTAGAATAAGTTTTATCCATATATTATTATCCAAGTTTTAAATATCAAAATGTCTACTACTACCCATCCTATTACTATCGACTCTGCCGCTGCTTTGTTTGAAATGTTTGAATCAACTGTTGAATCTTCTTCAATGCCACAAATTATTAATGGTTCTATCACTGCTACGGCAGTTGATAATGAAATTGATTCATCAAAACCAAGACAAATTTTGGGTGAATCAGTTTTTAATCAATTTGTTGAATCAAAATTTTCAAATGAAGAAATTCCTGAATTAGGTTTTGTTAAAATGGATGTACCAGAATTATCACCTTCAGTTGGTACTGTTACTCCATTTCAATTACATAGTTCAATTGTTGAATCAATTTTTTCTCCTTCTTTGGAAGAATCAACTCCAATGTTTGAAAATGAAGAAATTGATTCATTAAATTGGAAATCTTTATTTGAACCAAATGAAATGGAAATTCCAAATGATTTATCAATTGAATCAATTCCAAATCAAATTGAACCAATTTTTATTGAAAATTCTGAAAAATCTATTGAAGAAAATTTAAAAACTTCAATTAATTCACCATTATCATCAAATAGTTCTCCAATTATTAAATCTGAAAATTTTACAACTTCAATTCCAATTTCAAAACGTTCTTCAAGTGATGCAGAATTAGATTTTGAATTAAATCAACGTTCAATGTCTTTACCATATTCAAAAGATTCACTTGGTGTTGTTTCTTATAATAAAAAACAAAGATCTCAACCTTTAGCTCCAATTTCAATTGATTCAAATGATCCAATTGCTTCAAAACGTGCAAGAAATACTGAAGCTGCTCGTCGTTCAAGAGCAAGAAAAATGGAACGTATGAGTCAATTAGAAGATAAAGTTTTAGCTTTAAGTCAAAGAAATGCTGAATTAGAAGATGAAGTTTTAAGATTAAGAAGTTTGTTAGCTCAACGTTCTTAATAATTGTTGTTGTTTATGATTTCAATTCAAAAAAACATTTAAAAAAGTTTAAAAAAAAGAGTAAAAAATTAGAAAAGGAAAAAAAAAAGTTTAGTTTATATATTTGATATTGAAAGTTTTTATAATAATATAATTGTAGTCATTCATTTTATTAGATTGTTTCTATTCATTTTATTTTGTTTTCATATAATGTTTATTTCAGATTTCATTCCATTTCATTAGATTCTTCATTTTATCCCATTTCATATAGTGTTTATTTTCAGATATTTCATTGTTTTTCATTAGTTTGTCTCTTCATTTCATTAGATTGTTTGTTCATTTCATGATTGTTTATTTCATCCCATTTCATTTCATATTGTTTATTTCATCAGTTTTTGCTTTTTATCAATAGATTTATCAGTATTTGATAACCTTTTAAATTGATTATTCTCACTCTTAATTGCAATATTATGATCATTTTCACTAATTGGATCAATATCGTTATTCTCACTCTTAATTGCAATACGATCAATACAATCTCTTAAATTTTGTAAAAATCCCTTGACATCTTTTTTATTCATAACATCAACAATACTATTTTTAAAAACTATGGAATCTCCATTACTGATATTTGTTAAATAATTGTATAATTCTTCACAATTTTCAATATCAATATCAATACCAATTTTTATATCATTATTTATAACTTTTGCACCAGTTAACCACATTAATTTTATAAAATTTGGAAATCTAAATTTCTTAGAAACTTTTGTTATATCTTCAATTTCAATAACTTTTAATTGTTGTTTTATATTAAAACTTGTTAAAAAATTACCACCAATTACCAAAGTATCTTCAGTTGTGAAAACTCCATGGATCCAACCACTTGGAATTATCAATACTTCACCTTTAATTAATTTTATTTTAACACCTTTCTCCAGACCTAAATTACCTAAAAATTGTTTATTTAAAATTGGATCCATTGTCCATTGTATAAATTTCTTATAATTTAAATTTGTTGGTGGGAAAAAAATAAATTCTTTACAACCATTTAAAATTGTATAATAAACTGATGTACCTGCAAAATCAATATGAAAATCTGTAAAACTATTTTCTACTCCCATAAGACAATATTTTGAAACTTTTGGTTTTGAAATTGATTTCTCAATTGGCCAAACTTTATCAACTAAATCAATTTTTTCAACAAAATTTGGTCTTTTAATTAATTTACCAATATTTGAATGACTTATTTCTAATGATAAAACGTTTAAAATTCTATCACGATCAAATTTATTTATAAAATAATCTCTCCATTTTGAAAGATTATATTTTAATTTTGAACTATTTTGTGTTAATACATCCATAACTTCAATTGGATGATCATTACCAAGATCTTCAACTAATTTATCAATATTAAAATTTGGAATTTTTAAACCTAATCTTGAATATTCTCCATTTTGAAATTTAATTGGTTTTATTAATTTAGTTTCCAATGCATATTCAACAGTGAGTTCATCACCTTGTAAAATTTCAAAACCAATTGAATCAATTGGATTAACCCATTTTTTAAATTCTTCAATATGTGGATGTAAAATATTAATAAAAGTTGATTCTAAATCACCATCATTTAATGCAACATAATCAATTTTAATTTTACTTCTATTACTTGTTCTCTTATATTTTATTTCAAGTGTTGAATCAATTTTTTGACAATTTTCACAATAATATAACATTATCCTATTAACATCATCTTTTAATAAATTTAAACAATGGAAATGATACCAATTATTACATTTTTCACAATTAATCCAATTAACTATATGTGGTATGGGACCTTTATAATCTTTACATTTTGAACATTGATCTTGATCTTCTTCTGTCATATTTTAACTCTCTTGGATTGATTGATCATTATGCGGTTTAATCAATTACTGGAGAAACTTAATTATTATAAAAAAGTTGGTGTTTGGATGTGTTATTATGTAATCATCATGATTACATAAGCATATATAAAACGTTTTCGCGGATAGTTTTATCATTTCAGACAAAAGTTCAACATGAAAAAAAATGGATTAAACAAAGAGAACAAAGTGTTGATTTAAGATACCAACCATGTTGAAATCTATTTCAAATATAAGTAGACGTTGCCTATCGACAACTAGAAGTTTAAGAAACTCTTCAGATGTTAAATTAGAGAATGCATATGTTTACCTTGGAAATCAAGTTAATAATACCGAAAGAAAAATTTCAAAACCAATTTTACCATCATTTGTTAAATCATTTGAAACAAATCAAATATATGATCCATTTGATTTTTCATTAGCTAAAATGGCACTTGATAAAAAAAATGCAAGAGATTCAGCATCAAAGAGAACTTTTGATTCAAAAAGATTAAATCCATTAGATTTTTATACAAATCCAAGATATTTATCAAAATATTTATCAAGTACAGGTAAGATATTATCCAGGGATGTTACAAAATTAAGTTTAAAAAATCAAAAAAGATTAGCAAAATCTGTTAAAAGAGCTAGAAGTGCAGGTTTATTAAGTACAGTTCATCAAGATATAACTGAATTAGTATTCAATAATGATGATAGAAAATGAATTTAAAAAATGATGGTGAAATTTTATTCTTGTATATAGACATGTATAATTAAAGTAATGAATTATCAGGTCCAATTAATTCAACGTAAACATCGGTTCCTAAACCGTAACAACTTTGTAATTCTAAAGTTCCTCCAAATTGTTCAACATAGGCTTTTGTTAAAGGTAATCCATATCCCATACCTGCAACATTTGAAACATCTTCACCTGGGATCATATTATCACTCATACCACCATCTTTTATAACTTTTTCCACTGATGTAAATGAATAATCAAATATATTTGCTTCAATTTCTGGTGGTATACCACCACCTTCATCTCTAAATCTAATTCCTAATGAACGTTTACCATCAATTGTTGAATTTTGAACAATGGTAATAATAACAGGTTTTTCTGATTTATTTGATTCAATATGGGCTCTTATACTATTTTTTAAAATTTCTGTAAAGATATATTCAAGATGATTACCAATATATGGAAATCTAATATCTGAACCAAAATCAATTCTTATTGGAACTTGTTTATAATACTTGATAAATGTCATATCATTAACAAACCCTGCATAAACATTAATTAATTCTGCAATGTTTAAATTTTTTGATATAATTCCAATATTATCATTTGGTGATTCAACAGTTTGTATAAAATTATTTGTCATTGTCTCCATATTAATTTTATCACTAAAATGAGAATTTAAAAATTGAACAATTGATTCCTTGGGGAAAAAATCAGAAACTTCTTGAAATCCTGTTGATAATGATGGTATTGCATCTCTATGAATATCTGAAAATTCAATTAATGCTTGATGAACTTCATTCTCTGTACCAGGTTTAAATTTATCAATCTTTCTTGGAAGTTCTAATAATAATTGTAATGATTTTAAATATAAATTATAAGTTTCTGAAATATGAGGGTTTAATACCACTAAATATGGTAAAGATCTAAATGCAGCTAATCTCTTTGTATTGAAAATTGTTAAATAATTAATAGTAGCAATTGCATTATTCTCAGGGTCTTGTCTAGATAATTCGAGCAAAGAGTTTAAAGTGATCTGTGGAACTTGTCTCTTTGAATATTCGGTAATGAGTCTTTCTAAGGATGATCTTATTGAATATTCTTGTTCGAATGATAAATTTGATGAAGGGATATGATGTTGAAGTTTAGAACGAGTGAGCAGCCTACTCGAAATGTGTAATGATCTCTTTATCAGCAGCATGTAGGCGCAGTATGGGTTTTTCAAAATTAAGGGTCCCGGCGTAATGCACATAAATTGCGTGCTTACTGATTGTTCATCAATTTCCTATTATGTACTAATCTATACTGTCATTTTTCATATGATGTTAAGAACTAAAACAAGTTCGCGGAATAAAACAAAGTACATATAAGATCAAATTAGGAAATCACCGAGACGACCAAATTCGCGGTCACGATAGGCAACGGAAATAGACAGCCGGCGGCTTTGTGGTGCTTACCGACCGAGGCAACAAATCAAAAAAATAATCAATAAAATATTTCTTAGCGGTTTTCGCGGTCTGGGCAGCCAATATTACTTGATCATCAATTGCCGTTATCAGCTGCTGGGGAATTCACTAAGCTAATTCATTTGATCCCCCATGGTTCAATTTTTTTTTTCTTTTCCGTCCTTGCGACGGGGTCTTGGTTCTCCAGGGTCCAGTGACTCGTAAAGTGTGAGATGTGGAGTAAGCCGAGTGAAGTTTAGGTTTATACAAGAATCATAACTACTAAAGAGGTAAGTCTAGGTTAGGGCTAAATAGAACTAAGGTTTATGGGTTAAACTTAAAAGCTGACCAATTTTAACCAAGATTCAAGTCAAGTCAAAATCAGACGGCACCAAGAACAATTGCTGCTACTGCTAGTGCCCCTGAGATTTTAGACTTGGCTCTCACTAATGTAATAATTTCTGCCTAGCTCTGAACAGAGTCTCTGCCTAACTCTAGAGAGATTCCCCTCCCACTTAGCGTTGGAACAGATGCACGGCTTCCTTCTCTTAACTGCGAGCGCGTGGGCCAACCGATTTTCATTAAATTAATAATCTCGCTTTGCATGAGAAACGGTCGTGTCTCGTTTCTTTTTTTTTTTCCCTTACTCTCAATGATGCTTATCTCTAGAAAAATTTTCCGGCTCCTGATACTTTAGGGCCTTGGGAGATGCTTTTGCAACTTCCTTCTTTTTATCTTTATCTTTGACTGCCTTTCATTGGTTATCTGCGTTCAACGCCGCTTCAGATATATAAAGTCTGCTATTGTTCCAACTTTGATCTTCTCTCAATTAGATTGTCAACTGAAAGTTCAATTATAATCATCATCACAATGTCTGATATCAAACTTAATGACCTTGAGAAAGGTTCTGCCATTACTAAAGATGAAGAACTTTACTTAGGTGAATCTTCACAAGGCTACCAAAGTGAAACTGAACTTTCATGGTTGAATAGAATTGCTGTTTCCATGAATGCTGAAACTCATGGTATTGAACGTGTTTTAGAACATGAAAGAAATCCAAAAGAAGGTATCATTGAAGCTGCTTCTATGTGGTTCTCTGCTAATATGGTTATTGCCGCTATGGCTTTAGGTATGTTAGGTGGTGGTGCTATGGGTTTATCATTTTGGGAATCTACTTTAACTATTATCTTTTTCAACATTTTAGGTTTAGTCTCTGTTGCTTTCTTTTCAACTTTTGGTCCAGAATTTGGTTTAAGACAAATGGTTTTATCAAGATTTTTAACTGGTGATTACGCTACTAGAATCTTTTCATTCATTACCGCTATTGCTTGTGTCGGTTGGGGTGCTGTTAACATTATGGTTTCAGCTCAATTGTTAACTATGGTTAACAGACCACATTCATTACCTCCATGGGCTGGTTGTTTGTTATTGATCATCATGACCATTATTGTCACTCTATTTGGTTACAGAGTTGTCCATTTATACGAAAAATACGCTTGGATTCCAAATTTAATGGTCTTCTTAGTCTTTATTGCTAGAATTAAAATTTCAGGTAACTTTGACGCTGGTACTATGACCGGTGGTGAAGCTACTGCTGCAAGTGTCTTATCATTTGGTGGTGCTATCTTCGGTTTCGCCACTGGTTGGGCCACCTATGCTTCTGATTACACTGTTTATATTAGAAAAGATTACTCAAAAGTTAAGATCTTTGTCGGTGTTGCCGTTGGTTTATTAATCCCATTAGTTTTCTGTATGATCTTGGGTGCCGCTGCAGTTACTGGTATTCACAAAGATGAAGTTTGGGCTGAATATTACGATGAACATCAAAATGGTGGTTTGATGTACGCTATCTTATCTGTTAACTCATTAGGTGGGTTTGGTGAATTCTGTTGTGTTTTATTGGCTTTATCCACTGTTGCCAACAACATTCCAAATATGTATACCATTGCCTTCTGTGCTCAAACTGTTTGGTCACCATTGGCTAAAATTCCAAGAATTGCTTGGACCGTTGCTGGTAATTTCTTAACTTTGGCTATTTGTATCCCAGCTTATTACCATTTTGAAACTGTCATGGATAACTTCATGAACATGATTGGTTACTACTTAGCTGTCTACGAAGCTATTGTTTACTCTGAACATTTCTTTTATAAGAAAGGTTTCAAAGGTTATGACATTGAAGGTTGGAACGATAAGAGTAGATACCCAATTGGTATTGCTGCTACTGTGGCCTTCTGTGTTGGTATCGCTGGTGCCGTTTTAGGTATGGACCAAGCTTGGTATTTAGGTCCAATTGGTGCTAAGATTAACCCAAATAGTGATTTCCCTGGTGCCGATATCGGTTTCGAATTGGCTGCTTCATTTGCCTTCATTACTTATAACGTTTTACGTCCATTTGAAATCAAATACACTGGTCGTTAAGTTAATGAGGGCATTTCATTTATTTGATATTGTACTTACTTTAAAAAAGCTGAATTATATAGTTGTATAATAGTTCGTTCATTCGTTCATTTTGATTTTTACACTGCAAGCTACTTAATTTTATATTTACGAAATAGATCATCCTGTAGAGGACTTGCTAGCTGACGAAGTACATGCATTATTATGTAATTGAGCGACTGTCATATATCTTGTTCATCAACTTGTTAGTATTTAAAATATGTAAGAACGCTCCATAGTGCCGGCTTCCAATATTTCCACACTGAAATTAGTGAAAGAAAGTGATAATTAAAGAAGGAACATCAGAGAGTTGTCCTGGTTGTTCGGAAGAACAGGAAAACAGGGTAGTACATTGACAGCGTAGTACATTACCACCATAGATTATCATTATAGATCATATTCCGGATCTAATGGACTATATAGATCCCAGACATTACTCAGGACTATCAACTTTTCTATAACTTAAAGTTAACTCCAACGGGATAGTACTACACTGGTGTCCGGATGTTTACAGAGAACCCGCGATTCTCCAGTGATAAGCGATAAGCGGAACTGAACACTAAGGAAAGACCAGAGAGAATCAACAAACGGCCACAACACAAGAAAAGAGCAATAGAAGAGACAATTTCAGAGTCAGAAGACATCATTGAGACATACAGAGCCGAGCCAGAACGCCATATCTTCTCCAGCATGCCTACAGGCAAGGACCCTACGCGTATTTTTAAAACGTGAGTTGCAAACAATGACACATACGTCAAAGAGATAATACCCAATTTAAATACTAACGCGTGTTTAATCAGTCCCACCACACCTCGAACCGCTGTGAAGCTCGGCGTTTCTGCAACATGGTCTAAGCTGAAGTATCAGACATCACAAACGTTCAACAATTCGAAGGAGAAGAGCGGTGGAACTCCAATCACAGGGGCGGTAAATGGCCATCAGAACCCACGTTTAAAGCAAACTATCAAAATTGGACCAAATGGTGAGATCTTCATATCTTATGGGAACTGTGTCGAGGTTTGGGACTGGATCCCTTCAACTTTACAGTTAAAAGAGATGGATGCACAGGGGACGCTGAAGGATAGTGATGGTTATGATGGGTTATACCTTGTTGCCTCTTTGTATGATTTAAAACAGACAGATGAGATCCTAGACTTGATTCCCGTGGACGTGGACCAAGATACAAACACATACAAGGTGTTATTGAATATCAAGAGATCCAATGAAACGTTGTTTGTTATCAAGAACTTTGGTCAGTTGTTTGAAGAAGATATGATTAAAAAACAGCTAATTCTGCCTCCAAGTGTCTATGGCTTTCAACCATTTACAGTGAAATCTTCTAAGAGATTTATTGGTATTTCCACTGGCGAGGGCTCCTTAACGGTGTTTGATGAGAAGTTTGGTCATCCATTACCTTTGACGATTGATGTTGCTACTTCTAATGGTACCTGTTTGTTCAGCATTCAAGGTAGATACCTTGCTTATGTTTCAAGCTCACCAGAAGGTAACCTGGATGATGGAAAGCTGACAGAATTGAATGTTCCATCACATAACCATTCTGTGTATTCAAAGATCATGCAAACTTTGAGCACTACTGCTATTGATGGGTTGTCAAAACTATCAGATATAAACTCACTTAAGAAGGCACTAAGTGACCAAAATTTGAAAACAAACGTTAGAAGTTATCTCTCAAGCTTGATGAATGGATTGCAACAGGACAAAAAGGTCATTGTAGTTGATTTGGAGACACAACAAAGATTAGCTGAGTTCAAACCACCAAACGGTGTTTCCAACATCTCACTATCACCATTCAGCACGAACTTGATTACAATCTCCCAACGTGGGGATCAACTGTACAAGTGGGAGTTAACGAGATTACCGGATGAGATCACGCTTGTTGATATCCAACTACGGGGTAAAACTGGCTCCATTGTCGATCAAATCCACTGGTTCTCAAACAACGTCTTTCAAATTTTGACAAGATCCTCTGGATCCATCCATTGCTTTCACTCAGAGTCAATTTCTAAGAACTGGGTCCTACCAAACTTGTCAGCTGCTTACCTGGGTAGAGCTTCAAACTCACTCTTGGCACTTGGGAAAGACTCAAGTAAGATCACAGTTATAAATCTAGATGGCTCAACCAACACTCAATACCAGATGCCATCCACTGCCATTGCTAAATCACTGTTGCCAGATTACATCCCATTGGACCCAGTGTCAGAGATCACTATTAGAAACAAGAAAGTTGTGAAAAATTCACCGCTATCCCAAGTTGAAATTGACACCTGCCTGCTAGGAACACCTCTTATTTCCAATAGTAAGATTGAGTTTGGCACTTATGACTTTCGAGCAGGAGGAACTTTTTGGGACATTTATAAAATATTTGGTAACGAAATCCCATATAAAAGAACAGATTTTGGTAATGGCGATGGGAGAGCTGTTTTCCACAGCAGCCAGGATGACCTGGTATCAGCGATGAAGGATACCATGAGCATCAATTAACAATGTTTCAATGGGATTAATTGCCCAGTCAACAATTTAATTATGTTACTTGTCTTGCGTTTTATACGTTTTGCTTTGATCCATAGATGGCCTTGTTCTGGACATCATAGGAAGAGGCCGTTTATTGGTTTTGCTATGTTATTGGTTTACGAAGTTTACAATATTGAGATGATCTAGATGTATGCATCTCACGGGATTTCTTATATAAATGATTTTATGATAAATTGCAAAGTCTATGTAGTTGTAGCTTGCAAATTAGGCGACACTAATACTAATCACATATAAGTATTTACTGGCCTCGGCTTGTGATTGATAGCGTAGTTCAAGATTCATTACTCCCATAAACCACGATCTGCAATTTATTATACGCTGTCAACAAGTATATGGAGCCATTTGACCTCGCAGTTAAGCGTTATTCTATAATCTCGGTCTAGAACTTCCTAATCGGGGAATTCAATGCGTGTCAAGAAAATTGTATAAAGACTTGTGAATTTCAAGATCATACCAACTGTGCTTTAGACCCTTGCTGTGGATAAGCAAGGATGAAGGCTCCATACGAATTGACCAAGGACTACGACAAGGCTGCTGACATCATTGCCAGAGCATTTGATAGTAATCCATTCAATGCCTACGTTGGTAGACATTGTACATTAGAAGAAAGCACTGATGGTTTTAAGACGAGGTTGATTCAATTAGTCGAACAAGCGGACACACATATTGCTGAAGCTGACGATTTCACCTCCATATCTGTTTGGATCCCACCTGAACATGAGACACCAGAATTTCCAGAACCTATGGATGACGAGTTGCGTGAAACAGAGGAAGAGTTCAAGAGATGTCGTGAGAAATACCTCCAAGGTAGACCTCACTGGCATTTGACCATCTTGGTGAAGGACCCTTCTAGAGCCCCTGTCAAGGGATCCACCAGTAAGACAATAAAACCATATCTAGAAAGGGCCAAGCAAGAGGGTGTTCCATGTGTCCTGGAAGCTGTTGATGAAAGAGCAAGAGAGATTTACTTACATTATGGATTCAAAGTATACGAAACTATGACTTTTGGTGCTGGTAAGGTTGACGAAAAGGGGAATCCAGACCCAAATGGGAAAGGTATCAAGGCATATTACATGATCTACAACTTAGATTAGAAAAATAACTAGCATCCAATTTAGAGCTCCAGATAGAATCATGATTGATAAATGATTCAATTTATACATCACAACATCCACTAATAACTAATGTATTAATGACAGTTGTTTAATGTAGTGAATTTCCACAGTTCAAAGTCGGGGGCAAAAGAACAAGTAATTAGCTATCTGAACAAATGATGTAGCTCAAGCCTATCTTATAACCAGTCTAATTATATTGATCGAGAGCTAAACTTTCACCTCATCGTTGACTTGTCGTTGCTAGAGTTATAATCATAGCTCGGATCTCGGCTCGGATGTAGAGATAAGAGCCCAGCCGAACAATCTCACACTTTTTGACATAAAAAGAAGCCACTGTTCGGAGCCACTGTTAACGGCCCGACGACAAGAAAGTGCCAACAAAGGGGTTGTTCCGCCAAAAACTGACAGAAAAAGCCCGTAACGGAGGCCTCTAGATCCACATATAACGCAGAACAATGGATAGCCCCGACTCTGTGGCCAAACAGCATACGTTGAGGTCTTCGATAGCGTGCGAACTATGTCGAAAGTCCAAAATCAAGTGCAAAAATCCAGGCGATGATTCCCCATGCGAGAGATGCCTCAAGATCGGAAATGACTGCACTTACAAGCCAAAGGGCTATCAGCAGGTCAGAAGGTCTCTAAAGAAAAACGGAACTGTGTCACAGGGTTCACATATCGGTAAATCCTACTCTGAGTCTAGCATAACTTCCACTACATCAACCAACCATTCTGTACAACATCTCTCCAAGAAAAATTATTACAACACCAGGCTACTCACATCGATCAAACTCCCTCCAAAGTTTCTTCTCATAAAAGTCATCAACATATTCTTCTCCAACCAATACAACGGCATCTTTCAGTTTCTACATAAAGAATCATATTTAAAGCACTATGAAGAGAGTAAGATTGATCGTGAATACTTATTAAACATCAACTTGGTCAAAGAACCAGAATTTGATCCACTATTATTATTAGCCATATTATCTATTTGCTCTAGATTTGAACCATCAATGGTCGAGATCTATGGCGCCTTTAACGAAGACGATGACCCTGAAGGGTTTGAACCTTCTTTTAACTTATTACAATCAGATACCTCCAATGCTTCCAAAACTCCATACAACACTTCAAACTATTTTGGCTACTATGCTAGACACTTAGTCAGTGATATCTTTGATAGACCTTCTGTTCAAAGAGTTCAGGCTTTGGCCATTCTGAGCTCTCATGAATGGGGTAATTCTAATGCTTCAAGAAGTTATCTTTACAATGGAATCGCTGCTAGGATGGCGGTCATTATGGGCTTGACCAATCCAAATAGTCTATGTTACCAAAAGATTGAATCTAACGACTCCCTATCACAATTCGAGAAGAACGTAAGGCTGGAAAGTACCAGAAGAACTATATGGTCCGTCTACATGATGGATCGAGCCAATGCTAGTGGTCGAAACAGATCATTCGCAGTGAAGATAGAGGAAATCAAGATTGCCATGCCTTGCTACGACTTCGAGTTTTCGAGTGGGATGAGCACCAACTACCCGAACTATGATGATAGTTTAGGTGTCTTAATCTCAGAAACAAAGGAGAAAAATGTTAGTCCATTGGGGTTTCAAATCTTCTTCTTTGAATTATGGTCCAAAATTGCTAAGTGGTGTGGTGAGAATGGCGCTCTGAAAGAAAATCTATCACCTATGGATAAGAACTCCAACTTTAATAGACTACATAGTGATCTGAGCATACTAGAGAGCACATTACCGGATAACCTTAAATTCAATATTGAGAATTTGAACCACTACATCAAGATCAACAATATTGAACACTATGGTTATTTGCATTGTCTAATTATGTTGTCCAAGATATTCTTGTTCAGAGAAGTTTTCTACCTAAAGAACTCCAATAATTTGATTACATTTGCAAGTTGGTGGCAGTATACACAATCCCTTTTAAAGACAGTAAAAGACAGCTCAAACCTGATAAAAACACTAAAGTCCATTAACCTCATTGTGGATGCTCCATTTCTGGCGTTCCAGATATTCACCAATGCCACCATATGCCTTTACTTTGTTGCTTTCTCTAATGAAGTGCTACAAAGAGTGATCAGTAAGGATTCACTTCTCAAGCTGAAACAAGATTACAAAGAACTGGGCGAAAATAACATCAGTCTGCTGTCGAGAAACATTTGGACAATGGGTCAAAAGTACCATTCAATCATTAAAGAGCTGAATGTCAACAGTTTAAAACACTATCTATTAGATGATGACTTCAAAAACAAAATCCACGACTATGGGCAAGGTGAAGTTTCAGAACAAGTTTATCCTCCACAGGAACTGACCTTCAAGAATGAATCAACAGCCGAGAACAATAGCCCCGAGGAAGATGCATTGAGCAGCCTAAGGTCAACACCAGCTGCAAGGGCTCTATCACCAAGTGTTGCCCAGCAGAATAGCAATTTGAATGATTTGATCCAAGGGTTTGGTTATGAAAACTGGGAGATCTTTGACATGGGTAATGTGCTACCTGGCTGGAATACCGTAAAAAGTCCATACTCAACAGCCCCATCAAACCCATGATCACAAAACCTACAGGTAATGACGGGTTTCATTATTAAATATTATAGAATTTGCATGTATTATAACCTACTGTATAGGTTCATTGTTCTGTACTATCATCAAAAATGTCAGAGTAAATATCCTCTAGACACGATTCATAATCGATGCTGATCCCATTGTAAACATTTTCATAATTATAATAGCTCAGACCATCGAAGTAAGGTTTTAACGACGCCAACGTATCCACTCTTCTCACACCTACGAGAGCAGGTCTCTTCAGGCCTTTGAAGTCTGACAATTTGGTCAACAAATTTTGAGTTTTTTCACTATGAATTCCCTCTTTAAATAGATCATCTTTGTTGGCGATTGTATCTATCAAACTGATGATATCATAGTTCTTAAAAATAGCATTAATAGTATCAATGATGAATATCCATTCTTGGAAGTCCTCAAATTTCAACACCAGCAGCGTATCCAACAGTTTACAAGCAGCCAAGACAGAAGGCAGTTTCAATGACCCAAGCTCCTTGTCTGAAGCATTCAACAACTTAGTAAAGAATCTCTGTAGTGAAGTGTAGATGAAAGTCCAGTAATCATACAAGTGAATTGACGAGAACTTCAAGATGACGACCCTCAAGATGGTGAAGATTTCCAAGTTCAGTAATGATGATAGCTCATCAGAGCCGTGTAGGTTTTGACCACTTAACAATTCATCAAGCTTAACAAAAAGCTCTCTTAACAACACAATGTGTTTATCTTTATCACT
Source organism: Taiozyma odintsovae (assembly GCA_030557705.1). Taxonomy (NCBI): domain Eukaryota; kingdom Fungi; phylum Ascomycota; class Saccharomycetes; order Phaffomycetales; family Wickerhamomycetaceae; genus Taiozyma; species Taiozyma odintsovae. Next base: position 706,660 of record JANIVH010000001.1, read on the forward strand.
GATTAGCAGCAGATAACCAACTCTTCTCAAGTTTAGCAGTCTAGCCATATTTTGCTCATTTTCATTCCAATTGAAGATGTTAACAGCTGCACTTGTGGAGTGGGCGCTCTTAATTAGTAGTTCAGAGATCTTTTCGCCTGAAGTTTCATTTGGAGAGTTGGCAATAGTTTCATCATAACCTAGCCAGTGCTTGACAATTGAGTTCCATTCTGACAACTGATCGAGTCTAATCTTGAAGAACTTGGCATCATGGAACACCTCAGAGACCAAAAATTTCAAACTTTTAACACCTGAGTAATGTGTGACCAGGTCATTCAATAAATCAAGCTGGTAGTTTTTGATTTCGTACGGGAAATTCTTGCTTGACTTCACGAAGTTGGAGGCCAAGAAGTTGACTGAAATTGTGGAAACGACAGTACCTTGTTTGTCAATATCCGAAACAATGTATTTGATTCTTGGAACAATGTATCTGATAACTTTGATACACTCTTCTTCATTGGTGAAAGCAGTGATAGGTTCCAGCTGTTGACTTGAAGTCAAGACATCATCAGCCAATGTTTCATCCTTTTGACCAATGTTTGTAGATAAAGCCAATGAGATGTCATGGTTGTTTTTAGAGCTCAAGGCAACAGGTAATAATTTTAGGAAGATATCATTGACTTCTCGCTTGACTTTCTTTTGTTCTCCAAATTTAGAGTGACTCAATTTCTCAGCAATGATGGTGTTGAATTTTAAGACACCCAATGCAATATTCTTTGGGTATGTGTTGATCCCACCAGTCAAATCTCTTAAAAAGTTAATAGAATCTTGAAAGATGTCCTCCATAGAGTCATCTTGTAGTGATATAGTGTAGTTGCTCAAGAAATCTGAGATTTCTATAGCTGTTGGTCTGGAAGTCGACTTGACATTCAGTTTGAACAACTTGAAGATTTGTGGGATTGTAAGTTGTGGTCTTGCACCATCTAAGACATGTAGAAGCTTGAACACTCCGGTTGTATCTTTGTCGCTGCTTTGAATAAACGACTTCAGTATCTCAATAGGTTCAAGTTCATACAAAGACTCTAACAATGTCTTGGATTTGTGTTTCAACTTCATAGCTTGGTACTTCAAGGACAAACCACCACCTTCATCGTTTCGAGATTCCCCTTCGTTCTTCAAAACAGAGTCTGAGTCCAACCAAACTTTGAAGCATGTGTGGGCAGTCTTATCGAAGCAGTTCACCAACACACGACGGTTTCTGAAAGCAATTGACTCGCTCTCACCTTCTTTCTTACCAGAGTCAGCGTTGAAAACGTTTGAAACGACACTTGTAAAAAACCCAGAGTGACTGGAGTCGTCATTGGCCTGAGATGAAGGATCGTTTATTTCCAAAGTGATAACGTACGTTCTCAGTAGCAGTAGGATCTCTTTCAGATGGGTCAATAGAAGTGAGATGGAGACATCATCTTTGGAAACACTCTTATTATATAACTCATTAACTTTCTTCAGGATGGTCAGGGCAATGGACTCAACATAGTGGAAGATGATCTCATCTTGGAACTTCAGCAGTGTGTTCAGTAGGTCCAGCAAGGTCTGCAACAATTCAGGGGTATTAAATTTATCAAAACTGGATAGCAAGAATTCAATTAATGAACTCTTGCCTTCGTTATTCTTGATCAATAAAATAGGAGCTGACGATGATTTCGTTTTTTCAATGGATAATTTGATTAGTCTGGCTAGATGGCCAATCAGAACGATGGATATCAAATCAAATTCTTGGTGTGCTGGATAGTTCGAAATAAAGTGACTTGAAATCTCAAAGACCTTCAAGAAATGAGAGTCAAAGATCGCGGTGTTGTCTTTCCCGTTCAACAATCTCTCCGTGAGCTTGAAGATGGCATTCAAGACAGTCGAGTCAAAACAGTCAGGGTTTTGTGTCAAGAAATTGGATAAAACCCATAATGTAAAGTCATTGTAAGTAAACCCATTCAGATCCTTGAACTCAACAGAGTTGATGATGACCAGCTCTTCACCAAATATCCTCTGCAAATGTGGATTGATATTCAAGATCTTATAGAGTAGTGAGGCATGATACTTGAAGATTTCGAAGTCATTCAAACTTTCATGAAGTTTTAAGGTCAAGATTTGGAATAGTCTATTGCTAAAGCCAATCTGAGAGCACTTCAAGACCCAGTTGCTCAAAATAGACTTCACAACTGAATCTGAATCTTCTTGGTTAGTCAATTCATCAAGGATGATATATAAAGGTCTGTTCAGGAATTTGTCATCTGTAGAGTGTATCCACAAATAGTTGAAGATCTCCAGTCTCTTACTGAAATTAGATAGTGACAATAGATAAGATGAGATGGCGGCTTCAATGTAATGACTGTTGATATCAAACGTTAAAGCTTGGATAGCCTTTACAACTTCAATTTGATACTTTGAGTTCTGTGCAAACAAAACAGATAGCAATTGGTGAATGATCTTCTGTAGAATTTGCAGTTGAACAAATGGTGTTTCAAATTTGTACTTGACAAATATTCTGGATACCTGGATGACCGACTGAGTGTTCTCGAAAGTCTCATTTTGTAAGATACCTAGGATTGACTTGTCTCTAAATTCTAAAAATGGGATTGTGTCAATAACAACGTTTAAAACTTCCAAATACTGATAAGCTCTATTTTCACCAATATTATCAGCTACTGATTTGGTTGCTAGTCTTAGTAGAATGAAGCTCAAATCAGCAGGTTTGAAAGGCAGGTTCATGACATCATCATTTTCATTATAATATTGGTCGATCTTTAATAGCACCTCCTTGTCCTCGAGGGCGTCGTCGACAATGGCATGTTCAATAGGCAGAAATGCTCTTTGTGGGATCAAATCGAGTAGCAATTTCACCAATTTGAAAGATGTTTCAGTCTTAGAGTTCTTGATCAATGCTGTGATTAGCAATAATGGTAACTGATGAACAATCATTTCTTCATCGTTGACATTAAAATTCTGTAAGATGAAGCATAAGAATTCTTCATCTCCACCTTCGTTGAGCTCTTTGAACAAGTTTTGGAAGATTGTGATCGTTTCAATGGCATCAAATAGCGCACCTCCACTTTTCAAGATCTCGTCCCATTGAGGGGATCTATTCTCAACTGAGTTTTTGATTGATTTCAATGTAGGTAGTAGAACTCTTGGAATTATTAAGGACCCAATTTCCCATTTATCCATGATAGCCAAACAGATCTTGAAACTCGAAGCTTTTTGTTCGAAGACAGTCTTTGTAGATTCATGGTAGTAATCACCATTGATCAATGCCAGTAAGGCGTCACTCAAAAGTTCAAACCCATTTTTTTGGAAATATTCTTCTTGAGAAGCAGCTGTAGAGTTCGCATCTTCAGGACCAAGCAACCAGTTCCAAACACGTCTGTTCAAAGACATATCTTTCTTTAAGATGGTGTTAGTGACACTTGTTATTAAGTTTTGTAGGTCTTTAGACTTGGTCAACTTCTGCAACACTGTGGAGTTCAATTGGAGGTTCTTGATCAAGATATCAAAGAAGCCTCTTTGGATCAACAAATTTTCAGACTGTAAGCTTGTGATGAAAGCCCTTATAAGTAGACCAGGTTCAGGCTGTATCAATGCTTGCTGCTCAGGGGCCAGTTTCTTGTAAAGTTCTTTTTTGTAATCATAACCTTGTTCTTCAGACTCGTCAATGACAACGTTCAAGTCAGGTAGTCTCTTGCTACACCACACTAGGGCTCCAAGTCGCTTTTCTTCAGATGTAATGATGATCATGAAAACGCTTTGCCAGAACAATGAATCATTGTTCAATTCGTCTCTGAACTTGTCAATTAGGTCCATTGAGGTGTCAAAGAACTCACTTCTTTCATCATCAATGGAGCAGAACAGATACGATAAGATCGGTTTGATCAATGGTTTCAGGACATGGGATGGCATTGTCAAAAGGAAGTCCTTGTATAGCTGGATGACCAACGGTTTGATGCTGATAGAGGCAAACTGCATGATTGGCAGGATACCCGGTATCCAGACATTGACTTTGGAGCTCAATGTGTCTATTCCCAGCTCTTTAAAGATCAGCTGGTAGACCTCAAGCGTCTTCTGGTGGACACCACTAGGCAAGTTTGGAGATAGGCACTTCGAAAGGATAATAGCGACGTCTAGATCATGGGGAATCCAGTGCTTAGTGGAGGCAGAATTGGACGTCACAGCCTTTTGGAGCTTGTTCAAGAAAGAAATGTAGTCTGGCCAGTCCTCAACCGTCTCAAAGTGGAGCAGCACTTTCTGAAGCAGCTGCTTGTACTTCTTGTCCTTGGAGCTAAGTGCAGAGTCCTTCATTTTGGACGTGGGCCGGTGCAATTGCGGTGGTTTCCAGTCTCATTGATGTTTACGTTTCCACTTTCTTTCAGATTTCAAAATTAACGTACCTCGATTTAGTCTTAAAGTTGAAGCTCCAACTGCAAGAGAAAGGAACTCGCACAGAATGAGTCAAAAGCCTCCATCACTTCCTCCAAAGGGTAACACGCCTCCAGCCTACAGCCAGACACCTCCTATCCCCGCTAAACCAGACAGTTCATTGCCAAATACTGCCTCACAGTCTTCGAAACAGTCTCCTCCACCAACAATCAGCCTCCCAGCCAACTTCAACAATCTTCCGACTCATGAGCTACAGAAGCTCCTACTCTCTGTGAAGGAGCTAAAGGGGCACGTGGTAGGACTTCTGGAGCCAAGTATACAGCATAATATTGCCACGTTAGACGACATAATTGCCAAATTACAGACTTACATCACAAAATTGCAGCAACTTGAAGAATCAAAGACATCTGTCAACGCAGACCTTGCTAAACTAGATACCTTGGTACAGAGATGGCAATTGCTACAAGTCGAAATGTTCGATGTGCTACAAAGGAAGTTTTCCACTGATTCCCTCCACAAATCGTTGACACAACTTGTTATTGACACTAGAATTTACTCAGATCAACTACTTGATAGTTTTGTGAAAAACTATGATATAGACCAGCATAGTGAACAGTCTATACAGAAATTCATTTCCAATTTCAAGGACTCACGAAAGTCTTACCACCTACGGAATGCTAAATTACAACGCTTAAAGGAAAACAGAGTCGGTGGTCTATATTAGAGCCTCTTGGTATCAAAAATGTAACACATCTCATCCCAACCCGTAGTGGCGCACCAGCCTGGATCACCCCATAATGAGTAGTCACAGCCAAAAACGAACTCTCTGTGCTGATTGAATATTTTGCCATTGTTGTTGTTCTTGACCCTGTTGTTAAGGAATCTGGCTTTGTTATCTGTCTGATCTTGCCACACACGGGCTGTCATGTCGTATGAAGTACTCAGTAATTCAGAGCCGTTATGTGGTGACCATTTCACTTTCCTGATGGTGAATTCATGGCCCACTAATTGATTCAATGGAGGTGGACCTGTTTTGTGGAATGGCTGACCTGGCGTTGGTGGTTGGTCGTTGGAGATCATTCTCATATCCCAGATCTTAATTAACTTGTCGACACCCGCAGTGGCTATAACGGTGGATCTGTAGTAATTCCAGTCCAATGTTAAGATTTCAGTACCTCCATGACCAATGAAATCTGAGATCTCAGGCTTTGGTAGTCTCAAATCGAACACTTGTATGTGTGAATTGGCGTTGATTGAAGTGATCAAGTTTGGATTGTGTGGGGAGAACTTGGCCTCATAGCAGCAGTTGGACTGGAACTGAGGCTTGTTTGTATTTAGAGTGAGCAGTGACTGAGTTCTATTAGGAGTCCAGATCTTGATAAACCCGTCCCAACTGGTGGACAAGAACTGCTGCTTATCAACCAAGTTGTTCTGTATGCTGAACACTTCCCTTTGATGTTCTTTGAATTGCATGATAGGGAAAGGTTGGCCCAGGGCAATATCAAAGATCTTGATGGATCCATCACCGTTGGCAGTGATGACATGGTTTTCGTGTGATTCAGACCAAGCAAGGCCGAACAGACCATCCTGAGTGTCGAAATGAATGTCTTCCTGAATTGTACCGTTAGGATTGATGGAGACGATGTAGAGACGGCCATTACCAACTAGACCGTAATTAGCAGCTGTGGCAATCGCCAGTTTATTGTCGAAAAAGGGCGAGTACTGGATGCCGTACCCATTATAGCCTTTAGTTCTGAAGGAAAGCATTGCCAATATGAAGTGAACCGATTAAGGTAGACAAAGTTAGTTCGTCATTTTTCTAAAGTATGGAGATTATGGTGACAAAAAATGGGAACAGATAATACATGGAAACCCCGGCATAAATACAGAAAATTGAGATAGTAAAGCTATACCACTACACTTTAGAAGGCTGACTGTGTTTTTCCACTAATAATTGAATGGTTAAACACTCTGTTAGTCGAGAACTAGGGACAAAGCCTTCAAATGCGTGATCTTCACGTGAATATCACATGATAATCACATGACTCTTGCTTACATAAGCTTTTGTTTACATTTCGATCTTTTTGTTTACCTTGAAAAATCTCCAGCCCTTTAATCAGATTTGGGATCTCTTCGACTTCTCCCATTGAACTGGTTTCCGCTATCGAGAACACAGTTGGTACAGGAACACACTCTTCACGACGCCAACATGTCCTCGGAATCCTCGAGTGCAGTCAAGCCCGAAGAAGGATCTAAGTCCTTGATAGGCAAAATCCCTCTGAGATACACTTACTTGCTCTTCAACCATGCACAAGCCAACTCATACTTGTATGCCTCGAACAACGGTTTATGGAGAGATATTGACCCATCAAACGAATATATCTCAAGAGCTTTGAACTATGAGACATCAAAATGCAAAATCATCGACAACTACTCAGATTTGAAAGCTGCTTCTCCTTCTGTCGGTTCCATCTCTATCATTGATTCAAGAAATGGGGACGAACAAGTGTTAAGTCTCTCTCTCGAATCACATGATATTGTCAGTGACCACTTGAAACTGCTGAGTGCCTATAGACAATATGATGCCAAGCCTATCACCATTGACCTCTCAAAACATCTGACACTGATCAATAATAACGTGATTGCTTCTGACTTCAAGTCCAAATTGGACCAACTTGCCAAACTCTGTGGCGTTGAGATTGTCATTTCCAGCAAGATTGAAACTTTCACACTGAACTTATCTCACTCGTCAGCCCCAAATTCCGGTGCAAGAAGCGCCTACGCTTATATCATTGGTGAATCAGACCGTACTTTGCTAGCCGAGACCAAGTTCAGAATCCTATTGGATAACGAAGCCGGCTTATTCATTGATGCCTTGAACTTTCCATTGTCATTGGTTCCTTCCATCGGCGGTGTCAACTTCGGTAACTTGAAGGCTATTGCTAAAGAAACTGGTGTCAACATCTATCTTCCAGGCTTATTACCTGGATTATTCAACAATACCACCTCTGACATCCCAAATTCAACTTTGTTGTACGTCACTGGCCTAGAGTCACAAGTTCAGCTAGCTAAAAAAGCCCTACTAGAAATCAAAAACAAAGAATTAGAAGTTCATTACAAAGCTATTGAGATCTTGAAGTACAAGAAAGATTTTATTATATTGAACAGAAAGAATGAGCTGAGTACGATCATCTACAAATACGGTGTTTTCATCCAATTACCAACTTTAGGTGCTGATGAATCTGTTATCCATTTCCAAGGCCCATCTTCAGATCTGATCGAACTGGCAATTGAAGATTTTCTTGCCCTATCTAATGATATCATCTCGTTACAAGTCAATTCCACAGTTGAAGTGACACTTGATGATAAGAAATGGTCTGAGATTGAGGAATTGTGCAAGAAGATTGCCATTGCTTCAAACGCTTCCTTGTACTCCGAAAGACGTATCAATGCCTTCCAATTGATTGGTTTACAAGACGATGTTATTAAGGGTTTCAAAATGTTCCACAACTACGCTGCCTCTATCTTTGGCACTCAACAGTGCATCATCAAGGCAGAATTAGAGTTAGGGTTATCATACCATGAGTTCATCAGCGGGAAAAAGAATGGTAAGATCAACAAGATCATTAGTTCCTCAAACACATCTAAGATCAAATTCCATTCATTGAACGACTACACGTTCAAGATTGAACTCTTATCTTCGAAAATTCAAGACTTTTTCAACTCATACCTGAACCTACAAAATGAATTCCCATCAGAGTTCAAATTCTACATTCCAGAATCCTTCCACAGACAAATCATCGGTACAGGTGGCTCATTGATTCAATCCATTATGAGAAAGTACAATGTCTTTGTCAAATTCTCCAATCAATATGAAATGAACTTATCTAATGATAAGAATTTAGTCAGATTTGACAACGTGATCATCAAATGTCCATTCAAGAATTCATCCAATATCCCATTAGTCCAGAATGAATTGAACACCATTATTTGGAACAACAATGAAAACAACAACATCTTGAATACCTATGTTAAGATTAACAAAAACCAATACAGACTTTTTGATTATAAGAAAGTTCAAGATATTGAGAGGAAAAATCAAGTATTTATCAAATTCCCACCTACGGAATTTTCAGAACCTTACCACATTGTTGAGATCTTAGGAGTTGATAAGAATTCCATTGTCGCTGCTAAGGCCTTAACAACTGAACTTGCCAATAGTTATGAATTCAAGATCTCATACAGCTCCAAGTTTGCAAGATTCTTCAATGATGAGAACGAAACTTACTTGGAAAGTATCAGAGTTCCATTCAAAGTTCTTTACAACTTTGAGGTATTACCGATTGCCAACAATAGCACATCAAAGCACTCGACAGCTCCACACCACTCTATCATCTTGTCATACCACACCGAGAGTGACTTATTCCTGGAAGATGCCATTCAACATTTGACCCAGTTCCTAAGAGAATTTGAATTCATGATCTTGGATCGTGGTGAACTCTCAAACAAAGATCTAGTAATTAACGGTTCAGCGGTCAACGCTACTGTGACCCCATTACCAGCTCAACAGAAGCAGATGTTCCAAGCTAATCAATTATACCCACAATACTCCCAGAACTTCAAATCAAACACAGCCAGCGGTTATCGTTCAAACACTACGTTCCCTCAAGGCATGCTAGCCCCATCAAACAATCAGAACAATTACAAAAACCAAAAAAGACCAAATACCTCCCATAACGGTTATGACTCGAACACTTTCAACCAAAAGAGACCTTTCAACTAAAACAAAAAAAAACAGAAAAACACTTACTTGTGCATTAGACAGTCCCGCTTTATCAAAATCTGCTACCTTTTATACTTCTATTTTCCATTCGTCTGCTAGATTCAGCGTTAATTTTACAAATATACCCACATTGTGATACCATTTTCAAATAATATACTATCTTTCATGGAATAGAGAACGCGGTGTTAGCGCTATTGTAGCTTGATATGCGTTTTATTCTCTCGTTTAGCGGCTAGTTACCACTGTTAAGCTAAATCTCTATGATTTGCCTAACACATCTCTTATTAATTGCGAGTTTAGGGACTTAATATAGCAGGAAAAGCACGCTGTGCTAGGTAAGCTTAAGGAAACCAATAGACAAGTACTAAAACCATACACCCACCTATTTCCTACGCCACTGCCTGTTGTAACCGGGTTTCGGCTGAACCACGCTTCACTCGGCTATAGCTGAGTGGGCGAACCAGGTTTTAGTGCGCCGCTAGAGAAAAAACACAGTGGGAAGAAATAAAAACAAGTTGATTAGCCTGTTGGTAACTTGGAGGTACAACTGCGACGTCAAACCAAGTTAAGGGAGGTACATGTCTGCTCTGACCTGAAGAGTTCAATTTTCTGCTGATACTACCATAAACTTGCCCAAAATTCACCTTTCTGCGGACTTCAATTTACCTGCTTTGGAACCATTCAATCTTTATCATTGATCCCGAAAGAATTGGCCCTTGATCAACTACCATACCCTCAAAATTGCGCTACAGTTCGACGATCATAGCATTTATACACATAAAAACGCTCAATGTCACAGACGCCTGAGAGAAACGACGCCGAAGAGGTTCGCAAGAGGCTCATCCAGCAGAACAATGCCAGACTACAGATAAGAAACAATAAGCTGAAAGTGATGGCTGTATTCTATAGTATCATATTCATCTCCATAGCAGTACTCCAAGGTATAGCCATTGGCTTCTTTACTAGAGGGTTCCTGCTCTCCAGAGCTGTCCTGGATAACTTCTCAAGCCTCAGTGATCCAATATTCCAGGATGTTCCGAAACTTCAACAGTTTGATAAAGCTGTCATTATTATCATTGATGCTCTTAGATTTGATTTTGTTATCCCTGATGAAGCTTCAGATAAACCATACCATAATCATATAAGACTACCTTATGAAACATTCATCCAGCAACCGGAGAACTCGGTGCTTTTAAAATTCATCGCTGATCCACCAACCACCACTCTACAAAGATTGAAAGGTTTGACGACCGGTTCCTTACCAACTTTTGTAGATGCAGGATCGAACTTTGACGGTGATGTGATAGAAGAAGATAACTTCATCAAGCAACTATACCAAAACAAGAAGAGGATCACATTTACTGGTGATGACACATGGCAATCGCTGTTTTCACCGTTCTTACACACTTCGTACCCATTCGAATCCTTGAACGTCTGGGATCTGCACACAGTGGATGATGGTGTTATTGAGCATATGATGCCCCTATTGGAGAAGGAAAATCAGAATAAATGGGACGTTTTAATTGGCCACACACTTGGCGTTGATCATGTTGGCCACAGGTATGGCCCTGATCACTATTCAATGATTGACAAGCAAGAGCAAATGGATGGGTTCTTAAGAAATGTCACTGCAAAGCTTGATGAAAACACTGTGCTGATTGTAATGGGAGACCATGGTATGGACAAGACTGGTAACCATGGTGGTGATTCCAAAGAGGAGTTGGAAGCAGCTCTATGGTTGTACTCAAAGAAAAAGTCTTTCAAACATAATAGTGATAAAGCAGTCTACAATATCGCTAACAACGGGGAACTATACAGAGAAGTCAACCAGATTGACCTGGTCCCAACATTTTCATTACTGATGGGTCTACCTGTTCCATTTAACAATTTGGGTAAGCCAGTCGCAGAAGCCTTCCATACTGACGATGCTCTGAAATTAGCGAACTCCATCACATTACAACAAATCCAAGCTTACAGACAACAATCAGATACTTTGAAAGATCACGAAGTTATGAATGGAAAGTTCTTGAATGCAAACGTTAAAGACGCTGACTTTAACGAGAAGTTTTACGATTACCAACACAGCTCCCTTGAGAGATGTAAAGATTTGTGGGCAAGATTTGATATGCTAAGCATATCCATTGGTATCATTCTATTTGCTTTGTCATTGATCATTTTAATTGTTTACTCTAAGTTGATCCCATCTGTGGTCATCAGCCAAATTACTGAAGAGATATTACCATCCGTTGCTGCAATGGTCCCGTTATTCTTCGTCATCTTCACTGCTGTTTCATTGATTCTGAAACCAACTTTCTTACCATTGTATTGGTTCATGTTGCTTGGTGTTGCTGTAGGTATCATCGTCGGGTTTTCCACACCTATATTGGATCGTTATTCACCATGGTGGTTATTCCTAAGATACACAGATTTATTCACTGGTTTTTGGACGTTATTGGCGGTGCTGTTCTCATTTATTCATGCTATTATCTTCGCATCCAACTCATTCACCATTTGGGAAGACCATATCCTGGCTTATCTGCTGATATCGTTTGGTTTCGTCGCTGCCATCAAATCACTAAAAGCTGAGCACAAAGTTGAAAGGGTCATGGGTATTTACCACTCAATTGCATTTGCCATTTTGACAAGATTGAGTTTGTTGATTACTACATGCCGTGAAGAGCAAGGTGATAAATGTACACCAACTTTTAGCATCACCTGGTGGAGTATCGCATTGATTTTCTTGAATTCTCAAATCATGCCATCTATAATAAAGGCATTTTTCAACATTTCAGGATCATACCAAGGTGCAGCTCCTCTTTGGAATACATGTTTAAAGGCCGTGTTGTTTTTGGCTGCTTGTTATTGGGGGATGGAACATTTTGAAAGAAACCAATCAGACTTCACAGTAAATTTCATTGAAGATTTACCAGGGACCATTGTGTTCTTGAAGTTCACACTGGCTAGAATCATATTTGGTATTGCCTTAGTCGCTGGTAATGTTGGATGGTCAATGGGTCCACTATGTGTGAGACTTGATATCAAGAACACTGAAACTTCCACTAGACAAGCTTGCATTCTTGGTTACGATAATGTCTATGGCTCCCAATACTTCTTACTAGTGATGAACTTCATCGCATTGGTTTCATTATTCACCAAACCACTGGGTCAAATTGCCATTTTTGTTCTAATCTACCAAATCTTATCACTTTGTGAACTTGTCAAGATCTTGGATATCCGTTCAAACCTGATATCACCAGTCGTTATGGGTCTGTTGGCTGGTTTCCATTTCTTCACCACCGGCCATCAAGCAACTATCCCATCCATTAATTGGGAACTTGGGTTCACTTTAGTTGAAAAGATTGTATTCCCTATCACTCACATTCCTATAATCCTAAACACATTTGGTTCCTTCATCATCATCTCCATCTCTATTGCATTAATCACCTTCTGGAGAACCACACCTAATTTCAAACCTGTCTCACTTTACTCTAAGATTGTTGAGAATTGTGGGGCATACTTAGCTTATCAAAGTTGTGTCACTTTGAGTACCTTGATTTTTGCCACTGTCTTCAGAAGACACTTGATGGTTTGGAAGATCTTTGCCCCGAGATTCATGTTTGCTGGTCTAGTCCAAATCGTCGTTGACGTTGTCATCATCGTGATCACAGTTGGACTAGGGTCAGGTAAGCTAATCATACAAATAAACAGGGTCTTTGGTAAGTGAACGTCACTACATTAATTTTATAGAATAATCAATTATATTAGAGTACAACCCATTACACGTAGATCAAGCCAACCAGGCTCTTAGAGCATTCTATCCAGAGTTCCATCATCCACTAGAAAATCCTGGTCGTCTAGACCACCAGCACCTAAACCAAACCCAATATCATCAATCATATTCATGTCATCATTACCAAAGGCATTTGGATTGTAGTTTATTTGATCTGGATTGCCTGTATCAGGGATATTGAAGGCATCAGTTCCAAGGTTTAGGTTTGGAGCTGGTACTTGCTGCTGCTGCTGTTGTTGTTGTTGTTGTTGTTGTTGTTGTTGCTGCTGTTGCTGCTGTTGCTGCTGTTGTTGCTGCTGCTGCTGTCTTTGCATTTCCTCAATCTGTTTTCTCTTACGATCCTCAGCTTCTTGTTCAGCTCTCTTGAGATTTTCCCAGTAGTTTGGCGGGGCCTGCGATTTGTCGTTGTTAAGTTGTGGGAGTGATCTGATCTCGTACGAGCCATCTCTGAAGTCCTTCCCTATATTTTTGATGAATGTTGATTCCGTCTCGAGCACATTGACCTTTTCCATATTGCAATAGGAATTGGCCAATTTATCAATCGCACCATGCAGGTATTTTAGTTTGTTCAATTGGTCAGATTCAGAATCGTTGTCTTGTTCAAGTTCACTATAGTCGGACTCTATTTTAGCCAATTTTTGCTTCATCAAGTCAAGGTTCCCAAAATATAACTCATCTTCAATCTCACTAACGTCTGTTTTCGAAGTTTGAATGTTGGCGAAGGGCTTAGGCAGAACAATGTGATCCAGGTGTACCCACTTTTCACTGACGTGTTCCAGGAGCTCCTGGTTGAGGAGGAAGCGATGCGTTGCAGCGGTTCTAAATGACATAACATCAGCTTCGTCGTGAAGTGAGCCAACTTCTTCTTCCCTTTGATGCTGTGAAGCGGCCTGCTGTGCGGCCTGTTGTTGCTGCAGGATCTTGTTACGGCGTTTCGCAGTCTGTGGCTTCACCATCTTCGAAATTCAGCTAATTGGGCTTAGGAATAGTGGTGTTTTGACTGTTCACCAGAGTTTCGTTATCATTGTTTTGAAATTCCTGGGCTCAAAACTCGATGGTGTCTGGATGTTCTGAGGTGAGAAATGAGTTTTGTTGGCCACCATGGAGAAAGTGTCCTTTTTACGGACCTTGAACCACTATAAAATGCCAGTTCATGTGAAGAACTAAACTTGTGATTCAGAAAAATACTTGGGATCGTATTCAGTTACAATTGGGAATGACCTAGTCTACAAGGTTATAGCTGAAACGTGAACTTCTCATGGAACTGGAAATTATGCCCCAATTTTCCTAAAGTGTAAGCACCAAACGTCTACTTGATCCTTTCCTGGTACGGACACATAGATATATATCCTCTCCTCGCACACTTTAGAAGTCATTCATTATGCAGTTAAGCGAGATCAAAAGGATGTACATGTCTTATTCATTAAAATGTATACTGGCTTGCCCTATTGTCTGAGGGTCTGCAACAGGTACCACCTACTACGTTACGCTAGTGATTGATACTTTTTCGCCTAATATACAGTACACAGTAATCTACTAGACCTTAGAAGTAGCCTCCGCCAGGCAGCGAGGGACCTTCAAACTCATATATGACAGGCTCAGGGTGAGTATCACTGGCAAAGCAGACATCGCCTAAGAGCTGGCCATATTTCTCGACTTTGAGAAGGGAAGGAGCATCAATATTGAGGATGACTTTCGGTTTACCGTTGAAACGCTCATCTGAATAACCAAGATGGGAGTCAATTCCCAAGAGCCTTAGATTCGGAAGTGGGCTCTTGATAGTAAACATGAGGTCTATATCGCTAGCCTTTCGAAATTCACTAACCCACAGAAGATTTGTGAGACTTGGCATATTCCACTCTATGTCGAGTTTGCATGCGCCAAATAGGCGATTCATATTGAGGGATTTCAGCTTTGGGAATGTAGCTTTGAATTTCAAACTTTCAATGCTGGCTCGTTCGAATGTTAATGTTTCCAGATTTTTATAGTGAGTATCAAGCCCATCAAGGGTTTCATATTCCAAACCTAAAAGTACCAACTCTGTGATATTGGGGGCTCTTATTGGGAGAAGCCCCCTTGCTGGATCCAGACACAAATCGAGTTTTTGCAAAGATGGGTATTCATCCAGAAGATGTAGGACTTTTGATTCCCTGGCATAGCTTTTGACAATCAATCGTAGCCCTTTGATATTAGGGAATGTGTTAAGAACCATATTCATTAAGGGATATGAGTGTAAGGTGATGAATGAGTAGCAAGAAGCAATTTCGAACCAACCAGACTTGGCCCAACGTTTGTTGTGTTTCTTAGACATCTTGGGTATATAGATGGTCTCAACGTTTGGCGCCGATAGATTCTGGAGACTTGGTGGTGGGATATCATGATTGGGAGCATAGGCATCGGCCATTCCAAAGGTTATTGTTTTAAGTTTAGGAGCAGTGACATCAGTAAGCTCAGTAGTTTCGCTATTTGCCGTGAGTATCGTCATATTTATAAGCTTGTGGAAAACAACGTTTCTGATAATGGCATTGTTGATTTTGAAGTCCAACAACTCTTCAAACTCAAGGTTTGATAAGTCCCAAGGTGGGTGTTCTGCTGATATTGAATGAATGTCCAAACTTCGTAGCTGTGACTGGTATATCTTTGTCGGTATGCAAATGTTCATACGCGGTGAACAATCAACTATTGATAATGATTTGATCGTCTGATCAGGTGACAGCGAATCCAAAGGTTCGACTCCATTGAAAGTGAAAGACTCTATATCAAAAGGCTCGAAAATGGATAACGAAGTTTGAGAAGGGGTGCAGAACAAGTGAAGCTCACTAAGAATGGATCTGTGAATGTACCGAATGTGATGTGCACGTATTAAAGACGAGTGCAAGTTGCAGCGATACAGACCGGTATTGAGGGTCCCTATAACGTTAAACCCATCGAGTTTATCTAATAAGCTCATAGTTGTCAATTTTTGTTGGTCTCTGTTTAGATCTACCCAGTCAAGCTCCAACAGATAAATCATGTGGGGTTTAGGCTGGAAATGATTGTCTCGAGCCAATGAAGTCAGCGGGATATCATCAAAAGTCCAGTAGGTAGCGGTTTCAGCGTTTAAAATGACTCTGTGGAGACATGTGGAAAAACCAAGTCTGAAAAGAGGACTCTGTAGCAGTTCATCGACGAGATCAGCTTCTGTAAAGCGTAAAATGTTGACTAAGATCTCATTGGGTAACTCTCCAGGTTTCTTGTCAATGCTTTTGGAAGAGGGAGAGATTGAACGTTTCTTGGTCGTGGAAGGTGAAGTCAGACTTGACACCGTACCTGCAAGACGCTTAGACATAGTCGCAGTAAGCGAGCACACTACCAGCTCGAGCCCAATTATTCGTTCAACTAGCTGGAGGGTCCTCATCAAAAACAGCCATTATTATTATTTGACACATTGGCGGTACGGGGCACAAAATCACTTGATATAGTCGCTGGATTTAATACTAAACCATCCTTTTTCGAACAACAAGGAGCTAAGAAACTTCAGAACGTGTGAAGAAAAATTGATAAAGATGAGAGCATTCATCTCTCGATTCTTCAAATCCCCAGAGTGATATTATGAGTCATAAGGTATCAGAGAGATGTTAGTGAAACTTCTAAACTGCGAACTCTAATGCGGGTA
Organism: Taiozyma odintsovae; assembly: GCA_030557705.1. Taxonomy (NCBI): domain Eukaryota; kingdom Fungi; phylum Ascomycota; class Saccharomycetes; order Phaffomycetales; family Wickerhamomycetaceae; genus Taiozyma; species Taiozyma odintsovae. Next base: position 723,295 of record JANIVH010000001.1, read on the forward strand.
AATGAAAATTGATACACTAAATATGGGGAGAATTCTATTCCTCATTTGTGTGCTTTTTCATTTTCGCTGACATATTATTTAGTATAGATCAATTCATTATCTTCTCACTAAATGGCTGCTAAGTGTAAAGTTTGGCTGTTCAATCCTTAGAACAGGTTGTGCACACAATTAACTTCCGGCTCTTATCTCTAAATTATACGAGTTTCAAGTTGGCTGGCTATAACGAATTAATTTGTAAGATGATTTATATATAATTGGTTTTTTTCGACTGGAAAGAAATCTCTAGCTACTAATGATCAAATTTATATATGCAACTCACATTTTAACTTGAAGAGTACTAGTACAATGAGCCTCCTATAACAACAGTATGATACTTACATCTCGTGTTTTGATCACAAATACTACGTTCATGCTTTGTTCGTAACTTCGTTTATTAATTACATCACCAGTGTTTTACAGATATGATGTTCCCACTGATGTTATGTAGCAACTTCTTCAGCTCTTGACGCGAAACGTTTTCTTGAACAATTACTAGCTCTAAAGGTGAGGTACCATTAAAGTGCTTGACCAGTTTATGGAAGATAGAGACCACTTCGGGCGGTTGACCTTTGATTACCTTTGAGATCCATCTTCTTTCAACAGCAGTGGCACGTTCAGGATCCAACAAAATGGTGTCTTCCTCCTCCTCTTCGATTAGCTCCACATCTTGGCCATTCAAATTATAAGTCAGACTAGTGGATGAATGGTCATCGCCGCCAGTGACACCTTTACTAGTAGCATCCGTGGCAATAGCATCTGCAACATTTGATTTGGCTTTGTTTTTCTTAGTTAACCCTTCGCGTTCCAACTCTTCTTCAACGGCGATCTTGATTCTGTTGGGAATCTTTAACCACACGAAGGTCAATAACTGCGTAACGTATCCATATCTCACCAGCCACGCTAAAGCATCCATATAGATCTCCCTATGGTCCTTACTTGGTATGATAGCAGCATATTGTCTAGGTTTGGAAGTGGATAATAAGGCAAGGAAAGATGGCAGAGATGGTAGCGAGGGGAAATCATATCTAAATCCTCTAGTATCTGCCTCAATGTTATCCAACGGGGCCATTGGAGACACAATGAAGACGTGTTTCGCATGTAATGGGATAATTGCTCTAGCCCTTCTCCAGTATATTAAGTGTCTGGCAAAGGAAACCAATTGAGAAGGCTCAAGCTGGTTGATCATAGCTAGTTTGTTCAGGGACATCATCGGATGAATATTCTTCACAAATATACCTAATGAGGAGTGAGAGTCTGTTTTAAACTCAGCAATAATATTCTCTGGGTCATCCAGTAGTAAAAGGGCCATATGTCCCACTCTATCTTGAGCTTCAAGATCTGAATCTTGATCATCCATGACCAGCGAGGATAAGAATGAACCGGACAGGACAGGAACAGTTTTAGGAAGCAGTGATTTGAATTGGTTTTTTATTGGAATCTGTAGTGAGATCAGCTTGTTGTCAATTTGTAAGTTAGCAATATTTGAAGATGAGATGCAGTTGAAACAGTTAGACAATGCATTAGCTAATGAGGACTCTTCAGTGACTTTTTGATAGTATTCATAGATTGGGAATGTTGCAAAACTTTCCTTGAGCTTAAGGATCTTTTTGGATTCTTCCCAGACGTAATTTGACTTAGCCTGCTCATGCCTTAGTACCAATGACAATCTTGAGATAACAAAGTTGAACATCTCATCGACTCTGTAGTCATACTCAGCTAATGGAGGATTCATCACAAAAACAACATGGAACATCGTCATGGATTCCGAATCATCTGACTTATCACTTTTAGCGTCTTCTTCATGGAGTTGCTCGGGTTGATGGTCATCATGATCATCCTGTAAATGATCACTCTTCACTGAGTTATTGGTGGTATTAGATTGTTTAGATTTGGCTTGTCTTTTCCTCTTCTGGTTTCTCCACTGACCATCTTCATTCACACGAATGGGAAGACCTACAAATGTCATATCATCAACGGTCAATTCAAACTTGGTGTTGCATAATTGTTTTGGCGCATTCACTAGTTCACTTAGGAAGTCTTGTTCAAACCCAAATACCTTCTGTGTGTCATGGGAGAGTGTATGAACCGTGTTTTCACTGTTATTGACTGATTTGGCGGAGTAGTTACTTCCATGTCGATGAGACGACACTGATCCTTTCTTTTTATGTGCAAACCCTAGTCTTTCCCTCTGTTTAGCTTCCTTCTTCCTATCCTTTTCATCTAATAGATCCAGCAATGTCTGACCAGAAACGTATTTCGACGAAGAGTTTTTTCTTTCACCTGATTCTTCATCTGTATCTTCGCCTGAACTGTCGTCAGTTTCCTCACTCGAAGTGTCTGACTTAGCCAAGTCCTCATCAACAGCGAAAGGTGACGCTAAAAAGTCGTTACTTTTGGGTCTTGGAGGGTAGTGAAACACCAACTGTGGGCCATTGTGTGTGGTTATTGTCAGGAGGATCCCCTGGAGGCAGGGATTGGGTAGGTAGACGCTCATAAGTGACAAACTTGCACTTGTTTTCGGCGGGATTCTTTATCATCGGACGTTTAGTTGACTAGTTGATAAATTCAACAGTGGATATATTTGCCCGTTCAAAAATGACAGATACATATCGGTCTACAGAATAGTACAAGCCATTCAATCATTATATTTAGTAGGTGGAAGTATAGAAGATATCAAAGTTTGCATCTTCAAAGTTTGCAAAGTTGGACCAGTTGCCACCAGTCATAATTGAGTCATCATCAATGACCCTCTTCAACAATTGATCAATTTCTCGAGTATTCAACTGTGATTTTGGGGTAGTTTCGCTTCTAACGTCACTTGTGTAAGTTGGAGAGCCATCGATGGTGGAAACACTCTGTGGAGATTCTGCCAATTGTGGGAATTCAGAGACTGAAAGGCCAACTTTGGTCTTGGCGATCTCTAAAGTGGCATGTAAGCCTGCTAATTGATCGTAGTCCATGTTAAGCTGTCTCAAGCTGATTGCACCAGGATAATATCTCTCGTACATACTATTATCATCAACCACTACCTCTAGGTATCTCGTTATGAATGTGTCGATTTTCCAAGCATAGAAGTATGAACCTTTGAATTTCTTGATGATAGTGTGCATTTCCTTGAAGATTGCAGTGAATGATCTGATAACCTTGGACACCATCAAGTTGTAGTCAGCATTTTGACCAGTGGCACCTGGTAACTTGGAGCCATACTCAACAAATCTGAGTCTAACTAACACTGAGATAATAATCAAAGCTAGTCTGTGGATGACTTGTAGGATACCCGGCACTAAGATAAGATTTGCAGTGTGACCAAAGTACGCTTTTCCATCTCTAATCAGCCGCGAGCAATAAGGAAGGAACTCTTGGACGCCAAAGACTAAAATCTTTTTTAAATAAAACCATTGTAGATATTCATGATCCTTGTGTTTTTCATAGTGTAGATAAATGTGAAAATAAACTGTCAAGAAAAATACTCGCATAGACACCCAGATTCTCACTTTAGATATGTTCAGTTTACACCATTCATCACTCTTGATCCAGTCAGCCTTAATGTCATGAAATTTATCCATGAAAGCTTCTAATAGATCCAATTTTTTGATGAATGTTGGGATGTATGTCCTACCATCATTTGACAAAACGAGTCTCAAGCAGTCCTTTAGTTCATTGACAAGCACCTCCAGCTCATTGAAAATGGTATTGTCTTCAATGATACGGCCGTCAACGGTGATATACCCCGGAGGTTTCGTATCCTGATAGAAAGAATCCAAGTTGAAAGGGCTCCCGAATGAATACACTTCACCCAAATTGGTCAGCATCAATGAGTACCATATTCTTCTTCTGGTGTTCTTTTGAATTGGAGATGCATCCATCATGAACGTATCGGGATCTCTATTCAAACCAATAGAGTGAGCAATCTGGACAATGAACCCCGTAAAGAATTGTGATTCACCGCCATTCAAACCTTCACCGAACTCAGGAGCAAATTTTTGATAGACACGGATCATCAAGGCGAATTGAAGAACTTCCAAGGATTGAACAGCCAGTGGATTAAATGACTTGAAACACTCTTCAGCAACTTCAATGGTGGTTAAATCGATTGGGGTTTTGGTGATTTGTTGAATTAGGGGATTCATTGATGTTTTAGGGTCATACTGGACTTTTGAAAGCACGCACAGGAAACCAAGTCTTAGCATGATCAGTAACATACCCACCAGAGCCAAATCGTTCTTTCTGTTCAATCTCAAAGCTAAAACATGGTTTCTATCGTTGAAGTCTCCCAGAGGACCAATGACATCGATAATGGAGGCCTTGAACTCATCTTCATTAACATAACCAACAAATGGCGCGAAATGCCTGAAGTATTCTTCAATTAAAGTGGTGATAACTCTCTTCTCGGGAAGAACCTTGATGATCTTTTCAGTGAGTGTGGCACCAGTGACAGGTCTAAGTATTTCCTTCTTGGTTCGATAGCGTTCACGATCCATACAGACCACAGTAGACTTATCTAATCCTAGTTTCTTCAAGATCTCAACATTGTTACCCTTTTTGTGTTCTTCTTTGATGTAATCAGTGAACTCAGAGATAATGATCAGTGAGATGTCTTTAGCAGCTAGTACCTTCCATGATAGTGGTCCTTGAATTTGTGGTTCGCCACTGATAGCTCTCTTTGGGTTGTTTTGAACTTCTCTGAAACTAATGTATTCTGGAGAATCAGCTTGCTTCGGCGTCTCTCTGACGATTTGTTGTTTCAGAGGCTTCCCCTGTGCTTCTAAGTTCGTAGCCGGTTGGTATTTGATATTTGTCTTGCTGTCAAACACGTTGATATTTGATGGGAAGTTATTCTGCAAATAGGTACATTCATCTCCCAGACCCTTCTTAACACAGTTGGAACATGGCTGTTGCTTATCACACTTAACCTTTCTGGCTTTACACTTGGTACAGGTTCGTACCGGTCGGTTAATCTTCATCACTTTTCGTGGCTCAACAGCAGACATATCCCTTTTATAAGCAAAAGTTTTATACCTGTAAACACGGTGGTTAACAAGGGAGTTACCAATTAGTAAACTGACGATTTCGATTTTACGTTGATTTTTTTCTCGTTTCGGCCGAAAGCTGTCATCGGCTTGGTTGCTACAAAAGGTAATAAAAGCGGGTTTAGCACCAAACGTGTATAAATGTATGTAATTCCATTGTATATATATACTCTATAATCTATTCTCAGAGACTCTTTTTAATTTAGTCGAATGGTGGTGGGTTGAATGGCCATTGGTATTCTCTGGCGTGATTGATCTTAATACCAAGGTCATCAGCAAATTGCCATGGCAATTGAGGGTTCTTTAAGAACCAACGACCACTTAAGATGATGTCCGCTTTACCTTGTTCCAAAACTTCATTTGAAAACTTACCCTCATTCAATTGACCAACGGTGGCAACTAAAAGCTTGTCACCGACGTGTTTCTTGACGGCTTCAGCATATGGGACTTGATGACCAATGACGGCTTTTCTTCTTTCAGCGTTTTCGTTGTTACCACCAGCGGAGACGTCAAGAACGTCAATACCATGTTCGATAAGTAGATCAGCTAGTTTTAAAGTGTCTTCGACTTTCCAGGATCCCTCAATATGATCAGCTGATTCAGTACCTGAGACACGGACGAATAATGGATGGTTTTCATCCTTGATGGCATCAACAATTTCTAACAAAAATCTACTTCTGTTTTCGAATGAACCACCATATTCGTCAGTACGCTTGTTGGAGGTACCAGACAAGAATGAACTGATTAAGTAACCATGAGCACCATGGATTTCAAGGAAATCGAAGCCAGCAATGTTGTAGGCTCTATCAGCAGCTTTCTTGAAATCTTGAACAAGTTCTTTGATCTCTTCAGTGGATAATTCCTTTGGTGTAACATATGATCTTTCACTGTATGAAAGTGCAGAAGGACCAACAATGGCACCATCAACGTCACTCCAACCGTGGTAGTCACGACCAACACCTTTTTGTAAATGGTTGTATAATGGAGTACCACTTGCTTTTCTACCACCATGACCGATTTGAATACCGATCTTGACACCTTGGGTATGAGCAAAGTCAACAATTTCTTTGAAACCTAAGGCTTGTTCATCAGTCCAAAGACCAACATCTTCTGGAGACAATCTACCGTTTTCGTGTACAGCAGCGACTTCAAGAATGATTAGACCTGGACCACCTAAAGCTAACGAACCATAATGAATTTCATGGAACTTAGTAGGAATACCGACCTTTGGACCATCATGTGGTGATGAATAGGTACACATAGGTGAGACACCAATTCTGTTAGTGACGGTCATGTTCTTAATCTTTAAAGGTTGGAACAGCTTTGGGATCGGTTTGTTATCTGGTTGTGGATCGATGGCTGAACCAACGGCTTCCACAGGCTTAGGAATGAAATATGACACATTAGGGGCACCCTCGACGGTGTATCTTTCTTTTGGAAGGTTTGAGTAGACGGCCATTGTAACTTGTGAATGATTGTCAAGTATCTATACCCACTTAATGTACTATTCGAATTAAACTAGAGGAAGAGCCCTAGTTATATAGGTTTTGGTTATAAGTTCGTTCTCGAAATCATACTGTAGAACATTTGTAATCAGCGCTATTGACGGGTTTTACAACTGTAAGAAAAACAAAGGGTGCACTTACGTAATACCTTCTTATGTATATGATCCCAAAAAGACACAAGCAAAAGACGTCTGATTATTAATGTGTACGCCTTTTGTACAGTTTTCTATAGTTAATTGTCGACAGTTGTCGGTTTCAACGGTAACTTATATTAGAAATTCACAGACCTGTATAAATGTTCAGGAACAAGGCTCACAACCAGACCAAAGACCCAATTGGCAAACCTTTGCCGTAGTCCCGCAGACTTAAGTCTCTTAAATCAATTAAGCCTCAAGTCTCAAACCATAAGCAGTTTCGAGTAGTTTCAGCGCCAGAAGCCGATGACGCCACTTAATTCCCGCATTTTGCCCCTAATTCACACTACTATGTTGGCCTGTCACAATCTCCAGATTTTCGTGAAATAAGTCGAGTGACACAAAATATATAGGGTCTCCTCCCTAAAAAGAAACAAAGGGCCAATAGCGTCACTTCCCTCCCCGAGTAGAACGTAAACAGTGATTGGGGTGTTATAAGGGGTAGCAACTGGGGTATAAAAGGTGGGAGAAACCCTCTGTGGTATGCTCTCTTTTCATTCTTCTACTGTATTTATGATCTCTTAGCGATTGGCTTCAATTTAGACCAAAATTGCCAGAGCCTCTAAATTACTGTAAGAATAACGATACTACTGCTACTGCCACTATCATCACAACCATGGGTAAGAAAGACAAACAGATTAAGAAGAAGATAAGACAATCGGGTACCATCCAAGAGTTTGAAGACCTTGGTGAGTTTGAACAGTTTTTGAAAGATGAAAAGGAGGACAATGAGTTTGCCAATGCCCGTGCCCACATCAATTACATTCCTCCATTTGTCATGCAAGCTAGCCATAATGACGTTGAGAAAATAAAGACGTCCCAGAATAGAAAGAACAAGAAGTTCGTCAGACATTTGCACCAGCATGTTGAGAAGCACTTGTTGCCTGAAATCAGGGCCTCCTCAGGTTTAGACTTGCAATGGGGCAAAGCCCAGAAAGTTGAGGACATGGACACGATCACATGGAAGTATTTAGATGAGACCACTCACGGGTTGAGTGAAGGAGAAGGTGATTTCAAAGTTGAGGTCATTGTAAAGTGTAATTCCGACGGTGCCGCTGTTGACGTTACTTATAGTACCATCCCAATTGAGCCTGTTGATATGACTATGGAAGTCTAATTGAATCTTGGAATTTTCCTTCGTTATAGGCTCCTGACCGTTTGGTTACGCTGTACCGCCTTTGTGTGCTAATTTAGCAGCACTCTGTATTTTTTTGGTCACACTCAACCTTTTTATGATAACCTTTATATTGAGATCCTTTTTTACGATTATATGAGTGAATGAATTTATGTGCAAATATTGTCTAGGTGCGTCGTAGCTTTTTCGACTTGGGATTTGCTTTATATGGTACCGCTCTTCCTAAAATTATAATATATACCCTCAGACATTACAGCCGATCGCCACCACCAATTTACTGAAATCATGCAAAAAGAACAGCCATGTGTAGGCATTGTACTATGGGCTATTACGTCACTTCCACTACAGAAGGGCAAAAAAAATCTTGTAGCAAGAATCTTAAAAAAAAATGAGCAGTACGGGAATCGAACCCATGCCGAGTGCTTGGAAGGCGCTTATTCTACCACTAAACTAACTGCCCCGCGTTTAATAAAAATGATTTAGTTTCAGATAGATTCTAACTCCAAGTCTGGGGTAGGGTAATTGTCAATTGTCCTACTCTATTCCGTCAATTACTGAATATTCTAGGGACGATTACAAGTTGAGATTATAGTTAATAGATACATGGCGTATAGGTGAGTCTCCCTACAGAAACTTGGCAGAATCAGGGCAAGACTGAGTGAGTTATCCTTGATTTTTCTTCTTATGGGAGTTTGGATACAGAAAGATAGGTACTGTGATATAGTTTTCGGCCTGGAAACTCGAGTACCCTGCCAGCTGTATACCGGTCTACCGGTATATGCACTAGCGAATCCCACTATGACGTATCTGTAGGTATGCCATATTCTTCGCTGGATATGTGAGCTCATTCTTTGCAAGTCATCACTCCGACACTACTGTGTCCCCGTTTCCTCTCCTTAAGAAAATTACTCAACAATAACGTAAAAACCCATCCCTCTGTCCCTCCGCAATGTCAATTAAGCCATCCGCAATGTCTGCAACCTGTATCTTTTGCAAAATCATCAAGGGTAAGTGTCACTTACGTGAACGCCATCCGATTGACCTTTTATTGACCTCTTAATCAGGTGAAATCCCATCGTTCAAGCTATTTGAAACCGAAAAGACCTACTCTTTCTTAGACATCCAACCAACCTCCAAAGGTCATGCCTTGATCATTCCAAAAGAACACGGTGCTAAACTACACAACATCTCAGACGAAGGTCTAGCTGATTTGTTACCAGTTGTCAAGAGGGTTGCCAAATTAATGGACACCGCCCATGATGATGGTCCAGAAGGAACTGGTTACAACGTCCTACAAAATAACGGTAGAATTGCCCATCAGGAGGTTGATCACGTCCATTTCCATGTGATTCCAAAGAGAGATGAAAAGTCTGGTCTTGGTGTCGAATGGCCAGCTCAAGCTACTGACTTCGAAGCCTTAGGTAAACTACATGAAGAATTAAAGGCTAAAATTGATGCTGGGAACTATTGAAGCTCGCAATCTTCCTTAGTGATATAATATATGAAGAATCCTTGTTTTAATTCCGGTGTAAGAGTTGATTCTTCGTGCTTCCAAACTTTGAACCCACGGTGCAGGAGTGTTTCAACAAAGTGTTCGATGTTCTCTGGTAATCGTAATTGTAAGCCAATTATTATAGTTGTCTGTGAACCACTTATGGCGTCAATGGCATCAACAAGGTATGGCACTAGGTATTCATTGTAAACGATGTCACAACCAATGATGAAGTCTGGTTTGTTGGGATTTAATTGCGTCAATTCATGTTGCCCTTGTTCTATGTTCTCCCAATCATAAACACAACTATCAATCTTAGGGAGTGATCTATTCTTTCTTGGCATAGATGAGCCATCAATAGTCGAGCTTTCAAACTCAGTGATATTATTCTGTATGTTCTTCTTGAGGAGTTTCAATAAATGGTATTGATCTGTCGAGATGTAGTGTGAGGTTTTACCACTTAGTAGCACACTAAACAACCCAGTTACACCAGCACCTAATTCTACCACATATTTGCCCCTGAAGTCATAGAGTGGGGAGTTCAAAATCCATTTGACAAAGGGTACTGATATCTTCCATAGCACAAACCCCGTGGAACTTGTTGATGTATTCAAGTTGGAAATTGATTGCTCAAACTCATAATCAGTGTTGTCTATCGTCAGTGAGATTGAAGACTTTTTGTTCACAATCCCTAGATCTTGAGCGTCTCTTTCGCTTGAGGAGTCGATGTATAGTTCATAGATGTGACCTGAGACATCGTCCAAAGTTATTTCCTCGTAATTGTACATCGTGGTAACAGCGACTTCGCATCGCTTGAAATTACCCAATCCTAAAAGTTTTCTCCGGCTAGTGCATATCAACTACGTATAGGAAAAGAATCATGACAATATTAAGTTTTGTATTACATACCTTTTGTATCTAGATCAAACCTTTCTTCAGTAAGATTTCAGCAATCAAGATACCGGCACCGGCAGCACCGATGACAGTGTTGTGAGACAAGACGACCATCTTGTAGTCCAAAACTGGATCTTCTCTAACACGACCAACGGAAACACCAAAACCGGCGTCTCTGTCACGGTCCAATCTTGGCTGTGGACGATCTGGTTGTTCCAGGACATGGATAGTCTTTTCTGGGGCTGAATGACAGCCTAACTTCTTAGCGTCACAAACATATTCGCTCATGGCAGCCTTGACTTGTTCTAATGATGGAGCTGGTCTGTTCTTGAATTTCAAAGAGATACATTCAGTGTGACCATCTGACACAGCAATACGGTTACATTGAGCGGAAACTCTCAGTTCATCTTCGCTGATGATGTTGAAACCGTCTTTAGCGTCATTTAGACCACCTAAGATCTTCTTGGTTTCCCATTCAATTTTTTCTTCTTCACCTGAGATGTATGGAACAATGTTATCCAAAACATCGATACCTGAGACACCTGGAGAGAAACCGGCACCTGAGATAGCTTGTAAAGTGGTAGCGGTTAATAATTCCAATGGACCAAATTTTTCAACTAATGGTTTCAGTGGAGCGACTAAACCAGCAGTGGAACAGTTAGAGATACAGACAATGTAACCTGGTCTCTTTTCACCAGCTTCCTTGGCTTTGTTGACTTTGGTTTCAACAACAGCTAAATGTTCTGGGTTCACAATTGGGACCAATAATGGGACATCGGCTTCTCTTCTGTAGTTCTTAGCATTTGAGACAACGGCTAGACCCTTTTCCTTGAATTCTTTTTCGATTGGACCAGCGTAGTCTGAGTCTAGACCGGAAAACACAACATCACAGTCTTTGAAGGCATCGTATTTACATTCGTCAACAATGATATCTCTAGCAAATTCTGGCAATAGCGAGGTTTGTTTCCAAGTGACGGCGTCTTCGTATCTTTTACCAGCTGATCTTGGAGAAGCACCTAATACTTCTAGCTTGAAGTCTGGGTGGTTAGCTAACAATAAAATAAAACGTTGACCGACGGAACCAGTAGCACCTAGCACACCAGCTTTCTTAGTTGGAGCCATTTTTCTATGAGTACAATACAGTTATAACTAGCTAAAAGAAAAAATGTTAAGTCTGATGATGAAGCGATTCGATGTTGACTCACGGAAAAATCGAAGGGCATCAAACGCGTTCGCGGGATAGTGACGGAAAGAAAAGAGTTGTATCGGTTACCGGGGTATTCATGTCACGTGATCATGTCGGAATGAGATGGTTTTATGAAGCTGATCGCTTGATGCCCCCAAAATTAGTTTATAGGTGCAGTAGTTATAGTTTTACATGGTATATATGTTTCATATATAGCCTACAGCCAATCCTCTATGACCTAACCTATATTATGTGCAAAATTAATCGAACGTTTTGTGTTTACCCGAGGCTTCAGTCGAAGCAGCTGGAGCAGACGCAATTGGAGTACTATTTTCTTGATCCAAAGGTGGTAGACCTCTTAAGCTTCTTTGGATTCTCTTCAGCTGTGAGATGGATGCAGCAGTGGTGGTGTTACCAGAGGCACTGTTATCGAGTAGGTTCTTTGAGGATCTTTCTTCTTCCTCATCGATAAACTTGGTAAGGAATCTTTCAGCCTCTTCTTGGTTGACTGATTTTGATTGTGAGACGTGCACCGTTATTGGGGCGTTGACTGCGCTTTGCTGCACTCTCTTAGGCTTTGTGGATGACATTAGATGGGGATCTGTGTGGATTTTGGGGAACTTTGATGCTTGATAGATATGCTTATAGCTAAGGCCTAAATTTTTTTTTTTTTTTCTTAATTTTTTTTGTACCATTCGGAAAACATCAAAATTGAACTTCGATCAAAGAGTTCATTTTGACATAGAAGTCATTAAAAACCCACTTCAAAAAGATGCTAAGACTTTTAACTCAGTCTGTGAGGGCTAGACCAGCTTTCAACTAGTGAGTACACTGAAACATACGGTCTTCAAGCCTTATTCTCCTTTTAATTATGAGCATTTTACTAACATCATCAGCACTCGTTGTTTCTCCTCGCTAACAGCATATTCACCAATACAAACCCTACGTCGCTCTCAATTAAGCAACACCCTAGAATCACCATTCCAATCACAAGCTTCGGCCCTAATCTCACAACAGCCATCCATTTTCTCCACTTTATTGGGGTTGGGTGGACAGCGTCGTTGGAAATCAAGAGGTAACAACTACCAGCCAAATACTTACAAGAGAAAGAGAACACTGGGCTTCATGAGCAGAATGAGAAGCAAATCCGGGAGAAAGATAATAGCTAGACGTAAAGCTAAAGGTAGATGGTTCTTAGCTCATTAAATTGTTGGTTTGATGCTTGTATATACAGAAATAGTACATTTTCACGGAAAATTGGAGCGTAGATATAGACGAAATGATACGAAACTCAAGTGAATTACAACTGACTACGAATGGGAAGGAATGACAAGTTAAAGTTATAACCTACCAATATAAGTCTCCAGATATCTTTACTTAGTTGCATTCATTTATCTATACTAGTAGTGCCCGCTCCAAATCCCCCGAGGGAAAAAAAAAAGTCGAAACTGAAAAATTACCATCAAAAGGCCTGAAGTCAAGACTGATATCACACTTCACAACTTCAAGATGTCCCTTCTAAGGCTTACAGGGAAGCCTTTTCTTCCTTCACTCACTAGGTCTTTCGCATCTACAACATTTGTCCGTGGACCAAACGATGACTTGCAAAGAGTTGCCGAACAAAGAGAGAGAGCACAACAAAAAGATGCCAATAGAAGAGCTGAACTAAGAAGAATGGCCAGAAAGCGTGCTGCTGCCCGTTTGAATCCAGAGAGATCCCCTTATTATAGAGACATTGAAGAGGCTTTAAGATATATCAGAGCCTCTGAGGTTGGTAGATCACCAAATGAAGCTGTCCTATCCATCACCACTAATGTCGTCTCACAAAAAGGTACTCAGAAACTAGTTGGTTCAGTGTCCTTCCCAAAACCAATTAAACAAACTAAAATTGTCGTCTTCACATCTGACGCCGAGCAAGCCGAAAAGGCCACTGCTGCTGGTGTCTCAACAGTTGGTGGCTCTGAATTGATCGAACAAATCAAGGCCGGTTCAGTTGAGTTAGACTTCGACAGAGCCTTCGCTACTCCAGAATTAGTCCCTCAATTAAACCAAGTGGCCAGAATCCTAGGTCCTAGAGGGTTAATGCCTTCCGTTAAGAAAGGAACCGTTTCAGAAGATGTTGTGTCACTTGTGCAAGAAGTCAGTGGTACCATCCCATTTAGACAAAAATCAGATAACTTGTCTATCTCTGTGGGTAGAGTTGACTTCTCCGACAACGAGATCATCAAGAACGTTGTGGCTGCCCAAAGAGCCTTTGCTCAGGCCATCTCTGACCAGAAATCAAAAAAACCAAGTATACTGGGTCACACTGTCCTCCAGTCCACTCACGGTCCTGGTATAGTGATCAACATCAAATAGTGTAAATAGTGTGTACATACAAAAATCCGAAGCATAAATTTCGAAAACCGAGAAATGTAAAGCTACTTCTCTCTTTTAACACCGTCAGGGCAGTCCGAAAGAAGGGTATGCAATGGGTAAAACTCTTCAATGTCCTGCTGCTGCTTCCAATCTGTCACTCACTCAGTTTCGACGTGCCAATTTACTTTAACACAGCTCCTCATCTTCGTGATTTCTTGCTACCCAAAACACAGCACTTGATCACTACTAAACTATCAACCAAGCAACTACCCATCGACTACTCGGTCACTCTGCTAGACAAACTACCAGTTAATATCGATGATATCATAACGGTTGAACTAGCGTTTGCATACAATGAATCCTTCTACATATCGCCCTTCGGGAAGAACGTTGTCATCTATCAAACAGACTACCTGATCGCAAATGAAAAGATGCCCGAATTCATAGCACGCGTTATATTAGAGGAACTGCTCGTGGATGAGATCAAACATTTGCAAAATGGGTACAGGGACAACCGGGGCCTGATCTTGACCTCTGGGAAATATACTGTAAACGTTCAAGTCAGAGCTGATGATTACTATGGTTGGGACTATGATGTGTTCACTTGGCTGATCCAAGGAGTATTGGACTTTCTACAGAGATATGTGTACCTTGATGTCAATATGAAGTACCAGATAAGGTCCGAGTTTAGCTTCGAAGAGATTGAAAGTGAGACTACTAATGATGAATTGCTGTTGTTGGTTTTTCTATCAAAGACTGAGCCTGATGAAAAATTTATCATACCAAGAAAGGCAGGCGTTCAAGTCGTCAATCTCGATAAATTGGATGGTGATAAGCAAATCGAGACCATTGAAGTCTTGACTGGTCAACTCTTTTCGCTTCTAGGCTTTAATCTATTTAAGTTACCCAAATCACCATTCATAAGACTTGATTTTATGGTTCGAAAACAACTTTACCAGAACTACATCAAACTTCCTACAGAACAACAAAAAGAACTAACAAGAATTGTCAATACGTATGGTTATGACACTGCATTGTCTAAATCTTGGTGCCTACTAAACGATGTGGTCTAAGTTCTTTTCTTCTTTGGTTTAGTCTTGTCTGTGAAATTTATCCAGTTTGGATTCAACCCATATTTGTTGGTCAGAAGATCAATGGCAATCTTACTATGTGGCCCTTGGACAGCGACCTCTACAAGCTTTGGATTCTGAACATTGGCACCTATGGTACTGGACCCTGAACATTTCACTTTCAGCTCGTTCGAAAACTCATCAGCACGGACGCCGAATGGCTCAAAGTTGGAGATCCTTGTGATGACTTTACGCCCGATCTTCATCTCTGTGATCATCTCGACCTTAGGAGGTGAGCCACGCACTGGTGGTGAGTTGTCTTCCTCCTCGGCTGAAGGATTAATAAACTTGTGGAATTCCGAAAATTTGGCTAAGAATGAAGGAAGGATCTTCTCACGGCCCAAAGTGTTCTCACTACCCTTGATGAAGGATTTCAAGGTGTCATCAAGGATGATTTGTTTCTTGTTCTTCTGGTTGACCAAATCATTTTTAGCAATGTATGCATTCAAAATATCCTTAACCTCATTGGCGTTGTAGAACTTCAAGTAATTCAGCTCTAATTCATTGAAGATTTGTCTGATTGGTGAAGTTGGTTTGTAGTATTTGGCCAAAATCAAACCTTTCTTTGAGGTATCTTCCTTCTTTACGCCAGGTTTAGATTTCTTCACTTTATACGGCACAAAGTTCTTCAGTTGATCATTGTTCTCCTTAGTAACCGAAGACACGACTGTAATATCATCACCTTTACCTTTCAATTTCAGAAAGCCTTCCTTTTCCATGGCCTTCAAGAACTTGGCACTTTTCTTCCATGAGGTCTTCTTGATCTGAATCGATGAATGATCGGTGGCCAAATTACCTACTATCTGATTCATGAAGCTTGAAGCATTCAGTGGAAGTTCCAGTTTGGTCTCCTGGGTTAATGTTTGAAATAATGATCTCTTGAAGAAATGATCGATGTCTTCCATGGTTAATTTGACCTCTTCAGAGTCATCACCCTCTCTCTGCGTTCTCTCAGAAGGTTGCTGTTCCTCCACCTCAGGTTCATTGGAAACTGAAGTGGTTAGTTCCTCTTCAGGCTCTTTATCGTCAATCTCTAGCTCTTTGAACTTGATCTCAATGTCTAGCTCCTTTGGCGGCTTGATCTTCTGCTTTGAGATTTGGAAAAGCATATCCCCATTGCTATGGTACACCTCCACAGCAACACCAGTTTTACCAATGGTTCTATCAAAAGTAAACATGTCGTAATTGGCCTTACCTATTGCCTTGATCAGATATGTATCTTTAGTATCAGCAATACCGACAATAGCACCCTTCTTGATCTTTTCATCGAAAGGTGGGACAGTACCTGGCAGCATCAGATCAGCACCGCCTTCTAGAACTTCAATTACATGAGGATGGGTGTGGACAATAGGTAAGATGAATGGTGCCCTCCAGGCAGTGTAAACAGTAGGTATCAGTTCACCGTCTCTAGTCTTGAACCAGACCGGTGTCTGCTCATCATCGGTGAAAAGGGTCCCTGTAACACCCTTGACTGTCTTAAATGTAGTTTGCTTGACAGTAGAGGGCAGAATTAACTCCTCGGTCTCTTTGGCCATGCCATCTGGTAAGCTGTAGGTCTTGATGATGGTACCTAACATACGTCTTCTCTCAGAAGACTTCAAATTGGACAGTGCCTTGATCTAAGGATGCGTTAGTAGCTATAACCTGACTGCAGCATCACTCGAACGTACCTGTGGATCCTTTCTGAACATCCTGGCTGGGGCCTTTGGTGGCAAATTGGTATTTGTTCGAAAATCATCGAATCGATTCTTGAGTCTTCAACCAGTTTTTATGTCAAAATTGAAAAATTCGTGAAGCTTACAATCGTAAACAAACCACCAAAACACGGTGAGACGGTTAACAATCACTCAGATCTGGCGCTAGGAAGTTGCTCACAATGACCGAATTTTCCCCTTTGGACCCCAAGTCCCCAGATTACAAGAAGCTCCCAGGGGAAATTGATGGTGTGGCGTATTCTTGGTGTCCCACGATGGACTTGATGGCCCTCAGCGCCAACAAGGGCAAAAGTGTATGGGTGTACAGGATGAACGGGCGCAGAGTGTGGGACATCGCCATCGGTGAAGGTTTATGCAAAGACATCGTGTGGCGCCCTGACGGGAAGCAGCTAGCGGTGCTCACAACGAAGAATCAGTGCTTGATTTATGATACGAACACCGCCAGACTTCTCACTACGCTTGTGGGCAAGGATGAGAATGCCAACTTAGGCAGCTGGGTGTCACTCAACTCAGGTATTAGTGCGAGTAAGTTCCATGGTGCTTTTGATCTTGACGTGTCGAAGGCGTTGCCCAAACTATTGCCATTGCCAAACTCAGTGGGAAAGAATTACATTTTCAGTACCAAGCAGGCCATTGACGGGTTGATCCAGAACAACAAGGCTGAGGATCTAGATGTCTTATTCTTACTATCTGAACAAGAAGTTTATGTTCTTCTTCATGGTTTATTCTCACTTGGATCGGTGAACGTTCTTCCCAATAACGAGAACGATGAAGAGATTGTTAACATAGCATCACATAACATTGAGGACCATTACCTACTAACTACCTCATTCATCACAATGAAACACACTCTACGGCGCTTCAAGACCCACTTTCTACAGAACCATGATTTCCTTCATGACTTAGCCCTGTCCATCTCTAAGATTATCGCCTTAATTGGGTACGTAGACGAAGTTTTAATGTTTGCATCTCAAGAGATCAAGACGTATTTGGATTTCAATAACAGGTTTATAGGGATCTTGAAAGATGAAGTTGAGAAGAATGGCCAGAATGTTGTGGATGAACTTTACAACTTGCTATTGACTGGTATGATGAATGACGAGGTGCAAGATTGGTTTGAAAATACCATTGGTGATAGAGGTGTCAAGAGGTGGGTAAAGATTGGTGAGACGACGTTCGACTCTGTCCGACGTACGTTCATCTACCACTTGATCCCTGCTTGTGAAAGATTGATCATCTTGCTAACTAAGCTAGAAACTATATCCAAATCGTCACTAGTGACTAAGGAAAAGCTGCAACTAGAGTTTATCAATGAGTCTATTGAAAGCGTCAAAAAGATGTTGAAACAGCTGTTCGAATTCATCAACAATATCAACAAAGAGCAAGAGTTATTCAATTCATACATCTCTTGGATTAATGCAACTTTGGTTGAACTGCAAGAAGAACCACCAAAGCATACTTTTGCGACATCTGATGTCTCGGAATTCATCAATAGTCACTTACAGAGATCTGTGTTATTCATGGTCACTCCAAACTTGAGAAGAAATTTCAATGATATCAAAATCAACACATCCGATTTATTCGACTCCGCTAAACAACAGCTAAAGATTGGTCTAGTGCCATGTGACTACATCATTGAATTAGGTAGAGTTTGTGAAAAACAACAAATGCTTTTTCACAATGATGATCTATATGTTTTTTCCTTCTATGATTCAACATTGGATATATACAAGGTCAATGTGGACACTGATGTTGTTCAAGACGTGTCTGTGGTGTTCCAATATGAGGTGAAAGATATCAAAGTCAGTGAGGCTGATGAAGTTTATGCTGTTGTTGGTCTGGAGTTGAGAAGTTTCCACTTCTTGAACTTGTTTGAGGACACCACAGTGACTGAAGTAGACGGTGAAGATTTGGGGTTCTTAAAGAGGAAGTCATTCGAATCTCTGGATCCAAAGTACTTGACCATTAACAGTGAAAGAAACATAGGTACTGTATTCTCAACTGATTCACAGCGCTATCAAGTCTTCAACTTGGAAAACCACTCTTAAAAGAAATCATCTCTTTTGACTTCTGGGGCTTTAATGTATGCATTCTTATTCGTCTTGATATTGAAATTCATGTCGATGGTGTAGGTTCTTCTCATAAACTTTTTGTATTCCCTTCTGATTCTATGGTCCAATTTTGTTGGTGTTTTATTTTGGTACAGGCTGTCGACATGGGAGTCAAGGTACGTGGAGTCTTTAGTCTCTAAAGGCGGAACCGAGGTTAGGACGTTTCTGATGTATGATATCTTCTTCTTTACAAGGTTCTTCTTTCTGCATTCAGCAATTTCTTCACCAAGTACAGTAGCTGGGACGCTCAATATTGGCGACTGGAAATGCCTTGAATGGATGAACGAAGTTGAAGTGATGAAAGTGTATAGCTTTAAAACACTTTGCAGCATTGTGTTCAATTTTTGATCCTTTTCGATATATAGTTTACCCTCGATTGGCAGTGGCTCTATATTTTTTGTGTTGTCTGGAATCTCGATCATACTTGAGAGTGAAGGGATCTTCCTTTCTTCTCTCAGGGGTAATGTGATACCTTCACGTCTCTTGGGGCTCTTAGCTTTAGCTTCTAGACTCTGATTGTAATTCTTCAGCACTGACAGGACACTCTCGTGGGGCCATGTAGACACCTTGCTCATCAGAAACCTGCGAATAAGTTTCTGGTCTCTGTACTTGGCTTGCAAATAGCACCGTTTGAGTATCGGTTGGATCGTGGTGATGTCCATTTGTGAAGCTCTTTGGAGTAGTGTCACTACCTCATCGCGTAACTTTGGCTGGTCTTTTCGTATTCTTGTCTTCAATTCGCTTACTAATAACTGTTTTGTGCGTTTATCAAGCACAGTGGACTTCGATTGTCGGAGCAGAGTCCTTAGTTGGCTAATCGTGGACATCTTTGGGGAGTTTAAACAATAGTGGAAGCCTTTAATATTTTTTATGCCAAAATCTTCACCTCGCGTTTTCCATCACCACAAAAAAATAAATATGTAATGAAATCATGAAAATCATACACAATCATCATTAACCCTTCATAACCTCACAGCTGTTTGCCCAAAATGGAGAGTTTTTCTGGCAACTTTACCTTCACCAACAAAGAAAACACACATCATCTCCAGAAGGCCACACCAAAGACCCCACTCACGTCCAAGTCGGTCATTTTCAAGACCAACAATGAAAACAACAATAACAACAACAATGCTAAGAAGTTCAACGTGCTAAATGACAGCTTCAAGACGCCTGTGAATCCAAACAACGTCGTAAAGAGAGTACCGCTAGGTGGCAAGGACCACAATGCCATCAACTCGAACTCAAACTCTATGAAGTCCAGCGCAGGTTCGCTGTTGACTGCTTCTGCTTCCAAAAGACGCGCACAGAGGCTAAAAACCCCCTTGACAAACAAAAAGAGTCACGATTTGGGGAAGAAGAAGTTGAATGTACTAAGAGATGACGACGAGGAGCTAGTAACTATACAGAAAGAACTTCCTTTTGAAGCTGATGATGATGATGAAATTGAATATGTCCCAGAAAAAGATCCAGAACTACCTTACGTCCCACTGAATTACAAACCATTTACTGAAAAGGAGCTTGATTTTTTTAGAACTGCTAAACCAAACCCAAGATTAGAGGATCTAAGTCACAAACCTGATGTCAATGATCCATTAGAAGAGTTCTCATTAAGCTTTAGTGATGTTGAATTGGAGGAGGATGAAGATGAGAAAGAGAATCAAGGTCCCCATTTCATGGAACCAACTTTTGTTTCAAATGCTAAGAAAGTCAGTACGAAAACTATTGACACTTACGACGGTTTATCATCAGCTGATTTCCACCGTTTGATTGATGAGGAATAGATGGCGTTATGATTCACGATTTACAGAAATTACCATCAGCACAGACTATTGTGTAATAAAGACAGTGGGCTATTTTATGAACTATATACACAATTGTGTACCATCTTTATGTCAAGTGTTTATCTGTAGTGTCTTCTTTGTTAAAGTGTCGTATCATTATTGTTGAGCACAATTTGGAGATGCTCCAGAACCGTTGTAATATTGATCTTCATCAGCAGCATCGTCAACGTCATACTCAGGAAGTTCGTGCACTTCAATGATTTCATAGTTGACATCATCAACGTTATTCACAGATATATCAGCTTCCTGGTCAAATCTATCGTCATTCTTCGTATGTGGTAAAATATTCTTTACGTTCTGTAGTTCTGACTTTTCGCTAAACCAATGATCAGGCGGGAATTCAACGTTGATCTTTAAGTATAGATCACCTTTCTTAGAAGAGCCCTTGATTGGGAAACCTTCCTTGGGTATTTTCAAAAATTGATTTGGTCTTAGCACTTTACCAGTTGGTGTTGAGACTTTCAATAGTCTGTCATCTAAATGTTTCAAGATGACTTTATCTTTAAAGCCACAGAGGGCCTCAGCTAATGAAATGTTTACTTCGGAGTATAGATCATTCTCCACTCTTTCAAAATCTGGGTTCTCGGTCTTTTCATGGATCGTTAAAATAACATCACCAGTTTCTTTACCAAATGCTTCATCACTCTCACCTTCCAAGACAATTGAGTCTCCGAACTTGGAACCCTTCTCAACATGGAATTCCAAAATCTTAGTCTCCTCCTGTGTAGTCTCACCGTGACATTTTTTACATTTGTCCTTACTTCTGTAGATAGTACCTTTCCCTTTACAAGTTGTACAATCAACGTAGTCTTGTGTAACCATCCCTGGGCCAACTCTTCTAATCTTTCTAGTGTACCCTTCACCTTTACAGACACCACATTGCTTTGATTTAGCATTTTCCTTGACACCGTGACCTTTACACAAG
Organism: Taiozyma odintsovae; assembly: GCA_030557705.1. NCBI lineage: Eukaryota > Fungi > Ascomycota > Saccharomycetes > Phaffomycetales > Wickerhamomycetaceae > Taiozyma > Taiozyma odintsovae. Next base: position 744,850 of record JANIVH010000001.1, read on the forward strand.
GTACATAGTACGTTTCTAGTTGATGTTATCTTGATGGTTTTCCCATTGTATAGATCACCCAAAGTGACATTGATATCCAGCTTAGCATCTTCAGTTCTGTTAGGACGTCTTGGTGGGCCGCGTCTTGGATCTGGACCACCGCCATTCATACCGTTAAAGAACTGGAAGAAGTCATCTGGACCAAAATCAGGAACATCATCATAACCTCCATGACCAAACCCACCATTCATTTTTGGGCCATCTGGGTCACCGTACTCGTCATAATTGCGTCTCTTAGTATCATCACTAAGCACCTCATATGCAGCTGAGATCTCTTTGAACTTCACCTCGGCTTCCTCTCTGTCTTCCTCGAGGACTTTATCTGGGTGATGGCTTAATGCCAGTTTTCTATATGCCTTCTTGATTTCAGTGGCAGTCGCAGTGCGGTGCACACCTAGGACTTCATAAAAGTCTTCCGACACTGACATTTATTAGCGCTTATGGATGGAATGACAGTAACAACCAATTACTAACTCTGTTTGTAATTGAGCTCTGGAACTTTGTGGTTGCCTCTTTCAAACTCATCGATCAACATTTTCAGTTTATGATCTAAAGAGTTCTTAGTGCTGGAATATACGCAGAGACGAAAATTTCCAACTGCCCGAAGTATCGGTAATTCTCGGACTGGGAATTCTGTCTACGTTAAAATATTCTGGGGAGAACCACAAAAGGGTCCTCTATGCAAATTATGCCTTAGTGAATTTAAAAACGCTTAGTTCTTCCCAACCAGCTTTTCTGAAAATGACAAGTTCTGCTTTCCAGCCCTGGGATTGCATTCTTTCAGTGACTTTTTGTGGTTTGTTTCTGGCACAGAATAGGATATAAGCGACACCATTTTCTGATAGGATATCATGGAGTGAGTCCAATAGTCTATCTGTGACCACCATCCCATCTGCACCACCTTCCAGTGCTAAGTCTAGCCACTCATAAGCGTCTGTTTCTTCGGGTATATTAGGGACAGTCTCAGCAGGGACGTAAGGTGGGTTGAATATCAGCACATCAATCTCTTTAGGCCTTATAGCTCTTGTTAGGTCTGATTGGAAAGTGTCAAGGAATAATGCACCACCGTTTGATTTGGATGTACTTAAGGTGGTTTCACATGCATGCGGGTTCAAGTCTGTGGCAATGCAGATTGATTGTTGTATAATGTTCTTATGGAAGAAAGTGGTTACAATACCTGAACCAGACCCAATTTCAACAACCAAAGGAACACTTTCTTTGAATCTTTCTGTGATGTATTCTTTGTCTTGTTCCAATGAGTCTAGAAGTAAAAACGAGTCCTCAGCAGGCTCATAAACTTTCTCGTAGTCAGCCTTCACGATCGGCGTTGGTAGCATCTTGGGGTTTTAGTGAGACGACAAGATGAGCTCATCATGTACAAAGTTTTGTATTTGTAAAAGAGCCGCGATTTTTCAATCTTCAACAAGAGTATAATTATAAGGAAACCCTAGAAGCCAGCAAAGATGCAGATCAAAGTCAAGGTGAGTGGTGCAATGACGGTCCAAGTTCACGATGATTCGTTTACTAACTGATTGACAGACTTTAACCGGTAAAGAAGTGAGTATTTGTGGTGTTCATGTATGGATTTGTAGACAGTACTGACACAAGTCAGATCCCAATCGATGTTGAACCATCTGATAGAGTGAGTATTTACCTTTAAAGCCCCTAGCAGCATGCTTGACTAACACGACTAGATCCTACGTATCAAGGAGATCATGGAAGAGAAGGAGGGTATCCCCCCTTCTCAACAGAGATTGATCTTCAGTGGTAAACAAATGTGAGTACACTCCACGAAATCGCTTTCCATCCAAATGTGAGACACACAAGAACGGCACTAACGCCTCAAATAGGAATGATGAAGAAACTGTTGAGGCCTACAAACTAACTGCCGGTGCCCAATTGCATTTGGTCTTAACTCTACGTGGTGGTTGCTGCTAAATCAAAGTCCTCATACAACAGCTTACGTAATCACCATGTGTTTTTTAGCCTAACGAAAATTTACATCAATATTTATATCAATTGTCTGTCTCTGTAGTGATACACCAATTGACTAGTAGGATCTGATGGCAGAACAAAGGGAGAGAAACAAGGCTCCAGCTGAGCTCCAGATCTCTGCGGAGCAGATCTTGCTGGAGGCCTACGAGCGCAAGGACGAGCCTCTAAACAAGACCAAAGTCAAGATTGCAGATTTAGAGGAACTACATGAATATCAGAGAAGAACCAGGGAGGGCTACGAAAATGCACTTAGAAGAAACAGACTGGATTTTGGACAGTGGATGCGTTATGCCCAGTTTGAAATTGACAACAAGGAGATGCGCAGAGCTCGCTCCATCTTCGAAAGAGCTCTGGATATCAATGCTCATCATGTCCCGCTATGGATAAAATACATTGACGCTGAATTGAAGGCAAGAAACATCAACCACGCAAGAAACCTATTCGATAGAGCTGTAACGTTGCTACCCAGAATCGACAAGCTTTGGTTCCGCTATGTGCAAACTGAGGAGACATTACAGAATATCATCGGTACAAGAAGTGTGTTCAAGAGATGGCTGAATTGGGAGCCTGATACGAATGCCTGGGACGCCTACGTGAACTTTGAAAAGAGGTATGATGAGCTTGATAATGTGAGAAAGATCTTTAACAAGTACGTGACGGTGCATCCTAATGTTGAAACATGGTTGAAGTGGATCAAATTCGAACAAGAGTATGGAACTCAAGATACTACTAGACAGGTATACACTTTTGGTATTGACTCTTTGAGCAAATCAGAGAAACTGGTTGTCAGTTTTGCCAAATGGGAAGGTCAGCAGAAGGAATGGGAAAGAGCTAGGGCCATTTTTAAGTTTGGTTTAACTAAGTTCCCACATTCAAGCATTCTAAATGAAGAGCTAGCCAAATTTGAGAAACAATATGGTGATAAGGATGGTATTGAGAGCTCGATCCTAATAAAAAGAAAACAAAAGTACGAAACTGAACTGAAGTCAGATCCCACTGATTATGATACTTGGTGGGCATATCTCCAATTGCTTGAGGACTATCCAGTTGACCTCAGAAGAGAAGCATTTGAAAAAGCCGTAATCAATGTTCCTGAGATCGAGGAGAAAGTGTATTGGAAGCGTTACATATTCTTGTGGATCAAGTATGCTATTTTTGAAGAGTTGAATAATGAAATTGAAAAGACTAGGGACGTTTACAAGAGGATAAGGCATGTATTACCTAAAGCGTTCACTTTTAGCAAGGTCTGGATACTCTACAGCAACTTTGAAATCAGACAGGGCGATTTAACCCAGGCTAGGAAACTTTTGGGTATCTCTATTGGTCAGTTTCCAAAGCATAAGACATTTAGACACTACATTCAATTGGAAATCAAATTGAAAGAGTTTGACAGGGTCAGAAAAATCTACAATAAATACCTGGAGTCATTCCCAGAATCAGTGGAGGTTTGGAACGAGTATGCTGAGTTGGAGAGCGCATTGAATGACATCGATCGTGCTAGAGCCATTTATCAACTTGCCATTGAATCTATAACTGATCAGAAGGACAATTTTGATATATGGCTGAAGTTTGTTGATTTTGAGATTGAACAGAGGGAATATCAAAAGGCTAGAAAACTGTATGAGGAGAGATTATCCGCAAATGTTAATTCTACCAAAATATGGATCAGATTCGCCATGTTTGAACTCGCGGTGCCGACTCAAGAGCAATTGCTATCATATGATGCTAAGGTAGAAGAAACCGGTGATGATGAGCTTGAATTCGAATTTGACATATCCGCAGAATCCAAGGCCAATGCTAGAGCCATATTTGAACGTTCACTAACACACTTTAAAACTGAAAAATTGGTGAATGAGAGAGTGGTTATCTTCGAAGCTTTCAAACAATTTGAAGAAGCACACGGTGATGAAACCACTCGAGAGAAACTAAACAAGAGATTCCCAACTGTGGTGAAGAAGATCAAAGATCTGGAAGATGGTTCCAAGAAGGAATACTACGACTATGTCTTCCCTGATGATAAGAAGTTCTCCAAGTTCTTGGAGAATGCAAAGAAATGGGCCAATAAGAGCAAATAAAGTGCTACGTGGCGTATTGTTTTATAATACATTAATTTTGTTAATATATAATGGGTCATGACTATCATTATCAAAGTAGCTACTCTCTATTTATTCAATTGGATGGTGGTGGAGGTGGAGGCTGAGAACCATTCGAAGGAGGTGGTGGCGGTTGAGAGCCATTTGAAGGAGGTGGTGGTGGAGGGGGAGTTTGGGTGTTCGAGGTAGGAGGTGGTGCGATGCCAGGTGGTGGTGCGATGCCTGTTGGTATGTTCAAGCCAGGTGGAGCAGGTGGTTGTGTTGGAATGCCTGGTGGTGGAGCAGGGAAGCCCGGAGGGGCGGTGATACCTGGCGGAGCAGATAAACCTGGTGGTGGAGCTAGGGCTGGTGGTGGAGCTAACCCTGGAGGTGGAGGTAGTGTTCCACTGGTAGATGGAGCCGGTCTCTCTTCTGGACGCAGTGGTGATTCTGTATTGATGTTTCTTCTCTTATTTGGAGTTTCATCGGCATTGTAGCTAGCATTCAAGTTGTTCAGCATATTATCAATCTCTTGTGCGACATTAGCTGGGTCATGCTGCTGTCTCTGTTGAATACAGTCACGTGCAAAATGACCAGTGTTACCACAGTTTCTGCAAACAACTTTGGATAGGTAGTTCTCACGATTTGGACATTCCCATCTCTTGTGCCCACGAAGACCACAAATGTTACACGGTCTATCATCATCTTCTCTAAGAGTACCATTCAACTCTGCCAATTCTCTCAATTGACCCCTCTTCAGGTCATTCTGACCTTCAGGGGCAGCTATAGCACGGTCCACGATGGCCTTACACTCTGCGATACCGGCTTCTAGTTTTTCTTCATCATCTGCAGTGATCAAGCAATGCAATGGGTCCTCTAAGTTGTTCTGCTGCTGGGAAATACCTCTGTTTTTACCTTCTTTCACAGACCCTTTACCTCTGATGGCAATCTTAGCACCTGATGCCTCCTGTAGCTTTCTCAAAGTGTTACCTCTAGGCCCTAACAACAACCCAATGAAGTTCAGCTCTGGATGCTCTTTGACAGGTAAGTAATATTTCTGAACCAAATTCTTAGGTCTTCTATAATCAGTTGGGGCAACGTAGTGAGGAACGATTCTAGCAGCGATTTCAATCAGCTGATGTCTTTCATCTTCCAACAGTTTCTTATATCTTGCCTCTCTGGTGTTGGTTCTTCTACCACTGGAATCATAAGTAGGAGCTGGACTCACAGATCTCGACAGCCTTTTTGGAGGAGCAACATCATTGTTCGATATCTTTTGAGTGATTTCATCAATTCTGAACACTGTTTGGTAAGCATCCAGTTGTTCTGGAGTTAGGGCACCTGTGATTAACGTTGGCAAGTTGACAGCTTTTGAGATGTAGTTTCTCGAAGCTGGCCCACCCCAACGACTTTCTGGATCACCATCACGTTCGAGCTGGCGACCTCTTTCTGAGGACGGCGATCTCGCTCTTTTCAGTGAATAAGGAGCTGACATCGGTTGAATTCACTTGTGTTGTTTCTGATGGAAGGGCTTCTCGAGTCCATGTTAAATTGATTATTATGTGAATTTTTTTAGTATGTGGTGTCCGGATGTGTCCTGAGACTTGTACGTGATAGCGATGCGATGGGGGTATTGGGAAATACACGGGTTGATTTCTGTGTGTGAGGTAATAGATAGTGTAATAAAGTTTCTATTTACTCAACTGGATATGTATTCCAACTTTAGTTCTTTCAAGGGGACCTTTTATCAGTCGTTATTTTGAAGTTACCCGCATATTAGCAGATCTCGGAATTTCCCCATAAACTTGAACTTCAGGAGTGTTTAACAACATCAACGACCTATCTTTAGCTAACAAACACCAACAATGTCCTCCGGTTTTGGTTTTAACAGTGGCACGGGCCGCTGTTTTGGTACCTGGCAACGCTTCATGGAGTGTTATTCAAGCGCAGACACCGAGAATCCACAAGTTTGCAGACCTATCGCTGACGACTACTTCGAGTGCTTACACCACAGTAAAGAAAGAGCCAGGGTCTCCACCATCAGGGACCAACAGTTGAAGAATCAGGCCGCAGATGGCAAATCACACTCCTCAACTCTGTCCAGTGTTGCTGTTTCGAAGGACTCCGTCCCTGAAGCCCTTGGGCTTATCACAAATTAGAATGCAAACACGCTATTTCATTGTCCCATTCATTTATTGACCAGTTATTTGGTCCTTATTTATTCTTATTTATTCTTATTTATTCTATTTATTCTATTTATTACGGTTCTATTGTACTACGAACTAAGAAATATATATTACAACTTCCATTTCATCTATGTTTAAACGTAAGCTAGCATTCTTCTAACAGCATTTCTAACATTATAAAACAGTTCACCTGGCTCACCATCAACGACAATATCACCATCCGTTACTTTTCTCACAGCAACAACATCGTCCACAACAAGTGTACCTTCACCTTTGAACTCTACTTTGTATTCCATGTCACTCAAGTTCTTTCTTAGTTCAGATAGTTTGACATCACCAATGGCTAATTGCGCGGCCCTGACGTTAGACAGTAAAGCACTTTGATCTAATTGAACAAGGACGAGTTCTTCTTTATTCTTCTCTTCTTCTTTATCTTCATCCATCTTATCCGCCGAGTCCTCTTCTTCTTTCTTTGGCTCGTCAACGTCCATCTTGTCTTGGGCTTCAGTTTCCGCCTTAATCTTATCCAATTCCTCTCTTGTTTTAACTTCACCAATGACATGGGCAATTGTATAACCACCTGCAATCTTCTGCCATTTCAATTGCGAGCTCAATTCTTCATCTAGCAAAATGTCGAATGATTGGATCGTGTTATCAGCCTCCACTTCTTCATTGTCTTCTAATTCAAACAGCTCAAATCTGTTATGTTTCTTCAAGACATCAGCAACTTTCTTGAAGTTTTGTGAATCCGTGAAGTCTCTCTCCAAAAACACAGCTTTGGGTTTCAAGGCAGGAACAATCAAAGACAAAGATCTTAAGTCTACTAGACCAGCTAAATCGATGTAAGAAAGTACACATCTAGCGTTAACAAGCATATCGGTAATCTTCCTTGATCTTGGTTTGAATAGAGCATCTAAATCAGATACATCATCTTGTTTCTTACCTTCATTCCATTTCTTCTTTTCCCCAAGCTTAATCTTGTTCATTTCTTTCTTCTTCAACTTCCCTACATCTTTTTCTTCTTCCCTTATGTAATCTGCATGGTTGATAATAATACCGTAATCATCAATCTTAGCACGTTTAGGAATATATGGGAAGATCTTTGAACGATTCTTCAACCCTCTGACATCTTGGTCAACTGGGATTATAGCTTCGGCCTTTTTGCTAGAGCCAAGGATATCGCCTTCATCTTCAGACTCGTCTTCCGATTCATCTTCAAATTGAATTTCATTTTTGTTGGTCATTTTTTCCTTCCTCAATTGTTCTTTCTGTTGTCTTCTATCTTTCACATGCTTTTCGTAAGCTGCTAGCTCTTCACCAACTAGCGGTTCTTCTCTGATAGCTTGGAATTCTAGCTGTTTTTCAAGGGCAATTGGGATACCATCCTCAGGTGGGTTTGCTGATCCCTTCCAAGTTTCATAAAGCTGGTGACCCAGTGTGCCTTCCACTGCTCTTTCTGTCAATATGATAGTAGTCTTTTCATCATTACATAGCCCCATTAGAGCAGTTTGAGCCACTGAGTTTCTTTCAAAGCCAGCACCAGCGGCAAAGACAACTTTAGCACCTGGTAGATTAACCAATTCACCAGGTTCGATAACTTGCACTCTTGAAGCATCGAATGGAGCTTGACCTCTTGTCTCCCATTTCTTAATAACAGCTGGTGCCATCCATTCCAACATACTACCTGCATATGTCAAACTTCTAGCTTTAGCATGGGATAACAATAAAACTGGAATAGGGGCACTTTGCAAATGTTCATCAATTAGATGGATTAGTTCAAGCATTCTACCACCAATGGATGTAGGTAGTACTACAGTACCACCACGACCCAAAGTGGCGTCCACTAGTTCGAATAATTTATCAACTCTTTTTTTATGTGGTAAAGTTGAACCAATTGAACTTGAAGTAATGAACACCGATGGTCTCAATAAGTTTGTATTCTGTAGCAAGTCAGCACCATTCAGGAAAGAATCCTTAGAATGATTCCACTCAGGGGCATAAATGATCTTTTCTGAGTTTTTGTTTAAGACCCAAATGGTACCACCTAAAGTATGACCTGCGTTAATAGCAGTGATGGTTAACCCATCGAATTTAGCCCTCAAATCAGTAGTTTGTGAATGCTTAACAGTGATTACTTTATCAAAGGCTTCTTCAACGTCGTTTAGTTCGAAAGGAGTCCCTTCCATAGGACCTATCAGTCCAACAGATCTGTACAAATCGATAGTTGCAACTCTCCCCAAATTTGTGACCGGAAGCGTGGCATATGTGGGTATAGCAAGGTCTTTGAAAGCAAGATAGGCATATGACCCATTGTAGTGTGTGGTAGGATGTGATAGCAGTATCAAGTCAACGGTATTCACTATGCTATCCAAGTATGTGATATCTGATTGGGCATCCCAACCTGGATCAGCTAGGATTCTAACACCGTCGAACTCCAGCAGAGCAGCCCTCGAGGATGTGCCCTTTGGTGTGATGGATGTGAATTTGAAGGGCATGGTGGTTGGGTGATGTGCCCTGAGTTGCGAAGGGTTGTGGTTGGTGATTGATGAATTGATGAATATAAGAAGTATGTTGATGTTTTCGGTATATTGAATTTTTTTAGTGGTGTTCGGGTTAGTGAGGTTAGCGAGGTATGGGAAATATTTAGGGAAAGCGTGGCTCAATGGTTTCATATTGGTGGTTTTTAGCTAGTTGGCGCCATTGTTTGACGATGAAAGACTACGTAGAGACACTACAATTCGTTAACGTCCGCTCAGGTTTAGTCTAGATCATTCATACTGTCATAAATATTTGTTTAAGTACTATAGTGTACTATGAACTTTTAGTAAATTTGTCATTGATATTCGACACACGTTTCAAGATTTCGTTCTTCATCTCATTATCAAAGCTCTCCTGTGTATTATAGCTCACAGTTTTTTCATCAGTTTCTTGTCTTAGCTTTTCCTGGTGTTGCTCTAGTAATGATTTAGTTCTCGGTGGTTCTTCATAGATCTTAGTTGGTTTAACTGGCATATCATCCTCTTCATCAGAGCTTTCAAGATCAGAAGGCCTTATCTCACGGCCTAGTCTCTTTGCTCTTGATAAATGTATCTCCTTTGGCACTCTTGGACCGATCATTGACTAGAGAGTAGCTGGGTTAAAATTGATGTCATTAATTCAAGTCAATAAATTTTAATGTTCGGATTTCATGAGCTTACGTTAATTAATGCCACAAACTGGAAATCAAGACTGAAAAAAAGGGCAAATTAAGCATTAGACTCAACACTAAAGAGGGAAAGTGATGAATTGATTCGTAAATCAGACCTTGAACTACGCAACTCCACAAAATAAAAGAAGAAACCAAAAATGTCTAGAAAACATTGGCAAAAAAATACAATAGCGCCTCTTGGTTTCGATCCAAGGACATCAGGGTTATGAGCCCTGCGCGCTTCCACTGCGCCAAGGCGCTCTATTGCAAAGTTTTTTCAGTAGTGGTAGACCTCACTATCAGTTTTATCGAAAAATGATATCATATGGTATGGGACACACTGTGACACTAAAATCATAGTATAAAATAAGGGAAAGGTATCCTACCTTTCCAATTTCGTTTTGTTTAATTAAATGAGAGTGATATAGAGACCATACTGAAAATGAGGTACAGCTGAACCTTGACCAAATGTAGAGCAAAAATAGATTTAAGAAGTTTCAATATATTGTGTAGGATCTCAAGGTATTACGTTACCGGGTAACTTCTATAACTATGATGAAGCTCCCAAAGTGGAAGCAAAGCCAGGACAGCTTTAGACCAAAAAATATACAAATATGTAGCTAAGTCAAGATCCTTGCCCTCAACATTCTCTTCTACAGACTCAGTTCGGGCTTCGTTTGCGATCCATTGATCCAGACAACTTTATCCACCAAATTTGTTTCACATTAAAACCTGTGATTCGCTGAGTGTACTCCATTCCTTCTTCAACTATCCAGTTTTTTGTGTCAGAAGCTTAAGATACCGAATTATATTATAAAAATGCCTATTGTTCAACCTACTGGTCAAGTCGAAGGTCATGGGTTCAAGAAACTTCTCAACAAGCTGAGCGGTCAACCTGCTAGCTATGACCAAAAATCCAAGTATGTCTTTGGTAGAACCCTGGGTGCTGGTAGTTTTGGTCTTGTTAGACAAGCAAGAAACATCGAAACCAAGGAGGAAGTTGCTGTTAAGATCGTGTTAAAGAAGGCATTGAAAGGTAATGAAGACTCATTTTACCAAGAACTTGAATTCTTACAAAAGTGTAAACATCCACATATTGTCGGGTTCAGAGATTGGTTCGAATCAAAGGATAAATTTTACATTGTTACTCAATTAGCCACAGGTGGTGAATTGTTTGATAGAATTGTTGCCGAGGGAAAATTTACAGAAGAAGATGCCAGTAGAGTTATTTCTCAAGTTCTAAGTGCAGTGGAATATCTTCATGATAAGCTAAACATAGTTCATAGAGATTTGAAACCTGAAAATTTGCTATATGTTTCAGAAGATCCAGACTCATCATTAGTACTGGCTGATTTTGGTATTGCTAAACAACTTTTAACTCCAGATGAAGTTTTGACATCTGCTGCAGGAAGTTTAGGATATTGTGCTCCAGAAGTTCTTACTGGCGATGGTCATGGTAAACCTTGTGATATCTGGTCATTAGGTGTCATCACGTATACATTGTTGGCTGGTTATTCACCATTCAGAGCTGACAATCCAAGTGATTTCTTACAAGAGGTTAGAAATGATCCTCCAGTGGTTTTCCATAGAGATTTCTGGAGGAATATTTCAGACAATGCAAAAGATTTCGTTTTACAAGCTACGAAACTTGATCCAAGAAAAAGGGCTTCTGCCAAAGAGTTATCTAATCATCCATGGTTGATCCGTGAAGCAAACAAATACGGTACTCTCGATCTAGCTCCACAAATCAAGAAGTTCAATGCTAAACAGAAATTCAAACAAGCTGTCGAAATTGTTAAACTGAATAACAGAATCAATAAATTAAGAGATCTTGAAGGTTCAGATGATGACTCGGATTTCCCATTGGTGGAAACTGAGGATGCTGCATCTACTTCTGACACTGCAGTGAGCTCTGGTCCTTATGATCTATCTTCCCTAGGTGCTTCTTTGAAAAATGCTTCTTCCAATAAACCTCCAAAATCTCCAAGGGCTAGTATGAGTGCCGATTTATTCCATCAAGTTGTAAGAGCTGCCACTTCAAACAAAGATAAAGTGCTGAGCTATAAACACGACAAGAATGAAGAGAACTAAGGTTCTATGATAGTTTGTTTATTAAAGTTGGTTTTGTTGTTTTATGATTTTCGTATATATCCCCAAGACATTCCTTATCATACAGATGGTTGCATTAATCATTTTTACAATGTAAACCGTAGCCTGTATGTCTTAAAATAAACTGCTTTTGTGTCCTACATGCATCTATGCAGAGTATATCTCTTGTGTGATTCTGGATCCATATCTAAAGTTTCCCCCAGTGAACCAAGAACTAATTTCCCATTGCACTTATGGCCGGCCAATTTTGTGTCTGTCCGGGGTAATTAATATATTGGACAAATTTAGAAAAACAGCCCATCCACGGAGACTGACAGGCAATTGGACAATTATGGGCGAGCTTTGGGCGAGTTTTTGGGGGACTATCTATCAAATGAAGAGAAAAGGTGCATATTTTGGCAGGATTCTTGTCTTGTGTCTCAATTAGCATTGTCTTTGTCTTTGTCTTTGTCTATGTCTTTGTCTTTGTCTTTGTCTTTGTCTTTACTGTGTCTTGCGTCATTGAGAAGAATACTCACCAACACTAAACCGGAGGCAATAGGACGAACTACTAGGACTAAGTCCACTATGGAGTGGGTGAATACAATGGGAAAAACCCTGAGGTGGACGAGACTCAGGACTAAACCTGTCTATTGGTTCAGAGCTCCGTCAGTTGAGTTATGGCACAATGACCCAATGACAGATGCCGGTGACGGTGACGGTGCAGTGACAGGTATTCAGATTAACTAGATCAAATAATAAGCGAGAGAGAGAAAAAAATTACACCTTGCTGGATGTCTAAAGACACAGACAAAAGACACTGTGGTATACAGTACGCACTAAAATCCCTACGAGGCTACCGATAAACTATCAATCTTTTTTTTGTAGTTTTTTTCTTGATAATATATAAACGTGTTAAGAATTCATAAGGCATATAAAGACAAACCAACAGTTCAACACCAGGTCACAAATATCAGTGTATTTATAGCTTTCCTATTTCATCATTGATTGGTTGTTCTTGCAGAATCACTTCTGTTTTCTGAATGTTGAGAGCTCTCCGTCAATGGATAGATTTACTTTGATAAGTCGTTGCTATTGGTATAGTTAGTAATGATTATTCCTGATTGAGTATTGGAAAATGCCAATGGTTAACTCACATCTTGTCTTCCAATTCAGACAATTGTTCTTTCTGTTTCTTCAAGGATTCTTTCAATTTAGCTAATTGTTCTTTTTCATGTTGTTTGACGTAGTAGTCTTCGTTGGCCTTCTCACGTTTGGTGAAGGAGTCACCTTGGCCAGCTGGACGATTGGCACCGGTGGAGCCTTCTGAGTAGGCTCTGACGGCAGAGCGGACGGAGCGTGGGGCGATAGCGGCGGAACGACGTAAGGAGAACATGGGTGGCGTAGTTTAATTGAGTTATACACTGTTAACAACTAAAAAAGGGTTAATTTTTTCCACTTTTTAATTGGATTTCGTGATTGGCAAAGAAACAATGTAACATCCGAACACCACACACTGTAATGAAAAAATGCAAACAGATTTGGACTTACATATGAAGCTAATACTTTGAATGAAAGTCGTGTTTTGGCAGTGATTAATTCAAAAATGTCACTTGTTAAGAGACCTAGAAACGATGAAAATGGATACAAGAGTGTATGTGAGGAATTTAATCCTGATTCATGAATATCTTACTAACAAAAGTTACAGTTCGAATCTCAATCTTTTGGTCTAGAAGGTCATCAAGGCTCTGTTTTATCAGCCAAGTTCAGTCCAAATGGTGATTCGATCGCCTCAGGTGGTGTGGACAAGAAGATTCTTTTATGGAACTTACCTCATAGCTCAGATCAGGGCTCAGAAAGCCCGAATTATGGTGAAATTCTGGGACATAAAAGTGCTATTACCTCAATTAAATGGTTGAATCAAGATAAAGTGGTGACTTCCTCTGCTGACACAACACTAGGTCTGTGGGATACGAACACAGGTAAGAGACTGAGGAAGTTTGCACAGCATAGTCTTGTTGTCAACGAAGTTGATCAAGACTCGTCCATAATTGCATCGGCAGGTGATGATGGGTTTGCATATATCTGGGATGAGAATTCCAAGAAGCCTGTAAGTAGCTTCAAGAGTGAATATCCACTGCTTACAGCTGCATTATACAAGAATATCATATACACCTCAGGGATTGAACCAGTTATTAGAGCATGGGATCTAAGATCCCCATCCCTGCCTGTTTTTGAAATTGAAACTCAGCATACAGATACAATCACATCCCTTTCCGTTGATGATTCCAATCTGATCTCAAGATCCATGGATGATACTATTAGAATCTATGAGCCAAAAGTTGTTCCAGGTAACCATATACGGCCGAACGCAGTATATGATGGTGCTACTTCTGGTAATGAAAACTTGTTAATTAGGGCCATTGTTAGAGAAAATGTGATATATTCTGGTTCTGCCGATAAAACTATAACGTCCTGGGACCTTACCTCGAAGAAACTATTGAGGAAGTTGACAGGAAACTTAGGTACTGTTATTGATGTCGACGAACACGAGGGTAAACTATTGTCAACTTCTGTTGATGGTACAATCATCCTAAGATACACTAATGCTTAATTTAGTCTAATTCATTTCTGTATTATATGTCCGATATCTATGTAAATCTGACCTTTTTTCTTGGCTTCTCATCTTGGCCATTATTTTCTTCACTTTCATTAATTGTATTCTTGTTCTCCTTCTCCAGCTTAGCTCGCTTAGCTCTATTAGCTTGACGTTCCCAGTATTCTTCGACGTCCATCACCTTACTTGTCATCAATTTCGCAGAACGTTTAGTTTCACTTGCAGCCTTCGAGACTTTATACTGAGCATCTTTCGAAAAGACAGGGATGGTCCAGCCAGTAATGTTACTTTTCCCTAAAAAGCCGGTATGTTCTAACAGTTCATCAGTTTCAAACACTTTCTCATTCAACACTTTCAAACCACTGACATTCTCACTCTTGAACTCAGTGTATGGCACCCTAGAATGATCAACTTTCAAGAATTCAAATTTGGTGATGTATTTCTGGATCTGGACATCATCAGAAACAGTGACATTGACTTCGTCATCATCAACATGTGACAGTTTTTGCTTGAACATCTCTTCTTCCAGTGTACCTTTCAATATCAATGTCTCCACATGAACAGCACTAGTTTGTCCAATTCTATGGGCTCTTTTGATAGCTTGTGCTTCAACTGACTTCTTCCAAACAGGACTCAAAAAATAAACCCTCGTGGCCTCTGTGATGGTAAGACCATGTGATGCCAATTTAATATCCATGACTAAACAATGTCCAGCTGTAGATTCTTTAAATTCATTGATGCGTTCTTGTCTCTCATTCTTGGGGACCGATGTGGCATAAAGTGTATACTTCACACCAAGTATGTCAAGAGCTTCTGATAGATAATAGGCACTGTCTTCAAACTCAAAGAACACTATGGACTTCACATCACTGTATTGGTGTTCTAGTAGTCTGGAAACCATGTAAGATAGTTTTGCTGAGGCTGTACCTAAGATCCTAGCCGTGGAATTGTGAGATTCTGGTTCCGGTGTGTTTGAGTGTGAATTGAAATCGATTCTACCACCAACACTTCTAACGATTTGAGGATCTTCAAACTTAATGTGTGATTTCTTTGGAGATCTCAACAGCAATTTCTTTTGTTTGTCTAACTCTTCATTGACGCTGGGTATCTCAATACTTTGTCCATCATTCTTCTTTGCCCTTTCTGTATTCTTCTTGGTTGCCTCTTTCCAGTAATCATTCCAAAAAATCGAACTGTCATCCCTTAATTTAGTAGCTAGACTTTCACCTTGTAAGAACCGATTTCTGAAGAAGAACTTCTGCAATGAATACAACTGTGGGGCACCAAAGATGGACAATTCCTCGAATTTGCCAATGCCATAGTTCTTATGGTACTCTTTATTCAACCCATCAACGTAATAACTCATCTCATGGATAGTTGAAACCAATCTCCAGATTTTATCACCTAGTGCCATCTTACAATTTTTGATTGATCTCTTTAACAATTTCATATCATTCTCATTGTAATAATTTGACCCATCTTCGCTCTTCTTATCAACACAGGCTCTAGTCACTGATAACATACTTTCCAAATCATCAATTGAAAAACCGGTCCAATAGAACGTCGATCTTTGTAAATTTGTAACCAATCTCCCGAGATCAGCCTTGTTTGATGGATGGAACATGTAATCACGATCTTCTCTTTCAGAACTCACAGCGTTGATGGCTAGCACTGCCGTGAATAAGTTGACTGATAACCTATTGTGAAATGAAGGTTCAAGAAATACGGGCTTATGATACAGTGGTGGTAAAGTAACATCAATTTCAACTTGATCAGTGGAATGGCGGACAATGATGGCGTCGAGCATCGCTACTAACGAGCGTTCGGAGCCGTGGATGTTTTCAACAAATGGCTTCACGATATTTTTGGTCCATAAATCAGGTTGTGTAGCAAATGGTTCAATCTTAAAGAAGTTCGTGATTAGGGAACCCAGCCTGGACAGATCGTCTCTTGGGTTATAGCTTCTCTTAACCGTGTACTCGTTGTTATCATCCAAACCAGACGATTCGTTCATGTGGAGTTTAGTCATTCCAGAAGTCGGTGTACCTGTAACTGCCCATTTTCTTTCAATCTTCAACTCTTTGGATAGTGTAGCTGCTCTCGTGGATCTTTGATTCATTGAGTGGCCTTCATCAATGATCAAGCGCTTCCAGTAAACTTTTGAAAGTTCTGAAGTTGCTGGGTTTTCTGGTGCGTACGCTGACCAAGACATTAATACCACATCGAATTTGATCATCGTCGAAGCCTGCGGAACCCTCTTGGATTCCTGTAGTTTTAAAACCTTTAGAGTACCCTCTTCCACATGTTTCTCGATTTCAGTCTCCCACTGATTGAGCAAATTGTCGGGGCAAACGATAAGCGTTGTTGACGACAGAAGAAGCTTCTCCTCCCTGACAATGGGTTTCGCTCTAGTGAATGATTTCTTTGCAAACACGTCATCCCTTTTGAAGTAGAAATATCCAGGTGAAGTTTCAAGCTCTCTCACACAATTAGAAGGTAAGTGTTCCATGTGAAGTTTCCAAGGAATTGAATGGCGATTAACGACTCTAGCACTCTGTTCCAACAGCGATCTGACCTTGAAGTCTCTAATACCGTCAACAACAAACCTTCCAGGGGTCTCTGAGAACTCGTACTTCGTGTGAACAATCAATGCAAGGCAAATGCAAGTTTTACCAAGACCCATATTTTCGGCCAGGATGCCACCTCTTGGGGTAGAGTAATACTCTGGTGACTCTCTGAATGATAAGTCAATTGTATCCAAGTAAAACTTCACATTGTTCTTGGTGGAGGTCAGTAGATGGGGCAGTAGTTGATTAGAGGTCTCTGATTCTCGTTCAAGCATCTTAGCAACAGATTCCATCTGGTAATTGTACAGTGTGCTCTTCAGACCTTTAATGTTTTGAACCTCATAGTAGTACTCAGTAGTCCTGTCTATTTTGAACTGGATGGAATTGTAGACACTTGTAACCCTAGACTCAAGTGATTGATCAGATGTAGTGTTGTCAGTCTGAAATTCTAAGCCTTTTGTTAATCGTACTAAGTGGTGGCCCAGTTTATCTTGACCTTCGATGTATTCATTGGTTCCAATATTTTTGATGTCTAGCTTTTCGAATGGTCCTAGGGCATCAAACAGAGGATACTGTCCGTTTTGTAAATGGAAGTGACCGTCCCAACTTTCTTGTGAGTAGTCAAGAACAGATAGAAGCTTCTTCATGATGACTTTATACTTTGATACGTTCCAACTTTCACTCTTTCCAAACCTCAGTCTAGACCTCACCTTTTCCACAAAGCGAGTATTCTCTCTGTCACTGGGTATAGCATAAACTCTGAGCACTGACACTTCGAACCCTGGCCGTATTCTGACTGCCTTGAATGTGATTCTAATTCGTAGTCTCTCAATCAAATAGCAAAGATCCTGTGCGATGGGAGCAAAGCTGCGCGGTTGTCCAAGATTGTCTATCAAGGGTCCTCTTGATTCTAAGTAGGGAGCATCAAACCATCTCCAGCCATCTGGCGCTTCGGCTGGAAGCGATGGCGATTTGGGAGCATTTATGAAGAATAGTACTCCTAGTGGTATTAATCGGCTTAGATCGTTGGTGATTTCAGACACGATCTGGTTCTATCCGATGTTAGTGATTTCTGTAGTGTCGTTTGTCTTTGTTCTCTGCTTACCTCATTCACAGTGGCCATGTCATAGTTTTGTTGATGTTATCGTTCAAGCGTAAGTGAATTTTTGGCACATAAATTTTCAAGATGCGAATTTATACGTCCAAACACGAAGAGTTACGCCCGTAACATAAGTTACTAATCGAATTACTTATTAACAATCGTGGACAACGATTCATCAGCTACAGTGACTCCATGAGTAGTCTTCAAATAACGCTAACAAAAAAGTGTACAATAATAAGTAAAATACCAATATGAATCACTCCGTAATCCACATATGACGAAAAAAATGATTTAAATCTAATTGAAACAAAAAATCTCTCATCTAATACTCTTAAACTTTTTGTTTCTTAGTTTCTGGACCTTCAATGTCTAGACTTTCTGGGTGGTTTTCAGCTTCAGTTGATTTTAAGGCTGGAGTGGAAACATCGGCGTGGTAATCTCTAATAATGGAGTCAACATCATCAATAGATAATTGACGGACATCACCCAATTTTTTAATTTTAACAGTGACATCTTTAACTTGGTCATCTGTCAAGTGCAAGTTCAATTGTTCAACTCTTGATTTGATAGCATTCCAACCGGTTAATCTGTTAGCAAAATGTATATATCTTGATAGACCGAAATCTGAAGGATTTAGAATTTCATAAGTAGATGGGTTGGCCAAGATGGCTTTAGCATGGATACCAGCCTTGTGTGTGAAGGCACAGAAACCAGTGATTGGGTTATTGAATGGGATGTTAACTTGGACGGCTTCAGCGACTAAGTTTTCAAGGTCACGTAATTTGTGTAATTTATATTTGGACAAAACGTAATCACGGTCAGCAGCAATCATTCTAGCCATCAAACCACCTAATGGGGTAATACCGTTTCTTTCACCGATACCCAACACAGAGACATCGATCAATCTAGCACCTGCCTCTAGAGCAGTGTAAGCATTGGCAATGGCACAACCGGTATCGTTATGGAAATGGGTTTCAATATCACAATGGACAACTGATTTCAAAGTACGAACCAAGTCATACACTTGTCTTGGGTTAGCACAACCAACGGTATCGGCAATACCAACTCTGTTAACACCGATCTTGTCAACGGTTCTGTAAATGTTCAATAGATCGACAATGTCTGATCTGAAAGAATCTTCAGAACTGAATCTAATTTCGATACCTTTTGATTTGACGAATTCAATGACTTCAATGGCAGATTTAGCAATGTAGTTCATATCTTTACCATGGGAGTATTGTCTTAAGAATTGAGATGTACCAATGACGACATCAACACCATCAACACCAGTTTCAACAGCAACTCTAGCATCATCCATATGACATCTGATATGGGTCAAGATCTTAGCTTTCAAACCAAGTTTACAGATGGCTTCACAATCTTGTCTAGATTGTTCAGAGGCGACTGGGGAAGTCAATTCAATGTAATCAACACCAAAGTCATCAAGAGCCTTAGCAATCTCGATTTTTTTTTCAGTGGTAAAGAAAGCATTGGCAAATTGTTCACCTTCTCTCAAAGTAGATTCGATAAGTTGAAAGTTAGAGACGTTTGACAAGTAATCAGCTGGGTTAGGACCATAAGGATTTTGTTTAGCTGGGGCTCTTGTTTCCTCAGTGACTTTTTTATAAAGTTCTATAAATATTGTTAGTTTGTACTCAAAGCTGTCAAAATAGCTTATGAAAGGACTCACCTGTGTTAGCATCACCATTACCATTGGTGACAGGGGCCGGTTGTTGGGCAGCAGCTTTGGCTTCTTCGCAAGATCCACACATGATTATTCAGTGATTATAGTTATAATAGGATCAGGTATAATTGAACGTTTGTGAAATTTTTCAAGTTTTATATTTCATCGCTTCGATTACTCATTTCCCTTTTTCCTGCCCAGTGTAGTCACCCTGGTGTGGTTCCTACCGAGAAATGTGTCGCGACCGGTTGCGGTCCGGTGAAAATTTTCACTTATCGTCACGTGATATATATATCTATTAATATAATTCGACATCGTGTAGCAAACACCGGTTCACAAGCTTTCAGAACTCGTCCTTGTTAGCTCAGTTGGTAGAGCGTTCGGCTTTTACAGTCAAACTAGGGAAAAATCATTTCTTAGCGGAAGTTAACCGAAATGTCGGGGGTTCGAGCCCCCCATGAGGAGTTCTATTTTTTTTTTTATTATAATTTTTTAGTTTTTGCAATCTTCATCAGTACTTCGTTTTTATCGTTCTTTAGAGCGAGAGACCTTCTCTACGAAGAGTAATATGAGTTATCTGCCTTAAGTGAAACTCTTTATAGCCAAATTTCGGTCTTTGTTCTCCTGCGCTCTTTTGTAACCTGCATGCATTATGAGCTGCAGACATTGCTCAAAAGATTCGAGACAAATCGAAACACTTGAGATAACCAACTAACTTACTACGAAAGTTCTATTTTTATCAATTACTTTATGAATTCAAGCTAAGTAGTCGTAGGTTTGGTCCTCATTTCTCTTCAAGTATTCAGTCTCAACTAAGTTATCAATACATCTCTTTATATCAGCGATCTTTGCACTAAATCTTTGATGTGACTGTTGAACAACTTCATTAATCAATGCATTATGCGCTAAAGTCTTTCTGGCCTTCATGATTCTAACTATACATGCCTTCAAGTACATCTTACGATCTTCATTGATTTCTCTCTCGGCGTCTTCTTGTTCTTGCTTTTGATCGCTTGATTTATTGGATGTGACAAAACTGACTTTTAATCTTTTAGATTTGAACTCGTTAACAACAGTGAAGTTAGTGTCTTTGTGACCAGTATTCTCTGTGCCAGATGGTGATTGTGTTAATAGTTTATATTTAATGAATGGAGTAATTGAATTTGTGATTGTGTTTGCATCCAAACCGGTTAATTCCATTAATTCACCAAATGTATAGGTGCTGCTTTCATTAAAAGGTAACAACAGTGACATTTGATGTAAAGTCATTGTCAATGTGAAAGGTGGTTTACCTGGCTTTGATAGATTGGCTCTTATTTCACCTCTACATAATGACCAAGCCCATTTCAATACTCTACCACTATGTTTGTTACCGTATAATTCCTCTAGTTTGGCGTGAGTTGGAACTAAGTCACTTGGTAATTGAAATGCAGTTTTGTTGAATGTAAATGGCCACATCATTTCTGTTAAAACGAATGGTTCAAAATCGGGGACAATGTTCTTTGAAACTTCACGGTTACTCTTAGAAACTTCTTCTTTGAACAGTTGTTTTAATTCATGTGAAGCTCTAATATCCTGGAACATCTTGGTGATCTTCGACGTATACTCTAGTGAATTCTCAGTTTGCAATCTTTGAATGATAGCTTCTTCAGCTTCTTCTGATGATGAGGTACCATGAATTAATCTCTTGGCTAATAATCTTCTGTAGTGTGTTTCAAATGCATCTTTATCAGTCAAGAATTTGAAAATAGTCATAACATCATCGACACTCATATCACTTGTGGCATCAGCATCTTTATTTTTCTTCAATAAGTTATCACTGTATTTAGCCAATATTTCTGGGGTCTTAGAATCAGCTTTAGATTTCAATGGTTTAGCTATTGAGTTGACGTTGATGTATGAACGACAAGCAGTATCTAAGGCTCTGACAAAGATTGGATGATTTTGGAATGCAGTGGCGACAATCTCTTGATAGGTTTCATAAACTGAGATCAAAGTTCTAACGTATTGCTTTGGATCAATGACAGCTGATTTCTTTTTGGCGTCATTTGCATTAGATTTAGCAAAATCATTTTGTAAGTTTTCAATAGCTTTCAAACCTTGAGTTTCGACGTATTGAGTGAACAATTTAGCCAAAGGTTCTAAAGTTGATGGGACTCTATTAAATAAGTTGAACATTTTGGAAATGTGGTCAATTTGGTTTTGATCAAGCAAGTTTGTAAACTCATTGTACATGGTTTGAGCGTGGGTAACAATCAAAGTTTCATTCAATGTATCTGTTAGTGGTTTCTTTGAGTGTTCATCTAAGTATAATGTCTCTCTACTTTCTTCTTCATTTATTCTTTGTTCTGCCTTTCTCATATAGTCAACAACATTATGGGTGTTCAAATATTCGTTTGATTCAGCTGTGTAGAATTGTTTGGTGGCCTCTAGGAATGCAGTTTCAAAGTATTCAATGTAAATGTTTAAGTTTGGTTTCTTCAAATCTTGAGTGTCAATTCCTAAAAGGACAAATGATTTAATGGCAACTGATAGCAGTCTTGTATCAACGACCTGATTGTCTCTCTGTAATTTGATTTGTTCTAATATCTCTCTTATCAAGATTGTAACATTTGGTAAGAACATGACATCTCTCCACGTCAACAAAGACAAGGTGTTCACATCATAAATGTCTCTTCTACCGTCACTTCTCTCCTTTTGAACCCAGTATCTATTCATATAATCAAAAACATGATTTAGGTACCCAGCACCCACTGTAAATCTTGTCCAACGTCTAACATAAAACTCTAGAAATGATTCATTTGGAGATCTAGATAAACTTTCAACGTAGACCCTCAGGTAGTCTTGCAATTTCTTATAAATTTCAGCACCAACCAGTAGGGAAGACTGAGAGGCAGCGCTAGAGGTGGAGATGTTCTGTGGGGTTCTAGACTTGTTGACACAGTAGTTGTAGATTGCGGAGTAGACATTCATGTACATTTGGGGAGTGACACCATTAGACTCAGTAGAGGTGTCGTCTCCACCGCCAATGATCAGCTTTAAACCAGGCTCCACGAAGGTCCAAGTGGCAGCCAAGTCGCTGGAACGTGGCAAATTATCGGACATAGTACAATTGGGCTTCACGAGGGCGGATTTAAAAGCTGTTTAAAGACTAAAGTTACTATTAAATCAACTCTGTTGCCTCTATTCTGTTTTTCCTCAATCCACAAACTGAAATCAATACCTCCAAAACACCCGGACACCATCCAGAGCCCGATCTTCAAGTAGGGAAACCCTTTTGGAACTTTCGCGAAACCAGTAAGAAGGTTGACCGCGAAAGCGTTCTATGCTTACTGTTAAGAGAGATTTAATAAAATTAAATGAGTCACAAGGGACAAGAAAGAAGAATTGATAGTAGTCTTGGGCAAAGTTGTCTCAAGATGTGGGCAATCTAAAAATGACTTTATGTCCGAAATTTGGGGTGTTAAATAATGTGTGTGTTAAGTGTATCGAACCTTGACCTTTCTTTCTTCTCTCACTATTGTTCTCTTCGGGAATGTGGTCCCTCAAACTACCCGTAATTTGGTAGGAGTCGCTTGCCCCATATTCAGTAATTATATACTCGAAAAGAGACCCAAATACGGGAAACGTGTACCGAGAGGCTTTCCTTATCAATAGGAGCACAGCTGGTGAGATCTATGAAAAAAAAAAATTCTTGTCGACACCTTTCTTTCTCTTTCCCAACTGTCTGTATTCAATTATAAACTGTGAATTTTATTTTAACCGATATCACAGTTTAATTACTGCTGCTTGCTCATTTGTGGGAATACGGAGTTCAAAAAATATAGTCACGGATTGTGATAACCTTCGTCCTTCTCCTATCAATTTAACCGATATATAAAAACTAACCAGTTTCACCATAAAATTTCAATAGAATCTGTCATGTTGAAAGCCCTGAGAACTACAGTCTCTTCGAGAGCCATGCCACACGTCGAACGTAAACACTACTCGTCCTTCAAGGCTGCTGCACCAAAAGTCGGCCTTAAAGATGTCAACTCCAGAGTCATCGAAGCTGAATATGCTGTTCGTGGGTTAATTCCAACAAGAGCTGAACAATTACGTGAAAAGCTGAGAACTGATCCAGGATCATTACCTTTTAAATCTATCATCAATGCCAATATCGGTAATCCACAACAATTGAAACAAAAGCCTTTGACTTTCTATAGATCGGTCCTTTCCATATTACAGAACCCATCTCTACTGGAGAATCCAGGTTTAAACTATCCACAAGACGTCATTGATCGTTCAAAGAGACTTCTGGAGGCCATCGGCTCAGTTGGTGCTTACTCTCACTCTCAAGGTGTTGCTGAAGTGCGTAAGTCCGTTGCTAACTTTATCAAAGAAAGAGACCAAGAGTCTGAATACACTGATCCATCTAACATCTATTTAACCACTGGTGCCTCAGACGCCGTTAAAAACATCTTTCAAGTCCTACTGACAGGTAGTCCAACTGATGGTGTTCTAATCCCAATCCCACAATACCCATTATACACTGCTGAAATAACGTTGAAGAACGCTACCCCAATCCCATACTATTTGAATGAAGAGACAAATTGGTCTGTTACTCCAGAAGATATCGATAACTTACTAGTGGATGCTAAAAGATTCGGTTTGAAACCAAAAATCCTTGTCGTTATTAATCCAGGTAACCCAACTGGTTCTGTACTTTCTAAATCTGAAATCCAATCAATCATCGGCATTGCTGCTAAACATGGCGTTGTTATAATAGCTGACGAAGTTTATCAAGAGAATATCTTTGAAGGTGAATTTTACTCTTTCAAGAAAGTTCTTGTGGAATTACAGAAACATTCAGATACCTATGATAATGTCCAATTGGCATCTCTACATTCAATCTCTAAAGGTGTTAGTGGTGAGTGTGGTCAAAGGGGTGGTTACATGGAATTATACAACTTCAAACAAGAAATTTATGACTTGTTCACCAAGATTGTTAGTATTTCACTATGTCCAGTTGCCACGGGTCAAGCCGTTGTTGAAATGATGGTCAATCCTCCAAAACCGGGTGATGCCTCTTACGAATCTGACCAAGCTGAACGTCAAGCCATCCATGCCTCCTATAGAAAGAAAGCTGACTTATTATATCAAGCGTTTAAAGCCCTGCCTAACATTGAAGTCCAAAATCCACAAGGTGCTATGTATTTATTTCCACAAATCTTTTTCACTGATAAAATCTTAGGCATTGCTTCAGAAAAGGGCTTAAAACCTGATGAGTACTATTGTTTAGAACTGCTGGAAAATACTGGTATTTGTGTTGTCCCAGGTTCAGGTTTCGGTCAAGTTGAAGGCACTTACCACGTTAGAACTACATTCTTACCAGAAGGTGAAGAATGGATTCATGAATGGGCTAAGTTCCATGAGAACTTCTTTGAAAAACATGCTTAGTTATAGAGATAACATCGATTTATGATGCTGATGTTGATGTATTTGTTACTGGTTGCAATCATATGTATGAGTCTTATGATTGCATTCTTCGAGGCAAGAAGGAGAATAGAACATTTACGTATAGCGCACTTGTAGCTGATCGACTATGGACTTTATATTCATTTCTTTTCCCTAAAGGAATCATTTGGTCTTTTTCTCGTGTAATTCTTCATCTGGAGTATCAGCGATATATGTAGTAAATGCAATGATTAACCAACTTGGTAAAACCCCAATGGCAATGATCAACCAAGTATGATTTCCAAATTTAGTCCAACTTGTGATTAAATTGTTGAAAAATCTCAAGACTTTACCATTCTCATCCAATGATGGGTCTTCAATTTCATAAATCGATGCAATTGTGGCAATAATGAATGGGTTTGCAATGATTAATAGCATCTTGTTGATAAAACTGACCTTGTAATCCTTCACGAATGTCAACGGTAGTGCAATGGTCCCTATCAATAATGTCAATGAGAAGTTTAGAGTTAATAATGATGTTAAGTTTAAACTGAACAAGAATAGTGCCATGAATCTCAATAAAGGTTTAATCTTTGGTGTTAGAATTTTGGTGGTGAACAATGATGAACCTAGTGGGATCAAGGCTGATGAAAAAACAAGGATGATCACAGTGGTTTGGATAGGTAACAGGAAACCTAATTGGAAAGTCAAAAACCCAATGATGATAGCACTGGACAACACGATACCTAGACCTTTAAAAGATTCATTTAACGTCAATCCATTACCTGAGAAATCATTCAAAAAGTTATCAGCAGCACTTAGTAAGAAACCAGCAAGAACTAAGGCTGCACTTGGTAAATAGGTACCAATGGACACAAAATTTCTTGGAGCCAACATCAAGAAAAAGAAGAAAGATTGATGGAATTTCTCTAATAAGTTATTGACACTTCTAAACACAGCTTCTGGGACTCTACCAAAAGTAGTGATGTCATAATCACCACCAGATGACTTTGAAGAATCTAGGATAGCCTTCAATGTCAGTGTCTGGATTCTCCAACCACTGAATGCTTCAGTACCCACAGTATCCTTCACACCAGCTAATGCCAAGTTCTTAATCCCATTCAATAAAATTCTTAGTCTCGACCAATAATTATTGGTGTTTAGTTCTGATTGTGGAGTTTTCTGTAAACTGATTCTTGGACCCTCATGTTCACTGATCATTACGCAAGTATTTATTAGATCTAAGTTTGGTAATTGACCATTTAAACCATCGTAATATAGTTCAATGTATTGGAAATTGTCTTTATCCGAAGGAAAATCCATCATAATGGCACTCTCAATGGAGCCAGCATAATGATCCAGTGATGTGTGATAAGCATTGACCCAAGATCTCAATGATTCACGTGGATCTTGCGGTATAACAACAATGATATTCTTTGACCAAATTGACCAACGATGGAAATATCTAGACATTGATACTAACAAACTTAACCCACCAACATTAAAGAGTGAGTCTGATTGGTAGTATGCAGCGCCTAATAGGATGGCTTCTGTGTCATCCGCCCTTGGTGCATGCCAAATCGCATATAAATTAGTGGTGTTATATTCTGTCTTTTGATAATGAGTCTTGAAACCAATGTCATCGAACCAAGAACCAATAGTTTCCAAGTTCTGCTCCACGTTATCAACATCGAATTCCTTTAATGCCGTTCTATAGCCTCTCAAGACATTCCACTCAGTCTCTCTGAAATAACTATACGCCTGTGAGGGCATCAATGCATTCTCTGATATATAAGTTCTTCTGTACTGACCATCTTCAGGCAAAACAAATAGCCAAGACCAAGCAGCGATAAACGTCAGCACTGACAAGATCGGAAGTGATTTGATGATCTTTGGCAGTAAACCAGCCTTGATGATGGCTTTATACAGTTCAGCTAATAATGCCATAGTGATTAAATAACAGTCTTCAAATATCTATAAAGTTAACAACACGCACGCTTAGATTTCAAATTGAGAAAAACACGAAGTTCACGAAATAACTTCGTCTAAGAGCCAAACAAGTCATGTGATTGGCATCCCACTACTGCTAGTGTAGAAGACCACGATTTTCAAAGAATCATAAGATGGTTTCGTGGTCTAGTTGGTCATGGCATCTGCTTAACACGCAGAACGTCCCCAGTTCGATCCTGGGCGAAATCATTCTTTTTTTGCGATTTTTGACAAAAAAAAACTTGACAAATTACTTGACAAAAAATTTCATGAAGCAATGAGTATAGAGAGAGCTCCTGACTTACGGATGGTTCTTCGTATTTTTCTGTACCTTTTCTTATATTTTAGACTCGTAATATTGAAGACCCTGATGCCTCTAAGGTCAAAATAATTAATCCATAGAATTACTCCGCTTTAGTTCAGGTGTGCGTACTTAAATAGCGAATTAAAACCCGATCCAATCTCCCCCTCATATTATCCTAGAACATGAAGGAACAATTTTTATTCTCGGGTATTTATACGCGGGTAGTAAGTCGGTGTTTTAGCTTCCTTGCCTCTCTGAGTACATGCTGTGAGCTGTTCTAATATATGCTACAAAGGTGACTTAAAGACACGGCTCAGATAGATTACCCATTGGACATTAGATATTACTATTGATTTGTCCAATAATGTATATGCGGTGATAATTACAACTCTTCGAATGAGGGGAATATCATGGTGTCATAAAGGAGATAAAGGTAGAAGAGTGGTATATCAGCGATGACATATTACTTCACACGTACAGGTCATCGGTACTAATTCATTATATCCCAATTGTTTTTTTTTTTTTATTAATGTCGGTACTGATAAAACTCTGAAGGAGTGTGGCCCAAATGATCTTAACAAAGCGAAAATATTGGACAAACGTTTTGACGTCAAATCTAGAAGTTGCGCGTGAAATCATGTGGAAGTTAAGTATGCACTAGACGTTTATAAGAAGTTATGCTCGATCGTAATTAAATTCTTCAACCACTTACCCTGGTCCTATTCTAGCCCACATACCGCAAGGGGTCAAGACTAGATGTGGTTCTGGGATTAAATAAGCTTTGTTCGTTGGATTCATAAAGTGCATCAGATTATAGCCCTTGATTCAATGATCGTATATTCAAGCCGAGTGAGGCTGTTTGGGACATTTGAAGGGGAAACTGATCTTAGTTCATTATATGGAATCTCGTGGAACTTTTTAGTCATGAGATCATCCCTTAATGATTTTACAGTTTAAGAGTACGTAATCCGTCCTGCTGGCCTTGTCAATATGATCGGACATCGTGGAGTAGCTGATAAGTACTGTTTTGAAAAAAAAAAAATCAAAAATCAAAAGAGCACAGAGCATCAGACGTATGTTATAGCAATCAACTAATATACATGGACCTATATGAGGGGGTAACAACTGTGAGTATTCTTGATGCAAGTGTGCCGTTAGCCCTATAGCATATCTCCCCCTAAATCCCTTTAAAACCGAGTGCAAGATCTCAGGACCTAGACTGTA
The DNA here is from genome assembly GCA_030557705.1 of Taiozyma odintsovae. Classification (NCBI taxonomy): domain Eukaryota; kingdom Fungi; phylum Ascomycota; class Saccharomycetes; order Phaffomycetales; family Wickerhamomycetaceae; genus Taiozyma; species Taiozyma odintsovae. The sequence goes on from JANIVH010000001.1 coordinate 773,340, forward strand.
CACAATAGTTCGTACTCGCACCTGTTACGCCCAGCGGGAAGATTGAATAAAGGTTCCTTGTGGTGAGCAGCACGGACGCGTAGCTCGTAGTAGTCTGGATAGCCCACTAAGCTTTAGTGTAGTCTGTTAGGTGCAGAGTCTATTGTTCTTCTCTCGTGCGAAACCTCTTAAAAGCGAGTCGGAGTATCCAAATCCACAAAATCCGCTTACTCCCACCTAATCCCACAAACCCCACTAACTCCTCCGAGCGTGTAGAAGTTCGCCGTGTTGGCATTTTCTACTGCGTACTGGTATTGTTCGCTGTGCGCTGCACAGTAGTAATTATGTACGGACATGTACGATGGCTTTTCTGGGGAGAAAATATGAATTCAGCCTCGTTCTCGGGACAACCAACGCAGGTTTCGGACCAGATTAGGTGCTAGGGATACCACTGTCTGCCGATCGTGTCGTGCCTGGTTGGTGATGTAACGATTAGTGGGGGCCCACCAAACCTTCCATCGTCTTCCATCAATTTTACCGGCCTGAGCTTGCATACTTACACGATAGAACACACGGCCCACTAAATTTTAGCTAAAGTCCCCTCACCAAAAGCTATAGTGACAAAGTTTTTGTATCGAGAAACTTTTCATTGTGTGTCCACATTGTCTTTGTTTCACTTGTTTTCCGTAACTTCCTTCTATGAAGCTCATCTGCAACTTTCATGGGACCAATTGTTTTAGAAGTTGTACCTTGATCTAGCAGTACTAAGCGACGATCAATAACCTGTGAAGTATATATGTGCACAACTACATCATACGATCAATGCCCTGGAATGGTGGCTGAAAATCGGTATCAAATGATGTAGCGGACAATACTTTCTTCTATTAAGCCGGCATTAATCGTCATATTACTACAGGAACTGAATATAATTACGTTAAATATCGCGAATAAATTAGTAACCCATGCAACTATAAATCATACGACTCACCATGGTATCTAACTTTCAGTGAATTGGCCAGTTTTTGGCATGAAGTATTCAAGGATTGTGTACCACAGCTGACGATCCAATTATTAGCCTTGTCATACTGTTCTATTCTATTAGCGTATGACAGTATGTTTGGTCTCCCATGTCTGATGAACTTATATTCTTTACCGTTGTTTCCTCTGACCTCGTTAACATCGTCAAATGGATCGAATTCATCCAGTTCATCCATCTCAAAATCATCACGCCCTGAGCTCTCCAATAGATTCTCATTCTCCTCGTATACGATCTCTTCAATATCGTCCTCGTTGGAACCTTCTGTAGAAGATCCTGTGATATAGATATCAATTTTCTTGATGTTGAAATGGTCCAAGATCCAGAGATCAGCCTCATTCTTCAAAACCCAAATTAATGTCACATTTACAGAGCTGTTCTTGATCAATTCTGAATAGATACCAAGAACAAATGAGATACCTGAACCACCGGCGACTAGTAATACTTGATCTGCAGTTTTGAAGAAGTTTTGGTGTAACGTTGGGAATGGGCCGAAAACTGAGTGAGTTTCACCAGTCTTTAATTGTAGTGTATTTTTCTTAACTACCAACTTAATAACTTGTTCATCGGGTCTAGATGAGATTGTAAATGGGTGGCTAGGCAGAATGTAGTTTAAAACATTCTTCTTTGGATATGAAAGTCTTAAATGGGATCCAGCATTGAAATCATTGGAATCCTGAAATACATTGGTCAATTGAACCATTTCCAAGCCGGACTTAGCATTTGTGAACTTTTGAATTTCAACGTCCTTTGATTTCCAAAACTTTGTAGCGATCTGTGTGATAAATAAGGTGACGTTCAAAAAGGTATAAAATCCCACGCCAGGTCTTGCATGGAATTGTAACACTATAACAACGACCCAAGCTAAAATCAAGTGTATGCTGAAAAATAACTTGTAAGCTCTTCTCCTGACAATCTTCAATGACACAGCAGTGATCACTAAAAATCCAACCATGGCAATGACACCAAGAAAGTTCAGCAATTTAAAGATCTTGGAAAATGTGGCTCTCTTTAACCAAACAACGACAAAGCCAATTGAATGAAAAAAACCTAACCCAACGATAATTCTAGATATCCATTTATGTAAAAAGATCAATTCTAAGTAATAAACATTAGGTAGAGGGTTTGGCTTCAGGGAGATGAAGATATCCAATGGTAACAAAACGTAAGCGAATCTACCAAATCTTTTGACAAATACAGTAATTTCCACAGGTTTAAATTTCCAGAACAAGGTCAATATGAGCACAGTACCCCATGCTGCTAAGAATATTAGGTCTGGAATCGATACCAGCCTTCTGAACGTGGTGGACCGTCCCGAAGTGATCCATTTTTGTAGATATACTCTCCTCGAGAGATACATGTATGTAATGTGGATCAATGTAAGAAAGAAGATAAAATGGCCATATTTGACATTGATGAAGTGGTGATCACCATGCCTCTTTATAAGATCAGACAATGTTGATCTCGGCATAGATATATCAGTCTTTGTGGTACAGTGGTACACCGTGCTTTGAACAGTGGCTACGGTTTAAAGAACTTTAACACTCTGATGACTTTTGTTTCCTGATTTTCCAATTGGGTAATACTTACTCGTCTGGTTCGGGCAGCAGAAACGATTAGATCTCACTTCCCATTTATTCAAATAGTGACACATGGAACTTTATGATGATTTTGGAGCACGTAGGAATAGCTTGGGTAGATAAAGACGACTTACGAAGTAAAATATCGCACGCTAGATAAATTGTGATATTCATCCTGTGCCCTCTTCTGAATCTTGGTCAAGTTTCAAGGTCATCGTCATGATTAACTAAAACTCTCCACTAGATATGTAGTCAGGTAAAGGTTGTGTCTGTATCTTGAGTTATCTATTGAAGGTGAAAATATCCTTATCTCTTCTGAGCTGTCATATCGTATTTGTGAAACGATTCATCTTATTGTATTGCACTAGCAGCTAATTCACTCTTTGAAGAATTCAAGTTTACGTAAGTAGAGGTGAGATTAGTGTTTGATGGTACTTCCACGGGCGTTAAACGGTCAAAGAATGGGGAAATGGTGAAATCTAAATTTTAATTTAGACTTGGCACATATTACATTACCTTTCATCTGAAACTTTCGAACCTATTCATGGCGTACTCCCGTTACTATGCCGAATTCATGGCATCAAATCCGCGAAGCTTTCCCTAATTTCAATCCACCCGTAGAAATATTATTTCGTTTCGGTCCGAAGCTCCCATTCAGCTGAAACATCTGATTGTCTGGGGGATATAAGGTAATCACGAGTGCTCTTCTACAATTGATGTTAATCTTTGAGAGTCATTTCGGAATCCTTGATGGTGAAAGAACAGGGTCCAACGTCCCTGTATTGTCATTTCCTGGCACTTTTCGTAATTCCAAACTTGGGTAAATGCCAGCACTTTGGCCTGCTTAACTTTTTTTTCGATCCTCTTTTTAATTGATGCAAAGAGAGTTTCGTCACCGCTTAACATTGCATATTGACAGCAAATTTCAATTTTACAACCCCCAAGAAATGTTGAAAATTTCAAACTCCCAAAAACGCTGTCATCCATGCCAGTTTTCGTAATGGTTGGTACGATTACTACTTCTGGAAGTTAGGTTAACTTCTTAACGCCAACACCCTAGAATATTTTGTGGTTTTTAGGCCCAAGTCTATTGATGATCCTCGCATTGTCCAGATTTAGATGGATGCACTAATTAACGTTTAAATTTTAGACAAATTGACACTTATGGCCACAAGCGTCAACGTGCTAGCTCATCATGAACTTAGACTTTGACATTCATTTTTCAACTCCTCACTACTTGATTCGGGAGTGGTCACTTTTTGTTCTTAGCACGGGAACTTTGGTAGTCAAGATTTCCAGTATCAGTGGGGGGTAAGAATCACATGTGAAAATTGAAAGTCGGGGAGCTATGGCTTTACTAATATCAACCAACGTCCCAAAGAAGGTTCATCGATATGAGGCCATTGAGGCTATTAGAAGAGAATTTGATTCTTATAGTCCTTTAATGTACCATTGGGTACACTTTAATCACATCGAAACGCCTACAATGGGAGGAATATAGTAGTACCGCTGCATCTCAATAGGTCTTATAAGATCAAAGGGCATGTCGGAATTTTTCCGATTTTTATCATGTACCAATATCCATCTATTTGGGGCAGATTCAATCAACCGGTCATGAAAAACCGCATCTCAATACTAATGATGCCACGGGGACGACGCTGAATCACAGCTGATTTATCGGTTAATGTTTCCTTGGTTTACAATCTAATAAATAAACTCCCCTCCAAGTAGTATGTTTCATCAGAGAATAGCTCGTCTTAACATTCATGTGTAAATAAGAGCCTTGCATTGCGTACTACCTGGTCCCTCTTCGAAATTTCCAACTATTATACACTTCGCAAGACGATGAACAAATTTAAAACATCTCGCCGAAATCTTGTTTGAGTTAGATATGACTTAACAAACCTATATTCAGCCGAATACAGTTGGCTATGATTTTTGTAGTCACGATTCATGCAGTAATTGATCTCATCGTGTAATTGCTTACCCCAAGCCTCAGTGTAGGCAAAAATGATCAACATTAATAATCAAAACCTTGAGTTTGATTACACCAGGCACCAGAAGTGAATATACTTCACTGTATAAACTTTTCCAGTTCTTTGTATCTGCTAGCTAGTGCAGAGGATTAATTAAGGGGGTATGGGTAATTATAATTGCACCATTACGTACCATTTATAACGATGGATGTAACGTCATGCTTCAGCGTTGTCTTAACGTTCCGGGTTTTACAAGGCCATCCATCAGCTTGGGCTAGTACTAGTCTATCTTAACCAAATTTTGCACACGCGGGGAAAAGATTCAATTAGACTCTAAAGCTCGCAAAAGTTCAAAGTTGTAGTAGGCTTTTATAAATAATCCGTTGGAGTTATCCTAGATCGAGATCAGAAATCACCTGATAACATTTCATAGACGTAACGATCACGTCAAGTTCACGTTGGTTCTTCCAAATACGACGCCTGCATATCTAAATATCTTGCAAATGTCCCTGAACAATACATAGATCTCTCTTGCAGAAGAATTAAGCCCAATTCGTTCCTCTATGTTGACTCAAAGTAGTAAGGCTGGATGTTTTCTGAGAAAAGTTCTATGAGGTTCCATTCCTTTTATGTCATAAATTTGACGTTAGGACCATGCATGAACTTGCATGATGAAACGCCGGCCTGGGGGCTGAGCGTTTTAGCGGACAGGCCTATGATTCAATCTTACACGTTCGTAGTAGAGGTTGGTACGAATTCAAGGTGACGCTGTCAAATTATTACCCGCTTTGTAAAAGAGGTAACTTGAAGATACATTTATCCACCTGTCTTTTCCCCCAACTCAATTTAAACTGCACACAGTAATTCTGAGCTTTACTAAACTTTATTGATTCCGTACAAGTAAAAGTTCTAAAACTAGACCATTGCGATGCTATTATGTTTCGCATAATAGCCTGGTAACATACCCAATCGCTTATGGAGCCCGCTACATATATAAAAGTGTTTCAGGGCTCTGATCAGGTCGTACGGGAAATGGTCAACTTGGATGGATAGTTCTGTAGCACCCTTGGATCCATATGTACTAGATGTTATTCTCTCTGTACTGTTATGTTGACGTAGTACTCAAGAGTTCTTCGGCTTTTCCGGAGCTTCCAGAAGGTTGTTGGAGAGGAGGTAAATTCATGAGGTGTGATTATTAGTACCATACGAATTTCAACCCCGGCTTGCAAAACTCCAATATGTAGAACTAAACTCAAATTTTTCTTTGTCCAAAGGCCCAGACGCACAGCCACCGATAACTTCTTGTCTTATCCCTTCATGCACCATGCACCTTTTTTTGAAATGCAGTCTGATGCGGGACACCTGAAATATCATCACTGGGACTGCGTCCATACATGTCTTTGTCCCCAAAAATTCACATCGGCATAAGTCGAAACTTTAAGATGGTGACATAAAGTTTAAGAATCTATTTCAAGGCCATTTCATATATAAACAATTGAAATGCCCTATTTCTCCTCATCATCAATATTCAACTATACTCATTATTGTTAAACGGAAATCGTCAACCAGAACATCAACAAGTCGTTACGCTCACCTGTTGAAACACGAACTCAGTAATAAGCATACAAAGGAGACGACTAACACGCCATCCCTGTCACTATATCTCCAACTTCTGCCCGTTACTTCAATCTTACGAACACAATGGCTTCCATTGACAACCTTCAACAATCGGGCTCATACAACAATGATGGCTCCAAATGGGAGGCTTACCAGTTCTCTGATCCATTTGCTACATCCTCATTCATCTGTGGTAACAAGAGACTGCGTATTGCCTGTCGCCCAAACTGTGACCACTATCCAAAGGTTACTGCCAGAGATGACTTTGAACTTTTTGAAGATGCCTCTCAGGCTTATGGCCGTGGCTACAAGATGTGCCAGCATTGCGATCCTTCCAACCCAGATACCCAATTGGACTTGCCATTGATCAAGACCACCATTGACTCCATCAACCACTCTATTGGTTTCACTAATGACTCTAATGACTTGAAGAGACGTGCTTATAGTGTTCCATCTGTTGGTTCTCAAAGAGGTGGCTATCCAGGTGATCGCCAGCTAACCAGAAACGAATCTGAACACATCAAGCTAGTCGAGTTGGCTTGTCGCCATATTGCCTCTGCTGCTGTTTCATCCATCAACAAGCAAGAAGATGATACCCCTGGGTCAAAGAAGAAGAGAAGAGGGGGTGTATTGGGTTTCAAGGAATTAGCATCTAAATCCAAACTATCGCCATGGCATTTCCACAGGGTGTTCAAATCAGTTATTGGTTTGACACCAAAGTCTTATGGTGACCAATGTTGGAAATTTATCAAGGACCGTGAACGTCCTCGTCTAACTGAAAGACAACGTTCTCAGTTCAAGTCAAATGAAGAGATCATCAAGAATTTCAAGAATTCAAAGACTCCAGTTACCAAGAGAAGATCTGTGAAAGAGGAAAGCTCCCCACGCTCTTGTGCCCCATCCTCAGAACTATCTCCATTATCATCCAACCAATCATTGTCAAACTCTGCTACTGCCACTCAAGTTTATCCATCAGCTACTGGCTTTAACTTTGACACTAACAAGAACACACTTGACATCAATGTTACTCCATTCAGACATCATAGCCTAGACCTAGGCAACATGAACCTAGACTTGACACACTTCAGTTCCAACATTTTAAGCAATTTGTCGCCACAATATGTTTCATTAGATCAATTCTCACAATCATTCCAAGCTCACCAACAGCAACAGCAATTGCCAAAACAACGCGCTGCACATCCATTACAACAGCAGCAACAACAGCAGCAGCAATTGCCATCTCAACATGCTTCATATTCATTACAACAGCAACAATATCAACCAAGCATAATACCAGTCGAACAAGGTCAACTTGATGTTGAAAGTCAAGCCATTCCATACCAAAGCTCTCAAAATGATGAGGCTCAATGGTCAACCCTAGACGCATTGACACCAGATACTGCGGGTTCAAGACTATTCACTCCACCATCAAGCGTTTATGGCAATGACTTTAAGACAGACAATGCCATTTCGTCTACTGAATCAGCTTGTTCAACTGAAACTTTCTACGATGTGCTGAAGAACTCACCTTTAGAAGACATTGAATTCAACAGTGTTGACAACTATACCTTGAACAATGATGGTGATAACTTCTTTGATATTATCAACTTGAATGATGAATTGATGCAAACCAAGCAACCTGTTGCTGAACCAATGACTGGGTTCGTTGATTATTTGCAATAATCTGAGTTGCTGGTTTTGCTCTAATGATGACGCTTTTTATGAGTGGTTTTTATGAATGATTTTATTAATGTCCTTCGTTGAAGACTTTTATGACTTACACTACTTTGTTTGGGGGTTTTTTAGTTGTTTATGCTGGTTTTTACTTTTATATGAATAATATTTAATATGACATACTGCTAAAGGCTTTTGATAGAGAAAACACTTAATGTAGAATCCAAGCTCGCCAGTATGGGAGGGTTTTCGGTCTTTGGGTCTTTAGAAAGCTCCTCTACTAATCTGATGTAAGCAGCCGGGATAAGGGTCCCTCTCCAGTTAAAATTTCAGCTGACAACTAGGATTAATTTCATTTCATCTCGCTGATTCTGTTAGGTGGCACTTAACCTAAACTCAACCCTGATCCTCCTATCCCGGAACTAATTGAATAATCACAGGTATTTACTTCCAGTTTTCCGCCTGGCCACTATTTCGTAGTGATGACAGTCTAAGCTGTCATTTCGTAATATCGATGGAACTCCACATGCAGCTGACTCTATATTATCAAAATTGCCTACAGGAAAGCGATAAGAAGATAACGGGTTACATGAAGTATGAGCGAGTAGAATAGCCCCTGTCACATTATTCTGGGGTCATTGGGGGGTTTAGGCTTCAACTCCCTCGTACACCACGCCACTTGGTGGTTGGTGCTTGGTTCTAGCTCACTCTTTAAAGCTGCAAATCGCCCCAAATGTGGATTATTGATGGCCCTAAACTGGCAGCGACCCTTATCGGGTCTGTGCGTGCCAAACCTTAAAACGCTGTCAAAAAGTAAATCAAATTTACCATTTTCCACCACATGTGAGCTGGTTGGGGAACTAATTTTTTATTTGGCAGCAGAAGTAAGTGGTGCTGACAAGGACTACGATTGCAGGCCGAGCGTGCTAATTCTGTCGATCGGTTTCTCTTGTTCCTGGATCCTAGATAAGCTGGTGGCGCTATCTGGGGCTTGAAAGCCTGGTTGTTCTAGCCAATGTAGTTGGTGATTGGTCCAAAGTTTAAATGCAAACTCCATTCGGTCTCACTGGGCGTCCGACTATCAATGACAATTGAGCTTCGTGACAGTTAATTGATTATTCTCGTGAGTTTTAATAGAGTATAAACTGTCGACAACCCTGATGCGTGGTGTGTAAAGTCAGAGATCATACGCCTTTCAAACAAACTTTAGACGCGGGTAAGATGGGGCTATGACTCCACGAGAGGTCCAGCTGTGAATGGTGTACCTAAATTCCGTCAGTGGATTAACGTTCCAAGTTAGATTTGTATGTGCCTAACATCATTAGTCGTTGCAGAAGTTAATGGCCGCCCAGGACAAGAGATAATCCGAGGTCTGTCCCCATAAACTTTGAGACAAACCGTCAAATCAAAACTTCTTCCACGGCCAGCATGTGCAAAATTTTAGAGTAACTTTGTATGCGAGGTTATGCAAATATTTCCTTCGGTTACTTATGAAGAAAAAAAATGAAGGCATCGGGGAAATGCAGTTGCATCACTTGTCGATGCAGATGCTTACCAAGCTAGTGCCTGAACCAGACCTCCGGCTCAATGGGTATCATATACCTGGTATAAGGCTTTAATAACTCGCCAGCAGGCTCGTAAACAAAGTGTCTTCATCAGGAGATCAGACTCGTTGATAGCTCCACAGCCTCTGGCCACTCTGTATTTAGCTACTCCCTGACTACATGGTGTCCAAAGTGTTCAACATGAAAGCGCTAATAGAGGTTCAAAGACCGAAACATCTTCCTCTCTTAATAATCAAGCAGATAATGGCATATATAACAGCCTTCCAGAATTATTTCGGGGCATAAGTAGATTGAAATTAGTGGCATAATACGCATTTCCCCCAGTTATGGGCAACTTGGATCATTATGGTTGTAATATGTGCTTGCAACTTCCCTGTCAGGTTCGTATGTCTCAGCTTCATACAAAGAAAACTTCAAAAGACTTGAGTGGGTTCTTCTATTGTTTCCCATCTGTGCCTTCCTTGCATGACGGCTACGTTCCCTCAATGCCTTGAGACAAACCCCAGACTTCCTCTCTAGAAATCCCATGAATCTGGAAATTTTTGATCTTGAATTAATACCGTACTAAACGGGCCGTTAAGTGTCCACTTTATGCACTTCAAACTTGAAACGGGGCCCTGGTTAGATGCAATGGTGCTGGGCCAAGAAATCTATGTCTGTATTTTTGGAAATTTCGGATTTCGGTGTTGATTTAAGAAGAATCTACATGGATGTCACTTTGGTGTAAGCATACATAACCTCGCATGGAAGAAGTTTCCACGGCTCAATTTTTGATTCTTTGGAAAAAAAATACGGAAGTTAGGCATGCGAGCCGCAGACGACGGTAATGCCTAAAATTGAATAACTTCCACCCCAAGAAACCAAATCCGTAATCTTATCCTAGATAGACAGTTGCTCAATTTAACCTTTATATTCACGAACAATTGCCATACGAAGTCTGTAAAGACGCCAGCGAATGATCTTGAGTTTCTCCAAACTTAAATCCTAGTCCAGGCACGAAGTACGTAGCACTGCCTCCGTTCTTTAAAGTTGATTTAACCGCGATGAAGAAGGGTTAGGTAAAAAGCTGTCTAATTGCAGATTGCACTCTTGCATGTCCCAGAATAAGTGCAAGATTGGGTTATGTGGAACAAAGAACCCCGACTGTGACCTGAGAAAGTCTTGGGTAAAAACGTTGAATTAGAGTTTGCATGCACCAGAAGTAATCAAAGTTCTCGAACATGATGCCTTTGTCAAGGATCTGGATTTCATCTAATATTCATTGTATGCCTGCGCTGGCAAGCTTACGCATTTGGAATTCAATTACTGCTTTCTGGGTCTACTTGCAGTTGCCTTGGCTCTATCAGCTTCTTCTCAATATCGTAATACACTACGAATACACTCGAGAGTTGAGTACTAAGCGAGTAGCTTCTCTGTATTGAAACATCACGTTCTCAATTGTCGTCCAAAAGGCTAAAATGAATAGCAATTTCGTAATTGAATTATTATTATGACTACATTAAAGCTGATCTTAAATTATATTTTTGAGGTGTTTAATTTATAAAATTCAATCTTAATTTAGCGCAAGTAGTTTGTTCTGACCCAAAATTCTCCGACGGATGCGTTTGCCGACGATAACGAGAGACACTCATAAAAAGTAACCTTGATCAATTATTGCAAATATATCGAGGCTAGATGATTTACCAATAGTGTAAGCTATTGGTAGCTTGACAATGAGTTGATAGCTTGCGGGATAGTGTTGGGACTTGGTATGCGTAATTCGGGAGTCGTTTAGATAGACGTATATTTGCGAGATTGTGATTATATATGTGATAGAATAATCCCCCTTGACAACCAATTCAACGGAGTCTCTATCAACCTGGTTAATGATGCCCAAAAAGACTAATCGAACTAACCGTCAACTACGAAGTTTCTGGAAAGAGTAAGCTCGTGAGTTCTCTCTCTGAATACATTTAAATAAACGATGATTACAAGTAATAATGGAACAAAATAAACTTTGAAGAACTAAAAATGAAAATGGCAATGAATGCTGCATAGAAGATAGCAATAAGAATATAATGAGAGGTTGAAAATTCAAAGATGAAGTATGAAAATGAGCAACAATTGCAAAAATGCCCTGAATGACTAATATAAAATACTATACTTGACAAGAACAAAAGAAACATAGAGTTTTAATTTGTTTCTTCAGGAGCAGCAGAATCACCACGAAGAGTTAATGGATAACCATATTGACGGCCATCTTCTTCGTTCACACCACCACCTCTTTGCAAATTGAAGTAATCTTCACCAATCTCGGCTTCTTGTAAGGTACCTAAATCACCTGGAGTTGTGATGTTATTACGATCTCTTGGAGAACCTGGGGCAGACAATGGTCTAGTGATCTTAATCTTTGAGTCAAATGATGATTGGGATTCACCTTCAAATAAGTTTGGATAAGCTCTTCTTAAAGCCAAGTTTCTAGCCTTGATATATTCAAGACCCATTCTTTTCCAGTCTAATAGATCAGACAATCTTTCAGTTCTGTTTCTTTGGTTGATACGTTGCCTTCTTGTCTTTTGAGCAAAGTCAAACATATAGTTAGTCAATTGATCAATGGATTCATCAACGGATTTCATTCTTCTGTCAACAATGTAAATACCGTAGTCTGATGAGTTTTCGATTAAGTCTTCCATGTAACCACCAAAACCTGACAGATTTGTAGTGATTGATGGAACACCCATAACGGTACATTCAGCAGGAGTGTAACCCCATGGTTCATAATATGAAGGGAAGACACCCAAGTGACAACCTCTAACGAATTCATCGTAGTCTAATGGTAAAATTGGGTTGTTAGCGTTCAAAAATTCAGGGTGGAAAATAATCTTAACACGATCATAAGAATTATTAAATAGACCGACTCTTCTAATTTGATTTAAAATTGGGTCAGTAGCATCATCTTTCATGTTATGTGTAACAATTGGTGGTAAACCTTCTCTCTTTAGTGCGAACACACGTCTTTTCAACACGACACGATCAGCTGGAGAGATTAAATCGTCTAATGATGGGACTTCTTTACCATGTTGTTGATATCTTGAACAATGTTCTAATAATCTATGACCAATTGAGTTTTGAACTTCTTTGACAGTGTTTTCTAATGCTTTAATAACAGCTTGACCTTTTAAAGTTTCAACGGTGTATGAATTGGTTTGAGCAGGCATGATAATGAAGGCCACAATGGTAACTTTTGAGCCTGATTCTTTTAACTTATGATTCAATCTAGCTAAACTTTCAATAAAGAAATCAACACCTTTGTTTCTATATTCATATCGACCAGCAATGAAGAAGTATAAAGTGTTTTCCAAATCAAAGTCATAATGACCATAAAAATGACCTTTAATAAAATCATTAATTTTTTCTTTCTTCATAGCATGCAAATTTTGAAATTCGTGAACAGCTTGGAACTTAACAACGTTCAAACCATTAGGTAAGACACCATCTGGTTTTCTCTTTAACAAATGTTCAGATTCATAAGCGGTAATCAATGAAACAGTGGTGAAGACATCGGCAGAATGAGCAGCAGATCTTTCAATACAGTAACGATGATAAATACCTCTTTTACCAGCTTCAGCATCAACGTCGAAATTGGACAAATTATTGTAGAAATCAACAGAACCGGCACATAAGTAACGACCTAATAAAGTGGCATGGGTAGTGAAGACAGTAGTAACATCAATTCTTCTCTTTCTACATAATGGCAAGGCAACACCAGCTAACCATTCATGGAAATGGGCAATGACTGCACGTTCGCGGTCGTGGTAAACCAGTTCACCAAGGAACCAAGCAACGATATAACCCAATAAAATTGCATTGTTCGTTTCAATGTCACCATTTGGAGTAGGGATACCGGCAATGTTCCATAAGTCAGTTTTCCACTCGTCAAGATGACCAGAGGCAGAATTAACATCGAACAATAGAACTCTTGGAGCACCTTCAATAAGCCAACGACCGTACAACCATTTGATACCCCTTGAACTCATTGAGTCTAAGGTCTTCTTTAAGTGAGGGTCAGTGACAATTAATTCTTCAACCTCAACACCGACAGTAGCATAGTTCAATGGGCCAATTAAGGTATAGCGCTCTTTGTATTCAGCCACAGTGATAGGGGCTTTAGACTTTAAGACGGAGTAAATACCACCAACTCTGTTGGCGACTTCGGTGGCCACCTCGAATAACAAGTGGTTAGTGACGTCTCTAGTCATGGTTTCAACTGGTAAAGGAGAAAGAGAGGGAAAAAAGGGTAATTGGGTTCCAAGGAGCGAGACGGAAGCAAGTAGTGGGCCTAATGAGCGTGGGAGAGCTTCTAGAGGTTCCTTTGTGGATGGGTTGAAGGTGATATGGCTAAGGGTAGGAAGTCTTGAAGAAAGTTTAAGGATTAAAATTTGGGGAAATTATCCTGCAGAGTCTTGGGGACTTGGACTGGGGACTGCTAATTACTGGGGAACTGACCGAAATAGGTAACAACAGGAGACAATAGATATCCAAATTCGGGACTTAGCATGGAGGAATGGAGAGCTCCTGGGACTAAGTAAGTGATATTTAAGGGCATACGTAGGTAGAGAGTAGTCTTTAGTACTAAGGGCTGGCTGGCACCAAATGGGAAGATAATTAGCAATTAGATAATTATACATTTGACACCGACCATCAGCTCATCTTTTATTGGCGATCACAAAAATCGTTTATCACTGTTAAGCGGAAGTTTTTTGTTTTTCCACCCGGAAAAAAACTCAGGTGCCGCCCCTGCTGGCTGGTGGTCTACCTACTACCCCCCTGAGCAACAGGTGGGAACCTCGCTAATTATTTCGCTCACTTTTTTTTTTTTTACCGAGAAGCGTCTGTCTAAAAAAAGCCTTCTAGGCAGAAATCTAGGCAGCCACGCTATTGTCTATGCCAGGTGGGGCCACCCACAGAGAGAAGTCACTTACCAGCCATTTGCGTGATGAATTTTCACCATCAAATAGAGATCTGTTAATGACCAAGCAGGCAGGTCATTGGCAACCAAAACAGGGAAAAATCACAACAACATTATTTTATTGTCATGACTAGAAACCTATCTCTGCTTCAACTCCAGGATATCGTGGGCACAGAACTATATATCGATCTTAATGATAACAGACAAATTATTGGTGTTCTTCTAGCGTTAGACCATAAGCCAAATTTACTCATCACCAACGCTTTTGAAATTTCTACAGACCAAGGGAAGCAAAATAAGAGAGAACTTGGACTAATATCAGTGCCACATGATTCCATTGTATCTATAAAGATCAAGTCAGCGGAATTGAATAAAACTTTGGATTGGAAGGAGAAGAATATCATCTAAACTTAACACTATCTCCATCATTTATGCTTCGGGATTAATTTTCAAATTGATCCTTTGCAAAAAAAAGCATACAAAAAATTCGACGAATAAACATAAACATAAACACTATAAACAAACCATCAAATTTACCCAACCATAGACAAAGTCATCATCATGGCCATCATTCAAGCCAATGCTGCTCCAATAACGAACAAAGAGACAATTCAAACTGTCACACTGAAGAATATAGTCGCTCTAGATATCATTGAAAAGAATGAGGCGCTTTTAAAGGCCTTTCAATTACTTGATGATTCAGAAACAAAAGTAAACTTACAATCCAATATAACTCCAGAAAAGCTTCAACAACTGATACAAAAAGTTCAAAGTGAACTGCCTAGTGATATAAATGAGGAATTAAAGCGTTATAAAGCTCAATTAGTACAAGAAAAATTAGATGATGAAGATTCAAATTTATTAGAATCATTATCATCCGAATTCTTAACTAATGAAATTTCAAAAGATAATACAGATGAACTATTAGAAGAATTTCAAAAAAAGAATAATTTGAAAGTTATCATTGATGAGGGTAAAGGGGATTCTTATATCACTATTGATGGTGGTTATTTAAAATCTAGATTACCAGTTGTCCATGACAAGGATAACGATGTTACAATGGGATGAAATCAACGCTATATATACTGAATAATGAACTATAGAAACGATCTAAACACGAGCTCCTATGTAATCTAAAAACACGCTAATCTCTTCAATTTTCGTTATTATGTTAATTAGTTGAAACATAGAACAAAAAAAGTCGGAATTAAAGGAATGGAGACCCCGGATCGTGATATCTCAATCTCGGTAGGGGCCAAACCTCTTATGAAGGATGATCAAAGGGTTTTAAAATGAATTTTAGTTTCTTTAAACTTCATCAAAAGTAAATTTGAAAGCGTATTATACAAGAATTTGTTTGGTTTATTGATACAAGAAGGAAGATTCTCTTATTAATTACAAAGAGCAAACATTCAAGGGGATCAAAGTTCATAGATCAAACACTAAACATTAAACAAACCTGGAAAGAAAGAATTGAGAGAAATATTGATAAGGGAATATAATAATGACGTAAGTTGCCATTATAGCCAAAATCCTTGGGAATCATTATACTAATTTAAAATAGATCACCAAAGAGAAGAATTGAGACAGATGTTATGAAATTGTAAGTGTTTTATCACCGGTTTTTGCTTTTGAGGTTTGCTATTGTAAAGTGGCACAATTCCAAAACCCCAGAAAAGCATAATTAAGAAGAACGCTGAAACTAACTAAAAAACATTAGAATGATGTCAGATTATGATGTAAGCTTGGTTAATGATAGAATGAACGAGTTTTATGTTAAATTTAAAGGACCTGAAGATAGTAAGTGTTAATCCCATTATATTACAATAAAGACCGTTATTAACCAATTGAATAGCTCCATTCCAAGGTGGGACATGGAAGATTCATGTTGAATTACCAGATCAATATCCATATAAATCACCATCCATTGGATTTGAGAATAAGATATTTCATCCAAATATTGATGAAGGTTCCGGATCTGTGTGTCTTGATGTTATTAATCAAACTTGGTCACCAATGTTTGACATATTTAATATCTTTGAAGTGTTCTTACCACAACTATTGAGATATCCAAATCCAGCAGATCCTCTTAACAGCGAAGCTGCAGCTATTTTGAACCAGGATAAGAAGAGTTATGAGAATAAGATCCAAGAGTATATTAAGAAATATGCTAGTAATCCAGATTTTAGTCTTGGAGACGATGATGATAGTGATGAAGAAGAGGAGTTAAGTGATGTAAGCTCATTGAGTGAAGAGGACGAGGCTGTTGTCGATGAGGATGATGACGATGAGTTGGACATGGAATTGTGAGAGATGAGGTGGCTTTTTCTCTCTTATTAGTTCTTTTAATTTTAATGATACATGACTGGTGAAGAAGATTGTAGTAAATAGAGAGAGAGATACAGAGAGAGATAACGTGTCTGATTCTAAGAAGTCTCTAGAGAGTTATTAAAGAAACATGATCAGTTATACGAGGTAATTTAAATGGACTAAGATCTTGTGATAATTGGTCGGGTTTTAAACATTACCGTTATCATTATCTATTATCATTACGTAATCTTTCGGCAATTGAAAAAGTTTCCAGAATTTTTTATTGATTTTTTAAATTTCACCAACAGCGCCTACATTTAAAATTGTCACACTTTTTATATAAAAAACAATAACTTCGCCCCTGTTTTAACTAGTTTCTCTTAACAAGAATAAATTGAACAGAAAATTTACCAAAATGAAAGTATTTGAATTGTTAACTTTGGCCACTGCCGCTAGTGCTGCACCAGTGCTTGCCAACATTAAAGTTGTTAAAGTCGATAGTGAAGGTCATCAAGAGATTAAGGAGTTACATGATATTGAATTAGATGATTTCCGTAATTTTGAAGAACTTGCTAATCATGTCAATGAAGAGATGCATAAAGAGGAAACTGCTGCTGCCGCTGCAGCTGGATTGAACTTACCAACAGCACAAAATACCGTTGAATCCATTAAACAATACTTGGATAATTTTATGACTCGTTTGAACGCTGCCTTTAACGATAACTTTGGTGGTGCACCAAGTGAAGATGAAGAAGAGAAATCCCATGAAGGTAAGAGACCAGATGGTGAACCTTCACAACAATTGCTAGAAAATGAAGATGCTGAAAACCCAATTGAAGAACAAGATAAAAATGAAAATGAAGATATTAAAATTAAACCAATGAGACCTCATAACGTTAGACCCTTTGGTAAAAGACCACATGGTATGAAAGGTTGTGGAGGTAAGAAACGTGTTCATCGTATGAAAAATCATCATGGAAGACCACATGGTGTTAAAGAAGAAGTTAAAGAACAACAGGAAGGTGAATTTAAACCATTTATGGGTCATGTTTCACAATACGCTCAAGATCTTGATTTAAACAAACCTGAATGTCATATGATGGCTGGTATCTTTGGTTTAATTCTTGTTGGTGTCTTAGCTAAAGTTTTTAGAAAAAGATCTGAAGCTAAAAAGAGAGCTTTAAGATTAAGAGATGAAGAAGATTTTCAACCACCAGCATATGATGAAAAGGCCTTCATCGAACAAGAACATTGATTGATGTTCATCATTTGGGTTATTTGACTTTTATGACTTTAAACACCGGAAAGGTATGGGGATATTTTGGAATTTTTTTTAACGTGGTTTATTACAATTTTATAGCTTTATGATCATTACACACTTCAAACTATTTAGAATTGTAGTAAGAATTGTAGCTTTATGATTACACATTTTAAACTATTTAAAGTGTATTTGGTAAGTTTATATACATGTCTTTTCTTTAAACAACAACGATACCATGATCAACAATAGTTGGTTTATAATTTTTATCACTTGGAACTGTAGCATTAATTGGTTTATATAGATACCAATTTTTTAAAGCATTAACAGAAGCTCTAATTTTAGCTTCTTTTAATGAAGCACCATAACTTTCACCTAATTTATGTTCACCACTAAAGACACCAATAACATAAATAGCATTATTAGAATTTCTACCATTTTCAGCTAATAATCTTGCAATTGGTTTTGCAAGACCTTCTCTTTGACAAAGTTTTGATAATTCTCTGGTTGGTTGTTCAAATTCAAACATTTTTGAAACATCTAATTTTCTTGATAAGATATGATCATAAATAAATTTTTTAGTAATTTCTTCAGATTTTGTACTTGTAAAGATACCACCAATAATAGATCTAACAGCAAGGGCATACGCGGTAATTGAACTTATTTCATCTTTTGAAATTGATGATAATTTTTTAATACCATTTTCTTCAACTTGATCAATTGGTAAAAATCTTAATTTACCAAAACTATATTCAATTGGTTCTTTATTTAAATATTTAGTTAAAGCCGAAGTTTCATCAACTTCAATACCCCATGAATGTTTCCCAATTGTATATAATGATTCAGTTGAAATATAAGATGAAACCGCGGTATTTAAAATTGGTAATGGTAATCTTGGATATTTTGCTAATAAATATTCAGTTACATAATAACTTAAAAAATTCTTACCAAGAATATTTAAACTATAATTATCAACAAATTTGTTTTGTGTTGAACGACATGTTAAACTTCTAGCTAAAAGACTATATTTAAATTCTGATGGTAAATTTAATCTTTTATGTAATGCAATCAATGGAGCTGATTTTAAAACTTCTTCATCGGTTAAAAATCTTTTTTCTTGTGAAATGGTGGTGACTGGGGTTTGTGTTAAAGTTTCAGTAACGGTGGAAACGTTTTGTATAGACCTTGTAGTGGAAAATAATGCTCTCTGTAGATTTAATTTTTTAAGTATACTCATTTTGATATGTGATATGGTAACAATATTTGATCTATTATTTGTCTTTAAAAACACCACCCACAGTTGTAATGGAAAAAACTGACAGATCTTTATCAATAAGGGATATTTACAGAGTGATAAAAGATAAGATCAGTGAAGATTATAACAGGGAATTTGAATGGCAAATTAGATAATTTAAGTCTTTTGCATCATTGAGGTTTTATTAATTTTTCACTTTTGTTGGAAAGAAAAAAAAAAAAATCTCGGAAATGCAAACAATTTTGTTACCCGCAGAAATTGTACTAAATTCTTATGACTTTTAGTGCTTATTAGAAGACATGGAACTAAGTTATTTGACCAATTACTTTGCGTAAACACTATAGAGATCCGTCAATTAACATGTAACAATTTTTTAAATAGTTGAACATAAAACTAAAGAAAATAACATATGTACTTCTCATAACTGATACGCTCATTGTAATTACAAAATGTCGTTTTTGGAGATAACCATTGCCTCCTTAGCTTAGTGGTAGAGCGTTGCACTTGTAATGCAAAGGTCGCTAGTTCAATTCTGGTAGGGGGCAAAGTTATTTTTTATTTTTATTTCTCTCATATAAATATCTATTATTCTTTGTTTTAATTTTTTTTTATTAATATAACCAATGGTTTTTTCCTCACTATAGCCATGTTTCCAATGCTTAGAAACTAGGCCGAGCTCTACAGCTGATTTCGACTCTATTTTCCTCAAGTTTTAAAGCTATTTGTCTCTGGATACACCTTCTTGAATAGGCTAATTTGACGTTTTTATCAAGATCTCCGCGAAATATTGCATTAAACTTCCATTTTAACGAAATTGCGTCAACTTTATAACTTTTCCTTAATTAATTGATAAGTTGTCGGTAAATATTTTCAATTGTATCGTTGTTTTTACCTTTCACTTTAATCAAAGACATCATAGATAGATTATAAAGATGTCTACTCGTTATAAAGAGCTTCCAATCGGTCTTCAAAGGCACATACAATTAATTAATACTTTAAAATCCATTGTTAGTATACAAAAATTTGAAAAATCTGATGCATTTATTTCAAAGAATCATAATTCAATATTAGACTTAATCTCATATTCATCGGTATTGACATCTGAAATCATTCGCAATTCCCCAATTTTCATTAAACTTTATAAGAAGTTAAAATATCAGTTAGCCTTATTATTGAATTACCCCATTAAACGTCAAGATGATGATTCTCAAATTCAATTAACTTCTAAACAAGAAGAATTGGTTAAATATTTCCGTTCAATTTATGGTTATATAGTGGATATTAGACTTGCTCAGGGGATTTTTGCCTTTATTCCATATATTACCACATTCTTAAAAGATTACTCCACATTTAATAAATTAAAACAAAATGTTAATACATTACCTAAATTAGAAACATTTATAAAATTTATCTTATATGCTTTCTATCAATTTTATGAGACTAATGGATTTTTAACATCTCATAATTTTATACCAAATTTTACATCATTATTATTATCACATCATCAAAAGGATAAAAATTTGACACCTTCTGATTGGTTTTATGTTTATTCTTGCAGATCTTGGTTCCTTGTCAATGTATTAGATACTTTAAAAGCTCTAATGAAAGGTGAATTACCTGGGTTTAACCTATTATGTGATGATTTACTAAGTTTGCATTGGGGTAGTTCAAATGGATTTTTAAGAAAAGATATGTTTGCAATTATAGGTTTCTTAAATGTGGTTACAAAATTTAAGAAATTATTATAGTGATCCACTACACTTTAATTCATTTAGCATAAACATGATATAATAAATTTTCACCAGAACAACATTTTTTTTTTATGTAGAGAAAAGCTTTTATATCTTTCCTCCTTTTCCCCCTCATTCCTCAAATATTCCTCTAATGTTCTATGTAATATTTAAATCATTTTGATCGAAGATAAACATTAATATTTTATTTCTCTGGGTTCTTTTGAAGCCATTCTGTGTGTTCAATTAATTTTGGACAAAAAGTATTTGGATCTTGACCCCAATATTCTTTTAATTTTAATCCAATTAATCTTTCACTTATAGGTGTATGACCTTTATAATCTTTACATAATGAACCTGTTATAATTTCAAAAATTCTTAATTCAAAATCATAACCAGCATTTTCAGTTGATGAAAGATACATTCTAATATGACCAATATCAGGTTTAATTATTTCATTATCATTTAATAAAGCAAATGGAACTAATTTTGGGTATGATAAATGCATAAATAAAACTGGAGCAGGTTTTGAATCTTTTGATAATATAATTTCATTATTTTCATTTAAATGTGTACCTCTTTGTTTATTTTCAAAATCAATAATTGGATTAGCTTGACCCAATGCTTTCGAATTAAATTTACCACCATAATGATAACCAATAAATTTAAAAGGTTGTTGAACTTGATAATATTTTTTACCAAGTACCGTGGCAGCTGCAATGAAAGTCTCTTTATCACCTTCACCTGCAGAACCTTGTGAAAATAATGCATAATAAAGATTTGGTCCATAAATATTATAATATAATGAAAGCATTAAAGTCTTTGCATGTTTACTTTTATTAACTAAGATCATACCTGATTCACTTGTTGGATTTGGTAATGTATTTTCAAAATCATGGAATGGAACATCTTTATTTAAATCCAAGTTAAAACTATTTGATTGACCTTTAAATCTACCACGAACAATCTTATCTGTAATTTTTAAACCTGCAATATCATAATATAATGGATTTGTAGTTCTACCCCACGCATCTGGCCATATCACTAAACCTGTATCTTTGAAAACTTTTGAATCAAATAATTCAGTTGGATCATGAACAGGTACATTATCAGCATCTAAGAAAAGGATATTTTCAAAATTTGATACTAAGAAGGCAAAATTTTTATATTGATACCCATTGATCTTTGTTGATAATTTCTTATCTAAATCTTTAATTTCGTGTGGTAACACTGTACAACGAGCATTGTAACGTGGTAAGATAACTTCACAAAATTCTTTTTCATATTCACCTTCATTACCAATAAATACTTCAATTGGTAATGAACAACCTTGTAATCTTAATTGTTCAATACCTATAAATGCTAACCAAGAAAATTTAATACCACCAACAAAGACAATACCATTACCACTAGGACCGTCTCTATTTTCACCATGGAATGAGTTATGATTATCGGTTTTTAAATCTTCAAGATATGAACGATGATTTTTCTTTAATAAGTCAAAAGATTCATCATCAACTTTTAAAAGACTTGATAAATAGTCTCTTGAAAAGATAAAATCTTTATCCGTTGCGAATTTCTCTTTAGCCTTCTCTTCACTTTTATATTTAGTCAGTGTAACATTTGGATTATTATCATTGATTAATTTCAAAATCCAATCATATCCATTAACTGCTTTATTGATTTGATTATTGAAAATACTCAAATTCGAAGTTAAATTTCGTTGATGAGGCGAATTCACAGTGGATAAGTAACCTAAGACTAGGACCAAGAGTACAAATAATAAGTAACGTTTGTATTGTTTTGGCATTATTTCCCCAAAGTGCTTTGCACTGGTATTAATAAAAATAAGTCTTGAGATCAATTTCGATCGGGTTTTTTCCCTGTTTCTAAATTAAAGAGCAAAATGTGGATCTTAACAATTATGATAATATACAAGATATCGTTGAACTTTGGTAGTGCTTACCTTATGATCTGTAAATGACAATGGCGTTGAGAAGAAATTGGTATTTATTAGACCATATGAATTCAAACAAATACCGTTACTATGGCAACAATAAAGATGTATATTAGAATTATCTTACAATGATACAATTCTAGGAAGTGGTAATATATGATCCAAAATATTTAGATAACAATGATAAGAAGTTTAGTCGCTTGACACACTTCTTGACTCTAAAATTCAAAAGGAGCACTGTTTTGGCCTACCCTGTTTTAGCCTATACTGTTTTGGCCTATATTGTTTTGACCTACCCAGTTTTAGCCTACACTAGCCTACACTGATCAGCATAATATCTTAATCATAAAAACAACTATTTCTTACCTAATTCATTAACTTCCCAACCAGTGACAATCTTGGTACCTTTAAATTCTTCTTTAGCCAATTTTAAAGCTGCTGCACCGACTTCATAACCATGAATTGGATTTAAACTTTTCTTACCGATCCAAGTACCGTATAGAGCACCACCAACGACACTTAAAATAGAATTACCAAGACCTTTACTTGTAGCTCTTTCACCTAATAATGCACCAGGTCTTAAGATACCAACTGATTCAAAACCTAATTTTTGAACAGCGTCATCTAATTCACCTTTCATCTTTAAATAAGGGAATCTTGAATTTGCATCTGCACCTCCACTAGAGATTAAAACATATTTGTTGAAACCATGTTCTTTACCAGCTTTAGCCAATTCCAAATTTAAATCTAAATCAATCTTTCTTTGATTTTCAATACCACCAGCCTGAGCCTTTGTTGTACCTAAACCAGAGATAAGGACATTATGACCTTCTTTATCCAATTGAATCTCTTTAATCTTCTTTGCCCAAATTTCACTATCTTTTTCAATAATTAAATGATATTCTTCACTACTGAAATCACCTGAAGGTTCCCTTCTAGAGATTGAATAAACTTTATCAAATTGACCCCTTGCTTGTTTTAAAATTTCATTACCACAAAGACCTGTAGTACCAACGATCAAAGCAGTTCCTTTACCCATAATTGTTTATTGTTTATTATTTCTTAATTGTTAAATTTATATTGTTTAATAAGTATATATATTGTTTAATAAGTTAAGTTTGGTGGCGATTTACAAGTTTTTTAAAAATGCCAATACTTTATATTAATTAAACGTCTAAACTCGTTATAAGCGTTATATTATCACCTTTTAATAAAATTCTACCTAAACTAGTCCTTTCACCATCTTTTATCTCCTGTGCTTCTTCAAGTACAAGATTCATAAATTCATCAAAACCTTTAATTTTACCTTCAATTCTAAATCCAACTTGTTCATATAACCATACATTAACTAATGATTCTTGTTGTAGATATTTAAAGATTAAATTGATAGGTGGAACGAACTATTTTGGTTAGTAATATTCAAAGTGGATTATTGAGTTATACTTACAACTTTCTGTTTTGTATTTCCTGACATTGTATTTAATTTCTCGTGTTAATTATAATTCCTTGTAAGTGATGATTCCCTCTTTCAATAGAACTTAACTGATTAATGAGACTGAGATTAATGAGACTGAGATTAATGAGACTGAGATTAATGAGACTGAGATTAATGAGACTGAGATTAATGAGACTGAGATTAATGAGACTGAGATTAATGGGACTGAGGTTTATAAGACTGAGGTTTATAAGACTGAGGTTTATAAGACTTTAAATCTTTGTTTTCAATAAGTTTGTTTTCATTTAAATTTTTTTAAAAAACATATTGAAAAAGATCAAATTTAAATCAACTAAACAATAATTTCATAACAAATTACAATAAAATGAGCTCTGAAGTGGTCAACAAGATCAATGAGGCGTTACGTCTTATGAGTTCTCAAAGTACAGAGAAAGTATCTGCTTTGAAATATTTGGAATCATTTCAAAAAACTCCAGAAGCATGGGAAGTTGTTCATTCAATATTAGATTCAGATTTATCAATTGAATTAAAAATCTTTGCATCACAAACTTTAAGAAATAAAATGACTTATGATCTTCATCAATTAGGTAATGACATTGGTGCAATGACACAATTAAAAGATTCATTGATTGGATTTTTAGCTAAATATAATCAATCAGGTTTAAAAATTATTAGAACTCAATTATCAATTGCACTTGCAAAATTATCATTACAATTCTTAGAATGGGAAAATGCAGTTGAAGAAATTGTTAATAAATTATCAAATGATGAAAATATTTCAACTTTGTTAGAATTTTTAAAGATTTTACCAGAAGAATCTTTAGATCCAAAGGGTAATCCATTAACTGATGAAGAATTTCATCATAGAACTGAAGAATTAATTGTGGAAAATGTTGAAAAAATCTTAATGTTATTATCACAATTTGCAGAGAATTCAAAGACTCCATTATCAGATGCATTGATCCTTGATTGTTTAAATTCTTGGATTAGAGAAATCCCTGTGGAGAAATTATTAACAATTAATTCAATAACAAATTTAATATTTAAATCTTTTAACGATGATGATTCATTAGAAAAGGCAACTGAATGTTTAATTTCAATTATTAGAGAAACAAAAGATGTTGATAATTTACAATTAATTTATGCTTTATATGAAAAATTATTACAATTGGATACATTATTACAAAAGGCCAAAATTGAAGAAGATATTGAAACTTTTGGTAGTTTAACAAGATTATTCGTTGAAGCAGGTGAAACATGGCATGTTATAATCGCTAAAAATCCAAAACAATTTAAAAGAATCGTTGAAATTTTATTAAATTGTACTTTATTTAATGAAGATTTGGATATTTCAAAATATACTTTTTATTTTTGGTATAATTTAAAACAAATGATTATACTTGATAGATTTAAAGAAGCAAGATTAGAATTTATACCAATTTATAGACAATTAATCTTTGCAATGATCTCACTGTTAAAATATCCTGATGGTTCAGAAAATTCACAAATTTTTTCATCAAAGGAAGATGAAGATAAATTTAAAGAATTTAGATATGATATGGGTGATGTTTTAAAAGATTGTACAGCGGTAATTGGATCTTCAGAGGCATTAGAAATTCCATTTAATGAAATTAAACGTGCATTAAATAATTCAAATAAATGGCAAGAAGTTGAAGCTCCATTATTTAGTTTAAGAACTATGGCAAAAGAAGTTAGTCTGAAAGAAAATACAATTTTACCACAAATAATGGACCTATTGGTCCAATTACCAGAAAATACTAAGATCAGATATGCTGCAACTTTAGTCTTGGGTCGTTACACTGAATGGACTGCAAAACATCCAGATTATCTTGAAAAACAATTAAAATATATCATTTCAGGTTTCCAAATTCAACCTACAAATAATGAAATTATTACAGCTGCTTCACATGCTTTAAGATATTTTTGTCAAGATTGTTCAAAATTATTGGTTGATTATATTGAACAATTATATGATTTTTATTTAAATGTTTTCCAGAGTTATTATTCTCAACAATCAAATATTGATATCACTTCACTCTATGAAATTACTGAAGGGATTAGCCATACTATTAGTGCTCAAGAAACGAGTCGTTTGGGTCAAATCATTACTCTATTCATCAAACCAATTTTAGAAAAATTAGCATCATACGTTGATCAACCATCTTTAGATCAAATTCATAATAATATTGCAGATGAAATTGAAATTTTAAGAATTTATTTTGAATTTATTAGACCAAGAGATTATTCAACGGTAAAAGATCCAATTGGTGATATAATTATTGAATTATGGCCAATTATAATTCAATTATTTGAAAAACATGGTTCTTCTGTTAAAGTTTCTGAAAGATTGATGAAATTTACAAAGACAATTATTGAATCATATACTTATTTTTTAAATCCAATTTTACCTTCAATTGCAAATATCTTGGTACAAGGTTTCCAAACAACAAGATATGGTTGTTATTTATGGGTCTCTGGTACAGTTGTTAGAGAATTTTCAGGATTTGATGATTTTGCACCAAATACATCATCTGATATTGCAAATATTAAAGAATCAGTTTGGAATTTTGGTCGTCAACAAATTAATACATTTATGGAAATCTTTAAATCACAGCAAGATATTATAAATATCCCTGATTTAATCGAAGATTTTTTCAGAATGATGGCTGATATTACTGGATTTTATACACCAGAATTTATCCTTTCAGAATTATTAGATCAAGTTATTGAAATTTCTATACTGGCAACACAAATTGAAAAATTTGAACCTTTATTAGCAAATTTACATTTTTTAATCGATTTGGTATCTTGGGGGTTTGATACTCCTCCAGTTTCATTATATGATGATTTATCAACTTTACCAATTGATCAAATTAAATTTAGAATTTCAAAGTTAGTTAATGAAAAAGGTGGTTTATTAATTAAAGCTTTGTTAAATGGATTAATCTTTAAATTTCATTCAGATGCATTCCCTGATACTTTTGATTTATTAGGTAAATTATTAAAATTAAATGCTAATAATTTAGAATTATCAATTTCCTGGTTAAATGAAGCACTAAATTCATTACCTGAAGGTACTGTGAGTGATCAAGAAAGAAATAAATTGATTAATACTATTGGTACAAGTTTAAATTCAAAAGATTTTAGAAGAATTAGAATTAGTTTAAAAGATTTTGTTAGTTGGTATACCAGAAAAAATGTTAGCTCAAGATTAAATTGAAGAATAAGAGATATTACAAATCAAGGGTCAATACATATACTTTCAAATAGATTAATATTAATTCCAACGTAGTGGTTCAGTGGTATATAGATTAAGATTATGGGATTGTGCAAATTTGATTAACGATTTCTTAGTTTATCGAAAACATTTGGATAAGTTCTAGCAATGGTATCAAATCTATTAGGATAACTTTGTTGATAAACTTCTGGATCTTTTGCTAAAGCAATAAAGAATGTAGAGGTACCTGATTTTAATGGTTGAGTTATAATGTTTGAGATTTGCATAGCAATGACAAATGAGAAGGCAACAATTGGAGCATAGAAAGTTCCCTCACTGTTATACTCTGGTTTTGTCAATCTAACATATAAGAAGGCAAATAAAGCGGTAACATAGGCGTTGAATAAGGCATAGAATCCTAAAGCAGTACCAATTAAACTTTCATTAACCAAAGCATCAACACCTTTTTGTCTCATCAAGTGCCATGTAGCCTTAGCTGATGGAATATAAGCTTCCCCATATAAAGCAATATAAGAGTAAGCGTATTGATTGAAAAATCTTGCTAACCATTCAATGATACCAAGTAAAATATCCAAGACGAAATAACCAACTTGAGCACAAGTCTCACCAGCTTGTGCCGCATTTTGTTTCAAAATGTTTAAACCTTGCTTTAACAAGTCAATGAATGTGACAATCAAGGAACCAAAGCAGATAGACCCAAATGAATAGGTCATAGCTCTTTTAAAAGCCCCAGAAGCTGGCCATTTTGGTTCACCTTCATTAGATTTGGATAAATAGTACCAAGTACCATAAACACCTGAGATTGTAACATGAATAACGTTTCTAATGACCTCGGTGATATAATAACCTGCAAAGAAGATAAAGAATAAAATACCAATCAGTTTCCCCTTGCTACAAGAACCACCTGAAACATCACAACCTGCTGAATCTGGATCATACTTAATGTAAGCAGAAACGATCACAGCACTGAACAAAAGTGAAAAAGCAGCAGAGACAAGAGTACCAATAGCAGATACTAACAAAGTTGATTTATAACTCTTGGTGACATCAATGACAGTTACAAAAACCTCTGCAGAGAATGGAATTCTTGATCTCATTGTCCAATAACACCATGCGGAGATTAAAGTGAATACCAAGAAGACAATAGCTGCAGAGTAATAATGCATAACAAAGTAAGCAATTGCAGTACCGATACCCATAATGATATTAACCACGATACCAGTAGTGATAAAACCCTTTGGATGGATTCTTGCAAAGGCCAAAGTGGCAACGGCAATGAAAATGGAAATAATTATGGCAAAGACGAATAGTACAACGGTGTTTGTGTTCAATGTAAAGCTTGATGTAGAATTGTAAATACCTGAACCTTGTTCAGAGTAAGTTTTAGCATAGGCTCTTAACACAATGGAAGCCACTGCGATGAACCCACCGACAACTGCCAAGAAGAACAAGGTAAAAAATATATCATTCCATTTAGGCTTTTCAACTTCAAAAGCCTGGTCAAATGTCTTACCATCAGGGTTAGGAAGACCAGGTTTCTCATCATACTTATTGTCTGGTTGGTACTCAACGTCCTGCGTGAATTGCGGAGGTGGATTGCTCATCTTAAAAGAGGATTGAGTGTAACTTAAGCAAATTCAAGTTGAGTAGAAATTGAATAAAATGTAGTAATTGAAGATTTTATTGTTTTGTTTTCTTTATATTCCCGTTTACTCTCGAAGTTGCTTCAAATTTATGCAATGTAAAGCGAGTTTTTGCTGTGAAATTGTGTCACAAAAACAAACTGAAATTCGTTAAAAATTTAATGTCCGTTCAATTCGGGCCGATATACTTTAGGGTTATGGTGAAAAGTAGAGTTAATCATTGTCAGTACTCTATGTTTTCCTGTTCTCTTAAACTTTCTCAATAGGAAACCACCACTGCAATTATAGTTATTAATTTTATAGAGATAACTATTAGTTGAGCTTGACTGCCCAATACGGAAATAGAAAACTAAAGCCCGATAAGATTTGGTTTCCTTTTTAGATATATAAATTCGGGATGTAATTTCTGGGGTATCTTTCATTTTTGACAGCTATTATTTGCCACAATAAGGTAAATATTTAGTATGAGTGGATGGAAGAATTTAATATCAAAGGCATCAGGAGGTGAGTAACACACTATATTGAAAATGGATAAATGACTAACAATTGACAGCTTTAAAGAATGAGATTAAAGATGTGGAAACGATCATGTCATTTAAACATCCAGATTCATTAAAGAATATTCTTTTACGTACAGATCAAGAACTTGGTGGATTTAGTACAGCTGATCTAGATATCACTGATGAAGGTACTGGTCGTTTCCATGGTGTCTTAAATTTAGATACACCACCTAATAAACCAGATATGGTCTATAGTGGGTACGCTATGTTTAGAACTAATGATTTACCGAAAAAGACATTTGGTGGTGATAATTTCTTTGATTGGGATCGTTATCATCATGTTATATTAAGAGTTAAAGGTGATCATAGGAAATATTTAGTTAATATTCAATCTTTAACACCTTTTTTCACTGATCTTTATCAACATCGTCTTTTCCTTAATGATCCAGGAAATTGGGAAACTGTGGTTATTCCAATTGATGATTTTGTACTTACAAATAAAGGTGTAATTCAACATCAAGCAAATATGGATAGAACCAAGGTTAAAAGTATCGGTATAGGTATTTTAGATAATCAATATGGAGCTTTTAATTTAGAAATTGATTATATTAAAGTTGCAGTTGGTGATGAAGTTGCTAAAGAGATTAGAAGAAAAAGGGAAGCTGAAGCTCTTGAAGAAGAAGATGTTTTTGGTGCAAGTAGATTATGATACACTCATATATCTATATATCAGTATTTATACAAGTTATTTATTATATTTATACAAATGTTGGTCTGTAGTAGATTATGTCAATCTATGTATATAGATAATGTGGGGCTATATAATCAAGGGAGGAGAAGCCCTAGGAATATAGTTCACGTGATGGGATACTCACGATCTTTTTTTTGGAAGCCCTACTGGTGTTCGGATGTCCTCTGCTTAGTAGAATTTCCGCCTAAAGAAATTTTCAAGGGACGGGCAATTGTTAAAAAAGACAAAGGACAAAAGATAAAACGAATTCGCGGAAAATTAAAAACCAGTTCAAAACCAACGCAATTTTTTCACCTCAAAAACAAAGAGGCAAAAAAAAAAGCGCGAAGAAAATTTCGGTTCGCGCCGCACACTCGCCAGCCAAATTTTCATCCGGTACGCGACACACCACACAAAGTTTTCGGTGGTAATTTTTGTCAAGTTGAAATAAAACAATTTAACTACTAAAAGCTTAAAGAAAAGTTATCAACACCAAGCCTGTATTTCAACTTGCAAAAATGGGTAGAGGACCGTAAGTTAATGCTAATATTTGGGTAGAGAGGACACATGTGCGGAAAGAATAGTGATATTGTGAGAAGAATCATCATGTTTTAGTATTCTGTTTTCATTGAATCTATTTTAGAAATGGAAATGTCCATGTTATTGTGTTATTATGAAGAATAGAGAAGTTAAAGTCCAGTAGAACCATTGTTAATATCAATAGAGAAGAATTTGGACCAATATTATTCATTTGAAGATATAGAATCGCTTCATCCATTATGAAGTACCAAAAATCAAAGATTTTGTCAAAATGTTGAACCATGAACCATGAACTATGAATAATGAACCATCAACACCATGAATTAAGTGTATTGTACTGAACTTGATCCATCGTTTTACAAGCATAGTGAACTTTCATCCCATTACCTCTTATGAATATGTAACTAACATTTTTAACAGAAAGAAGCATCTAAAGAGATTAGCAGCTCCATCCCACTGGTTATTGGACAAGTTAAGTGGTACTTACGCTCCACGTCCATCTGCTGGTCCACATAAATTAAGAGAATCATTACCATTGATTGTCTTTTTAAGAAACCGTTTAAAATATGCTTTAAATGGTCGTGAAGTTAAAGCTATTTTGATGCAACGTCATGTTAAAGTTGATGGTAAAGTCAGAACTGATACCACTTTCCCAGCTGGTTTCATGGATGTCATTTCTTTAGAAGCCACCAACGAAAACTTTAGATTAGTTTACGATGTTAAAGGTAGATTCGCTGTTCACAGAATCACTGATGAAGAAGCTTCATACAAATTAGGTAAAGTTAAAAAGGTTCAATTAGGTAAGAGAGGTATCCCATACGTTGTTACTCACGATGGTAGAACCATTCGTTACCCAGATCCATTAATCAAAATCAACGATACCGTTAAGATCGATTTAGCCTCTGGTAAGATCACTGATTTCATTAAATTCGATACTGGTAAATTAGTTTACGTTACCGGTGGTCGTAACTTGGGTCGTGTTGGTGTCATTACTCACCGTGAAAGACATGAAGGTGGTTTCGATTTAGTCCACATCAAAGATTCTTTAGACAACACCTTCGTTACCAGATTATCCAATGTTTTCGTCATTGGTGAACCAGGTAAACCATACATCTCATTACCAAAGGGTAAAGGTATCAAATTATCCATTTCTGAAGAACGTGACAGAAGAAGAGCTCAATCTGGTTTATAAGCTGTTTATGTACAAAGAAAGTAAATTCAAAACTTTAGTTTAATTGTTAAATTGTAGTTGTGTTCTTATAGGATTTTCTTTTAACGTTTATGGTCATTCCCCGG
The DNA here is from genome assembly GCA_030557705.1 of Taiozyma odintsovae. Taxonomy (NCBI): domain Eukaryota; kingdom Fungi; phylum Ascomycota; class Saccharomycetes; order Phaffomycetales; family Wickerhamomycetaceae; genus Taiozyma; species Taiozyma odintsovae. The sequence continues at coordinate 805,649 of JANIVH010000001.1, forward strand.
TTCACTCACTTAGTTACACGTTTCCGAGAATTCAAAGAAATTTAAGATGTCGATATCAGATTTAACTTGTTTGCTTTGGAAACCACCAATTGAAAGTGGGAAAACTAGATCATGTCATCAAGGTGAGTTCTTTGACCTCCATTGATCTGACTGATTCAATCATTGGATCCAATTGGTATCGCAGTATACTAACTTCTTTTCACCAGATATAGAGTCGAATGTATGTATGAAGATGTGTCACAACGTTGATAAAGAGTTAACACCGTAAAAAAAGATGCTTTAAAAGAACATAGAAGAGATGGTTTCATTGAATGGGTCAAAGGATTGCTAGCAGTGAGTATTATCGATAACACTCATACTCAGATTAAATATTAACTCTTTAATTAGGTTCCTTTTGTGTTACATGCTGTTCAATCGGGTTCAACATTGGTCGGTGATGTCAAGACTACATCCGATGCTAGAAGAAGATACGCCGAAATCTTCTTTGATATTGAAAAGCTAGTCGAGGATCAGAGTAAGTCCAAACTCAAGCAATTGAAAATAATATAAACAAATTACTAACAGTTACTCTCAAGTATTAATGCAAAACGCAAATACCCCAGAATTAGGCAGATTGAAACAATTAGTGCCATCGATAATGGGATTCTTCACTAAACTTCCATTAGAAAGAGCATTTTACATTGAAGATGAGAGAAGATCAATCAGTTTCAGAAGACTTGTGTGTCCATCATTCAACGATGTGAGATTGATCCTAAACACAGCACAGGCATTAGCATTAGCACAAGCAAGAGAACCTTTACAAATGGTCACTTTTGATGGTGATGTGACCTTATACGAAGATGGAAAATCTTTGGCCGATGACTCAGTGATTGTTTCTAGATTATTGGCCTTATTATCTAAAGATATCATCGTTGGTGTTGTTACAGCTGCTGGTTATAATGATCAAACAGGTGATCGTTATTATCAAAGATTAAAAGGGTTGATCGATGCCATTGTGAGCAGTGAAACTTTGACTAAAGAACAAAAGGAGAGATTCACAGTGATGGGTGGTGAATCTAATTATTTGTATAGATACAGCGACGAATTGAAAAGACTACAATGGATCGATCCAAAGGAATGGTTATTGGACAGCATGGCCAAATGGGATGAACAAGATATTGAAAATACTTTGGACTTAGCAGAGATAACTTTGAAAGAATTAAAGCATAATTTGAACTTACCAGCTGAAATCATTAGAAAGCATAGAGCCGTTGGTCTTGTTCCTAAACCGGGAAAGAAGCTATGGCGTGAACAATTAGAAGAAGTGGTCCTATCAACACAAAAGAGATTACTTTCCTCTTCATCAGCAAGAAGAATCCAGTTCTGTGCCTTCGACGGTGGTAGTGACGTTTGGGTGGACATTGCCTCTAAGGACCTCGGTGTATTTTCCTTGCAACGCTACTTTGGTGGTATTAGTCCAAAGAGAACTTTACACATTGGGGACCAGTTCGCTTCTGTGGGCTCCAACGACTTTAAAGCCCGCCTGGCTGCCTGTACAGTGTGGATTGCATCTCCAGAAGAGACAGTGGCAATTCTTGATGACCTAACTAAATACATCGATACAGAGGCTGCATTTAGATAGTGGTTTATAATGATTTACATACAAATTTGTTTATTCCTTATCGCCCCGGTAGGGCCCACACGCACTGTTCGTTTTTAGCGCATTACCGAAACTGGGGATTTTTCCACATTTTGTGTCATTAAACTATAACTTTAATTAACTTAAATTTACAATTTCATTTAATATATTACAACTGCTCTCTATCTACAAACAATCACTGCTAATATGTTTTCGCTGCTCTTAGATTCGGTCTCGTAAGTGCTCCCATGCTTCGTTTTGTGGCTTATTGCCCCGTCTTTGCAGCCTCTATCAGCTGTGTCTCCTTGTAAAGCTACTAACTCCCTTTCAGACTGGTCGTTGCCGTTGCCTTCCCTGTTGTCACCACCTACAAGGCCCTCAACAACAATAATACCCAACAGACAAGATCTCTGACCATTTACTGGCTCGTTCTAGCTGGTGCCTCCATCGCCGAGTCCCAACTGTACTTTATTCTAAAGTACTTGCCATTATACTCCTTTATCAAACTTTACATCTCATTATGGTTGGTCCTCCCAAACACAAAAGGTGCTGAGTATATCTACTACAACGTGGTGAACCCGTTTTTGTCTCAAAATCTCGGCTCCTTCGAGCGTTGGGTTGACAATTTCAAGCTGAGCGACGTTGTCTCAGCCTTATTGATGAAGATCACTAATGGTGCTTTTGGTCCCAAAGCACAAGCTGCCACAATTAATAAGCCAAAGGGGAACTATTTGGATGAATTTATTGGTCAGATGTACAAAGAAAATGGGGATTCTAAGCCTAAGGTTGATGAGAACTTGTTGAACAGCTTGTTCGGTGTCTTGCAAGCTTGGTCTTTCAACACTGATAAGAAGACATCAACTTTGGAGAGCTCACCTGATACTCAACAGTCCAATGAGTCTATTCCTCAAATGACTAAAACAGAAAGTATCACTGGCGAACAATTCACTAGTGAGAATGATTTTGACGTTGTCAATACTAAGGACATTGAAGACTTCAAGTCAGATGATAAGGAGGATGTAAAGGATGAAGCTCAAGCAGGCTGGTTTTCCTTTTGGGGGTCTCAGCCAAAGGCCAAGTTAGCTTGAGCCCTCTTTAGACTGAAAGAGACTGTATTGGAATATGTTTGGTTCCATCGATACGATTTTATGGTTTATGGTTCACACGCTGGTTGATGTGGAGTTATGGTAAAGGTTTCAATGGGTCTTTTTATTATTATTTTTTATACAGGACATGAACTGGGGAAGGTCAGGATCTATTTTAACAACGTTTTGTTTCATCGTTCATCTTCGTAAGCTACGTAGATACATCATTAGCTAAGCATCCCGAATTTTTCCTTATATACATGATGAACTCTATCCACTCCTAATTTATATGCTGTTATAGGTCAAGATGTTTTGTGACTAGTTCAATATTATCAGCCTTGTTCTCCTTAGCCTTGGCTTTAATCTTTTGGTTGATCAATTGTCTCTTTAGTTGTTTTGGAATGAATGGTTCAGGTTTATGTTTGTATGGACCTAAAGCACCACCAAAAGCGGTACCAGGTTTAAATTTATCAGAACCAAATCTTTGACTTTCTTCAGCATATGTGGCAAGTTCGTTAAAGAATCTGACGTTCCATTTATCTTTATTCACTGGTTCTTCTGGCCAAACGAATGGGTCCAACATGTCAATGGTCATCTTCTTTATCTGACCTTCTCTATAACGACCAATGGCATTACCATCTCTGGTATACTTACCATGTAGTAATTGTGTGGTAATGTTGAATGCTCTTAGACCGTAAACGTTGTACAAGTAGTCTCTTAGATCCATTCTATTGAATGATTTTGGGACGATGAATTTGGCTTGGTATGGTGTATGTTTGGCATTAGGACGTAAAAGGATAACTCGAGCAGTTGGGAAGTAAAGTTTTTTACCACCAACTCTGAAATGTGGTTCACCTTTAGCGATGGAATCATGAGCTAGTTTGTTAAGTTTATCAGAATGTCTTGTCGTCACTTGGTATTTCTTTTCGTATTCATTTTGTTGTGCTCTTGGTTTTGGATCGAACTTGAACCCATTTGGTAGGGAAGACACAGCCGTAGCCAGGTTTCTTGAGCCCGACTGAACTACTCTTGCTATCTCTGACAGGACACGAGGCATTCTGTAGGTGGTATATGTGCAAGGAAGGGCGAATGATTGCTTCACAGTCCGAATAACTCCAGCTTTTAACCTTTAATTACTATTCATTTTCAAGAAATTTTTCAACGAACTTGTACATACATAAAACGTTTTCGCGGAGGTATACATACATATATTTTTTCTTTGATAAAATTTCCCGGAAATGAAACTATTTCCGGTTTGGTGCAGTGGTTTTTCTTCGACTTTTAAAAAAATCATGAAATGTATGAAAATAACAAAGTAATATCCAAAATAGCCAGTTGAATCTCAGTCTTTGGGATCTGAATCTTTTTGGTTTTCGCGTTTGCCCTTTGTCACTGCTCTACGCTTCTCCGGTTATCTTTTTCCCCTACTGAAATTGACCATCTGTTGCTGAAATTTCCCCCTGTTTGAAAACTCAGTTCACATTTAGAAGGCGTCGATTACAAACCTTTAACAATTCATTTTGAACAAAGGTTAACACTATCAGATAGAGAGAAAGTAGGAAATTAGACGAAAATGGCTGACGAGTATCAAGAGGACCCATATGCCTATGATGATCCAAACGATATCACCAATGAAGATTGTTGGACTGTGATCACCTCATTCTTTAGAGAGAAAGGGTTGGTGGCACAACAGTTGGATTCCTTCGATGAGTTCATCCATACATCCATTCAAGAGTTGGTCTGGGAAGACTCCACTTTGATCTTGGAACAACCTGCTCAACACACTTCTGAGAAGGATAATATCAATAGAAAATATGAGATCAGTTTTGGTAAAATTTATTTATCTAGACCAACAATGACCGAATCCGATGGTACCACGAATCAAATGTTCCCACAAGAAGCAAGACTTCGTAACTTGACGTATGCCGCCCCATTGTTCGTTGAAATGGATAAGATTACGTACGAAAGACGTGACGACGAAACTGAATGGCGTGTTATCGATGAAGATCGTTCCGATGAAGAAAACCAAGATAAAAAGGTCTTTATCGGTAGAGTGCCAATCATGTTGAGATCCAAGTATTGTTTACTAAGAGACTTGACCGAAGATGAATTCTACTCATTGAAAGAATGTCCATATGATATGGGTGGTTACTTTGTCATCAACGGTTCGGAGAAAGTTTTAATCGCTCAAGAACGTTCCGCTGCCAACATTGTTCAAGTTTTCAAAAAATCAGCTCCTTCTCCAGTTTCTCATATTGCTGAAATCCGTTCTGCTTTGGAAAAAGGTTCAAGATTGATCTCATCAATGCAAATCAAATTATATGGTCGTGACGATAGTTCCAATAGAACCATTAAAGCCACACTACCTTATATTAAGCAGGATATTCCAATTGTGGTGGTATTTAGAGCCTTGGGTATTGTTCCAGATGGTGATATCTTAGAACACATTTGTTACGATCAAAATGATTGGCAAATGTTTGAAATGTTGAAACCATGTGTTGAAGAAGCCTTTGTCATTCAAGATCGTGAAGTTGCTTTAGATTATATTGGTCGTCGTGGTAATGCCTTGGGTATCAGAAGAGAAAAACGTATCCAGTATGCAAAAGATATCTTACAAAAGGAATTCCTACCTCATATCACTCAAAGAGAAGGTTTCGAATCAAGAAAGGCCTTCTTCTTAGGTTACATGGTTAATAGACTATTATTGTGTGCCCTAGATAGAAAAGGCCAAGATGATCGTGATCATTTCGGTAAGAAGAGATTAGATTTGGCTGGTCCTCTATTAGCTAATCTTTTCAGAATCTTGTTCAGAAAGTTGACAAGAGATATTTACAGATACATGCAAAGATCAGTTGAAACTGGTGATGACTTCAACTTGAAACTTGCCGTCAAGGCCACCACTATCACTTCAGGTTTGAAATATTCATTAGCCACTGGTAATTGGGGTGAACAAAAGAAAGCTATGAGTTCAAGAGCTGGTGTTTCTCAAGTCTTGAATAGATACACTTATTCATCAACATTATCACATTTAAGAAGAACCAATACTCCAATTGGTCGTGATGGTAAATTAGCTAAGCCACGTCAATTACATAATACCCATTGGGGTCTTGTTTGTCCTGCTGAAACTCCAGAAGGTCAAGCTTGTGGTTTGGTTAAAAACTTGTCATTAATGTCTTGTATTTCAGTTGGTTCAGGTTCAGATGCAATCTTGTACTTCTTGGAAGAATGGGGTATGGAGCCACTAGAAGACTTTATTCCACATAAAGCACCAGATGTCACTAAAGTGTTCGTCAATGGTGTTTGGCATGGTATCCACAAGGATCCTGCTAGATTGATTGAAACTATGAGAGGGTTGAGAAGAAGTGGTGAAATTCCTGCTGAAGTGTCAATCATCAGAGATATCCGTGAAAAAGAATTCAAGGTCTTCACTGATGCTGGTAGAGTCTACAGACCACTATTTATTGTTAACGATAATTATGAGAATGGTACCAAAGAGCTAGCATTGAAGAAAGAAGACGTCGAGAGACTAATTGAAGAACCTGATGAGTATGAAAATGAAGAAGATGCATTCACATGGAATAAGTTGCTATCGACAGGGATTGTTGAGTACGTTGATGCTGAGGAAGAAGAAACTATCATGATCGCCATGTCTCATGAAGAACTAGACCCACAAACCTATGAAGATGATTCCGACCCAGATCCAAATAAACGTATTAAATCATCGAACAAATCTGCACATACATACACACATTGTGAGATTCATCCATCTATGATTCTTGGTGTTGCTGCCTCCATTATTCCATTCCCAGATCATAATCAATCTCCACGTAACACCTATCAATCTGCTATGGGTAAACAAGCTATGGGTGTTTACTTAACCAATTACAATGTCCGTATGGATACCATGGCCAACATTCTATACTACCCACAAAAACCATTAGCCACCACAAGATCCATGGAATTCCTGAAATTCAGAGAATTGCCTGCTGGTCAAAATGCTATTGTTGCCATTGCTTGTTATTCAGGTTACAACCAAGAAGATTCCATGATTATGAACCAGTCATCCATTGATAGAGGTTTGTTCAGATCATTATTCTTCAGATCTTATATGGATCAAGAAAAACGTGTTGGTATGTCCGTTGTTGAAGAATTTGAAAAACCAAACAGAAGCAACACATTGAGATTAAAACATGGTACATATGAGAAATTGGATGACGATGGTTTGATTGCTCCTGGTGTTAGAGTTTCAGGTGAAGATATCATTATTGGTAAGACTACTCCAATCCCACCAGACACCGAAGAATTAGGTCAACGTACTGTTTATCACACGAAACGTGATGCTTCTACTCCATTGAGATCCACAGAAAATGGTATTGTTGATCAAGTTCTGATAACGACAAACCAAGAAGGTTTGAAGTTCGTTAAAGTCAGAATGAGAACCACTAAAGTTCCACAAATTGGTGATAAATTTGCCTCACGTCACGGTCAAAAAGGTACCATTGGTGTTACTTATCGTCGTGAAGATATGCCTTTCACTTCTGAAGGTATTGTTCCAGATTTGATTATCAATCCCCATGCTATTCCATCTCGTATGACAGTTGCCCATTTAATCGAATGTTTACTATCCAAGGTTTCTGCTATTTCTGGTATGGAAGGTGATGCTTCACCATTTACAGACGTCACAGTTGATGCCATTTCTAAACTACTTCGTGAGAATGGTTATCAATCAAGAGGGTTCGAAGTCATGTACAATGGTCACACTGGTAAGAAACTAATGGCCCAAGTCTTCTTTGGTCCAACTTACTACCAACGTTTGAGACACATGGTGGATGATAAGATTCATGCCAGAGCCAGAGGTCCAGTGCAAATCTTGACCAGACAACCAGTTGAAGGTCGTTCCAGAGATGGTGGTCTACGTTTCGGTGAAATGGAGAGAGATTGTATGATTGCCCATGGTGCTGCCTCCTTTATGAAAGAAAGATTAATGGAAGCTTCAGATGCCTTCAGAGTCCATATTTGTGGTGTCTGTGGTTTGATGTCCGTTATCGCCAGATTGAAACACAGTCAATTCGAATGTCGTGGTTGTAAGAATAAGATTGATATCTATCAAATTCATATTCCATATGCTGCTAAACTATTATTCCAAGAACTAATGGCTATGAACATTGCACCACGTCTATACACCGATCGTTCAACTTGATCACTGTGATGAGAATGATTACCCATGTACATTAGAAGGGAGGTTATTGTCATTATTGTTGTTTTAGAAAGTAAAAGTTAATAAAAATGTATTTTATCATGAATCGCTTAAATAGAAGTAGATTATTCGTTAGTACGTGTCGTCGTCTATATTCATTACTTTGTATTTTGGCTATGTACATTTAAACCCTAATTGACCCTTTGATACACAATTCATTTATTCTCAATATCTTTTAGTTTTTTCTCCACTAATGGTTGTTCATCATGGAAAGCGACAATGTTTTCTTTATATGGATGTTCAGAACCGTCAAAGACCTTCAGTCTATCCAGTCTCTCTTTACGGAACCCATTCTTGGCCAACATACCAGAGACAGCCTTTCTCAGAACCTCACCATACCCCTTGTCAGCTACTAGTTTCTTCATTGGTGTTAGTTTTAGATGACCTGGTTGTGTGCTGTGTCTCCAGTATAATTTATCGTCAAATTTGTTACCTGTGATTCTTAGTTGGGCACAGTTCGACACGACAACGTAATCACCTTGATCGAGAGTCTTATCGTACGTTGGTTTGTGCTTCCCTGACAGCGTAAGGGCAATACTGGATGCTAGTCTACCTAAAGTTCTTGGATCTTTGGCAGCATCGACATGGTGCCAGACTCTAGCGACACTTATAGCGGTCTATTTCGGGCGATGGTTAGTAAATCAGAGCTAAAGTAAACAGATTAATTATATCACATACTCTTCCTAGTCTTTGAGACATTTCCTTAGCGTTGAATCAACAAATTTGAATACAAACTTAGGCTTATTCAAGTCTAATTCAAGTTTAACTTTTCACTTTTTCCAGACTGGAAATTCTGTATAAGTGCCATAACGCCGCCGTTATTAAGAGTGCCGCTTATGCAGAAATTACCGAGATTTGAGAAAAAAATCAACACACCGAAGAGTGAAAACAAACCCACAAAACTCATAAAATCACCAAACTTGAAGGTAAATCTACGTGGTAAACGCTCCGGAAGTCTGTTTATCCCTCATTATACCACCCAATCGTTATCTTTTGGTCTTTCTCCCACATTTCATTCGCATTTTCACGTCTTTTCATCCTAACTCCATCCACATATACGATATCACACAATGTTCTTCCTAAAGGATCTTTCCCTAACGCTAACGCTTCATCCTTCTTACTTTGGCCCACAAATGAACCAGTACTTACGAACCAAGCTACTGACCGAGGTGGAAGGCTCCTGTACAGGTAAATTTGGTTACATAATGTGTGTATTGGATTGTATGAGCATTGACATTGGCAAAGGTAAGATTATACCTAGTGATGGTTCAGCAGAATTTGAGGTGAAGTACCGTGCAGTGGTATGGAAGCCTTTCAAAGGTGAAGTTGTTGATGGTATCGTGAACGCTGTGAGTAAATTGGGGTTCTTTGTTGATGTTGGACCACTATCAGTATTTGTCTCAACTCATTTGATCCCAACTGATATGACTTTCAATCCAACAGCCAATCCACCAGCATATCAATCAGACGACCAAATCATAGAGAAAGGGAGCAGAATTAGACTGAAAATTGTGGGTACAAGAGCAGATGTTGATTCCATCTATGCTATTGGTAGTATAAAAGAAGATTACTTGGGTGCACTATAATGAAAGAAGGAGGAGGGTAAAGGAGAGAGAAAAGAAGAAAAAACAACTTGTAATTTAATTGTGTTATTTTGAAATAAAGCATGAAGAGCTTCAGTCTTCACTCAGTAGATTTAGCTTGTCTATCAACGTAGGAGTCTGAATTTTTACAGGATTCAGATGATAATACAGATCGAACCAAAGTTATCAAATTTTATTTATGTCAAGAAAGAATTATACAAAACGGTTACGAGAAGAATCCAGCCTTCGTGAGCCTATAACTAAATGAAAAATCTTGCATCCAATAGCTTAGATATTATTGAATGCCCTACAATGGTGATAATAATGAAGCAGCCCTTCCAAATTAAGCCGTCTATTCATTTTGAACAGTGGTAGCGGCAGCGGCAGAAGCAGATCTTTTGATAGTGAAAAAACCACCTTTACCTTTGTCAGCTTCAGTGGCATTCCATTCACCTTCGTAATGACCGTTGTCAATGGCTTCTTGAACGATCTTTGATTTTGTCAAGTAATAAAGCTGATGTCCTTCAATCTTGACAACACAGTTGTGCCATGGGGTTGGGATATGTAACAGGTCCTCGAATGATGGCTCTTCTTCACAACCCAAGGCTTTAATGGTACGACATTCATCGACACTGATTAATCTAACACCAAACTTAGGGCCATTGTTTAAATGCGCATGGATGGATAAACGTAGATGGAATGGAAATAATAACTCAACCAAATTTGAGTAAGCATCGTTTCTCTTGATCATCTCAAAGGCAACCTTGGAAACAGTTTTCTTGAAGGCTTTGTTGGATAGGGTTTTGCAAAATGAGTGTAGTGACAAGTCTTCAGTCATAAACCTAGAAAACCCTCTATATAGGTGTAGTCTTGGATGATCTGGCTGAGAGATATCCCTTCTAAGTTTACCAGCATCAGTGTCGCAACCAGACATTAACAGCTTTCTAGATTGTTCAGAGTCGTCACAGATCTTAGAACCGGTGTAGTGTGGCAGTTCAACATTTTCAACTAAAGAGTCAACGTCAAAACCTTCAGCAAGGTTGTTGAAAAACAAATCTTTCAAAGAGACGAATCCAATAGTTTCTTCTGGGTAATCACCAGAGGCAACAATCTTTGAATATAGATATTTCAACTTCAAGGTGTATTCATCAACAACGTCATCATCAACACCAATACAATCTGAAAAGACATGACCGTCACTGACAATATACACTTTCCAACCAGGTGGATATATGTCTCTGGCCATCTTGGTAACATATAGTAATCTTCTCATAGCCAACTCTTCACCCTTATCTGGGAACATACCATTGACCTTCTCACCGTTTGACGATTTACATGGGAAGGCTGGTAAAACTGATTCAATTTGCAAGTTTCTTGAAGTAAAATAGTGAACCCTATCAATGAAGTACTCTTTACCGCCTTGAGCCCACAAGTCATTGACAGTGGTATTTTTCAATTGTTCAGCAAAGAACTTAGCAACTTGTTTAGCAATAGCCTTGTCAGCATCGAATAACTGTGGAGTAGCGCTGAAGTGAACTCTAGTGTCTCTAACAATCAACCTGGAGAACCAGTCGTGGAACTTTCTCAATTTTGGGTCAAAAGTGCCCTCTTCAGCATCATCATACTGGGCTTGGTAGTCAACCATGATCAAACCTCTAACCTGACCAGCTTCGCTGTCATTGGTGTATTCGAGAACCAATAAACCGTCAATATCTTCATAGTGTTCAGGAATAATATCTTCATCGTTACCTTCAGCATCAGTACATGAAACCAAATCCTCTCTTGAGACTTTATAAGTAGTGAAACCATCAGCATCAATACTCCAAGCGGCTAATTGCTTGTCAATGGAGCGAGCCTTGGTAATGATTTGGTTCCAGTTTTTCTCAATCTTGAAACCGTTCTTGTTTTCGAAAGAAGATAATTGGTCTTTACTATCTCTGGTATACAGAGCTAAGACTTTGCTGTATGTGGAATGGTCAACTAAGTCTGGAGCTTGGGTAATAGTCATTGTGGTATATTGTTAGCTGTATCCCTCTGACAGAGCATCGCTACAATTTGCGCCAAAATAAAAGGTTCTCTTGCCGCTATATATATGAGACCTCAAACAGATGAGGAGAAAGGAAATCGGAGCAGAGCTAGAGGAATTGACTAGGCAAATGATGGGACGATGGTGTAGTCTGGAAATTTGGTGTTTCTCAGGTCCAGGTCGTACAAAGCTCCAACTGTATTGCGTCTTGAGTTAAACCTGCCTATTAGAGAAGCAAAAATGGCTCTCAACATGAGAAAAAGTTCCTCGTTGGGCCAATTGTAAGACGTCAAATGCAAAGATGCTTTGGGGTCGCTAAAGAAGACCTAAGGATCTGCACTGCAAGCGTCAGGTCACTTTTGGTCGCGTTGGACCAATTGGTGGTTATACAATATTGTTTGATTTGACAAATAATACGTTGATATCAAATTCATTATGGATGCCGGGTTTATAGAAAAACGACTTCGTGGAGATGAAACTGAGAATCGTCATGAGATTGACCATTATGTATGTCATTGAAATCGATAACAAGTGTTATACATACTGGCAGTCCATACTGGCCGGCTCAGCTTGGTGTCTGATGAGAGACTCTACTTTGCGTAACAGAACAAAGGGATTGTAATTTCTACAGTTTCCGTCTATCGCGCTTGGAGCAGTAATCAAATATAGCCTTCATGTGCCATTATGCACACAACGGGAAGCCAAAATAGAGAGATGTGCGACTATCTCGAGCTTGAATGAACTTTAAAGCTCTCGATATAAATTTGAAAAGTTTTATGATTATAATATTGACTGACCGGGGATTGGTCCCGAGCTCCGCATGACTGCTTGCACTAGAGCACATGCTTATGCAAACGCAATGCTGCGAGAGTCTATATCATATGGTTTCAGTTAGCTCTTCTCTTTCAGAGCTTTCAAGTACTCACTTGCCTCTGTTCTGAGTCGAAGCTTCAATTGTTCTCGTAATAAGTCGCAAAAGTTTTTCCTGTAATGAGAAATTTATGCCAATATGAGAAATCACAGTGAGTTGATGTTGAGGAAAGAGTCCTTAGGCCGAGCTGAAAGGAGTAGTCTGTAGACGACATATGTGACCTAGAGCACGAGTAGTGTACTTTGTATGGCCTTGAGAGAGTCGGGCTCTATACCATTGAATAATCATCGAAAACATACAGACAAAAAAGGTAGGATGAAGGAAGTACAGGCTCTAATTCAATAAGTATGGGCATCGAAAGATTGGGCGCACACAGCACCAAGTATGTATGTTTAGTCCTCTGCGGTAGCCTAATAGTTAGCAGGTTTGGACAATTTATCGAAACGAACCCTGAAATGCGATGATTGAAATTCTAAGCTACAGTATAAGAATGCATGTACATTTGAATTTAAAGCCATTAATTACTTCAAATTGGTCAACTTTGATGGCATCAGAAGATCCCTCTATAGATTTCCTTTACCAATCATTGCTCTTTCCAATTAGTTCCGCTAGTCTTTCCAGGTATTCCTTGTCAATATCATCGAAGCCTTCATACTCTAAGCAGTCAATATCGATAACACCACGAACAACGCCAGTTGGATCGATGATTGGAACGACAATTTCACTTTTTGTTTCACCATCACAAGCGATATGACCTGGAAATTTTTCAACATCTGGAACCAACTGGGTCTCTTTAGTAGAAGCACCAACACCGCAGACACCTCTTCCAATTTTGATCAGTTGGCAAGCGACCTTCCCCTGGAAGGGGCCTAGGATCAGCTGTGTAGAGTCTTTTGGGTCAAGAACATAGAAACCAGCCCAATTGATGTCCAATGGTAGTGATCTATATGCATGCCATATCAAAGATGCACAGTTTGATAGATTACACACCCAGTTGGTTTGGCCGTCAACAAGAGCTGCATAAGAGTCTAGAAGTTGTTGCAGTGACTCTTTCTTCGAGCCCGCTGAGAAGCTGGAGTAATCAGCATGATGTTCACCGTCAGCACCCATCTTAGACTTCTTTACAATTGGTGCCTTACGCTACTGAACGATGCTTCTCTAAATAGTTTTGCCAAAGTTGTGGATCCAAAACCCCGCGAACTCGTTTTATTTTCGGCTCGGCTGACTTTAAGAATTTACAATTTTGAGCTCTATACGGCGCCATAATTCATACCAGAGCTCTTCACCACCAGAGGTTCCATGTACTTCTGAGCATATGGATATAATGAGATAGATAATATCTAAACGTTGCATCTTTCCTATCGGGCATGGTATACCAGCTGTACTTCTGAACACAGCACCCCCAACAGAGTTTGAGCGGCTACCCTGAGCATCACTCTACTTGATCACATGCTATCTCTCTACTTTTGGCCATTTAAGTGAGGAATAAATCACATTGTTTCAGGCCTCAAGGAGATGCACTTGCCTAAAGAGTATCAAATCGAAAGAACACTCATCTTGGAAAGCTTCTTATCACAAGGATCCCTTTTATTGAGAGAACTCTAGTTCTAATGAGTGCGTGATCAACTGTATGTGTTTTAGAGAGCTACCTAATTGTAGGCTAGCCCATAACTAGAGGATGCATTGAAGTAAATTATGAGTGACGGATGCTCGTGTTGCAGGTACTTTGTATTCACAATCGTCACTAGTTCTTTCGGTTTTCTGTTGCCGTCTTCTTTGATAAAGACAGCACTACGTTCTAGGACGTTGGTACTACTAATTAGTAAAGCTCTTCATTGTTCCATCAGAGATGATAATATTTATTGAGATGTTCTTCCAGAAGAAACAATGACCCAAAAGATTAGTCTCTCACGAATGTGCTATACTAATCCAAGTGAAAATACTTATCTTCACGGAATGATTTACATCATGATTAACCTAATTAAAATGCAGTCAAAAGGTCACCAAAGATACCTTTGACCTCGTTTTGTTGCTCAATAGGAGCGGTATAATCCACAGAGAACAGTGCAACTGGGGATAAACAACCGGAGTTATAGACCTGACTTTCGGAAGGTAATGAGAAGTCACCGTTGTATTCAACACCATTGGCAATGGAACCGTTTCTGACAGTCCATTTAAATGAATTAGTGGTTTCGTTGTACTTAATACCTGGCAATCTAACTTGTTGACCTGAGGATCTAGCAAAGACAAATTGTGGATCCATACAACCGATCTTAGAATCACCTGAGACGTATGGGAAGTTTACGTTCAAGCCTGTAGCGAGAGGCAAGACTCTTGGGTTATCATTATCAGTTAGTTTTCCAACCAATTCAGTGACTTTGGCTGCATAAATGTTTGAAACATCTTCTGGATTGTCGTTCAATGAATCTTTAAAGAAAGAGTTGTTTGAGTTAGAACCGGAAAAGGCAATGGCTGGGTAACCTCTGTACACAGCGTTGTAGGCAGCACCCATAGTACCTGATAAAGTAAAGAAGGTTTCATCAGTGTTATAACCTTCGTTTGGACCAGACACTACCAAGTCGATCTTTATATCAGCGAAATGAGTAGGTAATAAATAATCAAAGGCAAAAGCGATACAACCAGCTGGTGTAGCATTGAAGTACCATAGGTGATCGTCATCGACTTCATGACCCCAGGCTGGATCACCAGCTTTCTTGTAATGGAATTGATCATCATGCTCAAGAACAGAACCATCTGGGAACTCAATTTGACCGCCAAACCCAGAACGTTGCTCCACTGGAGCCACTAAGAAGACATTGTGGCCAGCTTCTTTCAGGGCTCTATAGGTGGCTCTAATATTAGTGGAAGCCCAACCATCATCGTTGGCCATTAGGATATTACTGGCATTGGCCACTGAGGCAAGGGAGGCAGCAACAGTTAATAGATTGGAGAACTTCATTGTTAATTGGCCAGCATTTGTGATGTGGGAAGCTAGTTCTCGAGGGGAGTGATGGTCTTTTATAGTGATTTGCTTAGGATGAACCGAGTGGTCGTAGATGCATGAAAGATAAACCTGCATATACGGAAGGAAAGACAGCAACGGGTTCGAAGCTGATACCACCGGTACGGGGATATATCAGAAAGCTATAATGCATATACCTTGATAGCGCCAGCGTTAGTGCATATAATTCCATGGAAGACAAGAGTGGTTCAGCTGTGGTTGGTTCAACAGTGAGGGGTTCAACTCCCGACAAGGGACCATACAATTGACAGTTTGTAAGCCATCTCAGCGTTAGTTTTCCCCTGACAACTACTCATAATCTTTTCTCGATCACAAGACCATTTTCCGAAAGTGGAAATCTGCTTGAACTTTGTCGAGACTCGAGGCTATCAATTTTTTTTCCCAGCTAAATAGCTTATCAGTAAATGTGCAGCGACTGAAAAAAACGGTTGCATTATAGATTGGGTGCCGTTCGTGGTCAGCAAAGAAGCTGTGCTAGAGTGTCGATCACTGACAGGCGTCTGAGAGGTTAAAGCTCGTATGCGAAAGCGGCCTCGGAGCCCCAACCCAATTCATTTAATTATATTAATACTGTCAAAATACCATCGGCCCTTGGCTGCTCTTGGCTGCTCTAGGCAATAATATATTATCTCTCTTACGGCCGAGTATCTCCGACAATATTATATAATACAATCTCCACAAACGGGGGAGCATACAAGTGATCATGAGTGGAGTTCCTCCTATTATCAGCACATCTCATGACTTATTACTTAACTTACAAGACATTTCAATTGATGCAGATGTCATATTATGTATTTCGTATAAATATTGTCGTGGAATATTACTCCTTCAAACTGTTCTCTCTTTTGACCTTTGCCACATCTTTGCAAACATCTCGGTATAAGTCACTTTGATATGCAACTCATCATTATCCTGATGACTCTCCTGAATCTTAGCCTCTTCATCCCTAGCGATCAGGTAACCTCTCATCAGCCATAGAGACACAACACTCGCTAAGTAGCAACACCCACACCAAATCGCAGGGTTCCTGTACTGTGTAGGATCATACTGGGCACCATTTGGTGGTGTACCACGAAGTTGAATCCCGATGACTGGAGATGCAATACCTGAAACACCAATAACTGTGAATAACATACCCGAAACAGCATTCAATTTCCTTAAACCAAATATTCTAGCTGTGATTGGTGCTTGTAACCCCCAAATAGACCCCATTAGTGAACCTTGGATCAAAGCAAACCCAATTGCGGTAGAGTAGTTTCTAGCTGGGATCCAGATAGAAAAACAGAATAGAGCCACCAATATATGTGCGAACATCGCAGTGGTTATTGGGCCGAACTTATCAGCGAGTCTCCCAACTGTAGGGCGACCAAAGACGATACCCACAGAGACCATACATGTCACCACTGACCCTTGAGAAGCAGAATAACCCAATGAAATGGTGAAATCTGCCAAGTTGTAAAGCAGCACCACATAACCTAAAAGAGTAAAGCAGATGAACGCAGACATTAGAACAAAGCCAAATGAGAGGAGTGCTTCATTATCCCACATTTTGAACTTCCCCTTAACGACATGATCTCTTGTCTTTAAAAGCAAGATAGCAGTTGTGGTACAACAAGCACAGATTATAGCTTGAATGATTAATGCCCATTTCAGACTGATGGTCTTGATGATATGCTGCACGGCCAAATTGAACATGATACCACCGACACCTGAACCAGCAGCAGCGAAACTAGCAGCCAGGGAACGTTTTTCTCTGAACCATTGAGGGATGATCACGGTGGAGGGAGCTGTGATGAGCCCTAACCCCAGACCAACAAGCAAACCTTGTGTTAAATATAATTGCCATAATTTTGTACTGAAGGCAGCAAGGAAAATCCCAATGAATTGTACGATAGCACCCAGTGCAATTGTAGGCTTTATCCCAATTATCTCTTTCAAATATAATATAAATGGTCCAAATATCAAACCAGAACCAAATGCGATACCACCAACGGCCGAATAATCTAGCTTACCAGCACCGGCAAATGTGCCCTCCTGCAGGTAGTGGGCCAAGTAAATTGAGAAGCCCGAGTTGGAAGCCCAAGTGGAGATGTTGAACAGGAACACAGAGCCCACGACGACCCAGCCGTATCCACCATCGGGCACTTCGATCATGTTAGTCACTGGTTTCTGTGATGCTTCGATTTCAGCCTCTTGGGACCGGAGCGATGCTACCTCCTGTTTCTCTTGAGTATTAGTCATAGTGTGTGTGAAAGTTGACTGGTTACCTGTGACACGGGTATCAACGATTGTGGTCGCTGGAATAAAGTGCAATCTTTCAATCAATCCAGCGCTCTCAAGTCATCGTATTGAGTTTTTCTTTTTTTTTTTTTCCATTTGCAGTCATTATACGTTTTGGGAAGTAATCCCGAGACGACGTCATTGAATATAGCCAGACAAAGATTGTCCCGGACATCACCACCATGTTAATCCAGATAGGACTATAAGGAGAGGATATGGAGAAGATCATTCAGGTATAACAGAGCTGGGGATATGCAACAAGATCCCTCCTAGGGCTTCTTCACGGTGTTTCGGTGACCTCTCCGGAGAAGTCACCAAAGATTTCCGGGAGCAGAGCTTCTGTCTAACCCCAGACTTGAGGGCAGACTGGGGGCAGACTGGGGGTAGACCTGGGGGAAGGCTGAGAATAAGAATTCAGATTAACTTTAACGGCTCCAGAGCCAGTACTTGCCCTTTGACTAAAAAATCTCACACGCAAACTTATGGAAAACAATGCGCACTAAACCCATATATAGTTACAGCTCTCTATTGGTGACATACCTTATATAACTTGAAAGCCCATCCTGGCATCTCCAGTTGTACCCATCTATATTTCAAGCCCCCGTGGGTCAATTTGACGAATCACAGGCTCCTTACCACCAATCGGATGTGCTGAACACCAGATTGGGTTAACTCAATGCAGCAGTTCACCTAGAGTGCATAAGATTTCTTTTTCGTTACCTGCACCAACAATCAAAGATTCTCTAACTCAAGAGTTTTTGTGTCAATTATTGTTGAAAAGTCTCGGCTAGCACAAAGAGAAATTGTTGATGCAAGCAAAGGATTCTAAGCTTTGAATAGAAAAGTTGAATGAGCTAGAGAGGATAGGAAACTACTCCCTAACTATCCGCCACTACTTGCAGCTTGACTTGTGGCTCCCTTTTGCAAGCTCCGTATTCGCATACACGTGCCCATTACCAATTCATCAACGCACTAAAAAAAAACGTTGCAGCTCCACTAAAAGCTCTAAGATGAATTCGTACAGTAGAGTGTCTCAAGATCAAGTATAAATACACAGGCCAATCCCTCCTTCAGTCTCAGCTACGATGCCTAACTTAATCTTCAGTCCACAACGATGCAATTCTCAACACTTGTCGCTGCTGCTACCGCTCTTTTCTCCACTGTCTCCGCCAAAAACATCTTACTAACTAACGACGATGGCTGGGCCTCAACTGGTATCAGAGCTACATACAGAGCACTAACCAAGGCTGGTCACAATGTTTATTTAGTTGCTCCTGTTGAGCAACGTTCCGGTTTTGGTGGTCAATTTGTTTTCTCAGATACTTCCACTTTGTTACATGACGACCAATTCCATTACAAGAAAGCCGGTGATCCAGCTTGGGGACATGAAGTCAACGATGACCATATCTGGTACTTCAATGCCACTCCTGCCGCCTGTGTTGGTTTCGCTTTTGATTACTTGTTACCAACTCACTTCGCCAACGCTTCAATTGACCTAGTTGTCTCTGGTCCAAACCAAGGTACTAACTTAGATGAAACTTTGTACTCATTGTCAGGTACAATTGGTGCAACTTACAACGCTGTCTACAGAGGCTACCCAGCCATTGCCTTTTCAGGCTCCAACTACAACAATTCCTTCTTCAAAGACTCACTGAACGAAGACCCATCTGACCCTCAAAACATCTACTCTGCTAAAGTTGTTGAATTAGTCGATACTTTAACCCAAGGCAATAACAAACGTGTCTTACCGTTAGCCACCGGTTTGAATGTGAACTTTCCATTCGTCTCCACTGACTCCAAAACTAACTGCGTTGATCCAAAGTTTGTGTTTGCAAGATTATCCGGTCAAGATATCGTGATCCCAGGCTTGAAATATAACGAAACTTCCAACATCTTTGCATGGACTGACAGAAACGGTACTGCCGCTACCGCTGCTGAATACAATGGTGACTTAACTCTACCATCAGAGGACCAAGTCTACCTGTCTGGTTGCTACAGCCCAGTTTCTTTGTTCTCTGTTGATTACACTGCTCCAACTGAACAAGAAAACCACGTCAAGGCAATCATTGCCCCATTATTGACCACTATATAAACAAGAAGATACTGTCTTTAATTCTTCAGTTCAATTCTCGATACGTCGTTACAGTTGCCATATTCCTTCATTTGAGCAACATATCTATATACGACCAATATAACGAAAACTATGTCTTTTTCTAATCTATAGATTAACTAGCTATTCTTTGAGATATACTCATCTGCTCTTTGAAGGGAGTCAAAGAAACTATCCCAGAACTTTTTAACATTCACACCAAACACCACTTTTGAGCCCCTTGGATCCTCAATGTATTCAAACTTTCCTTCTTCTTCACCTTCCTCCACACAAGTTAACTTTAAAGTCTTGTATTGCAACCCAATATCTTCAACACCGTTCACTTCTAACAGTGCAAAAACAGCAACAGGATCATGCACAGGCGGACCATCTTTAAATCCTTGAGCATGGACATATGAACTGGCGAAAAACGTCATTAATTCATAATACAGTTTTCTGATCTTTGTAGTGTTTAAGTCGTTCAAGATTTGCCTTTGGATATCAATATCACAAATGACAGTATGTGTGACATTCAGAGGCAATAACACCAATTTTGGCATCAAAATAGGATCTGAAACGACGTAATTGGCAGCATGTGGGTCACACCAGATGTTAAATTCACTGAAACCACGATTATAAACGCCATCAAACCCACCACCCATAACGGACAAATGATCAATCTTCTCCCTGGCATCCGGGTATGCTTTAAAAAACTTACACATGTTTGTCAATGGACCCACAGCAATAATGGATAAGCTCTCATATTCATTCACAGCGTTGTATAGAGCAGCATTCAACCCACTTTCATCATCGATCTCGACTCTTGGTCTCACAGTTGGGACAGGTAGTTCTTCAGTACCGTCTAGTCCACTTTTCCCGTGTATATCTGGGGCAAACTCGACGGGCTTGACCAGTGGCTTCGAGCTACCAGCATATACAGGAATCTCATTCTCTTTATGCAAAGCAGTCAAGACAGCAAGAGCGTTATTGGTGGTGTTTTGGACAGATGAGTTACCATATGTTGTAGAGATCCCGACCAATTGGAAGGAAGGATGGAATAAAGAGAGCAAGATGGCAACAACATCATCGTGACCCGGGTCACAATCTAGCCAAATAGGAATCTTAGTCATTGTATATTATTGATGGCGTTAGTGAATCATTATTTAGAAGTTGATGTTGACACAATTCTCAATGGTACAATTGGTTTACCTTGACAGAAGTCGCGGCCAAACTAGAGGGGGGTTAACGCCGCCGGAACTCCGGTGTAGTTAGTTTTTCACACCAAGGCTTCGGTGCTCTTGGTTTTTTTTTCGGTACCTGATTTTTATTATAACATGCTTATAACTGATAGATTAGTTAGATGAGAGGAAAATTTGATTGCTTCTGACTATTAGGGGGACAGAATTGGTGGACTTGCCTGTTAGCTATATTGTTACATCCTTCTTTTGTTGCATATCTGGTGTAATCTGAATTAATTACATATGCATAGAGCGGCTGCTTTCTCGGGATACGTCGTGCTGCCTCTCGAGATAAGGAACGGATATGGGCTGTACTAATATGAGTTTGGACGTCTCTTTCACCTTATTCACTACGAATTCTGGCCCGTATCAAGGTCCCTGGTGGCCCAAGAGTCAGCTTAATTATCAATTGAGTTATCCCTATCTCTTTTGCTCGCCCTGTTTCTCTTTCTTGCTTCAACGGCCCCAGCTCATGATCGCTCCTTTTAACAAGGGTCCTGCGGATAACAGCAATCGTAACGTTTATAAACGGTTTAGATCTGCAATGTATTTAACCCAAAAGTCCCTTTGGTCAAATTCGCCTCCCTTATCAGCCGACGGGTACCGTGTATACTACTAATTTCGGTCATTGTTGGTAATGGTTTCCAAGCGGTGGTGAGGGCGAGTCAATCGACTGCAGATCTTTGAAGCTCGAGTCGAGAAGAAATTAGATACGATTAACAAATTAAAGGGGTCCATCTTATTGTGAACAACAGGATTATTAAACAGACAATGCTCCTATGAATATAGCTATCAAAGAGACATGAAGCCAGTCTATATGAGCAGTTCAATGGGAGCATTGGCCTAATAAGCTATAGGCGCTCGGCCCAAGAATGTCATAATTAATGATTAATTAATTAGCTGGGCCCGAAAATTTTTCTTATCATGATTGTTGAACCCTCAATTTAGTACGCCAACGTGCATAAACTAATTCTCCGATGAGGTATAAATACTGTGCCGTTTCTTCTTTAGCACTTCCTAAAATTTAATTAAGTCTCCAGCATCATTTACAATGAAATTCTCCACATTATCAGTCATTGCTTCAGCCCTAGTGGCTCAATTAGCCGAAGCTAAGAAGATCTTCATCGATAACGATGGTTTAGCTCCATTGCACGTCTTATTCCCAATTGCAGCTGGTCATGAAATTGTTGGTTTATCAGGTTCATTCGGTTCTGCTTCATTAGTTGACTCTTTTGGTCAAGGTTATGACATCTTGAAAACTTATAACTTGAGTTCATGTATCCCACAATACGTTGGTGCTAATCAACCTTTATTACGTACTAATGAAACTTTCCAAGCTTGGGAAAATTTGTTCGGGTTCTTGCAATGGCAAGGTGCTTGGGCTCCAACTTACGTTGACGCTTACACTTGGGACAACTTCACTGATATTGACACTACCCCAGGTGCCATTGCCCTAATTGATGCTGTTAAGAAATATAAAGATACAGACCCAGTTACCATTTACGCTGCCGGTTTAATGACCACTGTCGCTCAGGCTTTATCCATTTACCCAGACTTGGTTAAAGATGCTGCTGGTTTATACATCATGGGTGGTTACATCGATGGTCAATATGCATCATCTACTGGTCACTCTTTCGATATCAACTTAAACTCAGATATCAACTTGATTCAAGATCCAGAAGCTGCACAAATCGTTCTAGCTGCCGACTGGAACGAATTTTACATTGGTTCCAACGTTACAAACTACTTGGTCCCATCTCAAGAATTATACGATGTCATTATTGACAAAGCTGGTGGTTATGAAGTCTTGGAAAACACTCCATACATGAAAGAGGTCTTAAAATTAGTCGGTACTGGTAACTACTCATTAAACGGTGAGCAAGGTACCTTACCATTCTGGGATGAAGTCGTCAGTGCTTACTGGGCTTGGCCAGAACTTATCGAAGAGACTATTGACATCAAATGTTCAGTGGACACTTCATTCTACTCCCCATTCTACGGTTCATTGAGAATCTATAACCCAGAATACGCTCCTCCAGCCTCAGGTTACAAAACAGCAAACGCCACTATGGTCACTAAGATCAATGACGAAAAATTCTACAACTTAGTTGTTGATATCCTGTTCCAAAACTGGACTCAATACTGTACCACTGGTGGTTCAGTCCCATTGGTCCTAAACCACGATTAAACAGGCCCCCAAAAAGACTGTATAGACTAAACTTGTAATATAGATACCCTTTCACTATAACCTATCGTAGTCACTAATACTTTCACCATTCATAAGTAGCTCCTCTTCCCTCTCACTCCCAAGTAGCAGCTGCCTTTTCTAGAGAAGCGTCATTTTGTCACATTCGTCCGTCAAAGTTCTCCGCTAATAATCAAACAAAGCAAAAATTACAGTTTCGGAGCGATAAAATTAATTAGTCAATGGCGCATAAACTTTTATGCTTTAAATTATAATACGAAAGAACATTCATTATTGCTCAAGTTATGAGAGAAGAAGTCATGGCCCCGATGAAAGAAGAGAAATTACCGGAAGAGGCTCATACGGAGGAGGTTATCGATGTGCCAGATGGAGGTTATGGGTGGTTAGTTGTATTGGCATCTCTCTGTTTTAATGCTGCATCTGCAGGCTCCATTAGTGCTTATTCGATCTATTTGGCTCACTACTTGAACACAGACATTTATGAAGGTGCCTCAAAGCTGGACTATGCTGCTATCGGTGGGTTGGAGCTCGGTAGTGGGTTTGTTCTTACCCCATTGATAGGGAAAATTGGTAATAAGTTTGGTGTCAAGATCACAACGTCCATTGGAACGCTGTTTTTGTTCCTGGGATTATTCCTGTCCGCATTTACTAAGAGACTATGGCAGTTGTACATAACACAGGGACTCCTTGTCGGTCTGGGGTATGGTTTTGTCTTTGTCCCATCCTATGGTGTTCTCCCTCAATGGTTTAGAAAGAAACGTTCTTTTGCTGTGTCAATTGCTGCTAGTGGTGCCGGTGTTGGTGGTGTTATGCTCAACTTGGCCCTACAGACGATCATTCAGAATATCAGTTTGAAATGGGCTTTAATTATTCAGTCTATTATTAGCACTACGCTATGTACAGTTGGTGTTATCTTAGTGCGTACTAGAAACGAAGAGATTGGTGTTAAAAAGAAAATCATTGATCTAAGTACATTACAGTATCCTATATTTTGTTTATTCTTGCTCAAATTGTTCCTCTCTATCCAAGGTTATGTGGTCTTATTATTCAATTTGGCTGACTACACAAGGACTTTAGGGTATTCTTCATCTCAAGCTTCAATCGTCTCCTGTATGGTGTCTGTTGGATTTGTATTTGGTCGTCCCACGGTGGGGAGATTTAGTGATTGGTTTGGATCAGTGACAGTGAATATCATTGTTAATTTCCTCGTTTCATTACTATGTTTCGCTATGTGGATACCAATTAGAAAATATGCTGCCGCTATAGTCTTTGCATTGTTTCAAGGTTTAATATGTGGTAGTATGTGGGTTTGTATTGCACCAATGACTACAAGAATCGTTGGACTTAGAGGCCTTGGAACATCGCTAAACATTGTTTGGATCGTCATTGGTATCTCTGCAGCTGTGTCTCCAGTCATTGCTATCCAATTACGTGGTGCTGGTGGGAATGGTGTTGCTCATTCTCCAAAACAGTACGTTCATCCAGCATTGTATTGTGGGTTTACTTATTTTGGCGCTGGCGTCATTGGGTTTATCCTTAGAACGTACCTATTAGCTCGTGATGAACTTGCTGAGAGAAATCAATCACATGAAGATAGTGATGAGATCCATTTAAAAGTTCCACCAAAGGAGTTGATAAGGAAGTTGTTTGCCAAGTCACCAACTAGAAATGTTTAATCCTTGTGATATCTAGTCGCCTTGAAACAAATCTGACTCAATACCAATCATTTATAACGTTCTTGTATTATATATTATCAAGTACATATTTATTGCCATACATCTTAATGCATAATTATTCATACATGATGAGTGAAAATAGTACGGGTAAGGACCATATGCTATCACAATCGTAGCAGATAATGTGTTGTGGACAACTTAAGAAGCTGAAGTATATACCTAGAGTTCTTACAAGGGTGGCCCCTACGAATATATCTTAAGGATTCTATAAAATCATTAGTTTTTTTTTACATTAATATTAAGATGCTAATTATACAAGAAAGAATTAGGACTAAAAATTCATTGACGGTTAAACTGTCAAATCTATTTTAAGAAAACATCATTACCTTGTTCGACAGCCTTTTCAGTATGGTGAACAATGTCATTAGATTCCCATGGGTAAGCGATCCAAACATCATCAACATCTCTAGCAGCAATATAATTATCTGGGTAAACGTTAGATGGTAAAGTAGCTCTCTTTGGTTTCTTCTTGTTATGTAAGACAAAGATACCAAATTTAGTACCTGATTCTTCAACGGTAATACCCTTAGCTTTACATTGCTCTTCTAAATCTTTTTGTAATTCAGTGACAGCGTAATTTAATGTAGTTCTTGTATCATCAACTTCATCAACGATCAAAATCTTCTTACCAATTAAGGTGAAGTCAGTTGATGTATAATCTAACCATTGAGTACGAACAACTTGATTACCAATTTGTTCAGGAGCTGTAGAAACACCAGCAACGTCTTCATACAAAGATAAGACAACGGACATGATTCTAACATTTGGTTTACCCTTTTCCTTCAAGAAAGTTCTAACGAATCTAGTTGGGACTAAACCACCACCTGCTAAACAAACCAATAGATCTGGATTGAAAGCTTTTAACTTAGGAGCATTCTCTTGAATAAGTTGATGGATATGGTTGTAAGAGATGTACATTTTCTCATCTGGGACTTCGTCGTGACCGGCCATGATTGCAAAAATTTTACGTTATTAAGAAATAAGGTGTGTCTATGGGTGGACAATTACCAGCTTTTGTAGCTATGGGAATGCCAAAAAAAGAGAGAAAGTAAAAACGCAAACAGTTTATGGAATTCACAAGTTTTTTATAAGAAAAAAAAAAAAAATCGCATCAATAGTTCATGTGGCGCAAACCGGGAACACGACACGGGAAAAAGAAAACACAAAAAAAATTATTTTTTCGCGGCCGCGGATCTACACAAGAAGCCGCAGGGGCGGCAAACGACGGAAGTCACCGGGAAATATTTGTGGAATTAAGCCGCGAATTATTTTTTTAGTTAATTCGCGAAACTTAATTTCTAGGCACGTCAATATTGGTCCAAATAAGAAAAATTGGACAAGCTTCTGATAATAGATAAGCTTGAAATTGTAATAGATAAAGCAATTAAAAATGGCCTCCAAAGCTGTCCAATACGCCAATGGTGAGTCCCAGACCACGCGCGAGCATGAGACCGAGGACTTTGTACTAATTAGCACCATTCCTCAAGATTTTGTCAACTTCTTGAATGCATCTCCTACTCCTTACCATGCTGTTGATACAGTGAAAACTTTATTAACACAAAATGGTTATAAAGAATTATCTGAAAGGGTTAATTGGGCTGGTAAAGTCACCAAGGGTGGTAAATATTTTGTAACTAGAAATGCATCTTCTATCATTGCCTTTGCTGTTGGTGAGAAATGGACCGCTGGTAATGGTATCTCAATCATTGGTGCTCACACCGATTCTCCAACTTTAAGAATTAAACCAGTGTCAAAGAGAAACACCGAGGGTTTTATCCAGGTTGGTGTTGAAACCTATGGTGGTGGTATTTGGCATAGTTGGTTTGATTCTGATTTATCCCTTGCTGGTAGAATTATTGTCAAACAACAAGATAAATATGTTCCAAAATTGATTAATATCAATAAACCGATTTTGAAGATCCCTACTTTAGCTATTCATTTAGACAGAGCTGTTAATGAAAAATTCGAATTTAATAAAGAATCTCAATTACTACCAATTGCAGGTTTAGATAATGCAGCTCCAAAGGCTAAACATGAAGATAAAGGTGGTTGTTGTGATGGTGATGATAGTGCTAAATTATCAAATGAAGAATTCCAATCTTTGAACTCTGTGGTGCAAAGACATAATTCTCAATTAGTTGAAGCTATTGCTAAAGAAGCTGGAGTTGAACCGGAAGCCATTGAAGATTTTGAATTGGTACTATACGATAATAAACCTGCCACTATTGGTGGATTAAATGATGAATTTATCTTTAGTGCTAGATTAGATAATTTAACATCATGTTACGCTGCCACTGAAGGTTTGATTCAATCAGGTTCTTTAGAAAACGAAACTGGTATTCGTTTAATATCATTGTTCGATCATGAAGAAATTGGTTCTGCTTCTGCTCAAGGTGCTGATTCAAATTTCTTACCAAACATTTTAGATAGAATTACCGGTTTAAATGGTGATAAATCTGATCTTGAAAGTCCAATTGTTTCCCGTATCTTGGAATCTTCTTCAAAATCATTCTTTTTATCATCTGACGTTGCTCATGGTGTTCATCCAAACTACACCGGTAATTACGAATCAAATCATAAGCCAAAATTAGGTGAAGGCCCAGTTGTTAAAATCAATGCCAATCAAAGGTATGTCACCAATTCTCCAGGTATTGTCTTACTAAAAGAAGTTGCAAAAAGAGGTAAAGTCCCATTACAATTATTTGTCGTAAAGAACAACTCACCATGTGGTTCTACTATTGGTCCAATCTTAGCCTCCAAGACCGGTATTAGAACATTGGATCTAGGTAACGGTGTACTATCTATGCATTCTATTAGAGAAACTTCAAGTTCTGCCGATGTTGAAAAAGGTATCAACTTATTCAAGTCATTCTTGGCTAACTTCAGTTCCATTGAGCCAACTATCTTGGTCGATGGTCAATAGACCTCTTATAAAGAGAAAAAATAATGCATGAATCTTACGTTAAAACTCTTGTAACATATTGATGCTGATATATATTAAATTACGTTTGAGTTAACTTTATGAAATCTCTAATTTTTGCGCTTCTTTTGCTTAGCTTGCAATTTTTGAATTCTTTGTTTTAACAGCTCTTGTTCATCTTCACTCTCACTCTCTTCCAAGACACCATTACCTTGGACCTCTTCATCACTGAAACCTTCTTCATCATTAACAGGTTCTTCATCACCAGCTTCGATTTCAATTTCTTCATCACTACTTTCATCATCATCTAATTCCATGAAACCGTCTTCCTCTTCTTCATAGAAACTTTGCTCGGAATCTGGGATCAAATTAGCATCATCTAACTCTTCAATGTATTCAATGTCGGAGTCTTCAGAATCGTTATAGTCTTCTTCATCTTGTTCAGTTGTGGTCTTATTCAATTCTTGTTGAGAGTATAGTACATCTAATCTACCTTGTAATTCTAAAAGTCTAGGCAATGTGTTAGCTCTTCTCGTTAAAGTTGAATGTAATGAAGATAATGATTTTGTCAAATTTGGTATATTGATTAAGTACCCACCATGGATAATCATAACCCATTTAACCCAAATGTTCAATTGACCTTGACGATTTGTTTGTCTAGCAATACGTTCAGCTAATCTTTCCAATAGCACCACAGCCAATGATGTGTCCAATCTTTGAACGGTGGCCTTTAAAACATTTTCATCTCTGTTTGATAATAAAGTTTCCAATAAAGCATGATCATTAGATCTCAAAGCCTGAGTTAAAACGACAGCTAAAGAACCAGTAGTGGCTCTACCTTGTTTCTTCTTTGGTAAAGTGTTTTCAACTTTCAATGACTCTAATTTCTCAGCTAATGATGGACCATCTTCTTCGTTGAACTCTAATTCTTCATCACTTTGAACTTCTTTATTATCTAAATGTCTAAAATTATCACCACTAGTGACAACGGCACTACTTTCATTATAACGTTTTGGAGCAGCAATATCTTGACCGAATAGACTATGATCTTTAGCTTGGATAGCTGGTTTACTTTTTGTTATGATGGTGGATTCATTGATATCTTTCACTTGAATTTTTTCAAAATATGGTATACTACCTTCTTCTAACCATGTAATAGTGATGAATGAAGATGAGGCAAATGAGTTATCGATAGTTATTTTATCACCATTTGGACGCTGTAGTTGGATCTTGGCAGATGATTGTTTAGATTGTTGAGCTCTTCTCTTGGAATTAGTGGAAGTTGGTTTAGATAATGGGTCATTGAAGACTTCGACAACACCATCTTCAGTAACAGCAGTTATATTATTCTTATCAAATGATACAGATAGAACGTTGCTTTGAGCGACAAGAACAGATGAAGTAGATTCCATAGAATAAATGTTGATGAATCTATCACCATGGGCAGCTGTTATGAATGCGGAATCATTTTTAATAGGTAAGATTGTATGAATTGGGGAAATATGACCAGGGAATGTCTTAACGGTCTCTTTAGTAGCGATATCGACAATAAAGACACTATGAGATGCAAGTAATAAATGTGGTTTGCCTTCGTATTCGATAACTCTGATCAAGTTAATAGTTTCATTGAATTTAAAATGTTGTCTCTGTGTAAATAAAACAGTATCCCATTCAATTATAGTTTGTGAGGCATCAACCGACCAACCGGAGTTAGTGATGTTGGAAAAATAATAATCATTAATAGATGATGAAGAAGGTGTTTCAAGTTTCCCTATCACTTCACCTGCAGTTGGTGAATATATCAGTATTGAACCTTTATTCAAACCCACATTTATGATTTGATTTTCGATATTGATATTAGTATTTGATAATCTTCTCTTCTTCTTCTGTGATTTTGTATCCACGTTTGGTGATATCCCCCATGATAGACTCGTTAGTTTATGACCTTTATCAAGGGCAAATGCAGTGGCTAAAGTAGATCCTGTTGTTGATTGAACTCTAATCTTATGTGTATCTAAAGCGGTGATTGCAGATGCATAGTGAGCACCCACAGGGTCGAAATCAGATGCAGTAAGTAAACTGGACATGACAAAGATGGCACAGCTCCGAGGAAATTCAATGAATTGATCTAAATGGATTGGGAAGGCAATAACAATCTCCTAATTAGATCTTTCAAGATGAGATGAGCTTCAAAATTTTAAATTATTTTTCATAAAAAATTTCCACGGTGTGGTCCCGACCAGTAATGCCACCCTCGGAATGTGTTCTTCAATGCGAATTGACATTTCCGACTTTCTTGCATGAAAATCCGTTGATTTTTTTTTTTTTTTGTATATAAACAGACAAATTTCCCTTTAATCTCGATTCAATGGGGGGAAGATGGAATTCGTTGTTCCCATTGATTCAGTCTTCTCAATTGATTCCATAATACTTATATAATGTCTGAATTTGCCAATGGAACTAGCGAAGACTTGTCTTTGCCAAAAGGTACGTAAATTGACTGACATCTTTATGGTCAAATGGTTTGTTTACATTATACTAATTTGTCTTTTGCTATAGCTACCGTTCAAAAAATTATAAGTGAAATACTTCCTTCGGATCTTACATTCTCCAAAGAGGCCCGTGATATGGTCATCGAGTGCTGTATAGAGTTCATAATGATCTTATCTGACCAATCTAACGAAATTGCGGAACAAGAATCTAAGAAGACCATTGCATCTGATCATGTTATCAAGGCATTACAAGAATTAGGCTTTGTTGATCAAATTGCTCCATTAGAGAGAGTCCTTGTGGAACACAGAGAAACACAGAAAGGTAGAGAGAGAAAGAATAACAAATTCCAGAATTCTGGGTTCACAGAAGAAGAACTATTAAGACAACAAGAAGAGTTATTTAGACAATCACGTTCAAGATTACAAAATCAAGGCTCATCTAGTGGCGTACCAACATTGAGTGAAACTTCACCAGCTGTTAAATCAGAAGAATGAACGATTTCAGGAAATGTTTGTTATTTAAAGTTTTGGTGTTTTGTTAGTGTTCTCTTTTTTTTTGCTTTAGGGTCTGTGTTAATAAAGTAAAATTTGACTTTACTGTAATTTCTATATCATTGGGTTTTAATACACTTCATGAGTATGGTTAATCATTAATTTTGCATGTTTTGTTGTTTCAGTTTTTGAATTTGATTAAAATAATAGGTTATATTGTATACTATTGGGTTACTTTTTTTTTAGATATTTCAAAGAAAAGTTTAAATACAGTGTTTTTGAAAATCTTCAAAATGATTGTAGTGATTTAACTAATGAAAAGTATATACTATAAGACAAAATCATGCTTTTTGGAAAAATTGATTAACGTATTCCAATCTTTCAGGGGCCAAAGAACTTGTAAAAAGTTGAAATCTTTGTGGTAAATTAGTTTGGATATCAGCAAATTTAGCTTTAAAAACTGCAGCTAAATCAATACTATCTAATGGGGTGTCTTTAAATGCATCATCATCTTCTTCACCAAATTCATCATCATCATAAGTTGGTTGTTCATTGACATTGTATAAACTTTGTCTTTTTTTAATAGCTTCTGGTAATCTTTCTAATGACATAGCAAGTTTATTGGATAATTGTGGTAAAAAACCTTCTAATGAGTTAGGTAGTTGAGGTAGGGCCAATACTGATAATAATGCAAAAATTTGTAATTTTAAACCATAAACGTTCTCTAGACTTGTTGATAAGTTATACCAAATTTCAAATACTCTAATTGTTTCATTTGTTGATTCTAATAATTGTAAAGTCTTAGATGGATCTATGTATAATGATGCAAGTACAACTCTAATGACACTAAATGGAGCTAAATCTTCTTCTTTAAAAGTTTTCAAAATGATTGGTAAATTTTCATTAAATTGTTGTAATACAAGAGTTTCATATTCAACAATTTCAAATGCACCTTGGTTATCTAAATCAACTGGTGAACTAATGATTTCATTAATGACTTTATCAAGAAGTTGAACTTGTGGTGATTGTGAATTTAAACCTTTGAAACCATAAGTAATGACATTTTCAAAATATGGAACATAATATTCAAAATACTCCACAGCATACGTTTGAAATGATTCAATAGATTCTTGGAAAATTTCCCATACAATTGGACTAATTTGCTTCTTATTCATGGTTAAACTTTCTAATAGTTCCATAACTTCACCAAGGAATGAAATAGCTGCATTGGATAAGACAAATCTAATAGCTGGAGCGAAAACAGGTTCTAAATCAACATTTGGCATTGATAAAGTCATTGTAGTCATAGTATTAACAACACTAACAGCTTGATATTCTTTATCAATATCAGCACCACCTTTTTGACCTGACAATTGAATTTCCATCATTTCTTGAGCAGTTCTAATAAATTGATCAGTTAAATTTCTACCTAAATCAATGGCAAATGGTTCCAATTCTGCTGAAAATCTTTCAACAAAGGCTTCCATAACTTCACCAATCATATCAAGTTCATGAGTTCTTGACAAATGTAATAATTTTTGCATAATTGTTGGAACGTCATTAGAGATAGCTTCAGTGACTAAAGGATCAACAATCAATACCCTTAGTGCATCAGCAGCTTCTATTTGAATCACCAAATTCTCATCATTTTTGAAGTTATCGTAAACACCTTGAAACACCTTGGATAAAACATTTTTATCTTTGTATGTGTATGATAAGATGGAGATGGTTTCCGAGGATCTAGCTCTCAAAAATTCATATTTACTTGTCAAATGAGGAGCGACAAAACTATCAACGATTTGATCAATTTGATCTTTCACTGGAGATTCATCTTTTTCCAATGCAATAGAAACTGAACTCAAGATTCTTAAACCACCTTCAACTTTGAAAGCGTTTTGTAATGATGGATCTTGAGAATACGTATTGAAGATTTCATTCAATAGATTCAAAATGTTTGCCAATTCTTCAAATCTATGATGGACAGTGACAAATAAGGCATCAACAGCTGCAACATCAGCAGTATTAGATTCTCTGTTAATATCAAAGTATCTTCTAATGTATTCTTCATCGTCTTCTTCAAACAGTTCTAAATTATCTTGACATAATGATGGGAATAATAAGTGTCTCAAGATTATTTGAAAATGTGGTTTGATTAATTCCCAAGCTGGAGTCATGATACATTTCTCAATGAATGAGATTAAATGGTATAAAGAATAGTCACTCAACCAAAATCCGGTACTCCATTTTTCAATGATAGAAAAATAAACTTTCAGAATCTCTGGTGTATAATTCTTATTGAAATAATCAACGAACTCAGCACTTGCATTCTTAGAGGTTGGGATGATGTATCTTTGATAGAATTTGTGTAGGTTACCAAACCCCCATTTATAACATTTGACTCTTCTATCTAATGCTCTGTCAGATGGATCCAATTCAAGAATTTTTTGATCTAAAGGTCTTTGAACACTGCTCAAATGGATAGAGATCCACGTGGATAGTTTGTTGATGTCATAAAAGTATTGTGGTAATGTGTTCAATGAAGAGAATTTAAAGATCTTTAAGATCAAATACAAGACATCACCGGAATGGTAATCGGTATTGTTCATCACTTCAGAGGCAATGCTCTCTAAGATTGGAAATGTCTGGGAAATGTAGTTGTCAATGACTGTTCTATCGGCATAACTGAATCTCAATGCCTTGGTAGCTTCGAATAATAACAACAACCCAGTATAGACATGTGATGGATCAGATTTAGATTGTAACAATTGTAAGATTGGCTCATTCAATAGCCATTGATCACGAGTCAAGATAGTTCTTAAAGCCACAGATAGTTGCGGTCTAATGTGTGTATCGTTGTAGACTTTTAATAGGGCCTCAATCAGCTTATGTTTCAATTGTTCTTGCTCTTCCTTTTGGATAGCACGGTCATTGTTGAAACCCCAATGGGCAGCGATCCTATTCTTGAAGAAAACAGCAGCAGAACTTCTTTGTGATAGAGTCACCTCTAGGTCAGTGGCCAACTCTAGACAGTAAACGGTGAATCCCGGCTGCTTCTCGAAATCGGCTAGTTGACTTTCGGCCTGCTTTCTATTCTGTGGGTTGGGATCCAAGGTGCCGGAAAGGGCGTTCAAGATGATCTGTCTCTCCATTGCAAATGTGTGCGCTTATGCTTTGTAATAATTGGACAATGGTTCTGTATACAGATTGCAGAATTGTTACAAAGACAGTTGGTTAACAGCAAAAAGTTTAATAAGTGAAAAAGTAGTATTTAAACAACTGTCACAGAGCCCTTTTACAAATTGGCTTTGTTGTTTTCATTTTTGGCCGAAAAATTTGTGCTCAGAGTGCGCGAACCAGTTTTTCTCCCGGTCGGTTTGGGCCACACTCGAATAACCTTTTGTATGTAGTGTTTTTTTTTTTGGCTTTGATTTGAGTAATGAGATGAAGTAATTATAAGGATAGACTAGTTGAGATCTATTTCTTGGGCATGGTGACAGTCAATTGGAAACTAGTGCATAAACTGAGCTACCTTGCTGTGCTCTTTTTCGCTCTTGAGCCTTCCTATATCCATCCAGATGAGCACTTTCAAAGTCTCGAGGTCTTAACAAGTAAGTTTAATTTGACACATTTACAATGAATACGGTGCTAACAATGGACAGATAAAATATATGGATACTCTACAAACATCCCATGGGAGTTTCAAGAGACTCCAAGTCGGAGTTTGGCTGTCTTATACCTCATTTATGGACCATTGATATGGTTGAACAAGACCATGGGATTTTCACCTTTGCAGTTATTATATTTAGCTAGATTACAAATGGCTGCTTCATACTTCTTCGTGGTTCAGGTTGCTGTGCGGATACTATGTGATACAAATCAGGAACAGACAAAGGCATTGTTCTTCATCTATACTTCATATGTCACTTGGACTTATCAATCGCATACATTTTCTAACTCCATTGAAACTCAATTATTATTGATTGCACTCTCATTGATTCAATTTGTGAAAAGAGCTCACAAAACAAAAATACATGTTCCTCTTTACAGGGTTCAGATTCTTCTTGGTATTGTCGTCTCCATTGGGATCTTCAATAGAATCACATTTGTTGCCTTCCTATTATTGCCATCGCTGTTTTTGTTAAGGCATTATAAGAAATATCCATTAGCTGGGCTACTCGGGTTTTCATCCCTTTTAGCGTCATCCTACATGTTAGCCCTTGCAGACACTTCATTGTTTGAAGAATCAAAACTTGTGATCACTCCTTTGAACAACCTTCTATACAATTTCAACACCGAGAACTTGGCCAAACACGGAATTCACCCTCGTTATACCCATTTGTTCATCAACATCCCACAAATTTTAGGACCTGCCATGATTCCATTTTTCTTTAGAAACCATTATAAAGTGAGTATCCCATACTTTTCCATCCTTTCAGGTCTGTTGTCGCTATCGATTATCCCTCATCAAGAGCTAAGATTCTTAATACCCTTGGTTCCATTGTTCTGTATCTGTTTGGACTTCACCAATTTTGAAAAACATGTGAGCATCGATCGCATTATGAAGATTTGGTGTGTTTTCAATATGATTCTAGGTGTACTAATGGGGTCATTGCATCAACGTGGTGTATTAGAGGCTCTTGATCACTTGAGAGAGATTGGTTATAATGGTACACAGATCTGGTGGAAGACTTATTCACCTCCAACTTATATACTCGGGTCTCAAGACTTGGTTATCTGTGTCCATGGTGCTGTTAAAAGTGAACCAAACCAATTGATCGATTTGATGGGTGATGATGTCGGGGTCTTGGTAGATACTGTAAAGTCACTGAATAAGACCTTACTTGTCACACCACGTTCCTCGGTTCCATTGATAGAAAGCGTTAACAACACTATATCATTCGAAAAAGTCTGGAGCTCAAAATGGCATTTAGATCTAGATCATTTTGATATTAGTGATATAAGAACTTTCTACCCAGGTATTGATATCTACTCGGTGAGTCTATTATAGAGCTTACAATGCATTTGAATTCGTTACGTTTTTCTGTATTTCAACTGTAAACCACTGATCATTTATAAAAGTCAAACTTGTCAACTTCACTTTCAGTCTTCACTTGAGCACTATAAGCTTCTTCTAGATCGCTTTGTAAAATAACATATCTGTTCTTTCTAACTGCCCTTAGACCTGCTTCTTGCATGATAGCAGCAATGATGGCACCAGATAATGGATCATTTCTAATAATCAACGAATCTAGATCAACTTCTGGTGATAATGACATTCCAGATGCAATAGTGGAAAAAATCAAACGACGTTCTCTTCTGTCTCGTAATGATGGGAATTCAATCTTTCTATCTAAACGACCAGGTCTTAATAAAGCAGGATCTAAAGTATCAGCTCTATTAGTGGCCATGATAACTTTAACACTTGATGTTTGATCGAAACCATCCATTTGATTCAATAACTCTAATAAAATACGTTGAACTTCACGATCAGCACCCGTTTGAGCATCAAAACGTTTTGTGGCAATAGCATCAACTTCATCAATGAAAATAATAGATGGAGAATTTTCTCTAGCTAATCTGAAAACATCACGAACCATTCTTGGACCTTCACCAAGATATTTTTGAACGAATTCTGAACCGTTAACTCTAATGAAAGAAGCAGTAGAACTATTTGCCACAGCTTTAACTAACATGGTTTTGCCAGTACCTGGAGGACCATATAACAAAACACCTCTTGGTGGATCAATACCAATTTGTGAATATAGATCTCCCTGAGTTAAAGGTAACTCAACAGCTTCTCTTATTTCTTGCTTTTGCATATCTAAACCACCAACATCAGCATAGGTGACATCTGGTTTTTCACCATCACCTAAGATGGCAATACTAGAATCGGCTTCAGGTGGTAGGATATCGACAAGAGCATTGGAGTGACGATGTAGGGCAACTGAGGCAGATGGTTTCAAAAGTTCTTTGTCTAATGTGGATAGGATTCTAACAACATAATTGGACCCAGTTGTTGATGATACTATACCTGTGTGTTGATCAACAGGCTCCAGGAATTGACCAATCACAAGGGGCACGGACTGAATTCTCTTAACCTCTTCCTGTGCTCTAACAAGCTCCCTCTTCAAATGACGTTGTTCATCCTTGATATAGTCTTCTTGTAATTCTAATAGTTCTAACTCTTTTTCCAGCTTCTTGAGTCTTAAGTAAACATCGGTGTTTTGTGCGTTTGTGGAGGCATGGGAAGCATTGACGAAAAGATTTTCGATTTTCTGCTTGTCCAAGGTGGCAGCCTCCGTAGGGCGTATACCAAGTTCTTCCATTGTGATTTCTAGTGGCAGGAAATTGGCGATGTTGTATATCTTTTGTCAGGTTAACTCCCAAATTTGGCCACTGAATTTTTCGATTTCTTGATTTCCAAAAAGTTCGCGAACTTGTTCTACATGTGGGAAAATATAATGGATTACGTAAAAAATTGTGTCAAATTAAGTTACGTCTAAATAAGTGTCTCTAATTTATTTACAAGTTTCTCTATATCACGGAGTTCAATAATGTCCCCAAGAGGACACCTATGAACAGTGTCACAGATGCGGTGGATATGAGCTCTTTTTTTTCTAGTGTGGCCTCTTGATAGCTGTCATAAAACAACAATAGGAATGGAGATCTGAATGGCTCAAGTATTATGTCCAAATAGTATCGTATCTTCTGAATGATCACTGGAATCTTCCGTGGTGGCAATGGCAAAGATCTTATCTTTGGTGGTTCCACTACATCGTAATCTTCTTCATTAATCTCAGACTCTAGTCTCTCTTCTAAAGCAGGCAATCTATCACTATCTTTCAACTCTTCCACTTTTTGGCTCATTATGTCTAGTCTTACATTCTGCTGATGTGAGTTCTCTTCTAGTGCCTTTTGAACTTTTTGTTCAAAGTTCCCGACTAGCCTTCTTCTCTTCCAAGGTTCTAAAGCCAATTGGAAAACTAAGAATAACAATATATTAAGCCCCATCAAACCGAAGGTACCCCACGTCGAAGTTCTTCTAATTTTATCGGACCAGATTTGTTCTTCATGATAACGCGTTAAGATGGCATTAGATAGCTTATCCTGGAGCTCTTCTTCATGTGCTTCGGCTCTCTCCATCTTCGTCTTAGCATCGGTTTCGAACTGACCATTATCTTGGTCTTCTTTGTATAATTTTGTGAATCTCTCTAGATCTGCTGGATCCCAAGTATTCTTTCTTTGTAACAATTCGTTCAACTCCTTCTGGGTGGCCATTCTCTTCTTTATAGCTTCGTTGTAAGAGGTTTTAGACTGAGCAGAAACTTCTCTGGCTTTATGCATCTCTTTTTCAAGGACATCAATTGACTCTCTCAATTTTTGAATCGATGAATAGCCAGTGACATCATTCAATGCTCTAGTAGCAGTGAAAATTGTCTCCTGTAATGAATCAATATAGATTTCTAGCCTCTTGGCCCATCTTTTTCTATTCCGTTCCCTTTCTGAAGGCAGACCCTGAATGATTTGCTTATTATTACCGGAGTCCTGCGTGTAGTCCTCCTTGAAGGCATAACTTGCACTTTCTTTCTCTTGTTGGTCAAGCTTCTCATTAGCCTCCTTCAGAGCCTTTTTGGCCTTCTCCCAATGGAACTTCATTGGTACAACGACGTTATTAACCCGTTCTTTGGAGGTATGATAGAACTTATGTGCATATTCCAATTGTGGTCGCACTCTTTCCAAGAGATCATCAACTGTGCTAGTTTTAGAGCTAGATGGTGGTGTAGTTGTCTCTTTGGATGTGCTTGGGTCTTTCGAAGAGGTT
Source organism: Taiozyma odintsovae (assembly GCA_030557705.1). Taxonomy (NCBI): domain Eukaryota; kingdom Fungi; phylum Ascomycota; class Saccharomycetes; order Phaffomycetales; family Wickerhamomycetaceae; genus Taiozyma; species Taiozyma odintsovae. The sequence goes on from JANIVH010000001.1 coordinate 844,386, forward strand.
GATCCAGTGGTTATGGTACCTTGTTGATCATTTTTGGAGTTTGGGTCTTTATTTCTTAAAAGCGAGGTCATGTGGAGAAGTCTAGGCTGACAAGCGATTGGGAGCCGTATTGGGCTTCTGCTAGACGCTCTCAGCAGGAGTAGCGTATTTGGGTTGTACATGTGGTTTATCGACTACCAGAACGAGCCCAGATTATGCGGTTTATAGCCCAGATCTTATATAGGTTTAGATAAAGTCCATTTCGATTTGACTTTTTCAAAATAGAAAAAAATTAGAACTGGAGTAATAAATATCAACACTAAACATCAATACTGCACGACATGGTCTCCTTCTCTTTGGGAAAGAAGGCTGACCCACCAGGGAAGAAGACTGGGTTTGGTGGGTTCTCATTAGGGAAAAAAACCGCTCCCCAATTAAAGAAACCTTCCAAACCGTTCGGTTCGAAGGTCGATGAGGATGATAGTGAGAATAAGACCGTGAAGATTGACACATTTGACTCACAGAGTGGTGCATTCAGTAAGGAAGAAGGTCTCGTTCAACCCAAGGGCCCATTGGTGATCAAGAATGAAGGTAATTCAAACTGGAGACAGGTCACTAGAGAAAGATTCAACCCAAAGGCTACTGAGAAGAAAGAACAAGAAGGTAAGAAGCTAGATTACGGTATAAACTTCGTTGGTGAAGTCTCAGACAAGAAATCTGAGAGAGAGACACCACTCTTACAGAAATCTGAGTTAGATTCATTCAAAAATGACATAGAAAGTAGGCCTGATGTGGCAACGCTTGAAGAATATGAAGATGTCCCCGTTGAAGACTTTGGTGCTGCGATGCTTCGAGGCATGGGCTGGAAAGGGGATGACAAAGATGATAAGGATGACAAGAGTAAAAAGAAGGAGATCCAAGTTTCAAAGAGAACACAATTCTTAGGTCTAGGTGCTAAGGATGCCACTGATGGGAAACCCGTGACAAACAGAATCTATAACCCAGTTAAGAGAATTAACAGAAGAACAGGAAGAGTCGAAGAAGAGAACACAGATAGTCAATCAAGAGAACGCAGTCCTACTAGAGATCAAGCACAATCCTATAGATCAAGAGGCTAAATATTCTAACATTTCATTTACCCATCTCTATATTCACCACCAATGCATTATCAGCTTCAATGATACAACCAATATCACCAACGAACCTATTACTAGAACTCACTGCTGTGGTCATACTGCTCTTCCAGTCCTTCACATCCCATTTCAAACCTTTTGTTGATAACGTTACCTCCCCAGCAAGAGGTAACATCCCCATGTTATGACCATGAAAGGAATCCTTAACGTTTCCATAGTTGATAAATGTGGAGCCCTTCTTTACCAGGAAAATCAAATCTGTCAATGATAGATAGTACACCATAACATTTGGATTGGACTCTGATAGTTTTAGCAACTGGCTCATCGACTGTATAGTATGGTCAAATCTACCATCAATGGCACCAAACAATACAATTTGAACTTTTTTTCTACTCGTTATTTCATCATGTAGTTTTATAAGTCCATCGTATTCATCCACGTCTGTTTTCTTCAAGTCTTTACCTGAATCGACAAAATCGTAGTATACTTCTGCCAGATCAAGACACTTGTTCAAGTCCATAGCATACTGAGTCGTTTGTGGAATCAGTCTTACTCCATGTGATGCATACCACTCTTTAACATCATCTCTCAACGAATCAAAATCACCAGTGATGAAGTCGGGCAGGTACTCAGCTCTTTCACTTTCATCAAGGTAGTCATAGAGCCTGTTGGCACCACCATCACCACAAATATGGAGTGAAAACTTGGACCAGACATCTTTAAAATTGGGTAGTGTGATTGCCTGGTTTAGCACGATGAATGCATTTCTGTCTTGCGGCTCCAAGACTGTGCTCAACTTGATCTCACGATCAATGTTTGAATTGACCACCTCTATGAGCTCCGGGTTCTCTGTTACCTCACCCATTGTGTGTTCTTAGGTTTGTGGATTTAGAAGTGAGAAAAGACTAGTTTCTTTCCGAGTTTATCACTTTAAAGAGATTATGCAACTATCCATCTCCCGCGAATGTGTATGTTTTTCCTCATTTTGGTTTAGGGCCATCATAATCATCCAGTTGCTTACCGTATAAGTTTATCGTCTTACTTTCAACTGGAGTAAAGTCTCTATTGCCACTATTGATCAGATCTCCCAAATTCCCACAATTCGAAGATTGTCAAATTGCAAAAGGGCTTTAAGAAACAAAAATCTTCTGTTGGTTCCCATAGTAACAAGATTATTTCTTAATTCCGCGAAAAACCACTACCAAATCAAGAAATTGTATCACTGAACACGATAATATCACCAAAAGCTATCTCAATTTGGCCCCAGGAGAAAAGATCCATTCCATCATGGCCGAGCAACAGTATCCCTTCAACGTGGCAAAGTTCTCCAATTTTGTCAGCTCGAACAAGGAGTCCTCTAAAGAATGGTTGAAAGTGAGTCTTTTTATTTGGGATCTAATCCCATTCCTTTCGATCATAACAGTGTACTAACTCATAATTTAGCATTACTCACCTTATTTACACTACAAATTGACACAGTTGAAACCCATTTCCCACTTCTTAAACTTTCAAAGGTTTACGCTCCCTCGTTCTCTTGACGATTTCAAGGTCAAACTTCCAAATAATTTTCAATACTTCCATGCCAATTACATATTCTTAACGATTTTAGTCACTATTGTTCTCTTACTGTTACAAAATTGGCTCTTATTCCTTGTGCTATTAGGTTCCTTCTTCATATTCATCGCATTACAAAACATCAAGATACAGGTCTTTGAATTCCAATTGGCTGGGAAAGAGTACAGATTAGACAAGAAATATCTATACTTGACTTTACTCACGGTGCTAATACCTGCTGTTATCCTATCACATCCGTTACATTTACTATATGAGGTCTTCTTGATCTCATTGGCTTTAGTCGGTGTGCATGCCAGTTTAATTGATGGGTATAGTGTGGAGACTAGCTTTAATGATGGTGTTGTCTGATTCGGTTTGACATTGTTGAATCACAGATGTTTCAATAAGTAACTTTTCGAGTCGGACTTTGATATAGATTGTTTCCACCTTAATTATATAATGAAAGTGAAACCGGGTTTCCCACTAGTATACTGATATGTACGAGAGCTTATTGACCTGTTATATTTTGTAAATAACTCGATACTTCTAGTTGTGAATATATCTCCAACGACCCAACATAGACTCGCGTAATTACATCAACTGATAACATGGTTCTAAGGCCATGATTGAAGACTCTTTGCAATCGTAGATCGCCCTGCTACTGAACTAACAGAGATGAGAAGATAGAATAGCCAAATTTAAATTTAATAGACTTTCATTACGTAATTTCTGTCAGAGGTTATGCATTTAGGCGCGCGAAGTTTTTTGACAGATCAACAGGGCAAACTACCAGGATATAAAGTAGAAACTAACAAATTCCAAGATTTCCCTTTAAGAATCTTACACAAAGCTCATTCAGTGATGTTCAGAAGAAAAGAGAAAGAGCCTGAGAAGCCACGAGAAGGTCTGATTAAAGTCTCTATCCCCTTTGACAAACCAGAATCGATCAAGTCTCCAGGGCCAGTGGAAATTAACGATGATGAGAAAGAGAAGTATAACAAAGTTCTAACTCATTTCCAAGATCCAGAATTAAAAGTTGCTACAAAAGAGAAAGCTGATATCGAGAAGTTGCCATTGACTACCAATGAAAAGTTTTGGTTGACAAGAGAGTGCATCTTGAGATACTTGAGAGCAACCAAATGGAATGTTAACGACGCGATTAAGAGATTAGAAGGTACCCTTGCATGGAGAAGAGAATACGGAATTTCTGAAGATCCAAAACATAATAAAGTGAATGCTGAATTAGTTAAACCAGAGAATGCCACTGGTAAGCAAGTGATCTTAGGTTATGATAACGATGCTAGACCTATCTTATATTTGAAAAATGGTCGTCAAAACACGAAAACTTCACCAAGACAAGTTCAACAATTAGTTTATCAATTAGAGTCAGTTGTTGCGTTCATGCCTCAAGGTCAAGAAAAGATCGCGATCCTAATCGATTTTAAACATTACAAAGTCGAAGGTACTACTTCAAAGATCCCATCCATCTCTGTTGGTAAAGAAGTCTTGTATATTTTACAAACACATTACCCAGAGAGACTAGGTAAAGGTGTGCTTATCAACATGCCATTCGTTGCTCAAACATTCTTAAAGTTAATCTGGCCATTGATTGACCCGGCTACAAAAGAAAAGATCCATTTTGATACACCTGCGACAGAATTGGTTCCAGAAGACCAATTGGACAAGGATTATGGTGGGTTATTAGATTTCAATTATGATCATGAAGTTTATTGGAAGGCACAAGTTGAACAATATGAAAGAAAGAGAGCTGCTGAGTTTGCTAAATGGGAAAAGTTGGGTGGTGTTGTCGGTATCAGTGAATACGATATAAAGAGTGATACTGATGATGTTAAATTCCCTGTGGGACGTGATTAAATGATATTCGTACAATCTTTTACTGAATATTAATCAACGATCCGGTTTAATTTAAAAGTTGTGTATAGAGAGTTAAGTTGTTTTTGATCTAATTTGTTTAAAAGAAAAAGTAGTGCTACAAAATAGTTAATCAATTCGTTCAAGTTTATATTCAAATATAACCAAAAATTCAAGCTCTGATCATAACAAAAGTTTCTCCTATTCTAACAATTTCCATCAATCACGACAAATTCGTAATCCTTCAACTTATAACAATAATGATAAAGATTTGAGCAAATGATAAATGTAATGAATTTCATTATAATTTCAATGAATAGCTTTTTAAATCTCTCTTTGGTAACAAGAACAAAACCTCATTTCCTTTTAATACCAGAGAAACATCTAAAAAAAGTAAATTCAATAGGCCACATATAAGAAAAAAATTCCATGTTTCTTTAAGAACAACAAAATGAAGAATACAAGAAACTTTTAACATAATATGCACCAATAAAACAAAAATTAAAAGAAATTAACATTCACCAATCATAGTCAGCAGACATAATCCAATTTTCTATCAAACAACAAAAGAACAGAAAATTTTCAGTGTCATTAACCACATCTTTTTCTCTTTATCACATCTTTAAAAGCTGAAAGTGAAAACAAACTCCCACATTATCAACTTCCATCAAGAGAAACTTTTTTTTTTTCTTCAAAATTAAAAATAAAAAAAATCCAAAATCATCATACTACTTTTCAAAACTTGAATTTTCAATTGGTCATACCCTTTACCAGTTTTGATAGCCTTGGCTATATTCATTACCACCGTAAGCAGCGTAGTAGTTTGGTTGCTGTTGGTTGTATGGGGTTTGAATAGAACCACTGACATCATCACCTTGGGCTTGAGAGCCATTGGTAGATGGAGCAGCACCAGAGGCTTGGGCACCAGAAGCTTGAGCACCTTGTTGAGGAGCACCGGCTTGTGAACCTTGAGAACCTGGTTGTTGTGGAGCAGCACCGTAAGCACCGTAACCCTTTGGTTGAGTTTGGTTATATGGAGCATATTGTTGTTGGGCGTATTGTTGTTGTAGGAAATATTGCTGGTATTGTTGTGGGTAGTACATGTATGGAGCAGCTTGATAGAATGGAGCAGCTTGGTATGGGATGTTAGAAGGTGGTTGAGTAGATGAAGCGTTTGGTTGAGCAGCAGAGACAGCTGGAGAACCAGTACCTAAATCAGAACCGGTGGTTGGTAAAGCAGGTGGAGCAGCATATGGTGATTGTTGGAATTGTTGTGGTTGAGATTGTTGTTGACCAGCAGTTTGTTCATATTGACCAGCATTTCTACCTGATGGGAATTGGTTCAAATTTGATCTATCAAATTGATTGTAATCTAAACCATAAGAATAACCTTGTGGGTAACCACCGTAATATTGCTCGTAACCTTTTGGAATAGCTTGTTGTTGATATTGACCTTGACCTTGGGCTTGACCTTGGGCTTGAGTTTGACCAGCTTGTTGTTGTGGTTGTTGTTGAGATGGAGTTGATTGTTGTTGTTGGTTGTAGGCAGCTTGGTTTTGGTTTTGGTATTGACGTGGTAGTTGTTGTTGTTGTTGCTGTTGTTGAGAACGAGCAGCTTGATGTTGTTGTTGATGATGTTGTTGTTGTTGCTGTTGTTGTTGTTGGTACAAGTTGTTGTATTGACGTTGTTGTTGCTGTTGTTGTTGAGCAGACTTGTCATCTTCTTGAACTATTGATGAACCGAATGAGATACCACCAACGTTACCAGCTTGGTTAGCAGAGCTTGGTAAAACAACTGGAACGTCTTGTTGTAGTCTTCTTTGTTGTTTTTGTTGAGGCTTTTCAGCTTCTTGAGCAACTGGAGTAACAGTAGTTTGTTCTTCAACAGGTTGAGCTTGTTCAACTGGAGCCGGTTGTTCTGGTTCAAGTTGTTGAACTGGTTGTTCAGGTTGTTGTTCTTGTTGTTGTTCAGGTTGTTGTTCAGGTTGTTGTTGTTCTTGAGTTTGTTGTTCTTCAATTGAAACTTGTTCAACATTTTTAGTGATTTGTTCAATTGGTTGTTCAGTTTGTTGTTGTTTTTGTTGAGGTTTTGGTTTTTGTTGTTGTTTCTTTGGTTGAGGTTTTGGTTTTGGTGGAGCAGCAATTGCAGCCCAAGAAACAGCTGAAGATGATGGAACATCTGCAGATTTAGGTTTTGGTTTCTCTTCTTTTGGTTGTTCTTTTTCAATAGTTGGGACAAGAGGAGCAATGGTAGCAGGTTGAGTTTGAGTCACTGGAGTTTCTTCAGGTTGTTCATCTACACTTTCAACTTTAGTTGGTTTTTCTTTTGATTTTTCAGAAGATAAAGCAGAAGCCCATGATGAACCGTTAACAGGTATAGCTGCAGTTGAAGAATTAGAATTTGAAGTTGAAGATTTTGTTTCTTTTGAAGTAACATGTTTATCCGATTTCTTTTGTGGAATAGATTTACCTTCTCTTCTTGGACCTTTATGATCCCTTTGTTGTTTATGACTATGACCATTTTCTTTATTTATTAGTCTTTGATCAGCTTCTTCTTGTTCCTTTTGAGCTAATTTTTCTAATTGTTTTTCCTTTTTTGAAGGTTTTTTAACTTCATCCCATTTTTGAACAGCACCAGTGGAAATTTTTTCAACAATGATTTCAAGTTCATCAAATTCATTAATTAAATCAATTAAATCTTCTTTTGACCAATCTGGGAATAATTCTTGTAATGTAGATACTTTAAATTTAGTATCATCATTTAATTTTGATGATGAGTCTTTGTTAAATCTTTTAGTATTATTTCTAAAACCACCTCTTCCCCTTTTAGCAGGTTGAGATTTCTGTTGTGTTGTAGATTCTGACATGTTTAATGTATATGTATGTAAAATTGAATGTCAAAGTTTTGTGAAATTGAAGCACTAACTTTTCTTTCTTATTGTCTGTTTAAATTGATAAAGAATAAAAGGTATTTAACTTCTTCGTTATTGATATATTTGCTCTCTTTTAATAATTTTTCTTTAATCAATCAATGTTGAAACACTCAAAGACAATTGATCAATGAAATGTATAAATAAACTGTATGGATTGATAATTGAAAATAAGTGATAGGAAAACAAATTAAACTAAGAACAAAAACTTTGATGTTATTGATATTGTTTAAATTAAACTTTTTCTTTTAAAATTTTACTCTTTAAACCACTTAAAAAAAAACAAAATTTAGCAGATTTTAGTGGAGTTTTATATGAATTCAGATATAAAAGTAATAGAAACCGTTTCAGTAGGTTTATTCCTTAATTGAATTGAGTCTTTTTTTAAAAAGTTGAATTAAATGTGGTCCAAATTTTGCCTTTGAAAGAAATTTTACGTCGACGTTTTTTAACTTTTTGACCCATCAAAATTTCAAAAGGTGGTTAACAAGCGCCGGGTAATCTTGGCTCTATTTCCATAGTTGCTATGGTAACAGTCTATATATGAAGAACTCACTAGTAGATTAGATAAAATTATAGATGAATCAATGTATACACATATATAACTACTTTAAACTACAATCTATAAAACTTCTTTAAAAAGATTTGTTAGAAAATACGTTCATTTTGGCATTAAAAACATTATAAATAAATTTATAATTGGTTCTTGGTATGGAAGATATCTAAAGCTTCAGAGATTCTAGCACTCATAGTCTTTTCACCTTCTCTAACCCAAACTCTTGGATCAAAATATTTCTTATTTGGTTTATCTTCACCATCTGGGTTACCAACTTGAGACATAATATAATCTTTCTTATTTAAGACATAGTCTCTAATACCAGTTAAATAAGCATATTGACAATCAGTATCTAAATTAACTTTAACAACACCATTTTTAATAGCAGTATCAAATTCTTCTTGAGTTGAACCTGAACCACCATGGAAAACCAAATATAATGGATGATTTTTTTCAGAACCTGAAGTCTTTTTAGCATAAGCTTGATGTTCACCTAAAATAGAAGGTTTTAATTGAACGTTACCTGGTTTATAAACACCATGAACGTTACCAAAAGCGGCAGCAATTGAAAATTTAGAATCAATTGGAGCTAAAGCAGCATGAACAGCATAAACAGTTTCTGGAGCAGTGTATAAAGAATCTTTTGAAACGTGTTCATTATTAACACCATCTTCTTCACCACCGGTAATACCGATTTCCATTTCTAACCATTGATCAATCTTAGCCATTCTTTCAAAATATTTAGCACAAGTAGCAATATTTTCATCATCAGTTTCTTCAGATAAATCTAACATATGAGATGAAAATAATGGTTCACCATGTTCTTTGTAATAAGCTTCATCAGCTTCTAATAAACCATCAAACCATGGTAATAATTTTTTAGCACAATGATCAGTATGTAAAACAACTGGAATACCATAAGCTGGAGCAATTGATCTAATATAATGAGCAGCAGCAATGGCACCAGCAATTGAAGCTTCTTGGTTACCATTTTTAACACCTTTACCAGCAAAGTAAGCGGCACCACCTTGAGAAGTTTGTAAAATAATTGGAGAACCATTATCTCTTGCAGCTTCTAATGAAGCTACAACAGTTGATGATGAAGTAACATTGATAGCTGGAATAGCGAATTGATGTTTTTGAGCATAGTCAAATAATGCTTTAACATCATCACCAACGATAACACCAGATTTTCTCTTTAAAACGTCTTGAACACCCATTGTAATTAAATTTTAATTATATGTTTAAAATATAGTTGCCATTTTTTTTATCAGTTCGGAAGAGGGTTTCGCTGTGTATTTATATTTTTAATGGAAATTTGTCCACGGATAATTGTTGGCATAAGGTGGTGGCTGTAAAAAATTTAAAAAGGTCAGGTTCCAGCGTTGGTAGGCACACAGGCGGGGCGTGAAGAAAAATCTAGACAGGACTACGGGAGGGGATTAAACAGAACTTTAACTAAAGTTAGGCAGGGCCAACAATTGTGAACTCAGGTGAGTAAATATCAAAACAATGAATTGTACATCTCGTGCTGCAATTGAATTAATGATGAGCTGATAAACTTTATCAAATCAGAGTCAAGAGATTATTCGAAAAATTCAATGATGATTCAAGGCCAAGAATTGAATCTTCAACGATGGCTCTTATTACTATGTGTATTCTTATTTATAATCTTGGTACATCTTTTTAATAATCCTTACCCATGATCTCCCACGATTTCTACTTAGTGAACTCAACTCCGAGATCATCTCATTTTGTTAGAATTTAAAAGAAAAAGACATATCACAACTCTTAAAATTCACGTGTAACACTCACGTAATGTTTTGATTCCTAACAATTTATCCCAATTTAACTCTCAACTCTTATTCAATTCCTTCTTTACCTATCCAATGTTTTTAGTTCAATACCTTTAGCATGTCACTTTTTGACACATTTCCTCTTCCCGGTGTTTAACGGACACATAATCTCCACTAAAATTTCATATGAATAACATTATAAACCTAATTTCACCGGGAATCCATTAACAATTCCTGGGGTAATGTGGAGTTGAATACTTTCTCCTCAATTACTTGTTCTTTGGGATTGAAGTAGTTTGAAGCGTCCGGGGGTAGTAGCAGTAGTGGCTACAATGACATCGTAACAGTTAACAAATGATGAAACTAGCTTAACTCTGTTCCTTGAGTCAATGATAAATTAATTAGGCTCTTGGATCATGTTTCAATTGAATGAGCTAATTAACTCACTGAGACTTAAAGATCAGCTCTACAGTTTGAAGCATCAACGCTAAATTAAATTTGGATTCTAAAAGTAATCAGGTACTTACGCCATTAATACTAGTGTTAAAACTTACCACATATTATCATAAACACTAGTGAAAGACCTGAAAGTTACAAGACTGTCTTGTTTAAACATAATGAAACACTATCTCTAGATTGAACTGTTTTGACAAGAATTTCTCCTCAATGAAGTCAAATGTGATACAATTAATATATGGAAATACATTACACAGCTTTAAATATTGGCAACACGCCATTTTCAATGAGTATCAATTCGCGGTTTTAGCTCAGTTGGGAGAGCGTCAGACTGAAGATCTGAAGGTCCTGTGTTCGATCCACAGAAATCGCATTTATTTTTAATTTTTTGAATTTCTAAACCTTAGTACCGTTAGAGGAGAGTAGACTATTGCCATGTTGGAACTTGAGGTTTCCTTTTACTTGTAGCTTAGAATCTTCATGATAGTTTTGGCGGTATGGTTTTTTTTTATTATCGGTAATATTAATCTGTAATTCTTTTGTTATATAGAGAAAACTTTAATAGATAATAATGTCCCTTCGATGTTCAACTTATAGTCTATAAAATCTTGGTTCTAACAAATATTATTAATAGAATATATTCTAAATTAAGGATTTGGAAGTGATTTTAATGGTTTGCAAATTATATTCAATTTCAAGATTTTGTAGTTTTATAATTCTTATTTTTATTTCAAGAATTAGAAGTCTTCATTTACTTGGGAGCTTATAATAATTATTTCATATATTATAGAAACTGATAGCTATAAAGTACTAGCTTTACGATACAAGTGCCGTTGTATATCCAAAGTATACATAAACTATTACTAGAATAATATTCTGACTGAAGTATACGTTCATATTCATATTGCTTTCGGTTTCAAGGATGGAATGTTATCTAGCCATCGGAAACTCCCAATAAATTTAATGAAATGCGATATTCTTGAAATACAGACCATTAATCTTTGAACATTTAGGATAGTATCTTGAGGAATCTTGAGCTGTAGGCCTTTAAGAATGGAAAAACACAAAAAGGTCTATGGATATCGATTAACCTATTCGATATTCAATCAAATGGCAAAAGTGGAAAAAACACCATCATCTAAAGTTCAGACGCAGATACCTTAGGACTCAAGTATGATTATTTGATCCACTTATTGTCTAAAAGAAAGAATGGGTTCCAGATCAGCTGAAGTATAATACCCAAATCTGTTGAGGTTTTTGGGTCATATTAAAGAAACCTCTATAACGATGTACAATGATCGCTAAATATGATCCGTTGTTGATATCGAGATTTACGATTAACTATGGGAGGTACAACCTTAATCGACTACAATTAATCGATCTTCCAAATGGTATATCATTTCATATGTATTCTCTATCCCAAATATTGCATCAAAGAGCTTATGATGTACTGAATTTGCACATTTGTAGCCGCCCTATTGACTAACTACCTAATATCATATATTCAAGAAGGCAAATATCAACGCTTTAACTGGTGCAATGCTACGTTATGGTACCGACGTAATTCCCAATCAAGAGCATACGCACCTCTATCAAGTGATTTACTTAGATCGTTAGATTCATTAAAGAGTCATCATTCATTAAAATAATTCTATAATCACAAATTTCATTTTTCTATATCAATTTGGAAGTGTCTCTATCAAGCTTCTTCAATTTCAATAGAGTCAATTCGTTGTAATCTTCCAAAGTTAGTTCTTCCTTATTCAAAATCCCAGTTTCTGTTGTTGTATTCCCATTTTTCAACCATTTAGCTTCTCTCATTAAACCAGACAATTTTCGATATGAAGTATTGTTCCAGATGGTAGACTTAACGCTGAAATCATGAGCCACTGCACGAGAAGCACCAATTGAAGTCTTGAATACGATTTTTCTTGTTTCATAACGCTTATCAATTGATGGACGCGATAATTTCTCAACTTGTTCAACATCACCAAATATGGAAAATATCCCTTCAACAACATCATCAGTGAATAGATCAGCGATCCCTTCTTTCACTTTCCATTTCACTTTAATCGTTCTATTGGATTTATCATCAATTGGTTGTGAAGTGGTCTTGTATGATAATTTTGATAAATATTCTGTCTCGTAGTCTCTTCTTTTCCTTATACCTTCTTCTCTAAGTCTTTCAATCTCAGTACTATACCCAGCAGTACCACCAGTGAACTTACTTCTTGACCATGTACTTTTTTGTTCATTTTTAGCAGCATCTTCAGCTCTTATCAATTCTTCCCTTTTACGTTTTCTATCAATTGTCTCTTGTTCATATTTTTTAATCAACAATTCTTGTGCGTTGATCCAATTATCATGTTCTGAACGTAGTTGAGCATCACTGAGAACAGTTAATGCCAAACTCAAGATATGAAATTTCTCTGCAGCTTCTTTACTTGGATTCTTGTCAGGATGATACACTAATGCTTGTTTCCTATATGCTTTCTTAATGGTGATGTCATTGGAATCTTTGGGTACTTGTAGTAGTTCATAGATGTTCACTTTAGACTCTTTGATCTCATCTAGAGCCTTGAAAGAGGACATATTACTTAATAAGTGGGAAAAGGAGTATTAATAGTGGTTAATGTATAGTCTAAAGAGTTTATATGTCAAAGACTGTTTTTTTTTCAAACCGGAATTAATCATAACCATCAAAGAAATTTAATTAGCATAGTTTAACCAACAGTATTTAAAATGGCTTCCACCGGGTTAGAAAGATCGGTTCAAGATCTTAGTGTTGGGGATGACTCCCAATTGAATACAAAGATTCAGAATTTGTACTTAGAACCTGGATCGTTAACTATTGAGGAAGCCTTAAAATTGTTGAACAAGGCATCATTAGAGAAATCATCTTTACTTAAACAAAAGGTCAATAACGATGTTGAACAGACAATTCAACTGATGAAGAAGATTCAAAGTGCGAAGTTCTTGTCAGGTCTATTGGATGATGACTCAATCGTGGAGAAATATACTAAACTGTTAAAGTTGAATGTCAAATCATCAACAGGTGAAGACCAAACTATCATCTTCAAAATTATCAATAGTTTCATCACAACGTTGAAACCTAAGTTCTCAGTTATTGAATCTCTAATATCGGTGATTTTACCATTTATTGAATCTTCAGATCTTGTTTTTTTAACCGTTGTCATGACCACTGCGTTATATAAGGAACAATCATACTCATTCTTTGAAGAACAATTAGAGATCTTAACCCTTGACCAAAACGTTCTTGCATCTTTCAAATTATTATCACTGCTATTCAATACAATACCTCAATTAGCATCGAAATTGTTTAAAATGGAAAGTTTACAGAACTTACTTTTTAAATTAAACGGTCAATCATCGGCAAAGAACATCAATGCTGCATTGAATTTATTATCAGATGCCTGTATCGATGGTGAATTACGAACATATATAGTGGAAAAATATTTGGGGATACTTGTGATAGCATTAAAATACTCTAATGATGACGTTCAAACGCTAGCTGGTTTAGTAGTGTTGAAAACTTGGAATATGAATGCCTTAGCATCAGAGAATATCAAGATTGACGATTTGGCGGATATATTTTTAAAAAACTTGAACGATCACTCCATTGAAGGTTTAACTTATATCACTTTAAGAAAAGCTATAAGGATTAGGTTGAGAAAAGATGAAACATTCCTGTTTGACCTTTTTGAAATGTTGGATATATCTACAAAGTCAACAACTATCTATGGTGTTATTACGATTTTAGCTAATTTATCAACTATTGAGGAGAAAAATGAGTATTCGGAATTGAAGAGACAAGCACAAAAGAATTTAGAGGAAGAAGTTGAGGAGGATAATATTGAAATTGAATCTTTCAAAGAAGAATTAATCGAAAGAAAACTCGTGAGTAAACTCTCAAAACATATTACAAAATCCACAAATATCATTGATCAAATCACCAAGTTATTATACAATTTGACAAGATCTAAAACCTTACACGCGGAGATCTTGAAACAAGGTGGGTTACATCTATTATTGAGGGCAATTGGTATTGAACAATTGGAATCAAGACCTCAAGGTTTAAGAGCACTATCATCATTACTTGTCACATCGGATCCAACCTTGTTATTTGGTAAAGATTCACCAAAGACTGCATTTAACTATTTATTCCATTCATTAATTGAGGAAACTTCGAATGAAACTGATCAAAACATGGCAATTATAGCATTAACAAATTTATCAGTTATCAATATAGGTGCTCTATCAACTACACAATGGGAAATCATTGATCAATTTCTTGTGAATGAGAACACGATAATTAGAAGATCCACTATTGAATTGGTCTCAAATTTGATGCAACATAAGGAGAATATGGTTGAATTGTTCAATTTCCAAAAAACAAGTGCAAAGAAGAGATTTGAACTGATTGTTGAATATACCCAATTAGAAGATATAAAATCACAATCAGCTGCTCTAAGTGCAATTTCATTCGGTGTTGGAGTTCCATTTATCGCAGAAGAGATAGCTAAAACTGAGAATGTTATTAAATACTTGATAAGAATCATAAAAGAACAAATATCAGAAATTGGATTAGTCGAGAGATCTTTATTCATTTTGTATTATATTGTGTTCTATCTAAGTGAATCAAAACCAAATGACACAATTCTTCAAAATTTACGTTCCAATACTGATTTAAAGAGTACCATCCCACAAATTGTGAGAACTGTTAAGGACAAAGAAATAGTGGAAATGGCAATAGAAATTGCCTCAATTGTTAAATTTCAATAATTGTTTATAACCAAAATTATACAGTTTATATTTCTCGTAAAAAAATAATACTGTAAAAGAAAATTAAAACGCGACGCGAAAACAGTGAATTATAACCAAAATGCTTTGAATTCTTGAGATTAACCTTCGTACAAAGTTCTTTGAGGAATCAGTAAAGAACATGTCAGACTCAGAAGTGGAACTACTCAGTGGGGCAGAAGATCTGCAACAGGATAGATTGGAATTAGATACAGTGAGTTGTGATGGTTTTATGCCCCAGTGTAGTTAACTAACAATATATCAAAGATCACAGCTAAAATTGTCCAGAGAGCAGTTAGAACCATCTTAGCTCTAAACAATACTAATACACCAATCTCTAAGGCCAATTTACAGAAGTATGCCTGGGGTGATGTTTCATTGACAAAAGTATCATTCAATTTGGTCATTGGTGAAGCTCAACAAATCTTAAGCGATATCTTTGGTTATTCATTGAAAGTACTCCCAAGTAAAGAAACTATAATTAATGGTAAGAAAAAAGGTTCCAAGGCACAACAATGGATCCTTGTTAATTCATTAGATGATTCATTTTTAAAATTCATGCAAGAATCAAATTGGCTGCCCATGGCTAAACAACTATTTGAAAGTGAATTAAGTGAAGAGAGACATGATTATAGAAATAACAAAGAATTTTTCCCCATCCTCGCTACCGATGAACAATTAGTACTTAGTGGACTTGCACTAACCATCATAAGTCTAATCATCGTTTCTAATAACCATATCAATGAAAACGAATTGTTGGGTATGTTAGTGGAAAATTTTGGAATGGATGTTAATAAAGAAATTGAAGTGTTGAAGTTATTACCACACGATATGCTGAAACTATTAGATAAGTATGAGTACGTGAATAGATCATTGATCAAAGGTGCAGATGGGGAAGAGATTGCCGAATACTCAATAGGGAGAAGGGCAAAGGAAGAGTTCACTAGAGAAGATTTCACGCAATTTATAAAGATCATCTACGATGAACCAGATGACCGTCCAGAGTTTCTAGAATTGGTTAAACAGACACTAGAACCGACATATGGGGCATCTAACGCATTGTAATGATTAACAAATAAACGGACATAACTTAAACTAATACTAATTATAAACTCCAAGATCAAATCGTACAAGATCTCTTTATCAAGTTAAAAATCGCGAGGTCCTTTTGTTACGTAAAAAATGCCCCTTTTAGGTTAATTTCTTTGATTTTGATGCTAAACGAGATCTTTTTAGCGTATTTCTTTTCTTTTTTCGTTCACACACCCAGATTTGATTTCCAAATAAAATCACAGAAAAACATTTCAATTTCTTTAAGAATTCTCCAATTGAGCTCTTGATAACGTAACTGACAATGGGTTTAGACACTCTGGACTACTCTGTACTAGTGGCTTTGGCCTTAGCCATGTTGGCATATTTCACTAAGGGCTCTTTATGGGCTGTCGTTGATGATGGTACCAAAGTCGTTTCTACATCAAGAGATATCGCCGAAGTCGTTAATGATAATGACAAACAATATTTGATCCTCTATGGGTCCCAAACAGGTACTGCCGAGGACTATGCAAACAAGTTCGCTAAGGAATTGAAATCTAAATTCAAATTAAATGTGATGGTTGCCGATGTCGAGGACTATGACTATGATAACTTAAACGACTTGAATATTATCATTTCATTTTTCATCTCAACCTATGGTGAAGGTGATTTTGCTGATTCTGCTGTCGCTTTGGAACAACACTTGGAGAACCTATCTGATGGTGACTTGGCCAATGTGAGATACACAATCTTTGGTCTAGGTAACACCACCTATGAGTTTTATAACGCTGCTTCTCAAAAGACCAACAAGTACTTACAAGATGCTGGTGCCACTTTAATCGGTGAATGGGGTAAAGGTGACGATGGTGCTGGTACTCTTGATGAAGACTACTTGGCTTGGAAGGAAAATACTTTAGAGATATTGAAAGATCTATTACATTTAAGTGAACATGACGCCACTTTTGAACCATCTTTAAAGGCATTGAGATTGGACCCAGGTGAATTTGATGAAGACAAAGTCTTCTTAGGTGAACCAAGCCGTTCATATTTGGATCCAACTGTTGACTTATCAAAAGGTCCCTTCGATCATGCTCATCCTTATTTGGCTCCAATTTCATCATCAAAGGAATTATTCAATTCAAAAGATAGATCTTGTATCCATGCTGAATTTGATCTATCTCAAACTAATTTACGTTACTCCACTGGTGATCATTTAGCTGTTTGGCCATCAAATTCCAATGAAAAATTGGATAGATTCTTAAAAATTACTAACTTATACGAAGATAAAGATATTGTTTATGACTTAAAACCTTTAGATTCTACTGTTGTTATTCCATTCCCAACTCCAGCTACCGTTGATGCAATCTTCCGTCACTACAAGGAAATTGGTGGTGCTGTTTCTAGACAACTTGTTGCTAATTTAAAACAATTTGCTCCAAATGATCAAGCTAAAACTTTAACTGATAAATTAGGTAAGGACAAAGATGCATTCGCTAAAGAAATTCATGCTAAAAAATATGATTTAGCTGAAACTTTAGAATTTTTATCCAACGGTTCTAAATGGGAAATTCCAATTGATTTCTTAGTTGAATCATTACCACATTTACAACCTCGTTACTATTCAATCTCATCATCATCATTATCTGAAAAGACTACCATTCACATTACTGCCGTTGTTGAAGCTGACAAATTTGAAGGCAGATTAGTCTCAGGTGTTACTACTAACTTGTTACGTAATATTGAAATTGAACAAAATAAAGAATCTGCTAAACCACATTTAACTTATGACTTAAATGGTCCAAGATCAAAATACTCTAACTTTAAACTACCTGTCCACGTTCGTCGTTCAACTTTTAGATTACCATCTAACCCATCTACTCCAGTTATTATGATCGGTCCAGGTACCGGTGTTGCCCCATTCAGAGGTTTTATTAGAGACCGTGTTCATCAAGCTAAGAATGGTACTAAGGATTTGGGTAAGGCACTATTGTTCTTCGGTTCAAGAAATTCTAATGAAGATTTCTTATATAAGGAAGAATGGGTTGATTATGCTAAGACTCTAGGTGAATCATTCGAATTAGTTACTGCCTTCTCAAGAGAATCTGCTAAAAAAGTTTACGTGCAACATAAATTAAAAGAATACGCCTCTGAGGTTGTCTCTTTATTAGACCAGGGTGCCTTCATTTACGTTTGTGGTGATGCATCTAGAATGGCTAAAGATGTTACCAACACTTTAGTGGAACTTTTATCTGAAGCTAGAGGTATCACTGAAGATGTGGCTCATGAATACTTGAGAAACTTCAAGACTACCAATAGATACCAAGAAGATGTCTGGTAAACAACTTGAAAAAAGAAACAAACACTCAAGATTTAAACAATCATAAACTTATAGATCTATGGCTACTCTTCAATTCTAATACAAATCACGTTAATAGTTCCCTTTATATCATCTACAGTAGCGATTCATGAATACTTGCTTTCCATGTATTTACAGAGCCCTTCAACCTTTTCTTTCTTTCTATTTTTTTTCCTTCTAATAGTACAGAAACATCATTATTCTAATTCTCACCAAACAAGTTGGCAATAGCGTTATTTTCAACAAATGGATCATTCATGATATTGGTATCAGTTTTCTTCTTCTTAGCAATAGTCTCCAATTGTTGTTTTCTTTCTTTAGCTTCTCTTTCTTCATCGTACTGATCAGAATCTTTAACGCTTTGTAAATATTCCAGCATGGCGTTTCTTTGATCCTTGGATGATTTCCCATCTCTAATGGCTTGATCTAAGGTTTGGATATGGGCATCTGTGGTGTTTGGCAAGTATTGTTTCAACATTTGGGCCATGTACGGACCTCTAGCCTTCATATTAACATATAGCTGAGTTAAAACATAACCTGCATCATGTTGTCCTTCACGATAAATCTCATTAGTTAAGAAGTGAATTAAGGCCTTGGTCAAATGTTCACATAGGTATTCGTCAACTTCTGGATCCTTAAGCACCAACTCGTTCAAGATGGATCTGAAGATCAAAATTACATTAAATGAAGACTTTGAATCCTTGAACATGATCAAATGACAAGATAGTTGTAGGAATGGAGCTAAGATTTCCTTGTTATTAAAAATCAACTTCTTCATTTCTATTTGGGTCTTTGATAATTGTGATTTGGAACCGTATTGACCAACACAATCCACAAGAAGTCTGATGATGGTTTGTGTGACTTGCCTTAATAGATGTTCTTCCATCATTTCTTCTGACAATTGTTCATCATTTTCATCTGAAGTGAAACCAGATTTGTACACTTTTTCCCATTTCTCCATCATTAAAGCATCTAAAGTTAAAAACATTTGAGGTAGTAAGTCAGTCATGAAGCTTCCCACTTGCTCTGGTGGACAATTCTTGATCACACTTCTTAGCATGATGTTGATCAAGTGCTTCCATGAATGTAAAGTTATACCAACTTTCTCAGTGGTAGCAGCCTTCCAGAAAATATTGGCAATATCTGGGATCGTGTAAAACGTATCGCCCAGTTGTGTAATAGAAGCCAATGACAAAAATACATACTCTCTTGTGTATCTAACAATGTGACCCACAGAATCAGCGAAATCTCTTAATGTGTGCATGGCCTTGACACTCTCTTCTAAGAATTGATCTCTAGATTGAATAGAAACACCCATTTGCCAAAATCTCTCTATTGTTGTATCTCTAACAAATGATTGCACCACTGCAGGCAGTGATTTCCAATTTTCAGGATCATGATAAGCTTGAATTTGGTATAATAATTGCAAAATGTGTGGAACGATCGGTGTTACTCTCGGTTTCCATAGCTTTAGTAATTTTTTATAATCTTCCGAATCACGAGGTAATTTCTCAATGGAGTATTGAATTAACAGTCTCGTGGTTCTGATTGGGAACATAGCTGACCATCTATCTTTCAATTCAGCCTTCAGTTGTAAACCAGCTTCATCCATTGGTGTGGATAACAAATCAGCATCTGGGCTAATATTTCTGGAATTAAAGTATTGAGAAATTTTCACAATACCAAGTCTTTCCATGAACCACTCTAAGTCACTTAGACCTTTCATCGTCTCTGGATCAGTCCAGGCTGTAATTTCAGGTTCCACAATATTGATAAACCTTTCTTCTCTGTTTGGAATATCAGTTCTTTGGGAGACAACTAATAGAAATGATTTGAAAGTGACAGCTTCTGGAGTGGATAACTTTGGCAACAAGTTTTGGAACACACTCTCTAGATCGTCAAGGATGTTCTTCAAATTGTTAGGCATCATGAAGGCAAGTCTGTTCAACTCAGCACCACAACTGTTTCTTAAATCTTTGATGGAGGTTGCCAAGTCATCAGATGCATTTGGTGGGTATTCATAAGTGCAAATGGTTAATAACTTTTCGATAATCTTGAAGATAGATTGATCTTTTAGTAATGGGGCAAATTGAACATATGTCTGAGTCAACTTTTTTAAGACAACAGGGTCCTTCAACTCCAAATTCAATAGTTTAAACAATAACTCATCAACTTGAGCAATCAACTCATCTAGTCTTTCATTATAGTCAGCTCTATCGTACCAGATCTTCCATCTGATAATACCTCTAATGGTTGCTTCTGTAATGTCTAGTTGAGAAATGGTCAAGATGAATGGTTCAGCATGATAATCTAATACAGGAGTATTCATAGCAGTGACCCCAAGTTCAGAACTGAAAAAACTTTCAAGACGCTGATTCAACCAGGTCAAACCGTCTTGTGCTTTGATACAGATCGTCAATCTGACAATATCATCAATCAGCTTCTTGTAATTACCTAAGAATGGGAATGAATCAGCCTGTGAGTTGAAGTCCAGGGCAATGAATTTTTGACTGATATGTTCTTCGTTAAGATCACCATAGTTCATCAGTTTTGAAGCAGCAACCTCTAACAAAGACGGTAATATACCTTCAATGACTTTGGTCTTTTCAGAATCTCTCAGCATGTAACCCCAGAAATTCAATGAGATCGCACTCACAGTCAAACTATCGCTATTGGTGGTAGACAGGATTAATTTCAAGTAGTTTGGAATATCAGATTCAGCTGAATCAATGATCTGCAAGTGTTCACTTAGACCAACGATCATCTCTGTGAATTTCTTGGTGAATGCATAAACGTCATCATCAATATCGTCTGGATCATTCTTGATAGCGTTGTAGATGTTTGTAAGCAGTTGAATACCTTCTGGTTTGAAAATGTACCCTGCAATCTCATCGATGTCTTGGGTTTGGTTGAAGTTTCTAGTGAAGATGATGTGTAGACAGTCAACACTTAGGATTTGAATCTTGACGTTGGAAATAAGAATGGTATTCAGCAGAGACTTCAATATTTGAGATTGAGTGATCAATGTACTGTATGGCCAATTTAAACAAGTTTTCAAAGTTTCAAGGGTCTTTACGATACTTCTTTCGTCACCGTTCCTTATGGATTCATTTAGGAATTCTTGCCAGATTAAGAACCAACCTTCTTTAGTAGCCTTGGACTCTTGTAAATTGACGTTTGGTTCATAAATGTTGCTCAATAATGTATCAGGCAGCAAGACGTTGGAACACGCTGAACATAGGATGTAGGATCTCTTGGATGTGATGGAGTCGTCTAGGATGTATACATCTTCGAACAGAGTTCTGAAAATAATCAACGTTAACTCTCTGGTCTGAGGACTTTGGAGCCATAGGTTCAGTAGGTCTTGATCCATAGATGCCCAACCTTCAGCAAATTCTTGAAACGAAGCCTTTTTAGTTTCTTCTTTGACTAGGTAAGAACCCCAGCATCTCTTAGCGACAGCCACCCAAAGAAACGCCAATTTCTCCCTTAGATAATGTGGATCACTCTCTTGGAGGTTGGAAGCTAGATCGATGACCCACTTTCTGATGGCAAGTTTCTTTTCTTGGTCATATTGTAACCAGTAACGATTGATGGAGTTTTGTAATAGTGTCAAACCAAAGTGGCGCACGATAGTGTTTTGGTTGGGCAAGGCCAATTCATAACCCCAGAAAGGGGACTCTTCTTGCTTCTTGACATCTTCTAAGAATCTCTGTGCTTCTTGACGGGAGTCGTTTGAAGACTTCGGAGAGTGAATTAGCTCAAGGGCCCCCACTATCTTGGTGGTGGTGTCACTGTCCATTGTTGGGTTGAATAGGAGATAAAGTTTAAGTTCAGTGCGTCTAATTCACCAATGCAACGTGATAGGGCAAAGCGGGAACACTCAGCTACCTTCTAGGATCGAATGTGTAGCTGGAACGCCTTTTTTTGAGAAATCTGTGGCGGTTAGTCTTTGTTGTATCTAATCGGTGAAGTGCAAGATTAGACCAATTGAGCCAGAAAATATGTGTGCTAATAAAGAGTGCAATTGTCGATAACTATCGAGCAGAAAAGGACACAGTGAGTTCTCCTAAGCAAAGTGACACGGTGTTGGTCTTCTATTCCAATTTGGGATACGACAAGCTTAGGTTTGCAATACTTTTCGCCGCTAAATGACCTGGATGTTACTGTGTTTTGGTGTTTTGATAAAAAATTTGTGCGGGCTGGAAAATCCTAAAACGAGTTCGCGGGAAATTCGCTAAAGAGAATCAGTAACCATAGAAACTTGTTAGAGCTACAGTGTTGTACATCATAAAGAGAAATAATGCATCAAATAAGAGTAATAAACAAGGAAACGAAGTGAAATGAGATTACAAGTAAAATTTTCTCTTGTCTCTTTCCATATCTGGTCTGTGTTCCCATTCGATCTCTTCTTTGATACCCTTTTGCATTCTTCTCAACTTCAAAGTGAATTGTGGGCCTAATTCTTGTAGACCAACCTTCTCTTCGTTTCTGAAAATGTATCTGTGTCTTCTGAAGAAAATGAAATCTCTCTGGTTATGTAATGTGACAACGTTTCTACCCTCAAATTCTGGTCTTTGTGGGAAAAGTGATTGGAATAATCTACCAATGGTTTGACCTAATCTGGTACTGAAATTGTTTAGCACTAGTTCTGGAATGTGATCAGTGGCAGTACCGTGGCCCTTGATTTTCTTACCTGGGGTCAAGGATGTGACTGAGAAGTAAAAAGTTGGACCATCTGGCAAATGGATGAACGTTATACCATTAACGTTCTTTTTGTCTTCATTTATCACTATCAGATCGGTGAACCCTCTATTGGAGCAGTACTTGGCCATGTCTTTCATAGTGTAATCCCTCTTACGTTTAATAAATGTCACGTTTGGGAAGACTTCCATCATTATATCAGCGAACTCGTAAGCAGCTTTTCTAGCATTAGCATTAGTGGTCAAAAGGATCTTTGGTTCACGACCATCAAAGTAAGAACTGAAATCATCTTCACCTTCGACTTCAGCACCCACAGTTTCATCGAAAACTCTCTTAGAATCGATGGTTTCAGGCACATTGTTCTTCAGTCTTTCTTCTTTTAATTCTGGATTTAACTTCTCCTCCTTCTTTCTATCTTCTCTCATTTTGTGACGGGCCTTGTTCTTTTCGTGCTTGATGGCAGCGAAAAGCTTTTGCCTTCTCATCTTGTTCTTTATCTTGACCTTCTCCTCAACGGCCATTTTGTTGTGTCGTGTTGGTGAATTTAAAGGTGATTTAAAGAGTTCTTTGTTATCCCTTCTATACTTTTAAATTTTTTTTTCCTCTGCCAAATTTTTTTTGTATCAACCGATGAGCTTCTGAATCAAAAAGAAAGGCTGGCGTTAACACGGTCTTCTATGGCCTGAAAAGAAAACAACTCAAACAGCAAGACAATATCCTTTGTAGGTTTATCACAGGATACTCTAGTGACTACTAAAGAAGGAGGATCCAAAATAAAAGAACTTTTAAAAGTCCAATAGTCTGCCATTATGAGATGTGTCAGTAGCGTGCCCGTAAAATTGGCAGACTTTTACTTTAATGAATGAAAACTTTAAGCTTATCCAACACAACCTCACCAACAGCGAATTAGTGGGACGAAAGGGGCATTTGCCTTGAAACACATACAAAACATCTAGAATTCATGGTTGTCGTGCTAGAAAATGGTGACGATTGGGTGTACTTCAACAAGGGAAATGCCAATGTTCTTTATCGATACACGGGAGAAAGTTCAGATTTGAAAGGAAAGCTACTGAGATTGAGGTTGTCTACTCAGGAATATACTACTCAGGAAGTGTATGAATTTATCGCGAAGCATATTGCAACAGTGCTTGAAGATGTTGTGCCCATGGAACTAGCTGAGATCAAGTTCCAAAAGGAGGATACTTTAAACGATGGCTATGGTTTACTACTACCGAACGTTATACCTGAAGGAGCACAAGTAGTGAGAAAAGATCGTTATTTTACTGTTTTCCAAAGAGAGGATATAGTGGTGATAGAAATGAAACCCAAATGGTTGTTTGAGACCCAATATGGTTGCAGGAACTGCGCTAACCATCACTACAAGTATAAGGAGGAACCTCAGTTCTGCTCGAGATCCCTACTGAATAAAGATCAGAGAGAACAAGTCATTCAATTGATTAGCAAGGATTCGAGAGTACAATTGGCATTGAGGGAATATCTAGAGACAGAAGACAATGTTTTTCAAAAACTGGTGAAACTACAAGACCCAAGTGTTAAACTCGAAAGTCTAGATAGTATATCCGAGGTAACACCCCATATTAGACAACAAATGACGCTACGAGACGTCACAGTATTTATAACTATAGAGTTGAGCACAGTAACCTCGGTTCAAATCGCTGACGTTGACCCAAAATCTGCGTCAAAGTGGGAGAAATGGAAGACTACGGAGCAAAAGCTGATATCTGGGAACTTCTATAGTCAGTTACAATGCTTCAGTGACAATGGTACCGGATACGTATAGGTCTCTATCTTTGCCTTCAATCCAGACTGAGTGTTCATTCTCCTTTGTCTGTTTCAATGCCAGCTTGATCGTTTGTCCTGAATAGATTGGTGATTGGTTCTTATATTTGAAATTCTTCACTCTGACATCACTGAATAAGGTATCAAACCATTCGAGCAGCAAAGTGATCGACAGAGGACCTTGGACTAGGATGTTTGGATAACCTTCGGTTTCAGCGTATAATTTGTCATAGTGGATCTTGTGTGAATTGAATGTTAAAGCAGAGTATCTAAACAATAGTAGATCTGTGGGTTTCAGGACATGTGCAAAATCAGGGTCCTGATCAGCCTTTTGAGCCTTTGACTCCTTATGAAGCTCGCCAGTGTAAATCAATTGCCTCTTCTCCTCGATCACCACTTCATCATTCGATAGGATCTCTCTTTGGATTGTGACGAAGTGGTTATCTTTCATCTTCTTGAAACGATTTATAGACTCCACGCAAATAGCCTCACTGTTGAATTCCAGAGGCTTGATAAAAGTCATCTCACCACTGACCCACATCCGACGCTTGAACTGATCGTCTGGTGGTTGTTGGTGGGCATCGTACCCGTCTTTAGACAGGTCTGATTCCTCATGTTTTGGATTGAAGTACAACAAATGATAGGAAGGAGGGACATTGCTGGCCAATGGACGCTGAACGTTGAAGTAGGAGTATAGCGAGGCCTTAAGGTACTGCGAGTGTGTCTTGGAGACGTAATCCGGAAGGATCCATCGTTTGGAGAGCATCTTTGGGTTGGTTTTCTCGTTGATTTATGATTGTGTTCCTGTCAAATTTTCGGCTTTTACATTTTGTAGATCTCGCCTAAATCTTCAAACTGAAAGAACTTTCCACCTCCACTAAATTTTTACTCCTTACAACTTCGCATGATGGCTGATAAACGGCTTTTATCGCTCTATATAACAAGCCTTCTACTCTGCTAAGATTGCCTTGCAATGTAGATAATGCATGGACTCAATCTAGGACAATCAAACTATACTGACCCTCTCGCTGCCATTTCAAAAGTTAGACCCGCTTCAATTGTAAGGACTTTATACGTATGATGATGACGATTTTGAACTGAAGCAAACACCATGGAGAGACCTCTTCTAAGATCCAGACACTTATATCTATCAATGAGTTCACACGGCTAAGTATGGAACCATCCATCAAATCATGTATTTCTACGTATTCATACGCGGTGGATTCATATTCCAAGGTTCGAATACACTTCACCGGCGAACAGCCGATCATCAGAGTACCCCAATGCTCAGCTCACTTCAATTAAAGGTTTTCCACTTGCTGAAGTCGGACTAGTTAACTTTTTCTACTTGTACTTCGCCTATGACATTCCTTGCGAGCGGTGGTAACTTTTCCTCGAGCCAGGGTGCTAGCTGGCACTTGTCTACCAAGTTCTTGATTGTAAAGCTTGAAAAGAGGCGAAAGTCCGTGATGTAACACATAGTGAGTGATAAGAATTACGTCATTCAACGCTAGTGACCTTCTAAAACAAGGTTCTGCCAATAATTCATTAAGTCTTTCTTGTTCGATCTCCGAGGATGGAAGGTCTTGAGGCACTAAGAGCATCGCCCAAAGCTTCATCTGGACGAGAATGACATTTGGCACTTCCTTCCCCACTACTTCAACAGATGTCTTCTGCATCTCTCAAGTTAGTGGGTATGGAAATATGTTTCATGGCGTAGTGTGGGAAGACGATCTTAAGAAACTACGAATCGACGGTGTTTTCCAAATGCTGGAAATGTTGATTGCTCCCTTGCCAACTTGTCCACCTGAAAGTGGCCCCAGATAGTAGCGAGATTTATAAACAGGTCACGTTGCGCATTGACATGAATGGTCAAAAAATATTGTTCAAGACTTCATTTTGGAGATTTCCTTTGGCACAAAAAACAATTTCGCGAAATAACATTTAAATTTTACGTCATGGTGACAATGTAACAATCATTCAACTATACAAGTATGTTTATTCATCATCTTCAGTCTTTGATTCGAAAGGAGTCAAATCTTTAGTACCTTCAGCCCAGGCGATACCTTCGTATGTGATTTCCTTGATCGCCTTGATGATATCTTTGGCAGAACCTCTAACTTGTTTAGTAGAGTCTCTTTCTCTCAAGGTAACAGAACCGTCCTTAACAGATTCAAAATCGATGGTGATACCGAATGGAGTACCTAACTCATCGTTACGAGCGTATCTTTTACCAATGGAGGCACCGGAGTCGTCAACCTTGAATGGAATTTGTTCTTTTCTCAATTGTCTTGAGATGTCTTTTAGAACTGGTTGTAATTCTTCATTGTTGGATAGTGGGACCAACAAGACCTTGGTTGGGGCAACGATTGGTGGGAAGGATAAAACACCTCTGTCAGAAGATTCAGCTCTGGTCCAGAAGGAGTGTTCAAAGACGGCGTAGATGATACGACCGATACCGAAGGATGGTTCGATGACATTTGGAGTGTATTCACGAACGTGTTCCTTCTTTGTTCTTTGTTCAATGTTGATGAAAGTGTTGTCTAGTTCGATATCTTCTTCAATTTCTGGGATCTTGAAAACAATCTTACCATTTTCTTGTAATTCTTTTTGTAATTTGATTAGTGATTCTTGATCTTGTGATAACAGCCAATTTTCAACTAATGGAGCGTTCTTTCTGAATTTTGGACCAAATTTCTTCTTTTCAACATCAAGTTCGTATTGAGTGACAGTGACTGGTTCAGCTAATTTTTCTCTAACGACTAATTTTTCCTTAGTCTTGTTAGCGTGAACAGTTAAATCGTAAGCGGATCTATCAGCACAACCAACACATTCAATCCAACCATAAGAGGTTTGAAGTTCAGCATCCCAACAATCAGCGGCGTAATGGGCCATTTCGTTGGCTAAATGTTGACGGAATCTTAGACGGGTTTCATCAACACCGATTTTGATTAAGAATTGGTAGATTCTGGCAATGAAATAACCTAAGGTTTCATTATCAACTAAACCAGAAGCAACAGCTTCACCAACGGTAGAGACAATTGGGGTAGTTTTACCTTCTTGTTGGACGGTTCTTGGCAAGAAGTTTAGTTTGACGTGTTTAACTTCATCAAATCTTTCATGTTTCTTGTTGTTTGGATCAACAAAGTGTTCAATTTCAGCCATCAAGAATTCACGAACTCTTAATAGACCTGCTCTTGGGGAAATTTCATTTCTGAATGATTTACCAATAGCAGCTGAAGCGAATGGCATTTTCAAGTTGTTAAAATCGTATAATTTGTTGAAATTCAAGAATTGACCTTGGGCAGTTTCTGGTCTTAAGTAACCTTTCATTTGACCGGATGGACCAATAGCGGTTTCGAACATCAAGTTGAAAGCCATTGGTGGTTCTAATGGATCATTTGTGACTGGGTTTCTAATGTCGTATTTGACCATTAGTTGACCTAATTCTTCACCTGAGAAACCATCAATTTGGGCCAAGATGTTTTCGTATTCAGCAACAACTTCATCATCTAGCTTGACAGCTTTGATTTCCTTAACCTTCTTCTTACGCTTTTTCTTATCAGCGTCTTCTTCAACGTTGTCACTCTTTAAACCTCTAGCTTCTTTATCACCTTTCAATCTTGATTCTAAAACTTCTTCAACCAAATGGTCAGCTCTAAAGATTTCACCGGTCTTTGGATCTTTACACATCCAATCGGAGAACTTGTCCACGTGACCGGAGGTCTTTAAGACTTCATATGGGGTTAACATGGTAGTGTCGACTTCCAACATGTCATCTTCTAAGATGAAGTGCTTTCTCCAAGTGTCAATGACATTGGCTTGGAAGGCACAACCTGGTGGACCGTAATCGTATAGACCTGAGACACCACCATAGATTTCGAAGGCTGGGGCAAAGAAGAAACGACGCTTTAGAACGCTTTCTAAGTTTTCACGAGAGAATTCAGCTTGAGTAGCTTGACCTGACATTTTGGTACTTCTCTTTCTGTTCTGTTTATAACCGGCAAAGGTGGAAGTGGCGGTGGAGAATCTGCAAAAATCGATATTTTTGACTGGGGCGTGAGTCAAAGTCGTAGAAAGTCTGTGAAGATTCAACAATTTGACAGAAGAGAACGTAGTCTGGAATGAACTACTTTACTTCCCTTCAACTTTTCCACGGGCCTTTTTTTTTTGTCAACGAAAAAAATCGAGTGTTTGTGGTCCCGACCAATGAGTTGGCACCGAGGCCGGGTAAAAAGCGGTCTTCTGGGGTACGAAATGGAACTACAAAGCCTTAAATATATCATTATAATGACCTTCAATTCGTGATTTCTATGGCTCTTGTCGCTACTCCACCCTTCTGGTATACTGTACTGGCGAAACAACTAGACCTCTCCCCTTGGTGGCGCCTCTGTAGACAGTCTCTATTATATCAATCATCTCTTGCTTGTCATGTATTACAAAGTTCATCTTGTTGTTGTCACCTGTCCCGAAATCACACATCATATGCTTGTTTCTGAAGAAGAACATTATCGTCATGGGGTCATATAACTCGTACATCTGTTATATTGGTTAGTAAATGTTCAATAATGTAATCATCTCGAATGAGGCCATTCGAGGGTAACGTCTTGCAAATACTCACTTCGTTGAAGTCTGGGACCTGATCAATATCACAAAGATACACAGCAGCAAAGTTAGCAACCTTTTCAGCGATCCCATATAATATTTCATCCATTATCATACAATCTCTATCCTATTATATAGTTAGTATTCAGGAACTGAAAATATCTTTCGAAAGAAATCATAGAAAAGCACAGTTACATACCCAATCACGACCAAACCGTATCACCACAAGTCTCTCATCCTCTAGATGTCCATTAGTAACTTGTTCACTTCCTTGGTAATAAAATTCTAACCTATGAGTTTGACACATACCTGCTAAAATCGCTTGATCAACATGCCTGTGGAGCGTTAGTAAACCGACCGTAAGGGAGCGAATAACATCCGTGGACACTTACCATCCAGTTTTCAAGTGCGGTAGAAAGACACTCCCCATTGTTTCTATATTAAAATTCGAGTTGGTGTTGATTGTGTAGCTCCATCGATAACTAATTCAATTTGACGTAGAAAATTTCGTATGGTACGAGGTTGCGGTTGGGGCACGCAGTAATATACAATATGAGATTTAAGGTGAACTTCTGAAGAGCATGTCAAACTGAGAACAATGTTGCAGCCTAAGCTTCGAAGAGGGCAACAAAGATCGTATAGGTTGATGAGAAAGATCTCCTTAAAAGAGAGTGTGCATCATGCTCTATCACGACATTAAATCAAACTACAAATCGATATCTTATGTACAAACTTTTATTCTCAGAACTATGTAAATCTAAATCATGCCTTATTTCTTCTTACCTTTCTTTTGCTTGACGGCCAATTTACCACCTTTTTGAACTTCTTGGACGTTTTGACCCAACAGATCTAGATAATCGTCCAATAATAGGGATTCATCTTGGGTTTCTTCCTTTTGTTCTTCTTCAACTTCCTTCTTAACATCTTCTTTGACGTCGGTCTTAGCTTCAGCATCAGAAGTGGCAGAAGCAGGGGCTGGAGCTGTGGCCTCGTCCTCTTTAACACTGAAGGCACCAAATTTCTGTTTGAATTTTTCCATTCTACCTCCGGCATTGGCATCGACAACTTCCAAATCAGTTCTATTAGGGTTCCAAAGTGGATTGTTTCTCTGATCTTGGATTAGACGCAATTCATCTTTAGGAAACACACTTCTTCTAACCACAACGGACCCATCACTGTTCTCGGTCTTACAGTTGAACTTGTAATATATAGCAGGTCTAGCTTTACCCAGTTGAATCTTCTTTAATGGTCTCTTAGGCAATGGGCCATCCGAGTGCAAGCCACCGGCGAATCTTCTTCCGAGTATACTGGCCTTGGATGTGTAGACAGTAGGTCTGAACATGATGTGTGAATGTGAGGGAGGGGACGTTAGGTGGTGATTGATGTTAATGGAGAGTTCTCTCTGACAATTGTCAATGATTTCTCGTTTTTTTTTTTTTTTTAAATTTTTCAAAGTTGGATTCTTTGTCCGAAATGGCTTCACTACGGTGATGATCGGTAAGGAAAACAAAAACTTATAGTTACAATGGCTAGGAGTCGTTAAACATTGAGTAAGTGGGGATTTATGGACACAGAGGGCAAATTTCAGTCCAGATCCAAGTCTTTTTGCCTTATCACGCTGCCCAGAGCCTTCAACTCTTGGGCACCACGAGGATTGAACTTTTCTAGATATTTCAAGATTTCTTCGTAGTTGGCCTCAGTGATGTCTAGCTCATAGTCATCACCTTCATCTTCACCTTCATCGAAATCCTGATCTTCATCGGCTTCAGGTTGGTCTTGTAAATCTTCTTTCTCATCTTGAATTTGTAATTTGTTAACAATATAATCTACTTTGGTCTCATCTAATCTCCCACCTTCAACTAGTGTTTTCAACTTGTATCTCATCAATCTTCTCAGCTTAGCCATGGTCAAAGAGTCATACCAACCATCGTAAAAATCGCATTCTTCCCTGAATGTCCCTTTCTTCAACAATTCCACAATCAAAGAATCGGTCAAATTTTCTAATTGGAACAACAGAGAACTTGGTAATTCTTCACCATCAAATTTGAAAATCTTTGAAACGCCATTTGGAACTTCAGAAATAAATCCTTTTGGTACACTTTGACCAAATTTTGGTACTCTAAAACCTTCAGTTTGGTATTTAGCGTAATTGGTACTTGATTTTGGATCAACACCAAATTTAATATATGCTTGTCTCCATGGACCTTTAGTAAATGTATAGGCCACTTGTGGTAGTGCGTATTTCAAACATTGTTTCAAATGGAGTGGTAAAATAGCTTCAATGTGCTTTCTTATCCAAATTGGTTTGACATCGAATAATTTAGTGATATGTTCTAAAGTTTGTAGGACATCAGCATTGAAAACGTTCTCTTTATCTTTGTTGAACAACTCCAGTTGGTTTAATAACTCCTTTGACGGCTCTTTAGGGATTTCATCATTCCATTTGATGATGATTGAGTGTAATTTGATATGTTTGTTCTTCGTGGTTAACTTCCCTTCTTTCATAATGGTGGCACCATTTTTCTTATATTGGTAATTGAATGGTAATGGGATTGAAGAGAATCTTGGAGGAGCAGGTAATTCAAAGAGACCACTATCTTCTGATGCCCATGGTTCAAAATCTTGTTTAAACTCTAACTTTTTAATATTGTTATAACGAAGGTCATGAATGGATTCATCAATTTTTTGAACAAATTCGTTATTACGCGTTTGGTATTGGAAATCAGACATCTCTCTAAATCTAAATGTCTTATTGATAATGGCAACTGGTGTGATATGGATAGGTTTTTTCTCCCTTTCATGTATATTTTTTAACGTCTTTTGAATATTCCCACCGTTCTTCTCCAATTCAGCCTTTGGAACAGAAATCTTAATCAAGACTTGCTCATGCGTATTCACTTTAGCATTTACGGGATGTTCGTAATGACTTTTGGAAAATCGAAGTTCTAATGGGGTTGTCTTATCATCTTGTACTGATCTTATAACGGCTTCTTTACCACCGACCATCTCGATTGCCTTATCGACATTGTTAACATTAAGTGGGAACTCTATGCACGAGTAGTGCGGAATGTCCAGAGAATGTTCCTTTGCGTACTGTTTACTCATAGTGGCATTGAGTATATATAATTTATCTTTGATTGTTGATATGAGATCAGTGTACTTTCATGCTATTATTTCATTTTCGCGTTCTGTGGGGCGTACCGGAACTTGGAGGTGTGTCTATGTGGGAAGAGATCTCGAGCGATTTCTCGAAAAGACTAAACTGAGTAAGACATAGATAGGAAGAGGTTGAGAAAAGGGCAGAATACAATTCAGTTCCATATAACATTCTCGATACATTAAGTCTCCCGGGTCTTCCCCCAAATAACCTCTTACAGTAGCAAAGATGTGAGCCACTTTCATAGAAATTCTACATAGAAACACTCAGCCAATCCCGCGAATTTTCTAGATTAAAGCCATGATTCTGTGCCAAAAAAACATAAAGTAGTTTGCTATAATCTGTCACTTCTCCATTCACAAATTCACGCCAATAATTACAATATGTCCAAAAGTAACGTGCTAGTCGTCTCCAACAGAATCCCAGTCACCTTAAAGAGGTTCCCTAATGGTGAATACCAATACAACATGTCCTCTGGTGGGCTTGTTACCGCTCTTCAAGGTTTAAAGAAGTCTTCCACGTTTCAATGGTTTGGTTGGCCAGGTTGGGAAGTCCCTGAAAATGAACAGGCAAAAGTTACAAAGGACTTGAATGACAAATTCAATTCCACTCCAATCTTTTTGTCTGATGAAATTGCTGAATTACACTACAATGGGTTCTCAAACTCTATCTTATGGCCTTTGTTCCATTATCATCCAGGTGAAATGAATTTTGATGAAAACGCATGGGCCGCTTATAACGAAGCCAATAAGAAATTTGCTGAAGAGATTATGAAATATGTGAAGGATGGTGATATCGTATGGGTCCATGATTATCATTTAATGTTGTTACCAGAGTTATTAAGGGATGAGATAGAGAAAAGAGGTATCAAAGACGTTAAATTAGGATTTTTCTTACATACTCCATTCCCATCTTCTGAAATTTATAGAATTTTACCAGTTAGACAAGAGATATTGAAAGGTGTGCTAAGTTGTGATTTAATTGGCTTTCACACTTATGATTACGCTAGACATTTCTTGAGTTCTGTTGAAAGAGTTCTTGGTGTCAAGACTTTACCTAATGGTGTTGAATACAATGGACGTTATGTGAACGTTGGTGCCTTCCCTATTGGTATTGACGTGGATAATTTCACTGATGGGTTGAAAAAAGATACCGTTGTGGAAAGAGTTAAGACTTTGAAGGAGAAATTTAAAGATACAAAGATCATTGTTGGTGTTGATAGATTAGATTACATTAAAGGTGTCCCACAGAAACTACATGCTTTTGAAGTGTTTTTAAATGAACACCCAGAATGGGTTGGTAAAGTTGTACTTGTTCAATTGGCTGTGCCATCCCGTGGTGACGTTGAAGAATATCAATCTTTAAGAGCCACTGTAAATGAACTTGTGGGGAGAATTAATGGTACTTTTGGTACTGTTGAGTTTGTTCCAATCCATTTCATGCATAAGTCCATTCCATTCGATGAATTAGTCTCGTTATACAGTATTAGTGATGTCTGTTTGGTTAGTTCTACAAGAGATGGTATGAATTTGGTTAGTTATGAATATATTGCTTGTCAAGAAGAAAAGAAAGGTTCATTGATCTTATCTGAGTTCACTGGTGCTGCACAATCACTAAATGGTGCCATTATCGTAAATCCATGGAACACCGAAGAATTATCTGATGCTATCTTTGAAAGTTTAACTTTACCTGATGAAAAGAGAAAAGCCAATCACCAAAAATTGTTCAGCTATATCTCAAAGTATACCTCTGCATTCTGGGGTGAAAACTTTGTTAAAGAATTGTACAAGATTGGTAACTGATGAGTAATGATGTATGATATATAAGGTATAGTTATAAATTATTATGCTGAAACAAACCGTATATATTATCAAATTAACTATTATTAACTATTGTAGGAAAGTTCCCATCAAACCCCGAGATATGGAAACATCCGGACACCTCATTCTTTTTTTTTTTCTTTTCTTTTGTAAAAAAAAGTAGCCTATGAAAAAGAAGCTTAAAGTAATATCAATAGCACCAGAATTCATCATAAACCACCAATATCTACACATTAATTCATCATGGCCAGCAAAGAAGTCTTCAAGTCACTAGTGAAAGCCCTAGAATCCTTCCCAAAGGAGAAACTTACCAACTTATCTTTCAAAGAGGTTCAACTGGAGAGATTCAGACCATTAGCCGGTTTAAAGAGTGTTGAACAAAAACAACAGACTTCCATCTCAGACATTGTTTCAAAAGTTAATCCATACAAGATCAAGGAATTAGAGTACAAAGACGCTGAAAATGTCACTGAAGATGCAGTGATTCAACAGATCAAATCTTTACAATCCATTAAGAGCAATCAGTATAGAGATTATTACTACCCATCTGATAAACTTCTAAGACCGCAGGGGAACCCAGAATACTATGATAGATTACTTGCTGATATCCATGGCGAAAGCAAGGAAAACATCATCACTGGTATGAGAACTGTTATTTTGGGTAAATAGATATAGTGTTTGGGATAAATTTTGGGTTTCACAAAAGAGATACACATGTACATATGAGTTTAATGACGTTGATTTTTTGATAGTATACTACATGTAGATGACTATCATTTTATATGCTTTGCATTATTTCTTTGCAAAGTTCACTAATGGTTTGGAGTCTCGTATAACTAAGTTCTGATTCTCGTTCTTAGCTGGAATGGCATCTTCATCTGTTTTATACTCCACAAAGGCAACTTTTCTAACGGCAACAAGTCTAACTTCGATAAAACCTTTATATTTACCAAATATTTCAACCAATTCGTCACTAGTAGCATCTGGTGGTAAATCCTGAATCAATAGGATCTTGTTAGGTGGAGTATTATCAAGTTTGACCTTCTTTGGTGCCTTCTGTTTCTTCTCATCTTGTTCTTGTTTATATAGCTTTCTCTTCTGTAAATATTGATTGTATTCATCATCATTAACATGTTTTTCAACACTGGAATCTGAGCTTGACTTTGCTAACTCAACTTGAATCTTCTTTTGGAAAACCTCTAAACCGTTAAGTTTCTCTATAGCGTCTAAAGCCTTGGATTCATCCTCGAGCGTCACAAATGCTTGACCTCTCATCTTAATGTTTTTGTGCGCTGTTATACTGAGTATCGGACCATGATCTTGAAAAAGCTCTGTGAGTTTGTTCTTCAATGTGTTTATCGTCACTTTCTCATTGATGTTTCTTATGTAAACGCTGCTTGACAGTTAGTAGTTGTTCAAATAAGGAGAAATGAGAGCCAGGAGACGTACGTGTCCTTGTAATTCAGCTTTTCAGTGGTCATTTGGTGGTATTGTAGAATGAGCAGTGATTGAAATGAAGATATCAGATCCTTCTATTATAGTCAACTTTTTTATTATTTTTCAAAGGCAGCTAAAAAAACTAAAAACGCCAAAACAATGTAAACAAGATCGTAAACTAGCTAAACACCACTAAACTCCAGAATCTAACGGACGGAGGCTTCACCGGAAATATCGAACCCCTATATACCATGCCCAGTCAACCAGGTGACCTGGATGCTACCATCTCCAGGCTCCTCAAGGATTTCATATTCCCCAAACGGCACTACTATGAGTCGGTTGAAGACTTATCAGAAGAGACTAGGGATAGATGGGTTAAGATGATGAATATTGCCAGCAGGAAAACAGCATTCGTGAAAGAGATAACCACTGGGCAGGTCTTGTTTGACTACATCAAGTGGCTGGCTATTGAGCAAATGACAGATACCTTTTCCGTTACAGAGCGGGAACTCCAGTCTTATATCCTATATCAGATACTATCCAATATTCAGTTTTCCCTAGGGCAGCCCAATCACAAGATTACAATCATAAGCCAAC
Source organism: Taiozyma odintsovae (assembly GCA_030557705.1). Lineage (NCBI taxonomy): Eukaryota > Fungi > Ascomycota > Saccharomycetes > Phaffomycetales > Wickerhamomycetaceae > Taiozyma > Taiozyma odintsovae. Next base: position 880,991 of record JANIVH010000001.1, read on the forward strand.
ATGATATCCACATATTGTTTAATGACCTGGCCCTCATATCAAAGGAAATGGATGGTTATGACATTTCAAAGACCAATATCAGAACAAAACTTGATCTAATACAGAGTCACATTGACCAGATACGAGATTCTTCTAAGGAGAGCGCCCTAGAGCCACTGGAGAGAATCGCAGACATAATGAGAATGCCTCCAGTGGAAGATCTTAACCCATTTGCCACACCCATGGCGATCTCCACTCAGACTACACGCCACACAAACACCGTCCCCTTGAACCCAACTTCCCCAGTGGATTCCTCCATTGATGGTAACCCAAACGAGGAACTTACCGACGACAGAATTACAAAGCAAAGAGGGAACCGTCAAAAGACTTCAACACCATCTAGCAGCAGACAGTTCTCATCACAACCACTAGACAGATCAACACCTACCAGTCAAGCACCTGTGAAATCATCTCTAAACAGCCAAAGCTCTTCAAATTCACTGCGACAATGGACCTCCAGTGAAGCGAAGGATGAAACCTTTAGTGCCCCATCATATGTGCAAGTTCACGAACCTCGAACTGATAATGCACCACCTGTTACCACCCAAACATCACATAATGTTTCAGAGCCTAGGATTGCTGAATCAACACCTCAACTGCATTCTAGTAACGAAGCTGACGTCTCGGGCTCGAACGATACTATCGATCTGGCTGAAGATTTGAATAACTCTGATAAGGTATCCCAGACCCAAGTAAGAAAAAGGTCAAGTGCAAGTCAAGGATCATCAAAGATCACACAGCGTTTAATGACCTTAACACAAGTACCCAAGCTTCCGGAGAAGCAACTCAGAGACTCACCTGAAAAACGGGATATATTTGATCAAATTCCACCCACTCAAAATCAATTACCATTATCTGGAGCTTTCCCTCAGTCATATCAACCACAACAAATCATCTTCAGTTCCAGTAACCCTGAGGTTGATGAAACCACGGGCAATAACATCCAGGGTGCACAAAAACACACTGTTGTGGATTCTTCGATCGAGAAGAGCTCACATGGAAGTCAAGAGAGTCAAGAGTCTCCAGTTGAGCTAGTAGTGGCATCCAGTAGCTCCAATTCAAGGGTCGAAGATAATGTACTGTCAGAGATCAGAAGATTCTTCGTTGAAAACGCTGAATTGCTCAACAAAGTCAATGAACAAAAAGAAATATTATTGTCTGCTTTCCAAAGTGACTCTATCATCCATAAAATTGAATCTTTAAGCCATTTGGACGCCAAACTTACATACATCCGAAAGCAATTCCAAGTTCATATTGATAATCTGTCTGGGAAAAATATTGAGCTGAAAGAGAAACTCCAAGCTTTCCAAGACACTGTCACTCAAGATCGTGTGAATGCAATCTACAATCTAAATCAGCTAAAAGTTGACATGACTGCTGCCACAACACAATTGAACTCCATCATTGATGGTCGTTATGACTCAATCAGCCGAGAACTCCATGATAGACAACGAGAGGCAAATAACAACCTCATGATGCTGAATAAGAATTTGACAGGTGCAATGACTACTTATAGTAACTTCTTCGACCGAAAGATCCAAGGAATTTCAGAGAACATTGGGAAGATCTTTACAAGGTTGGAACACGTCACTTCTCTGGAAGCCGACAACGCTAAGTATAAAGTTGCACACGCTAAGCTTGCGAAAGACTTTCAAGAGCTTTTGAGTCATGTGGACCAGATCAATGAGTTGGAGACAAAAGTGGTGATGGTTGAAAACAAGATGAAAACAGTTGACGTCAATGTCAGAAGATTGATTTCTGATTCCCAAAAATCTACTACTGCTAGCTCCAGTGGCACCCTACAAGCTGAAAATCCTAAAGTGTCGGCTATAGAGAGTAGATTAAACGCATTCGAAGAGAAAGTTAGGGCCTCAAGAACGTCAGAAAATAAATCACCCCGCTCCACTACCTCCAACACCTCAACGTCAGACGACAAAGTCGCTGCGATTGAAAAAAGTTTGATCACCACTAGATCCAACGTGAAGACCTTGGCAATCCAGATGAACAAGCTAAGAGAAGATGGTATTAAGTATCGTAATGCCACAAACACTAATGCAGATACAGCATTAAGCAGAGTCCAAGAGTTGAAAGAAACTATCTTCCAGTTTACGAGCTCTTTCGACATTGAGAAAGTTGTTTCCAAGCTTGAGAAACAGAATGAACAATTCCTGGAATTTGAGTATGAGCACGCCAAGTTGGTTCATGAGAACAGAGAGCTTAAGGAGAACGCTAACAAGCAGAGAGATACATGCACTAAGACGACTGCTCAGGTGGAACAACTTCAAGCACTTGTGCAAAGAATGAGCGATCAGATGAATAACCAATCGGAATTGCTGAAAGTTCAATCGCAGAAGATCATAAACCTAGAGACAGAAATGATTGCCACTAAACAGAGACTAATCCGCCATCTTCAGAGAGTTCCACTTAGACTTAGCTCCAAAGGAACGCCACCTAGGGACGCACCGCAATCTGATGATTTCTCTACGCACTCCCCTACAAGCAAGAGACCTGCTGGACCTTTACCTGATATTCCAGTACTGAAGATCCCCAAACTATTCAGATCAAATAACGAAGACACGCAATGAAAAATGTTCTATTACTTACTACGAGATACGATTGTAGTCATTAAATGCAAAAACAGTCTATTAATTATTATTCACTCTATATGTAATTTGTGATTGATCAGTTGTATATACTATGAGCTGCTATCCGCCCATTTTGAGCCCTCTGGGGTTGCGATACCAGTGGTAGGATGAGCGTCCTTTTTCTTTGGGTTTAATTCAATTGATTTATCAGCATCTTCATACTGTTCAACGTAGTCATCCATGGCAACTTCGCTTAGTTCCAAGTCCTCGTCGTTTTCCTCGTCCATTTCTTGTGGTAGTAACAAGTTTAGGATAGTAGCAACGATACCACCAAGAGCGTAAGGTGATTCCATGATGACAATGATGGCATCTAAGAAACCGGTTAAGGAATGGTTGTTACCTTCATAAGTGAAAACAAAACTGAACCAGTTTGGAACAAGAATGGCACCTAGACCCAGCAATAGCGAGGAGGTTAAAACAAATCTATCTCTTCTGGTAAAAGCGGCGTTTGAGATAATCTTCAAACCAGAGACGGCGACAGAGGTGAACAAGAACGAAGTCATACCACCTAGGACAGGTTTTGGAATAGCGACCAAAGAGGCAGCAAACTTAGTGAAAATACCCATGATAATCAGAATAGAACAACACCAATAACCAACTGTTCTAGAAGCACATTTGGTGATTGAGATAACACCATTATTTTGAGCAAAAGTTGACATTGGAGTGATTGTACAAAGACCAGCAATGACTGAACAGAAACCATCACCTAGAACACCACCTTGGATTCTGGACTGGTAAGCTGGGCCTTCCACTTCTAATCTGGAAACTTCAGATGTAGCAGTCAAGTCACCGATGGTTTCCATCAACAAGACAACATAAACGACTAACATTGGCAAGACAGCAGGACCGTAAACAGAAAGCTTGAATGTCTTGACCCAGATAAAGTTGACAGTAGTAGCTGAATCGATAGAGGACTTGTCAAAGTAACCACAAGCACCGGCAACAATACACCCAACTAACAAACCAAGAACAACAGAACAGGATTTCATGATTGGAGCACCCCATTTCTCGAACACAATGATGGAAGCATAGACCAAGAAACCTAGGCCCAAGAATTGAGGAGAGCCCCATGTATCAGCCTTTGGTGCACCTTCGAAAGGACAAATCTTACCCACACAACCTGACCCACCAATCCAATCTTGGAAAGCAGGTTGGACCAATGAAATACCCATCAATAAGACAACAGTACCAGTGACGGTATTTGGAAACAATCTCTTTAACATCTTTGGTGGAATAAATGACATCAAGATTTCTAGCAAACCACAGACACAGGAAGTACCCAAGATAGCACCATAACCATCTGGACATGGTAAAGGAGTACCGTCATCAGCAGATGGACAGAATCCACTAGCGTACATGACTGGCAAGATCTTCTGAACAACAACAATGACACCGAATGAAGTACCTAAAATACTAAGAGCACCCGAGCCTAGATAATATGGGGTACCATAGATATGAAATCTTGTAATTTGGATCATTGATAAGAACCCAGATACAATCAAAGAGGCAGAGACCAAGTACTGCTGAGTATCAGTATCGAAGAAAGTCGAGTATGAAATCAATAGTGGTGGAGTAATGACACCAGCTAACATGGCCAAAGAGTGTTGGATACCCAACAAGAAGCCAAGTAGGACAGGCATCTCATCGTTTAGACCAAAGAACGGCTGTTTGGCTTGTTTAGCCCGACTAGTGAAAGGTAGACGCGGAGTGAATAGCTGCTTGTAGTTGTATGAACCAAAAAAACCTTCTTTAGTGGTAAGCTTGTGTATGACATGTTGGCCCGCAGCAACTGCTTTTGAAGCGACTTTTGACATTGTTAAGAGGTGTAGCTTCAATGCTGGGGTCAAAGCGACGATCTAACCAAAATAATCGGGCATCTGTATCCGTTTTATATCCATTGTCCTCCACCCCAATGGCTCAATTTGATGAAAAAAAAATCTCATCAGAGTCAAAAAAATAAAAAACCGTTGTCTTAGTCGCCCGTACCTATATGACAGAGGACGGCTTTAGTGAGTGGTAGGGGCATAAATGCTTATCATATACATCTACACGAATCAAGTACAAACAAAGTTTCTTAGCTGAAGCGAGAAAGGGAGACCATGCATATACCAAGTTGGGGCCTAAGCTCATCTCATGTATCTTCACTCAATCTGTAGCAGTCTTATGTGGTCTTCTGGGAGACTCGTTTGACCTCTCTCCTACGATAGAAGTTTTCCCTTCAAAGGGACAGACTATTTAAGCTAGGGCCGGTCTCGCTCTTTTAGTTTGGGAAGCAGTAGTCGAAAAAATAGTCAGTTGTAGACGCGGAGACTGCACAACTGATGTCGAACTTATCTGTGCCAGCCACATAAATCCGACGATCCATCTCATTAGCCACTGTAGTTGGAGGACCAATGGTCAGCCTCTTACGGCCAGCACCGACGCCAGCGTACTGTATCGCTACCTTTCTTTTCTTTGGCAGGTAATGGTGGTTTGGATAGCTGGAAGCACAGCGTGGATTTGGCGACAGCTGACAAGTACTCTTTAAATGAGTACTTCTCGAGATACATACCCCTCCAGTCACCAAACAGGGCAAACGTACCGTCCAACTTAAGTATTCGTTGTGAAATTCTACTTTAGCATCAGCCTCTCGCCAGTCTCTCCAACGACGACCGGTTTCGTTATCTGCTTTGGGTTATTACATCACTAAGAGACTTGCTCGCCATGCCAGGAAGCGAACTCCTCACCCATAACATATCTCTCAGTGTATGGGCAGTAACTTCTGCGGCGTTAGTGCAGAAGTTGTTGTTGAACCTTGAGGAACTTGCCTTCGAAGCTGAATTCGCACTTAGCTGATTCTGCATAAGCTGATTCTGCATACGTTCTCCTTTAAACACCAGCAACTACAGACTCATCTCACCTAAAAGAGAAAAATGATTCATAGACATACTAAAAGTCTTCATAATATGGTAATAACGTAAGTATGCTCTTACAGTGATGAACTGTACTATATATATGTATCTGGCACTCTCAAAATGACTGGAAAGGACGTTCCGAGCAGCAAGACCGACGACCATTCCAGCCCGCTGATACAGGTCCAAAGTCGTACTGAAAGTCATACCAAAGCCAAAGTTACTTATGGCTGTTGCCATATCACGAGTACGGTTGTAGGATCAACCAAAGGCAATTGAGCACCACACCTGGCAGTAGTTTCAAAGTTTTGGGGACTGGTGAGGACAAAATGTTTGGCTAAAGAGCATCAGTAAAAAGAGTGGCTTTGGGTTTTATTCTTTCAGCTGATGCTGTAATTCTACATGAAATGCTTTTGTTTATAACATTTCTTACCATTAATATCAGTCGGAAGAGCTTGCTGGATTCACATGAGCATGAGAGCCTTCATCGAAGAAGTTCACTACCAATGGACGCTTCCACTTCTGCTAGTTCTGTCCCTTCCATTTTTCATACTTAAGATCGGCTGAGAATGTAGCTAGTCAGCTGTCTGAGGCTCGTGCTTTTATTTTAATGATGCAAGGAACCACAGTTTTTGACCCGACGATGTTACTACTCTGGTCTCCACAGCGATTACGGAGCCAGTGAAAGTTAGAACATGGGAAGAACACAGGGGTGTATACTGCTTTTCACTGACCGCTCAAGAAGTGCAGTGGAGACCTTTTGGAGTCCTTTGGAGCGATTCCGTGTCGCCATTGTGTCACCACATGTTAAGAGATGGAGAACTCCATGATCCAAGGTCACGTGCTAATATATCACCCGAACCGAAGATGTGCCATATAAAGGTCTATAAGCCCACCAATCTCAGCCTGATCTTTCTCCCAAGGTGAGGTTCTGCAAAGTCTACACCTGATGACCAACGATAGAAAGAGACCAAGAAAGAACAAGCCCTTGATACTGAATTTCATGGTGCTGCCGTCACCATCACATTTGAGTCCTGCCAGTTGGGCACATCCAAACGATCGTGCAGATGAGTACACCACCATTGGTTACTGGACAGAGCTTGCACAGATCGCCGAAGAGGCTAAGATGAATGCTATCTTCATTGCTGATGTCCTGGGTCCTTATGATGTCTTCAATGGTCCTCACAATTTTGATGCTGTCGCTAGATCCGGTGCACAGTTCCCATTAGTGGACCCATCAATCTATATCTCCGCCATGGCTGCTGTGACAAAGTCATTAAGTTTTGGATGTACATTCAGTACCATTTCAGAGGCCCCATACCACTTTGCTAGAAGAATAGCAACACTTGATCATGCCACAAACGGTAGAATTGGATGGAATGTGGTGACTAGCTATCTACAAAGTGCTGCAAGAAATCTGCTAGATGACGGTCAACTTCCTCCACATGATAAGAGATATGATCGTGCAGATGAGTATTTGGAAGTTGTTTACAAATTGTTGCTCTCCTCCTGGAGAGATGATGCTATTGTGAAGGATGTCAAAGCTCTAGCATATGCTGATCCATTGAGAATAAGAGAGATCAATCATAGAGGTGAATTCTTTAATGTTCCAGGTCCACACGTCACACAACCTTCACCTCAAAGATTCCCTGTAGTGCTTCAAGCTGGTGCCAGTAAGCGAGGTATAGAGTACAGTGCAAAACATTCTGAGATTGTATTCATCTCAGGGTTCACTCCACAGGCTTTAAAAGAAAGCATTGATGGTGTCAGGAAGGTAGCTGTTGAGAGATATGGTAGAAACCCAGAGAACATCAAGTTCATCTCGGAACTCTCCATTGTTCTTGGTGACACTCATGACGAAGCCGTAGCCAAGTTCCAAGATTACTTGCAGTATCAGAGCTATGAGGGTAAGCAAGCCTTGATTGGCGGCTGGACAGGTCTTGATCTAGGGAAGTACGAAGATGACCAAGATCTGGACGAGTTCCAATCAGATGCTATGCTTTCTGCTGTGAAGATGTACATAACGACCAATGACAAGAAGACCAAAAGGGAGATTACTGAGCATGTTGGACTGGGTAGAGGTAGAAAGAGACTGATTGTGGGTACTGCTGCTGAGGTTGCCGATGAAATTCAACGTTATGTTGATGTCTCCGGTATCGATGGCTTCAACTTCGTCAATGTTAACTTCCCTACAACGTTCAAAGATATTGCAAGATATCTTATCCCAGAATTGAGAAAGAGAGGTCTAGCATGGGAAGATTATCCAGTGCCTGGTGGTACTTTCAGAGAAAACTTGTATGGTATCAAAGGTCACACTTTTGTGCCTGAAGATCACTATGCTCATGGTTTTAGATGGACAGAAGGGACAAGAGAGGAATTTAAAGAGTCATTCGAGAAGCACAGATCCAAGTGGGCCTCAAAATAATCCACCAATGAACCTTTCTACCAAGGCCAGCAATGAACACACTATATTAAATTGAACTTGTACAACTACTTGTGCACATGATCTGAATACAAATACAAATACATGGTATATAGTATCAAGTCATAAAACTCTCTTATCTACAATCTATGATTTCACCAGCAGTATCCAACGACGTCTCTTCTTAGCTTCTATTTCAAGCTACCTTTCCTAGCGGAAGTGAGATCTTCCATTTGATGTCACTTGTCTTATATATTATAATGCAATAACTATCGTCGAGTACGGCCTTTCAGTTCACATTGTAGTCCACCTCATGAAGGAATCCAACCCTCTCATAAGCATAGAGATACAACATTCATCCCACAAGTTTCATTATTGGATATAAATCGAAGGTCAAGAGTCAAGGCTACATATAAGTACTGTTTCAAGTCATCAATGTTCTATTTTTCTACTTGCATGAACAGCCCATAACGGAATTTACCAAGGTCGTACTTCAACGTTCTTCACGATCATGATCATCTCTCTTACCATTTCTCTTTGTCTTTCTATTTTCTTGGAACTCTTTGGTTTCTCTGATGGCTTCGGCAACCGCTTTATCAACGGTGTCGTGTAAACTCAAGATGATGTCTCTGTCTGGAACTTCCTTTGGTAGTTTCATGTTGATCACGGCTTCGATTCTTAGGATCAGTTCCAAATCGTACTGAGTGACTAAACTGATGGATTTACCTGATCTACCAGCTCTGGCAGTTCTACCAACTCTGTGAATATAGGCCTTTGAATCAGTAGGGATATCATAGTTGATGACAATGTCGACAGATGGGATATCTAGACCTCTAGCAGCGACATCGGTAGCAACAAGAATATTTCTGTCACCAGCCTTAAATTTGTTTAGAGCACCTAATCTTTGAGATTGTGTTAATTGACCATGTAGCGGGATCGCTGAGAAACCCAATAGACGGGACAGCAAGGCCGTTCTTTGAGCATGTGCACAAGTTCTGGTGAAAATAATAATGGATTTCCCTATGAATTCATTCAGTAGGTATATTAGATATGTGTTTTTGTAACCGTCTGGGACGACCATTAGCGTTTGAATCAGAGTGTCAACAGTGGAGTATTTATTAGAAACGGCGACTCTGACAGGGTTGGTCAATGAAGCTCTCTGCAGTTTTTCAATCTTAGAAGTCATGGTAGCAGAGAACAGATATGTAGTTCTTGTCTTTGGGATAATCTTGAAGATTTTATCTAAGACTGGACCGAACTCCATATCTAGTAATCTATCAGCTTCATCCATGACCAAGAACTTCAAGGCTTTTAAGGAAAAACCTTTAGTGTGTTCAAGATGATCCATTAATCTCCCCGGAGTAGCAACAATGATATGTGGTTTTCTCATCAGATCTCTTGCTTGGTCCATCATATCCATACCACCGACAATGGTGACACATCTCAGACCCATGTTAGAACCTAGAGCGTCAAAAGTTTCTCTGATCTGATAAGCCAGTTCTCTGGTTGGTGCAAGGACACAACAAAAGTATGGTGTTTGTGCATGCCATAGAGCTTGAAGAATTGGGATTGCGAAAGCAGCTGTCTTACCGGAACCAGTTTGAGCAAGACCAATGATATCACGACCATCTAGACCGTATGGAATAGCTTCTGATTGAATTGGGGTTGGTTTGTCAAATTTCATAGCTTGACAAGCTTCCAGTAGTTCTGGGATCAGGTTTAGATCTTTGAAGGATTTGAACTTCAAGCTATCGGATTCATCGACTACTTTAACTTCTGGTTTTAAAGACTCTTCATCTGAGCTATCAACTTCCTGTGCCTTTGGCTTTAGATCCTTTACTTCCTTCTTAGGTTGTTGTTTCTGTTGTTCAAGGGCTCTTTGTTTGATTTTTTCGGCCAAACTTGACGCAGTCTCCCTCTTGGGAACCTTCTTTGTCTTCTTAATCACTTTACCACTCTTGAAAGAACTCATGATGACGCTTTTTTTTGTTTGGACTCGTTATTCCTCACTTACAAATCAGGCTTTAGAATTTTTTTTTTTTTTAGGAAAGTGATGTGGTGTTCGGATGTCATCTCGAGAAATTTTTATTAGGCCAAAAAAATTTCAAAGGGAAAGAAGATAAAGACTTGTATTGAAAAGGATCTATAATCGTACAAGATGGCTAAAAGAAGAGTAAGTTTGATATCTCAACGACAAGATGTATGTCAATACTAACAAGCACTAGCAAAAACACAGAACTCACGTCAAACCAAATGAAGATGAACAGGCTAAGGTTCCTCGTTCCATGGTCTTACGTATTGGGGCTAATATGAAGAATCATTCCCTAACACAATTAGTTAGAGATATGAGAAATGTAATGCAACCACACACTGCCATCAAGCTAAGAGAGAGAAAATCCAACAAGCTGAGAGATTTTGTTGTCATGTCTGGTCCTTTAAACGTTTCACATTTAATGATCTTCAGTCAGTCTGAAGCTGGTACCACACAATTGAGATTGGCTAGAATGTCAAGAGGTCCAACCATTACTTTCAAAGTTGATAACTACTCCCTTTGTAAGGATGTCAGAAAGATACAGAAGAATCCAAAATCCATCACAAAAGAATCTAAGGAATACTTGAATCCTCCATTATTAGTGCTAAATGGGTTTGCTAACCCAGCTAAGGCTGCACCTCATGAAAAATTATTGATCACTACATTCCAAAATATGTTCCCACCTATTCAACCACAGAGTACCAAGGTCAGCTCTGTGAAAAGAGTTTTGATGATTAACAAAGATGCTGAAACAGGTGTCATTGATCTTCGTCATTACACCATCGATACTAGATTGGTTGAAGGTTCTAAAACAGTGAAGAAATTGATTAATGCTAAGACACATCTAAGAAAAAGATTACCAAACCTGAATAAGGCTGGTGATGTCTCGGATATGATCCTAGATCCATATGCTACTGCTGGCTTCACTAGTGACTCTGAAATTGAAGAAGACAGTGTTGTTGATATCCAGAATGCTGATGTTGCATCAGGGAGCAAGAAGAAACAAGAAAACGCCGAACAAACTTCTAATGTGCAAAAGAGAGCTATCAAACTAACTGAAGTTGGTCCTCGTTTAAGATTGAGCTTAACTAAGATCGAAGAAGGTGTTTCATCGGGTAAAGTGTTGTACCATAGTGATATCAAGAAATCTAAGGCTGAAATCGCTAAACTGGAGGCTAAGCACGATGAACGTCAAAAGATTAAAGATGAAAGAAAAGAAGAGCAATCTAAAAACATTGAAGCTAAGAAGGCTAAAAAGGAAGCCAAGAAGGAGAGAAGAAAACTACGTCAAGAACAAAGAGAAGGTGAGCAAAGTGCTGAAGAAAATGGTAGCGATAGCGACAACAACGACAGTGGAAGTGAAGATGAAGACGAAATTCCAAAAGATTTGGATAGTGATCTATACAGTGAAGTTGATGAGATCGATACTGACTCCGAATGATCGGACATTTGCATTTCATTAAATAAAACAACCTATAGTCAATTTAATAACTGTAGTGACACAAATTCGGAATTGACCGATCGCTAATCGGAAATATTCCGATGTTTGATGACAAAAGTTAAGCTCTTATTCCGACACTAATTGCGCCATAAAAAAAAAGTTCCTCAAAAATATCCTGGGAGCCTCAAACGTATTTTGGAAAGCCCTTAACTTCACCAAGAACTCTAGGATTTGCTGTTTATAGTCTACGGGACTTACTTACTGGTCTGTTGAAGGATCTACTGTAGGCGCTGTTCAGTTAGAGGTTTATTCGTGCTACGTTAGTTCGTGTTGATTTCGCCCGCTTCAACCTATCTACCCCCTGACACATTAAGTGTTACCTTTTCTGATTCGTTACAAATCACTACCATCTATAGGTTAAAAACTGCATGTAACTGAAACTATGAGCTCTGCGAATGTTATTGTGCCACTTTGGCAACGTGATGAGGTCGCACACGAGTGTTTTATATGTCAGAAACCCTTCACCTTCTTCTTCAGAAGACATCATTGCAGACGTTGTGGTAAAGTTGTCTGTGGCAACTGCTCTACCACTAAGATGACTTATGATTCACAGACACCTGTAGTCCCAAACCCACTGCAGCTGTTTCAAGAACCACCAGATATACCCCATAGAACTTGTGATGTCTGTGTGGAAGAGATCATCCTTGAAGAACACGATAGGGAAGATGAAAGAGTCGGTTTCAGATCACACCCAGTACAAGTTCCAGCTGGTATCTTTAGAAGAAATGTGAAACATGCACATGATGAGAGAACGTACCAAATCGATGACCAACTTGGGGCTGATCGTGTGTCTGATCGGGATCGTTGTCCAATTTGTGGAGAAGACTTATCTTCAAAAGAGGAGCAACAGAGAGAAGAACACATCAACGACTGTCTCATCAAAGCTGAATTTTCAGGCTCCCCTGAACAACCTAGAAATGTCTCCAATAGGATGTTAGTATATCGGATTGCAGATGTCGAACAAAGAGTTGCTATCGTCTCTTGTTCAGACACATCAATGAACACCCAACACAACGATGAAAAGCTACAAGGTGAAGAATGTGTTATATGTCTAGAGGAGTTTTTACCTGGGGACAAAGTCGGAAGATTAGAATGTCTCTGTGTGTTCCATTACAAATGTATAAAGAGCTGGTTCAAAAGAAAGGGACCTGGTGAATGTCCAACTCACGCTGTCCATATATAACAGTATACTCATCCTATCAACTCACATGACTATGGGCTTTACAAATTACGAAACCGCTGTCTTGCTCCCCATTCTTAGCATACACTTACTATACCTCTTTTCTTTTTAAGTAATCTACTTCTGGCCCGCGTGGTCTTCCCTAGGTTAATGGTCTTCCTCAAGGGTTTGGTTCCAGGTAATATAATACTTGCTATTTCTACGACAACAATATCAGCTTTCCTGTTTTACTTAGAAAATTGTAGGTTTTTGATACTTGCATGCATTTATTGACTTTGTTTATGATCTCTGGGATCCTTGAGATATTGTGGATTGAAGCTATGATCGACGTAAGATAGTCAAGAGACGGCAAATGAATCACGCAAACAAATCACTTCAACATCGCAAATCTATAGCTTGGAAAAGGTAAATGGTCCTATACGTTGAACACCCCAAAAAAATTTCATTGAGACGTACACTGGAGACTTAAAGAATTAGTTATCTGACTGAACAGGGTAGTCACAAGCAGAGATATCTAAAGGCGAATCAGTAGTTATAATATTTCTCTAAATTCTCCGATTGGGAAGTTGACTCTTTCAAACTCTACAAAACGTATCGAGGATATCCGCTTTCTAAGAATACATTGGTAGCGAAACAGGAGGTAGTCAGGTGCTCTCTTATCCTCCCTGCAGCTTTGCCTGTTTTTGAAGCTCTTTCTGAGCCTCAACTTGCTCTTTTGAGGCTTTCCTAGTGGCCATGTTGGCGCCTTTCAAATCGCTATTAATTTTCAGAGTGCGAAAGTTTCAAAAACGTAAACATCAACAACACCAAGTCAGCCACAAGAGACACTACAGAAACAATGGAAAATCCTCACGAACAGGTCCAAAACGCCCTACTATCACGGATAATTAACAATGTCGTATGTATATGCATGGAATTACTCTGACTTTATAAGAGATTAGCTAACTCAAACCACAGGAAAGATTAAATGAAAGTGTCACTATCCTTAATGATTCATTACGCGTAAGTTTTACCCAACGCACCAATATTTAGCTAGGGCACTAACAGTGATACAGGCAGCCAATAAGGACAACCTACAGGTGGAACTGGTTGCTCAAATGTGGGAGAACTACCAGGCTAATACAGATTTCAATCTAGAGGCCACTGGGAATAAGAGACCACCAATATGAGGCGTATTAGACAGGAGATAGGTATTACAGTGGACTGGAAACTGACGGATGGTCTATTTCGATGACGATCCAAGATATATGGAAATTGAGTATGATATGCGCATGTACCAGAGACATGGATCCAGTATTACTACAAGGGCCTTAAAACCAAATATTCAAGCTATTATACAGTCAGGAATCGAATTAGAAGAAAATATCATATCAATAGACTTATAGCTTCTTATCTTTACCACACACTTGCCATTTCATCAATACCAGATATTGGAACTCCTCGAGGCGGAAAATTGATACAGCTTCAAACTCTCATAATTGAAATGACATGTTCTATTCTAATATCGAAAAGAAAATGAAAACAATGTAAACTTTTAATGCAATATTTTTATAATGAGCAAATCTAGTACTTGATAGCCTCTTGTTGAGTTGGCAACAGACCAAATCTTTTCTTTAGAGTAACTCTATGTCTTGAGTATTTATCATCTGGTGAAAATCTAGCTGGGTGGGCAGACTTTGTGATTTCACCGTCTTCAGCGATTTTCTTTAAAGTATAGACTCTTTTGCCGTCTTCGCCTAAAGTGAACATTAAATGCATCGTGACTTTGTATTACTTGAGAAGAGCGAGTTGTGTTAAGAGTATTACCATCTTTTACCTCATCGTTTTCAACCATAATTTTTTTTTTTTACTTAAAGATGATTATGTAATCCCTTGTCGGTAAGCGCCGCGATCACTCACAAGCCGAAAAGTTGAAACGTCAACAAAGAGCTGATCCAGTTCAATCAACCATCACTGAGACACTCCCTAAAACCATTGTTAAGTATGGCGTCTGATCAATTCGCTAACCTATTCTCTTCAGCCACTAAAAAGAATGATCCCTCCAAGCTTTCGTTGAGTGAAAGGCAAAAGCTGTCTTCCAACAATGTGAACAATTTGCAATCAAATAACCGTAATCAATGGGGAGATTTTGACATTTTGAGCGCCTCTGGCTCTTCCAAAACCACACCGTCCACTTCTAATAGAGCCACTCCTGTCCAGAAATCCAGTGACCTATTTGAAGGGTTCGATGTTTTGAACGCCAACACCAACCAAGCTACTAATCATAGTGAGCACCTATTCGAAGGGTTTGCCAATACTTCTTCCCAGCCGACTCCTCCTCCACAGAACGATAATCTTTTCGATTCATTTGGTCTTCCATCTACTCCTAATCCACAATCGCAACCCTCAAACAACTCGAAATCTCAACCACAAGATTTGGATGACCTGTTCGCTGTCTTTGATAGAACTACAACCAAAACACAGCCTATTGAAAACCCTGTCCCAGTTCATACCCAAAGTAAAGCTATCTTGGACGAAGAGAGTACAAATCCATTCTCTGAAGTGCAGAGACAGAGACAGAGACCTAAACAGCCGACACCACACGTTGATCAAGATGCTAGAGATGAGGCCATTGCCTCCCTTGTGGATATGGGGTTTTCCATCGAACAAGCCACCGAGGCATTAAACCATACTTCCACAGGTGTCAATGTCCAAGAAGCCATTACCTACATCATGAACGGTGCCCACCAAAAGGCAAGATCAAAAGCTGGTCTAGCACCACAACAACTGGGGAGATCAAAAAGCAACACGCAGAAATCACCAGAAGATTACATCAACAACTTGACATCTGTTTTTTCAAGTGTCAGTAAGAAAGTCACCAACGATATCCAAAATAGATTCTTTTCACCACCTCCGCCAAAGGACGGTAAACCTGCTTGGTTACGTGACAGAGAAAAATATAAAGCCCAATCACAATTTGAAGATGATCCAGATGAGATAGACGTCGAATCATTATCCAATTTGAAGATCCATCCAGCTCAGCGTGGCCATGATGAAGATGATGTACCACTTCCACAGCGCCCTTCACGTCACCAACGCCCTCAACAACAGCAACCACAACAGCAACAACAGCAACAACAAAGGGAACCACCACGCCCATCACGTCCATCTGCTTCAAGAACGAGCACTAATACTACCAACCAAAGGTCAGCATCTGTTACACAGCCAGAACCAGAAGTCGACTTGTTCTCACCATTACCACCTAAGTCACAGCCCCAACCACAAGAAGAAGAGGTTGACTTATTTTCACCTGCCCCACTCCATAAACAGGCAAGTAATAACGATGAAATGAGAACATCCTCCAGAAGAAGACAAGTCTCCAGAACACCATCCAGACCATCTATCTCATCGCCGAAGATTGTGAGATCAAACCCACCAGTGAGTACCACTCAGATGGAATTTTTCAAGGACTCAAGAGAGCAAGGTGGTGTTGCATTTAAAAATGGTGATTTCACCACTGCATTGACACACTATCAAACTGCATTAGAGTCACTACCTGAAAAGCATACACTACGTGTCATTGCTTACTCCAATTGTATCACTGCATACTTCAAAATTGGCGAGAATAAGAAGGTTATTGAATTGGCGAATACTGCTTCTGCCTTGATTGGCTCAAATAGAGGTGCAAATGAAGATGTTGAACCAGGTAAACCAATGAAAGATTTCTGGATCAAGATTACACAGAAGAAAGCCGAGGCCTTAGAGCATCTAGAGAAATTCAAAGAGGCACAAGAGGCATGGTTAGAACTAATCAACAACGGTGCTGCCTCCAAGGCTGCTCTCGATGGTAAACGTCGTTGTCAAGATGTGTTAAATCCAAAGCCAAAAGTCACTCCAAAACCTGCCGCACCAAAAGCAACAGCGCAAAAAACCTCTCTGCGTAAACCGCAACCTGCTCCAAGACCAAAAGACTCTGAAGCTTTGAAAAGAGTGCAAGAGACAAACAAGGCATCTGAATCATTTGAAGAAGAGAAATACAAGTTATACGATCAAATTGAAGTTAAGGTCAACAGCTGGAAAGCTGGTAAGGAAGACAACCTACGTGCATTACTATCATCATTACAAATGATCCTTTGGGATTCATGTAATTGGAAACCGGTCAACATCTCTGACTTGGTCGTTCCTAAAAAAGTCAAGATCACATACATGAAGGCAGTGGCTAAAGTTCACCCTGATAAGATCCCACCAACAGCAACAGCTGAGCAGAAACTAATTGCTCAGTCAGTCTTTGTTGTCATTAACCAAGCATGGGAAGGCTTCAAAACACAAAATGGTATACAATGAGAAGTTAAATAAAGACTAGTAGAACAACAAAATAATAATTACAATAATTTATATTCATGCAGATGTAGTAGGTTCCTCTTTTAGAGCGTCTTGGTATGCCTTAAGTGCACTCTTTATGGATTGAATTAATGGTCTGAAATAGGCTAGTGCCTTCTCCTTTGATTTCGGATCAGGAACACTCTCTATGGCGGCCTTGATTCTTTCTTGTGATTTGTGAACACTCTGATACAGTGTTTTCAAACTATTTGCTTGTGATGGATCACCAGAGTTGAAGTGAAGCCAGAAATGACGAAGGAATTCAACAGATGTACCATGGGTTATACGTAATTGTTCTAATAAGTTCTTGTTGAAAGTTGGGTCCACTTCATCGACAACTTGATGGTTGGCCTGTTCTTCAAGTGATTTGTAGACTTGCCAGCTTTGTTTTGATTGCTTGGAGTTTAACTTGACTAACTGTGAAACGTCTTTGGCCGCTGTCTCAATGGCCTGTTTCTTCGATTGTTGATAAACACCAGGGAGATCAAATTCACCTTCAAATTGACGTTTAACCTTCTCAGCAGCATGTGCGTATTCCTCTTTTGTGACACGTTTTACGTTTTCTTGGTTCTCAGAAGAATCCTGTCTGACATTAATCTCAGAGTACTCTGTTTTGTGTGGAACCTCTAAATCCTGAAATAGAAGTTCTTCTCTAATTTTTTCGTTCTCTATTTCTTCCCTAGATCTAGATACTTCTGGTGTGACTGATCCAGCGTACTGATGCTCTAAGCTGTTCACCATCTTCTGTGACAATCGGTTCATACTTCTCAAGACGGAAATAGTCTCTGGAATGGCATTTGGTTTCATGGTCATATCTGGAGCATTACCCAGCTTGGAGGGATCATCTTCTTCGTTACCTTCGAGATCGATGGCTTTGCTAACCTTGTGATTTAGTTGTTCATCTTCATGTTGTTCGTAATCAATGTCCATATTAATGTATTTGTCCAACATGTAATCACCTCTCAAGTTGGCACTGATCTTTTCACCTCTTAACTTTCTGAATAGCTTGGAGTTGAAGAATCTTGCCCAAAAATCACCTTCTGATATCTTTGGAACGTTGTCATCGTAAGCTTTTCTCACCACTGGATATTGTTCAAAAATAACGTGAATCTTTTGGATGTTCACATTCACATTGACCTGATTATCACTTGTGGCTGTTGGTTTGATGGTACTCAAAACATTATAAGGACCTGTCCTTTGCGAGTTCGTCAGAGCAAATGCACGTAGAAGATGAACTCTTGTCTTCCAAAATTCAGCAGCATCTAAACCTTGTTTGATAACAGCTTCCTCGAATGTCGCCTTTAGCTGTTTGTCTTCAAGAAGTAATTCATGCTGTAGTTTCAAATTTTTCAACAATTCCCTCGAGCTCAATGAGTCTGTCAATGACGTTGTGTTGATCAAAGGGGCACTTGTGGATGGTGTAGCTGTTTTCGATTCACTTGCCTGAACTGCTGTTCTATATCTGGCAACAATCTGTTGCAGTGCCTCTTTGACATTATCCATCACCAGTCTATTATTGAATGCAAAAATATAATTCACAGGATCAGCACCTTCAGCAGGTGTGTTGACTACTACTAGCTTCATTACATCAGAAGTGGCAACCGAGGCCTTCATATTGGTAATGGTTGATAGACCAAACTCCACAAGAGGAATAGGAACGGAGTCATCAGCGGCTTTCCATTGCAAGATTGGAGGTATTTGATCTTCCCGAAGCGTCAGAAGGCCAGCCTTCTTCTTGTATGTGGCGAAACCAGAGACCAACGACATCAGCTGGGTGGTGAGTGAGCAAGATGGCTTTCGTTAGTATTGTGTCTTGCTTTCATCTTTTTCAAATCAGAAATTATAGTGGCCGCTGAGTAAGTAGGTAGAGAGTGATTATATAATCAGATTCCTCAAGGACAAACTGTAGTTAATCACATTGATGAAAGAACCTATTCTTGATCTCCATCACTCAAATCAAGTCTCTTCCCTAGCCAGAAGACACTAGGATCGACTCAATTCCCTGATCATCACTGATATACCGTATGTCGTGGTCTTATCCTCCTCTCCAGATAGTGTCCTTACCGGACGTCAAATTTTTTTTTTCCATCATGAAAAAAAATTGTAAGAACTGAAGAGAAGTTAACTACAAAGACTCTATACACTTCCCAAATTTACTCCTCCACAATGGTCTACATCGGTATCTCATTCGGTAACACCACCTCCTCAATTGCTGCCCAAGCCAAAGACGGCTCAGGTGTCGAAGTCATCGCCAACCAAGATGGTGAGCGTGCTATCCCATCTGCTTTAGCCTACATCGGTGAAGACGAATATCACGGTGGTCAAGCTCTAGCTCACTTGGTCAGAAACCCAAAGAACACCATCATCAACTTCCGTGACTACCTAGGTCAAGATTTTGCCAAAGTTGACCCAACCATCACTGAAAGAGCCTCCCATGCTGCTGACATAAATGGTCAAATTGGTTTCAAATACACTAAAGTTACAGAAGAAGGTGAAGAGGTGAAGCATATAACAGCTACTGACGCTGCCGCAAGACACTTGAACCTATTAAAACTTTCTGCTGAAGATTACCTAGGTAAGAACATTGAAGGTGCCGTTATCTCAGTTCCAACTGACTACACTGATAAACAAAAGGATGAACTATTAAAAGCCAGTGCTGCTGCTGGTTTGAACGTTCTACAAATCATTAATGAACCATCTGCTGCTCTATTAGCTCATGCCTCAATTGACAACCGTCTAGAACAAGATAAAACCTACGTTGTTGCCGATTTCGGTGGTATCAGATCTGATGCTGCTGTTATCTCTGTTCGTGGTGGTGTCTTGACTCTACTAGCCACTGCTCATGATTACGAACTAGGTGGTGATAAATTAGATGCTGCTCTAGCTGAATTCATCGCTAAAGAATTCCAAAAGAAATATGATGTCAACCCAAGAAACAATGCTCGTTCATTAGCCAAATTAAAAGATGCTGCTATCTTAGCTAGAAAGACCCTATCCAATGTTTCCTCTGCCACCATCTCCATCGAATCCCTAGCTGATGGTATTGATTTCCACTCCACCATAAATAGACTACGTTTTGAATTAGTCGCCAGAAACGTCTTGAACCAATTCACTGAATTTGTTGAAACTGTTGTTAAGAAGGCTAATTTGGATGTCTTAGATATTGATGAAGTTTTATTAGCCGGTGGTGTCTCCAACACTACTAAATTAGCTTCAAACATCCAAGCTCTATTCCCAGAATCAACCACCGTTGTTGCCCCATCCTTAGACACCAAGGCTTCTTACCCAGAAGAATTAACCGCTCGTGGTGCCGCTATTCAAGCCTCTCTATTAGAATCATTTGATGCTGAAGAAATTAAGGAAAGTTTGGCCCCAGTTGTCATCAACACCCAACATTTACAAAAAGCTGTTGGTATTGTTGATGCTAACGGTGACTTCGTTACTATCTTAAAAGCTGAATCTACCTACCCAATCCGTCGTTCAATCCAACTAGATGCTCCAAAGGGTGATGTCTTGATCACTGTTGTTGAAGGTGAAGATACTGTCAAGGAAACTACTCTTGAACCTGAAGCTGCCGATGATGAAGATGATGAATACTCAGATGAAGAACCAGAAGTTATCAGAGAAAAACATATTATCCCAGGTACCAAATTAGCTGAATTGGCCGTCCGTGATGTCCAAGCTGACAAGGTTGAAATTACTTTCAACATTACCAAAGAAGGTGTTTTCACTGTCTCCGCCAGAGAAACTAGACAAGGTTCTGTCGCTTTCAAAGGTGAAATCCAACATTAAGTTTAGATAAAATTGGTAATATAGAAGGTTTTAAACTCCTATCTAGGCTGATGTATCTTCTCTCGCTTCAGATTGAGGAAATTACAGTAGAGTGAATGAAGTTTTAGCCTCGTGAGCACTACTCAAATCATGCGGACGACGACCTGCTGGTTTGTTAAGAGATGAAGTTTCATTCCCGATCTTGAGCCCGCTCAATTGTCAATATCTATATATAAATCTTTTAGTAATCTATTTGAGTCCTGAGTGACGAGCCAACGAAGCTTAGCTCTTGAGCTAAGCGTTATTCACCCGTCACAATGTCGAATCAAAGGTTCGAAAATCAATTGTACATGTCTACAATCGGACAATAGAGTAGACCTTAGATTGAGGATATTCGATTGTTGCTCGGACGCTAAGGACGAATTGTACAGCCAAAGAAGGTAGATAGAGTTCCGATGTGGTTTTCTTTAACAATTTTGATACAGGTTCATCATCAAGTTTATTAAAGCCGATCTCTCCTTTCTGTCACTACAGCAACGAGTATTTTTTTTTTGGCCTACGTGATGGTTCAAAAGCAAGATTTCCACGGATAAGAAAAATCTGACCTTACTTCAGAATGAGGGTAGGACTGAGACTCATGACGGCTGCTAACAAAGTTCACATCTTGGGTGCCGGAAGCATTGGATGTCTTGTCGGGTTTGAGCTGACAACCATTCAGAACAAGCCAGACATCACACTACTGTTGAGAAGCCAGGCCAAAGTTGAACACTTCAAAAACGTCAATCAAAGCACTATATACATCAAACGGCTGTTCAAGAACCCACAAGAGAGATCTTCTGCAAAGTTCCAAGCTATAACTGCTGCTGAAGTTGACGGTGATTTGGAGAATTTGGTCATCACCACCAAAACGTACCAGACACAAGAGGCCATCAGACCACTATTAAAACACATCACACCGAACACCAATATTCTCCTAATCCAGAATGGGTTTGGGGTCTCACAGGAACTATACAAGGATGTGTGGCCAATCTTAGAGGAAAGACCAAACATTTACCAAGCAGTCATCAACCACGGTGCTTTCGTTTCCTCAAACACTGGGGACGACTACGAGATCTCACACTCTGGGTTTGCCAACATGTTCATTGGTAAAGTGCCTAAAGATATCAATACAAGTACTCCAGATGCCCCATATGAAAAGCCACTATTTCTGCAACAGCTAGAAGACGCTACAAACTTGGTCACTAAGGTTTTACCGTACAGCGATTTGTTACTGATTCAAATCAAGAAACTGACAGTGAATGCCTGCATCAACACAACAACATCAATTGTCGACTGCATCAATGGTGAACTGGAGAAGCTAGATGGTGTAAAGTCATTGTTCTATGACATTATCAGTGAGACTGTTGATACATTTGTTGAACTAACGCCTGGATTAAAAGAGAACCCAAACACCCCAGTGGTATTGAACAAGAAGACCCTGTTAGATGTTGTCATAGATGTGGGTACTGTCGTTAATGCTAAGAATTCATCATCGATGAGACAGGATACGTTGAATTTGAGAGATACGGAGATTGATTACATCAATGGTTATGTTGTCAAACTGGCTGAAGCAAACGGCTTAAAAGCAGACACCAATAAAACCATCACCAACCTTGTAAAACTCAGATTGTCACTGAACAGACAAAGAGTGCAATGATCACTTACTACTTTTCATACATTATAGACTTAATAGATTCTTACTTATAAAGCTTCATCTTCTTCAACTCAATCTTAATATGTCTCTTAACGAATATTATGTAATCACTGACAAAGCACTATTTTTTTTCTGGGAAGAAAAAAGTGTAAACAAACGAAAATTCAGTTCGATTTGAAAGAAGTCACATCAGCGACGAAGATCTGCCCGTGTTAGTTGGGTTGCTTACTTTTCCTAACGAAGATACTCTGTCTCAATTACTGAAAATGGGACTACATTGGTCTTTGGCTCCGTTCACTGCTCTTTACGAATCATTGGAGCAAGGAACAGTTGACAACCAACTCATCAAAGACTTGAAAGATGATCTAACAAGTCTAGTCCAAGTACCGAAGAAGAACCAATCCAGTAGACAAGCGCTGGAGAAGGGCACTGTCAGCTTTGCCGATGGTGAATATGAGCTTAACCAGGAGTTCAAGATTGCTGCTGCTACGCTCTCTGATGAACTAGACATCGATGAACTAGTCGCAGCCGAATTACTTCATAACTCCACTGGGTTAGGCATCACATTGAATGACGATGCTAAAGCTGCACATTATTTGAGGAAGCAAAACATTCTTGCTATTGTGTCCTACATCTTCAACTCTAGTGATCAAAGTCTAGTGGATATCATATACTCACAATCGTTTGAATCTGAGCTGCTGGAGTCATTCAAGTATGTTTCTGAGGAGCTAGAATCAATTCACCAAATCGTTCAAAAGGCACGAATCCTTGGCCAATTCAACTCAGAAGACTTTAGCCTCAGGTTGACATTTAGAAGAGATTTCTTGAAAGCCCAGCATGAAACATTGGGTGAAATCCTTTATGGTTTGGTTTCCAAAAACATGATGAACAGAACTCAATTTATCAAGTATTTGAACTATGCGGCTGGTTTTGATGCCGACGACTTCTTTGTTGTGCACTTCCTACCTGCTTTACTACTGTATGTTTCCAAATTGAAGACCATGGATGAGGAAGATGTCAAACAGCTACACAGTGACCTCTTAAAAGAACTTAAGAGAGAAGATATTTACCAACTCCCTATCAAAGTCTTTGTTATTCTTGCATTCTGCTCTTACTTCATTGACTGGTGTAAATCGTCTGCCAAAAGGCTGAAGGAATTTGACTTCGAGATAGCCATTGAAGCCCCAATGACCTCTGCTGTCCAACAAGGTGCCCTAGAAGAACTGTTAATTATCGCTGCTGAAACCACTGACAACAAATTCGATTTGTTCTATGATATTAGAACGCTATTAGAGCAGCATCTTCCAAGACTCGTCCAGAAGAAAATTTACGACGTAAATGAAGAAGAAACCAAGAAGTTAAGATCTGCTGATCCTCAATCCACATCTACAGTTTACATCATCAGGAAGGAGTACCGCTTATCTGAAAACTTGACTTACTTACTTACTGAAACTTTGAACAGCTTTGTCCAGTGCTTTATCTCAGATGCTGCTTTCCTATTAGTCAAAATCAAGGACTCAGAAGAAGATTTATTATTATCTGGTGAAGACTTCTTGCTGGATGACATCTCCAAGAACGCTGACTTAGAAAGATTCTACTTAGCTGTTTATTTCATCTATGCGGATCGTCAACCATTGATCACTCAGTTCTGGGAAGATCGTGAATCTAATGCTTTTGGTTTCATAGAATGGGCCTCAAAGGGTCAAGATTTACTGATGAGATCAACGTTCACTTTGATGCTAGCCGCTTTGACTACAGGCCCAGATAATGCAAATCATGTTTACCACTTTGTTGCTAGTTCTGACAAACTATCATGGTCATCAATTATTGAAATCCTGAATGTTTACTTTGAGAGAATTTACAAGTTTGAACACGACGGTCAAGATGAGAACAACGATCTAACAGAAGAGACTATCCTTTTGATCTCGTCTTTCTTGACTTTGCTACATCAAGTCTCAATCAACAGTGAGGCCGTCAAGGGCTACTTTGATCATTCTCTGCTTGATGTTTTGTTCAGATTCTTAACGCTAGATACCCCATTAGTTGGTCCTATCTTACATGTGATTCGTGCTTTGGTCTCCGAAGAAGAATCAAGAGTCTTCTCCATCTGGGAACGTTTAGACTCTTGGATCTTTGCTGGTAACTCCCTTCCTGCCAAGGAAGCCTTTCAATCCAAGCTGGTTTCGTTTCCTGATGTCATTGGGTTTATTGACTTGCTAGAAGCCCTTTTAAAGCCACGTACTTCCCCAATCGGTAAATTTGATATTCCATACCCAAAACAGCTTGGCTATCCTCACAGAAAGTTTGGTATCGCACCGTACCTAGAGTTCATCCTTTCAGATGTCTTCTACCACTCCCCACAATTATACTTCACTGAGAAAGTTGCCTTACAAGAACCGATTTTAAGAATCATTAATCATTGTTTATCGTCATTCGATATCAAGCTAATCTTGAACTCATTCCCGGCTGGTGTGGATCTGAATAAAGTTGTTAGTACTGGTGATTTTGCTACTTATGTTCAAGCTAATCCTGCACCAATAGCTTTGAATTTCTTGTTCCAAGAGAAGATATACAAGACGTTGTTGAACATTACATCTACCGGTATTGATAACATCAGTGACAAACACTTTGAAGAAAAACAAGTCCAAGTTGTTGATTTATCATTGGCCGTTATTACTAAGGTTTTAGATCTAGAAGTTGTTTATGTCGATGAACTAATAGCCATTCTGAAGAGAGACAATCCATTCTACCTTCCAACAACCGTTGGTACTCATGGTTTACGCTCCTTCTATGATGCCATTTTATTCAACTTACCTGTTGTCGCCCATATCTCACTGTATGTTGGGTCTGCTCATTTACCAATTGCCGATAAATCCATCAAACTATTATCTAAGTTTGCTACCTCTGCTCAATTTGGTGCTAATGTCGGTGCGCAGTCTGTTGGAAAGACCAGATTATTGACGGTATTGGACAGTATCAATGAATGCATCAGAATCAAACTTATGTTCATTAGTCAGCTGGAGTCAGAAATCACAAGTGCTGAAAGTCTCGACATAAAAGTCCAGATTTTAAACTTCTTGAATTCAAACTTATCGTTAAGTGACAGATGTATCAGCGTTTCACACTTCCTGTTGGGTTTCGACTTAAAAAATGGTATTACCCTAGGTGACAAGAATGCGTCGACCTTTATTGCATCAGACACATCAGCATTCAAAAGCTTGTTATACATTCTAGAGTCTGGTTTGACCAATATCAGTACCCAAAACATTGATTACGCTCCTATCAGATTGTCATCGCTTGCATTAGAAATCATCCTGAAGGTCTCACGTAATCCATTGACATCATCTATTGTGTTGAACTACATTAGCAACTATGGTCTGCTAGAGAAATTACTGGAAGCTCCAAGAGTTGATCTTCATACACGTTGGTCAGGTGAACAAATTGATACCGATCTAACAAGAGTTACAGCGTTCAATTCAGGTCCTGGTATTGGTGCATTTTTGGCTTTGTTAAACCAAAGGAATTTCATTTTGAAGTATTTCAGTCTTGAACTACATAGAACTTCCGCGGAAGGTGCCATTTCCAAAACTTCCAGTTACATTGATCAATTAACAAGTGGCGATGAAAAGTTTTTGGGTCCTCCAAGAGTGCTAGCTTTCCTCGACGTTCTAGAGTTTGCCTTATCTGAAGTTCCAACTGTCACAGATGAACTTCAATTCTTTGGTGATGTTGACTTGAACCTCGATCTGAACAAAATCAATTTGTCTGACTCCTCTGATGGTTCGATCTTCAATCTGGAAGATCTAGCCTCATTGCTTGACCTGCAGACTAGACAGCTCCACATTGAAGGCCGTTATCGTACCAGCAAAGATGAACAAAAGCAGGCTTTGCAAATAGAAGACACCAAAGCGGAATTGAAGAGACCAGAAGTCAAGCAAAACTCACTACTGAGCATACCTATGCTTGTGAAGAGTAACGAGGATGAAGTTTTGAGTGAAAGAGATCTTATCAGCTCGAGATTTGCTAATTACTTGTCTGCTCTGAAGTTCAAGTCATATCAATTGTCAAGTTTACACTCATGGGTTCAATTAATTCAAGTTATTGTAACTGATGGTAAACTAGATCCAGTGAAGAGATCTAACTTTATCCTTGAAGTCTTCCAGGCTATTGTCCCAAGAATCGATGACTATATCGAGCGTGATGTTCTTTATGCTGAAGAATTGGTTTCATTATGTGTTTCGTTATATGATATCTATCACCAAGACAGAAAAGCTATCGAAGAGAATGATCCTAACATCACCATTGGATATGAAAGATTATACTCATTGTTCAAATCATGCATCAATGGTATATTATCTCCATCCTCATCACTGAGCTTACGTTCTGATCTATACGTTTTGGCCAACAAGTACTTGACTTGGATCTTGAAGTACAAGGAGATCACTAGAGAAATTCTACAGTCCATCAAACTTTCCAGTGAGAGATTGATCACCGTCATTTGCAATGATGCTATCGGTGGTGAAGGCCCAACAAGAATCACTGGTATCCTATTGCTAGAGTCGATCTTTCAATTGTCAAGTATCAATCAGCTGAACTTTGTCTTGAACAGTCTGGTGAAGAACAACTTGCTACTGTTGTTGGTCAAATCAATCAAGAGAACTGATGACACTCTATCTTTGTCACACGATACTAAGATTACACTAGACTCGTTGTTATATGAGTTAACCGCATTCAAGGCTACATTGAGCTTATTAATTAGAATCGCTGAAACCAGACAAGGTGCTCAACAGTTACTACAGAGTGAAATCTTCCAAACTATCAAAGCCTGCTCTTTCTTAATGATTGATCCAGATCTAGGTCTAGATTTAGTGTTTGATGAAACTACTGTCAAGACATCAACGTTTGTCAAAGTGAACTTAAACTTGGATACTCCTTTATCATTTGACAACGAAAGCAAAGGTATTTCGCTATTCGAGTTCTTGGTTCCAACGTTCCAATTGGTCACTGCTATCTTACTAAGCACCAGTTCTGAGAACAAATTGGTGATACAACAGGTGAGAAACCTATTGAAACATTTCAAGAGGCTGGTCGTTGGTGTATTGAAGAGAGACGTCTTGATCGAGTCCAAACGTGAGAGTGGTATCTACAAAGAGGGTGTCAATGGTTCCGGCCTGAGAGACTTGGTGAACTTATTTGTCTTGTTGAGTACTTTGACTGAATTTAATGATAAAGATTAGAGTGTATACTAGCTGCAATGAGAACAGATTAATTAAAACAGTTGTACATTATGATTTAAGAAACTATAGAAGTAAACTAATTGGTCATTATAGTTCAGCACCTTTGAAGCGATCTAGTTTGGTCTTTAGCTCATCGGAGTTCTTCTCAATCCATTTCAATGAATCCAGATGACTATTAAGCAGCTTCACTATTTGGCTTAGTGAACTATCTTCTTCATCTTTTGTAGCATCCTTGGAGCCTGTTAAACCATTTGCCTTATTGAATGAGTGGCTGACATCGTTAATTTCTGAGATCAAAGATGACAAATTGGTACCCAGGTTGTTTAAGTTTTCATCAAGTAACTCGGCAGTGCGGTACGCTTGCTCTCTTTTTTGGTCATTAGTAACAACTGAAGAGTCTCTTTGTTGACCATTGGAGGAAAGAACATCAGATAGTAGGTTTTCTGCTTTCACTTCATAGTTGTCTAAGAAATTCTCCAATTCATTTTGCTGTCTTTCAATGTAAAGAAGCGCTTGGTCAACTTTACCTTGCGTTTGTTCGGCAGTGATGACATCTGTATATAGCTGACTAATCTTTTCACCACCTTCAACAAGCACACTATCCCATTCATTAACCTTAGTAGCGTAAGCTTCAAATGATTTAGAAGAATTTGCTAGTTGGTTCGTCCATTTAGTGATTAGATCTTCCAAGGTTTTGTTATTCAGTGATATAGGTTTTGGTTCAGCTGTCTTTGAGACCTCTTTCTTTTCATCACGATCTATCACACTGTTTGAGAAAGACACAGTCTTCTTTTCCGCGTCATCTGTCTTCGTAGTGGCTGCTGAGTCGGCTGGTTTGGCGCCAAAGGAGAACCCAGTAGGCTTAGCGGCTTCATCTTTCTTCTCTTCTGGTTTGGCACCAAACGAAAACCCACTTGGTTTGGGGTCGTCTTTCTTTGCTTCTGGTTTAGCAGTGTTTGAAGGACCGCCAAATGAAAAACCAGCTGGTTTGTCATCGGTTTTCTTTTCTTCAGGTTTGGCAGCACCAAAGGAGAAACCACCAGCTTTTGGCTCTTCCTTCTTTTCTTCTGGTTTTGAGGTAGTAGAGGTACCAAAGGAGAACGATGGCTTGTCATCTTTCTTCTCAGTAGGGTTAGCTGCTCCCAGGGAAAATGATGGGGCACTGTCTATATTTTGGGCTGGTTTGGCACCAAAGGAAAAAGATGGAGCGGAGTCTTTCTTCTTTTCTGGTTTTGAGGTGGATGCAGCGCCAAATGAGAACGATGGATCGGAGTCTTTCTTCTCTTCTGGTTTTGAGGTGGATGCAGCGCCAAATGAGAAAGATGGAGCGGATGCTTTCTCTTCTTCTGGCTTTGAGGTGGATGCAGCGCCAAATGAGAAAGATGGAGCGGCTTCTTTCTTTTCTTCTGGCTTCGACGCGCCAAAAGAGAATGATGAGGCAGCTGGTTTGCTTTCCTCTTTCTTATCACCGAAGGAGAATGATGGAGTTGTGGTTGAAGTGGCAGCTGGTTTGGCACCAAATAGGCCACTACCAGTATTGTTAAAAGTAGTAGCAGATGTACCAGCACCACCAAATGGGGTTGATGAAGCGCCAGTGGAAGAGCCAGCACCGAAGGAGAACGTGCTAGCTGGTTTGTTTTCTTGTGATGAAGCACCTAGTGAGAAGCCTGAAGATGGAGCAACGTCTTTCTTTTCCGCAGTTTGGCCGAACGAAAATGATGGTTTAGCAGCATCACCACCAGTAGACGCACCGAAGGAGAAGTTACTGGCAGATTTAGCTGGTGTTGATGATGATCCAAAAGCTGGTGTTGAGCCAGAACCGAATGATGGAGCTGATACGGTGGAAGCACCACCAAACAATGGTTTAGCAGCACCATTAGTGTTGCCACCAAATAAACCACCACCTTGAGCGTTACCATCTTTGGTTGGAGTGGCACCAAATAAGGAACCAGCACCTGAGGGACCAGTTTTACCAAATAATGAGTTGGCTAAAGCATGTTAGTAAACACCCAAAGAAGAGCAGCTTTCTCGCCAAAAATCAGCCGACTTACTGTTCGACATTATATCCACTGATTCAGTTATGAGCAGGTACTCTAGTCACGGTTCACTTGAAGAAGATCAACAACAAATTGAGGTAGATCGAATAGACTTTCACCGCTTCATTCATGTTTGTTGATGTTTTTAAACTTTTTCCTAAGACACTGAATTCTCCGGGTAACTGATATTTGCTTACCTAAAGCTTGTGTGATGTATTATATATTTGGTTACCCGATCAAAATGGCAGTCAGTAGAGAAAGGTACACGAAGTGTTTAAAACAAATACACACAATGGCGAATAGTGGTCATTATCAATGAATGTTAATGGTCCTAAATATATAAACGCAGTACCAGTATTAAAGTCATGGCACTAAATCGGCAGAAACTTTGGTTCATTATCCCTCTAGCTAATAGTTCTTACTTTAACCAAATGATCTAGAATCTCATCATAAGCTTCATCTAAGCCTTCCTCTTCAGAAGCGGTATCGGAGGCAGTATCAGAATCATCATCAATATGTCTATCACTTGCTAGTGAGCCAGCACTATCCGACGATTTGGTAGTTGATCCACTTTTCAGCTTCTCTAGTACCAAACCGTCATCATGGTGAACATGTTTTTGATAGATGTCTTTGAGTGGGATACCATGGGCTTTCAATGAGTCCAAAGCCTCCATAACACTGTTCAAGTCACCAGATCTCAACAATATCTCTCTAAATTTCTCACCACTGATGTTTTGGGATAGGTCTCTAACCTTTTGGATATGCTCTTCAGACAAGGTTCTTTGCATATCTGAACGGATCAGACTGGTTAATTTCAACATTGAAGCTTCTTCTTTGATCTTGTGTGTATCTGAAGCTCTCACCTTTGAATCATCTTTGATTTCCTCCGTGTCTGGGTGTTCGTGGGATCTATCGGATTGGCTAACACCAAATGGCAATAATTCAACATCACCATGTTCGGTAGCGAGTGACATCGGCACTTGTGTTACAGAGCTATGGTTTCTATTCATTGATGAAGAATCAATCAGTTCACTAGCAGCAACCTTGTGAGCTTGTTCCTGTGACTTATCTGATTGCTTATCCAGTCCAGACTTCAAAGATATCGTCTTCTTCTCCAGCAACTTCAACCCCTTCTCGATAGATGTATCGATAAAACAGAATCTGATCAATGTCTCTTTACCTTCCACGCTCAACTGGCCCTGGATCCTCAGCTTGAACAAATCCTCAATAGTCTCATGAATACGAGTTCTGACTTTTGAAGCTTTAGCAACAAAGCTCTCGAAAAATTCAGGTCCTGGTGGATTATTCTCATCAGCACTCAACAATTGCGCCAGCTGTTGCTGTAGGCCATCCACTTCACTGTTTTGCTCAGTTTGGCCATATACTGCAGTTTGCAAGTTTCTCACTGTGTATAGGGCAATCTGTTCACCGAACTTAGGTGGCAACTGCTCATAATCAAGATCAACAGTCACAACAGAATAAGAGATCTTCAATGCTTCGCATAGAGCGCCAGCGGAGACAGCGTCAAATTGGTTACCGACTAGTGAAATGTGTGATAAAGATTTGCAGAAGGGGATGAATTCAGCTAGCAGGACAAGTGATTCTTGGTTCAAATCATTGTCATCCAAGTGGACCCTTTTCAGCTTCGGGAAAGCAGGCAACACTTCACTCAAAGTCATCATGAAGTTTGGGAAAAGCTTCTTGTTGTTGGAAAAATCAACATACGACAAGTTTTTGAACTTTAAGAAATCGCCAATTAAACGGCTAACTTCACCATCATCATCAGACAGATTTGTAGAGTTCAATGAGATGAATCTTAAGGCAGAGGAGTTTTCCACAGCGTCGACGAACTTGTGTAGCTTATTATGCAAATCGTTATAGGCTAGGTCAAGTCCATCGATCTTTTCAAAGTTCAAATATTTGGAAAGGACATCACATTGTTCGCTGGTCAAATCATTGTATGCTAGACCTAATTTGGTTGTGCTTAATGAAACACCCATCTCGAACAAGTTTTCAAAGTGTTGATTGCTCATTTTTGCACCGTTTAAAACCAACTCATCTATCCCTCCTCTGGAGACCAACACAGCGTTGAATAAGTTCCAATTCATATCACTTCTCGAGTTCGGATCACATTCCATTCTCATGATGTTAGGAGTGGAGGCTTTGGATGGTTTCTGGACGTTCAGTTTCAATGAAGGAACTTGGGAAAGGTCTAATCTGGAAATTGTCTTATTCTTGGTTAGAAACCAGCAAAGTAGTTTCCAGCCCAGTTCATCAATTGGGGTGTTTCTCAAAGTAAGTTTTTCCAACTCTTTCTTATGTGTCAATGAGCTCAAGATGATTCTGAACATATCTGAACTTAAGGAAACACCATCTAATGAGACACAAAGCACGGGGGCGACGGAGATGAAATCAGTGAATGTCAACACCTCAACTAATGATGGTTTTGGATTCCTCAATTGCAAAACGGAGATTGGATCAGTGGATCCAGGTTTCAACTGTTTCATCATTGCTGGGATTGGTAAGATTTCTCTCAAGTGACAACATCTTGTGTACAGAACGTCCAATGGCACGTTTGCTTTACCACTATTGATCTCCTCCACGATATCAACTTTGGCAGAGGCCAATGACGCCGATGATTTATGGCGAGCCATAGGTTTGTCAATGTTGATCTTTGTAGCTTCCGCATCAACACCCACTTCATCTTCATTATTAGTCACGGTTCTCTTTAGTTCATTAGGAGTTTGTTTACCTCGAGCATTGGCGGCAGTGGCAGCAACGGCAACCTCGATAGAATGTTTCTGGGCATCATGTTTCTTCTCTTCTGCTTCATCACCATGCTCTTCTGCTTTCTCTTTCTGTGTATCTTTTTCTGAGTCTTTCACTACTTCTTGTTCTTGCTCTCCACTACCACTCTCTTCTGACTTCACACTATCGTCATCACTGCCAATCTCAACTCCATTACTTTGCGCACTTGCTGTTGGAGTGGGCTCTTCGAGTTCCTGTGTCATGGCTTTCCTCTCTTCTTTAGGAATGATTTTCAGAGGACCACTACCACCAACCACAATACCACCACCTGCGGAATTCATAATGTGTCTTCTCTCAGCAGGTGACAGTTTATGAATGACAATGGACCCATCAGGCATGATTTCGACCTCACCCTTTCTAGGAGTTCTTGAAGGAATCTGCTGTGGTGGGTCATTAATAAACACCGGAGCGTCAAAGGCAACAACTTTCAGCTTTGGTAAGTCCTCTAGACCAGGAATTGTGACAGGTTTAGGTCCCGTTGTGGATGATGCAGTTGTGGATGAGATTGGGATGTGTAAATCTCTGCTGGATGATACAACGGACCCTGATCTTGAGTTCAGTGGGTCATTAGTGATATGACGACGTAAGAAGTTCAGTTTTGACGAGGTCTGCGCTGCATTGGACTCTAGATGTGATTTTTGCTCTATCAAACTTCTCTCAAAATGAGAATTTTTAATAAGTGCAGAAGGCATTGGAGCCTTAGCAGGATGCGGTGGGATAGGTCTCCCCAGGACATCTGTCTTCGGAGATGTAGTGGATGGAGATATGGACGTTTGAGCAGAAGACAGTACTGAGGATTCGCGGGATCTAGTAGGCTCCAAATCCTTCTGTAGTTGATTCAACCCTTTTTCCTTGTAGTAACTCAAGAAGCTCTCTAGTTTAGGATCTAGGTCACCAGCAGAAACACTTTTGGATCTCTGTTTGGCTCTAACTTGTGGTGGTGGTGATGCAGGTTCTTTCTCCCATTGTGGTTGGACGTTCTTAGTGACATGACTCGTGAAGGTATCAATGTTCTTCTCTCTCTTTGGGGTGAAGAGTCTCTTAAAAAAGCCCTTCTTCTTCTCATAAGCACTGTTCTCAGGAAGGGACCTTGATCTGTGTAGCACATGGCTGTCCACATTTTGTTGTAGGCCATTAGCAGCTAGCTGGTTATGCAGTTTAGAATGCAGGGACTCTTCATCGTGCCTAGAGGAATCAGGGCTAACTGATTTGTCCGATTTGAGCGGCGTTTGTGGGAGCCTGTCCCTAAGGAACCAGTCCAGTTCGAAGTTAGGCTTTGAGTCGCCGTTACTGGACGTAGCTGGTGGTGGCATCCGTGTAAATCCCGTGATTGTGATATAATCTTGGGGTCAGGTAGCAAGAAAATGCAGAGTCGGTTTCTAGAAAGAGTGTAGTGACTGGTACTCAGAATTAGGCTCTTGATCTGTAGGTATTTGATTCAGCAGTCTCTCAGAGTGGCTCTTGGGTGTGGGTAAAATGTCTTTGGCGGGGTAACGATGCTTATTCGTAGTTTTGGGGGCAGGCCTGTCACTTATTGACAAAAGAGACCCGCGAAAATAAACTGGTGATAATAATTTGGTCTGGTCAGGAAGTTGGGGCTAGACTTGGACTTGAACAGAAAATAAAAACAGTCGGAAATTTTCCTTTTTGTGTGTGAAGAGACTGAGCAAAGAGCCCGTCACTCAATATATAAAGGACCTCTGCGTGTGGCCATCACATCTTCTCGGATTTTCCTCAGTAGACGTTTCTGGCACTAATTCTCGTTATGGCTGGCACCTGTCATTAAGGGTCTTTCGGGATCGGATCGACCACCAGCGACTTCCGAAAATTATGTAAACATTTATTTACATATTTGCAGGTTCGCTACATAGTTATTACAGTATACTAAATCTTTTGCATAAGAACCCGTTAACGTTTACATCTATCTAGTGGCGGGCATGGGCCCACATAAAAGAGCTTCCATTTACTATTTCCGCTTCAAGGCGTTGCGCACACGTCTTTGCAATTTAGTTTCCATCCTCAACCTGTCAAGATCAACGATTTTATCCCAGTTGTAACCCTTGTTGAACTTTTTATTGATGGCGATCCCCAAGCTGGTAAGTTTAGCCTCTGGTGCCCTGTAAAGCTTGATGCTGATGTCGACGAGCTCCTTTGCTTCGTCATTTGTCAGGATGCTATGCGGGTAATGTAGTAGCAATGATAGAACTTCTCCGTTGTCCTCGCATTCTGCCAATCTGATCTTGATCTTGATCAAAAGGATGATAATGATGAAGGGAAACAATTTGCATAGATCATGGTCGTAACAGATCAACAGATCCAACAATTTCAGTGTATTGGGTAGTCCCAGCTCTCTAAGAAACACCAATCTAACCCATCTGATCAACCATATTTGTGATTCAATCTTATGCTTCTTTAACAATAAATCATAAAGACTAGGATCAACCAATGCTAAGTATTTGTTGAAAATGGAGATACACCAACCAATCAGATTATCTTCAACATAAAAGTTAGGCACAACACTCAGCATCAGACTGGTAAACACATTGAATGTCTCGATTTTGATTTTGGAATTAGTAGGATCATCTTTGTAAAGTTCTAAGTAAACTAGCCCACAAATCTCATGAAACCCTTGCTTGTATGGGGTGAACTTGTTATAGTTGTATAAGATCTGAATGATATCATTCTGTGCATGCTCTTCTTGGAAAATGGGGTCTATCAGTAGTCTTTCGACATCTAGTTTGATCACTGAGAGGATTTCATCATCGGTATCTTCCTCTTCAGCACCTATATTACTTAGGGGGTCAGTGTTCTCAGTGACATGCTCTCTATCCAGATCAACTTTGTTCATATCCAGTGACTCTGTGATGTCCTTCTCCATTGGCTTCGTGGGCACAGGAACCAATTCATCCTCTTTGAACTCCACCTTGTACGAGTTCAAACACACCGTCTTCCAAAGAAAGCCCCTACTAAAGCTCTCCACGTCGTCATTGTACTCGCCCTTGAGCACGGCGAGTTTGAGCTCCTTCAGCGTCGGGTACTGCTTCTTCGTGGCACCGTTCTTGTCCATTGTTGTATCGCCTGTGTTTGGTTTCCCTCTAGTTCCCTCAAGTTCGCACTCTCATGTTGCTTGTATTTGATCTCGAATTTCGCTCATAACCGTTGCCGGAAAAACACTAACAAAGGTCATCAGCAGTTTAGCCGGGCATTCATAATCCATGGAAAAAAAAATGGTAAATTACCGAGTGGAGATTTGATTTCAACATTGTTTTTTCCACGTTTCTATACCTTGATCCTACCCTCTGAGAACGGTCCACTGCTTGAAGCTCTCTGCGCCATCTTCAGCTTCCCGTTGCACTACGTTGCTCTCGCTCAAATTTTAAGCTTTGCTCGTTTTCCCCCCTTACTGAGTGACCCACACATTGCTGATAAAGAATAATTAAGGCTCACAACATGGATCCAACGAGAGCCCCAGGCTTCAAACCTATAACCGAACAAAAAATTGTCAGTCCCCCACTGGCACCATCATCTCAGATCCCTAAGGCTGCCCCAATACAGCCAGTGGTTTTAGCTGACTATCCAAATAAGCTAGATGCCCCAATCAAACCAAGAAAACATCGTCATCATCATCACCACCTGAATACCACCAAATCCGCTTCAAATACAGTACCTAACTCTGGTGCAAATAGTCCCTCTCGTACGAGTATTGAAAGGTCCATACCTCGTATCCCAGAAGATTTACAACCACTGTCTAATGATAATTCCTCCTCTAGTGAGGCTGAAGAAATTGTTGATTTCGATTTGGAAACGGATAATGAGAGCGTCAATGCCCCAAAGATTCAAAGTTATCAAACTGCTGACTTGGAGGAAGTCCCACATGGTGTCGTGAGACAATCTAAGACACTGAAGAATTATGAATTCCCTACACATAGACTTGTCTCTAAATTAAAGAACCCAAACAAATTTCCATTAGTTGTTGTGGCCTGTGGGTCATTCTCCCCAATCACATACTTGCACTTGCGTATGTTTGAAATGGCTCTTGACGCTATTAGAGAACATACTAGATTTGAAGTTGTTGGTGGATATTACAGTCCTGTCAGTGATCATTACAAAAAGAGAGGTTTAGCACCATCACATCACAGAGTCAGAATGTGTGAATTGGCCTGTGAGAGAACAAGCAGCTGGCTAATGGTTGACGCTTGGGAATCTCTACAGCCAACTTATACTCGTACTGCTAAAGTGCTAGATCATTTCAATGAAGAGATCAACATCAAGAGAGGTGGGATCTTGACTTCCGACGGTACCAAACGTGGGGTTAAGATTATGTTGTTAGCCGGTGGTGATTTGATCGAGAGTATGGGTGAACCAAATGTATGGGCTGATGAAGATTTGAACCATATTTTAGGTCGTTATGGATGTTTGATCGTGGAAAGAACAGGTTCAGATGTTAGAAGTTTCCTATTAAGTCATGATATTATGTATGAACACAGAAGAAACGTCCTTGTCATTAAGCAGTTGATCTATAATGATATTAGCTCTACAAAAGTGAGATTGTTCATTAGAAGAGGTATGTCAGTGCAATACTTGTTACCTAATAGTGTAATTAGATATATTCAAGAACATGGTCTATATGCCAATGATACTGAACCTGTCAAGCAAGTTCTAGAATCTAAGGACTAAAATCCATACTACCTTCCTCATTGCTCTTCTGACTGGTCTGGAATTAGTTGGTGACGTCGATGGTATTACCTTGAATGACCTTTATGCTTACTGCGATTGGAGTTTGACTTGTTTGACCTTTGGAACACTTTTTTTTATCAATCTGTTTATTACCTAGTTGAGGGCCTGAACCAAGTGCCCGATTCCACTCGTCACACTATGTTAACGTAGCACCCGCTACACTTTTCTTTTTCATCGAATACATTTCTAGAGTATTGGTGGTTTCTCTGAACACTTTCGGCCTTCGTATATCAAGTCGGCATTGAATAAACCCCAATACCCAATTCAAATCCAACCCCAATGCAAAGAAATGAGGCACAGCCTACCGATTACTTTTTCTAGACCTGATAAGTCCGACCAATGTCGTTTCTTTTCAAACTCATGACGTGCATACGAGCGGCGATATATCGTAGAGTGTCTGGTTTCACTAAACTCTAAACCTTATAAATTTCCTAATTTGTATGTTTCACTTCTAGCTCAACACCACAACTACCTCAAACGTTGCTCAAATGGTGATTTTGTTTCCTGAAAGGGTAAAATTCCATGATCTCTTTTATGCCCGTTCTGCATGGCCGTTAAAAGTCGTTTCTTTCTTTGATTCGACGGCATTTGGCTATTATGGTCTTGCCACCTTGCGATTCTTTTAAATATAAATATCACTTGATATCCCCAGGTTCTCTCTCTTTGTACAATTTGGTTCCACATTTATCCAACTACTTACTCTATCCTTACATTCAACGAAAGATAAAAGTTTTTACACCTAAAGTTTCCCACATTAAGTCACTCCTCATAGCATTACAACTTACTGAAAACTAGAATTCACCGAAAATGCAATTCATTCAATTGACTTCGGTCATTGCCCTTTTATCAGCTTTGTCAAATGCTGCTCCAGCTCCAGTTGTCACTACTTATGAGTACGTTACTCTTACTTCAACCATTGGTGGTGCTTCAGAAACCAGCTTTCCAAGTGATCTAAATTCAACCTCTATTGAGTACTAAGCACATTGTTTGTCTAGTTATTGGTTTTACTTGTTTATAGAAATTTTGAAAAGTCTTACGTTCAGTACTTTTTTGGTTTTACAATAGTAACAGTCTTATTAGTTAAAGCTCCAATTTCATGATGCTCATTTTTTTTTAGTGGCTATCGGGTTCCGTAATTTCTTGCATTACTCTGCAGCTCGGTTAAATGTTTTATGTGTCACTAAACGGAAAAGCCAAATTTAATGTTAAAATTTCAGATTATTAAGCATTATACGAGGTGGAGATTATCTGTTTTTGCAAATCACGACTAGCAGCTATCAGCTAGTTGTATTTGTAAGCCATTTTCGTGCGTATTAATTTTTGAAGTTTTGAAGTTTTACAATTTTAAATTTTAATTCACAAATATCACACTGATGTGTTACTCATTTGTAGAAATTCACAAATTTAAATGGTCTCATAGAATCTATATAATATTATATAAACGTTTTTAAAGGGACAAGGAACAATTGTACAGAAGTTTTGAGTTACTAATCATCAATTCAATCCATTTAATATAAGTTTCAATATCTCGCTTGTGCCTTAAGCTCCAAAATTTATAAATTTCCGAAATATAACATGTAGTTAAAGTCGTTAAAATCACATGTATTCTCAGAGAAATCTCGGTTACGAACGACGTTGGATTAAAATTCTCTGAAAGAGAATTATGATTCTACTGGTTGAGAAGAAGTAAATCAAATACTGAGCTGGATTCTTGTGGCACAATCGCACACTCCACGTAGCTCATACTAGTAAGTTCTCATTGCTCCATTTTATAAGGTATGGTGCGTCTCTGGTTCTATAGACGTAGCTACACGATCTTAGAAATCCTCTCAAAAAGGATTTTATACAAAGAATCAATGAAATGACAAACCAGTGGCAAGTTCATTCAATGAGTTCCTTTATAAAGAAGTTTAACCTAAATAGTCGATGGAGGACTCTTCCTAAGACACAACTCTACGATTCTGCGGCTCCTACCAGGTGATTGTGTCATTCTCTTCGGGCATCGCTAAAATTGGAATCAGATGTTGTAATCGACAATGTGGTTATCCGTCAATTGTAGAGAGTTTATATGATTATGCACACTTTCAGGGGTCGCTTTAATAGAACAAACAGGAATACTGGTATTACTCAGTTGACACAGATCTACAATCAAAATATTTTAAAAATCGTCAAGCATTTATGTATTGAAACAAAACTAGGTTTATTTCTTTTCACCTTGAGCAGCGACGGCAGCGGCACCGGCAGCAGCAGCTTCTGGATCCAAATAGTAAGATGGTTTGGTTGGTTTTAATTGTTCATCTAATTCGTAGACTAATGGGATACCAGTTGGGATGTTCAAGTTGGCAATGTCATCATCTGAGATGTTGTCCAAGTGTTTAACTAAAGCTCTTAAAGAGTTACCGTGGGCAGCAATGATAACAGTCTTACCTTCTAATAACTCCTTAGAGATGGTATCTTGCCAGTATGGTAATAATCTGTCAATAACCAATTTTAATGATTCAGTTTTTGGTAAAACGTTTGGATCAATCAATTTGTAACGTTCATCACCAGATTGAGAGAATTTAGAATCATCTTCAATTTCTGGTGGTGGGATGTCAAATGATCTTCTCCAGGTCTTAAATTGTTCTGGACCGTATTGAGCTAAAGTTTCAGCTTTGTCCTTACCTTGTAAAGCACCGTAATGACGTTCGTTTAATCTCCATGATCTTTGAACATCAATGTAAGCGAAACCAGCGTTTTCCAAAGCCAAGTTAGCAGTTTGGATAGCTCTGGTTAATTTTGAAGTGAATAAAATATCTGGTTTCAAACCGGATTCTTTTAATAATTCACCAGCTCTCTTGGCTTCTTTGATACCAACTTCAGATAATTGAACATCGACCCAACCGGTGAACAAGTTCTTTTCGTTCCATTCAGATTGACCGTGACGGACTAAGATTAATTTAGGCATTGTATGTATATAATACTCTATTGTGTCGGGGAATTGAGTTATTCAAAGAAAGTTAAGATCGGTGCGAAAACGTCACTTTTTATACAATTTTTATCACCACCACCAGATGAAGTTTCACCTGATGCACTTCCAATTTTTGTTCGGCGCGCCGGATTGGGAAGCTCCCGAGGGTGAATGAGCTCTCATTGTCACGTGTATTTTTAAAAGGACCTCGGAAAACGATTTGCTGCTGTGGCGCTTACCGGACTCTCTTGCGATTTGATCAAGTTCAAGAAGTTAATCGAGTTATCTATAGAGGAGAAGCACGTTAATCTTTGAAGCCCAATTCTTTAGTTCCATTACAATTCAAGTTTTGTAAATATGCCACAACCAACAAACACACTTGTTTTGTCCAACTTGTCATCATCAAAACTTGAGGACAATAATTTCATCGCTGCTTTACAGAATGAAATGATCGATCAAGTGCCCAACACGGATATTATTCAATTCATCATCTTGAAAAGTTTCAAACGTTTCATCTTGATTTTTAACAATAAGGATTCCAGTATCATGCTATACAACTATTTTAGAGAAACACATACGGACTTCACAACGGGGTATTCAATGTATGATTACAAATTAGATCTTCAAAATATTCACCTTCAATTACCAAACAACAGTCGAATGTTTTTGATCTCACCTCCTGCTTCACCTCCACCAGATTTCGACTATGATCAAGAAGAGGAGGAGCCAAATAAGTTACAGATATACACACATGAGGAATTGAAGGAAACGTTCATGAAAAATCATGAAGCATTACAGGAATTGCTGGATCAAAACCATAATGAAACTAAATATTCTAAAGCGGCATTAAAATCATTACAACATTTAGAAAAAGAGATCGTCCTAAATGATAGTGAGCAAGGTCCAAAGATTGTCCTGCATCCAGTGACAGGGCATAATGACCATTTGATCAGTAGGGCTATTCAGAGTTTTAAGACTAGTCTTCCACCAAAGTCTGTGTTTGATGATCTGTCAGATAATGAGGAGGATGAATGGAGTTAAAACCTTCTTCTTCTGAAGCATAGATTTCCACTTTTTCCCCTGTTTGAATGCGTTCAATGTCAAAGTTTATGGATATCTCATTCAATTCGTTCTCAACTGGTACACAGAGCCTCAAAATAGAGCTCACAAACCACACAATCTCAATGTATTGATACAACTACCAAATGATCATATTGCTTCGTGACTATTCAAATGTTCTCAACAATTCATTCAAATAGCATTCAATTTATACAATTGCATTATACTTTTTTTGTAAAGAATTAACCAACTACAATCATATCATGAAAAGAAGATGCAAATGCAAACATTAGAATTAAATCAACTCATTAAAAAGTACTATAACTAAAAAGGTATATCAGTATCAAGATAATATAGATATTAAGAAAAAAAAGTACAAAAACACCTCTACCATTTGGAGGAATAAAAATGAAACATCAAAGAAACAAGAAAAGACATGCAGCAGTAGAAGAAAACAATATATGATTATAAAAAATTGGACAAATTCGAACAAACACCCGATGAAACCTAGATTAAAACTCTCACATAATTACACATAAAACACATCAGCTTCATATCTCGTTCGAAACCAAACTAAAAGCAAAACAATCAGTGGGGTAACCACGCAGTTTAATAATTATGCATACTACTGTAATTATTCCCAGTTGAAGCCAGGTCTCTTTCAATTTGGTTGAATGACAAGTTCACAAGCTTGATAACATTATTTGGATCAATGATTTCTCTTTCCAATTCCTTAATTATTCTTTGTCTAACAGCTTCGTATTGGAATCGTTGACCTTGAAAGAATTGTAATGAGTCAGGTGATGTTGGTTGAACAGTTTGCGATGGGGCTTCAGGAAGATTCAACTCAGAGTTCTCATTTGTAGCAGGTTGATATGGTTGGCTGAATTGATATCCGTTGAAATGTTGACTTTGTGTTTGAGCTTGGGGTTGACCTTGAGTTTGTGATATTTGTTGAGATTGAGAAGGTTGTTGTTGATGATGATGTTCATAAGTTGACACAGCTGGGCTAGTGGGTACCTTAGTGACTGCTTGAGAGTTACCATAGATGTACGATTTTTGTTGCTGTGGTTGTGGCTGTTGAGTTGGAGTTTGTTGTTGCGGTAATTGATATTGTAAAGATGGGGCAGGAATGTTACCATATGAGTATT
This sequence comes from Taiozyma odintsovae, assembly GCA_030557705.1. Lineage (NCBI taxonomy): Eukaryota > Fungi > Ascomycota > Saccharomycetes > Phaffomycetales > Wickerhamomycetaceae > Taiozyma > Taiozyma odintsovae. The sequence goes on from JANIVH010000001.1 coordinate 923,502, forward strand.
GTTGATGTTGTTGTTGTTGTTGTTGTTGTTGTTGTTGTTGTTGTTGTGGATTGGTTTGTAAGTGTTGATAACCTGGAACACTTGCTTGCTTATGTTGTAAGTTATTGTATTGCCAATCTTGGCCATATGAAGGTTGTTGATTTAAGGAATAGCCACCATAAGAGTTCAAAGGCACCGATTGTTCAACATTTTGATAAATGAATGGATCAGAATGTGATTGGTAAGGTAAGCGTGGATGAGGAGCTTGGTCTAATTGATGAGTGCTTTCAGAGGAATTGTAAGATTGTAATGTTGGTTGTTGAGAATAGCCATCTTCGGTGGGCGTTGTAGAGGAATCTGTCTTAAATCCGCGATCACCTCTTAATTTCTTTCTTTGTAAGAATTCAGACTTGTAGTATTCAGACAGTGTTGTTTCTGGATTGATCATTAATTTGTCATTATGTCTCTCTAAGAATCTATCGATCCAGTTCTTACCAACTTTGAAGAAGTTTTCACCTTCAATTGGAGCTCTATCTTTATACTTATCCTTAAGCACGGTTTCACAAATGATTAAGATCTCTCTTTTTGGTGGGACATGGTCTGAGGTCTTTAGAATTTCTTGTATTTGGTTAACAATCAAGTTCTCTTCTTCATTAGTAAACTTTTGTTGTTTCTCATGACTGTTTCTAGTGTTTTTAAAACCATGAATTCTTCTTGATAAAGTTGTTCTTGAGACCCTGTATTTATTGGCAATGGAGTTGATGGAAGCAGACTTGTTGGAAGTGGCCTCCTCGACAGCAAGTCTAAACCTTTCCTCACGCTCATTATATTCTTTAAGCTTTCTATCTGTGAACATCCTCTCAGAAAAGGAGGTTGGACCTGTGAAAAGGACTGGGGGTAAGCTTAACGACGTAATTTTGGCTGATGCTTGAAAGAACAAAAGACGATCTCTAAACCAGGCGCGTAGATTGGGCGAATGTGGAGAGTATATAAGTGCAGAAAAGTAAAGTGGGTTCAATATAGAATCAACAAAATGACACGATCGTAGGATTTCGGCTGCAATTTAAAGCTTCTTTATTAAAAGCTGTAGGTAAATGCACAAAAACAAAGAAGAATCTGGAAAATCCCAGGCAAAGATACGACGTTGTAGTAGGAGTGTGGAGTTGCGAAATGTGAGTTGCTCACGAATGTTGCTATAGAGATGGGAAGATCTCACGAGAGGCTCCCCTTATTAGATAGAAGTTGACAAAGACTATTGACTTTATACCTTTTTTTCGAAATCAACCCATCTGGAGACACTCATTCGTTGGCGTGTGATTTCTTTTTTTTAACGAAAACTGCTCCAGCCCGCAGACTTCCTTCATGCCAAAAACAAAAATCAAAAAAAAACAAAAAACATTTCCCAGAGCGGTGCTCATGATTCAAATGCCAGAAAGTTGTCCACTACTAGAACCGGGTGCTCTCTGTGAGATTTCATGTGCGATGCAACCGTGGTGACCCTTCAATGATAATCACAGGTGGAGTGGCCATGATTGTTAAGGCTTCGTTCACTTTCTTCACTTCTGTTTATTGGCCTCTCTCTTAGAATTACAAATGATCCTCCATATTGCTGCGAAGAACTTGCCAATAGTGTCGAAAAAGTTTTAAGCAGGCCTAGCCTGAGCAAAATGGGACCATCATGATCTGAGGCGCTGCGGTCGTTGGCAGCTAAGTGCAGTAAACTCCATTTGATTACAAAGGATAAAGACGTTACAAAGAGAGATTTTGCGGCGAGACTGCTGCAAGAGGATGCACATGCAAACCAGATATGGTCAGATGAGTGCAGATCACTGCAGCGGCGTTCTAAGGTGATTTTGTTTAAAGTGCAGCACAACTGTAAAAAAATCACGAAACCGTTGGAAACAAGGACAACCTCATGAATGAGAAGTGAGCAATTCCTCCTATTCTTCGACAATGATCAGCCACATCTTTCATAGGCTGCCAGGTATCAGGAATGTCTCTGTTAGGGTTAATTCACAAATAATGAATATTTGGGCTTTTAGCAAGAATATGCCACAACGGAATACAGCCAATAGTTTTTGCTCTTTGCTAAGTTGTGTCGAAGCATGCAGCGGAAATATGCATGACTTGAGTGAGCTGCTTCATGAGAAATCAAACCCCAAGACGCTCGATATTAGACGCACGAGGCCTGGGCCCTGTCATTCCTAAAAAGCCAACACAATTCTTTGTCTCGTTGTTTATACCATTTGGTTCACCGTGGGAATTTCTAAAGTAAGGGAGTATTCTTTCTTCTTAAGTCAGTTAAGAGGTTAATACGGGATATCGGAGATGATGTCTTGTACTTGTTAACCTTGCCGATCCCGACAAAGCTTGCGTCTATGATTGTTCTATGTTTTTTTTTTGCCTCTTTTGGGTTGAAGGTTAAAGTTTTCAATACCATGACTCCGTCGTATTTGCTCAGCAAATTTAGTGCAGATGACCTCGATTGTTCTAAGCCAGCGAACGGGATCAGCCCTTCCTTCTCTCAGATTCTAATTTTTCGAAAAAGTTGGATGATATGTGGCAAGTTACGCAAGAGATCGGGTGGGGAGTTTTGAAAAATCACATCACGCCTTATCTGGTATGATGCTTATCCAAAGTCCGCTGATCTTGTCAGCGAAAAAAAAAGAAAGGCGTAATAATTGAAAAGCGGGCCGCTGATGTGAATCTGGGGGATCATCTACATCTCCGATATTGTTTGTGTTGATGATCCACTTGCATACAGAACTGGTATAGCAAAGCTAAAAGTCTTTATGTGTCACTAGATCTCATGGAAGAATTCTAATGGAAGCAGTGATGTTCGATCTTGATCTTCTTTGGCGTTGACTTTGAGAAGCGGATTTGCGCTGATGAGCTTGACTCCAGCTGCGGACCTATCATAAACTAACGCTGAAATTACAAGAGGATCGTCAGTCCACTAAATCTGAAACCCGCTAAATTGCTAGAAGCTTCAGCTTGCTTCTTATCTTTCTTAGCCCTTGTAAAAATTTGTTCCCAATTCAAAGTTTTCTCTTTTACGCTACCTTGCAGCACTAAAAACCTATCTGCGGGCAACGGTGCACATCGATGCATCCTTCACTCTGACAGAAAGACGGAAAGATTTACAGTCTTAACTTTCAGAAGGAAAAAGGAAAACCTTCGAAACGTTCCAAATTTATTTAGGTTCCAGGCCTTGAAAATTTGTATAATTATTGTAAATTCTCTATGGAGGCAGCGGGTCGGCCCTCGACAGGGAAAAGAATTGAGCGTCAAATTAGTGCTCCAGCCACACTCGAGTGTGGTTGTATATATGATGAGGGCTCTATAGACCGAGCAATGCGAAGGAGCCTGGACTATACAAGAGGTTGTCACTGGTTATACTTTTCAGATCGTTTGATCGAATATTAGGTGAGCTAGATAGAAATGTGTCAAATATTTCCGCTTGTTTGTCGAATACTTGGGGAGATCAGGGTTGCCAAGGGCCAACTTCTAATAAAAGTTGTCGGTGTTCTAACATAGAGAGGCTACAACCAGGCTAAATCTAGGATATTGAATGTAGGGGTACATACCGATTGGAAGGCGCACTTTGCACGTCGGAGATGAGACCATTTCCTCAAAGAATTAGCTAGGGTTTTAAAGTATACACTAATAGGATGTAAACTTCCGAAGTATGGGAATACCAATTGAAATACAAACAGCACTGGGGCTGCAGGCATCGTATTGACCGTAAAAAGCACAGTCATAAAGCAGCTCTTCAACTCCAACATCATCAACTTTACTGACGTTTAGCGGATTTCCTCTGACGACCCACAGTGGTGACAAACGCTTCCTGCACCTCTTTGCAACGTAGAAGTCTTTGGAAACTGGTGGACTTCTGCGGGCGTGGCCTGGTTTCAGATTTGAAGATTTCTGACAAATCGGAGATTGTAATTACCGTTGATAGCCCTGGCTGGACCCCAGATAGAGAGCGCATTTAAAGTATTGAGATATCGATGGCTCAGTCAGCCGTTCACCGTTTGGCACTGGTGGTCCATTGGTCAAAATCCTCGAGGAGCGGCGCCCCTAGACCAAAGAGGGTACAGGAACCAGCTAGATCATTTCTACTCAAGTTGCATATTATTAATCTTCTGCCAGGGCATGTGAGATCTAACTTTCACGACGTGGATGGGGTTAAAGATCACTAATAAATTTAGGCTACTTTTTACTGTCAGCATATTCTCTGTACATAACGAGGATGGGACAAAGTTTCATCAGTATATTTGTAAAGTATACTACACACCAGTTTAAATGCCGGTGAATGATGTTGGCATACATGAATGATCTAGACCTAATTTTGTGTCAAGAGAATTCGCTATACGAACGCATGTTAGTATCGATAGACATAATTAGCTCATGGTAGACCTATACTCCCTATTCGTTATGCAGTAGATGGATTTGGTGATCTGCGTTTCGAACACGATTGTGCACTCCTTCGCATGCTTGTTATAAAATTAATTTGCTCACTGCTATTAGAACATGAAACCCATGCACGTTCACCGTTAGATTGCCATAAGCCCCTTAGCGAGTTGTCGCTTAGGAAGCGTTGACATTACAAAAGAAAAGCAAAAGCTTATGTGCGACCAAAACCAAAGAGATAGTAAGATGGGTCATGATTTGGAGAGTCAATCTTAAACAAAGCATTTGTGACGTTATGCAATCAGCTAATAATCTTTAAAATTGACACTCCAAAAACAATTCAGATGATAAGCAGGCAGCTACAGGCGCAAATGCATAGAGAGTTAAGAGTCATAACGCTATTAAGTTCTAGTATACATAAGATACGGATTATACTTCACCGGTAACGGTGACAGCATATCAGCAGTTTTTCTATTTTGATGCAGATAGGGATTTAAAAAATGCAAAGTGTAAAGGCAAAAAAGTTGTGAGCTCGACAACTTAAGCTTTAGCAGACTTCTTCTTTTTCAAAGGTTTAGAAACTTTATCACTCTTGGCAGCAATAGTTTTCTTCTCTTGAGCAGTCTTCTTCTTTGTGATCTTAGCAGCTTTTTTGACCTTTGATTTCAATAGGTTTGGAATTTCTTCTGGATTAGCTAATTCGATTAAACCCTTTTCAAATGAGGTTAGTTTGACATTTTCTGGGACACCTTCAATAGCAACGGAGTCAGAAGTAGATTTGACAGCCTTGGTTGGTTCTTCAGATTTCAGATCTTCTTCGGAATAAACAGTGTCAAGTTCATATAATGGCAAAGCTGGGGATTGATTTGTCTTGATGAACACAGATCTCAAATTTTCACCTTGGAAATGGTTGATGACTTGGTCAATGACTGATTCATTCAAATTTTCGATATCACCCAGGTTAACGGATAAGTTGTTTGATCTTGCAACGTGGTACACGACGGATGATAGAACTTTCTTGGTTTGGTTGATGGCTGTTTGGATGGAGAATTTTTCACCTAAGTTAACTGGGATTGGAACTTTTTTGGATTCGTAGAAAGTTTTACCTAATAGCTTTGGCAAATTTGTTATTAAAGCATCATCAGATAGGAATAGATCGTGTTTACTGTATAATTCTCTCTTTTTTTCGTACTGTCTGTAGGTAGTTTTTAAGTCTGAACCTGGGATGATTTCAGCGATAAGATCGTTTAGTTCAGATTCTTCAATCTGTTCTAGTAAATCTTTGTCAATGATACCATCTCTAACCAATAGAGCAACTGATGGTTTACTTTCTGGGGCTGGTTTGTCTTGGATTTTAATTAACTTTGGCTTGAAAGTTTTCTTCGAGGTAAACAGATCTTTCTTAGTTAGGACTAATTGAACATCTCTGGTTAATTCATCTTCAAATAGTTGTGCTTTACCATCTTCCTTTTCCTCTGATTTCTCAATGAATTTCTTTAGTTGTTCAAGGGCTTTTTGGATCTTTGAAGCTTCAACTAAGGAATCAACGCTCTTAGCAGCCTTTTTGGCTGGTTTAGCACTGGCTAATGCACTTTCATCAACGTCTTCAACAGCGGCGACTTTGACGACTTTACCCCTTGGCTTTTGTGGCTTGGCCTTCACAACCTTAGTGATTTTGGAAACAGTTTTCTTAGCCATCTTATTATACGTTTGAATGGAACTAGTAAGTCTATTTATAACGGCTAATGTATGATCTGTATGCTCATCTCAAATTTTTTAGGTTGAAATAAATTTTTCTGAATGTGGCCCGGGCAAATAAAAGTCGAGTCACGTGGAAGTCACGAGATTCTTCCGGTAGGGCGACACCCGCGAAGCCTTTTGATTTCAACTCCAGAAATGAACTTCTAATGTTAAATCATAGCCAATTTGACCTGTGAATAAGACCTAAAGTTTCAACTAAGTGGTCAATAAACTTGTGAAAAATGGTTAGTGTGGAGTAGTGGTGTCATCAGATTTCTAAATTACTAACGAGAATTGTCTACAGGGTAGAAAGAAGTCATCTAGGAAACCAGTGAAGAAAACAGTTCAAAAGTTAGATACATCATTCAATTGCTTATTCTGTAACCATGAAAAATCCATTATCTGCACATTAGACAAGAAGAACAATCTTGGGACACTATATTGTAAGATCTGTGGTCAAAACTTCCAAACTACGATAAATTCACTGAGTAAACCCGTTGATGTCTACACAGATTGGTATGATGCCACTGAAGAAGTTAACAAAGGTCAAGCTTCAGGTGCTGAAGATGATTATGATGAAGAGGATACTGAACGTGTTGAAAGAAATAAAGATGACAAGTTCATTGATGACGATGAAGAAGAGGAAGATAATGATTACAGTGATTCATGATCGAATCTTGATGATTATCCGAAAAAAGTTAGCTGCATGTACAATAGACAATTAAATTAATTATCTGATTTTCAATTCCAAAAGGAGCTATTACGTTGTAGAGTTTAATGCACAAATAGAATTTTTTATATTTTCTAATTCAAAATAAATATACTTTCTTGTTTTTCTTTTAAAAATTGGATGGTAGTGTTTCAAAAGGTTTCAAGTATCACATGATTATAATGACTCTTTATCTCAAACAAATTCATCAAATTAAAACCAAAACACCTTCCAAACTGAACCATAATGAGTTGAATAAAGATAGAAGAATTTCCAGACACAACTTCAACTTCAACTTTCAAAAACTAAAAACACAGTGATAAATTTGATTTAGAATTTTTTCTTCTTTTGAAATTTGGTAAAAACTAATATATATCACGTATAACTAAAATCGTATCATAAGAAACTTTCCTTTCTTCAACATTATCTCTTCTTGACTCACCTCACCATTTCTTTTCATTAAAATAACATAAACACCTACTTCCTAAACTCTAAAAAAACACACACACACATATACAAATAAATAATGCAGGTTTTTTTGAATCTAGTTGTGGTGTGGGACGTTGTTTAATTCTGGGAACAAATCTTCCTTTAAGGTGATACCTAGTTCTTCTCTGATATCTTTTAATTCTTCTAGGTAAGCTTTGTATTGTTCAGCGTTTTCAACCTTGTATTTCAAACCTTCAAAGACTCTAACGGCAGTGGCGTAATCGTTAACTCTTCTAGCGGCTTTCAAAGCTTCTTCAATGACAGTTGGAGATGGGACTAAATCGTATGAGAAGGCGTTGTTCAAAACACGTTGAACTTCGAATAAATCATAAGCTTCTTGGAATTCTTTTTCGAATCTGGCAGTGAATTCTTCGAAAGTTTCTTCATGGTGATCAGAGTAGTTTCTGATTGAAGTTAATCTAGTTGGCATCAATCTCAAGGAGTTTGAAGCAACTGGACGGACCATAGAAATGGCGGATTGTCTAATGATAGGGGTTCTTAAAGCAGCTCTGAACATTGTGAATATAATAATAGTTAATGAATCTTGATTAAAAACAAATTTTGTTGTTGTATGCTATGTGAAATTCTAAAAGAAAAAGATATTAATAGGGAAATGACCTTCTTCTGATTGGAGTGGAACAAACAATGGAACGTTGAAACTTGATTTTAAACTTGTTAAAGAAACTTCAATTCAACACCAAACTAATCGTTTGATTTTTTCGATTTTTTTTCTTTGGTGATGCTTTCGCCTTGTGCGAAACTTGGTGCAAAAAAATCAATTTTAATTGGCTGAGATTTTTTTAGTATGGGAAGTCGGAAATGGGATTAGGAACCTATTAAAGAGTCGTAGAAAACCGAGGTGTAAGCGGAAATTTGATTAAAAAGTATCGGAAGTTTAGTGAAAATTCCGATTTATGTCACATAAATTATCGGAATTGCATTTGCATTTAGTTTTAAACCTTGAGGATCACACTAAGAGTACCAACTTTATGACCCATAATAACGCTCTGCAGTAATCAATAGTAGGTCTTAAGACGTATCGATGGCTAACAAAGCTTGTCCTGTAACACAGTGGATATACCTTGAGGAACAATTGTGAAGCGAGCACAAGCATGTCCAGCTCCTCAGGAACTCACTTTGGATGAGTATCTTAGCTCGTAGGTGTGGTTACAAGGTAGATTCAATAGAAGTATACATAGAATCATCAGATATCATAGGTTAAAGTTTCATTAGTTCATATTAGATATTAAATATTAAGATGCTAGCGGCCTAAATTTAGTCCATACTCCAAGTGAAAGGTGATTCTTTCCTCAAGGATGGACCAATCTTATAGAACAAAAAAGGAAATGGGATCATTATGACCATTAAGCAAGCGATGATTGTACTCCCCCAATTGACACCGACCCTTTCATACATTTGGATACCAAACAATGGGAAGATCCCTGACAGAGTACTTCTAACCAGACTATTACAAGCCATAGCACTTGCTGAGTATAATCTATAAGCATCTGCTGTGTAGCCAAATACACCTTGAAAGATCAATGCAACACCGACACCGAATAATGTTGTACCCACCATAGACCCGATCCAATGGATGTGAGAGTATGAGGTCCATGCAAAGATAAAAAGCCCAATGGGAGCAAAGAAGGCACCAATCATCAGTGGGTATAGTCGGTATTCTGATAGTGCTATTCCTGTTTTTTGTACTTTTCTATTATAAACGTTTTGAAAATATTGGGCAGTGACACCACCTGCAAGCATACCTAGTAACAAACCAAGGAAGGAAAGACCCTTAGCGATGTCGTTGAAATGGAAAACCTTACCGTAAATATATGGATTAGACACAAAGAACAAATAGATGATGGCCAGTGCAAATCCAGTATAAAGACATAGGATGGCGATCATTCTGTCTTTGTATAGTAGTAGAAATGGACGCTTAGAAGCGGTTAGTGATGCTTTGAAGATGGATTGTTCCTTTTGAAGTAGTTCCAATGGGGCATAGTATCGATCATCGCCAGTTTCTTTTCTCATTCTCTTAGCCTTCTTGATCAAAAGCACTGGGGCATATGTCTCCGGGACAAATAGGATGATCAGTGCCAATAGAAAGCCACTGAAGATTAATAAGATGTAAAAAGTCCATCTCCAATATAAATGACTATTAACTGCAGCACTATAGATTGGTCCGATAGTTGGTGCTATAAAAGGTGCCAGGGTAAACACACACATAGGGACACCAATCTCGTGTTTTTGGAAAATATCTGTCACAGTACCACCGGCCACTGATAGAAATGCACTACCAAAGAATCCAGCCATAAATCTACCAAATAATAAGGCCCCAATGTTTGGTGAGAATGCTGTTAAGATCTGAAACACAGAACACAGGGAAAAGCCAAATATATAGGTGATTTTACGACCATAGAACTCTGAGATGGGAGACAGGAGAATAGGACCGCAACCTAACCCCCAGATGAAGAGTGATATGCCAAGAATGCTAACCTCTTGTGAGATGTGAAAATGCTTCATGATCTTTTCTGAGACCATAGACCAGGCCGAGGATTGTAATGTGACACAGATTGAAGTAAGGGCAAGCACGAGTGTCAGTATCCATTTTTTGAAATAGGATAGGTGTGCAGGGGTATTTTCAGGGTCGTTAGCACCACCGAATGTTACTTCGAACTTCTTCATCGACTCGTCCTCAATCCTATGCACTCTATGTGACGAGTAATGGGAGATACTCTGGAGGTCGACCTCATCGGGCTGGTAGGAAGAGGCTCTTTCTAGGTCAGCCATTATAAGTGGAGGATGTAGCACAGTTTGAGTATCACTAGTGATGAAGTGAAGAAGATTTTGATTTTGTTTGGAGTAAAGTCAGGGATAATTATATAATAAGTGCAGTCTTTATGAGGAGTTTTCTACCGATAATTTCATACAAAAGCGAGCAGGTCTTCGAAAAGGTGGAAGCTGACCGGGGAGTTAAACAGTGGGTCATTGTAGTAAGTTTATTGGCAGAAAAACAAACTGGATATTATTTCGAGTTGAATACAGGTAATTGTCCAATAATGATCTGCCCAGTGGTTGATCTTTCCATCGTTTAGTGGGGATGTGATCTTTTACAGATACTTCCGCAGAGCTCAGGGAACAATCGCGTAGGGAGAATAGTACAGTTGAGCTTCCACGAGTCAAAGAGCTATCATTGTGAGCTGTGGGCACTACTCAACTCTCTTAGTTCTCTGCAAGTCTCTTCTGGACCACTCTATTCTCCTTATTGATATTTACCAATTTTGTCACAGTCGCAGCATTTTCTGGGGAAATTTGGCGTGGAGAAAAACAAAATTATCAAATCTCCCTAAAGAAGAGGGCACAAACAACTGTTTAAACGCCTACACAACTGCCCAAAAAAATGCTGCACAGACTGGGCACAGGTGGGCTCAGCAACACAGGCTCAACCTCTTTTGGGCGGAGACTCAATAGAGATGCGAGAAGACGGCTCTACGATACCAAGAAGATGCTGCTGTATTCTAACATGGGATATCAACCCTTACAATTGACACATCCCGTGATACCAATAACTCCATTAGAAAAGACCATCGAGCCAGAGAAGAGCCTTCCACCACCACTTCAAGCAGCCCAGAGGCTGCTAAACGTTGATATCATTGAGAAGAACAAATTGTCGTCTTGTATTTCACACGATCCTATCCCTAGACACTTGAAAGTCCAGTTAAAACAGGTCAGTGATCCACATTTGAAACTCAGGGAGTTGTTCAAGTATAAAGAGAGCTTTAAAATAAATCCTGGATTCGTAGAGGTGCTACTGAAAGATCAATTCAAAAGGGAATCACTACATGATGTCTATGCCCTGGATATTGATGACGAGTCATTACTCAAATTAGGGAAATTATATACATCCAGCAAGGCCTTTGATAAAGTTGCTGATCTATATCAATATCTTCAAGCCACTGGTGATATTAGACTGTTGAAATCCATGAATGATGCTATTTTTAAGACCTTGAAAGATGATCACGATCTTCAGTTGGGGTTTTTCAACATCATGAAACAGCTATATTTACTAGACACCAACATGCAAAATTTCCGCCAAAGTTACCTATTCATTGGACAAGGTGGCTCTTTTAAAGAGAGGGGGATCCATTGCTCATTTATCGAATTAATTCAGTCGATCCAATTGGAAATTGTTGTTCAAAGCACAGATAACGTCTTGAGACTGCCACGCAATTATTATGAAACGGACTTCACATTTGTCAATTCTGCACTGGTAACTAAATTGATAGATATTGGTGAAATCCAAAGAGCTTTTGAATTGCTAGAGGATAAATTGAATGACGTTCAAGGAATGTTTGCTAAAATGGTTGATGCCGGTGTTGGGAATCGTGTCTTTGAAGAAAGTTTACTGGATTACATTAAACCAAGCATGGAATTCACAGCTTCTGATACTTATAAATGGTCCAAACTCACGCATGGTACCCTATTGGCAACACTAGAGACTTTGAAACGGTCTATGTCAATTCCTGTTTTTCTGAATGCTTACATTAAGGAATCACTAGAGCAAAAAGAGAGATTTGCCAGCATACTACAACTCCTACAAACACACATCCAGCAAATCAATGATATTGATACAGACATTATTATCAATGTCATTCTAAAGAACAACGACCCAAAGTTTCATCAATTGATCATGTCAAGCTTGGAACCAACCTCTAAATTTAATATCTTGGATACAGTCATCCATAGAGTTACTTGTCATAAGATGAAGCTTGAGCATAGATTTTCAAAGATGAAGAAAGTGATGAAAAATGTTCAACTCGAGGATAAACACATGCTGACACTTGTACCATTCGTCAATAAATTAAGAACTGAAGAGGTTATTGACCTGTTCAACAGAATCAAAGGTCCTACTGATGAAGGTATCATCCAGGCCATGTCTCAAATCAAAGAAAAAAAGACGCAGTTGGAATTGGCAACTGTGTTGTTTAGAAAAGGCCATTTCAAGGACTCTGATCCATTTGTGCATTTCATCAGTGACTTCACCATTGCAGAGATCACTGCATTTTTATCATCAGTGCAAGATCAAAAAACCCGCTTCAAGTTCCTTCATCCTGATATCATTTCTAACCTCCTGGCAAGTGACCAGTACTCCAAAGCTTCTCAAATTCAAGCATCAATTGCATACTCAACTTCAGAATCAATATTGAACGAGTACAAAATCTTTCATCTTCAAGAGGAACTAACAGACATCAGTACAACTGATCCAATCGAGCTTCTTCGTTTACAGACCCTACATCGCCTGCATTCCAACGATGAAGTCGCATTTAACAGACTTTTCAAAGATCAATTGAGACTCTTATTTACATCATCAAATGTCAATAAGGCACACTTAGCAGAGACTTTACTAACGCATGTGGTGAGAAACTTAAGAATTCATACAAAGAACCATGAGATCATCAAGACTGAGAGGTTAAAATGGTGTGTGGAGATTTGTCTAAAGAACGGCATCACCAAACAGAGAATCACTGAATTGATTGAAGTTCGTTGAGCGAGATATTCACACTGATTGATAACACGATTGTTTATGAACCTATTTATCTATTTATTCAACCTATTTATTGGCTCTAACCCTAGGGCGCTTATTTATTCCTATTTATTATTTATTACAGCAAATTTTATAGATGACATTATAGTACAGCTATGTACTATGCACAGTCAATTCTTCAATTATATAGAGTTGTAGTACTCGAATCAAGCCTCGATATAAAAGCTCGAGGTAAAGGGTACTAAGCACTAGCTTTTTAGCTAACGCTTATGCCGGACGGCCGTTAATATCGTGGACAAAAATATTACGCATTACTGATGTCATTAATATTCTACAGCAGCATTCACAATAAACACGTATAATTATTCTCGACGTAAACAATTCAATTCAACCATAGAAATGGAATCAGCTGTACAAACATTCGATCCCAAAAGTAACAGGCTGTAATATATAAAAAGACATATCTCTCAAGTATAAACATTATAGAAGGAAGACCACAAAAAAAAAGGAAACAAATAGGCACCATAAACACAAACCGTTAGAAGACCACCCATGGGCAGTACTGAAAAAAAAAAGTAATTGAAACAGACCAAAAGTCCACTCAATAATATATAAAAAGCACAAAGAAAACCGTCAGTTAACAAAGAAACGAACCTCCATTCAATAATAGTACAACGTTAACCTGGTGTGTAAAGATTTTTTCTTTCCTTTCTCACAAACCTTGTTGCTTGACCAAGTTAATGTCAATGTTACTCAAGTCTTGTTTTGGTGGGTTTTGTTGAGCGTTAGCAATGGCTTGGTTCACGACACTTTGGTTGTTTGCAGGACCACCAGATTGTAAAGTGTAATTGTTTTGTTTCTGTGGCGAGTCTTGTTGTTGATGTTGTTGTTGGTGTTGTTGTTGAGCCAATGCAGCTGAAACGTACTGATTGGTCAAGTTTAGTGGGATTCCATTGGCTTGCAACAAATTTGGAATGTTTTGATCGAACACGTCTTCCTTCAAGTTGTGTTGTTGATTTTGATCGGCGTTATTAGCGGAGTTATCTGAAATAACACCACCTATGTGATCTTGATGTTGGTGGTGCTGGTGCTGGTGTTGGGTATGATCCAATTGAGAATCGTCATGGTCTGGTAATAAACCTTGGCTTTTCAATTTCTCCTCTCTTTTCATCTTTCTTGTTTCATTATAGATGTCTTCTCTGTTGATCAAAATGTCTTTAAACTCGGTTTTCAAGAATTTTTCAATGACTAAAGGTTTATTACCCTTCAAGTATAATTCTCTGATTTGACGGTTGATTTCAGGATTTCTTCTTCTTAACATAGGAAAACTTTCGTTTAAGTTCATCTTATCATGGTTATGTTCGTTACTTGTGATTCTCAAGACCCATCTCAAAACTTCCTCATTTTCATTCTTCTTGCAATTGGCAACCATGGCAAATGGACAGTTAATCTTTCTAGTAGTTAATTTTCTCTTTCTCTCTTTTTCATCAATGTTTCTCTTGTTTCTGTAATTACCACCAAGTTCACAAGTAAAGTAAATGGCCTTCTCATTAGAGTGGGAGATAACGATACCAAAGCCGTTCTCTCTAGCATATTGGTGGATATAAGTGATCAATTCTTGTCTTGAGGAGAACTCAGATTGAGGAGCAGAAGGTTGAAAAGATTGAACAGGGACCTGGTTTGATTGTGGCAAGTGTTGAACTAATTGCTGGGCGGCATGGTTATAGGCGTTAGATTGTTGCACAGCGTTTAGCAGCTGTTGAGTCTGTTGGTTAACTCTTTGCTGGGCCTGTTGAACCTGTTGCTGGTAGAACTGGTTTTGGTTTAGCTGTTGTTGGGCATATTGGGCAGCAACGGCTTGTTGAGCCTGCTGGACCTGTTCCTGTGTAGGTTGGTGAGTTTGTTGATGTTGCACATTATTGGTTTGCGCAATACCAACGGCCTGGAGGGCATTTGCGGCAGCGGACACGTTCTGCGGATTGTTAGGATCTAAGCTCATGATAGACAGTAGCGAGTATTATAGAAAGATGACAGCAGAGTAATTGGAAGAGTAGCAAAAGTTAGCAGCCAGAAATAGCGTAAGGGAGAGCTCTTAGGCCTTTGTTTATGTGAAGGAAGAGAAATTGGGAAAGCGCACGCAAAAAAATCATAATAAAAAGAAAAGTGGGCCGAGCACGCCCCCAAGTTGCTTCTCATTGGATGGGGCAACACCCCACTATTCCGGTAGGGTGACCTCACATCACGTGAAGATGGTGGTGGGCGGCTCAGTGCTGCTAACCCTGCCTCTCTGACTTCCCAATGGGGAAGTCTTGTGCTGGCGATACCAAGAAGTCACTGTTGACAGATAAAAATGTCTAATCTCTTGATAAGTCCGGCTTAGCAATTCTAACTCACATTTCCATAGTTACAAACATCACAGCAGTCAAATTTCCAGAGATGGACGAGAAAAAACCTGTTGCCATAGGCCATACAAGGTCGTTCGTGGTATACGGGTCCGTTTTTGCTACCTTGCTATGGGGGTCTGCTGCTCTTATCCTTGCTATCTCACATTTCCGTTCCACAACTCTGGACATATACCAGTCAAAATTATTGCAAGCTACCAATTCATTTGCGAAGTATTCTGACATTTTAGATACATCCAACAGAATCAGCTTCAACCAAACCAGAAACTCTTCATTCTCCCCAGAATTCAAGGCTGTCCAATGGATTAGTGGTCCTGACTCTATCAAGAATGACAAAGGGTTATATACCACTGAAGTCAACTCAGCATACGTAATTAAGTCGGTCCAGGATGAGACCTACCATCAAGTGGTTTATCAAGGTACCAACCTAACTTACCACCATGTCGATTATGAGATTACAGGTTTTGTGTCATCCCCAAACTTGGAGTTGGCATTAATTCAAACAAATCGTACCCATCATTGGAGACATTCTTCATTCAGTCTATATTGGATTCTAGATGTCGAAACCGGCGGTGTTGTTCCGCTGCACTCTGAAAAGCTCTCCGTTGCCAAATGGTCACCAACATCTGATCATATTGCCTATGTTTTAGACAACAACGTTTACGTCTATGACTTGGCCACAAAAAAGTCTACTCAAGCAACTTTCGACGGTGGTGCAACCATTTTCAATGGTAAACCTGACTGGGTCTACGAAGAAGAAGTCTTTGAAGGTGATTCTGCACTATGGTGGTCTCCAAGTGGTACATACTTGACCTTCCTGAGAACTAACGATACTCTGGTTCCAACATTTCCAATTCCATACTTTGTCCAGGACGACGTCGAAGGTTCCTATCCTAAGTTGACAGAGATCAAGTATCCGAAAGCTGGCTATGAAAACCCAAGTGTTGAATTGGCTTTGTTCAACCTGGAAACTGAAAAGACGAACTACGTTGACTACCATTATGATATCTTCACGGAGGTTTTATGGGTTGGTGATGAACAATTACTATTGAAAGCCACTAATAGAGAATCTGACTTCTTGAAAGTTGTCTTGATCGATGCTGACACTTTGAAATGGGAGATTATCAGAGATGAAGTAACCGACTCCTGGTTTGAAATCACACATGATACTTACTTTGTTCCAAAATCCGAATCTCGTGATAGTGACGGTTACATTGACACCATCTCAGTTAACGGGTATAACCATTTGGCTTTCTTCTCACCTCCAAGCAACTCCACTCCAAAGTTATTGACTCAAGGTGACTGGGAAGTGGTGAGTGCACCAACTGCTTTTGACCACTCTAAGAACTTGGTCTACTATTTCTCCACTCAAGAATCTTCAATTGAGAGACATCTATACTCTGTTGATTTATTGTCTGGTGAATCCAAGAAATACACTGAAGGTGAATCATGGTATTCTGCCACCTTCTCTAGTGGTTCAAGATTTGTTGCTTTGAACTACAGAGGTCCTGGCATTCCAAACCAAAAAGTAATCGACTTATACACGGGTAAAGAAACTGTCTTGACCACCAACGAAAAGCTAGCCGGATTATTGGATGATTATGAGATCCCAACCAAGGTGTTTGGTGAAGTGGACGTTGGTACTGCTACCGTCAACTTTATTGAAAGATTACCACCTAACTTTGACCCTAAGAAGAAATATCCAATGCTGTTCTTCATGTACGGTGGTCCAGGTTCTCAACAGGTTACCAAATCCTTCTCCATTAGCTTCCCAGAAGTTGTTTCCTCTCAATTAGACACTGTTGTTGTCACTATTGATGGTCGTGGTACTGGGTTCAAAGGTAGAGAATTCAGATCAGTAGTTAGAGACAACTTGGGTCATTATGAAGTGATAGATCAGATCGCCTCAGCTAAACACTGGGCTGCCAAGGAATACATTGATGAAGATAGAGTTGCAATTTTTGGCTGGAGTTATGGTGGGTTTATGACCTTGAAGACTTTAGAGGCTGACGGAGGTGAGACTTTCCAATATGGTATGTCTGTTGCCCCAGTTACTGACTTCAGATTATATGATTCCATTTATACCGAACGTTACATGCACACCCCTCAGAACAATCCATCTGGTTATGACAACACAACTGTCTCAAACATTGAGAGCTTGGGTAAAGCCACTAGATTCCTTTTGATGCATGGTACAGGTGATGATAACGTTCATTTCCAAAATTCTTTGAAATTCTTGGATAGAGTTGATTTAGCCGGTGTCGAGAACTATGACGTCCATGTATTCCCAGACTCTGATCATTCCATTAGCTACCATAATGCCGGCAATATCGTTTATGATAAGTTGTTCAACTGGTTAAGAAAGGCCTTCGAGGGTGATTTCATTAACTTCTGAGCATTTGCAGGTCACATTACGCTATGTAAAAGTTAGTTTGCATTGATTGCTTTAATAAGTGTAATTCTCATATTAATCAATGATTGGTAAAATAGACATATCTGTAGAACGAACCACTCTGATGCCTCTGGTGCCCTTTGTCTCGAGTTTTTAACTCGCTCCTGGCCGTAGAGGTCAGTGTGCCAGTGTGTGGTTATATTCCGACCACCTTCCGACTTCGCGCCACCAAAATCTGTGCCTTTAAGAAAATCGCCATGTTTTGCCATTGAAAAAATCACCGAACATTAAAGTACAAACAACCCTTCAAACAATAGATTTCACCCATCAAATAGACCTTTGAATCCATTCAATTGTGCATTAAGAGAGATAATCTTTGTCAAATACCTTGAGTCGTTATCGTTTTTGCATCAATTGTAAATTTCAATCATGTCACAGAAGGAAACTGGTGAAATCGCCACCAAGCAGGAACCACCACAAGATACTACAAAGATAAAGAAAGACAAGAAGGATGAAGACAAAGAAGAAGAGTTGAGTGAGGAAGACGAGAAATTGAAGAATGATTTGGTGTTGCTGGCCCAGAGATTGATTGAATCTGACGAATCATTATACTCCCAATCTTTGGATCAATTGAAGGAATTCATCGTTTCTTCAACCTCATCCATGACTGCTGTCCCAAAACCATTGAAATTCTTACATCCACATTACCAATCACTAATTGAATCTTTTGAGAGATGGACTGATGCCGAGTTAAAGTCAAAGTTTGCTGATATCTTATCTGTCTTGAGTATGACACAAGATACTGAAAAATATGACGCCCTGAAGTTCAGACTATTGTCAGATGTTCCTAACTATACCAGTTGGGGTCATGAATACGTCCGTCACTTGGCCTTAGAGATCGGTGAAGCTGCTGCTGAATCCCTAGAAGGTGAAGAGGAAGCTCCAGAATTCGATGATGCTGAATTAAAGAAGATCGTTTTGAAACTTGTTCCATTCTTTTTAAAGCATAACCAAGAGGCCGATGCCATTGACTTACTATTAGAAACCGACAACATTAGCGAATTGCCACAGTTTGTTGACAAGAACATTTATGGTAGAGTCGGTCTATACTTGGTCTCATGTGTCCCATTGCTACCACCTCCAGATGATTTGGAGTTCTTACAAACTGCTTACTCTATCTACTTGGAACATGGTGAACTGACTCAAGCTTTGGCTCTAGCAGTAAGAATTGATAATGATGAATTGATCCAATCTGTCTTTGATGCCACGTCAGACTTGAGTGTGAAGAAACAACTAGCATTGATTTTATCCAAGCAAAACTCGGCATTCAAAAACGAAGAAGTTCAAGATTTGATAAATAACACCAGACTATCGGAGAAATTTCACTACGTTGCCAAAGAACTAAACTTGTTACAACCTAAAGTTCCTGAAGATATCTACAAATCACATCTTGAAAGCTCATCATCCAAAGTCATCGACTCTGCTAAACAAAATTTGGCTGCCAGTTTTGTAAACTCTTTCCTAAATTTGGGTTATGGTTCGGACAAACTATTAACTGAAGATGACAAATGGATTTACAAAACCAAGGGTGATGGTATGCTATCAACCACTGCTACTCTAGGTTCCATCTACCAATGGGATATCGATGGTTTACAACACTTGGATAAATATTTGTACTCCTCAGAAGATGAGATCAAAGCTGGTGCTCTATTAGGTATGGGGTTGTTAGGAGCTGGTGTCCATGATGAAGTTGAGCCAGTTCTACTGTTATTGCAGGACTACGTCACTGACTCCAACAAACTTCTAAGTACTGCTTCCATCTTAGGTTTAGCTTTGTCATTTTCAGGCTCCCAGAATGAAGACTTGTTGAACTTGCTGTTACCGTTGGTTTCAGACTTGGAAGTTCCAATTGAGATTTCAGCATTATCAGCATTAGCTTTAGGTCATGCCTTCGTTGGTACTTGTAATGGTGAAATCACTTCAACCATTTTACAAACATTGCTAGAGAGAGAGTTCGAACAACTAGAGTCTAAATGGATTAAATTCCTCGCCCTAGGTCTAGGTTTATTATTCATGGGTAAAGCTGAACAAGTTGACGATGTTTTAGAAACTATTCAAGCTATTGAACATCCTATCTCCAAAAGTTTAGAAGTTTTGACCAGAATCAGTGCTTATGCTGGTACTGGTAACGTTTTAGAAATTCAAAAATTGTTTGAAATTGTGACACCAACTGCTGCAAGTCAGAAGGAAGATGAGGAGGAGGAATCCGAGAACAAAGAAGAGAGTGAAGAAGCTAAGAAAGATAATGATGGTGATGAAGATCTACAAGACGCTGATGATGAACCTGCAGCTGCCAAATCTGAAGATAAAGAACAAACCGAGGCTGAAGCTGAAGAAGATGATGAAGCTGAAGAAGAAACTAAAGACAAGGACGATGCTTCATTGGCCTACGCCGTCTTGGGTATCGCTGTCATTGCTCTAGGAGAAGACATTGGTAAAGCAATGAGTTTGCGTCATTACGGTCATCTACTGGACTATGGTAGTGATTCCATTCGTCGTGCTGTCCCATTAGGTATTGGTTTGTTGTCAACTGCTAACCCACAAGTTAACATCATTGAATCTTTATCAAGAATCTCGCATGACCAAGATATTGATGTTGCCACCAACGCCATCTTTGCTATGGGTTTGATTGGTACTGGTACCAACAATGCTAGATTAGCTCAATTATTTAGACAATTGGCCACCTACCACAGAGATTCCAACGCTCTGTTCACTACTAGAATTGCACAGGGTCTAACACACTTCGGTAAAGGTACACAAACTTTAAACCCATTCACTACCGAAGGTAGAATCCTATCCAAGACCACTTTAGCCTCCTTATTGACTGTTGCTATTGGTTTCCTAGAGCCAAGCTTCATCTTGGAACACCATTACTTATTGTTCTTCTTGAACAGTGCTGCCCGTCCAAAAGTGTTGATCACTGTTGATGAAGACTTAAATGAGATCCCAGTGACAGTTAGAGTGGGTAAAGCCGTTGATGTCGTTGGTCAAGCTGGTAATCCGAAAACCATCACTGGTTGGGTTACACAAACTACTCCAGTCTTGTTAGGTCATGGTGAGAAAGCCGAACTGGAAGAAAACAGTGAATATATTGCATTATCTTCATTCCTAGACGGTATCGTCATCTTGAAGAAGAACCCAGACTACAAGGAAGCTGAAAAGGCTAGTAGTTGAAGTTGTATACTATAATTGAAATCACCCTACGTTCAAGAATTCGATAGTTGTTGAAAGTGTACATTTTTTTCTCTATAATGTAGCATGTGTTTTGCCCTGATTCCGGTGCTAAAACGGACTGCTTTGAGGCCACGTTTTACCCTAGAAAACAATTGAACATGAAGTTGGTTTCTAAGAAGACTCTCATAGTACAATTATTGGAAATCTTGAGCCTTACCAGCCATCAATAAACCAACAATCAAGCCGAATAGCCCCAAGACTGAACCAAAAATTTCGATGACTAAAATCTTGACGAATAAAGAAGAGTCAGCGGCATCTGAGACGGCAGCAGTAGAACCAGTTATACCGACTGCAATACCACAGATCAAGTTACTAATACCAACGGTCAAACCAGCCCAGAATAATGAGTAACCGGTGTATAAATTAGATTTTGAATATAGTGTGTCAGCGTTGGCTGAGGACAATTTGGATGAGAAGACAATGGCCATGATCAGACCGTAAATGGCAACAACTTCACAAAAAATAATACTGATTAAGTTTTTAGTGGTGATACGTGGAGCTTTCACACCTGCACCAATAATAGAGGAACCTGTAACGAAGATACCCCAAGCAGCACCAACAACACTCAGGCCAATACATGAAGCAATACCTAAATTGGCCCATAAGTAAGGTGAAGTGGTCTCTAAAAACTGACCAAAGTTGAAAGTTTCACCCTGACCTGTGAATAGAATGTCTTTAAAAGGCAATTGTTAGTCAATCGGAGCAAGTGTGGTTAATACATCTCAGACATTTCCACAATGTCCTTAGAATGCAGCAGGTTACTTACAGCCAAAATAGACCACTAGAATAGTGCTCACCGTGTAGTTTATGGCAGGCTTGACATAATGCACTGGAAGCCCAAACGTGTCGATCATTTTGAAGAGTTCTTGATAGACGAATTGGTGAGTTTCAGTAGGTTTTCGATTCTATTTCACTCGTTTTCAAGATTACACTTTTCGACTACTTTTCAGGAGATAAAAAATCAAAAAAAAATCGAGAAATTGTCCTAAACAGGAAATTTGCCTGTTTTGTGAGGGCTTACATAATGAACGGTCAGCCCTCGACTCCGTTAAGGTATAGAGACTCTTTCTAGGATTTATTAAGCTGTCTTTTAAAGAGAGATTACAATTCGTAACAATTCTTCACTTTTCATCAAACCAAAAAACCTAAACCAATTATATAACGTACTAAAACTTTTTCGAAACTACACTCTTGGTGTCGCATCTAACCCATATTCCAGCTCCTTCTCAAGTCCTTCTATTTGATCACTTGGGTTATAATACTGAACATTCTCCTGTGGTCTTGGTGGTAAGTCTTGCTTGAATTGTTGACCTTCAGGGATTCCTAGTTGGCCTTGGTGCAACACATGCTGTTCCTGTGCCAATTGATCTTGTTGTAGCTGTTGTTGATATTGTTGTTGTTCATAAGTAGATTGTGTATGTTGTTGATGAATCTCATGCTCAGCGTTTGGATTAGACATATCCAATTGTTGTTCCTCGATAGGTCTTCTCACAAATTCTCTGAATGATGCAACTTCGTCAAGGATCATTTGTCTCATAGTTTCAATATCATCGACCTCTTCGAATTTGAAATCGAATTTAGTAGCACAGACTGGCTCATCAGCAGGATCATGCCAGACTTTCAAGTAAGGATGTGTTAAAGCTTCCTCGACTGTGATTCTTTGGGCTGGATCCAGACATAGCATTCTGTCCAACAGATCTAGAGCATCAAGATTGGCATTTGGGTATAGCGTGCTAAATGGGACTTTTGGCATGAACGGTAATGATCTGACATAGTCCTGGGCTCTTTGAGAACCAATTCTGGTCAACGTTTCTTCCGGTGGAGTACCAACAATGTATAAGATTTGGTTCAATTGATCGACATAGTCTTTACCTTTGAAAATTGGTTTACCACCTAGCAATTCAGCCAATATACAACCAACAGACCAAACATCGATTGCCTTGGTATAACTTTGGAAACTCAACATGATCTCGGGAGCTCTGTACCATCTAGTGGCGACATATTCAGTTAAGAATCCCGCGTTTTTCTCTGGGATGGAGGAATAACCTCTAGCTAAACCGAAATCGCAAATCTTTAGCTCACAGTCAGCATTGACTAATAGGTTACCAGGTTTCAAATCCCTGTGTAACACGTCGGCACTGTGGATGTATTTCAACCCACAAAGGATTTGATAGACAAAGCTTTGATAATGCGCATCAGTTAATGGTTGACCAGATCTGATGATTTGGTGCATGTCGCACTCCATTAGTTCTTCGTATAGGTACACTTCGTTGAAGTTCTGCTTGTCCACGATATCCAGATCGTATAAACATGTAATGTTCTTGTGGCCTCTGAAATGTCTCAACAACTTCAGTTCTCTGAAGGCTCTCTTACACAAGATCTTTTTACTGAAAATGTTGGTAACTTTCTTGATGGCAACGTTGACGTCAGGTGTCTCTGAGTATCGAGCCGAACAGACGATACCATAAGCACCGTGGCCCAATTCTTTGATCAGCTGAAATCTCTTGTCGATGGTAAACTCCTGGTGGAACACATTGAAGGTTTGGCGTTCAGGTTCGGCCATTTTATGGGCTGCTGTGGGGGTGAGTTGTGCTTTCTTTGGTTGTAATTGCACGATAGGGATGGTTGCACGCGTGTGTCTAGTTAACGAGCGGAATAGGGGCAGGCGGTATCAATGATAATATAGGTTATGTGCAGGTTTTAGAGCTATATACGTGTCAGCTTGAGGTCTTCCCGTCAGCTTGTGTCTCCTTTGAGTGTGAATAACAGGCTATACCTCGGAGGCTTGATAAATATGGTCTCGTTATAACCTTGACATTTTTTCTGGCCGATACATTTTTTCCTGTAAGGGCCACGCCGATTTTTGCATGTGGTACATGCTAGTAATGAAAGGCCAACGGCTCTAAAGTTTCGCAGGTTCTACATGTACATAAGTCAGAAAAGTGGAGGTGACTTAGCCGCTACGGCATTTCGTGACTCGGTGTAGCGTTTTGTTTAATTTATTAGTGGATAAATACTGGATTAGGGGGCAGGCATGGTCTCTAAAGTTTTGTAGAAATGTTTAGCTCTTGGATTGGTGGTGATTCTCTCAGGTCTAAAGTTGATGATCTGTAGTCTGTCTTTGGAAACAGCTCTTGAGAGGGCGACGTAAACTTGACCAGCCTCGAACACCTTGGTTAGATCCACTTTTACTCTGTCTAGTGTTTGACCTTGAGATTTGTGGATAGATAAGGCCCATGACAACAACAATGGGATCTGCAATCTTGAACATTCAACCTTTTCATGGCCAGAATCAGTCAAAAACTCTTCTCTGTGGACACATATCACTTGAGGCTCGGAGCCTGTGGTAAATTGGACAATTGGAAGAGCTTCAACGTTGTCTGTTATGATGACACTTGCGATTTTCATGAACTCTTCAGGACGAGAAACAGTTTGAGCAAATGACAAGACCTCATCTGGCACAGTAACCTGGCCATAGCACTTACTTAGCATTCGCATCTCTTTAACGGCACTATCACTGGAAATCTCGTATTCTTTGAATCTACCCTTCAATCTGTCAAAAACAGCTGAAGATAGGAAGGCTAAAACTCTACCCACGGAGCCATTAACAACATTTTCGTTGATATTTTTCAACATCATCACTTGGGCATCTTCTTTCAAGATTAGTTTCTTCATGGCCATTGTGTTTTCAAGATTCTTTAACATATGGTCTGGAGCTGTATCTTTAGCCATGAAGATCACATCATCACCAGGTAACTCTCTCAATCTTCTTTGGTTAGAGGAGTCGACCTCGTATCTAGTGGAGAATAACTCTGTTGGTTGGATACCATCCTCGTATTCCACGCAACGTGAGAGTTTTTTGAACTCTTCAGAGATTTCGTTGTTCACTTCTGCCACTCTAACAGCGTTTAACAAGTCAACAAACTTAGGATCTGCTTGTCTAAACACCTGTCTCAATAAGATAGTGTGGTTGATGCAGGTTCTCCAGCTCTTAGATTCAAAGCAGAACTTCACCTGAGGACCATCTCTTTTGTCAACAGGTGGAAGTTGGAAGAAATCACCTGTTAATACAAGTTGAATACCACCGAATGGTTTACTTATATTTCTCACATTTCTAGCAACGACTTCTAGTTTATCTAAGAAGGCACCATCCAACATGGAGATCTCATCAATAATCAGGACTTTAGTCCTTTTCCATCGTTCCCTTGATTCTGCATTTCTTTTAACTCTGCTGATTAAGTCACTTTCTTTACCCTGACCAATACCGATTCCTGAGAATTTGTTGATAGTGACACCACCTATATTGACAGCAGCAAGACCAGTTGATGCAGTCACAGCGACAGCACCAATACCATGCAATCTGTGCAGTCTTTGCACAAGTTCACGTAGTAACACGGACTTACCAGTACCGGCACTACCTGTGTAGAAGATACTCTTCTTGTCTTTGATAACAAGTTCCAGAACTCTCTTCTGTTCGTCACTTAGCTGGATACCACCGGAACCGTATGAGGTCTTCGATGCTTGTGGTTTGACTTCCCTTAGTCTTGGATTCTTGGCTTTGGTGGAGATTGTTGGTAGACTGAATGCATCTGCCGATCTCTTCCTAGGCTGTTGTGTTAATTGTGAAGGTGATGCACCAAAGCCTGTGAATGTAGTTTGACCATTCTTTCCCTTCTGAGACAACTGATTCAATTTGACACCTGGTGGTTTAAATTCAGTTTTATGTGAGTTGCTTTTGGAGGCCATAGTAGATGAGTCTATAGATAGGTCTGTGGAGAACGATGAATTCGATCTGGAAAGCGATGGCATTGATGATGGCGCAGGGTATGAAGTTGATGAGGCAAACAATGGCTTCTTTACAGGAGGGACGACGCTGCCAATTGGCTTGGAGTTCTTCAGATTTACAGGCTGTGATTTGATCTCGATAACATCGTCGTCAAAGGAGTCGTCGAATGAATCATTAGAGCCGAATGTTGTTAGTGAACTCTTGCTTCGATGCAAACTCAGGCTCTGTGATTTGACTGTGACGGAGACATTCTTCTTGTTGAGGTCGGATTCTGAGGAGCTGTGCAAAGCGGCTTTTGGCTTCTGAGACAGGTTCAATGCCAGGGATGAGTTGGTTTTGGTGGGAAAAAAGTTAAGTGTAGGCTGGTTGGAGCTATTAACCAATTTGGTACCTCTGCCCTTAGGCGTTGGCGGCTTAAAAGGGTTCTTGGCCAGCTTTCGCTTCTCTAGTACCTTTGCCTTGTGTTCGGGGCTCAGAAACGGCGTCATCTTCAGTGGCGCTTAGCTGTGAAGTCTGGTCAGTTTGTACTTGAATTTCCTTTGTTGAAACTTGTGAAAGTTTTATTTACTTTGGCTCTCGCGACTTTCCAAGTTTTTTTAGCGCGTTTGGGACAGTTACCATGGAAACAGAGATCTGGAAATTGCACTACACTTAAAGGCTATCGTTTCATTACATTCTATTACGTTCGTGGGATCTATGTACAGCCTGGTGAGTCTATAGTTCTTCAACAACGGCACCGTCATGAGCTAGATCTAGGACTTTCCAACGACAACTGATATTTTGTTTTTTGAATCTTGCAATGATTTCATCAGCAATGCCTTCAAAGTTGTCAGTGGCTAGGGCTAGGATGGTTGGCCCAGCACCCGATAAACAGATACCAAGTAGACCTGGGTGCGTCTTTGGTGTCACTGATGAAAGGATTTCCGGTAGACCTGGGATCAAACCTTTACGGTATGGTTGATGGACCTTATCTTGCATAGCTGGGTAAATTAGCTCCGGGTCTGGTGGTGATCTGGTCAAGGCAGTTGTTAACACGGCAAGTCTTTGCAAGTTAAAGATAATGTCTGGACGTTTGTACTCCGTTGGTAGGACGCCACGGGAGTCAGCGGTGGAGACTTCAAAGTCTGGAATGATGGCAATACATTGGACTTCCTTACACCAGTCATATTTGATGTGACGACCAATGTCATGACGTGGAGTTGGTGGAACTAGGCCGGTGTTGTGACCACCAGCAGGTTCTGGTAGCACTTCGGACAGTGGAATTTCCTCTCTCTCTAGTTCTTCTGGAGTCAAGTCACGCAAGAATGAACCAACAAACCCACCCATCATGGCAGCGGTGATGTTATCTGGATGACGTTCAATCATTAGACAATAATCTAACATTCTTTGTTTAGTGAACCCTAGTTTACCGATTTCGTTACCTAGTATAACACCGGCAACAACAGCGGCACCAGAAGAGCCTAGACCTCTACCTAATGGGATTGGGTTGGTGACATGGACCTTAGTACCAATTGGGAAGTCTCTAATATCGTTACAACGCAAGACGTATAGGGCAGTACGAGTGATCAAATTTTCGTCTGATTTTAGTGGGACTGAGTCAGCACCTTCACTGGTTTCGTCATATGTAATGGCGCAGTTGTATGGATCTTTATTGGATTCTTCAGCATGTTTAGCATCAACGGTAACGTCTAGTTCTAAGAACAGAGCTAGACCGATACCTAAAACATCGAAACCTGGACCAATATTGGCAGAGGAAGCTGGGACTTTGATTTTGAAGTGACGAGTCATGAGACAGGTGCTGTGTGTAAGCTTGAAAGAGCGAATATCAGCTTCTTGAGGAGATCAAGTGATGAATGGTGTCACTGTTCGAGATCATTTTTGAATCTTTTTCCAGGTGATGATTCATACCCTCGGTTATCCCCGTAGTTAAGCCATACAAAAAGGTCGGAGTGTACTGATTTCTTACCCTCCCCACGGACTTCGTAGTCGGAAAATGGAGATACAGGTGCATCAAGACAAACTTGTAGATCTGAAACTCTTTAGTTAGCTGTCCCCATCATATAGACTAGCTGCTACTCTCTTGATTAGCAACCCGAAGGATATCTTTTGCTGAAGATGCTTTCTAGAAGAGCCACAAAAGCTGCACTCATGGGCAGGAGATGGAATTCTGTAAGTCACTCATGTTCACCTGTTTGATTTCGGATGTAAGTTACTAACTCTCAAACAATAGACTTACCATTTATCCAAACTGGCTAACGGTGTGAAAGTTGCCACCGTCCCAACTCCAGGTCATTTCGCTACAACTGGTATTTTCGTTGATGCTGGTTCTAGATATGAAAATCCAAGTCTGACAGGTTCGAGTCATATTCTTGATAGAATGGCGTTTAAATCCACTGAGAACTACACAGGTAAAGAGATCCAAGAGAAGCTAGAGCTTCTTGGTGGTAACCATCAATGCATTTCCTCCAGAGAGTCTATGATGTATCAAGGTGCCGTCTTCACTCAAAATGTGAAAGAGATGTTCAAACTCATAGCTGAAACTGTGGCCAGACCCGTGCTGAACCAAGAAGAATTAGATATCCAGAAGTGGACTGCACAGTACGAGGTCCAAGAAATTCTGTCCAAACCAGAGCTTTACCTTCCTGAAGTCATTCATCAAGTGGCCTTCAACAATCATGGCCTAGGTAACCCATTGCTGATACCTGAACAAAACATCGAATCAATGAACGTCCAGAAGCTTGAAGAATACAGAAGCAAGTTGTACAACCCAGAGAGTATTACTGCTGCGTTTGTTGGTATCCCACATGAACAATCATTGGCCTATGCTGAAGAATATCTTGGTCACTTGAAACAGAATACGCCTAAGGTGGTTCCAGAAAAGAGCGTTTATGTAGGTGGCTACCTAAACATTCCATCGCTGGAAGGTTACTTTGAAGAGCTAAACCACGTCCTGGTTGCTTACGAAGGTGTCTCATTCGATGATCCCGATGTCTATGCTCTTTCAGTCCTGCAGACTTTGTTAGGTAGTGGTGGTTCTTTCTCAGCTGGTGGTCCAGGTAAAGGTATGTACTCTAGAGCCTACACACAGGTGTTGAACAGATACTACTTCGTTGAAAACATACAAACTTTCAACCATTCATACACCGACTCCGGTCTTTTTGGTATTTCTATCGCTGGTCAAAGGGACTTCAGTCAAGCTCTACCTAAAATCATTGATGACCAATTAACCAGAGTGACATTAGAAGAAAGTGAAGGTGGTTTGACGGAGCAAGAAGTGGCAAGAGCTAAGAAACAAGTGCGCTCCTCGTTACTAATGGCTATGGAATCCAAAATGATCGAGTTGGAAGACCTTGGTCGTCAAGTTCAGGTCCGTGGTAAGAGAATCCCATACGCTGAAGTGGTTGATAAGATTGAGAAATTAACCATTGAAGATATCAGAAGAGTCGCTAAGAGAATCTTGTACGGCACTGGCTCGAATATTCCAAGACCTACTATTGTGACTTTGGGTAACCCAGACTATTTCAAGGATTTGGAAAGTATTTTCTCGAACTAGAGTAAACTTCTAGATCGTTCTACGGATAAATTCTATCATTTAACATATTGTCTTTCATTGATTAGGGTATTTCATGTACATATTATATACGTCAGATTGTAGGCATATTAAATAAAGACTTCATCCATAACGGCACTTCTTCTCTTATTGCTGATAGCGTCGAACTTCAGTTTCCATTCATTAAGCTCATGTTCTAGCTCCATTGAATGTTCTTGTAAATGTCTAATCTCTCTTTCTGCTCTCTTGATGTTCAGCTTCGATGTAGAGTCAGCCGTCTGCCACTTGGTAATGGCATGGAATAGTTCTGAGATTTTGTCCTCATATTTGGTTCTGTCATCATCAAAGGCAGTAATTTGCTTCTGTTGTTTGTCAACTTTAGTTTTCAACTCACCAACAGTGCGTTCAAGACCTTTTCTTAGCTTACCTTCATATATTTTTTCATCAGCTTCGGCCTCAAGTTTGGCTTCAAGCGAGGAAATGCGTTCTTTCCAAATATTATCATTGTTAGCAGCAAGCTTCTTCTCCAGTACAGTTATTCTTGACTTCAATGATTCGGCGTACTTGCCCAAACTCTGATTTTCTTCGGTCAAGACAACAATTTTTCTCTTACCGTCATCAATGACATCATTCAACTTCTCCTGAGCAGCTAATGACCTCTTATAGTCTTTCTTCAAACTTTCAACTTGATCTTCATACTTAGCAATAGCTTGTTTCAAGGACTCCTGGCTTTGCTCTGCTTGTTGACGTTCACTCTCAAAGCTCTTGTGTTCACCAGCCATTGATTGGACTCTGGACTCTAACCTCCTCTTATCACTCTCTAGCAAATCTCTTTCTTTGATCAAAGAATCAACAGACTCGTTTAAGTTACTGATTTGGCTCATCAGAGATCTCAACTTCATTTCTAGGTCCTTCTGAGCTACAATCGATGTCTCATTCTCTTCTTTCAGATCGTTCGCCATTCTGGTGAAATACGTCTTCTCTTTAATCAATTCCTTGATTTCAGTGGCTTTCTGCTCTTTCAAACGATCATTTTCGACTTCAAGAGAGCCGATTGTCTTGCGCAGTTCAGTTTCAGTTCTCAACGATGTGGCAAGATCGTCATTTAGCTTATTGATCTGAGACTCAAGTCTTGCCTTCAGAGTGTGTGAGCTTTGCATCAAACGGTTATGGTAGTTGGTGATCTCTCCTTGTAATGAGTGATTCGCAGCTTCAAGCTTAGCAACTTCGGAGTCACGACTCTCAAGAGCTTCCCTCAATTCACTGATGGTATAGTTCAATTTGACAGCAGCGGTTTCACTCTTCCTCAACTCCTTCTTGAGAAGCTCAATGTTCTCTTTTGCCTCGTCATACTGCTCCTTGGTGAATTTCTCAGCATGTTTGGCATTTCTAATGGCCGCTTCCGCTGATTCTAACTTACTGTAATACTCCTCAGCTCTTGCCTTGTAAAGCTTAACACTCTTTGATAGCTGGCCATTTTTGTTTTCAACAACCTCTAACTTCAGCTGAGTCTTACTTAGCTCTTCGCGTGCCAATTGATTTGATAATGATTGAATGTCTTTGCTCTTGTATTTTTCGATGGCTTGGTCAGCTTCTGTCAAAGCATTCTCAAGTTGTGAAATCTTTGATCTAGCCTGGACCATATCTTGACGAGCAGTATTCAACTTTCTCGAGGTCTCTTGATAAACTTGTAGCAACTCCTCATCATGCTTAGCAGCTAATGCAGACTTGTTCTGGATCAAAACGCCGTTCTTTAACTGCTCATTAGAGCTTCTGTCTGAAAGCTGGCGTTCTAGTAATCTCAGCTTAGCCTGACTTTCCTCATATTTTGCCTTGTAAGAGTCTGATCTCTCAAATGGTGGTGGTGTGAATGAATTTCTGTCAGTCAATGCTCTTCTCTGGTTACCTTCCGAAGCTCTTTGGGAAGCTTTACGCTCCAAATCCAAATCACGTCTCAACGAGTTCACTTGATTCTGCAACTTTTGATACTCATCATCTTCAAATTGTGGAGTTTCGCCCTTCGCTAATGAGCTCTGAATTCTGTTCATTTTGATCTTCAATTGCTGCTTATCGAATGTCTCGGATGCTAGTCTGGTGTGTAACATCTTCAAATCTGCCTTCAGTCTACTTTTCTCGATTGTTTCTTTCTTTGCCAGTGCGCTCTGTTCATTCAGTTGCAGCTTCATACTAGCATACTCCCTGATCAACAGCTCCTTATCGTCTCTGATTCTGTCAAGATCGCTATCGTGGTAGTTCAACGATCTAGCACGAAGAGCACCTTGAGCATCTCGGACATCTTGGATCTTTCTGTCTTTCTGAGCATCTTCAAGTTCAGCCTTAAGCTCTCTCGCTTGGTTGATATAGGACAAGCTCCTGTTCTTCTCTAATGATAATTCAGACTGCAGTTGATCAATCTGTGCTCTTAATGAGACCAACTCCATCTCGTGTTGTTGTTTGCCACGGTTGAACGTCACTTCGTCACTGATCTTACGCTGTAGTAGTTCACTAGCTTCTCTAGCCTCATGTTCTAATTGTTGATGCTTCTTCTTTAGAGTAGTGACTTCAGCTCTGGCAGCTGTTAGCTCGGAGTTAACATTCTCTTGGTCATTTTTCAATGAGTCTCTTTCTTTCTGGAGTTGCCTGATCTGTTCACTTTGCTTCCTCAACAACTCTTTCATATGATCAAGATCAGTTTGCTTTTTGGACACAACAACTTCAAATTGTGATGATGAATCTTGAAGAGTCTTCAACTTGTTGGACAACGATTTGTTGTGCTCGACCAGCTCCTTGACTTTGCTGTTGGCAACACTGTATGATGAACTCAACGATGTCATCCTCTGCTCGAGAACGTTGTCAGACTCTGCAACTTTCGCTTCCAGCTTACTTATTTGTTCCTCTTTGACTTTCAGCAATGATTTCAGCATTCTCAACTCTTCTTCGATCTTCGCAAAGTTCTCTTTGGACACCTTTTGTGAATCTTCGGTCTTCTTCAACAGTGTCTCCAGGCTGGTGATCTTTGAAGCGAGTTGGGATTTGTCTTTCTCTAGGACATCGATCAATTGCTTACCTTTCCCCAAGTCTTCTTCATAAGCCTTCAGCTTCTCATTTAGCTCTTCCTTGGCCTTCTTGAATGAATCACGTTCTTTCTCAAGACCAGAAATGGATGATTTTCTCTCAGCAAGCTCAGCTTGGAGTTCCCTTTCATGAACAGTCAACTTCTCCAATGCTTTCTCCTTCTCTTGTAGTGCCATTTCATGCCGTTGGGAGATGCCTTCCTTCTCACTTTCCAGCTCTTCAAGTTTCTTCTCTAAAGTCTTCACTTGTTCACTGATCTGTTTAGTTTTGATGACTTGTTGAGACGAGTTTAGTAATGGCTTTAGATTGGTGTAGAGCTTAAACCAGGGGTTCTGGTTTAACTTCTTGTAGGTACCAAATGCCTTCATCAACACTTGAGAGGCTTGGATTTTTACTAACTTCTGATTGATGGATCTTCTCTTCAGCACACCTCTAGCAACAGTGTTGAACTTAGTGATTGTAATCTTAATCTCATTGTCTCTTTGAAGTTCCAGATCAGCAAGCACTCCAGCTTTGAAGAACACCTTCGTTGAACCAACTTTGTAAATCTCAGAATCAAGGTTCAATTCATTTAGGATCATGGTACAGTTCGTTCTCAAATTACCTGTGAAGTTAGCTCTTGGTGAAAGGACTTTGTATCTGTCGAAGAATTCCTTGAAGAAGATTCTATTAGGGAAACCAGACCGCACAATTCTAATACCTTCCAAGACACCATTGCATTTCAGCTGCTCCAAGATCAGCTGCTTGTCAAACATTTGAGGCTTCTTCTTGTGGTTTGGAATAATACATCTAACAAAGTGTGGGTGTGTCTCTGAAAGAAGTTGCAGTAGTTGATTTAGCTGTTCTTTGTGCCTCTGAGAAACCGTTCTAAATGAGGAACCTCTTTTGGTGCTATCATCGACGTATAGATCAGCTATGAAAGAGTTACTGGATGTTGATAACAACTCAACAACCGAGTCGAACAGTGGATCTTTGTTCTTGTCAATCCAGCCATCAATTGAGTACTCAACATCACCGGCATAATGCGTCAATGTGAACTTATTGTTGAATTTAGATGGTTTGAACTTGTCTGATCTGGAGTCACAATATTGTTTCAACTTGTCGAAGAACGAAGCATCTGATGACTTTGGAACAATACATTCTTCATCTAGCACTGAGAAAATACCAATTGGTTTCTGTGTTTTTTCGATCAAGTCAATAGACTTCTGCAGATCTTGGCCAAAATCAATGAAGTTCCAGTCAATGTCTTCTTTGATGTATTCATTCTGCTCTAGAACGAACATGTGGTGGTTGAAGAATTGTTGAAGCTTTTCATTAGTATAGTTGATACAAAGTTGCTCAAAGGAATTCTGTTTGAAGATCTCGAACCCGGCAATATCAAGCACACCAATAAAATTCTGACTATTAGAACTATGGTCTAAGTTCTCATTAATGGCATCAACCAAGAATTTGAATATCTTCTCGTACAGTGACTTCGAAAGGGCATCTAGTGAGAATTTGGCTTGTATGGCGTTTCTGGATTGTTTCACAAATTCTTTACCAGCCTTGACTTTTGGTCTCAAGATAGCCTCTGTGAAGTCCTTTGTAGACACACCCAGAAGTTCAGCGACCTTCGTGGCAGGTTCTTTGAAGTTGGCTTGTTCAGCCTTCATAGAACTGAACTCAATATTCCCAAGATGCAAAATGATCGCAATGATTCTGAAGATTTCGTAATACTTTGACTTCTCAATACCAACGACATCTAAAGCATTCTTCAATATTTTGAACTCTTTCTTGTCATCAACACCAGGCACGGTAAGGTTTCCGTCTTTTAAGTAGCTGTAATTGGTAGGTGTTTTCTTCAAGTGCAAAAGCTCAAGTTCTTTTTCTGTCAACCCATTCAGCAATTGGTAAAATACATGATAGTTTCTTTCGCCTTTAGACTGCTTAGTGACTCTGGACTTCTCAAGTAGGTACCAGTCAATGTGAGCGCCAGCAATTTTACCCTTGTCATCGAACTCGATCTTAATAAATTTACCAAATCTCGATGAGTTATTGTTTCGCACGGTTTGCGCGTTACCAAAGGCTTCCAGGATAGGGTTGGCTTGGATGATTTGCTCTTCAAATGAACCAGTGCTCTTGTTGTGTTTGGCTGTGATGGCAGCTAGATACTGTATTATCTTTTTTGTATTCTCAGTCTTCCCAGCACCTGATTCACCTGTCACCAGAATGGATTGATCTCTTTTGTCCCTGAGAAGGTTTTGGTAAGCTAGTTCAGTTTCTGCGAATATGTGAGGTTTGGTATCATTTTTAGGGACATTGTGGTACATGTTAACGTGGTCATCACCATAGATTCGAAGCTTGTTGTATGGGTTGATTGCAACTAAGAAGAGACCAGAATATGTGTAGATAAGGTCGTCTTTGTATCTCATATCCAGGTTGTGGAGAACAGAAGCCTCATTAAGGAACGTCAACTCAGCAATGTCATCAGCTTTGTCAAATTTGCTAGGATTGACTTCACCTATAACGTCTGATGAAACCTCTTCATCCTACGACGGAATGTTAGTATTACTATTGGCAGAAGCTGCGATGACAATTCTGTACATACGGTACCATCCTCGTATCTAACTCTGACTTTGTTGTCATCCATCGTTTCAATGATTTGGCCTCTTCTGAAGACTTGTGTCTTGTTAGGAACCCAAACCCAACTCCGGCCCTCGACCGTTGAGCTATTGGATATTGACCTAACCATCTAAGTGTATTGCTAATTGTCCTTTCCAGTCAACGGGCTGCGAGTCAACTAGTTGTCAGTTTCTAGTTTGTTTGGTTTGATCTGTGTGGTAGGTATTTAGCTAGGCATGCGCTTAATTTCAGGCTCCACTGTGCATATCACAGTTTTGTTGTGTGTAAACAAAACGGAAAAAGCTGTTTGTTTACACTTTGCCACATCGGGAATGGTTCTGAGCGCTTGCCGATTGCCCCGCGAAGCATTCACGTGACTAAGCTCTCTGCCATTTCTTCACGGGTCAAGGGGGGAATACATAGTGTGCATATGATAAAGACCAGGGCAAACACGCTACTTTATACCAGATCGGGACTTAACCTTTGAGAAGACCACCTTGATAACCACTGAGATGTCCCCTTTCTACGAGATGAGGAGCTCCCTAGTGCCCAGCACCGGCAATCAAGATCAGCTTCAGCAGCGCAAGAGCGATTTGGTGTCAGACTACTTGCCTTTTGTGTCATCCTTGGGTAACGACAGATATCGTGATAAGGGCTACAAACAACCAAGAACACTTCTCTTGCCAGGGAACGCTGCACACAACTATAAGCTACTATCTTCTGGCTTGATGTCCTCTGCTTTAAAACAAGCAGCCCCAGTTACTATCCCAGAGTCGTACATTGACAAATTACCTCTAGAGGTCTTGTTGCAGGTTTTCGATCAGCTTTCCCAGTATGATGTTTTGGCTCTCATGAAGACTTCTAGAGGCTTCTTTCGGACTGCTGTCAGAAGATTGTATCACACGATTGTAATTGACAAGTCTTATTCACATTTGAACAAAGAAGTTCTTGCATTAAATGAGACCACGCCCTTTAACGCTAGTTTTGTCAAAATGAAGTATAGCGTGAAAAGGTTACTCAAAAGTCTTGGAGAGCCACTACCGGTGTCTCTCACCTCCTCTGGGACTATCTTGGACACTCCAACATATGGGTCTTTCATTAATAAGGTTCAATTTGTTGAGTTACCGGATGGATTTAACTCCCCTTTCGAGATAAACTTCTTCAGTTTTGTCTCTGTCAAGCAGCTTTCACAGCTAAAGCATTTCCTATGGGACTCGGAAGATATGGTATCGTTCGACGTTATTGAGAGAATACCAAATAAAGAGTACTTGAGTACACTAAATTTGAATGTTGACTTAAGAAAGACTGTTAATCAAGATGACTTCCATGCATTTAATAACTTCAACAACCTTGAGAGATTGCTCATTTCACCATTCTTAAACTCGTACAACTTGTTTCAAATATTCAAAAACATCTTGGATACCAACTCATTACAAGCATTAAGAGTTTTGAAACTAGCTAGGATCAACTCTGACTTCAACTATGTTAAAAACATGTCAACTACACTTCTGGTATTGACTGACCACATTTTAGAACACGAGCCGGTGAAGTTGTCGGACTTCGATATAAGCTCCATTCTCAACTTGTTCATCCTTTTCAGTGCTGCTGATACTCGATTACAAAGCTTGACCACTCTTTCTATTGATTCCATAACATTGCTTACTGTGGATGCTAAAAGGTTGTCATCCTTCGTCGCCCTAGAGAATATTACTCACTTAGAGCTCAAAAACATCACTGAGCTTCAATTTCCTGAGGGTATATACACTGCGTTATCTATGCATGAGCTTCACGGAAGATTAGATGGTGGGTTCTTGAGAAGCTTGGCCAAAAGATTGAAGAGCTTGAAGTCTCTCTCGATAGACTATAGAGAGAGTTTGAGAGATACGGTTCCACAATTCGTTTTAACCTTGGAACACCTTGAGGAGCTTGATGTCACTATTAGATGGAATATCACCAAAATATGCACCGTTTCTTCTTGGAAAGATTTGTGCAAACAATATATCAAAGCGATCATCAAGCACTCTTCAACTTTAAAGAAGCTCTCAATTGATACGAAGGAGGATTCTGTGTTCTGTGAGCTCCACAAGCTTATTGATACAGAGTATTTACTAGAGCTTCATCAACTTACACTTCTTGAATCGTTGAGATTACATGGATATTCTCTACAACCATACGCACCAACTCTGGCTCTGTCCCTAAAACATTTGAAGTACTATGAGCTTTTTGGAGCTGGTGCTAGCGGTGCTCCGCACATGGGACTGCAAGCTGCCCATGATGGTGTGCTTGATGACTGGTTGAGAGTTCAACACATTGCAAATGCTATTGCTCAAAAAAATCCAGGTATTAAGTTTATCAAGTTAGATAGATGTATCTTTGAGGTTCTAAGTGCTTACGAAGTAATTCCAAGGGATGGAATTGACAAGACCTTCAACTCTAAAGTACGGGTGACTTTGAGTTGATTTCCTACACAAGAATAGACGTACAATAGATACTCTAATGATATTACACGTGGTTGATCTACGTCTCAGTGTATAAAACATTCGAAATAATGATTATCTATTAACTAACCTTATATTAAAACTCTCCCAGGAAAAAACAAACCGAACAAACGTATGTATAAAACAGATAAAATGATAAACAATGCCAAAAAAATCAAACATCAAAATGAAACTAACCCCCAAACAAATGCAACAACCTTCTAAAAGCTATGACAAACTTGACTTAAAACAAAACAAATATTTACATGATGATACAACTGCAGCCATTGGTCTTCTCCAGTTCAGCTCTTTTGTTTTGGAGTTTTCGGGAAACTTGAACATTGATTTGAGAATTTGAATCACTTGAGACATCTTTCAAATCAATATCGTGTGCTTTGACGTCTTCACTTTTTAGGATATGACTGACGGTGAACGTTTTCTGCTTTTGAAGTTCAAACATATTTGAGTCTCTCTTTCTATCTTGAGAAGGAACAGTTGATGCTGGGGAAGTTGAGGATCTTCTGTTTGGAACTTCAATGATGGGTTGGATAGATTCCTGCTTTAATTTAGAGTCAATAACCAACTTGGAGATGTGTTGAAATGATTCTGGAACGTTGATGTTTGACTTTGCACTAACTTCAAAGTATTTGTCAATACCGAATTCAGTAGCTAAGCTTTCACCTTCTTCTTCGCCAATTTGTCTTTCTAAGTGTAAATCAGTTTGATTACCAATCAAGATAGTTGGTGGAACTTCCTCATGGACTCTTCGGATATGTGAAAAGATAGTTGATGCAGCACTAAAACTTTCGGCAGATGTCACACTGTAGACAACGATAAACCCATCAGCTTGTTTGTACTGAGCGTCTTTCAATTGAGAATAATCCTCTTGGGAAGCGGTATCTAGAAAATTCAAATCGTAGGTGTTTCCTTTATATTCAAATTGTCTGCTGTAGATGTCTTCGACAGATGGGTCATGTTCAATAGGGAAATTTTGTTGTGTATACTGAAGTGTTAGGGAAGATTTACCAGAGCCCAATTGGCCGACAACACAAATGTTAATGGCTTCGTGCTTTGTACGCATTCTCTTTGATTTGCAGCTTTCTAATACGGGGCGTGGGGAATCAAGATAGGTTGTTGCCAAAAGATATAGCCAGACTAGTTGATGTCTAGTTTACCTGAGGTAGTTATTAAAGTTAAAGTTGGTAGTTCAATGTTGGCGAACTAAAATTGCACGAAAAAAATGTGCAAATGGTCAACGGTTAAAGGTGAACGGGGTGCTTATTCCGAATACCTAATTCTAACTTTTCTGATGAGTTCTCTGGAGAAGTGGATTCAGGTATTAACTTCCGTTAGATGGCTCTAGTAGTTGTAAGTGGTTTTTCAAAGCTTTTGAGAGTGTGTGTTTAGTCTTTCGACGCTATGAATGTGGGAAAGGGTGCTATATAAGGATCTCGCATTTGGAGTACTGTTTTTCAACGGTTTTTTCCATACCTAAGTGTGTCGTTTTTTTTTTTTTCATGTAGGTTCATTCATGATTTACTTGTTTTATGCAGTGTTTTGAAAAAAAAGAAATGTTATACGCATGTTTATGTTGATGTCCCGGTATGCAGCTTTGCGCCGTGTTTTTCAACGTAGAACTTTTTTTTATTTTTTCAAGGTCTTCTTGAGGTTCTGGAAGGTGGGCTCCAGAAAAAGCATTTAGCTAAAGAAGTTAGCGAGGTTCAGTTGCTAAGCTTATAGAAAATATCCCTTGCAAAATTCTTTAATCAGTTCCTTGCTAAGGTCCTGATGTGGTGTAAACTGTTACCTAGATAGAAAGCTGAAGTACAAGAATCAATGCGCATGAACCCCGGAATTTCATGGTTCTCCAGCTTGCTATATTTGAATGATTGTGGCATCCCAGGCTAAAGCATGATAGATTGAAGATGAAGTACATCAATAGAATTTCTAAGGCATGGCTATGCAAATGAGTTCGTTTTCCAAGCGAGTCTGGAGTTTAAAATGATTATAAGACGTTCTCGGTTGTTTGAATCTGTTGGAATCGTCGTAAATGAATGACGTGATCCTTGGACCTATCAATGTTGCTTTCTCGAGCATTGAAACTCACAGAGACCAATACGAGGATCACAAAACCACTAAGCGGTGCCCTGTGATCTTGGAAGAGGTAAGCTAAGTAGCCCTAAGTCGATGGTGTCCCTAACTGAATTCTGATCGCTTTTATAAGCGCGTCTCTACATCGCTTATACTATGATCAACACTAACTATACGGCGATCAGCGCCAACAGATCATTACCAGTATAAACTGAAAACTCTTGAGTTGTCCATTCGAGACGTAACAGACTATGGCTCTGATTCTGGGCATAACTTAAAGTAATCTTGTTTTATTCTATTGGTGCGCACGCGGTGCACCTTAAACTACCTACTTACGATAGTTCACAGACACTTTGATCCAGTCCATACAAGTCCTGGTAATGGAAAGAACGCAAGTATGATTCTGTCATTGATGATATAGGCTACCACCTAGGTGACATATGAATACTGGTCCCCATAAAGACCCAATCGGTGATTACGAGCTCCAACCCCGACTTTAACCCTTGTGCAGACGATTTCGGCGACTGCTTAAGATCTAATTGTTCAATCGAGATTTAACGAAGCTACGAACTATGAGTATTGATACCCTAGATTAAGGACTACTGTCTAATATTCCCCTAAGAGAACATGCACACTCGCAATGGCTATTTTCCAAGCGCTTGAGATTGTTAACTTCGAAGCTATCATACCAGAGGCTAGACCCAATCAATTTCGTGCCACTTAATCTTTCACAGAACCAGCCCCAAGATTTGACCTAGGCCCTATTCCTCAAACTTGGTGAGTGACCACACGCAGTCAAAAAGCTTGTAAATTCATAAGCGACAGTCACTGAGGCTGTCAGACGGAAGAATCAATATATATGCTAGTCCAAGAAAATTTAGTAATCATGTACCATTTTCGTAAATTTGAGTGCTGGCGGTACCGACGTCTCAGCGGCAGAATAAACGTTCGCACTTTTTGTTCTTTGACCTTCTATAGATCACGTAAGCCAGGTTAAAGGAGAGCATAATAGCAGTTTTACAGTACGGGCTACCCTAAATACTGCATTTGCAGCACACCTCTCCTATGCTTATGATCTCAAACACATACTCGCTCCAAACTTTTGAAAGGGAACCTTCGGGCTGGTTCTTTCGTTTATTTCGGCGTCAGTTTCACCATTCGTTGACTTTGTGCCCCAACATTTCTTTTTCCACAACTCGCAATTAAGAAATGCGCATGCATGCTGCAAGAAAACCGTTCTTTGTCAAGTCTTAGATCATGAGCAGGCAAATGTCAGTGTCAAAGAAACCTTAATCCTAAGGTCAGCGCTTATCACAATGTTTATTTATTTGTTCCTGGCTACAACCCTTGCACGGCTGAAAGGTGGGTCCTATACTACAGTTCCCTGGTATACTCTAACAATAACTTGGTATGGTCAAGTCCGATCCTATTGGCCTGCAAAAGGCGGCTTTTCAAGTTATTGTATGTTGGAGACTGGAGGCCGAGGCATGATCTGGGCTATTGAAAAAGAAATTTTTCAATGATTTAAATAAAGCCACTAGTGGCTTCTAGTGGCTTCTGATGACTCGATTCTCCAATGGACAACCTAGTTTAGGTCAGGTCTAGGCCCATATGTACGTTATGAATATCAGCTGATCGGATAAGCGTTACTAAACTAGACGTGGATGTGTTAATAAGGTTTCTCTGTATTACATAAGTTTCCATCTTGAAGTTCAAATAGCTACGGGCAAATAGTCCATTATGATTAAACGTGGGACAAGTATTTAAATTATGAATATGCGTTAAAACATAATATACAAGATCAACTCAAATAAATGACAACCAGTCAAAAGAACGAAATAAAACAAATAAAGAAGGAGGAAAAACGACGCCTAATCAAATAAACTCCAATCTATTAAGAACCTCTTTAGATACTTCCATTCTCAACGATATATTCCATAGCACTAATCATGTTCTTAAAGATTCTCTTTGAGCCTCTAACTTTAGTCAACTTGATCTCATTCGTACTTTCAAGGAATTCAATCTCAAACTTTAATGGTTTCCCTAAAGCAAAGTTTGATGGGATTGTAGCATTGAAAACGTTGCCATTTTCTTTCAAGTTTGACAAAGTACCTTCTTTCTTCTTGATCTCCAACACATTCTTCACTGATCTCTTTAATCTAGGCATTGGCATTGGTGATTTGAAGAATTTGATATTTTTATCGATTTTCTTTGGATGATGCTTATTTTCGTGTGAAATCAAACTAGAGAAGAACTTTGTGAACCAATTACTCTTCTTAATCTTCTGAGAATCAACGCTATGAGAATCTAGGTCTAAAGCTTTTGGAGCAGGTCTCTTTGGCTCCAAATGTTTATGTTGAGAATTGAATGTACCAGAATTGGACTTGGTAAAGTTACTTTCTTGAATTGATTTCAAAGGTGAAGATCTAATTGGAGGACCTTTGAATGGTGATCTTGAGGTCAAATCCGTTTTAATTGGACTATCATAGCTCTGGTAATCGTCAAAGATCATGGTAACTCGTTTGGCATTGGCAAAATCAATATCATCATCAGTATTATCAGCAAACAATGAATTGTCAATGATGGAGCTCTTGGTTTCAATATCTTCATGGTCTGCAAACCTTGATCTTTCAAATGCGCCATGGATCACAGCTGATAAATTATCATCTTTCAAATAACTCTGTTGATTAAATAATGACCCTCTGACATCAATGGATTGAGGAAGGAAGTTTTGTTCAACAGATTTAGCCTTCTTGTGATGTCTGATTACAGATTTGGTGGAATTGGATCTCATAAAGTCATCATCCGTGGTAATACCATTAATTTCATTCTGTGCCATGATGGAAATGTCCTCAAACATGCTTTCTTCTCTTGGTTTTATTCTATTACCAAAGGTGATGTTAGAGCCGTTGGACACCTTAATAGCAGTAGCAATTTCAGTTCTAGTTGGCACTTCAAAGTCAAATGAAACATCCTCAGCATCCTCTGGGTATTCTGAGATCATATCGTTGTCATCGAATGAACCATAATTTGAAGAAGGCATTCGGTGTTCTGGTGCAGCGGCTTGTTCAGATAGTGGTTCCATTTTTTGACTTTGCAAATTTTGTAATGTTTCATCATTCTTCAAGATGGCAGCCAAGTTAATAGATGTTGATGATTTTGAATAGTATATCTTAGAGCTTGTTCTCTTGCTTCTAGTCAAGTTGATACCCAGTTCGTTCAACATATTGGCCTTGCTATGACTTAACAATCTCGTCGATTCCTTTGGATCTAAGGTACCATTTCCATCCAGTTTCAATTGTGATTTATGAGTTAACGATTGTCGCTTTTTCAATTCCATAGCATGCTTCTTAGTTGGAGAAGCAGGAGCTGGTTCAGAGACCAGACGCCTATTGATCACTGGAACTTCAAAGCTAGTCAATTGCTTCGATAGAGGCTTAGAAGGGGTATGTATGATGGTTGTTGGATGTCTTTGAACTGGAGAATCATTCTCTTCTTCCTCAGTTCGTGGTAATGGAATGTCTTGAGGAACTTCTGGTTCCAACAAATTATGTAATTCTTTTCTTGACTTCTTTGGAGATTTGTATGCTAAATTGGCTCTCTTTGGAGTGATTGGCTTCTTAATTTGAGCATTCTTTGGAGATGGTTTCTTTGGAGTTTGGTAGTTAAAGATCTCATTATATAGAGCAGAGAATTCACTTGAACCCAACTCTTCAGAACCATAGTTCAACCAATCAGCACCCAAGTCTGGCAATGGTGGCAAGATACTTATACGTTTGTTCTCTTTCGTGGTTTGATTCGTAACGCTCGTTAATGACTTTCTGCTTGAAGATCTTGAGATGATATCAGTGTTCTTGTTGTTAAAAGATACACCACGACGGTAAGAGCTAGATGCTGCGATTTGTAGACCCGATGGGGTCTTGGAGACCTTTTTCTTAGACTTTGGAGTGGATGGTAATGAAGGCAATTGACCTGGTTCGTTGATTGTTTTAGTTTCCACTGTTCGTGTTCCATCGTCATTAGTGATTGTGGTCTTTACTGTACTCTTTGACTTCTTCAATAGACCATCCCCGTTCCCAATCTTCTTCTTTGATGCCTTGGCCTCCTTGGCCTCCTTGGCCTCTTGTTCCTTCATGTCTTGTAATTGATGTTGTTTTTTATACTTGAATAACAAATAATAGAACATTTTCTCTGGAGACGATTGAGGTTGTAATAGTTTAGGTATTAGTGAGGACTCTTT
Source organism: Taiozyma odintsovae (assembly GCA_030557705.1). Lineage (NCBI taxonomy): Eukaryota > Fungi > Ascomycota > Saccharomycetes > Phaffomycetales > Wickerhamomycetaceae > Taiozyma > Taiozyma odintsovae. The sequence goes on from JANIVH010000001.1 coordinate 967,285, forward strand.
AGCACCATGGAATAAGATTGACAAACTTTTCAATAAATCACGATCGATGTCATTTGATGTTATCTTTAAACTATCAACTTCATTATAGTAAGTCTCAAGTTTAGCTTTATCATGTTGTTTGGAGCTTAAAGTGGAAGATGTTTCATACTTTCTTAATAGTGGATGTTTCAAAACCTCATAGATGGCAATTCTATCCTTTGGGTTAACTTTCAACATTTTCCAAATCAAATCTTTAGCTTCAGATGATAAATAGTTTGGCATAACGAATCTACCACTTTGAACTTTCATTAATAATTTTCTTATGTTTTCATCATCAAAAGGTAAATGACCAGTTAATAGTGCAAATAAGATGATACCACACGACCAAACATCACTTGGAGACCCGTGATAGGTTTTACCAGTGACGATTTCTGGAGATGCATAATGAGGAGAACCACAAGATGTTTCCAAAAGTTTTTGATTGACTTCAAGGGCAGCCATTCCAAAGTCAGCGATTTTGATATTCAAATTTTTGTCAAGTAATAGGTTTTCTGGTTTTAAATCACGATGACAAATGTTAAATTGATGACAATAACTAACACCGCTTATTATCTGTCTAAAGTAATGAACGGCTTCTTTCTCTTGTAGTTTACCCTTCTTGATCAGATAATCAAACAATTCACCACCTTCAACGTATTCTAATACAAGGTACAATTCACCTTTATTTTCCCAAACGTCATATAATCCCATAATATTCTGATGTGATATCAATTTCATAATTATAATTTCTCTTTCAATACCGTAAGGAGATGAATCTTTGCTACTACCATCTTTGTTCTTTTTAAACTTTGATTTTGGTACGATTTTAACGGCAGCTAATTGACCTGATTCTGAATGCTTAGCTAATCTAACTCTACCAGTAGAACCTCTACCCAAAGTTCTTCCTAGTCTCCAAGGGCCAACGTGATTTTTTGACTTTCTTTTAGATGAATTGGTATTTGTGGATACTTGGGATAATCTCTTGGTAGCATTTGTCACGCTTTCAACGATCTTGTCTATTTCTGTTGAATTCTCACGGTCCATTTTATCAAAAGTGTTGTCTCTTTGAATGTTGGTAAGATTTGGATTGGATGGCATTAATGCAGTCTTAGCAGCCTTTCTGGCAAAACTGCTCGGCTGTCTGGTCGCTATCATAGTTGTATATAAAAGTCCATCAACTCTCTTGAGCTAGTTTTTGATGATAAATGCGACAACGTGAATGGGACACCTCTCCTTATAAATACTAATGGCAAGATAAAATAGTTAGGGCGGAAGGATACCGGTTGTGAGATTTAGTTAAGTGAATGTAAATGCTAAAAATGAGTGGACGACTTCAACTTGTGTGTTCAACACGCGAGTCAGTGGGATTGAATGGGGTTTTGTGTTTAGAATTTTTAGTACGGTAGAAGCAGAAAGGGCTGTTTTTTTTTCTAGTTTTCCGCCTGGATGTTTTTTTTTTCGCCTTGTTTGTTTTTGATCAGAACTAGAGCCTGAAAGCATTTAATCGCGTCTGGTATAAAAATTGATAAGTGAACCTTCTTAGCCAAAGAGAATAAATGACCAAATAATTTGTCTACAAGTCACTACCAGATCAAATAAAGACAATAATAACGCTACAAATAGGAAGCTTATCGTCGAGATTACCTATGTTTTTAATCAATTTGAGTCCCTTTCCAACTCTATTCATTCCTCTACAAAACTGCATGGCGATGCGGGTCTTGTTATGGTCTCGTTTCCACAGTTACAATTGAGACAATTTTTTAAAAAATAAAAAAAATTCTTGAACCAAAGCGCGTTTTCCCGCGAAACCTGCTCAACCGGTGGTATTTCCCTTTTCGGCCCTTTTCTTACATTTTATCTCATTTTTGTAATGATTACATACAGTTCGCTTGAAGATTTAAATCCTTTAACTTCTCACTTATAAGCACTTTTTAAATTAGTCGTTACACAAGATCATTGCCCAAGATGATGAACTGGAAGCTCACAAAGAAGCTCAAGGACCTCTCTCGGTCAAAGTCTCCAGCCCCTGAGAAAGAGGAGACTACTCCTGATTCTACCCCTATACCAAAGATTGTTTTATCTGATAACAACGGTGAAGTCACTTCCCCTCAAGATACTACTACAAAGGCCTCATCTGACGATGAAACTAGAAGAAAGACTATTGTTCCAGGTGATGAACCAACTTCCAATAACGAGTTAACCGCTAACTCTTCAATCAAACCATCTTCGTCAACATCATCAAATAGAACATTAAACTCAGCAACAAGACAGGATACCCCGGATACCGCTGAAAGCTCTAACTTTACTCAAGCAATCAATTTTAGTCCTGGTATCTTAACTTTAAAGATTTATAATGGTTCTCACTTTAAGGTTCCATTTGATTTGAACTTTGATAAATCAGTTATATCTAGGTTGATTAGCAGTTCGAGTTCAAGTAATGCCCATGAAGAAGAATTAATTAAACAACTAAATGGTTTAACGATTCAACATGATGAAAAAAATATGAACAAAGTTATAGACTCAGGTATCAATGAAGGCTCGTTCATCCCTGCCTCCATTACTATCCCATCTTCTAATAACATTAAAAGTTCATTAATTTATTTCACTTTAGAATTTGATAAGACTATTGTTTCCATTGACGCTGAATCTGGTACTTTAGTTAACCCAATTTTCAATAAGATTTCACAATTTGATGTCACGAAACCTATTAATGAGTTGAAATTTCAAGTTTTTTTAAAATTACCATCCATTTTAACAAATGGTGATGCTGATAAGAATACCCCATCTCAAGAAATTTTAATTGGGTCAAAGACCATTGACATAAAATGTGATGGGATTAGTAATCCTATTCGTTTAAAGAATCATGATGCTGTTAAACTTGATAATGAATTCACCGATTTTAAAGATTCTACAAATGGTGAACTTATAATATCTATTGATTTTAAACCTAATCAGAATAAACATTTATCAATTGATGATTTTGATTTATTGAAGGTCATTGGGAAAGGTTCATTTGGTAAAGTTATGCAAGTACGTAAAAAGGATTCACAAAAGATTTATGCCCTAAAGGCCATTAGAAAATCTCATATTGTATCAAAGAATGAAGTTATTCATACTTTAGCTGAACGTACAGTTTTAGCTAATGTTAACAACCCTTTTATTGTCCCATTGAAATTTTCATTTCAATCACCTGAAAAATTATATTTGGTTTTAAATTTTATTAATGGTGGTGAATTGTTTCATCATTTACAAGAAGCTGGTAGATTTGAATTATCAAGAGCAAGATTTTATACTTGTGAATTATTGAGTGCATTAGATTGTTTACATTCAATGGATGTCATTTATCGTGATTTAAAACCAGAAAATATCCTTTTAGATTATAAAGGTCATATAGCTTTATGTGATTTTGGTTTATGTAAATTAAATATGAAGAATGATGATCAAACAAAGACCTTCTGTGGTACTCCAGAGTATTTGGCTCCAGAATTATTACTCGGTACTGGTTACACTAAAGCCGTTGATTGGTGGACTCTAGGTGTGTTATTATATGAGATGCTTACAGGTTTACCACCATATTATGATGAAGATGTTAACAAGATGTATCAAAGAATCTTGAGAGATCCATTAAGATTTCCAGATAATTTTGATAGAGATGCTAAAGATTTATTGATTAAATTATTATCAAGAGATCCAGCTTTAAGATTAGGTGTTAATGGTGCTCGTGAAATTCAACAACATGATTTTTTCAAAAAAATTGATTGGAATAAATTAAACAATAAGCAATATTTACCACCATTTAGACCAACTGTAAGAGATGGATTTGACACATCAAATTTTGATCAAGAATTTACAAATGAATTACCTGTTGATAGTGTTGTTAATGAATACTTGAGTGATTCTGTTCAAAAACAATTTGGTGGTTGGACCTATGTTGGTACTGAACATCTTGGTGAATCTAGAGCTTAGATACAACTTACAATTTCATGCAATTTATGATTCTATTGATTTCAATGTATTTTATGTAATGTGTGTGTTTTCTTTACCTAGTGAACATCGTAACTACTTCTTACAATAGAGTAAAGATTACAGTTGTCCCATTATTATTTAAACCCTATATCCATAAAACCTTACCCCTAGTACAAGGGAGATGACTCCTTGAAATTTCATTCATTCGTATAACTTTCATTTAATTGCAATATGTTCAATGTTTTCAACCAAATCCTGTTCAAGTTTAACTAAACTATCTCTTCTTTGACTTTCACTTAATTGACGATGATGATTAGAATCCAAATTTTTCCCATCAGTTTCAAAAATTTCTTTATTTTTAGCCAATTCAAGTTCTAATTGTCTAAATCGTTTCATTTCCTCTTCAATATGATTCAAGATTTCATCTTCTTTTTCAAAATCATAATTGCTATCATCGGAATAACAAATTGCTTCATTCCCACTTATTGAGCAAGTTTTACAAATTGACTCTAAACTTTTTAAAATGTTTAAATAGGATTTAATATACATCCATTCAGACTTTTTAAATTCTTTAAGTCTATGGATTCTATTAATATCAATTTGTGAATTAGTATCTGTTATAGAGACATCTTGATTTATTGAACTATCCGTTTCAATTCTATTTAGTTCTTTCAATTGTTTGTTAATTGATTTCAAGTAGTTCTCCAAGTTTGGAATTGTAAGGTTATCGATCCTAGTTAGTTTATTGTTTGGGTGAACGATAGTAAAGTTTTCCATGATAATTAATAGTTTATTAGAAATTAAACTAATTATTATAATTTGGGGGGAAATTGGGCTTTATATGGAAATAAAAGCCTCTAATATTGAAATTTTGGTCTAGGTGCACAGAGGGAAAAAAAATTTAAGTGGTGAGATAATTATAATTATGTGAAGAGTTTTAGTGGGAGGATTGCTGATTTCAGTAATCAGCTGCAACGCAGGGCTTTTTACTGTTGAGAATAGTCCCCCGAGTTTGCTACATGACACATGAGTCCCCATAAGTTTTAATTGGAAAAATAAGCTCAAGGTGGGGTGGTAACGAAGTTAACGTAGAGAGTTGATCTCTACAGATATCCATTATTAATTCTGTTCATATTGTGACTACATTAATATTTTCATATCTCTTTAAATGTCCGTAAGGCATTGGGCGCAGTATAATCAGATCACTTCTCCGCTGTCCAAGTCCTGCACCTCCACAGTAATAAGCTTTGGCTCGCGCAACACGGCGTTGAAACTGTCCCCTCAAGCAAGCAATAACTCATTAGACAGAATTAATCTTACAGCTGATAGGCTCTGGATCTATCAATTTCTAGATTGTTCCACGTGGCAATGTTTCTATAAAGTGGAGTGTGTAATCTTTCTCTATGTAAAATTTCAAAGTGATCTCAGGTTGCTCTCTTAAATTTTATCTTATCGCTATTTTGTGTCAAATTTGAAATACCTTCGGGAAGCTCGGAACTGTGACACAATAAGTAAAACTTTCACTAAATGTATTAAATTAGTGGTTATTAAATAATTTAAGATAGTTCGTATATCAGTTATTTATGTTTTAAGGATGATCAAATGTTCATACTACCTTTAAAACACGTTTTCAGTTACTTTTGAAATTATATATTGTAGAACTCTTAGAATTTGAAATTTAAAATCAATAACTTCAAGTGAGCTTCAAATTAATTATCTCGATATAAATTGAAATTTGAACTACAAGGTGAGTATGTTATACATGATTGGATACTTCACAATAGTTCAATTATTATAAACTTATAACAGTATTTGAGGATTAAAATTTATTTAACCTGTATTTGATCTCTATAATTTGACACAATGGAATCATAATTTTGAAAATCCCGTATTAGGATATGAGTAATTCGGAGATCGCATAAAGCAATAAAGCTACTATAACTAATATAAAACGGAAATAACCAAACACTTAAATCAGGTTATATAAGATCCATTGAACTACAAGACTTTCTAAAATGTATTTACAAAACCCACGGACTCTTACACCATCATAATGAAATTAGTATAATTGTGTATTAACCGCCATTGAAGGCCCAATTTAATTCAAGATGAGTTAGACAAGATCATTAAACAAGAGACCGGTTTACACAAACAAAGCAAGCAAGTAAAGATTAAAGATGAATCAATAACTATCAAGAGTTTTTCAAAATCTAATAAGGTACCATCTACCCCTGCCGCTAAGACTACAAAGACTAATGAGCTTGATAAGTCAAAGTTTTTAATTAAGAATTTCAATGATATGGACAAAAGATTCACTGAAGATACTCCTACAAAGAAAAGATCAAAGTCTAAAGAAGTGAGAATCGTTGAACCTAATGAAGAGGTCCCTCACCATGTTAAAAGGGCAAAAATGATTAAACCAATTGATGAAAGTTCTGAATCAATTAATACAGTTCCTATCATTTCCAAATCAACAAATCAAAAGACTGCTCCAATTCGTAAATCACCTCCTAAGTATATAAACATTGAAGAATCACTTTTAGGTGGGAATGATGTTAAAGATCATTCTATATATAATGAAATATTTCAAAACATTGATGATCCTAATATTAAGGAAAAATACATTACCAATGCCATTTTAAACTCTAATAATTGGATTACTGAAGGGTTCAAAGTAGCTGAAATGAATTATAAATTGGTTAACAAGATTATCTTAACAAGAATGGAATTAAATTTAAAATTTAATAAGATCTTCAAAATAATTAATACCTATGGTAATAATTTAGAGGAAAATGATCTTGAATTTAAAGAGCAAATGAACAAATTACAAAAAATAGGTGAAGAAATTAGAAAATTCATAAAGTGAATACTAAGGAGAGAATTCAATAGATCTACAATTAACCATTAGCTATAAATGATTATTTTTTAAAATTTCTTTTATACAAAAAAATCTTTAATACACACCCAATCCCATCATGAAACCTAGTTTCTCTTTCTGAAACGACGTTCTGGAGCTCTTTGAGCAGAAATAGAAACGACAGATAAAGGTAATTTGAAACCTAAAGATTTAACCAAATCAGCAGTTTGTTGGTCAACTTCCAATTGGTTTTTAGTGTTTGATAAGTCCAAAGCAGAAACTTCTGGAACGTATTGATCTTTACGTTCACGTTCTTCTTCTTGCAATTTGAAAGAAATACCACGGACTGGACCCTTTTGAATACGTTTCATTAAGTGTGTAGTGTAACCAGCAATCTTGTTTCTTAAACGTTTTGATGGGATAACAGCAATTTCTGAAGTTAAACGTTTGTTGGTTTCAAAATCCAAAGTTAATTTTGGATAGTATCTTTCAATTAAGGCTTTTGAAGCTCTCTTGACGGTTTTAGTTCTAACTCTACCCTATTATAATTTGTTAGTAAATTGTTCATATGATTTGTTTCAATGATAAATTAGGTTTTATGAGGTACTTCTGAATAGATCTTATTGTGGAAATCATGGGACAATTATAGTTGGATTCCTATTGAAAACGTGTTGTTGAGATGTGATTTCTAACTGAAGACTTCATTTGATTACTTTAGATCTTTTCTTCCAATTTAGTTCTTGTTGATAATTTGGTGATACCTTCAATGTGAAAAATTTCGATAATTCATTAATCAAACAATGTCGAGTTTTAATCTTAAAGGACCTTCAATTTCTTATATGTTCATTGAGACTCATTCATAACAGTGCCATAATACCATTTCTATCATTCATTGCTCCTTTATGACATACCATTTTGTATTAATTAGTGCTGGTTATACTATATAATTCACACTTTGTTGAAGAAGATTTAAATTTTTGTTTTTTTCGCTTTGGTTGAGGGAATCTTAGAAATTTCGTGATTATGTAATAACTATACACTTTTCAAAGGACTGTTCTAAGGAAATGTTTGAATTCGCGAAAATTTATGGGCAAATCTGTATGAACGTTCTGTTAAGGGGCCACAGAAAACTTTTATTTTTTCTATGTCGCTAATGTGGTGTCTGGATGTCAGGTTTGAGAGTGAAAGAGTTAGGGCTCTGATCACGTGAAAGAATTAGGGCTACGATATGTGGAAAAAAATTATTATACACACATTAATATGAATTTTGTGGAGTTGAGAAACGAATTTCAGTAGGAGATGAGTTTAATATTAGAATAGTAACAAACTCTGAAAGTTAATGTAGATCATAGTTGCCAATTTGAAGTTACCTTTCTAATAAGATTGTTGCCCTTTATTGTTGTTGTTACCATGATTAACTTCAAGTTATTAGAGAATGATTGATCTTGAGCATTTCCTAATCATCTCAAAGGTTTGTTGACTAAAGTTTGAAATACCTACAATAAATGATTTTAAACAGTAGCAAATAGTTGCTTTCAACCTTTTTGACCTTAATTGGTATGTTTGACACAATTTTTTACGATAACCCCCATTGCTTATCATCGTGTGTCCCCAACCGTCCCTTGGAACTTTTTTCTTGTTTCTCGAAAAGTATCAATATGAATGAACTTCAAGGGAAATTTGAAAATAAAGCGTGTATTTGACACAAAATCAACAAAGATAACCAAGATTTACACATCAAGATCCTCTATTCACAGACTGAATAAGGAAACCACGATCATTTGGTCCACCTATACAAAATTGTATTATAACACCTCATCACCATTCTCTTTGCCATCCAAACAATCAAATCCAATTCATCATTAATATAATAGAAGAAAGTTAACCAAAATATCGAGTAAATCAATTAAATCACCATGTCCAATGTATCGAAATTTCACTGTGATGTATGCTCCGCTGACTGTACCAATCGTGTTCGTATAAGTTGTGCTATTTGTCCAGAATATGATCTATGTGTCCCATGTTTCTCACAAGGTTCTTATTCTGGTAATCATAAACCATATCATGATTATAAAGTCATTGAAACCCATGCGTACCCTATCTTTGATAAAGATTGGGGTGCAGATGAAGAATTAGCATTGATTCAAGGTGCACAGACTCTTGGTTTGGGTAATTGGCAAGATGTTGGTGACCATATTGGAGGTCGATCCAAAGATGAAGTTGGTAAACACTATGAAGACATATATTTAAACTCAAAAGAATATCCAATTCCTGAGATGCAAAAAGATTTTAGTGACGTTCCACCTGGTGAATTGGCTCAGAACAGAAAGAGAAGATTAGATGAAAGACGTAATGCTCCCTTACCTCCACCAAGAAAACCAACTGCATCGGTACCATTGTGTCATGAAGTTCAAGGGTTCATGCCTGGTAGATTAGAATTCGAACACGAATTTGAAAATGAAGCAGAAATCACCGTAAAGGATATGATCTTTGATCCAGATGACCAAACAATTGATATTGAGTTGAAATTGACCATCTTGGATATCTATAATCAAAGATTGACCACAAGAGCTGAAAAGAAGAGATTATTATTTGATAATCATCTAATGGAATATAGAAAAAATGCTAGTATTGATAAGAAACGTTCTAAGGAAGAAAGAGAATTATACAATAGACTAAAAGCATATGCAAGAATAATGACACCAAAAGATTTTGAAAATTTCACACAAGATATGTTGACTGAATTACATTGTCGCTTAAAGATTCAACAATTACAAGAATGGAGAGCCAATGGTGTCACTACTTTAGAAGCTGGCTCCAAATACGAAAAGGATAAGATTCAAAGAATTGCCAATTTACAAAGATATGGTCTATCAAACAGTACAAGTGCTAGACATACAGCTAATTCATTGCAACATTCTGCCACCTCACAAAGTTCAAGAAGAACACATACTCCAGGCTATGGTGACGGATTCAAAAAGAAATCATCTACTTTAACCTTGGCTGAAATTCAAAACGCTAACGATTTTAACCTGTTAAGTGAGGATGAACAAGAACTATGTCTAACTTTGAAAATTTTACCAAAACCATACATTGCCATCAAAGAGGTGCTATTTAGAGAGAGTTTGAGGACTGGGGGCGTCATCAAAAAGAAAACTTGTAAAGAGTTATTAAAGATTGACGCTAATAAGGCTAATAAGATCTTTGAATTCTTTCGTCAACAAAATTGGTTATAAAGAATGTAACCTTTTAATTAATGCCATTTAATGAACAAAACGATAAAACTTACAACTAAATCACACGATTGTAATCTTAAATCATTCAATTAGTAGGTGGATGCTTTGCGCACCCTGTATATATATATATGGCATTAATCGTAACAACATTAAGTGGTTTATGCTTTTTCAAATTCAAATTTTGATAAGAAATAAGGAATAGCCTTCAACTCTGGATTCTTCAAATCGTAAAGGTCATACATATCAAAGGGCAAAAGATTCTTAAAATCTCCAAGGAATGTGACTCTTTTCTTTTTATCTTCCAATTGAATCAAGTAAACTTTTATTAGCTCTTTACCACTTGATAAGTATTTAGACTTGTAAGGGTAGACATTAATTCTAAGTTCAGGTCTGTACCATCTACCTACCAGTTCTTTACGCTTGATTTTGAACCCACCTTCAGCTTTGAACAAAGTGTTCCATACTCTTTGAAAACCTTCTTCCTCCCCCTCATCATGATTTAAATACCCACCAGGGGCAGTCCAATCTTTGTTAGCGGTGCTGGAGCTAAACAATAGGATGTGTGGAGCTGTACCTATAGGAATAATGAATTGGATATAGCGCCTTTCACCGTGATAGTGGTTATAGTTTTTCAATGCGCTCCAATAGGCCTTGGTATTTGGTACTAGTGGGTTTGGCTTTAATCTGGTTGTCTTGATGACCTGTTGTTTCAGAGCTTCATCTTTCTTCATGCCATTGGCATCTACAACGCCAGTTGTAACATTAAAAGCAGGGGAAGCAGGGGAAGCATCAGAAACAGCGGCGACCGCAGGTGATCTTGAAGGGATCATAGGAGCGGTATTGGTACCTGTGACTGAAGGTACCTTTATCTCCACAGTCTTCTCTATCTCCTCGTACTGGACTTCACCAGGGACAAAAGTGTACTGGGAGATCTGTGGCAGGGCGATCTTGTCCGGGAGGTCATTGACGAATGGTTGCGTTGGACCTTTGGTTCTCTTTGACCTGCTCTGCTCAGATATTTCAATTGAGCGCTTCCCAGAGGCAGCTTCCACAGTTGTCATCGGTTTGTTTCCCATAGTGTTTCAGTAAAGCAGTTAGTGCAATTTAATTAGCATTATTCCTCCGAGAAAATAAAATAAAAAAGCTGAGATCAACTTGACACTTGACACTTAACGAAACATCAACAATAAACTTCCTACATAATGAAATTCACGCTGTTGACATCGCTTTTAGCCGGTGTTGCCCTTGCTGAAGTCACACAGTACCCACTACCAATCAATAAAAACGCTGCTCCAAAACCTTACATTTCTAACCAGCCAGTTTCACAAATTCAATGTATTCAAAGACAAATTGACACTGGTGAGCATAAGTTTGACGCTGATAATAAAATCATCTATGCAGATTTCCCAGTTTGTACTGAGACTGGTTTGCCATTGAGTTTGAACTTTGCCCAGAATCAGAAATTCAACTGTTCAATCGTGCTAACAGATGAAATCTATCACTTATTCCAATTATACATCCATGAAGATTCTCCATTTAGTTGTCGTTTAACAAATTTCGCTAGTGGAGGTGGTTATATTCCATTAACTATTAACATTCGTGGTGATTTAGAATCAAGTCACTTAGATATTGATACCAAATTAAACATTGTCGCATTATACGACTCAACACAGGGGAAGATCAATTCTATTAATGCCTTCAGTTCAGGCTCTGAATCTACTAAATTCATTATTGGTGAACAATTACCTCTAGAGATCAACAATGTTTGGTTTGATGCTACACCTGTGGATGGGTTCTATGAGATCAAAGCTAGTGGTGTTACTTGGGGTCAAATCCTTGTGATTGGGTTCATCAGTGCTGCTATTTCATCAGTTGTGATTACTTGGTTATTATACGGTTACATGAACAAGAAAGCAGTTAAGATTCAAACAAGAGGTGATTTTGGTATTGCTAAGAATGATTAAGTTTAGGTTTACAGTTTAATAAACATTCATTAGTATTATAAGTTGTTTATTTAAGATGCAAGGGTTCTATAGTTTTTTAATGATTGAATTCATGATTGCTTTTGTATTTTCGTCTTCTTCCTTTTCAATTAAATCAGTCAAATACTCAACGTATAGTTTCTTTAGTTCAGGTTTCTTATCTTCTGCTAATTTGTTCTTGTATGCTAGGTATTTCTTGGTAGAAATTTGTAATGAATCAACAAAATCATTAGAGTATTTCAATAATAGCAAGACATCGAGTATAATTACTCTAGGTTCATCACCTGAAAGCATCAATAACTTGGAAATGACATGATTGCATAGATACTCTCTGTTTAGTTCATCGTAATGGTCCATGATTTTTAGTACTTGGGTGGCTAACTCATATTTGAATTCAAATTCGGTCTTGTATGTGCTTGTTTTGAATTTGTATAATGTTTCAACCATAATATCGTAAATAGTCAACACAACATCACCCCTCAATGCAGGATTGCTTTCAATAGAGCCTAACATGTTCATGTCTGCATCAGGTAAGGCATTTAATTCTGACTTCAAATCATCATTGTTGAAATTTGGTAATTCAATTATATCATCAGTTTGATTCTCTGAAGATTCATGTTCCAATTGTTGCTTTTCAGTGACTAAACCCAATAGTTTTCTTCTTGTTATTAACTTTGTGATATAATTTAGTTCAAAAGTTAGGTATGATAACCATAATTTCTTTGAATGTGAGTTAAATCTTAAACCTCTTTGAAATAAGATACGTGAATTCTTCGCACTACCAACGTAATCGAATTCGAATGAAGCGGCATTGATCCAACTTTCCACAGAGGTAGGGTGTAATTGTAATAGCTCGGTATAGATCTTGTAAATCTTCTTGAATAGTTTCTCCTTTTTAGCATAGTCCAAATAAGCTTCCCATAATAGGAATTCACTTGGGAATTTCTTAACAGATCTGTCAAAGATGAACAGGATTCTTCTTTGTTGGGACCAATCAGAAAGGGAAGGTTTAGTATCAACAAGACCAACAGAACTTAGTCTAGCATAACGCTTGGATCTTAGTTTCTCTAAGTTTTTTTCGAAATCAATGTATTTCAAATAATCTCTTGTCTTTGAACCTCTTGAAGATATACGATGCTCAAAATCAGTTCTCTTTCTGATGATGTGATTCAACTCCTGTTTGGTGAATAGACCTTTCTTCTTTAGATCTTCCAGTTCTGGGATGGACTGTTCCAAATAGTATCTTGTCTTTGCACTCATAGTTTATTTGGCCTTGAACTTTGATCAACCACACTATAATCTATACCTTAGAGTTGAAATAAATTTTTATTTCACACCGATCGCGAACTTGTTCTGTGCGATGACTTTCGGGTGACTTGCTTAACTAGTTACGGATGCCGGATGTGGAAAGTTGCCGTTTTGGGGCTTACCGAAACTTGGTACAAACCAAAAAATTTACCATAAAATAATTGAGCCAACAACGGAACCCCTCAGCGAGTAGTCTCTGTCAGCTGATCGCGGTCAATTATAACTCCGCAGGAGTTTGCAGCTAAAGCTAGAAGCTAAAATGGTGACACCTGAAAGCTTAAAAATAGATGTGTTTTAATGGGAGGTCGTTATATCGAATGAGTTCTTCTTCACTAGGGGTTTGTGACCATTTAAGGGGACAAGACCCTGTGCACATCAGCGGTAGTTCCATAGTGTGTGCTCAAGTAGGGGTGGGCAGTGGGGACGGCATCTTTCTCCTGCCCAGAGCTATGCATGTATGCAGCTCTGCAGCATTGTTCTGTCACAAAAAATAGTGTCACTCAGCTTAGTGGGCGCACGCTGGATCCCGTCTAATTCTCCATGTCCCTTTCATTACCCACACCTATAGCTACACACTGGCTACAGTTGATAGATCTCTCTCACTCTCCCCACACGAAAAGATTTTTACTAGAAATGGGCTGCTGCCGCTCAAATTATCCGCCTATTCTAAATTTCCAGTAGTGTGTGCTTCTCAAAAAACAGCAATTACAATAAAACTTTAAAAAGTAAAAACAATGACTTTCCCACAGGCAGCCCAGGCGTGGAAAAGTATAAAATTGAGAATTAACCCACTTTATCAAAACACTTGTTCGTTAATTAATTGCCACCACAATATCAACTAACTATGAACGAAAGAAGACGGTCGTCTTTGCTTGAAACATTAAACAGTCCCTTGCTACAGTCAGAGTATCACGCTCTCAATAGTTCTACTGCGGCCACCAATGATCCATTCCAATTAAATTCATCTATTTGGAGAGATAACAGCGCCTCTCCACAAAGAAGAAGCTCCGATGTCGCTCCAACAACTCTACAGAACTACCCTACTTGGAACCAGAATGGAATGAACAATGGCTTCGCTTCCCAACAGGGAAGTGGCAACAACGGCTTTATCAACGGCGGCACTGCCAACAACGCGTATGATGATTGGAACTCTCCAAGAAGATACTCTTTGGATTCATACCCTTTGGAATTTCAGCAGCAACAGCAGCAACAGCAACATCAGCAACAGCAACATCAACAGCAATATCAACAACAGCAGCACACATCATTTCAACCACATCAATCCATGCCTGCCCTGTTTGAGAGCACTGCGCCTTTGTCGCCTCCATTGAGTGACAATATGAATTATCCAAAAGAATCAACGCCACAATTACAACAACATTATCAGACTTTAGATTTTTATTTCACCCAAGATCCATACAATAGAGTTCCTATTAACCAAGAGTCTTTGACCAACAGCAGTATGGAGACCTTGTTGAGTTCACAGAATATTGACTCTAAGAATGTTACATTACCAAAGTTCCCATCTTCTAATTTGTCATCACAACAGTTATTCCTTGTCGCTTTCAAATCTGGTCGCGTTGATTGCTTCTATCTACCAAATACCTCCTCTTTGAACTTGAAGTTGAATGACTTGGTCCTTGTCGAGGCTGATAGAGGTAAAGATTTGGGGAAAGTTGTCAAGTTGAATGTCACCATTGATGAGTTTAGATTGTTTAAGTACTTCCAATTCATGGAACAACAGGCCGCGTTACAATCTTTTGACCAATCCGGATCTAGTCAACAATCAGATCATCAACAGAATAATAATATTCCTGCGCTACATTTCCCAAAGCCTATCTTGAGACTAGCAATTATGCAAGAGGTGTCTCAACTACTGACCAAATTGCAAGATGAAGAAAAGGCTAAGAAGATTTGTCAATTCAAGATTCAATCCACACCAGTCTCCAAGAATGGGCAAATCAGTAACGAACCACTTTCACAGTCAATGTCCATTATCGATTCAGAGTATCAGTTTGACAGAAAGAAGTTGATCTTTTACTACAAGGCCAATCACAGAATTGATTTCAGAGACTTGGTTCGTGATTTATTCAGAATCTATAAGACTAGAATCTGGATGTGTGCAGTCAACTCGAATAACTTGGTTTATCCTGCTACCAATTCGATGACTCAACAGATGCAAAATTTGACCCAAGAATTATCATCTCCTGTGTTCCTAAAACCTGAACTATCACCTACCTCAGTGCAACAACAACCATCATATTCTTACAACACCAATGACAACATGAATTTCAATCAAAACATCTGGTCAACGCCTCCACAGACATCATCATCGGGGAGCTACTTCATGTCTACCGGTACTGAATATTCATCTCCTCAATATCAAGATCCAAGAATGAATCTTCAATCAGAGATTGGATTGGGCCAATTAGGTTATCAAACTCAAAAGATTGGTGGCATTTGGAACAATTGAACAATTTCACGCTCTTCACGTTACACTCTATAAACATAGAACAACATACACGGTTTACAATTATAACATTCTACAAAGGGGCAAAAACGGAAGGTTTATAGAAAACACAATTATCAGCACCACACCCTTTTTATTAATAATTTTACAATGCTTTTATGATTTGACATTTATATATTACTGCTTTTTTATTCGCTTATGGTTACTTGCTTGTTATACAATTTATAGTTTTTGATTATATTTTATGACGTTATGATTTTCGAACACTTTTTACACAAATATTTACTTTATGACTGCGTGAATACATGATTTCAGCTTGCCCTAAATCGTATCATTCCTTTACGAGGACTATCGAAATTTTGTTATCGGACCCTACAATTATTGTCCCTAAGCAGCCGGCTTATCGATTAATTGCTTCTTTCGATTGAATTTGGAACGTGAGGTGCATGGCGTTTAGGAAAAACATTCGTGATATGAACCGTTTTTAGTACCCCATACCTGCAGGAACCTGCAGGTATTGCGTCAGAATATAGTTAATTTCAACATTGTGGTACATTCTAAGTGAAGACGGTAAGAAACGTTAGTATATTGTTGTTAAGTAAATTCCAATCAACTGCTAGATTCCAATATGAGATGGTGTTTTATTTTATAACTGTCACATTACAGGGGTAGATTATGTGGAACGGGGATTTATTAATACATTTATTTTCAAGAGTTTGTTAAATGAGGACCAAGTGCTTTATAAAAATAATTTTAATTAAGGTGAATGAAAAAAGCCAAAATTTCAAAATGGTCGAATGAAGTGGTTAAGGATACCATTATAAAGTCTAAGATTCACCGAGTAGTATCATGGTATTCAATAATCATATTTCAGCATTTTTATTATAGTTATTGTAATTTTAGTGTGTTATCTCTCCGCTATTGGCGGGATTTTATCATAAAACTGACCTAATGCAAAAATGAATTACCCCAGACATTCGAGATTAGGAAAAATCCGCCTGCAAACATAAGTGAGTTAAACATGGATAAAAGCCGATATGTAAACTCTAAACTCAAACTTTAATGGCTATTATTTTATTAAAGCACCAAGATATTAACACAACAATCGGAGTTGAGTAACTGAAGGACGATTGATAGCTACAGACCAATAATTCGTTCGAATAAACAAGTAAATTATTTCATGATTCTAGAAAGAAATCATGAGACGGTTTGGGGACTTATTTGTAATCACGCCTGAGTCGTGTGAACGAACAAACGATCGATCATAAGATGATTAGCGGTTTGCAGGACGCAAATGGGACTAACTTGAATTAAAGACCTTCGTGACCATCAATGCATTAATTGACTTAAGCTGATAGCTGCGAATGCTTAAGAGGTGATGAACAATTGCATGAGATACAGATCATAAACTGAGGAAGCCACGAACACTCTGGTGAGACTTATAGGTCATTTTCTATGGGGGGAAGTCATCTCTGGATCAAGGCTCAGCACTTAACAATCTTGATAGGAGTCGTCTTGAAAAAGTGCTTTGTTGTGGAATTGGAGACTTGCTGAATAGGCAAAGAGACTTACGTTTATAGCTAGTTTTAAGTTCTTCCCCTCAAGTTTATAAGTCTAGATTACAACACAGAGCAATAGCACAGTGTAAGAGAAACCGGAATCACTCTTGGAGAGTTGATTTTCTTGTCGTTTCAAATTTTGACACATAGGCTATCAGTTCCATCCGCATCGGGAATGGTTATGATCCGATGGCGATATTCGTGAAAATTCGTTCGATCATGAAAATTTCGAAAAGTTCAACATGGTATGAATTATAGGTAGGACTAGTTCCATATTTAGTGACTTTTCACCGCTTTGCATAGACAAGCCTACTATATCATAATGTTCTCAACCAAGACAAGTAATCTGCTGAAAAATGCTGGTCAAATTGTGAGCTCTCAAAAACCTTATAAGTTGAAATCAAGTACTAACATCATTTTGAAGAAACAAATAGCCAGACTTGCAACTGACGCTACTAAAGAACTAAATGCTGAACTGACGCAACACATCCCACAATCGATAATAGAGCATGCTCAACGTATGTTAACTCTTTTATATTTGAGTGTTTTTGGACGCCATTTACTAACTTTCAATTATAGAACCTCCAAAATACGTCTTAACTACTCTACGTGAATTTCCATCATTATTACCAAACAAATTCCAACCAGTGGATTCATCTTTATTAAACATTCCACTACGTCGTGATTTATTATGGAAGGCCGTTGTCTTCGATTCTGATAACAGAAGAGTTGGTTCTTCAAATCCAAAAGGTCGTGCTGAAATGGGTTACTCCAGAAAGAAGTTATTACCACAAAAGGGTACTGGTAAGGCTCGTACCGGTGACAGAGGGTCTCCAATTAGACACGATGGTGGTAGAGCCATGGCTAGATCTGCTCCAAATGATTTTACCTCTGAATTACCAAAGAAAGTTTATGCTAAAGCCATCAGAATTGCTTTAAGTGATAAATATAGAAAAGGTGAACTATTTATCATTGAACAAGATTTAGATCTCCCAGAAACCAACGATGAAGCAGCAATTGCCCTATTTTTAAAGAAACATAACTTAAAGAACAACAAGATTACTTTCATCACTAATGAATATTCTGAAAACTTGATTGAAGCCACGGATAAATACGCTGACAAGATCGATGTCATTCAAAAGGAAGGCATTGAAGTTAGAGATTTACTACACCCACACAAAATCTTTATTGACCTGGCCTCCTTAGAATGGCTATCTGCTGAATATGATCAATACTAAAAGGATAAATCATGTACATATTAGCCTTTGTTAATTTAATGAACACACACACAAATGTAAATAATAATATTTTCAAGTGTAGCCCTCTGAAAGTCACATGACTAGCAGGCTTTTTAATTTCTGGTCGTCACCTGTGTGGTGTACGGATGTTTATCGCAGTCACTTTTCCTAAAAAAAACGTACGCTAAATTATACCATAGTAGAAATCGCGAA
Source organism: Taiozyma odintsovae (assembly GCA_030557705.1). NCBI lineage: Eukaryota > Fungi > Ascomycota > Saccharomycetes > Phaffomycetales > Wickerhamomycetaceae > Taiozyma > Taiozyma odintsovae. The sequence goes on from JANIVH010000001.1 coordinate 986,132, forward strand.
TTTTTGGTGTAATTTTCAGAAAAGACTCTTTTTTTAACTATGGAAGGCGATTTGCATAGAGACGAATTCCGCGAATTTTTCCAGTTTGCACAGGCACACAGAGTTTCGTTTTGCTGAAAACCAAAAAAATTTCAGACTTTTCAAAGAGAAGAAGGTTTCTATAGATCAAGTAAATTCATCAAGATGTCATTAGTTGTCCAAGAAGAAGGTTCTTTCCAACACATTTTACGGTACGTTCATGAAGTGAACGTTCAAGAGTGATTGATTTCGTGTATTTGGGCCTATGGGATTATCAAGTGAAGAAATGTCACATTTTATACATTGAATTGAAGGACCATAAAGAAGGATTGGACTTGCAAAAATGAAGGCAAAGTGGAGGAAAATGTCTATCCAGTTGGCAGCAAACATGTGAAGAACCAAAATCATTAAAGGGCACCGAGCTCTATCCACCTTGGATAAATTATTGCTTCTATACCATGAAGGCACAAAACACATAATAACAAGCGAAGTGGGTCATAATATCCACAAATGAGATAACTCAAAGACATAGAATCAGTTGCAGAGCCTAATTCTCCAAATCCCATGGGAATCCTTAACACAAATCATCATACCTTGAACCCAACTTTCTTTTATCATATGATTACATTACTAACATTTTATCTAGTTTGTTAAACACTAACGTTGATGGTAAAATCAAAGTCCAATACGCTTTAACCACCATCAGAGGTGTTGGTCGTCGTTACGCTAACTTGGTCTGTAAGAAAGCCGATGTTGATTTATCAAAGAGAGCTGGTGAATTAACTCAAGAAGAATTAGAAAGAGTTGTTACCATCTTACAAAACCCAACTCAATACAAGATCCCAGCTTGGTTCTTAAACAGACAAAAAGATATCGTTGACGGTAAAGACTACCACGTCTTAGCTAACAACTTAGAATCTAAATTACGTGATGACTTGGAAAGATTAAAAAAGATCAGAGCTCACCGTGGTATCCGTCATTTCTGGGGTTTACGTGTTAGAGGTCAACACACCAAGACCACCGGTCGTCGTGGTAAGAGAGTTTAAATTATCTAATTGGCTGTTCTTTAACTGGTTAATCAGATTTTGTAATGTTAGTTGTTATTTAATTTAGGCTTTAAAAAAAACTCCATCACATTTGTATATTGAATGAGATAAAATTATAATACTGAGATTGTAGATCACTTTACTATGAGCCTCTTATCTTGAAATATGGGCGTCTACTTGAGTTCCAGATCATCCAAAGTTGTAGGTGTGGAACGTCAGCGATACAAATCGTTTCACCATGTATTTGTTAATTTCCTGATTTGTACTACCAAACAGGAAATGGAACTCAATTTCACAAGATCAATTGCACGTGTATGAGTTTTACCGTCTAACTGTCATTTTAAAGAGGTAAATGTCGACTATTATAGTCAAACAACCGAATAGATTTTTTTTTTGATATAACCATTCATATGTATACCAAAGATTGATCACTTAATTAAGATTCTACAAGAACTAATCATAAATAACGTTTAATCATTAACAAATAATACATCATTATACTTTCTTACTCATTTCCAGTTCTTTAAATGCAACAAATTATTAACACCTTCTCTTTCTGGTCTTTCACCATTATTAACACTTAAATTTTGTAAAGCAGGTCTATTCTTCAAAGGACTTTGATCTTTATTTTTCAATGGTGAAACTTGTTGGTTCTCCTTATCAGAATGAATTGTTGGGTTGACTTTCATCATAGGTTTTTGACGAGCGACACGGGAATGCACTGGTGTTAAAGTGGTGGTTGTAGTATTGGAATCATCAATGGATGTGTTTGGACTTGTATTAATTCTAAAAGTCATTGTTGAACCGGCACCTGTGGCCATTGGAGATTGTTGTTGTGCAATATGTTGACGAGGTGTACGTAACGGAGTAACTAACAAGTTTTGAAGTTTTGGAGCATTGTGCTTTATAGGACTTGATTGTTGAAGGTGTGGAGATGATGATGGATGTTCCAATTTGATCTCTGGAGCAACGACTTGTTGCATTGGTAATTGGTGTGGCTGTGGAGTATTGTACATTGTTGGTTGTGGTCTGATAGGGGTATGAGCTAATGGAGCAGGACTGATAGCTTGTTGTGGTTGTGGTTGACCGTGGTAAATTGGACCTAAATGATGAACTTCTTTTTCTGAATTAGATTGACGACGTAATGATTGTCTTCTATTTTGAAACCAAATTTGAACAGCCTTTTCAGTCATATCAACCATTTTAGCGATTTCAACGCGTCTTGTTCTATTTGGAGTGGAACCCTTTTCGAATTCTTGTTGTAAGATAGCTAATTCTCTTGGTGTTGTTCTTCTTCTTTTACGACGAGCCAATTGGACATTATCAATTGAAGGTTCTTGATTTGGGAATGTTGATGGAGAATGAGAGATAAATGCAAAAGAGCGTTTTTCCACAAGTGGTGACTCTTGATTACTATGTAATGGAAGAGTTTGTGAATGAGGAAGTTGAGAAGTTGGAGTTGGCATGGTTGGTGATACTGTTTGTGGTAATGAGGTTGAAGGACCACTAATCGAAGAGGAGCGTTGTAAAATAGAGGCCTTATTTGGTAAAGGGACCAATTGTGATTGTTTTTGACTATCAAATTGTAAAGATTCAAAAGATGGTAATCTGATAGGGGTCTTCATTGGGGTATATTGAACCATCTTGTGACTATATAGATCAGCTGAAGAAGTATTGTGAGTTGGTGATACTGGTGAATCTTCAGAGCGAGGTTTGTTCAATAGGGCACTTAGAGGAGGTAATTGTCTACCAGTAGGAGAAGTAGAATCTTGTGAAAGTGAAGGAAGTGTTGGTCTGGACATGGTCATTGACATACTTGGTTATAGATGGTTGGGAGTGAGTGAATGGAATGTCAATAGACTCGAATGGGTAAGATTATAGAACGAGAGAGTAACCAACCACTGAGAGTGAGTTTATCTGGGAAACTGTGGTTTAATATACCAAAGAAAAAAAGCACGGTCTGCCGTTGGATTTGTTGATGTTTGCCTATTTGGGATTTTATTGGAAGGTCCGTTAAATTGAGTACAGGTTTCGAGAATTAAGGAAATTAAAAAACAGACGCGCCTTTATGCATAAAATTTGATACAAGGACGTGTCTTTTATGCACGTCGAGCGCGTTTTCGAGACTGATTTTCTTTTTTTTTGTTGTTGTTTTGTTTACATTTTGGCCAGGGGCCGCAAACGGTCTAAAGCGTGTGAGGTCAATGTTTTCAAATAGAGAGGCTCCCACCAATAAAAGAGACAGTGGTTTACGGAGTAGAAGCTAATTGTATCTGGGCAACCTTATGAGACTTTGTGATGCTTTTTCCTTGTGACTTCACAGGTCAGTGTGTTTATTCGTACCTAGAGATCAGATCTGGAGGAACAAGGCACACACTCTTTGAAATTTCAGTTTATAACTTAGGTGGGTAAAGAGTTGGAGAGAGCAAGCTTCAGGTCCATGGTCACTGGCCCAGATCCTGCGCCAGCTGCTGCCCATTCGCACTTTTAGGTACTTAATTCATCACGCTAATACAGTTTTTTTTTATCACACACATAAAACGCGAATAATTAATGCATCTAAATGCACTGTTTAAAATCAATTTTTTCTTGAAAAGAGGTACACAACGTCCACTTTGGGAATAAAAGACCAACCCCCCTTACGCGAGAGACGATCGTAATAGGAAAGGACAGGATCAACAAAGGGACTTTATTGGTCCCATGGTCTTGTTTTATTTGGGCTTAGTTCGTGAATCGAAGTTTCTCTTGTTGTTTGTCTATAAAGGGCTCTTCAATTATTTGCATCAAACGCGGTTTTACAGCAAAGTAGGTTAAAGTTTTAAAGCCTAGCATGACTATTTACAAAAAATAAAATAAAGTGCGCGTTTCCGATGAGGATCATCCCTGGTTGAGCGTGATGCTAGGGAATGTTAGATCAGGGTCGTTACTGTTTTAGGAGACTTAATTGACTAATACTGGGCATACATTTTAAGTTTTTTAGCCTTCAACCTAAAAAGGGACTATATTTTGACAGGAGGCACGTCGAATTGATGGGTTGTTTGGGTCGTAAATGTCTTGCATTGTAGTTAGGAAGTTGCACAGGGGTGCTTGAAGGCACTGGGGTTTCGTGATCCATGTATTCAATGCTCCAATATTGAAGTTCCTATATACTGGTCCATATGATATGTAAGGTTATCGTACTCATCTATAATCTATGAATCCTTGATTTGTTTTCCTTTCTCACATGATTATAAAGAATCTCCACAACTTCTTTCACTGGTAATTGTTCTAACCGTAACCCTGTCCATAGCACTTGCTGAGCAATACCTTGATAAATCATAGCTTCAACACCACTTATTACGTTCCAACCTGATTTCTTAAATTCGTTAAACAATGTGGTCTCAATTACTGGATGGTAACACATCTCTAAGACAATACCCCTTGTGAAATTTTTGAAAACATCAAGAGTTGCCTTGGCAATTATTTCCTCTTGAGTCCTTGGTGGGAAATTTGGAACTGTTAATACCACGAGTCTTGGAATATCTTGGATTAAATTAGCTTGTTCTGGATTTTTGATATGTATGATCTCACCACTAAATCCATTCTCCTTCATAGAACTGATAACATCCAATACCTCTGATTCAAAGCGATTAATGATGTAAACTTTGGACACCTTTAACAATTTATAAAGAGAATAAATAGCAGAACGACAAGCACCACCACCTCCATAGACTAAACCGGGCATACCTTCATACTTTTTAACTTCTTCAGGATAGTTTTGAATGAATGATTCACTGATACCTATAGTATCAGTATTTGTACCAATTCTTACCAATTTCCTTGAATGATTATCTTGTCTTGTATATATAGTATTAATTGATCCACAACCTTGTCCAACTTCGTCTAGCTCATCAACGATCTTAATTGCGTTCACTTTATTAGGCATTGTAACTGCACTCCCAATCAGTTTCTCATTGGAAAACTTATTACTGAATGTAGTCAGATCTGAACTTTCAAATTGTGTATAGTTCCAATCTAATCCTAATAGCTTAAACAGAGTGTTATGTAAAAATGGAGCCTTTGAATTTGAGATATGTTCCCCAAAGAGGTAAAACTGTTGCTTAGTCTTCTTCAAGTCATTAAAATCATGTGTTTTGATTGCTTTTGTCATGATAGGAATATTGGTGCTATAGTGCCACCGGTTTACGGAGAATAGTATGTCATTGATGGTCGATGAGGTTTTAGTTACTTTTCATAAATCTTTTGTCAAAAAAGCCCTGTAAACCAATCTTGAGCGAAACAACTTGTTTTCAAGTAATTTGACACTAAGAACCGACTATGTCGAGCAAGAGAGCCATTTTCAAACGGTAGTGGTCACTTTAGACACTTAATATGACCGATTAGAAGCTATAAGGAACCTTCCCTTAATTAATTGAATATAGGTAAACCAGTGGTCCTGGTACGCACACGTGCCCCATATGAAGTGTCTGGTCAGGGACACAGATTATGTAAGGAGGTTAGTGTTTTTTTTTTTTTTTTAAATATCCCCTTGGGAATTCAAAACATAGAAGTCATCTACGGGTGAGTTTAGAATTATTCTGTTGAAACTGGAGTGTTCTAAAGCTGAAATTGGCTCATTGTGAATAATATCAGTTACGAAACTCCACTAAGAGACCCAGATATTCACCTTTAGTGGCTAATAATGATTGATATACCCGCTAAAGATAGGGTTTCCAATGAGAAGACCCATAAGGTGTCAAACACAAGGAGTTCGTTAACTTTGAAATTAGTGAGCTCTGTCTTACTGTTTATCATCTCCACAACGCTATACATCACACAATACAAGCCAGAATACATTGTTTCGATAACAAATAAGTTCAATGACTTGACACAGGATACTACAACCATACATTATGACTATGAATATCTTGAAATTAATGAGGAAGAATATTTGAAACTTGGTCTAACACCACAAAGACCATTATCAATCACACAGGTGAACCCAGAAATGGGGATGGCCATTGTTCCAGGTAAGAGAAAGAGCATATTGCACGGAAGATTCTTACACATTACAGATATTCACCCAGATGAACACTATAAAGAAGGCGCAGATACTGAAGAATTTTGTCATAGAGGTCATCCAAAGGACAAAAGTCGAAAAGCTTCAAAGTATGGTGATGCCACATTGGGTTGTGACTCTCCATTGATCTTGATGAACCATACAATGGAATGGATCCGTGAGAATTTAAAAGATAAGATTGATTTTGTTATTTGGACAGGTGATAATATTCGTCATGATAATGATCGTTTATACCCAAGAACAGAATCTCATATCTTTGATATGAACAGACAAGTTGCCAACATTTTCCACGATGTCTTCCATGGTGGTGACGAATTAGATCCAAGACACTTTGACGTTCCTGTCGTTCCTAGTTTGGGGAATAATGACGTTTATCCACATAATTTGTTCTCACCGGGACCAACTTTACAAACAAGGGAACTTTGGACAATTTGGCAAAATTTCATTCCTGAGGAACAACGTCATTTGTTTGAAGCTGGTGCTTATTTCTTTAACGAAGTTATCCCTAACAAATTGGCAGTTTTATCAATTAATACACTTTACCTTTTCAAATCTAACCCTTTGGTTGACTCTTGTGATAACAAGAAGGATCCAGGTTACAAGTTATTCAAATGGTTAGGTGTCACATTGCAAGAATTAAGAGAAAGAGGAATGAAAGTTTGGTTATCAGGTCATGTCCCACCAGTGCCAAAGAATTATGATATCACCTGTTATAGAAAATTTGCCATTTGGGTACATGAATACAGAGATGTTGTCATTGGTGGTGTCTACGGTCATATGAATGTTGATCATTTTATTCCTGTTGATGCTCAAAAGGCATATAAATCCTTTGAGAGTTCTCTATTGGCTCAAGGTTACGAAGTTGATGAACGTTTTAGCTCAATGGAGTTTGATGATGAAGAAGAAATTGGCAAAATCGATTTTGATTTAGAAGAGCAGTACCAAATGCTTGGGTTTGATCTTAACGATCATGAGCTAAACGTTGCCATTGCTGCCAAAGAAGCTCATGCATTAGGTGGTAAACCAGACAACAAAGAAGCATATATGGAGACAGTGAGAGAAACAATTTATGCCGATGTCAAAGGTAAGAAGAGATCAGGTGTCGCCGCTGAACGTTATGCAATCACTAATATCGCTGCTAGTGTTGTTCCAACTTTCAATTCCGGTATTAGAATTTGGGAATACAACATCACTGGGTTTGAAAACTCTGTGATGCAAAAGCAAGTTAAACCATGGAGTGAATTTTTCAAAGAATTAGAATTCACTTTAAATGAGGAAGAAGATGACGAAGATGAGTACATATTCCATGATAATGATCAGATCGAGTATGAAATTATGAAAAAGAGAAAGAAAGGTAAAAAAGGCAAGAAAATGAAGCCAGACCCTTCAATACCATCCAAGAAGCCAGATTCAGAACCATTGGGTCCAGGTTATACGCCACAATTATTCACACCAACAAAATTTGTTCAGTACTACGTTGATCTAGAATCTGTGAATAATGGTGAGAAGGAGTTTGGTTTTGAAGTCGAGTATACATCTGCGGACAAGACTCTTGGAATGAAAAACTTACTGGTTGAAGAATTTGTTGATTTAGCCAGAAGACTAGGAGAACCAGCTAAAAATAAATTAGAAGGCCAAGAAGTTGATACAAAAGGTAAGAAGAAAGGCGGGAAGAGTAAAGATAAGAAACTGGAAACTCTATGGGAAACCTACCTGGAATATGCATTTGCAAAGACAGGCTATCATGACCCTGTTGAGGAATAGTTACATAGTTACACTTATATTGCATTAAATTAAAGTTTCATTTTGTTTTGAATATCTATGTAAGCTGTGAGTTGCTTCCTTCAGGCTAATGGCTTTCTCTTGATGATGGAGATAATCAGATCCTTCTCTTTATACATGATAAATGAAACAAAGAGACCAGCTAAGATGACATTACCTAGAAGTTCTTTCAGGTTACTAACGACACCAAAGAGCATTAGATCTACCACAAGGATACCAACAGCGACTTTGATGATTGAGATTGTGTTAGCATCGAACTCAAAGAGCTTGAATTCAGTAGAGTAGTTGTTCAATTGATAGTAATGTTTGATGAAACCGTAACAGTATATGATTCTTAAAATCATGTTGATCATATTGGATAGAATCAAACCATGTAGGGATAAGCCAAAGTAATCAATACCCAAATATGAAGTGATTAGGAATACAACTGAAAACCCAACCATATACCAAGTGTACTTCACAACTTCATTTCCGGATGCCGTAGATTGATGCACAGCTTCCAAGATACCATTGAATGCCAATAATGGAAGATATAAAGTGTATAATGGCATTGTATCACTGACATGGTTAGACCAGTTATTACCAATGATCTTTTTGATCAAGTAACCAGAGTTTAATGGACCGAAGATCCCAATAATCAAAGTCAGGTATAAGTAAAAAGACGTGATTCTTTTCAAGATCTCAATAGAAAGCTTTAAATTCTTCTTTTTGGTATCTTTACTGGCTTCATCTAAGAGTAATCTCGTCAGAAAGTTTCTTAATGATTCTTCAACTGGAGCAAAGACCAATCTTGCCAATAGTGAGCCATAATTAGAGATCAGTGAGTAGATACCTTGTTCTTCAATTGTACATAATGATGTAATAATGACTTTATCACCTTCAGTTAGCAAATGCTTGAAGCACAAGTTGAAAAACATCTTGTAGAAATGATTCAAAGCATCATGGTCAAAGTAATAGAAATCATCCAAGTGTTTGTGGATCTTTGTAGGAGCCAGACGTAGTCTAACGCCATTGTGCAGACCCTTTTTGTAACCGATGAAATCTTGGAAATATAGTACCAATAATGTCAAAGAATGTGATAGCTTACCTAGCGTAAATGCAAGAATTGGTAAACTTTCATCTTTGATCTCATCTTTAAACCATAAAATGATACCAAAATTGACAAAACAAGACACAGTGATGGCAGTACTCTCATATTTTGTTCTTTTGTCATAATTTAAATTGAATTGGTTTAAGATGTAGAATGGTTCTGAAAGTAATTCTAAGATGATGGCTAACCATAGTATCACTAATGCAACATTGAACAATTCCATGTTCTTGTAAAGTTCAGAAATCTTGCCATATTGCCAATAGATTACAGTGGTAGCAACAGGAAACCCGATCAGTAGTGGGATATAGGAAATATTGATGATACTCTGAAGAATGGCAATTCTAGTACCATGGACCAGCTTATTGTGATTGTACTTATCAAACTTCTCGCTGTTTAGATCAGCTTCTTCATCAATATCATGGATACGTTGAGATGACAACCTTATACCTTCTCTACTGAAGAACAAAGTTGTGCTCATTAAGAACTCAAGAAATGCATTGATACCAAAAATCTTAGCTGAAATGTATGTGATCAAGATCTGATTCATGACAAAAGTGCTGAATTTTGTAAAAACTTGACCAATCAACAAGAAAGTGACACCCTTGGCCGACTTTTCCAGAAGCTTGTCAGCCGTGCTGGGCTTAGGGTTGAGCTGGCCTTCTTTTGGGGACATGTGCGTGTGCAGTGAATAGGTTTAACTAATAGGAAGGTATTGCATTAAAGTCAAACTTTAAGTGTTTTCATATTCCATGTCGCGCAAAATGAATCCGTTTCGTGTTTTGAGTGCCATTTTTGAAACGTTCGCGTCAATATTGCTCGTGAACAGATCAAAGTGCCTGAGGAAGTGGCCAGGTGATCTGAGCAGTCTAAAATCGCCTGATGGAACCTTCTTGACATGTAATATGCCTTGTCAAAGGCATGTGCTTGAGGTATTAATTTATGGTTACATTAATAATGAAGAGACTGAGTATGTAAGGTACTGAGGACTCTGGCGAAAAATGCCGGTGTAGCTGTCAGAACTCGTCCTTGTTAGCTCAGTTGGTAGAGCGTTCGGCTTTTACAGTCAAACTAGGGAACAAACATTTCTTAGCGGAAGTTAACCGAAATGTCGGGGGTTCGAGCCCCCCATGAGGAGTTCTATTCATTTTTTTGGAAACATTTTGTGGCCGGAGTGCGCCCCGAACCAGGTTATGTGTTTTTTTGTTTTGATTTCGCTCCACTTAACGGACAATTAAAGATTTTCTGGATAGGAAGGTACCTTGTTAACCTTATTGCCTCTGGAAACCCCGGATTCACCAATTCAATTACGCGTTTTACTACTTTCCGCTCATTTTAGAGTACTGTGAATACAGTTTTAGCTCTATTCAAAATTCGATATCTGGGCATTGTCCTTTTACATCACGTCTTTCTTTTCTAGACACCTCCACACGTCATCGATAGGGTTCTTATACCTTGTTCCAAAATACTTGCATACCATGGAGTTCTACGCTGAAAAAGTGTTCTTCAAGTCAGACACATATGATCCTCACACAAACTTACCTATATATGTCTTCGATTCCAATTATTTACCCAAAGTAAATAATGGTGACTACGATAAAAAGACGGCAGAGTATATCATAGTCAAATCTTTCAAAAAAATCATAGCTAGAATTCCTAAACACCCTTATGTCATTGCATGTTTCACTTCGGGCTTCAAGAACGTCAGTAGTGGTACCAACTCTTGGGTTTCAATGTTGAAGTGTTACCAATTATTGCCTGATGAATTGAAAAACAATTTGAAAAAAGTGTACATTATTCACGAGTCATGGCTAGTAAGATCCTTCATCCAAATCTTACAGAACGTCTTGTCGATAAAGTATTTCAAGACAACTGCTATCAATGGTGGTAATTATGACAAATTAATCTATTGCAAAAACCTGACGGAGCTGTCACGTATGGTTGACCTACCTAAGATCCGTATAAGTTTGGACGTTTACCTATACGATACTCAATTCACAGAGAGATTAATGATACCTAAAACCATAAACCAATCATCCAAGATCTTCCTAAATTACGAAGATTTGATCATTGAACGTGTGATACAGAGATTACTAAGTGAAGGTGATAAAGTTGAGTTGATCTTCACAAAACCTGGTAATCAAAAGAAATTGACAATCTTACTGGATGCTATTGGAAGAATGAACTATCTGGACCTATCACAGTGGGATATCTACGTGATGGGTACTTTACTTCTACACTTGCTAAGAACATACAAGAGTGTTTTGATACCCATCGAGATGATTCCGTTACCAATCAGCGATGACCTTGGTTATACAACGGAGACATTCAAGAACATAATAGCATATCATAATGATAACGGCCAAGCATATGAATTGCTGTCCAAGATCTTTGAATTGATGAAGTCTTCAATGATCCATTCCAATATTACTAAACATGATATGAAATCACTATCGAAGACGATTGCTCCAGCCATCACCCAACAAAAAATCTCGATAGCGAATAACGATAAGATCCTAATTGGCCAAAGATTCTTGAAAAACCTACTTGAACATTGGGATTCAATTTCAAGATCAATGTCAACTCAATACACCGAATCACCAGATTCAAGAATTAGCAAGAAGCAAAGAGTCCCTGAGGTACCACCACCTCGTAAGACATCACACTCCACACACCCAATAATCATCAAGAAACGTAATATTCCAAGAGAACTACCACAAGTCCCAGGTCATAAACAAGAGGAGAGAAACGTCTCTGGTGGCTCCACGTTATCGATCGGTAGTGATTTCAACATGTCTACAGAATCACTCGTCTTAAAAGAGAACCACAAACCTACGAAACTGATATTTGAAGACGAGGTTGCTAAGGCCACGGAGAAAGTTGATAGTGACAAGGTTTTATCAAATATTACTTCATCATTGAATAAATTGTCTGAAGATACGAGTTTGAAGTACAAACAAAAACCAAAGCCAGTGCTAACGAAGTTCAGTGAAGGTTATAGTTCCATCTCCGGTGAATCTAAGGTCTCAAGACTAGCAAGGCTCTACGAGGAAAGACTCCAGGGGCTTGAAATTATGAACAAATTAGAAAAATGATACATATTTAGGACTAATAAACACTCATATGCGAAGAACTGCACGTGACTTACGCGTTATAAATTGGAAATTTTTCGCGTATTGTTCAAAACTGGAAAGATCGCGCAGGTTTGGAGAATGAAAACTTGATTGAAAAAAGGCTGTTCAAAAGACTGCAGATTAGACACATATACCTGACAAATAAATATTGCTTCAGAGGTTTCAACTCGCGACCTAGAGTCTTTCTACTTCCATACGTCCGGTCATATCTTGCACTTGCAAAAGGCCCAGCTTTTAGGCAACTCCCACGTATCTCTAGACACTCTTGCTTTTAATTGCAGAGCTCGTTTCACTTGCCTATTGCAACAAAATTCAATTCGAACAAGATACAGAGACAAGGCAACCTTCCATCTGTCACATTCATAGACTTCTGACAGTGTGCCCCCAAGACAACTTCACGATCAGCAATTGTCCCGCCCTGAAAACCTTCAATTCAGCCATCCCAAACAAGCAATTTCTTCTCAGCGTCTACTCTGGTTAATACCACATCGCATCGTTCCACATACACCCTATCAACACAATGACTGAAGTATCCATCAGCCCAAAGGCAGAAACCTTACTTCGAGACACCAAAAGAGTATCAGAAATTCCAAGAACGACGCCGTTGTTTGGTAACAAGAACACGGACAAGTTCGACGGTATCTCTCCAACGCAACCTCTGAACATTAAGCAACACGATATACCTCGAGATCACTCTGAAAAGTCACTGAACTCAGTCTATACACATCAATCCCAAAGCTCGCTAAACACCTACGAGACAGCGATGGACTACGAAGACGATTCAATACAGGCCAATACCACTGAGGTCCAAGACACCGAGCCTTCTCCAGACAAAACTATCAGTAATGCCAACGAAGGGTTGGGGATAGAGAGAATGGCACTATCTACCAATCTTAGTGCATCATCATTGGAACATCGCCCCAAATTTGTCTCTCCGGAGTACAACGACGATCCAACGCCGAAAATTGACCACTACACATTTGAGCAGCCACATAATCAAATGGTTGTACCTGAAGACAAGTACAAGGATGATGAGTTTAACTTCTTCACCAACTCTACTCAAGCGCTATCACCACCAACACAGAAAGAGAACCACGACGACACTACTCCGAGACTACTGGCACCCAACAGATTCCAGGGCCATAAAAAGACGCTCTCTGGCATCAGTTATAACGTCACACCTATCTTGGATAGAGGCAATGCCTTCTCACCACAAAATACAGAACATGATTATCTAGGAATTGAAAACGATATGAGCCCCTTCACTGGCGCCGAGATTGTGAATGCTAAAGTTGAGAGTGCAGATGCTGTTAGACTGCATCCAGTCACAGAACAACCACAGACAAGAGAATCCAAACCGAAGACTGAACAGATAGCCCAGGGGGACAATTCATTCAATTCTCAAGGTGATGAGACTACATATTCTCAAGAATCAAACTACCTTTCGGAAGTTAAGAGAGACAGACATCAAACTGCTGACCTATTTGGGGCTACTCCAAACACTGTGAAGGCCAACTCATCACATACTGAGATTGGCTCCAGAGAAGAATTGAACATTCCTAACCAAGACGAAGAGTTGTCTGCATTGTTTTTAAGTGCTCTACATGATTTTGATGCTAGTACTTTGGAACTAAGTTCAGATTCTGCTATTTGTTTATCATTTGACAAAAATGACATAGTCTTCGTTCATGCTGTTGACTCAAGTGGTTGGGGTGAAGTTACCTTGATCAAGACGTTGAAAAGAGGTTGGGTCCCAGTCAATTTCTTCACCGAACTCATAAACTCAGAAGTTGATCAAAAGTCATCACAATCTAAGGCTCCATTATCCTCATTACTGATATCTAGTGCCAAATTTATCAACAACCCAATTGATAATCCAGAAAACGGCGAAGCGGGCTTCTCCATTGCATTGATAAACGATATCAGAGACGGTGTTAGAGAGTTGTTAGAAAAGTGCAATTGTTTATCTAGATCCACAGACATTGTTAAGAAGAAACCAATCATAAGGAGAATCAGAAAATCACTTCTGGCTGACTGGTACTCGTTGATGATCAAAGCTGATTCGTATAAGCACTCCAAGAGTCTATTACACGTTGAAACTTTGCAATTGATGGTGTTCCAAGTAATCAAGAAGGGTATTGCCTTCCTTGAAATCTGGGCTCTTGAAGTGGAATCCATCAAGAAGGAAGTTGAGCAGCAGAAGAAAGAAATCGAGCAGCAGAAGAAAGAAGAAAGTAAAAGCACTAATATTAAACGTATTGACAGTACAGCTAGAATGAACAGGAACGAAATCTCATACTTGAAACATGCTCCATTCGCCAAAGAAAGACTTAATGAAATTCACAACATCCTGTTCAGTTACATTGGTTTGCTGATTGGTAGATTGGACATGGTGGAACACAATCCATCTGGTTGCCAAGTCTTAGAGACCATCACTCATCAAGTCATTCTATTGCTGAGAGAAATTTTGTCAATTTCCAAGTCTTGTGTGCTGATCTTGAATGATAGAAACAACAAGGTTGAAGCTAAACAAGATGATACCCTGGACACTCTACTATCTCTTGTCTCCGAATTGGTGTCCGGTGTTAAGAACTTCATTACAAAAACCATCGAAGAAGACTATACTGATGGTTCTGTTTCTGTTAAAGACGGTCTTTACTATTACACCCCCGAAGGTGATGAATTGATTGGCATTGTGTCCAGAATGACCAGAGCCATTTCACAGGCTGTTGAATCTTGTTATAAGAATTTGATGCTGATTGGTGACTTCAGATTGAGTGATGATAAGTCATACCCTGACTTCAGAAAGGTTCAGATCTCTCCAGAACAATTTATTAAGACCTGTTCAGTTGGGTTAATCAAGACCATGAGAAATAAAGAACACGATTTAAAGAGCTTGAAAAGAAGTAACATCAAGAGACAGTCGAGATTCTCGATGATTCGCTCAGGTCAAGGCTCAAGTACTGAATTGACTGAAAGTGGAGGTAACTTGCTTCAAGAATTCTTACCAGATTCTAAATCATTCATCAGAGACTCTGTCTTCCAACCCTACTTGACTGATTCTGATGCACAGTATCAGTTGAATCACGATGTTAAATCTGAGATTGTTCGTGACGGTGAAAACAGATTGATTGGTGCTTCATTCAGAGCTCTGGTGTTCCTATTGACCGATGAGTTGAATAAACCTGATGCATTTTTCATCTCCACATTTTTTTTGACTTTCAAATCATACTCCAACGGTGCTGAACTCATTGAAGAGTTGTTATCAAGATTCAACTTGACTAATAAGTTTGATCAAAATGATGATTATGATGAAACTGGTCAGTATTCTTCGTATGAATCGAGATTGAAGAACAGAAGAAGATTAATTTGCAAGATGTTCCAAATTTGGTTACAGAGCTACTGGGATTACGAAAATGACTACAACCTATTGCCTACTTTGATAAACTTTTTCAATGAAGGTGTTTCTCAATTCTTACCAATTGAAGCCAAGAGACTAATTGAGCTATGTACGAAACTAACTGTGTTAACTCCAAGTAAGATCAAGGAGAATGGGACATTGAAGAAATTTACCATCAATGAATTTTCAAGCACTACCTCACTAGTTAACAACACTGCTGTCTTAAACAATAGCGGTATCCAATTGGTCAAGAGGCAATACACCACTGCTAAGCATTCTTCCATGCTATCCCATTCAAGTTCGGTCTACTCAATTTCATCGTTGAACAAGGAGCTGGATGATGATGATTACATCTTTGAGGAGTATGAGCTGGCCAAGTTGAACTCAAGCAACAGAAATTCGATCTTATTGCCACTACCAGGTATTAACCACAATCACAACTCTTTGTTGAGTAAATCCCAAGTCCAAGAAATTGAGAATTTGGTGCTGACATATAGAAGACATTTGGGTTCTTCCTTCTGGGTCCATGATGATTATGTTCGTTACTATCCGGTTGAGTTGACAAAGTTGTTGAAAAAGTGGTTTGAAACCTCAAAAGTGCCCTTTTCCAAGAATATTAGAATTGATTACAGCTTGGTTGAATTGAATTCCTTCGAGTTAGCTAAACAACTGACCATCATTGAATCCAAGATCTTTTTAGCCATTAAACCTGAAGAACTGTTGAACAATAACTATTCTGAAAAGAAAGCCAAGCTGAACTTATCACCAAATGTTGCACACTCACTCTTATTCACAAACCTGTTAAGTGAATACGTTCTCGACTCTATCTTGGACTCATCTTTGGCTAACAAGAGAAGAGCTCAACGTATCAGAAGCTGGTTGAACGTTGCCCTGTCATGTTACTACTTGAAAAATTTCAACTCATTAGCTGCTATCATCATCTCACTACAAAGTCATATTCTGTCTAGATTGAACGAGCTATGGTTGCTATTACCTGAGAAGTACCAAAACTTGTTTGAAGATCTGAAGAAGATCATTCATCCATCTAACAATTACAAAGGTTACAGATACAAGATCTCTAAATTGATTGACGAAGGTGAATCCAAAAGTTCAATCCCAGTTGTTCCATATGTGAACTTATTTTTACAAGATTTAACATTCATTCAAGAAGGTAACAAAGATTTTAGAAATTCCAACTCATTTTTGAGATCTAGAATCATTAATTTTGACAAATTCTTACGTGTTTCCAAGATCGTTGCCAATTTGGAGTTTTTACAAGTTGGTTATGATAGTGCCATGACAAAGAAGAGCAAGAGAAGTTCAATTTTCACTTTCAACTCCTCAACATCTCTTGGTGATGAGATCTCTCCAATCTTACCTTTACAAGAATACATCCTATTAGAACTCTGGAGAGTGCATCAATTGAACTTGAGGGACACTGATAGATATTGGTCTTTAAGTAAACAACTAAAGAAATGAACCAATGCATGAGAGATTGCATCATTTTAAAAATAATACCTAATGCGTTATGGACTCTAATTAATATAAAGCTGTGTTATATATTACTGTTTGCAATAATTCGGTCTACTTGTAGTGAATATCTATTTTCAAAATGCTCTGCATGAAATTACTCTAATAAATATGTACAGACGAATATTAATTGTATTCATCATGAAATGTTTTGAATTTAAGCTGATCTAGCAGCGGCTTCAGCACGACGTAGGTTACCAATGTGATTAATTGCCGACCCAGCTTTGAAGAACTCAATTTGATCCTTAGACATGGTATGTTTAGCGTCGATTTCAAAAGTTTCACCATTGGTCTTAGTGACTCTTAACTTAATAATACCACCATTGTCACCATTCTTGTTAATCATATCGACAACGTTTAAAGTTTCAATCAAATCACCGGAGCTAATTCTATCATAATCAGCTTCATCAGCGAATGTCAATGGTAGCATACCTTGTTTTTTCAAATTGGTTTCATGAATTCTAGCAAAAGATTTAACTAAGATCATTTCACCACCTAAGAATCTTGGAGATAAAGCAGCGTGTTCTCTTGCAGAACCTTCACCGTAATTATGTTCAGCGACAACGTTCCAAGGTCTGCCATCTTCTTTCCATTTGATCATTAATTCAGGGATGGTGTAACCGGTACCATCTAAATCATAAGCTTTATTAACTTCACCGGTTTCCTTATTTTGAGCACCAATTAAAGTGTTGTATGAGATGTTTTCAAGATGACCTTTATATTTTAACCAAACACCTGCGGCAGAGATATGATCAGTGGTACATTTACCTTCAACTTTTAATAACACATTAGTTTTCAATTCTTTACCATTCCAAGCGGTGAATGGGTCTAATAATTGTAAACGATCAGATTCTGGACTAACATTGACTTCAACTTCTGGATGAGGTTTTGGATCAGTAACTGGATAAAATTCATTTCTACCTTTAATAAAGCCTTGATCTGGTAATTCAGAACCGACAGGAGGTTGAAATCTAAATTCTTTACCAGAATCGGTTTTAATTGAATCAGTTAATGGATTAAAATGCATATCACCAGAATAAATCATTGCAGTGACTAATTCAGGTGAAGTTAAGAAATTCATAGTATTTCTATTACCATCATTTCTAGCTCTAAAATTTCTATTAAATGAAGTGAAAATGGCATTGTTTTCAGTAGAAGTTTTAACAATATCTTGACGATCCCATTGACCAATACAAGGACCACAAGCATTAGCCAAAACAATGGCACCATTATCAGTGAAAGTTTCAATTAAACCATCTCTTTCAATAGTGGCTCTAATTTGTTCTGAACCTGGAGTAACAAAAAAAGGAATTTTTGGTTTTAAACCTGCATTTGAAGCTTGTTTAACTAAAGAAACTGCACGAGACATATCTTGATATGAAGAATTTGTACATGAACCGATTAACCCAGCAGAGACACTTTTTGGCCAATTTTCTTCATCAGTTTTTTTACCAAATTGACCCACTGGTGTAGATAAATCTGGAGTGAAAGGACCATTAATATGAGGTTCTAAAGTATTTAAATCAATTTCAATAACTTTATCATATTGAGCACCTTCATCAGCTTGTAAGAAACCATATTTAGCTTGAACTTCATCAGCAGCCTCGGCTAATGGAGCTCTATCAGTGGAGATCAAATAACGTTTATGAGCTTCTTGGTATGGGAAAGTTGAAGTTGTGGCACCAATTTCAGCACCCATATTACAAATGGTTGCCATACCGGTACATGATAAATGTTGAACACCTTCACCAAAATATTCAACAATATAACCGGTACCACCTCTAACGGTTAAGACACCAGCTAAATAAGTGATAATATCCTTTGGAGAAGTCCAACCATTCATTTTACCAGTTAATTTAACACCCAATACTTTTGGAGCTTTTAATTCCCATGGAGTACCAGTTAAAGCATCAACGGCATCAGCACCACCGACACCAATGGCAATAGCACCTAACCCACCAGCATTTGGAGTATGAGAATCTGTACCAAGCATCATTAAACCTGGAGCAGAAAAATTTTCAAGAACAATTTGGTGGATAATACCTGAACCTGGTCCCCAAAATTGGATACCATATTTTTCACCACACGATTGTAAGAAATCAAAAACTTCTTTATTAGTAGCAATTGAAGATTGTAAATCTTTTTTTTCACCATCTTTACCAACGATTAAATGATCACAATGTATTGAAGCTGGAACTGCAGTTGATTTTAAACCACAAGTCATAAATTGTAATAAAGCCATTTGAGCTGAAGCATCTTGCATAGCGACTCTATCTGGATTTAATTTTAAATATTCAAGACCTCTAATCTTATGAACATCACCATGATGTAAAGATTCTTCTGGATTTACTAAATGTGAATATAAAATCTTTTCAGCTAAAGTTAATGGAGCATTATTTAAAATTTTTTTAACTTTAGTTAAATTTTTAACTAATTTTGAATATGGTGGGAGTCTACTCTTATATGAATCTGGGATATGAGTAGTTAAATCAGCAGATGAAGCCAATGTTCGTATTTGCTTTAAGAAAAAATTGTTAGTACATGATGCATGTTGATAGCGAACCTGTCAAAAACTGATAAGTCATAAACTAAATTCTAATGAATAGAACAACTTACCTGAACTCTTGCGAGTTGTCTAATATTTCCAGCTCTTAACATTTGAAATCAAAGACCGTTTCAAGTTGAAGTTTAGTATCAAATTATATCAATTTTAAGATTTTTTCAGTGTATAACTTTTTCCAGTTTGATCGAATGAACATGATCGATTACTCATCTCTAAAAAAAAACTTAAACCCGCGAAAACGGCCCGTAATCGGAAAGAAAATTAAAAAAATTAAGTCGGAAATGAAACAGTCGATGAGCCGGAATTCAATCAATTTTTATCGGAATTATGATTACAAGTTTTTTAATAAATAATAAATATGCGATAAGCTATATGCTATTCTGATTGATAATAATTTGTCTTGCATCGTTATATACTCTAGCTCTTTCTTTTAACACGTATGAGATATCATCAGTGTTACTAAATTTGTTTATCTGTTGATCTATAAGACCAATATTATAAACAATTTTATTTAATTTATTATGAGCTCTGTATAATTGATGTGTAACATTTTGAATTTGTTCTTTTGATGCAGCTGTACAATATGTATTTGTATGGAAAAGTGAATCCAATTGATCTGAAAGTGAGCGAATATGATTTGTTATATTAAGGAGTTCATTATTATAATAAATATAATTTTGACAATATTTTGATAAAATTTTTAATTCCATAGTGGCTCTTTTATAAATTTTTTGAAAATCAGCAATTGTATTCTTTCTTAATTGTTCAATACAATAATTTTCATGATTTCTTGATTTAACTCTTTTTTCAATAAATTGAATATTTCTTTGAATTTGTATTAATTTTTCTCTTATTATTAGTTGTAAACTTTGAAATTCATCTTTAATCATTTGATCAGATTCAATATATTGAAAATTTGCATCAAATTCATTTTGACCAATGGCAAAATATTCTAAGATATCTTCATCATAGATATCAACAATTTCATTAATATCTTTAAATTCAAGTACATTGGTCTTATAAAATAAATGATATTCCCTTGGTATAGTATCAGGAGTAACAATATCATGATATGAAGGAGGTGGTATAAATCCAGTGATGGCTTCTTTATAAGTGGGTAGAGTATTAACAGAATTCATTATATAGTTTTAAATTGTTGTAAATCTATTAGTTAATCATTGTAGATCGGAGCAAACACTCTCCTTATATACAATTTAAATAAACTTCATTTTAGTTAACTGCTATCTAATCAGACCAGGCCCAGATCCTGAATTATTTTTAAAGTTTCGTAAAAATGGCAGAATTTTTCTTTCCTTTTTCGCTTCGCGGGTTTTTTAGTTCCGTTTTTTTGTAAGCAATAAATTTACCAAAATTTGTTAATAGTAATCAATAATAGGCTGGACCCTTTAAAAATTGGCAAAACCTTTGTATCATTGAGAAGTTGGTAATTAGTTGTTAGTGATACAGTGGTGGATATAATAAACACCCAAGAATTGTAAATATTAAAATCTGTCTTTTCCAACGGGTTAAAGATGTCCCAGTTAATTATTTTATTAATCCCTTTTAGCCTACTTGTCTAGCGTTATTTTAACCGGTTCCTTACTCTATATTTACTGTGATTGGCACAGAGGTATACTTTAGTGGGGGTTGTAACGGATTAAAGATTTTATCGGTGGAAAGGATAAGCCCGTGGTAACCCCCCACACTGCTAAATGGTATAATTTTGTTAATTATAGCAAGTGTTTAACTTGTTATTTAAACCATCGTACTTATAAATTGATATAGACATTTCTCCGTTTAATACATATATCATCTGCCAATTGTGGTAGTGTCACTAAAAGGGAGGATGGGATTCTCCCTAATCGGGGAAGTTCCCGGTATAGGCAAATTTCGCGACTACATTGATTTAAACTTGATTGTAAAAGAAACTCCACTTGAACTTAGTAAAGATCAAGGTATTAATAATTGTTAAATATATTTAACCTGGTTCTTTTTCATATTTCTGCTTCCTCCTTCTATACCAACTGTTGTGTATTCCTAATTCTCATATCTATTTATACTGTTTACCACTAAAGCAACCTACTCAATATCACAAATCAATTTATAATCAGGATAAACTATGGCTAATAAGAGAAGACCAAAGAAGACAAAGGCTCCATATAAGAGATACGGTCCCGGTGGTCTGATAAACTCCAAGACATCACAACAATCACAGTCGACATCATCTGATGGTGAAGATGATGAAGATGAAGTCGAAACGAGTGATGTTATGAAGAGTAAATTATCAAATAATGATAATTACTCTTCATCAAAACTTCAAGTCGATTTAAAGAGATTTGATCTAGATGATACAGGGATTTATAAACCAAAATTAGTTGAAATGAGTGTAACTTTCACAGAGACTTTAAAACCAAAAATACAACTCCCCGTTGAAGTTTTAAATTTAATTTTACAATTTACTGCAATTAAAAAAAAAGATCCAAAATTCCTTAGAGTTTCTAAAATTTTTTATAATTTATACCTTCCAATACTTTATCATTCTCCAAAATTAGATTCATATAATTTTTTTAATTTTGTTGAAACTTTAACTATTTCTAAAAGTAAAGTTGGATCACTGGTTAAATATTTGAATTTATCACCTATTATTCAAAGTGGTAAGAATTCATATGTTTCAAAGATCCTTAGAAGATGTTCTGCTAATTTAGAAGTTTTCATTGCACCACAGACATCATTCGGTTATGCACCATTGATTAGTCTTCGTGGTTGTAAAAATATTAAAGTCTTGGACCTAAGTTTAGTTAGTGAAACTGTTAATTTAAGTGAATTATTTCATGCTATTAAAAACGCCAAGCAGTTAACACATTTATCATTTCCAAGATCTTCAATTTCATGTGAAGGATACGATGATAATTTTTGGCCTCCAAATTTATGGTATTTAAGATTAAGTGGTGGTATAACTGATGAATTTGTTCAAAATTCAATTTTTCCTGATACAATTACAAGATTAGAATTTGCTCATTGTCCAATCTTGAAAGATTTTGCAATTTATAGTATGTTGAACAAATTTGGTAAAAGTTTATCACATTTATCAATTCAATATCCAATGCCAGGTCTAAATGAAACTTCAATGGATTTTCTTTTCACTTATTGTCCAAATTTAACTTTTTTACAATTAACCGTTGATTATTGTTCAAGATTTTTATTTGGTGAAGAATTATTACCTTACCTATTTGAAGGTGAACGTCCATTACGTACATTATGGTTAGAATCAAGTGGTGGATTAGGTCAAACTTCAAAGATTCATCCTGATGATTTAACAATTGCTATAATGGAGGAAAGATTACCATGTTTAAAAAACGTGAGAATTAGTTCGAAATTAGGTTGGGACGTCAATAGTGATGATGTTGGTGATTTGGTTAATTTGCTTGAGGAGAAAGATGGTGGATTATACATCAACTATTACTGAACTTTGACTAATTGTCACCATTTACTCTTCACCATTTACTCTTCTTATTATCGTTGTCCCCTTCATTTCCTAAGACTTTCGACTATATATGTTCTACTTACTCTTCATGACCCAGAGACTTGTTCCTCTCTTTTACTATTTGATGATTTATTTACGACCGTTATGACCATACAATTTTAACCACTTTGTAGAGTTAAAAACTTAAAACGCGAAAGTTTCACAATTCTCGAATTTGACACGATGCCATAAAAACCTAGAACAAAGAGACAAAAGTACCTGTCAAACAATTAAAAAAACTACCTTTCCCACTGATCAATTACTGGTGCTAAGTGTACAAATATGGTGAAAGCGAAGAAGGTCATCGTGCCCTCTGTGGCTTTAAAAACTGGTAAAGATGGTCTCCCACCTCACTACAAACAAGGTGCAAAGAGACCGTACTTCTCCACTGAATTAGACCAAGAGTTACTCTCCGTTAGCAATACGGACCAACAAGATAAAATCATTGGTGCTGGTCTGTTCTTGCTATCGCTATCATTGAAACTCCCTGGTTTAGCTGAACCTAGTGTCGTGATCTTTGACGAATCCCATATCGCTAATCATATTAGAAAATATATCATTGGTGAGTACTTTAACGATGTCACTCCACCATTGACTGGCTTGATCTATACTTTGATCGCTTACTTGGTCGGGTATCGTGGTCTGGGTTCCGATGTGGCTGCTGCCGCGTCTTTTGTTAATACCGATATCCCATATGTGGCATTGAGATTCTTTACTGTCGTGATCAGTTCATTGACACTACCTTTGTTATTCTCCACTTTAAGAGCATCTGGTGTTAGAAAATTCGTTGCCACTGGTGTCTCTTTCCTATTGTTACTAGAAACATCAATCACTATTCACTCAAGAGTCTTTCAACCTGACACATTTTTCTTATTTGGTCTATCATTGGTCGTTTATGCATTTAAAAAATTCGAAATCTCTACATCATTCTCCAAGAATTGGTTTCGTTACTTATTTTTAACGAGTATAGGTCTCGGTTTGACAGTTTCTACTAAATGGATCGGGTTAGCTACAATTGGTTGGTTGTTTACATTGACAGCTTATAAATTATGGTTCATCTTTGGTGATGTCGAACTATCAGATTGTAAAGTTGCAAAACATACTGGTTTTAGATTGGCTTCATATACAATTGTCCCATTTGTGATCTATTTGGCCACTTTTGCTGTTCATATTCTATTGTTACCTAACTATACTAGACCAGCTTCATTATTGACCTCAGATTTTCAACGTACTTTAGCTGGTAATGATATTTCCAACATTCCAAAATACGTTACCGTTGGTTCTACTATAACTTTGAGACACGTTGAATCTTTAGGTGGTTATTTACATTCACATCCATATCCTTATAAATCAGGGTCCAAAAATCAACAAGTTACAGTTTTCGATTACAAAGATTTCAACAATGAATGGATCGTTGAAGGCTTAAGGGAAGAAGACAATAAAGATGATCCAAGGGTACGTGCCGGTCAAGAAATTAGATTAAGACATAAATTATCCGGTGGTGTCCTTCGTGTTGATAATTTCAAACCACCAATTTCTGAACAAGAATACGATTTTGAAGTTAGTGTCTTTGGTAATTCTTCATACGGTGGTAACAAAACTGATGATTTTTGGATCAATTGGAATCATGATGGTTCTGAAGAAGGTAAATTTTTAAAAGCATTTGAAGATAAAATATGGTTAAGAAACAAGGATAGAAGTTGTACTGTCCTTTCTCATGATTTGAAATTACCAGATTGGGGGTTTGGTCAACAAGAAGTCATTTGTATTCAAAGTCCAACTGTATCAAGAACATTATTTGTTGTTGAAACTGTCAAATATCCAAAGGATTTCAACTTAGATGCTTATCCATATTTAAAAGAAACTGTTCCACAAAGGGATCCATCTTTATTTGCCAAATTTATCGAATTGAACCAAAAAATGTATAAATTGTTCAAAAGGATCGATTACACTAAGAATACCAATACTTCTAATGCCTGGACATGGCCATTTTTGAACTCTGGTGTCAAATACGCCATTAGAGACAATTCACAAGTCTATGTCATTGGTAATCCTGTTGTTTATTTGTTAACTGCAATGTTGATCCCAACTTTCTTTATTGTTAAGGCTTTTGACTTTATCAAGACTGATTATCTGATACAAAGCATAAACTTCAAAGAACAAGCCCTTGGTTTTGTCATTGGTTGGTTTGCTCATTGGGCACCATATGCCTTCCAAGAAGGTGAATGGTTCTCGCATTATTACATGCCTGCTTTATATTTTGGTATATTGTTGATCGGTGTCAGTTTTGAATTCATTTATTTCAAGAACAAACCATTGGGTCAAGGTGTCACTGTTGCATCTGTGGCCTTTGCCTACTACTTTTATTCCCAATTCTCACCATTAGTGCTCGGTACTGCCTGGACTAAAGAAGCATGTGAAAGTGCTAAGTTGTCAGATTCTTGGAATTGGTTATGTAGTGTTTACAATTAAATATCTGTATAGAGTTTAAAGCTTTCATTATTATACAATTTCGTAGTTGGTCATTAGTCATAATCGTTATTCTCTCTTTGAATCAATTAAATCCTTACTGAATTTTATGATCAGATCATTACACCAATCTAATAATTCATCCTTCTTCCTCACAGCTTCCACTTTTTCAGTTTCCACATCAGTGAGTTCTTTTTGTAATTGTCCTATTTTCTGTAATTGTTCTACTGGACTTACACCGGCACCAGGTAGTGAGTCAATCAATGTGAGAATTTGTCTAGTCTTCAGGATTAAATCTGTTGATAATTCGTTGATTGTTTCTTTAAATTCACCAGGTTCAGCAACAGTAGCTTGTGGATCTGACATCTTTTCTTCACCTTCTGCAGGGATGAAGTCATGGTTTTTATCAACGTAGTTTAAAGTCGCACAGAATTGCTCCACGAGTTGGTCGAGGCAGACCTGTAATTGGGTCAGTCTGTCCGACATTTGGTAGCTTTAAGTCTTGTTCTTTTGTATGTTGATGTTCGAGTCTTTAAGGTTCTGTGTTTTATTTTTATGAAATTTCCAACAAAAATTCATCACTATTTGACACAGTATAATATAAGCACTAAGAAAGAAATGCCAGATAAAGAAATTGAAAGTCTTACGGAGAAAATCCAGGAGTTGAAACTTGCAGATGACTTATTCGAGAACTATGAATTCGTTCTTAGTGAACTACCATCAAAGGAATCACTTACATTGAAGAAATTACAACTCATAGACGAATATAACACTAAGCGAGAACAATTACATGATTCGTTGAAAGAAGGGTTTATCAACGTCTCAAGGGCCAATTACGCTACTACATCACAGTTGAAATATGGGAGGGATCACTGGGATGCGAAAGTGAAAGCGACAAAGAAATTGGAAGTCAATGGGGATAAGGTTAAAGTGATTGAGGTTGACAATGTAAAGATCAATGATGATAAGGAAGCTGAGACATTACGCAATAGAAAAAAGGACACAGAAAGGAAAAAAGAAGATAGGAAACAAACCACAAAATCAAAGAAGAAATATAATCCTATAAATATGTTTGGTGTGTTAGTGCCCTATCAATTACGTACTGCTCAAAAGGAATTTGATCAATCTTTAAATCAAATGGCTCAATTAACAGAGATTAAGATCAAACTAGAAACTGTTGATCATGAATTGCGTCGTATATACAAAAAGGAACTAAAACAGAAGAAAGAGACTAAATCTTCATAAAATAAACATCCTATAATAATTTGATGAATAAAAAAGAATATATATAGTCACAATGGAAATGAATGTCATTAAAAAAGTCAAAACGAGTGTCTCAAGCTTGGTCATTATAGCTAAAGTGTGCTGTAGGTTTAGTGAGCCAGTGCTAAAACAAGTACTGGTCCGGGTATCTTGGTCATAAAAGTGAATGAATTATAGTTGGTCATTAAATGGTATCATTGGTGTAAGATATATGAATGGGTAATTTTAGTTAACAATTGATGGTAATAAAGTGCTAGTATAATGTTGTCTTGGAGTAGATTCTGCACTTTCTTCAGTGATGATTTTGAAAGCGTCAAGTTTTAAAGATTCATTGTTAAAACTTTGAGATCTTTCATCCTTTTTAGCTTTAGCCTTATGTAAAGATGTATAATTATCATTAATTTCATAATCAAATTGAACTTTTGATGATAAATCATATCTTTCCTTTGTCATATTTTGACATTCAATTTGAAAAATTGTTTTGAAATCATCGATTGAATCAACAATCTTACGATATTCAACATCGGTCTTATCAAGTAAGGTTTCCATTTCATTTTGAAATAGGTTCATATCATGTTTTAATAATGGAGTTTCACCTGCGCTAAATGGTGAATGACTAATTGAGTTGGATCTTTTCAATTTAAAAGGTGAAACTTCTTCATAGATCCATGATTGACGAACAGCATTTTCAGGGTCAGGGGTACCCCATGATTCTAATGGTTGTGGATATCTAAAATTTGAAGTATAATCAAGAGAACATTGTTTTGTAATTTGAGATTTTTCCAATTTTTTCAAATTTTCAATGGATGAAGTTGATTCTGAATGAGAATGTGATGATTGTTGTAATTTTTTATTTGGTTCTTCATCTATACTTGAAGTATTTTGTTGATGTTTTCTAGATTTAACACTAGATGACACCGTTGTAGCCATTGTGGACATAGAAGCAGATCTAGTAAAGACATCTGTAGAGCCTGAACTTGAACGAGGTAATCTAGAAGATGATGGTGACTCTAGTTGTTTTTCTAATGATAATGACGCGTTCTCGATATTGATATCAAATCTTGGAGCTGTGGTATTAAAAGCGACTCCAGTATTCTTTGAGTTTGGCGTCAGTGGTGATTGTGGTGTTGAAACTGAATCTTGACGGGAATATGAAGAATTATGCTTAACGCCACTTCTTTTATGGATAGGCAGTTCAAAAGTCTTGTTTGTGATAGGTGAAGCTTGGTTTACATGACTAACATGTTTAAATTCAAAAGGCGTAGAAATTTTCCTCTTTGGGCGCTCTTTACGTTCATCTTTTGTAGAAAGGGATAATTTCTTAAACATACCGACAAACTTATTCTTTTCTTTATTCTTCTTTTCCACTTCCTTCTTATCTAATACGTGTTGAAAATAACTTGTTGGTGGTAATGGCGGTAATTCAATATTCTTTCTACTTAATAAAATTGGTGTATTAGAATTGATAAGTTCAACATTTGGGTCATTAACATGAAACTTATCATGTTTACGATCTTCTTCGATCCAAATTGAATCCATTTGATAATTCATAGTCATAGCGCTGAAGCTTACAAAAAGTGTTAAGGGAACAAGAGTTTAAAATTTAAGGATGTTGGGCGTTTTTTAAACTTTCCTTCATTTTTTTCCCTAATCGAGAATCTTATATTTAAAAAAATTGGTTCGTGAGTTCGTCATATGCAGGTTGGTGCTAGACAATAGAAACAAATTGCGAAAATCTTATTTATTGGTCACATTTTCAATTACAAAGGGTAACATAAATTCTTCAGGGTATAATGATTGGTCTCTAATCAAGTTATTGCTATTAACGTCGAGATTTAGTTTACATTGGGGAAAATTTTAACCGCTACACTGTACTTATACGATATATTAGATAATTTCAAGATCTGAAACTGGCAAGGGCAAAGCAAAGATGACAATTAGTCGTAGTGAATAAATGATGTTCCCACTTTTTTTTTTTTTTTACTTCAACGGGGAATGTTGATAAACATTTCGGTATCTGTTACTGATATTGAGAATGATGTATTTTTTAGAGGGGACATTTCTATTGATCGTCCTTAGCCTCGTGCCCCTTAAAAATTCACCGCTGATCTTTGAGATTATACAGGTTTTTATTAAAGCACCTGCGTCGCGTAACTTAATTTTTTTCAATTTAAATGCAAATATCTGCAAAAAAGTACAGTGATTACTGCAAAGAACCTTTGCTTTCTCGGGTTTTAACCATAGCTTTAATATAAATTTCGCGATTTATACAGATATTGAACCAATTATCTTTGCCGAAGGGGGAATTTAAACTTCTGTCACTGCACAAACTTGCAACCGTGTCCGATCAACTATAACCCTTTTAGGTAAAGTTATGAATACACTAGCGTCAATGTGCACTTAAGACACGATTACTTTTAGCTCCTTAGAAAGGGGGAGTAGTATTTTAGTGGTATTATTCTAACGCGTCAAAGGGTTACAAGTGAGATCTAAGGCATCGATTTGTTTTAGATTCAGATCATTTTTTTTACTATTTTCGTATGAACTCATTTATCTTAAAACTTGAAATCTCAGTTTCAGTGTAAAATTATTTCATCAAGGTATATTAGCATATTAGCCCCTCTGACTCGATCTCTTTTCTTTTAATGAGTTCCCGGACAGTAATTACATTATGTATCAGTACGCTTATAAAATCCCAAGAAAAACTGACAGCTAAAAGTATCGGCGTAATCAGACCGTTCTTGACAGAATTACTTTATAATATCACCGAACTATATTTCTCTTAACAACAACACTACACAGGATTTAGTCATTTGTAGCGACTAAATGGGGATTGAAACCTTTCCAAGATTATCAAATCGTTCCATGTCAGATATTCGTTATCTTTAAAGATTTAAATCTTTCAATTTGAATGTGATCTTCAATTTACAAAGTAA
Organism: Taiozyma odintsovae; assembly: GCA_030557705.1. Taxonomy (NCBI): domain Eukaryota; kingdom Fungi; phylum Ascomycota; class Saccharomycetes; order Phaffomycetales; family Wickerhamomycetaceae; genus Taiozyma; species Taiozyma odintsovae. The sequence goes on from JANIVH010000001.1 coordinate 1,015,942, forward strand.
ATCAAAACGCGGATTTTTAGCGAGATGAGAACCTTGTGATCAACGGTCAATTATCTTACCCTTTAAGGTTAAAGATCATAAGAGTTGGTGTTTTAAAATCCTTTTCATAGGTGATATCTGTATCAGAGGGGATCGTAAATTGTGAAGTACGTTTTATCTATCCGTCATAAATTCGTGACATTTCGAGAATAGCAAATTATATCTCCCAACCACAGAACTTTTAAAAAGTCTAGACCCATATGGTCTACGAGATTGTCATCTTGACATATATCGTGAAAGTAGAGAAATCATGTGATCTCATGTAACGTATCAAATAGAACTTCGGAATCTCTATGAAAGTTACTGAGTAATTTCATGGCGATATAGTAGATTGCGCACCATCGAAAATTTTTAGCGAGACAAAAAAACTATGGGCTCTAGCATACCAAGAGAATTAATTAACAATTATACTGTGTAGACATAGGCTTTTTAGTTAAATGCTTATGTCATGTACCGTGATTTACGAATATGATGACTTCAGAGGGGGGTTTTTTTTTTCCTGACAGCTCTAGACTTGAACTTACACCTTTGTGCAGTTCAGATTTCACCAAGCAAAAGTGACACATGGAATTATTAATGAATAGTTAACCGACATGATTTCTCCAGTATCGGTCTACAAGTTGGTTAAAAACCGATAGGGTAAGTGTATATGCAAAATTTTATGTTTATCCAACTATCTATTCTCTTTCATTTTCTTCAAATGCTTCTTAAAGATATCACCACCTTCAAGGTCATTGATATTTCTCTTAATGACATTATTCCCCTCTGTAATGTCTTCATTGATGACATCTTTACCTAGCATCACTGTCTGTTTATAACTTTTCAGTCTTAATCTACCATTCAATAAAACTTTCCCAGCTTTATCCTGTACAAGGTTCTCATCTGATTGTTTAAATCCTAATAATGTAAAAATATTAAAAATGTCATGATATGTGCGTAATTGGGTTGATTGAACAGCACCACTTGAAATAATGATATTTTGATTTCTTGAAGCACGTAAAACGTTCAAAGTGTTATTAATAAATTGTGGTCTACCTTCACATAAATAATCAGCATATGTAACTTCTAATTTAACACCTCTTTTAACAGCAGCACCAATAGTCTTATGTTTTAAAAAAGTTGGTAATCTTTGATCATATTTGAAAGTAATGATATCAATATCTAAATTGTTACAGGCTAGTAATAGACCCCTTTCTGAAATGGGTAGTGCAGCAACGATATCAAAGGCACTTTGTAATTTCGCAATTGATTGACCTTGTGATGGCTCATCAATGATGATGGTGACACGGGTATATAGCTTCAATCTACCTTCGAACTCTTTTAATTTGGAAAGATCGATCGGATTAATAACATTTGGGACTCTATCACTATGGTTTAATGTGAAGTTTAAAGCAACATGGGTATATCCTAGTTCTTCTAATGTTATCAGTGTGTTCTTTAATGTGATAATTTGTTGTGTTGTTGGTGCTGTGTTATAGTTCTTCTGTGGCCAGTGGACATTCAGATCGATAATCATGTTGATGTATTTATGGATTATGGAGATAAAATGTGATCAAAGAGATGTCATCGGTTCCAGGCTTGATTTGTTATATGTACAATATTTTTTTTTCTTTCGGAGATGTCTGCCAAATGATACGGGTGAGTACCCAAAATGGTGAGTTTCCTGATTTGTGAGTTTCCGACAATCTTATCCATAAAGTTTAACAAACTGGGGCAGCAACTGTACCAAAGTCTTCAGCACACACTCTCTCCTTCTCTCTCTCTCTAGCCAGGTTTACTTAATCCCCATATAGCACAAGTCTCCTTCAATTGTTATCAGAACCAACACTACGGTGGCAACAACTATTTACTTCATATTTTTTTACGCGTTCTTTGGGAGACACGAAAATAACTAGAAAAAAAAGCACTAAAAGATCACCAATAGGTAACAATAGCTAATAATCTCCACCATTAGCAAGCTTGCTCTACAGACGTCATAGTTGGATGCTGCTACGTCTATTATCAAGACAACAATTTCGCCACCTCCAAAAGACAATCTTCATACCCAAATACTCTTTGCTAATACCCCCACAACCACATACATTAAAGCCATCAATATCTATTCAAGTAAGAACTATGGCTGGTCAACGTGACATCTTTGCCATGCTTGGAAAAAAACGTGATGGGGTGAAAGAAGAACAAAAGGAAACTACTGAGAAGAAGGTATCACCAAAGAAACTGAACTCTAGATCATCTTCACCAGTTAGAAAAAGAGCCAAAATTGTTCAAAGTGACGATGAAGTCGTCACTGAAGCAACATCCGCTAAATCTTCTGAATCACCAAGCCCAAAGAAGGTATCAGTTGAAGATAAACTTGATCCTGTTGTAACTGCTAAGGTTGAAGAGTCTGTTGAGAAGTCAATTGACAGTGATGATGAAGAGCTTATTAAAATTAAAAAGAGAGGACCAATTGTGGAGTCTGATTCTGAATCTAGCTTGGAACTAGTATCAAAACCTAAATCTGCTATTGACACTGAACATGATAACGGTGATGAAGATTTGAAACTGTCTGACGCTGAAGAAGAAGTTAGCGAAGATACCAAAACCACAAATATTCAGAAGGAAGATGAACTTGCATTCGACTCAGACTCTGAGAAGAAGGACCTTTCTGATGCCAAAAAGATACTAAATCTGACCAAAATTGAAAGTGTCGAATTCAATACAAGACTAACTTCAGATAAACCAATCCCATATGCTGCTGTTGTTGAAGTGTTCGACAAGATTGAACAAACCTCAAAGAGATTAGAGATCATTCAGTATACCTCTGAATTTTTCCTGAAAGTACTACGAGCCAATCCAAAGCAACTGATTCCAATAACATACCTGTTCATTAACAGACTTGGTCCAGACTACGAAGGTCTAGAACTGGGTCTGGGTGAAACGATATTAATTAAGACTATCAGTGAAGCCACAGGGAAAAACACAAAGTTCATCAAGGAAAAATACAGAGAAACAGGTGATTTGGGTGTCATTGCCCTACAGGCTAGAAATGTTCAACCGACAATGTTCAAACCGAAGGCCCTAACTGTCGATGTCGTGTTCAATAACCTAAAGGAAATTGCTACCACCACTGGTAATAACTCCCAACAGAAGAAGATCAACATCATCAAGAGAATGCTTACGGCTTCACAAGGTCTAGAAGCCAAATTCTTGATTAGATCATTGGAGTCCAAGCTGAGAATTGGTCTTGCTGAGAAAACTGTTCTAATATCCCTTGCAAAGGCACTATTGTCCTATGAAGTCCTTGGTCAAGATGGTAAAAACTCAAAGAGATTGAATCCCGATACATTTGTTAAAGCTGAAGAAAAAATTAGAGATGCATTTTGTCAAGTTCCAAACTATGAAGTGCTGATCAACAATGCCATTGAACATGGTGTTTTGAACCTGGATAAACATTGTACTTTGAAACCAGGTATTCCATTGAAACCTATGTTAGCCAAACCAACTAAAGCCATCACTGAAGTCCTAGATAAATTTGAAGGTCAAGAATTCACATGTGAGTACAAATATGATGGTGAGAGGGCCCAAGTACATCTGTTGTCCAATGGTGAAATCAAAGTGTTTTCTAGAAATTCTGAAGATATGTCACAAAGGTATCCAGACATTATTGAAGGTATCAAAGGCTTCCTAAAAGATGATAAGGAAACAAAGTCGTTGATTCTTGACTGTGAAGCTGTTGCATGGAGTAGAGAAGAGAATAAGATCCTACCGTTCCAAGTGTTGACCACAAGAAAGAGAAAAGATGTGAACACAGAGGATATCAAAGTTCGTGTCTGTTTGTTTGCATTCGATATCTTGTGCTATAATGATGAACCATTAATTCACAAATCATTAAGGGAAAGAAGAGATAAACTATACGAAGTGCTGAAACCTATTGCGGGTTCATTCCAGTTTGCAACGTCCAAAGTAACAGCTGATACAGAAGAACTACAACAATTCCTAGACGAATCCATTAAGGACTCTTGTGAAGGCCTGATGGTCAAGCAACTAGATCATGATCCTTACAGACCATCTCAGAGATCTAACTCTTGGCTGAAATTGAAGAAAGATTACCTTGCCGGTGTTGGTGATTCTTTGGATCTAGTCGTTGTTGGTGCTTATTACGGTCGTGGTAAAAGAACTGGTACCTATGGTGGGTTCCTACTGGCCTCATACAACCCGGACGCTGGTGAATATGAAACTTGCTGTAAGATTGGTACTGGGTTCAGTGATGAAATGTTGAAACAACTTTATGAAAGACTACAAAAGACAGAAATCGACTCTGCTAAGTCATACTACACTTTCGATAGTAGTGCTGTGCCTGATGTCTGGTTTGAACCAACTACATTATTCGAAGTGCTTACTGCTGATTTGTCATTGTCTCCAGTGTATAAAGCTGGTGAAAGTATACTGGGGAAAGGTGTCTCTTTGAGATTCCCTAGATTCATTAGATTGAGAGATGACAAAGGTGTCGAAGATGCCACGTCGAGTGACCAGGTGGTGGAGTTCTATGAGAGACAAGCACACCAAAACTGATGACTGTATGAACAGATGATCCTGTACTAGTGAACATTGTACACAATCATGCATGTCTCGTTCTTCGCCGTGCTATGCATTTCTCATAAATAAATGATATTACTTCTTCTAGATCTTCGTGTAGGTAGAGCTGTCAGAGACTCAGGACACTATCTCCATCTGTCCGCCTATTGTATCGCTTACGCTAGCCTTTGGACGTTAAGCTGAGCCGTTGCAGCGTAGGACGTGGCTTTGCACTGGGTAATAAGATTGTTGTGTGTGATTTTCTGTAGTGTTGATGGCGTGGCCCGATCAGGGTGGATTAATTAAAATTAACCAAACAACAGACAAGAACAACAACGACACCACTCGGTTGTCCACTACATTCAGAAACTACCATTATGTCACAACTAGAAAATATCCTCTCGTCGCCTACAAAGGATCCATCTATGGAGGAAGAGGTTCAGGAACAATCAGCTGGTGCCAAACAGATAAGTTTTAGCGCTGTGTACGAGAAGCTTAGAAGAGAATACGACACGAAACTGAAGGAATCAGATGAACTCCACCAGGAATACGCCAACCTAAGGAGTACCTCTGAGTCTCTTGAATATAAGATCGGTCAGCTGCTCGATATCCTGGGAGTGCTGTCGGACTCTTCTAAGAAAGATAAGATCAAGCTGATAAACCAAGAGTCACCAGAGACTGAAAAAAGATTACAAAACCTTATTAAAGACCACCCTGATTTGAAAGAGACTCTAGGAGTACTAGTAGAAGGCAAGCTGGAGGAATTGAAGAGCCTGCTCTTAGAGAAAAGTACCAAGAGTGATGACGTGCTCTTTTTATGGGAGGATAGGGCGTCGTTTGAAGAAGAATCCAAAACAGTCTTAGACCAATTCCTAGAAGATATAGACGCAGAAACTTTGAAGAAGAGATCTATCGAATCTGATGAGAATGAAACCAGTCGCAAGAAGCAGAAAGTTATACATGATTAGCCTCCCGAGTACATGATTAAATACATAATATGTTATCATAAGTAGTCATTATATTTCAAGTTGGTATATCTAAGCATATATCACAGAATTCTACCCTTGTTAGCCCTATCTTCTCTCTCTGCATTCTCTACCACGGATAAGAAATAATCAATGAACTCCATGATATTCTGCGCAACCCATTGTCCAGCTTTCTTCTTATTAGTGGCACTGGCTCTGGCAACTGGTCTTCCTTGTAGCAGACAAGTGACTTGTACTTCTGAGTTGCTGACTTTAGCTGTCTTGTACTCAGCAGGGGATAGCTTCTTGGAGATTAGATAGGAATTCAATTTCTCTTTGGATGAGTTGTCGATAACGTTTTCATCCATGGGATCAGGAAATCTATAGATACTGTTATCAATCGGTTCATGAGGATCAGCTAGCCCTGATTCCTTTAGTAAGGTGGCACCTCTCGTTGGAACTGCTGCTGTTTGTGCAGGGGCGACAGATTGACCATACGGTTGTTGTACAACCTGTTGAGCGCTAGGAAAACCATTGCTTTGAGAGTTACCCGCGTAACCGTTATATGATTGCCCGCCGTAACCATAGTGAGTATTATAAGCTTGTGACTGGTGTTGTGATAGAGCACCAGTGGATGTAGCAGGAGCGGCATTGGGTTCAACATTAGGGGATCCATTGTTCACAGATGGAACTGCCTTTGAACCATAAACATATTCTGATTCAACTTTAGCATTAGCCTTTTCTTCCTTTGACCAGCCTGGTGCAATAGCAATGATATCTTTATTGTACAAAACATAGCTAGCAGCCTTTTGTTCAGCATTCACCAAAGAAATATCACTAGCTGTCCCAAGTACCTTTGTGAACAAACGATATTGGATGATGTAGACCGGTTTATTTTCATGTTTGCTGATATATAGAGTCTTACAAGTTGACTCTGGCAAGATCTTGCTCAATTTGGCACAAGCATCATCAGTCAGCTGTAGCTCAGTGTCAAATTGTATTAGTAATGGCTCCAATAGAATCGTAAGCCATTCTTTGGCCTCCTCTCTTTGACCAGCTCTTGTTAGACAACCAATGAAGGCATGGAAGTTATCATGATATAGTATTCCATAGTAGTCTGTGGCTTGAAGTTCATAGAGGTTATTCCAGTGCTTAGCTAGTCTGTTATCTTCAGCATGAATGGTCAACTCTTCAATTTCTCTATCATAGAAACGTTCGGTAAGAATTTCACTCACAATGGCATCATATTGGCGTCTCCCAACAGAGACATAGTTAGCAAGATTGTCTTTATCTTGGAACCGCTTTTTGATGTGATCATTGGCAATGGTAGGTGGGTCAACATAGTAGTTTCTGGATTCATCGATAGTTTTTTGGATGATTGGATCTGCTTCAATCTGGAAAGGATCCCTTTGGCCAACTGAAAGGATATTTTTGAAGATGGGTAGCGCGTCCAAATCGTACAATTGTTTGAGCTCAAGCACTTTGGAGACGTATGGATTCTGAAGGGCGTTCAGTATTCTGTCGTCAAGACAACGGCTCCTGAACTCATCAAGTTGAAATTTGGAAGGATAGTTCACTATAGTTCTGACAGCATCTACCAATGAGTTACCAACGAAGCTCATACTGGCAATATCATCTGTCGAGAAGGAGTCGTCAATGGCATCGACACGGCGCTTCTCAATTGCGCTCAAGAATTCCGAGATTTCTGCCTCTGTGAGCGTTCTCTTGTCACCAGCGTTCTTTTCTATGGCCATCTCAGCTGGTTTTGAGCTAGGCATGATGTTGCGAGATTTTGCGATGAGGCTCAGATTCAGAACTGGCTTCAAAGCAGAGTGTCTCAGCGATCTAGTCCTCCTTTTGGTACGTAGTCTATCCTTGATGATCGAATTTGACAGTGTGTATTGTGCTTTGTATCGTTTCTGTGTATTGTGCTTTGTATCGTTTCTGGATACACTTTTCGGTTGGTGCACTACTGCAAGCCCGGAAAACGGTATCCGGGGATATCATGTACGACATTATTCTTTAGTTCATTATATTAGCAAGTAGCACGTTGAAAGATGATCTGTTAGTTAGCATATAGGTAATTCATTCTCATTGTATAGCGGTGTATGAACCTTAAAGGCGCAACAGTTCCGTCCTCTTCTCCTCAATTAACTTATCATCTTTAGCGGCCGGTTCAATCTTATTATGGTAAAGGTCGATCAGAGCATCGAGAATCATCAACAACATTATATAAATGGCTTTGAGCACTCTAAGTGGGATATATGATACCATTTTCCAGAACAAGCGTTGTAATATGAATGGGATATTGAAAACATAGCCAAAGATTGGTCTTGAATTGGTCATGTCAAAGAAACCATCATTATCAAGCACTTGTAAGTGCTGAGCTGCAGCATCAGCCAAGTCCCTTTGCCACACACCATAACCACTATAGATCGATAGACGTGGAAAGAGATCCCATATTGTGTTGATACTCAGTTTTGATGTTGTGTTGGAGGGTTGATCCGAGTAAATTTCCACAGGATATGAAGGTGAGCCCTTATTCGGAAGTAGATACGAAGGTTCCTTGGATGGAAGAGGAATACCGTGTAGAGATGAGTCTTTCCTCGAGTCTTGGGGATTTTCAGCTTGCGGCTGTTCCATTTGTGCACTCTGAAAGAACATCAGTTTGTTTTCGGCCTCAGCTGTAGTGATGTCGATCTTCCGATTTATTTGATTGATCTCTTTGTCCAAGATCTTAAAGTGTTTTGTTGATAAAAATCCCAGATCATTCTCAATTGAGAACTTATTCTTCTTGTAGAAGACTTCAAAGCGGTTCCCGATACTTTCAATCCTCTTCTCTAGTCCATTCACTTTCTCGTTCAACGCCTGTACATGTTCAAATAATGGGGAGTTATTATATTCAATTTTCTCCAATCCAACTGTCTCACTAACAATCTTTTCGGCTTCAGCTTCTAAAGAGGCAGTAGCTAGCTGGACATGCTCACTTAGTTGGATTATCAAACGGATCAAGCCAAAGCAAATAAAGATCCCAATATTCAAATCGGAGAAGATCAGACTCTTTCCGCCATCTTCACCAAATCCTTGTTCGTGCGTCAAGATGTAGTCTCTAGAGAAGAATAAGATCCAACCACAGATAAACGGAGCTGTGAAACAAATTAGCAGAGCAGAAAGCTTTTGTAACCTCAACAGCCTTACCTTTCCCACCATTTCCTTGTAAGCAGCACTGCTCTCTATGCTCTGAGTAGATTCATGGTGGTCAATGATCGATGTCAGCTTTCTCTTGATGTCTCTGATCTGCAAGTACCACTTCCACGGCCAATCGAGTAAAAACTTTATCACCCAACAGATCAACAGAATAGAGAATGTATCAATGACGATAATAGATGGATGAGTTCCTTGATCACCAATCTGAAACTTACCAAACTTTATTACATCTGGAAAGAACATCTTCAACACCGAAGGAATGTAAATGATGAGAATTGGTAGCATCTTGACGATGAACTTGTAGTGCCTCTTCACATTAACACTGAATGAGGCACTAGATGAGTCGCCAAAGGTAAGCGCCGTTGAGGAACTCACAACGGAGTTAGCACTTGACCTTGGGCTTGGAAGATCCTTGAAGTCTTGTGCAGAGAAGAAGGAAGAATTGGTGATATCTTCAGCTTTTGTACCCCTCTCGACGCCATTCAAGAAGGAATGTCTCTCTGGTCGCATCATGTCGCCAAGTTGACGGTATTTATGCTTCTCTTTCCCAGAATTGTATTCATATAGTGGCTAGATCTTTCATTGTTCCTTAAATTTTGTGTCAAACACTCCACAATAGAAGAGATCTGGTAAGGGGCGCGTACCTCACTAACTAAATAGGGCTTCTTTGGGGTTCCTCTTTAGCTATCACCTAGAAGTATCAAAGTCACCAAGTCATTCAAAAGTGATATATAGATCATCAGTTAAAATGTGCCCTCAACTTGGGGAAGTTACACCGAGATAGTTCCTGACAGAAACTTATCATTGATGAATTATAAGAGGTCACTACAGAGGGATAACGTAAGTCTCAAACGTTCATTAGACATAGCACATTAATCTTGGGAAAACCAAGGATCGTTCACAATTTCAGCCATGGTTGGTCTCTTTCTGATATCTCTATTCAAGATTTTTTTGATTAAGTTAATACAACCTTCACTTGTAACAAATGGAACACGCAATTCACCTTCCATGATTTCATCAACGTTGTAAAAAGGGTTTTCTTTGTAAACCAGGGTATACATCAATATACCCAATGACCAAACATCTTGTGGTTTACCTTCATATGGCTGACCATTCAACACTTCTGGGGCAGCATAGTCTAAAGTACCAACAAAAACATCAAAAGGACCTTGTTTAGTATATGCAGCTGAACCAAAGTCAATCAACTTGATGACACCTTTCGAATCGATGATTAGATTTTCATCCTTGATATCTCTATGAACGACACCATTATTATGTAAGTGGTTCAATGCACTGTTACACTGCTTCATGATGGATTTGCATTCTTCTTCTGTCATGGATTTTTTTAACTCAATCATGTCAAATAGATCGATACCTGGAGATGGGAACCCATGTTGTGGAGTTTCAATATAGTAATAGTCATCATCCTCGAAGAAATCAATCAATCTCATGATGTTTGGATGTGGATTGTTGTTCAATGTGGCCATGATTTGAATCTCTGAAGGGATGGTACCTAATTTTCTATCACGAACCCAAGTATCAACTAAGATTCTTTCCTTAATAATCAATTTGATCACAATCTTGTATTTTGGATCCTTCTTGTTCTCAGCAAGAACAACTTTACCATAGGCACCTTGGCCCATTTTCTTCAACACCGTGAACTCTTTGAGTGATTTTTCACGTCTTTTTAAACCAATGGTCTTTGGATAATACGATGATGTTGATTTCTGTCTTTGGATAGTTTCATTCTCAATCTTCAATAACTTAGCTTCATCCATCGTTGAATCCAACATCTTGTAAATATCCACGTTAACATGATCACGTTTCTTAGTTGCACTTGGTTGTTCCTCAGTGTTTAATTTCTTGACATCAGTAGCACTGGAGTTTTGGGAAACAGAGTCTGAGTTAGTTGATACACTTGTTGATGATGAGTTTGTTTGGGAAGTAGATCTCATACTTGATGATCTACTGACCGATTGTATCTCACTTTCATTCAACATGGACAATTGAGAAGGTAACTCACGTTCATCACCAAAGTCATCGCCATCAGATGAGGTCGTGTCTTTACTTTCATGATATTTATTGTTGTTATCAAAAGTCACACGTTGCTTCTTAGATTCCAACTTATTACCATAGACAGATCTTGAATGAGTGATCCATAACACTAACGTTTCCACCGATGAACATCTTAATTGGACATCGACTTTAATCTTGGACCCATCGGCATGAAGACCATCAAGACCAATGGAGTTCAAGAAGGCCTCACCAGTACCATTGTTGACCAATGCATCCATCTGTCTAAAAAAATGTTCAGGTAAAACCAAACCAGGCACAATTCTCAAATTTTGCAAGTTCTTCTTAACAAACTCAATAATCTTTACAAAGTTTGGGACAATTTTGGTGATTGATTCATTCAGTAGCTGAGGTTCATTGAAACCAAATAGATTCTTTGAAATTGACTGATTAAATGATAAGAGTCTATAATCATTAGATGAAATGATAAAGACACCAGCAATGTATGGCAATGAGTGAATTTTCAATTTCACCTTTGATTCATTTTCGTCAATAACCTTAGACGTGACAGCACAAGGGATACTGATCCCACATTTTTTCAATGTGAAATACCTTTGTTCATTGATGGCTTGAGAGTCTAGGATCGTCAATGGCAAGTTAGCATTTTCGTACTTTTCTCTATTCTTGTCAATTGTCTTTTGAAAATGTGGAAGAAGCACCACTAAATCTTCAATCTTGTTGTCATCAAACAATGAACCACCTGAAACTTTTTTATGTGATTCGATCTTCTTGTCCTCCAAGTTGACAACCAAATCAATAGAGTCACATGGAACTTGGTCAAACATACAAATGATTAAATTACCTTTCTTTTTAGCCCAAAGAGAAGCCCAAGTTAGCTTGTTACCAGGTCTAGCAATGGCAATAATCTCACCTGAGAAGATCATGTCAACTTTATTCAATGAACTCGCAATCAATCTGTTCAACACAAAGTCTCTAGAATCAGGGCTGATTAAGTCTAATAATGTCAATCTTCTTAATGAATTTCTCGAAACACCAAAGATCAAACAAGCCAAATCATTAGCAGCTTTTAAACTCCAAGGGTCGGACAACTCACAGGTGAAAACTGCTTGTGGTGATGTATTCTTATGGGAGACAGGGTGGAACAGACTATTTGGCTTACTGTTACCACCGTTGGAGAAAGGTGAAGCGCTATTAAATGATGATAATTTTGGTGAGTTCAATGCCTTGCCGTTCAATGATGATAATGCCAAAGATGAGGCACCTCTATCCATAGTGATGATTGGTGTTTGAACAATCGATTCATAGAATGGAGTAGCAAGTGCATGAAGAAGCTTAATCCTTAATTGTGATTCAGATCCAGCACTTTGTTCTTTGAATGAGGACAAGGATAAATTATGTAAGTTTTCAGCTAATTTCTTCTTTTCAGGGGCATTGTTCAACTCATCTTCTTTTAAAAGACTAATTAATGTCTTGACACCTAAACTATTTGATTTCTTCAAGTCTGGCCTCTTGGGAGAATTATCATCTTCTTGTGGTTTTAAATGAGGAGATGCAGGTTTTGAAACATTTCTTGAGGCTGGTTGGGAAGCATTGCTGAATAATGCTGATAATGCTGCACTGGAAGCGTTGGAACTAATGTTGATTTTTGAATGCTGATGTGCTGTTGGTGATGAAATTCCAGGAGAAAGAAGTTGTTCGTCAAGTCCACTCTTCCCATTCTCATTGTGGATCTGTTGAATAAAAGTTTCAATGTCGACATTCAATGTAGTTGTATTGTTGAACCCACCTTGCATCTCTTTTTGTTCTTCAGAAATCAGCTCAGGTCTATCTAACAAGATCTCAAGAGATCTTTTTAAGATCGATAGTCTAACTGCTAAGGAATTTGGCGATAGATGAGCATATGAATATGAGTGTGTGGACTCCTTTGGAAATTTTAAGATCTCATCCACGTTTAACGATAGTTTGGATATCCCGCCGCCATTCATGGCTTTCTTTTGAGATTTGGATCTGGTGATAGGACCATCGTTTCGACGTTGAGGGCTATGCGTTGGGGATGGTGAACTTTTATGGATGTTTAACGTCTGGTCACCATCTTCAATTGTTTGGTTCTCATCACCGTTGTTTTGAATAAAGAACAATTTCCCCTCTCTCTTCTTTGCATGTTTATCGTCGTCAGGCTGTATTCTAGATGGGCCAATCTTTGATGGTGTATCTTGTTCAGAAGTCATATGTGTGTTGATTTTCAGATCAGTAGTATCACCTTTTATTGGACAGGCATATGGCATACCTATATTGCTTCTAAGGCTTTTATTGATGTCTATAGATGAGTTATATATAATGAGTATGAATTGGACTTAAATGTGACACCAGATGATTAAAGCCGGGTGAAAAAGCTCCAAAGATATATCTTAACTCTTTCCAAGTGACTCAGTGACAGTTCAGATTGGTTATTCTTAGAGCGGATACGTTGATTTAATTCAAGGATTCGTGGAAAGAACTTAAGATGTGTTGATGTATACGGGGGCTGACTCTCTTGAATATCTGAGAATTAAGGGTCAATCACTTGTGAATGGCTTCTAGCTGTGTAGGATGAGATGATATACACCAGACAAAGACGTTTTTACAAAGTGAGTGATGTCTGAGTGAGTCTTAGTGTCCACGTTGAGATGTTTAAGAGTTTGTTGTTGTTTAGATAATTTAATTAGGCTGGCGATGTATCTTTTTTTTTCTCGCTTTCTCTCTGCGCGAAATAAAAAAAATTATACATGACAACAAAAAACCCAGACACCGGACATAGTAATGGGATCGCTGTTAAGGACTTAGAAGTTAACTAGAAGGAGAATTTACAGTTCTAATGGCCTGAACGAATTTTCTAGGTCAAGCTCTGAGAGAACTTTTGGATACAGTATCCTGCTTCTATGGTAAAAGTAGAATCAATTAGATCATAGGCGGCGCTATCGGTCCTGCCACGAGTCCATTTACCCCAAGAAACTAAAATCTATAAGTAATTACTCAATAGCTTCAGCGATGATTGACCAGATTCATATACCATGTGACATATACCGATATATAAATGGATATGCTCCATGAATGGATCTATATAATCTCTATTCGGGGCATCGACTCACCCTTTAAATGGTGTTTTCTATTCAGCCCTATGAACTTACTATTCACTTTCATTGCATGACGTCATAACACACTGTAGGGCTAAAACATCTCGAAATTGATCTGGGGAAAGAGAATAATTTAGGAGCCACAGGGAATATAGAGCTCTCACGAGCCCCGTAGATGCTACCGAGACTAGGTAGTTCATCGGTGAAATTTATCGCTCTTTGCTAATTCTTCTCTCCATTTGTTATAGTCAAGTCTTGGATTTAAGGGCACTAGAGAGAGACTTGAAGGAGCTAGTTATGGCGACAAATATGAGACCTCACTAAGATAAAGGAGAGTTAGGGGATCGTTGTGCCCTGCGACTATCTAATCGTCAACATTCATCTTTTGGGGTCCACTCAGAGCTTTCCATAATATTAACAATGGACAGCTTAGAAGTATAACGAGTCTATGTGCTGACAATTATATATAGACCAATGTCTACATAAAACAATGTTTCTACCACGTAACAGTTACTTGTTACACTAAGGCCCAACTGTTGTGTGTTAGTTTATTGTACTCTTTCTTCCCCATAATGCCTTCTTAAATATATCTTGTACCACTCCTCCTCCCCCGCGACTCTGGTTTCCCGATTGGGAAGTCTACCTGGGAAATGGTCCAAATCACCCAACTCTCAAACATTTTATCATCAATTTGAAACACTCACTGAAGATTTATAAGTGTGACAAAATATTGTTCATTTTCATAGACTAAGAAACTGTCTTTAGTGAACATTTTCCAAGTTTAAATTGGCCTAATCATCCGATTTCGGCGACTTTACTACTAATTGTTAGCTTCAAAACTTGATTCCTGGAAAAGCGAGACCAAAAAAGAAGGAAAATTGAAGACTCCAACTTTAGAAGAAATTACAAACAAATTTATCACTTGTTTTCAAGCGTCATTAATTATCGTCGATCAAAGCAAGGAGACTCGACCTGACTTCAATAGTGCTGACACATATACAAACTTCCTAATTCACAGCTGCTCAGTGGACCTAATTGTCAGGAATTTTGTATTAATTTTGGAGAAATTGTGAGTCCTTTAACGTGGTTACCAAACAGCGCCGTGATCTCCCCCCCTTTGATTCTCATTAATCAAGTCGCTGAATACATCCGTCATGGACTGGAGAAGTGAACTCACCAACAACGAGCGTTTGAGATACGTTGGTGTCCTGCTTCAGGCATTAAAAGAATTGGCGTTACTCTCGAGTCAGAATACTGCTACTTTTGATATCAACAAGTTGAAACAATCAGCTGAAGAATTTGAAAAATTTTGCTATCAAAATGCCAACAACCGTGTCAGCTATGTTCAATTCTTTAAACAAAAGATTTTGAGTATCAAGAACTCTATTCAACAACAGAAACTTCAACAACAACAAAATTTGAACAATGTCAATTTACAACAAGGTCAAAATCAACCTAACCCAAACTTGCAAAACCCAGCTCAAATCTTACAACAAGCGCAACAAAACTTACAACAGAACAATCTGCAAAAACAACAACAACAGTTGAATGGTGGTAATAATACGAACTCTAATCAAGCGTTTTTAGCTCAACAAGCACAGGCAAGACAACAAGCTGCTCAACAGTTGAGACAACAAACTCAGAACCCTAATGCTAACCAAGCCAATAACAAGAACTTTGTCAGCAACAACAACTCCCTCAACAATAACAGTAACAACAACAAGGTGCCTGCTACTGCTAATTTTAACAATCAGGTAAGACCTCAACACCAGCAACAACAACAACCACAACAACAACAACAAGGTAATAATGCACAACCGTTATCTATTAACATGAAGACCCTCCCTATCCCACCTGCTCTACTTGCGAGAATCCCCAACTTACCACCTAATGTTAACACATGGCAACAGATATTTGAGTTGGTTACTTCAAGACAAATTGATTCTCAATATATCGCCATCATTAGACAAATATATACCATTCATACCCAACTGGTGCAGAAGCAACAAAAGGGTGCTGGTCAACCTCCTATTCAAAATCAACAGTTGAATCAGCAACAAAAGAATTTCCAGCATCAGCAACTGCATCAACAACAACAACAACAGCAACAACCGCAGATTAATGGAAATCCAAGAATTGCACCACAACAACAACAGCAAGGTCTCAATCTTCAACAAGGTAATCAAGCTCAAGCCCAGCCATCACAGCCGAATCAACCGCAACAAACCCAAGGAAATGCTCAAGGTTTGAATGATACGCCTGCTCAAATACCTCCAATGACACCACAATTCATTCAACGTCTAACTGAGAATGCCCTTCAGCTAATGGCTAAATTACAACAAGAGAAACAACTCCCTCCAGAGTTGAATAATGATCAAAGAAATATGTTCGTAAAGAGATACATAGCCAGACAACAACAAATTAGAATTGAAGCCTTTAGAAACAGTCAGAATAATCAAAACGGTAATAACTTGAACCAACAAAACTTACAGAGAAACAACAACGCTCAACAAGGTGTTGCTAACCAACAGTTTCAGCAGGGTCAACAACAGAATTGGGATAACGGTGCTACTAACGTAAATGTTAACAACGGTACAAATGGTGGTCTAAATTCTGATAATAACTTGACTGCTATGCAATTGAACAATAGAAGACAACAACAGCAAAACTTTATACAAAACCAAAATCAACAAAACCAATCCGATGCTCAAGCTCAGTTACAACAGAGAATGAACAACCAACAGAACAACGTTGGTGCTGGCGCTGGTAATGGTGCTAACAACAGATTAAATATCAATGCTACTATGAATGCGGGTGCTAAAGGTAATGTCTTGATTCCGACTGAACAAGATCGTGTCGAATTGAGAGCTATTTTGAATGAGGTTTCTAAAGTTCCTATAAAGCTGACCAATATGACAAATTCATTGACTGAAGAACAGAAACAAATCGTCACTTCGAAAGTTCACAGTTTATTACTGCCGTTGTTCAGTTTGATTGAACAGTTGGTGCCAACTTTCTACACTTTAACAAAGAACGTTGATGGTACTAAAAAGCTGTTGCACATGAGATTTATGGTCAAGGAAGTCTTGGATGGTTTAAGAAGAAAAGAGTATTATGCCTCACCAGAGTTGTTGGAGAAAGTTAAAGCTCAATCACAGAAGTATGTTTCTTTTGTGAAAGAACAAATCAACCGGAAAAACAATGCTCCTCAACAGGTCAATGATTTTAATAGTAACAATGCTGCTAGCAACACCAATGATATCAATCCACAATTGACTCCACAACAGTTATTACAACAGAAGCAAGAAAGATTAGGTCAACCAATTTCACCACAGCAACTGTTACAACAGCAACAAGCTCAACAACAACAACCACAACAGTTGAATGCTTATCAATCGAATCCACAACCATCACAATTCCTAAATAACAACCTGAGCAACGCGAACAACGATCTAAACTTGGAACTTGCCAACATCAATAACAACCTTGACCTGATCCAAGGTAGAACCAATACACCTGAACTGGGTAACTTCAACTTTGCCAACAACAGAATTAGTTCATCTCCTATCATCTCCAACAATAACTTCACAACCACTCCAAACTTCAACAACTCGCCTCAACTTGGTAATGCCCAGTTCAACCAGCAGGTTCCACCAACTGGTAATTTGAATAATCAGAACCAGAATGCCGCCTTACGACAACAGATACCACAGCAACAGCTTCAACAACAAGTTCCTATAGGTGTCCAAAAATCTGGTCCCCAATCTACCAATGTTCAGCCTGCCCCAGCTAAGAAGCCACCTGTAAAAAGAAGAAACACCAAGGTTGCGACCACTACCAAGAAAACACCTGGTGCATCTACCCCAGGCTCCGCTGCCGGTAAGGGTGTTACTCCAACTGCCTCTGATTCTGCTCCAACACCTGCAACTGCCCCTACAGCAGTTCCTCAGAGACAAGAACAAGCTGCTAATCCAGTACAAGCCCAATTGATGAAGAAGGAGCAAGAATTGGTTGTGAAGGAAGAACAAGAGAGAAAGTCTTTCAATGAAAAGAGACAGAAAAGATTAGAGTTATTTCACGCTAAACCTGTTGATTTCTTTGCTGCCTCTTTTGCTAATCTACTGGAGTTGACTGATGAGGAAAACAAGATATTTAATGAGTCGAAAGTCAAGTACAATGAAGTTCAGAAGTCTCCATTGCAGAAAGGCTTGACTCCATCTGCTATCTTACAAACCCCACTGACATTTTCCAACTCAGCAAAGACTCCAAACTCGTCATCAAAGACTCTATTATCAGGCGCTAATGCTACTTACCTATCTCCAAAGCAATCACCAGGCACTAAGAATGATGCTAGTTCTATGATCAAATGGAGTACAAGAGTCACAAGAGAAGCCATTACTTCTACTTTTGCTGAGATTGAAGAGATTAAGAAGCTGCTGTTCATTGATGAGTCTGAAAAGTCAATTGACTCCAAGATCATCATCCCAACACCTCCTCCTGATGAAACAAACAAACATAAATTAAATGATGACTCTACCATTGAAGAGGAGAAATCACAAGCGTTCAAAAAGTTAAAGATTGACGAATGGAACCAATTCTATAATGAAAATGGCACTAAATTGAACTCAGATTTAATGTGGGATTGGGATTACGTTTCGAATAACTTTGGTAATTGATTCATCTCTATGGCGGATTTTGTCTTATAATTATACCCCTCACTAATTGATGATTCATTCTATTCATATAATACATCACTTTTGTAGTCATCACAGCTTGAACAGATCGTCAAAGTTGTTAGTTTCCACATTATCATCATAGTTGTTAATGAAAGAATCGTTTGCAAGGATCAAGTTGATATCAATGAACGACCCTGCAGCTTGTAAGGGACCATTTTCTAATCCTGGGATTGTATTTGGAGTTGCCATGACACCTGTATTGGTGGGGTCAGCAGTTGTGGAGCTCTCTCGAGTGAGCACTTCGAGACTGTTCTTGAATGAAGGTTCCCAGATTAAATCTTCAGATGACAATTCAGCATCATTCAAGATTGAACAATCACTTAATAACGATTGCAAGCTTTCAACTTCATTCTGTGATAGCTGAACAAAACAATTCATACCCTCTAATTTACTCAAGATAGATTGTGGACTGGACTTCAAATTGACTCTTTGTAATAGTCTAATCATGGTGTTCCCGTCAGTAGGGACCCTCTCATTAAAGTATGAAATTGTATCCCTGATTCCTGTGAACCCATCTTTCTTCAAGCTTCTTAAGAAAAATTTATTCTTCAATGCAGCTTTGAAAGCTTGATAATACCGCGTCCCCAGGTTATTCATGATGAGCAGGTTCAACCCACAAGCAGTTTTGAACGTCGATGACACCAAAACTTCAAGGCCCTGAGCGGTATCATCTTGGACATCACCTCTTCTCACTAAATCGGTGGCTTGGTATAGTCTTGTCAGCATGGAAGCAAGGGAATTGAACACTCTCTGAGCTGCATTCTGGATGTATCTGTTTAGAAAGTACAAGTGATTTGGATGGATATGTAAGTAGATGTCCTCGCGGAAATAGGTATAAATAACGTTCGACAAGTCAATAGCAGCTTTCAATGTTAGATGTTGATAATGCTTCGTCTTTGAAAAGTCAATGGGATCCTTTGTTTCAAAGAATAAATAAATATCTTGATATGTAGTTAAAGTGAATGATTTTGCTTGTAAGTTATGTTGCAGTTTCTTAACATTGGTTAAACTGATTTTTAAAACCTCTTCAGCATCACCTTGAATCACAGGTAAGTTGCGAATGGGGTACATTAGTCCAACACAATTGTTCATCTCTCTTAAGTGTTCCAAGATCTGATCCAGCCTTGGTGGTGAGATCTTATCGTTCAACAGATTGGCCAATTCAGAGTAACAGCTCAAGATCTTTTGAGATTTTCTCAACTCTTCTGAGATTATGAATTCAACAGGTGGATCATCAGCCACTGGTTGTGGAACTTGAGCATCGTAAGAATGATTATTTTGAACTAAGCATGGGAACCCTGATAGTGTGGAGATACTTTTGTCAACTTCCAAGATCCCATACCATAATTTTCTCCAGACGTTGGCATAATGAACATCATGTGACATTTGGATGTAATTAGAGGGATCTCTATTCAGACCAATCATGTATGCTGATTGGACAATAATGCCGAACAGGATTTGAGATTGGGATAAGTCAGTTCCGTCACCATCTTCTGGAGCATAGATGAAATAAACTCGTAAGTATAACAAAACCTGGATGAACGTCAACTTGGTCTTTCTTAAAAATTTAAATGATGATAAAGTGGATAGAGCAACGCTGATTACATCAGGTTTAACAGGATACCCTGAAAGTACTCTGTCTTCTTCTGATCTGAATTGAGGTTTTGGTAAACTGACATATGTTAATCTCAAGATCACCAACAAGGTAGCAAGCATGACAAAGTCGAACTTTTCTTCGATCTTTAGCGTGATGGGTGAGAGATCATCGGGACTTTGTAATATTGAATTCATAAGTCTATCATTGAAAAAGTCTCTATTGATATAAGGATAGAATGGATACACAGAGTTGTAAAATCTCTCCAGGTATATCCTCAGTATGGCCTTGTTTGGTAACAATAGTTCAATCCTTGACTTAAGTTCAGCATCATCAGATTTCTTTTGTGAATAGTTGAACCCAGCTGTGAGCAGTCCATTCATGGAGCCATCATTCTTTGGTAGTCTTTCCTCGATGAATCTCTGTACCACTGTTAACATCTCTGGAGATTCCCTTTCATTTAACAGATACAGAAATTCAGTCACCGAGGCATCTAATCTTTTCTTCTGTTTCCCCTTTGTAGCAGCTTTTTCTTCATCAACAGCTATCTTAGTTTTGTAAAATTTGCTGCAAATGTTAAAATAACCAACCATAATCATATAGTATTGGTCTTTGATTTCATGAGAAGATACAGATAATGGTTTCCTCTCTTCCATACCTGATCTCTTCACAGTAAGTCCATTGAAAGATTCGTACAAGTTCACTGTTTCACTGCTAACATGGTCCGGTGTATGTGTATATACAGGAGAGTTATCTAGCGATCCATGTCTCTCATTAAGCATCGAGCGCAGTCTTTTGATCTCATCTTGTAATTCTTCAATTGTGGGTGTGTGATCGGAGCTCAATTCATGAGAGTCGTGTTCATTCTTCATCTCAACGGCAGCGGTGATCGGAACGCCATCGGATGTAGTCACTCTATTCACCCAGTGCGGGGCTTCGTACTTACATAGATGGCCAACATTACACTTGACACAATTTGTGCAACTAGGTCTCTTTTTATCACATTTGATCTTCCTTGCTCGACAATTAAGGCATACAACGGACATACGTTGTCTCTTCTTAGGCTTTTCATTGATTGGACTGGCTCCTTCAGACATTGTGGCAGGGCAATTATCGCTGGTATGTTTTTTTTTCTCTTTTGTGTCAATTTCAAAGCACCAAATGCTGTTTCAGATGTTGATTGTGTTATTCACTAGTGATTAGTTTATTATGATTTGTCATGGGTTTTCCCGGATTTATTGTAAACAACCGGCGATATCTCCAAAACCTGCAAGATATTATAAGGTGGTAGTGAAAGTCGTTACTATTCAAAGGAGCTTAAGCTATAAAGTCCCTAATACTATTTCAGAAATTCCAAGTACACTTACGAAACAGTAAACTTCCCCCAAAAGAAATGCTTTAAGTTTCAATTTGCCCAGATTCAGTAACAATCACCGTTGTGCCAACCGTGTTGCGCCTACCGACACTCGTACTAAATAGTAAATAGCGCGAAAAATACGAAAAAGAAATAAAAAAAGATTTAAAATGTGTCGCGAAACTGTTCGATGAGGCAATCACTACATGAAATCTGTTTGCCACTTCTATCTCTAGCAACCCATAGAACTGTCAAATCTGATCTTGTAGCGAAAGTCAGTAACGATACCTTCTGTTACGATCTACTGCTCTACTACAGTTGTTGTCTTCCTCATCCACTTGAACTCGCTAGAGATTGCCCTTCATGAGTGATACAGAGAGTGATACGCCAGTATTAGCGGGTGGCTTTATAGTTGATGATCCAGAACTAAAGCGAAAGAGAAAGACAAGAGCCGCATCTGGAAGGTCTACTAGGGCTACCAGGGCCAAGAAGGTTAGCTATGTTGAGTCCGATCCGGAATCAGATGAAGCGTCATCTGCAGGTTTATCAAAGAGTGGCAATGATACTACTCCACCAACAGAGACCACTACCCCAAAGAGAACAAGTGCTAGAGGTGCTAAGAGAAAGATTAAACAATTAGAGGATGATTATGATGAATATAACCATGATAGTGATGACGATTTCAAGCCAGAGAAAGGGTTGGATGAGAGTGACGATGAAGTTGTGTTGGTATCTGCATATAGAACGAATTCATTGGGGACAAAAGATGATCCTGTTCATTTATCCGGTGATGAGGAGATCGTTAACGCTAATCAAGAAGAAGCTGAAGAAGTTAAAGAGGAAGAACAGAATGACTCTGATGCCCCTCTAGCTGAAACAAAGCCGAAGAAGAAGAGGGCACCAGCAAAGAGAAAAGCACCGAAAAAGCCAAAGATACCAATGCATCAAAGAATGACTGCCAAACTTTTTGAGATGCATCCAGATCTAAAGGATGTCTTTCCAAATCTTGAAGCTGCAGAGAAGATCATACCGGAAAGAGCTCCACAGCCAGAAGGTATGAGTATTAACTTGTTGCCTTTCCAATTGGAAGGTTTGAACTGGTTATTGAAGCAAGAAGCTAGTATATACAATGGTGGTATCCTTGCTGATGAAATGGGTATGGGTAAGACCATTCAAACCATTGCCCTGTTTCTAGCTGATACTACAAAGAAACCAAGTTTGGTTGTGGCTCCTACAGTTGCCATCATGCAATGGAGAAATGAAATTGAACAACATGCTAAGGGTTCACTGAGTGTTGGTGTTTATCATGGTGCTAATAGATCGAATGACGTTGCTGAGCTGTCCAAGTATGATATTTTACTGACGACTTATGCCGTCTTAGAGAGTGTTTATAGAAAGCAACACTATGGTTTCAAGAGGAAAGGTAAGACTGTGAAGGAACCATCAGCATTACACTCCATTAATTTCTACAGAGTGGTGCTGGATGAAGCTCACAACATTAAAGATCGTCAGAGTAACACCGCCAAGGCTGCTAATATGCTACAAACAGAGAAGAGATGGTGCTTGTCAGGTACCCCATTACAAAACCGGATTGGTGAAATTTACTCATTGATCAGATTCTTAGATATCGAACCATTTGGGAACTACTTCTGTACAAGGTGTCCATGTCGTTCCAAACAATGGAAATTCACAGATTGGAGACATTGTGACCAGTGTGGTCATGTTCCTATGCAACATACCAATTTCTTTAATCACTTTATGCTGAAGAATATTCAGAAGTATGGTATTGAAGGTGATGGGTTGATGTCATTCGGTAATATTCAATCTTTGTTAAAGAATATCATGTTGAGAAGAACCAAAGTTGAAAGAGCTGATGATTTGGGTCTACCACCTAGAGTTGAGGAGATTAGAAGAGATTTCTTTAATGAAGAAGAGAAAGATCTATACCAGAGTTTATACTCTGATTCACAACGAAAGTTTAACGAATTTGTTGCGGAAGGTGTTGTGTTGAACAATTATGCCAATATCTTCACGTTGATCACCAGAATGAGACAATTAGCTGATCATCCTGATTTAGTTTTGAGAAGAGTACATAACAATGACCCAGCTCTGCAGGCTGTTGCGAATAACGTTATCGTGTGTCAACTGTGTGATGATGAAGCTGAAGAACCAATAGAATCCAAGTGTCATCACAAGTTCTGTCGTATGTGTATCAAAGAATACGTTGAGAGTTTTGGTGGTAATCAAGAAAAATTAGAATGTCCTGTGTGTCATATTGCTTTGAGTATTGACCTGACGGCTGCAGCACTAGAGGTTAACACTGATGAGTTCAAGAAGGGTTCCATTGTCAATAGAATTAAAATGGGTGGTGAATGGAGATCCTCCACTAAGATCGAGGCACTGTTGGAAGAGCTTTACAAATTGAGAAGTGATAGACAAACTATAAAGTCCATTGTATTTTCACAGTTCACAAGTATGTTGGACCTGATTGAATGGAGATTGAAAAGAGCTGGTTTTCAAACAGTGAAACTACAAGGTTCTATGACACCAACTCAGAGAGACAACACCATCCGCCACTTTATGGAAAATACCAGTGTCGAGGTGTTTTTAGTCAGTTTGAAAGCCGGTGGTGTTGCCTTGAACTTGTGTGAGGCATCACAGGTGTTTTTAATGGATCCATGGTGGAACCCATCTGTTGAATGGCAATCTGGTGATAGAGTTCATAGAATCGGTCAGTTCAGACCTGTGAAGATCACTAGATTTTGTATTGAGGATAGTATTGAATCGAGAATCATTGAGCTGCAAGACAAGAAGGCCAATATGATCCATGCAACTATCAATCATGACGACGCGGCTATCAATAGATTAACCCCTGATGACCTTCAATTCTTGTTCAACAACTGAAAAGTTTGTGTTTTTAGACTATTAATTGTTTCAATAAGTTATATGTTAATTTATGTACTTGATACAGCTGTAGAGCCCTGCTATAGAAGGGGAAACGCTGATTCATATGAACTTGTACCAAGGCGTGCACGTATGTTCAAACCCTGAAGAGATCCTCGGATATACGTAAGCAGGCACTCAAAGCGGAAAGGTTACTCAGCCCCTGCGACGTCAGATCTGGAAACACCCACACACCACATTCCCACTGTTCGATCTTGGGAGTTGAAATTTGAGACGTAACGGTTTTCTGAAACGACAAACGTTTGATCTAGGCCTCACGCTGCTTATCACTCTCTCATTGAGCTCCATTGCTGGATCATTGCCTTTCCTGTGCTAACTAGACACACCTCCCTCCAAAGCACTACTGCATTTACCGTTTCACCCCCGTCCCTGTGAATCATTGACCGGGTTAAAGCCTTACATTTCCCAAAGAAGACCACAGGCATAGATACACATATATATACACACCACATACGCACACCACAAACTCCCACACAAACACAAACATACACACACGCACAATGGCGCCATTCAAGTTTGGGAAGAAGAAGAACAAAGAAGGTTCCGACCTGAATTCGAGCCCTGCCAGCTCCAAGAACAACCACCAGGGGACCAATTCTCCCCAGGCATCAACTGCTTCTAATCAGAGCAAGAGTCAGGGCTATCTGGACTCCCCAGCCAGTGCCAATGGTCCTTCTAACTCGCTGAATACTCCAAAACAGGGTGAGGGCCAAGGTGGTATCGCCTATGATCATAATAACAACATTTACAACTCGAGCTCACCACAACGTTCCACGCCTGGTGCTATGCAGCAAGGTAGTCACCAACAGTTTGGTTATGGCTCCCCTCAGCAGCATCAATTCCGTAAGAACTCGCTACAAGGGCAACCTCCTTTTCAAACACCTCCAAACTCTGCCACTCCGTCACCATGGTCCAGATCCAAGCTTTTGATCAGTCCATTTCCTCGTTACAGACACACTGCATCTTCTCACTCAAATGAAAAGGGTGAAGTGTTCGTTATGGGTGGTCTACACAACACATCTGTTTATGGTGACACATGGATTTTTAAGAGTGAAAATGACGCTAAGAACTTTGAGACTACTCAAGTCGACATTTATGAAAATTCACCAGCTCCAAGGGTTGGCCATGCGTCAACTGTTTGTGGTAATGCCTATGTTATCTTTGGTGGTGACACAGTCACTAATGAAGCAGGTGAAATTGACAATGATCTGTACCTATTTAACATGAACACACACTCTTGGACTATCCCACACCCTGTTGGTAAGAGACCTTCTGGTCGTTATGGTCATACCATCGGCGTTATTGCTATTACAAACTTTGATTCGAAAATCTACCTATACGGTGGTCAACTAGATGACGTTGTTTACAATGACTTGGCTGTCTTCAACTTAAGCTCTTTCCGTCGCCCAGATGTCCAATGGGAATGGGTCACTCCCGATGATCATATTCAACCACCAGGTTTGACAAATCACACCATGGATGTCTATGATAACAAACTATGGTTGTTCGGTGGTTCCACAGGTCAGAGACTAAGCAATGATCTGTGGGTCTTTGATCCTCTAGCTAACAAATGGGATAAGATTAAGACCACTGGTACTGTTCCACCTCCTGTTGAAGAGCATGCTTCTACTATCTATAAAGATTTGCTGGTGGTTCACGGTGGTAAGAATGTACACGGTGACGCATTGACTGATGTGTATTTCTTGAACTTGGTTACCAAGACATGGTACAAACTCCCAAAGAGCCTGGCTCTTGAGTCACCTGCCAAGTACGGCCATACTTTGTCACTGTTAAAGAATGATAAATTGTTGATCTTGGGTGGCCATTTACCAGACTACGCCAAATTAGGTGATGACTTAGAACCTTCCAATGATGACAATGGGGTTGGCACTATTCTGAACGTGTTAGATTTGAAGAACTTGAACAAGATTATTCCAGGTCTGTATCAATACAGCACACCAGTTGGTGCAAACTCACAAGAGAGATTCCCAAATCAACACATTCCACAACATAATCAACAACAAATCTTCACTCCACCGGGCTCTCAACCAAGAAGTAGACAATCTTCTGATAATCAAAGACCACCCCAGGGTTATCCGCCTTCTGCAGGCTCCACTGGTATGAATAGTACTCCGTTCAAGCAACAGCCTCCGCAAGGCCAACCGACATCTCCACCTCCAAACCCAATTGTGAAGAACGGTTCGTCAGCTTCTTTATCCACTAGAAGTCAACAACAGCAACATCCTCCACCGCCAATCCATCAACAGCTGTCGTCATCTTCTCGTGGTGTCTCTGCTGAAGATGTCTTCCAACGCCAAGCTGAGGTCCAAAGATCATTGTCAAAGCGCAACACTCCGAGTGCTCCACAATCTCAATCACCAAGTGAGTACAGACAAGAATATCCGACTCAAGATAATCAATACTTGACTTCCTCTGCCAACAACACCATCACCTCATCAGAAGAACTGCCATTACAACTACCATCTCCTGTTAGACCTGAAATTCCAATCCCAGCTCCAGTTTCAAAAGATGAGGTTCCACTTGCTAAGAGCATTAACAACGCCACTGTTGAAACTTTGAACCATTATGAGACCCCAGTCTCATCACCAGATAGAGAGGATAAGCCTCAACTTCCTGAGGTCACAGTGGCTCCATCAACTGGTTATCTGAACGCTGAAGATGGTAAGAGTTCTGATATTTTGGACAGCTACGTCACGAGCTCGGCATCTAACTTGAACCTTCCTGAAAAGGCTTCTGAAACTGCTGATGCCTACAAAGATGATCTCTCCATTGTTGATCCAGAGGAGATCCCTGATGATGAATTGGAGAGATCACTATCTACCCATAGACCAACCAACTCTGGTGGTCTTGTTAGAAATTTCAGTCAAAGCTCCAACCAACACGATTCAAAGCCTTCAAATGGTGACAGTGTTCAAACCGGTACATCTGTCTCCACTGCCACTGCCCTTGGTACAGGTGTTGGTATTACTGGTGCTGCCGCTGCTGGTGTTAAAAAGATCTTTGGACCAAATAGTAAAGATGATGTCACCGAAGAAGTCGAGGAGGAAGAACATAAGCCATTCCATCAAGAGAACTCAAGCTTGAGAGATATTCCGGGCTCTTTCACTTCTCCTTCGGTTGCCACCTCTAGTGCTAAGAACGATGACGACAAAGAACAGTTCAAGACCATCATTGATCAATTGTCCAAGGAGCTTGAACACTTGAAATTCAAGACTTATGAGCAAGCCAAGGCCGCCAGTTCTAAAGTTACTGAACTTGAAAAGGAGAATGAAGAATTGAAAGCCAGGGCTGTTGTAGTCGCTGAACTTGAGAAAGAGAATGAAGAATTGAGAGCCAAAGTTGTTGAAGTCAGTGAGAAATCTGCTGAGCCTGTTGAACCAGTTGAAGATGAACGTGAAATCAAGAGAAAACACATAAAGCTGAACACTGATTACGAAATCTTGAAAGAAGAGCACGATGAATTGAAGAGCAAGCTCACGGAAATTGAACCAATCTTCACATCAAATTTGATTGACCTGCAGAAATTGAATGATATTATCAAGAGACAAGAATTACAACTCGATGAAAACACTCAAAAGTTGAAAAACTTCGAACAATGGAAATTCAAGTACGATGAATTGAAGGTCAAACATGATGCTCTTGAGAATAAATTGAAAGAACATGAAGATATTGCAAACAGATCTTTGAATGGTGAAGATGCTGCTGATACAAGTGATATCAAAAAGTTGACTACTGGGTTAGATTCATTCTTGAGCAAGTTCCGTGGCCCAGATGATGACTCTTTTGATACTTCTAGAAACTTATCTGTGAATGGTGATGAAGAGGCCAAGAGCCGTGTTGTCACCAACTTGCGGTCTCAAATTGATGAGCTATTGAAGGAGAACGAAGAAGTTCATGCTACCAACGAATCATTATCCAAGAATATTGAAGGCTTTAAATCTCAATCCACTGAAATTGACGCATTGAAAGCCAAGATTGCTGAACTTTCTAAGATTGAAGAAAACTACAAAGAATCTTTACACTCGGTCAAGAGCACTTCCAGGGCCCTACAAGTCTCTCAGAGTGAACTGGCCAAGCAAAAGGAGATATCTATCAAACTTCAACAAGAGATTGATGAACTAAAGATCTTTAATGCTAGAAAGAATTCAAGAAATGCTACCCCGGTGGTAAATGAATTCGAAAAGAGAAAGTCAACCATCGAAGATGACGACTTTGAAAATGAACACTACAACATGAAGATCAGGGATCTGCAAGCGGAGTTGTTCATCACTAAACAGGATAATGATGATTTGAAACAAGAGATGTTAACATTGAAAAAGAAACTTTTGGTTTCTAACACCCCAACCAGTTCGTTGTAAAAATAGTTTTGTTTGAGTTTGTTTGTCTTTTTGTATCTTTTGCTTCTAAGAGAAGAAAAGAAGAGAAAAAGTGTGATGTCATAGAGTTTTTTCTTGTGTAATTTAGTTAGTTAGCCAATTCACTTATATTTTGATTTAATGTTGATACAAATGTCGTAGTTTATCTTAATTGTGATCTATCTCCGCATTATCGTTTGTGGCACGGATAAATGAAAAACAGAAAGTTTCCTTTATAAGCATTTAATCAGCTAATTCAGAGGCGCAAAAAATAAGAATGGTCAAAAGAACGACAGCAGCAGCGGTCATTAGGTCAGGAGACGATGGGCCACGCTACAAAGAGATTCCTCTCCTAGAACCAACAGATTCACAGGTGCAATTGAAAGTTTTAGGTACAGCAATTCACCATTTGGTTCGAGCCAGAGCTTTGGGGGCACATTACTCTGTGTCTGCTGATGGTGACACTGAAATGCCAATCGGTGTCGATGGTGTCGGTGTTGATAGTGATAAGAACCTCTACTACTTCACTACTTTCAGTGCAGGCACTGGCTCTTTTTCCCATTATGTTAACGTGGAGAAAGAAAACTTATATCCAATGCCCTATGTGAACGGTGATTATAGTCCTATTGCAAGGGTTGCAGTTTTAGGTAACTCCGCTATGGCTTCCCATTTAGCTCTTGGGGCTAGACTAGACATTGGCCCTGGAAAGACTATCTTGATCAATGGTGTTACGGGATCTTCTGGAAAACTGGCAATTGATATTGCAAAGAAGAGTTATGGTGCTACTAAAGTAATCGGTGTTAGCAGATCTCTTGAAGAATTGAAGAAGTTACAACAACATAGAGGTCTTGATGAGATCATTTCGGCTAGTGAGGAACAACCTGATGAGATTGTCAAGAAACTATCGGCTTTTGACGTTGATGCTGTGCTCGATTTCACTTGGGGTGACCAAGCTAAGAATATCTTGTTGAGTCTTATCAAATCTAGAAAGGATTCAACTTATCCAGTTAGTTGGGTACAGATTGGTCAGATTGGCGGAGCCAATGTTGAAATCCCACCGGGGATCCTTAGAAGTCAAAACTTGCAAATCTTAGGTAGTGGGTTAGGTTCTTTTGAGAAATCCAAAGGACGCGTTGCATTTCAAAAATTAGTTTTAGAATTAGCTGAAGGTAGTATTGGTACTGATCTATACGATACCATTGAAACTGCTCAAGTGAAAGATATATACGAAGAATGGAAAGAGTGGAAACCTAACGCAAGAAAAGTCTTTCAATTTGGACAGTATAAATAAGGTATTCATTTGTAACTGTTCTATATACACATATCTATGATCATTATATTTACAGGTCATAATAAATAAATCATTGCCCTTTTTAATGAGCGTACCCTTCTAAACCACCTCTTCTATCACGTTGTCTTTGTTTCTTGGTATTGTTGAAAGTGGCAGAGTATAAGTCAACCATGTTCTCATGTGAGTTTTCACCAGTGGCCAAAATATCGTTTGCCCTCTGACTTAAAACTTTTCTTTCTTCTCTATCTTTTAGTTTTCTTCTTCTTTTTTCCTTCAATAGCAATTCTTTTTCATAATTCTGTAACTTCTCTTGCAATTGTTCATCTTGGTTCGATCTACCCAAGATCTTAGTCTTAGCATCCAACCCCCATAAATCACCAGAATGGGCTTTTCTAGCGTCATGGTAAGTTTCTTTACTGAATGACTTAGTCACTGTCCATTTCTCAATTTCTCCACTTGGAGCACAAATCTCGAAAGACACATGACCTTTTCTCTTCAATGGTTGTCTCAAAATACGTGGCCAATGCTTGGATTCTTCATGAACTTTACCCATGGAATCGTCAAATGCGTTTTCCGCACGGTCAAGTTCAATTTTATCGAGTGTAACGTTGTCTCTGGCACTTCTCTGTACGATCAGGTATGAATAGTTGGCAATTTCGTAATTGTTAGCATTTTCTCTCCCACTACCTGAATGACCCCTCCTTGGTGAGATTTCATCCTTCTTTTCCCATTTAGAAGATAAAACGTTACCTCTTTTCAATTCCAATAAGTATCTTGGTCTTTCAATCATCTTTTCAAAATGACACCAATTCAATTTTCTTCCCGTTGGATATTGGTAATATTGTGGTTTCAAAGTTTGTAATGGACATTTCTTGTGATGAGAGCATGGAGCCAGTATCGATACATGATAATCAACCCTTTTTTCCTCTGGATTTTCAACTTCAAGTTCATGATCAAATTTCAATTCTTCTTCAGGAACTTCACCATATTTCTCTAATAGCTCTTTCTCCAAGTCAGATAACTCAACAGGCTCAGCATTTTCAAACTCTTCAACTTCATGATCTTCAAATTCAACAGTCTCAACCATTCTCTTGTTTTTTTTAACAGATGAGGCCTTATAGTATGGTCTTGGGATCTTACCCTTTTCAGTGTCGTATCTCTCTGGTCTGATCATAATTTGTCTAGCTCTAGCAATATTTTCAAATCCAACTGGTGTACCTCTTTCCACTAATAACAAGATACCATTTGGCTCCAGTGCCTTTAAAAGCACATCAATATTCTCATCAACTTGGTATGGGAAACGGTCAAGGTCTTGTAATAATTGATGTTGAGCAATGATTAAATCATATTTCTTTTCGTTATTCATGTAACTAGAAACTTTAGTTCTAGTTTTGATCTTATTTGTCTTGACTTCACCGACAAAATCATCGAATAGAACATCTTCATCTAATTTGGACTTTCCATCAACTGGATCTTCAGTGATTAGATCCTCCAAATTACCAGGATATTCGTTCAATTGTCTTGATAGTAACAACTTAGCCCTGTTTTGCATTTCTTCATGTCCAAGTATAACAGCATCTTTTATCTTTGGTGTAAAGTCTTTACCCATAATCTCATTTAAAGCGATCATACCAGTAGCTGGACCATAACCGATATCCAATACTTTTTGTGGGTTAAAATCAGGTTGTCTTTTAAACAATTCAGAAATAACTTGATAACAACCAGCATAGTTCTGTGCAAAGAAAGCAGCAATATGTGAATCAATCTCATGAATGGTACGTGTTGGTCCATGAACTTGTTCTTCATTGACTTTAACATATCTTTGTGCAACTTCATATCTCAATAATTTAGGAAGTTTTAATGCAAGCATGTGGTTATAGATAGATTTCGTAATTCTTTCAGGGATTTTGATCTGGTTTCTATTTACTCTCCCCTCTATTGTATTTGGTTGCAATCTTATCTCTCTAGCTGTCATTGATTCATCAGGTAATTCACCATACTCATTTCTATAATCACTTAAATTGTTTTCATCTTTATAAAAATCTTCTCTTGGTATCACTTTGATCTTTGGGTCTTCTTCCTTATTCAAATCTTGATGGTAATTCTGTACCAGTTGACCAAAAGCTTGTGTATCACTTGTATATGGGAATGGAAGGCTTGATTGTGGTATCGATGAGGTCTCACCGGTGGTTTCACCAACGATTTCCCATTCATTAGCAGTACTTTTATACCTTCTAAGTACTCTAGTGGACCTCGATAGTGTCAGACTCCGTATCAGACTGGATCGAAGCATTGGAAATCGGTGATTTATGACTTATTTAACCAGTTTAATACTGATTAGTTTCTCAATCGTTTCTATTTGATGAGATTATATTGAAAATTTATTCTTTCGCGGTAGGAGCACTTGTCGGAATTTGAGAAACTTGGGCATCGGAATAATTTTGACACAAAAATTCTTTAATAAAATTCAATCTTATTTTAATAATCAGAATTTGTTTCGACTCATCAATTCTATGACAGAGACCTTAGTTCTAATTCTGTTGGATCCAGTATCTGATTCAGAAATGTCTTTAGGATTCCCATGAATTATACATGATTTTTTTTTTAGATTGTGTGTATCGAGTTCCCGAAACAAGTTAATCTTGAATGCGGAATACAAGATTGATTAATAGTTCAATTTTTACTAGTTTTTAGAGGCCCAGGTTAATGCTAGCCTATAGAGTATACAGTACTTACTAGCGATATCAGGTCTCTAAGTGTCGTTTTAGTGAATTTTCCAAACTTGAATTGTCGACTCAATTCAATTTTAATTTAAAGATTTGAGAAATGAGGTCCTCTATTATACCATGAGTGGTATAAAATCAGCTGCAGCTAATTATGAAAATTATATTTATATATATACAAGTGACGTAATCTAATTAATTGAGACATGGCAGAGATAATTGGTCTCGTCGAAAAACTCTTGCCCATAGTAGCAGCTTATTTCTTCCATAATCATTCAAATCAAGTTGTGATACGTCAAATTTAATATAAAATTTCGGTTTCTGTTTATTGAGTCGGAAAATGGTAAATTCAGCCAAGATGAAATCAATATGCCACAATTGTGTGATCAAAGATATCAATCGATTTAAAAACATTTTAAATTAGAGACAACTTGAACTGTACTCTATAGCAGATCTCTAACAGATCATATAGTATAAACTTATATCAATGACAGCTGAAATTCAAGACTCTGATGCAATTATCATTGACAACAGATTGATTAAGATATCAGATTTGTCCGAGGACTTAAGAGCACTTTTAATAGCCAAATTACAATCTCCCAAAGAGTACACTAAACCAGACATTGATCAGATATATAACTTGAGAGACTTTGAAACCATTGCTGAAAAGATTGTGTCATCAAGAACTTTTGCTTATTATCGTACTGGTGCTGAAGATGAGATCACACTAGTTGAAAATGAACAAGCTTTTAAGAGAATTTATTTCAATCCAAGAATCTTGAAACCTGTATTTGAAATTAGTTTAAACAAGAAGATCTTAGGTTCTGAATCTTCATTACCTTTTTATTTAACAGCTTTTGCCGGTACTGATTGGGATAATAATGTTAGTGCTGAGAAACCATTGGCCTCGGGTGCAGGTAAAGCAGGTATCCCACAAATGATTCCAGGGGTAACCAAATTCCCCTTACAAGAACTCGTTGATGACTTTAATAACGCTGAAGTTGATCAATGGTTACAAATCTATATCAGGGATTCATTAGAAGCTACTAAGAGATTCATTGAAGAAGCGGAAAAGACTAAAAAGATCACCACTTTGGTGTTTACCGTTGACGTTCCTCAGTTAGGTAGAAGAGAAACATTTTCCAAAGCCAAGGAGAATACATCGTTTCATAAGACCACTGAGGCATTTGCAAATTTAGATTGGGATGCCCTGGTTGGTGTTAAACAAACCACTAAACTAAAGGTGGTTTTGAAAGGTATTCAATCTGTACCTGATGCTATTAAGGCCGCAGAATTAGGATTTGATGGAATTATTATCTCTAATCATGGTGGTAGACAATTAGATACAACGAAATCTTCTATTGAGATTCTAAGTGAAGTGATTCCCGAATTGAAGAAACGTGGACTTCGTAAAAAGATTGAGGTCTTAATCGATGGTGGGGTTAGAAGAGGATCAGATATAGTTAAAGCCATAGCTCTGGGTGCTGATGGTGTTGGATTGGGTAGACCATTCCTTTATGCTCTAAGGACATATCAAGAAGCCGGTGTTTTAAAAGTTATTGAGATATTAAAAGAAGAGATTGTATTAACTTTGAGATTGTTAGGTGTCAATGATATTAATGAAGTGAATGAATCACATATTGATACAATTGATTTAGCAGGTAATAGATACACTGGTAAACATAGATGAGAATTAGAGACCTAGATCTTTACTTCAGAGAGCTTCTATAATGTACTGGACAAGATGACGAGAAACAAGACTTCTGACCCACAGGGTATAATATTTCAAAAAATTTAGCAATCGAAGATTAGATAAATGAATACCAAGCCAGGGGAAATTCTGAAGTGATGGTTATATCCGATGAATACGTTCCTTGTAGCTGTTTAACTTATCAAGGCGACGATCAAAGTTTACAAAAAAATTAATGCAAAACCTCCCAGTGTATTAATCATTCGTATAGATCAACATCATCATCGTTATCGTATGCCTTCTCTTCGTTATCCTCATCCGCCTCTTTAGCAGCTTTGTCCAAGTTTGTCAATTTGGTCATAATATGTACCACGAAGGGTCTAATTTCATTGATTTCCATTATACTTAGATTATCTAACTGTAAATGACTTTCATTAACAAGACCAAGACCCCTTTTAACCTTGATAAGTCTGATCTCTTTTAAGTCCTGTATCAGTGATTTCAATTTATGTGCCTCATCTGGTAAATCGTCTGCGGCTTTATCGAAGAATATCTTTGATAGTTCTAACCAATTGTAAGGTAAAGAACTAAAACTTTGTGTCTCACTCAATTCAAATTTGTATAATTCTTGTAATTTCGCTACAGTGAGCCATTTAGGTGGTACAATGGAACACTTTCTTTGTGATTTTAAGATAACAGCAAACCATAGTGGTACAGAGACTCTGTGCATGGCTCTTAAATTTGGAATCTCATCGGTGATTAGATCTATCCCATTCATTGTATAACGAGGCAAGATCTGGATATGTTCGTTTTCCGTGATGAACTGAATCTCCTGGGGAGAGAAAGTATCTTTCAGCTTGTTGGGAAGAGCCATTGTTCGTGATTAGTTGGTGAGTGACTTTGTGATACCGTTTGTTACTATGAGAAAAGGTTCATTTTGGTGTCGCGTTTTTCAGATTTGGTGATGTTTTCGCGTTTAAAGTTGATTAACTATTAAAAAATCACTTATTGAATTAATGTATGTTGTGATAATGACTACGGATACATTGGTAAAGACTCTTATAAGCCTAAGTCAGGTTGAAGCCATTATAGTGACTAGCTTATCAGATTTCAATACAATTTTAATATCTATTTCCTCTCTCTGCGCCCCCTACCGGACTGCTGACATAAGCCACTAAAAAATTTCTGTACCAAATAAAAAAAAGTTGCCATAACTCATCTCATACACATTTTTACTAGAAATTAAAACTAATAAACCTATTCAAGATGCATTTGATGTTCACTTTAGGCGAAGACGGCAAGAGAGTCTACACTTTAAAGAAAATCGCTGAAGATGGTGAGATTACAAAATCTGCTCACCCAGCTAGATTCTCTCCAGATGATAAATACTCTAGACACAGAGTCACTTTAAAAAAAAGATTTGGTCTATTACCAACCCAACAAGAAGCCATCAAGTATTAAGATTCTGATGGTCGTGTTGATATATAGAGAGATTTATAAGGCTCAAGGTCCTTAAGATGCAGATGCTTGATTTGAGGTTCATTGTGATGAGCTATGAAAAGTTTTCAGCATATCAAAGAAAAGGTTGAACACAACCGACAAAATTGTATAAATAGTTTTAATTTAGGGATAATGGGTTAGAGAAACCGATGTAGCGACTATTTAGATACTTTTTCCCACTATTTGAGAGACTTAAGTCTAATTACTAACTTATCTTTATTGGTTCTGAAAACTCCGGATCGAGTTTTTTTTTCAAAAATGACTAAATACGACTCCACAAATCGTTTAACTCCACAGTGATTAATACATTCACAAGAACAAATGTTTCTTGCGAGAAGACTCGTGCCCAGGGCTTTAGGTGCACAAATACGCTTTCAGAGCTCTAGAGTCCCAGCTGAGACCAAATTGAAACAGATCTCGGATTCGAATAGGGATTTAATCTTATCTATTTTGAGACTCACTACTACAAGAAGGGAAACAAATCAATATTTGAACAAATACTCTTCATTATTCGACTCCCCTTATAATTCACACACTGAAGATCCGTTCAGGGTGGTATTCATCAAGATTAGGGGCAATCTATACAACTTTGAATCTGAGAAATTGAAGAAGTTTAGTCTAACATTGGACTATTTACAGAAATTAGGTGCTAATCCAATCATTTTAATAGATTCAGATTATATTTCTAAGTATCAGGATATAAACAAATACAATTTCCATCAAATTGACAATTTCTTATTTAATCAATTCCATCATTTTACCACTTTGATGAAATCAAATGAGAATCAATTAAATTTCATCCCTGTTAGATGCTCACTTTCAAACGATGAAGCATCACAGGTATCTTTAGACAAACCGATCTTAAATTTTTTAGAAACGGGCACCATCCCGATCTTATTTCCCTATATATATGATCATAAGAAATCTAGAGAATTTATCGTTAACTCATCCAATTATTTAAGACTATTTATCGAAAAGCTTCAAGAGTTTAATAAAGAAAAAGAAAGGCTCTCAGTGGAAAAAATCATCTTTATTGATGAACTAGGAGGTACGCCATCTATTGAACGTTCCAATAATTCACATGTTTTTATTAACTTATCACAAGAATATGATCAAATTGTTGCAGAGTTACATATTGGCCATTTAGATATCAGTGATCGTGAAATTCATTCACAGAACTTGAAAAGTATGTTTGATTTAATCACCTCGTCCCCTAATGATATCACTGGTCTAATTACCACATTGGACATCGCTGTGGAGAGTTTGAACTTAAATCCTATTATTTATAACGTGCTAACAGATAGAAGCCTTGTTAGTTCATCATTGGCCCCTGTTAAGTTCCGTTCTAATGAATACTTGACTGATCGTGTAACAAAGACAACGATTATCAAGAAGGGTTTTACCATTCATGAATTCACCAGTGTCAATGAATTGGACCACACAAAGTTTAAAACGTTGATTGATGATTCCTTTAAGAGATCAATCAATTTAGATCATTATTTTTCACGGATCAAAGATATTATATCAAAGATCTTCATTGTTGGTGACTATGAAGGTGTCGCTGTGATTACAAATGAAACTTCGAAAGAAACTGGCGAGACTTATCCTTATCTTGATAAATTTGCCATTTCACGTCAAGCTCAAGGTTCATTAGGTGTCGCAGACATCATCTTTAATTTATTGAAAAAGCAATACGCTAAAGATGTTCTAATCTGGAGGTCCAAGAAAGTTAACCCAGTGAACGGATGGTACTTCCAAAGATCTAGTGGGACTCTTAATTTGGAGGATAGCGAGTTTAGACTATTCTGGAACAGCGAAAGAAGATTCACGAGGGATAAGTTCGAATCTTTTATAGATATAGCAAAGACCATTGAACCTTCATGGGATAAAAAGTAATTAATTATAAAAAATAGTTATTATATACATTAAGTCATTATTCTATATATGTAATGTGTCATCTATGAAGTCCCGTCAATACTTTGGCCTATCCATTCTGAAACACCATCATCGATGATATAGCCAGCGATTGAAGAACCTTCAAATTTAATCGTTTCACCTTGGTCTAACACTTGTCTTAAGAACTTGAAATTTGTAGGGTCACCTTCAACTTGAAAATCTTTTAAAATCCCCTTAACAACAGATAAAGTCAATTTAAATTGATCATGTTTGATAATCATTTCGAATTTTGGCGTGGCACCGTATTTCCATTCCCAAGTTTGTAATTCTTCACTAATCTTTGTAACTTCCTGAGGCATCTCATCGTCATTAATTTCAAAATATGGAGTTTCACCGTATTGTTCATCAAACGCATCAGCAACAGCAGCAATAAGATCATCATTTTCTATATGTAAATTGGTAACTTTTGATGAAACACTATCCACTGCATTGCATTTAACTACAATATGTTCTTTACCTTCTTTCTTTAACAGTTGTTTTAACACTGGTAAATTAGAATCTAAAAGCATAGTACCATGATGGTATGATTTACCCTTTGAAATCTTGAATGCACTTCCAGAGACTTTGAATTTTTCATTAGAAGTTATAATATCACCTCGTTCATTTTGTGTCAATTCTTCACATATAGCCAATTCATTCAATTTCTTAACGATAATAGAACCAAAATAATCCCGTTGAAATTGATCCCTTGTATTGATAAAGCTATAATTGACATTTCTCAAATCATGTACCACTGTACCACCACCAGATTTTCTTCTAATCAATGGAATCTGTAAATCGTTTAATACAGGTAAATTTACTTCCTTCCATGGATTTTGATTCTTACCAACAACGACACATGGTGAATTCACATAAAATATTAATCTATGAGCCTTAAATTCAGTGGTCTTGTCGTAAGGTGTATTTTGAAAGATATAATCTTCCAAAGCTAGGTTATTATAAGGATTTGAAGAGGTGGACCTAATAATCAATGGTTTATTTTGTTTAATATGGTCCAATAGTGTGGGGGTCTGTTCTTGAATTGGTTCATTGATCAACACTTCGCTATCAACACCGTATAGTTCAATTAGCTCATTATTAATGTCATCAATCTCATCCTCGATCCTTTTTGACGAAGTATTGTCACTGGTGATAGGGGTAACATCACCAGTGAACAAGTCTGAGTAGTAATTGTTTAAATCAGCATATTTATCATCACCTTTCAAAGTATCTTCATCGAATGGAAGTGTCGACCCAAGGTTTGGAACACTGGGTTTCGAAGTGTATAGTCTAGTGAGCAGGGGCCGTATTGGCTGGAGTCTCCTCAGAAACAGTGACATTCTGGTGGAGTTATGCGTATGGTTGATACCTTGTACTAACTACTAGAGATCTCATAAATTTTCTCGGGATTTAAGAAAAAAAAATTCAAGCTCATCACCAAAAGTAACATAAATACTAAAGACACCACCAGTAGGTAATATGGACAGGAAATACCCAATCGAAACGCTCTTACTATCACGCTCTTACGATTCCAAGGCCAAAGTCGTTGAACTTTTGGAAAACCGTTATGCGTTGAACGATAAACCAACACTATCACTGCGACCAACTTCTACTGATGAGATACTTGATAAATCATCATTAATAACGAGACTAAAGAACGATAAAATTAAGTATCAAAAGACCAAGTGCCAGGATAAGACTAAAGTTGTATTTAAGAATTTCATCAAGAAGAACCAAATTTTGCAGAGAATCATCAAGAACAAACTTCAAACTTTACGAAAGGAGCAACCGAATATCAAACATGATGTGACCAAGTTTAAAGAATGGACAAAACTTACACATTATGAAGACTATTTGAAACTAAATGAGCTTTGGATAGGGTACATCCAGGACCTTCTTCAAATCGACAATGGTAAGTTTCCTTCCAACGCTCAGCAGATTTTAACTAAACTCTCTGCTGCTGAATTTAATGGTGCTTTCATCCGTGTTGTTAAATCTTCAAATAAAAACGTGATAGGTAAACACGGGATCGTTGTTTGGGATTCAAAGAATTATTTCATCATTGTACAGGCGAGAGAAGATGGAAATGTTGAGTCCGTTGGTGGATTGAAACTAATCGAGAAGAAGAATACCGTTTTCAGCTTTGTTGTTCCCCTATACGCGTTAGACTCCGAGATTGATGATAAGGATGATGAGTATTTAGAGTTCTCCATCATCGGTTCAAGATTCCAGTATAGAAGTGCTGATAGGTCAGGTAGAAAGTTTAAGGGGCGTAACGTGGATGACTTAGACTTATAATGTTTATTTAATATTAATATAAGATTGCATTACGAAGACATTAAATAAACTCTGATAAAACAAGGGAAACAAATATGATCAACAAATTTATTTGATAAAACATGTATAAAAAATCAGTATACCAAGGTCAACCAAGGGCATGGTTTAAACTGATCTGATCATTTGTCGAATTTCTTCTTTCTGCGAAGACCTTTCTTTAGGCGTCTATTACCCTTATCATTGAAGAAGATCTCCTCGTTAAAGCTTTCATCCAAATCTAATGGCTTGATGGCAGCAGTAGCAGCTGCTGGTTCGTAGTCTTGAGCTGAACCTGTGGAGCAAAGTGTCTTGGACATTTGATAATCACCAATTTCATTTTCTAACTCTTGTTGTTCCACAATACGCGGAGAACCACATGGGTCACCATTGTTTACCACTTCAGTAGCAGTGAGAGCAGCGACTTCAGCGTAAGATAAGTTTCTCAAATCGACATCCACAAACTCATCCGAGTGTTCAGTGTTAGAGATGGCGATGACCTGGTTATCTGGAGACAAGGCCTTAGAAGTGGCGATTGCTGTAGTGGAGGCGGTGACTTTCAAAGCGTGTGTATCGTCGTGGATCGTGTCTTTTCTAAAAGGGAAGAAGAACTTGAGCATCGTTGAATATGTGACAAAAGCTAATTAGTAAGTAGTGAATGTGTAAGTACAGTAATGCCCTTTTTTAATGTTGCTTTTAACGCGTCTTTGTTGTTGTTTCAGGGAGACTTAATTTGTTTTTTAAATAATCTTTGTGGTTATAAGATAAGATCCCGGTCCGGGCCACACCGCACTAATCCAACAATAGATTTAATTTTGACACAAAAATTTAGAGTTTGATCTATATTTTATACTAAATCAGTTAGAAAAGTGGCTAAAGATGTTAAGAATCATAGAAACCTCATATATGATTAATTGCAAACAAATTTTCTAAAATTTAATGCTACAAATTCCAGTTTATTTTATAATTTTTTTGACCTTTTCTTTGATTAGATAAATTATAAATATACACACGTCCGATTAATATAATTTAAAACCCTAAAAATACATAATGATGAGCAGTAACTTTGAATATAATAATAATCAAAGCTTACTGCATTGTTTTGAAACTTCCTCTTCAATTCAAATTAGTTTCACTAAAATTTAATTACTCTCTTTTTTAACTTTTCTCTTTCCTTCATAACCTCATAACTAAAAATCACACAAAAACTTTTAAAGTACCTCTTTTCTTCCTCTATGCAATGCAAATATAAACAAAATCAATATCAGAAAAGATGATACTCTCGTTTTCCTATATCCTTATGAAATGACTTATTTTCTTCTGAATGAGGTACCTTCAGTTAATTTAGCCTTACCACCAGTTGGTTGAGTTAAGACAGTGGTACAAGAATCACAAGTGACAGCAGTTTGAGCATGTGAGAAAACAGTGGTGATGTTTAGACAACCTGGACACTTAACATCCATGAAGTATGATCTTGGAGATTGAACTAAAGTTTTCAATTTGTGTTGTTTAGCTTCAGTAGCTGGAGTTGGGTGTAATAAATCTTGAACTAAAACCTGTTAAGCATTGTTAGTAATCTCAGTCGTTTTCGTTGGAGTTGTTCATCAGAAGGATTTGAATTGGACATTGGTTGAACTTAATTAGATAATTCACTGTCACTTGAAAAAAATTGACATAACTTCCCCTGTGTAACTCTTGTTTTAGGTTACTTTTGCATTTTGTCTTATTATGATTCTTTGACCTCAGTTGTTCATGTTATGATGTCTTTATGTCTTGAAGTTGATTTCTTGCCACCTTGGAAAATTCTTCAAAGACAGTAATCTCTATTAAATTGCAATTCTACGATCCAATTTGATATTAAAATGGGTATGGTCTTCATGGGTAAGTTATCATCCAATGTCCTCATCATTTAATGCCTTTCTAATGTCTTTAATGACGTACCATTTTGATATAACTTGTGATTAACTAATTCCAAAATTCTCAAAAGCAAGGGCAAAAATTATATGGGAATTCATTCATTTTTAAAAGGAAAAAACTTTTCGCAGGGACCACTGATTCAAAAAGAAAAAAAGTTGGAGAGCGATAGAAAAGGGTAATTTTCGCGGGTGGTGTTGGGGTGTTTTGGTGAAGAGAAAAAGAGAGTGAGAAGAGTGGAAGCCCTCATCACGTGATTCTGAAATGAGGAAGCCCTAAACAAAATTTGAAATGTTTGTAAAAGGTGTCAAGTACAAAATTTCTATGTGATATTAAAAGAGATGATATTTCGATGAGCTTAGGGAAAATATGGTCATAAGATACTATCGATGATGTACACAAAGACACGAGCTAAGATCTCAGGATACCACACTGAAGCTTTTGTTTTCTAAACACACTTTAAAGTATTGTAATCTCTAGTCCACTTGACCTTGAATCCCTTTCAACTACTGAAAAGAAGTAGGAATATCCGGGAATTCCACTTCTGAGCTATTGCACAGTGATAGGAAAGTTGTAAGTCATGTCACAAAGCTAGTGGTGGACGAATAGGATGATAATGAGTCTTGAAAGTGGTACCATTTCAAGATCTATTCAATGAACGTTCAAGATTAAGGTTCATCCCAAAACTAACTAAACAGTTAGTGAAATATGTGGTCAGACACATTATAGTGTTTCGTTGTGTTCATCTCTTTAATAGTATCAATTATTTAGTATAAGTTCATGTAAAGAAAAAATTCGGTAGATTACTTCGTATAATATGATCGGTTCGTAAATTTCAATCTCCTCGGCTCATTCGAGATAAAGGTGCCTTTAATTTATAAATCCTGGAGAAATCTTTTAATCATACATAAACAACAGCCAATTTAAACATTTCAAAAGCATCAATCATGTCCACGGTAACTGAGCTTCCAGCGGAGATTTGCACCAATTATAAGCTCAATGATAATGAAAAGCTACTTTCAATATCAATTCCGAATTCAAGAGACCCACATGGTCGTGGTTTAGTGGGGATCTTAACATTTCCACCAACAAGTTTAATTCCTGAGGATCAATTGGTTAAAAATCCAACTTCAAAAGAGAATCACTATCCACCAACTCATAAACTAGCAGTGATCCTTCATGGGAAAGGTGGTCATAAAAATTATTGTTATCAAGCATTATTGGCCCAAGATTTAGCATCAAAATTAGGAACGTATAGTTTTAGATTTGATTTTAGAGGTTGTGGTGATTCTCAAGGGAACGAGGACGAAGAAGAAGGTAGAAAAGTTCTACAGGATATTGAAGATATTGAAGTTATACTGGATACATTCATCAATGGTGCTAAATATGAACAAATTGGGATCAACTTGATACCTAACTCTATTATTGGTCATTCAAGAGGTGGGGTTGCAATGTTTAGATGGGCTTTAATCCAACAAGAAAAATTAGAGAGAAATGAACCATATCATTTTGTTCCTAATTTGATCAATGGTGCCGCTAGATTCGAAGGAAATAGATTATTGTCTGATATTGGCACTGAGACTAACCATGGGAGATTTTTAAAACAGTATAGATTGGGTAGTTACCAAGATATTAAGATCCCTGATGCCGAAGTGATAGATTTGGCTACACAGAAACTTGGTGCCTTAAAATTTCTTGATGATGAGATCCAAGTAATGAGTATCTATGGTCTTGCTGATCATATTGTACCAATTGAAGATTCTACACATTATGCTAATTTGTTAGGCTCAAGACATAGATTGGTATTCATCCCTAATGCTGATCATAACTATTATGGTGTTCAAGAGATCAATGAGTTAAACGCTGAACAATTCAATCCAGAAAATTATCCCTTGAACAAGAGAGGTAGAGTTAATTGGAATTATAAAGTCACTAAAGAAATCGTTGAATGGTTACATACTTTGAATGATACACAAAGATTCAAGGACTCTACAAAATCTATCTATTACTATCCAAGATGGAGAGACATTGATGGGATTGCCAATTTCAGAGACGTTGGTGGTTGGAGAACAAAAGATGGTAAAAATTATGTGAAGGCTGGTATAGTTTATAGATGTGCAAATCCATCAACCGTCACTGGGAAAGGTAAGAAACAATTAAATCAACTGGGTATCAAAGTATTCTTTGATTTTAGATCTCATGGTGAGTTCTTAAAGAATGGCGGGTTAGAAGTTCCTGGTATCGATGTTAGAAATGTCCCTGTGTTTCGTACAACTGATTTATCACCACAGGCCCTTGCATTACGTTATAGAAACCTTTTGGCATCTTGGTATACTTATAAGTTTGTGTATCGTGATATTCTAACCCATGGTATCAGTGCTTATAAAGAAGTTTTTGAATTTATTAGAGATCATCCTAATGAAGCCTTTGCATTTAATTGTCAAGCAGGTAAAGATCGTACCGGTGTCATGGCCATGTTGATTCTCTTATTACTTGATGTTGATCATCATACCATTGCCAAGGAGTATGAATTGACCAC
The DNA here is from genome assembly GCA_030557705.1 of Taiozyma odintsovae. Lineage (NCBI taxonomy): Eukaryota > Fungi > Ascomycota > Saccharomycetes > Phaffomycetales > Wickerhamomycetaceae > Taiozyma > Taiozyma odintsovae. Next base: position 1,060,786 of record JANIVH010000001.1, read on the forward strand.
TATCGGGCTGATCCCAAACCATGAGGGTATCAAAGAGGAGTTTTATCATATGTTGGAAGGATTTAAGAACAAAGCAGCTGCAGATGATCCACAGTATGCCGCCTTGAAAGATGGGTTAGGGTTGACTGAGGAAGAGATGTTTCAAAATCTAGTTAGTTCAAAGTATGAAAGTATGTTGGCAGCAATTGAATTGTTCAATAAGGAGTTTGGTGGGATTAAGAAGTACTTTACGGAGAATTTAGGGTTCAATGAGGAGGATTTGGAAATTATCAAGGGTAATTTATTAGTTAGTTCAAGTCCTTATCCTGATCAGAACTCATTATGGAAGCATCGTTCAAAGAGTGGTAGCCAACTATGATCAAGGATTTATCAATACATATACATCAAAGTTTCAAAATATTGTAAAAATCTCGAGTCGCTAATTGTATCTGTTAGAAGTTTCAATTAGGATAGACTTTGCGTATCTACAGCAGATTCGAGTTATAAAAAAGCCGTATCTATTGAATAAAGGAAAAGAAGCTGATACCAGTACAGCAAGAAACGAACACCAACACCAAGTAAAAAACAGCGAAGAGAGACATAAACATTAAGGGCATTTCAAGATCATTAAAAGTAAACAAAGAATAACTCGAGCTTGGAGATGCGTTAGAAATTGGAAGGACGAGAGTCACTAAATTCAAATCCTTTACCTTCATTCAATCCACTCTTAGCTCTCAATCTCAATTGTTCCAACTCTTCATTGTTTCTTTGTTCACCTTTTTCCACAACCAAATTTCTTAATAATTTGTTCTCCATTTCCAATGTTTGGATCTTCTTCTCAAGAGTCAAAGTCAATTCATTTAACTCACGAACTGATCTTTCTAATTGTTGTTCTTTTAATTTCTTCTTGATTCTAAATCTAGCTGAGGCAGCAGTATTTCTTCTTCTCTTATCAAGGTCAGCATCACCAGTTGATTCAAGTTTGATGGACCCTCTTCTACTTTGACCACTTGTACCTGGTGTGGACCCGCTTGAGCTACTATTGGTTGTGGCAGATGGGTTCAAGGATCTGGTAACATGGTTAAATTCAACGTCATTCGGTTCTATCTTGATATTGGAATGACCATCAAACTGGCTATTTAAAGCATTAACAGCGGTGTCATTGTTTGGAGCAGTTGGTCCTTGGGACTCACCTTGATGCTGAGCTATTAGAGCAGCCAATGCATCGATTTGTGTTTGGGATAGACCAGCAGCGATTAATGAAGATTGTGCACCTGGTGGGACTGGAACCTTTGGTAATGTGGTTAATAAGTCATTTGTATTCACAACGCTCTGAGGTAGTCCTTGAAGTTGGTTGCTGTTGCCGTTATTGTTGTTGCTGTTGATATTGCTGTTGTTACTGCTACTGCTGTTGCCGTTGTTGTTGTTATTTAGACTATGGTTGTTATGGTTGTTTAGTGAGGATAGAGGAGATAAGATATTGGATATACCCGTGTTAAAATTACTTTGTTGTAAAGTGGAAAAGGTCTTTGCACCGTTATTGCTACCGTTATTAGCTGGAGAATTGGCAAACGTCTCGTTGATCTCGTTGAATCTATTCAGTAAATGTTCACTGTGTTGATGTAGATTATCGTTGTTTTGGTTATCCTGTTTTGGTTTCTCTTCATCTGGGAACACGAACGAGTCGTCAGCGAAAGCGGATAATTCTGCTGTTAGTCTCTCGTCGAGCTGGGAAGGGTCGTCAATTTCAGGCATGAAAGTGTCCACGTATACGAGCTGTTCTAAGAGCGCCGCAGGGGTGATATTATCGTTGTTGTTGTTGCTCATGATGGAGTGATGAGGTTTAATTTATACCTATTGCCGTGGCTTCTTGTTGTACTAAGGGGGAAACAAACGACGGAGTACTAATTTAAATTACACACAAGAATAAGCCATTCAAAGTTCCTTATAAAGAAACTTGAACGAGGTTGTTGATCCACACTTTGGTGCCTCTTTGCAGTCCCTTTCTATTGTGGTGGTAGATTTCTGTGGAAAGTGTGGTCGTACCACACGAAATTACTACAAGTCACGTGCACGACGACATTCCACGTGACTCTTTTTCGCGGGGAGAATTTTACTAAAAATGAATTTGTGTGGCGTTTTTTGAAGTTTTTTGTGTCAAAAAAAGAGTATGAATTAATTAGAGAAACTAAAATAATTGGACAGGTTAATTAATTTATAAGTTGATTTTTAGTGGTTTTTAACATAGACAGTAGCAGTTGGAAATTCATGTAGGAATGGAACTAATTGGGTGTGCACTTGAATTTTCAATGGAAGTTCCTTGGGTTTTTCAAATTTAATATGGTGTGAGTAATTGTAACCTCCAATCTCTTTCTTTCATTGACAGACTGCTAGTAAATTCTCTGAACCTCGGTCAAGCCTCACATTTTACATCACCAACCACAATATACCTGTCAAATATCCAAAGCCACCATCAATCATGATGTGAACTGTATTTGAAACCTTATTTGAGACTCGGTCTTAAAAAGGAACGTAAGATCTCCTTTAGTCTAGGACCTGTGTTTCAGATAGCCACAACAAGTTTGGGTAAAACTAACGATTATTACAAGCTGTGGTTTTATGAATTTATTTCATCTGTGTGGCTAAATTGCTGAAAAGGCAACCGAGCCGATAGTAGTGTTGTGAAATGTAAGAGGTTTTCTGAAGTAAAACTGTCATAACAGTGGCGCATGCTAATATTGAGTTACCCTTTGAGCCAATACGTCATTTTAGTAAATCCAATTAACGATGGCTTTCAAGTATGAGAGTGAACCAACAGTGGAATTAGCAACACTGTTGTCTCATGAACTCTGCTTATACTTGCAATTGACAACTTGCTTTAACTCCAATTGAGAATAGACCCACATTGATTACAACAACTCTCCTGTTAGTCTTCTACGTATACATACCCATATTACCAACAGACAATCAAGCCATACAAGACGGGCAGCTAATCCTTTGCAGGCTTCAAAGCTGTTCAATTCTCACAAGCATTCTGCGAACATAGTAGTAATCTGATTTCTGCACACAGATTCATTACATCGGGCCGATGTATAGTACATAGACTTCCATTGTATGTTTAAAGTTCTAAGAGAGTTTGAAACACAACAATGGTGGTAAAACCATATATATGGTAGAGATTCCAGCTGATATTACGTTGATATTGACCTTCAGTTTATAAAGTTGTACCTGTAAAGTTTCAGCGGATGTATATAATGGATGTAATTACTGTATAATTGATTCAGATTCAGTTACATGTTTGAAAGAGAATATTAGCTTGAGCCGTAGTAGAGTATATACAGCTAGCTTATATGCAGGCTACAACGTTACACCAGTGATAATATAATTACTCAAAATCTACATGAATGTATGGTTCTCGTCAAAGAGGAGACCTTCACTAATTATAATTAAAATTAAAATCAAATGTTCAGTTAAATCGCAAAAATTGAAACATAATTTACAGCTCTGAGAATACATTAGTTTTAATCTCGGTGACTCAGAGGGCTGAATTTCTTAAAATCTACACCATTTTTCCAATACGTGTAAGTGCAATGTTAGTTTTAATATAGACATATTAGTCATTAGCGCTCAACATATTTCCGATAGATACTGTAAGGGACCAAGAAAATCAAAAATACATCAAAAAGAGCCCGGGATGAGAACAAGATCAGATCAGAGAGAGCATCAATCAGCTATTGACCTTATCTTTATGTATAGGTATTGCTACAACTCTCAGTAGTGTAATCCGAAGCACCCATTAGCTCAAAAGATCTAGGATTTTCTTAGATCACGAGGTGTTTTATCGCTAAAGTCTTGAGGATTGACATATTTGTTATCTAAATGATTGTAGGGATTAGTATCTATTAACTGAAGGCCAAATCTAGGGACACTGAGGGAGGGGAAAGCATTAAATTGGTACAGTAATACAGTGAGTTCCATATTAGTACAGTGTTCCTTTTGTCTAATTATCACTTAAGGTAATACCTCTAATATAGTTTCTCACCCCGAGGTTCTCCCCTTTGTCGTCCCTGTGAGCTCCGAATTGATCGCGGACACAAACCCAAAAAATTTAGAAGAGCTGGGCCATCAACTTATATCATCTTTCAAACTTTCCCATTCCCATTGCACTTTCATACACTCAATTACCATACAATGTTCAGAAGTGTGTCCCTGAGAGCCCCCGTGGCCTGTGCAAAGAGATCCTTCCACGCTGCTGCCTTATTAAGAGACAAGGATACCGCTGGTTCCGCTTCAGGGGGTTATACCGATGCTAGTGATGCTGAAGACGCAAGTGCTACCATTTTGGCCGATAGAAGAGATTATAAACGTGTTTCCGAAAACTTTCAAACAAATGGGAAGGTTGCAACTTGGTTGAATGCTCTTGCTGAAAGACAACGTCAATTGGCTCAAGGTAAAAAAATTGATTCCTATGTCTATAATACTCCACAAACTCCTGTTGTCACAGATAAGACGAGAGGTGAATCTTTTAGTTATTTGGTATTACCTTTCAAAGAAGATATCTGGTTAACCGATTTCTATGTTAGTGCTGCTGGTAGACTACGTATGGGTCAACTTTTCCAAGATTTGGATGCCCTTGCTGGTAAGATCTCATATAAACATTGTTTACCTGCATCTCCAATCATTGTTACTGCTAGTGTTGATAGAATCTATATGTTGAAAAGAGTCGATGATGTTCAATCAAAGAATCTTGTCTTGTCTGGTACTGTTATTTGGACTGGTAGATCCTCAATGGAAATCTTAATTAAGGCCTCTGCCACTGAGAAGAAAGTTCCTAAGGATTTAACTGAATCTGATATTAAAGAAGAAGATGTTTTCTTAACTGCCAGTTTCACCTTTGTTGCTAGAAACCCAGAAACTCATAAATCATTCCCTGTCAATAGATTGTTACCTGTTACTGAACAAGAATGGATTGACTTTAGAAGAGCAGAATCTCATAACGCTGCAAAGAAAGTCGTCGCTAAAAATGAAAATTTAAACAAGAAGTCTCCAACTCAAGAAGAATCTAACATTATCCATAATATGTACCTGGAGTCTAAAAAACTTGAATCATTAGAAAAATTGCCAAAGAATATTAGTTTTATGAAAGATACTGTTACCCATTCCACTTCATTTATGCAACCTCAATATAGAAATAGACATTCATATATGATCTTTGGTGGTTACTTGATGAGACAAACATTTGAATTAGCTTATTGTACCGCTGCTTCCACTACTAGAGCTCTGCCTAGATTTATTTCATTGGATTCCACCACTTTCAGAGCTCCAGTTCCAGTTGGTTCTGTCTTATACATGAAATCTCAAGTTGTCTACACTGAACACATTCATGAATCTGATGTCAACAAAGTTAATAACTCAGTTGAAAAAGATGATAGTTTCTTACATTTTGATTCTACTCCAGCCAATAAATTAACTGATGATCCAACAGATTTCCTAAATAGACCAGGTACTTTGATTCAAGTTAAAGTTGATACTTCAGTTAGAGATCTAGATGATGTTAAACAAGTTCCATCTGGTACTTTTATTTATTCATACTTTGTTCCAAAAGATTCTCAAGTCGAAGGTGTTACTGATCCAGGATATAGTTCAGTTATTCCAGAAACTTATTCAGAAATGATGGACTTTGTTGAAGGTAGAAGAAGAGCCCAAGATACCGCCAGATACGGTCAACAATTAAGAGAAGCTAGAAGAAACATCCAAAAATCTTCTTAAATCTCCATATTCCTTATTTATTATCAAAACAACTTAATAGTGTTTACGAATCAACAAATTATTTTTTGATATATTAATTAAAAAAGTCCGTAGAATACATATTAAACAAATCATTATAAATCAAACAAACGTCATTAGTAAAACCAAATCATTAACAAAATTAGTTGGTAGGAGGCAAAGAAAAGCTCAAGGAGAATTAATAGTGCTTTTCAGGTGAAATGAACTCAACGGCTTCACCAGTGGAAATATCGTTACTTGTATCAGCACGACCTTTATTATTAAAAGTTCTTAATTTGGCTTTAGAGTTATTGGAGTGTTGAGTTAAATTTCCTTCACTTTCACCTTCAAATGTGAATTTGGTCTTATGTTCCCATTTAATATCACCATCTTCTTCACCAACTGGATAAAATTCTTCACCTGTAGATGATGAATTTACCGATGTGTCTGGATTAAAAGCTGGCGTTACTTGTAAATATGGGGTAGATTCCTCATCAAGGATATCTAGGTTCGTTGCTCTTGAAGCTCTCTGTCTTGTGTCTTTTAAGCTTTCAACAATGTTACCATCACTGTCTAGCCTTTGGATGTTCCCACTATCATCTCTTGTCAAAATAGAAGAGGCAGTGGATCCCAAGAATGCAGAGTCTCTATAGTTTAAACTTGATTTTCTTGGATCTTTCTTTAAATCATCATCTTCAGCAAGTCTCATACTTAGCAATTCATTTGTTGATACTGAGGCAAGAGAATTTAAAGATTCTCTATTTTTGGAGTCAATGGTTTGTCTCCAAGATTTGGTGGCTATTGGGTCTTGTGATTGGTATTGATAGTTATGGTAATCTCTATTAGAGTCATATGTTGGATTGATACCGTTAGCGGCTAATATCTCTGGATTTTGTGATTGTACGGCGTCTTGGTATAATGAGGAATGTGTATCCTCATCAAGGATGGAGTCAACATTTGTAGTGGAAGAAGTAGCTTCATCATTATCGTAGTATTCTTTTTCATCTAGTTTCAAAACGTTTAAGGCACCTAATCTTTGTGGTTCATCGATGGACTCATCATCACTATGGTCTTGTGATGGTGTGGAAGTGATAAATGGAGCAGGTGAGATCATATTTTGAGGACCATTAGCTGGATGACCTAAGATAGGTTTGGAAATTTTTGGAGATTTATTCTTTTCATCGTCATCTTCAGCAGTAGAACGTTTTCTGAAGCAACAACAGAAGATTAACAAAGCTGCAACAAGGATAGCAAAGACACCTAAACCGACACCTAAACCAATAGCCAAAGCCTTGTTATTGGACTTCTTTTTCGAGCCAGAGTCCGAATTATTAGATGTTGGTTCAGCAGTGGATGTGGAAGAAGTGGCAGAGCCAGAAGATGTGGTTCTAGCGCTACTTGAAGAGGATGAATGTGAGGAGGAAGAACTGTCAGATGAAGATGAAGAAGTTGAAGTGATTGGGTCAATACCATAGACCTGGAATGACAATTCATCATCTTTAGACCCATCAGTGGCTTTAACTGTGATTTGAGCTTGGTCAAAATCATCAGGAGTTTCACCGTTCAAGGTTAAATTACCTTGATGGAACTCTAGCCATGAGGAATCATCTGTGTCAACAGTCACATTCGTGTTACCAAAATCAGTGAAGTCAGTAGGTAGGAAATAATATTGGAAATATGAGCCTCTTGTAGCGTTAGCGGATCTAAAAGAATCAACGGCAAATAATGAATCGATTTCTTCAATTTCAAAGAATAATGAAACAGCATTGGAGTACAAGTCATAGATAGTGACGTTGAAAACATCAGACTCTTTGTAATCACTTGGAATGTCACCGGTTAATGTGAAATTATCCAGCGTTACCCAATCTGGAGCACCAATCAATTCAACGTTAGAGATGTTGGCAGCGGAAACCGGTTGATTATCTTGATAGACACTTTCTAATGGAATTGAGAAGTCCAAGGCATCACCAGCTGAACCGTTGATACGGATTGTTTCTTTTAACGAAGTGGTTAATTCATGAGCACCGACAATGATGTTGAAGTCAACGAAGTTACCAAAATAACCATCATAATCAGAGGCAATGAAGATAAAACTGTAAGCAAAACCGGGAGCTATTTCAGAGTTGACGGCCGGAGCAACACCACTGAATCTCAAATTGGACGAATCAAAGAACAACCAATTTGGTAATGGGGTTCTGTCTGAAGATCTACCATAGTAAGCAACGATATCGTCATCTGAGTTGAATGTCCTGGAGTCAAAAGTAACATTGAAGACCTCACCTGGGGCCAAAACTAAACCATTCTTACCATTGGTTTGACCAAAGTCAGCTAATTGTGAAAGAACAGTATATGAGTCTGAAGGTTCTGGGCCTTCTTTATCAGAAACGACAAGTGTTTGTGACTTTCTGAATTCACCATTTGCATCAGTACCAACAAGGGTGAAAGTCTTTGAATCTGAAACATCACTTTCAGTAGGAGTACCAGTAAATGTTCTTGATGAAGCATCGAAGGATAACCAATCTGGTAAGTCTTCAGCTGAATATGTAACTGAACCTGTATCAGAACCATATGTTTCATTAGAGATTTGAAAAGAATAAGCTTGACCAACCCTGGCCACGTTAGGTAGTTGTTCGTTCAGTGGGAAGTATTCATAAGGCTGTGACAAGGCTCTGCACGCGAGCAGGGCAGATGTTAAAACACCAATGACTCTCATCGTTTGTATTATGGTATGGGGATATTATTAAGAATTGATTGGAAGCCTATTGATGAAGTAGAAATATAAGAAAGAGAGGAAAGATTAAAATTTTGGCTTATTTCTCGTCGATGCCATTCAGGGCATCACCTAGGAGAATTTTTTAAGGCACCTTGTAACCCCCAATACATGGCAAATGTATACTTTGAACAATAGAGACTGCAGATTTGTTGTCCTAAACAGATTCACTATTGGTAAATAGGCACCAATCTTCGCGAATCTGACACGTGAGACGCGTCTTTTTACAGGAAAAACACGAAAATTTTGGCGTTTTACACGCGTATCTTACACGAAAGGGGGCCCTTGAGACACGGAAAGTTTTGTAAACTTGTGTAGCTGGACGCAGAAATACACCGATTGGCGTAAAGTTTTTTAGCAGAGTCATTGGGGCAACGAAGTACGCGTCCTAGAAGGGCTCTGAGAGAAGCCCCTTTGGGAGAAGTGGAACTGAATATGATGAAATTGAGACGCGGTTTCAATCCAGATCTCCAGATCCAAAGGCGAATTGGAGACAGTCATACAGAGGAATGTTTGTTTTGATCCACAAGACCGGCACGTCCATCTGTTTGTGAGTTACTATTTGTTGTGGAAATCCAGAACAGAATTGTCTTTGGTGTGTAGTGTGCAGTTACGATGTGGATGTCTATGTCGATGAGGCTCGAAAGCAATATATTCTACCCCTTGATAAGGTGAGTGTATTCTACTACGGCTGTAAAATGGGGTCCTCTAAGATGGACAAACGACAAAATAATTTTGACCAAGGAAGGCAACTGTCAAGTCCCCAATTACAAAGACAGAACTTCTTCCTCATTTTTTTAGTAGAAGCTCTCTAGTAACTTTAGCTTCCGGGTAATGAAAACTAAGAAAAATATAAAAGGCACCGCGAACTCGTTCTGTAAGAAGGCCACGAATTTCGCGGAATTTGTATCTTTCGAAATTGACGATCGAAAGAAACACCATGGCATGGCCCCTCACTAGTTCAAAGTCAACAGCATTACTCACTTTATAGCATTAAATAGAGACAATGGCACCAAAACTGGAAGAATGGGAAATCAAGAAGTACTGGGAGATATTTGGTGGTCTTAAACCAGTGGATAACAAGCTTTCAGGTGATAAGGTCTCACCTGTGTTGAAGAATTCAAAATTAAGTGATGATAAATTATCAAAGATTTGGGAATTAGCTGATGTTGATCAGGATGGCTCTTTGGACTTTGAAGAGTTTTGTATTTGTATGAGATTCATTTTTGACTTGGTGAATGGTACAATATTAGCATTGCCTAATGAATTGCCTGATTGGTTAGTTCCTTCATCTAAGGCTCATTTGATCCAAGCTAAAAGAGCTTTATCTGGTGGTCAACAATCCACGCAATCATCATTATCAGACTCAGAAGATGAAGAGAACTATGGGGAATTTGATTGGTACATTTCACCAGGTGATAAGTCCACTTATGAACAAATTTATTCATCAGCAAGTGATAGATTTGGTAGAATCACTTTTGACTCCTTGAATGGTCTATATAGTACCTTACCTAACGTTCCTGATCAAGATGCAAGATTTGCTTGGAATTTGGTGAATCCAAGATCATCAGAAACGATTGATAAAGATCAAACTTTGGTATTTTTACATATGTTGAATCAACGTCAAAATGGTAAGAAGATCCCAAGAGGTGTCCCACCGTCATTAAGAGCCACATTCTCCAAAGAGACCCCAGATTATTCATTAGATTCACATCAAGCCAATATTCAACATTCAGCACCTGAACCTGCAACTACCACTGCTAAGAATCATTCATTCGCCAGCTCTTATTTACAAAGATTGGGTGGTACTGGAGTTTCAAATACAAAAGGTACAGATTTCACTTCAACAAAGGACACTGATTGGGAAGAAGTTAGATTGAAAAGAGAATTAGCAGAATTAGAAGCTAAGATTGCAGAAGCTGAAAAGGAAAATGAAACCAAAAAAAATGAAAAAACAAATGGTTCAAGTACATCAAATAGAACGTTGTTGATCAGAAGAGAATTGGAACAATTATTGGACTATAAGCAAAAGCAATTGATATCAGATAGTAAGACTGGTTCTAATCTATCTGAAATTGCCGATGACATTGATAACGTTGAACAACAAGTTCAATTGCTTGAACAATATTTAAAACAAAAGCAAAATGAAGTCAATGATTTACAACGTCAAATCCTGGAAGCTAAGAATTAGAGACCCCAGTAGACGTCTTTGTATAGGTAATGAAATGATGATAACGAAATTGTGGGGTAGTGTGTTATAAGAATTCCGTCTGCATATCGCTTAGTCAAATCTCGTCAATTGGGGAGGTGGTGGACTCATGGAGACGCTGTCATGATCTTTTAAAGCTTTAGTAATAATCTATACAGTTTATAAGTTTCCCCAGGTTTTCGAAGCACCCAAAAAGTAAAGCGTCACATCAACCCGAACTATGACGTTAGATAAAGCTTAACTCCCACATGTACAATAACGTTCAAACTCCATGGAGTTTAGACCTGGAGCAAAACGGGACAACTTGAATAGCAACTTTGATTCAGCCTCGTGTTAAGGGTTGGTCGGACTTTAACAAACTTATACATAGTTAAGCTTCGCAATCCACTAACAATTCTACTTGACGGACGACAGTTCACCGTTGAATTCCAAGCCGGCTATGCAGGAGAGCCGGAGCAGTCATAAAAATGCTCGAATTGAGTTAGCCATGTTAAGTTTGGAATATAATCTGTACTTTCTCGGAGGTAAGCTCAATTGTAATGAATCACATCATCGATCAATAACGACCAATGCTTGATACAGGGTATACACTAGAACATACAATTGAACATACAATGGATTCCTGGGGGACTACGGCTGTCTCTCTGCAAGGTTATATAAAATTTGTAGGAGTGCGACGAATTAACGTAAGTCCGGAGACTAGACCTAACTTCAAATTGGGCAAGCATGTGTTAATTGGTTGGGATTCCACTCGGTTTCCATTGAAAAGAAAGTCAAAGAACAATCGGACTTTGGGAACCTAGTTATGATCCACAGTTAGCCAGCCTTCAATTCATGTACGTTTTCTTTATCTGTAAGTAAGATAGTAAGGACAGGGTGTACAGTCAGCTTTAAGCAGACAGTGCCAATAGTTTGTCAGTTTCGGAGAATCAGTTTGGTGGCATACTTGGCTGAAGGGAGATACAGGGGAACAAAGGAGCATTCAGTTGAGAGAAGAGGGGAACAAGATAGGTTTTATGGAGTGTTTGAATTTCTTCCATTTTCACGGTTGAGCTCTAAAGATGGGATCATGGCAATATTCATATTTTTTCGGGCCTGTTTGAGTTCGGTGTTAGAAACCTGCAGATCGAGACAACCTAAACGGTACCCCAGGTTTCTGGAACAAAGTAGGAAAAAAATATAACACACAAATTTCAATCTGCCGAAGTGAATTTTTCGCTGATTTGAGGAAACACGGGTGTATAAGCAGCTATCCATCTTGGAAAGGCTGAAACTGGGGCAGTGACTCAGTAGTAATTAGTAATTCCCGGGGTACAGTCTGGAGGAAGGGGTAGTGGTGGGAGACCGAATGGGATCAAAAGTACTAAGCATGTGTTCCATTACACTTTATTACATTGCTAAAATGACGGCTATTCAGCTAATTCTCTCTTACCTCAATTCGTCAGCTCGGAGATTGTAGCCTTTGTCCCTCTGTCCAATGCCCCACGAATTCTGCCCCTCCTCCGTTCCTGGTTCGATTTTTTTTTTTAGATCCAGGAATTAAGAACATGCATGAGCTACAGGAAGACAAACGCTCAACAAAAAGAAAAAACCCACCACACATGGACATTACCGATAGCCGATGTTCCCATATAGAGCAAGGGTACAATTGAACTTTCCAAAGGATATAGAAACTGGAGAGTTTTGGAGGACTTCGTGGTTCTATAATCTTGATATGTTAGATTACTTTGCGCTTTTCTCCGGAGTGATTACCAATTTTGGTTATTGTCCGGGGTGGATTTGTTGGCTTAAAACCTGTAAAGAGTAGAAATTAAGCTCCGGAGACCTGCTTTAGTAATCTTCAATAGCTAGAATCACCCAAAGCTGATCATGCACCTTGAAATCACAGCCGAACAACCCAATCACGTCAATCTCAGAATTCAATTGAAAAAGTATAAATAGGACACTTTGCCCCAGATTTTAAACTTGATCAAAGATTGATCTCTTCTGAAACATAAACACTTGATTAATCATGTCTTCTGAAATCGCTGCTCCTTTACACATCAAATTACCAAACGGTATTGAATATGACCAACCAACTGGTCTTTTCATTAACAACCAATTCGTTAAATCTGTCTCAGGTAAGACTTTTGCTGTCACCAATCCATCTACTGAAGAAAAGATTGTCGACTTATACGAAGCTGATAAAGAAGATGTTGAAGTTGCTACCCAGGCTGCTTACAAGGCCTTCAAACAATGGTCCACTGTGGAACCAGCTGTTAGAGGTAAAGCTCTTTACAAATTAGCTGACTTATTAGAAAAACATTCTGATATCTTAGCATCAATTGAATCATTAGACAATGGTAAAGCTTTACATTGTGCCAAATATGATTTAGGTGTTGTTGTTTCATACATTAGATCATCTGCTGGTTATGCTGATAAAGTTGATGGTAGAACCATGGATACCGGTGATGGTTACTTAAATTATACAAAGAGAGAACCATTAGGTGTTTGTGGTCAAATTATTCCATGGAATTTCCCATTATTAATGTGGGCTTGGAAAATTGGTCCAGCTTTAGCTACTGGTAACACTGTTGTCTTGAAACCAGCTTCTGCTACTCCATTATCTGCTCTATATGCTACTTCATTAGCCGTTGAAGCTGGTGTTCCAGCTGGTGTTATTAATATTACTCCAGGTTCTGGTAGAAAATGTGGTGATGCCATTTTAAGACATCCATTGATTAAAAAGATCGCTTTTACCGGTTCTACTGCTATTGGTAGAGATGTTATGATTGCTGCTGCTCAATCTAATTTAAAGAAAGTTACTTTAGAATTAGGTGGTAAATCTCCAAACATTGTCTTTAATGATGCTGATGTTGAATCAACTGTTCAAAATTTAATAACTGGTATCTTTTTCAATTCTGGTGAAGTTTGTTGTGCCGGTTCAAGAATTTATATTCAAGAAGGTATTTATGATAAACTAATTGCTGTCTTTAAAGAAAAAGTTGAATCTTTAAAAGTTGGTGATCCATTTGGTGAAGGTGTTTATCAAGGTGCTCAAACTACTCCAGATCAATTCCAAACTGTTTTAGATTATATTAAGAAAGGTAAGGAAGAAGGTGCCACTTTATTAACTGGTGGTAACAGAATTGGTGAAAAAGGTTATTTTGTTGAACCAACTATTTTCACTAATGTTGGTGATGATTTTGCTGTTTTAAAAGAAGAAATTTTTGGTCCAGTTGCCGTTGTTGCTAAATTTAAAACTATTGATGATTTAATTGAAAGAGCTAATAACTCAGAATACGGTTTAGCCGCTGGTATTCATACTGAAAATGTCAATACCGCTTTAGATGTTGCTAATAGATTAGAAGCCGGTGTTGTCTGGATCAACACTTACAATGATTTCCATGCTTCTGTTCCATTTGGTGGTTACAAAGAATCTGGTATTGGTAGAGAAATGGGTGAAGAAGCTTTAGCTAATTACACTCAAATTAAAGCCGTTAGATTAAAAATTAAGAGACGTCAAGAATAAGTAATTCGCACGATAAATAAATGATTTGATATGATTTGTTTTTATGATCTGATGTAGATTCAGATGTAATCTTGATCGATATACGAGTTGACTTTGATTTAAGATTATTGTAAGGGTAGATCTACCTTTTAGTGATCGGTTATAAGGGTAACGGCTAAATGCGCGGGTGTTTAAACTGCTAAAAATGGAAAGTAGGAGGGTAAGCTTTTTTAATACATTTATGTCAATTACCAACATAGTAATATTCGCGCCTCTAAAATCGAAACCTATAAAATGTGTGGCACAGGCCAATCACCATGGCATTTGAAATAGTGTGGGTGTAACGTAATTGGTATAATAAACGTGTAGACGTTTTTTTTAGCAAAAGGCAAATGACATCGACACATACTGCGGTACTTTAATTCGGTTTGATCTATAAGTCCAAAAGTACTCCTTGCCGATTGGCCACTTAATATCCAACAATTTGTCTCTATTGTATTAATCACTGGCTATATCTCTGCTCCCCTCGTGAAAGTCCGATAGATTTTTTGTCATTTCTTGACACTTTATATCTTCCCCCACTAAATTAACACTATTTTGTTTAATTTTCACGTGTCTTCCGAATATTTCCACAGTGATCTGATAATTTTTTCTTGTTTGTCAACTTTTTGTTGGTAATTTCCCGATCGGTGCGCGCACGCTGGTGCTCACGGGTTTTGTTAAATTTCCAACACACTTTTTTCTTTTCCCTTCTTCTTATTTGAAATACACGCTCTAATCTTTAACGAACGTATAATTTCTATTACAAGTAAGTACTCTTTTGAGAATTGAAAAGCGGCAATTGGTTTCGCTAGCGCAATTGACTTTTGAATCACATTTAAACGGTAACTGAATCTCAATTATTCCCGTTGAGATCTAAAGTTTTGTGTGTGGTTTTCTTTCAATTTCAAAATCTTGATCAACACATGTGTCTAATTGTTTACAATATTTGCCTCCCCGCTTGTTCCTCTAATGATTAAAGATTTTTTTACTAACCATTGCTCAGTGGCTCCACCAGTTTTCTCAGATATCTCCAAGAACCAAAACGGTTTATTAAACAGAGACTTTTTCCATGCTACTCCAGCTGCTGTTGATGTTACTACCACTGCTCCAAATGGTGTCCAATTTGCCGTTAAAGGTAAAACTACTAAAGCTAACACCATCGCTGGTAACTTAGAAGCTAAATTCTCAGATAAACCAACTGGTTTAACTTTAACTCAAGGTTGGAATACCGCTAACGCTTTAGACACTAAAGTTGAAGTTGTTGATGCTTTAACCCCAGGTTTAAAAGCTGAATTATTAACTTCAATTGTTCCAAATGGTACTAGAGGTGCTAAATTGAACTTATACTTCAACCAACCATCTGTCACTGCTAGAGCCTTTTTCGATTTATTAAAAGGTCCAACTTTTGTTGGTGATGCCTCTGTTGGTCATGACGGTTTCACCGCTGGTGCTGAAGTCGGTTACGATATCTCTTCTGCTAAGGTCACTCGTTACTCTGCCGCTGTTGGTTACGCTCAACCAGTTTACAACGTCTCTGTCTCAGCTACCAACAACTTATCTGTCTTCTCCGCTTCTTATTATCACAGAGTTTCTCCATTAGTTGAAGCTGGTGCTAAAGCCGTTTGGGACTCAAAAGCTGACGCCGCTGCTGGTAAAGCCGTTGGTATTGAATTCGCTACCAAATACGTTTTAGATTCAACTGCTTTCGTTAAAGCTAAGGTTGCCGATTCTGGTTTAACCGCTTTATCATACCAACAAGTCTTAAGACCAGGTGTTAAATTAGGTTTAGGTATCTCATTCGATGCTCTAAAATTAGCTGAACCAGTTCACAAACTAGGTTGGTCATTATCTGTCTCTGCTTAAGTGTGATCACTTTTCTGCAAATTAAGAACACTTTTTATGATGTTTTGAGTTTACTCTTCAAAGTTATGTTGCACATTATACTTTTCTTTGAAGTGTACCGTTGAAAATATATGAATAATTTAGAAATTTATAGTGTAGCTAGATTGATTTCTTGGAAATGGGTAATTTAAGGCTCAACATATGACAATTTGGTATGTTGATTGTCTTGCCCTTGAGCTAAATCTTTTATACTAATCAACTACAGTTCGCATACACTTAGTACCCTTTGTAACTTGAAATTTATTGGCCTGATAGTTGGAAATGGTTAACAGCCATTGAACTGTTTAGGGATCCTTCTCTGTAGTAGGAATCAATTTTAGTCAATTTTTGGCCAGTCAAAGATTTATTTTGTGTCAAACGATAAATCTTTAGCGAGAGAAAAAAGTTAAGAATAATTCTTGATACTAAATAGTTGATCCACTACATAAAAACGTTGACACAATGAGCGAGACACAGGATATGGACATTGACAGTGGTAAGTTATCTAGTCATTAATAATAACCCTTGATCAAGTTAAGTATGTCTCTAATTGGAGCATTGACTGACTTGAACCAAGGTCTTATGTCACCATTAAACATCATAGACTAACAACTAAAGCAGTCTCAACCACAAAGCAAGGTCTACCCATTAAAAAATCCATTGGAGGCTATATTGTGATCGTATCTAACATTCATGAAGAAGCCAGCGAGGAAGATGTTACTGATTTTTTCTTAGATTATGGTGATGTGAAGAATCTCCATTTAAACCTTGATAGGCAAACAGGTTACGTCAAAGGGTATGCCTTAGTGGAGTTCAGCAATCAAGAGGAAGCTAGAAAAGCCGTGAATGAAGCAGATGGTGAAGAGTTGTTGGGGAACATTATAAGTACTGACTACGCCTTTGTGGATGTGCCAGTTGATACTTCTGAAGATCTGGAGAAGGATGATGAAGAGAGAAGAAGGGATCGAAGTCCCGAAAAACGGGAGATTCTGGATGATTGAATAAGTTTAATGTCATATTTATGTTGAATGCACTACCTACACTTGTGGATCATCCCCAGTAATACGCGGAGGTTTTTTCAGCTTTCTCTCTAACAGCTTCCCTTAACATCACAGCCATGCTGTGTTTTTTAGGCCGAGAAAATTTACACAGTGACGAGACTGACACTTTAAACAATGGCAAATGTGGTACCTTAAATGCACTTACAAGGAAAAGTCAGGTATGAAATCTCGAACATTTCCTCTTCATATTTCGTAAACACTTACTAAAACTCCTTCTCCTAGGCAACAAGCACCATTTGAACCAACTTTTAGCCACAAACAGAACTTACACGCTTGGTCGGTCATCCTCAAATGATATCGTCATACACAAGCCTAGCGTGAGTGCTATCCAGTTACAATTCGAAATTGACACTACAGACTACCCACATGTATCCCCCGTACTGAAATTGAAACCTTTGGGGAAAAGTACTACGATCAATGGTGAAGTTCATGATCTGTCCAAGGCTAGTAATGACGAGAGAATTTCCGCCGAATACATCATATTCACAAAGAGTACTTCAGTGGTGTTGGGTACGTCTGGTATCACTGTTAAGTTCGTTCACAAGTTTGTACTGCTGAAAGTAGGGAAGAGAATACCCATAGATGAAGAAGCATTGAAGAGAATTGGTGTAATTTACAACACTACTTTATCACCACACACTACACACTTGATATCTAACAACACTGACACAATTGCATCATTAGCGGCGCTTATACAACAGATACCAATTGTTTCACTGGAATTTGTCAGTACACTCATACTGAAGACTGATGATCTCTTGGTAAATTTTACTGATAACTTCCCTGACGTCAATGAGTTTTTAATAGATAGGGCATCTCTACCCAACCCTGCTCGTGAGACGATATTTGAGAAAGTACTATTTATCTTTGGTAATCAATCTCAACATGACCATTTCAAGCCGATCTTGGAGCAGGCTTCAGGTCAGGTCATCCTATACCATTTCAACACATCAAGCACGCCGTCTGACCTTCAAAACTTTGTTGAGTCTCATGTCAATAGCGGTGTGAAACCGGTTCTAGTAAAGATCCAATCCCATGAAGAAGCCTTTTTGACATCGGTTGTGGAGAATTCTGAAGGTCCTGAAGCTCAATCTTTGAGAATTATGGCAGATGCTGCCAAACTTCTGCTCCTATACGTCATTACCAATGAAGAAATCTTCACAGCTGTGAAGGAATTAAACATAGCGCCATTGATAAGACATAGACCAAATACTGAAGAAAAAGCCCCACTGAAACGTAAGAGAGGGAAAGTGAAGCAATTAGATAGTCTTGATTTCTTTGCCGGTGGTGGGAAATATGAAACTTCTCAGGAGCCAACACCGGTGTCAGTGATTACTGAGGAACCACAAGTTGAAGTATCACTTAAATCTCAAGAACCTCCAAGAAAGAAAAAAAGATCTAGAATTGAAAAGCTAGATAATGAAATGTTGAACACCAATTTTAAGGCCTCCGTTGTTCAGGCGACGGCATTACCCACTCAAGAACCAGAAACCTTTGCTGAGATCTCAGGCTCTCCAATTGTGCCAACTTTGGAGGAAGACACTACTAAAGAGCCAGAAGTTCAAGTCCAATCTTCTCAACTGGCTCCTGATCAATCTGAAGAAGCATCCGAAACTCATTCAGTCACTACGCAGAAACCAAAACACTCATTTGCTTCAACTTTACTACATGCCAAACAGGAAGCAAACACACGTATCAAAGGGGAGCTTGGTCTTGATTCACAATTTGGGGATGACCCTGTGGAATCGTTGAAAGACTTGGCCGTTGTTGAAACCGTTGAGATCCCACTTCGTAAACCACGTCAGGCTACTAAGGCCAAGAACACCTGGGATCCAAGATGGGAAGGACGTAAGAATTTTAAAGTATTCGTTAGAAACTCAAAGGGTAAAGGTGATCACCTATTTCTTCAAACAAGACAATTTGTCAACTTCACAGAGTTTGACCCTGCAAGTGATGAAAAGATTGAGAAGAAAGAACGTGAGATGATTGAAGAGTTAGAAGCTAAAAAGGGCTCTTTCACTTTCAGAAACCCTGAAAGAGAAGTTTCGAGACTACCTACAATGCTAAGTAAAGTCCCTGGTCAAGAATCACATCAACCTTTGTTCGTTGATACTGATGATGACTCTGATGGTGAAGGTTTTAGATTTTCCAGAGATGGTGGTGTTCATAATGATGATGGATTAGGTATGAATGTCACCCCTGCAGAGACTGAACTACAGATGGTCCCAGAGTTCAGAAGAAACACTACTCAAGAACCTTCGGAAGTTACAAAACAACTGAATGCTATTGATAAGGTTACAAATGCTAAAGCTTCAACTCCGCTCGTTGAGAGTGATGATGACGATGACGATGATGATGATGATACCCCACAGTTTAGATTTAGGAGCTAGAAACCGAATCCACACTTCCCCATTCTTCGAAAGTAGTTCAAATGATTCGTATTGTCTCTTGTATACTTCATTCCAGCTGCACATTGTGGGTCTGATCTACCGTAACAATGGATAACGTTATTAATCGAGGGGACGGGGTCTCCTGCTTCATTAATAAAGATTTCATTTAAGGAGTGAGAATAAAGGTCATCAAACACAATTGAGTCAGCAAATGGTAACTTTACAACTGGATCATCCAAGTGTGTGACTCTTATGAGTTTTCTTTCTTCGAATTTGTCATTATCCAATTCAAATACCTCATCAACATATAACCCAAACAGATTATTTCCCACCATGGGCTGTCCCATAGTCAAACACTTAACAACATGGGCTTTGAACACCCTAGAGACCTTGATAGCTATTAAAACCGATACTGCGCCACCCAGTGAGTGTCCCATCAATTGTACTTCATACTCCGGATACTTCAGTAACGTGTGACCTAGACTCTGTCTGATGATTTCCCATGTATGAATTGAACTTGCATGAAAACCCTTATGAACTTTACAGCCAATACAACCTGGGGCAAGATAGCTTTCCATTTCAGCATCAATGTCCACAATGGAATCTTTAAAACTTCTTGTTCCTCTTAGTACCACTAATAACTTTTTCCAATCATGATTTACAGCGATGTAACCTGAAGTTGCAAAATTTGGATCAGAGAGTATGAAGGAGTCTGTGTCCCATTGGAACAATAATTCAGTGTTAGGGAAGTCATGACAGTTGTTTTCACATTCAAATGGAGGACTGATCTTAGAAACTGGTGATACACAGTATCTGACTGTTAGTCGTTTACTACTTGAAGGTGTAGGTTTATTGATACTCACGATATGTCTATCAAGTGCGCATATGTGGACAAATTTTGGAATAATTCAAAGGAAACGGGGAAGTTTATTGCACTGGGGAGTACGAACCCGCTAATGAGCCTCCAAGCAAACGCAACTGTGATGAGGTGACCAATCATTGGTTCTCGGAGCTTCAAAGAGCTTCGAACAGCTTCTTTACTCCGGGTTCTAAGCTTCTCGAGCCTTCCCTTATCATTTGACACAAAACTCGACAGTAGGGTGATCACCTCGAATATCTCCTGTTCTGGAATTCCTTTACTTCTCTGTAGAGGCACGCATAATGAATATTGAGAGCACTTGTTAATAAGCTGGCATTGGGGTGGCATACTGACGTAGACTTTCAAGGCGTTTAAGTTGGTTTCCCTGATAGACACTGATCTTCTCATCTCAGCCGGTGACGCGTTCTTTTTCAGTTGAAGACTTCGACGCAAAATTAGCCACCATGATGAGCCATGAGAAGACATTTTCCAATGGATGATTGGAATAATGTTCTCTCTCATTCTCTCTAGCCAGAAAGCATCAAAACCGAAACATTTCTCTTCCTAACTGTTTCATCAGTATATCTACCAAGTAGACATGAGTCCAGTGGATCACACACCCGATAGTGTCATACTACAGGAACGGATTGCTGGTGGTGGTAATAATAGCAGTCATTCTAGTGGAAGTCGTGGTGCCCCAGCGGGACTCGAGATTGCAATCCCTCTTATTCTCTTTCTGGTGGTCATGTGCGTTTGTGGATGCAAGGTTGCAGAAGCCAGAAACAGGAAACGTCAGTCAACAGGGACACTAGCTTCCAATACTGTGCACACTGGTTTCACACATGTTGACAACATTCTTGAAACTTCGATTCATTCTAGGCCACAGCGCCAACAACAGCCTTTCCCATCACCTTTTGATCCACCATCACCAAAGCCTGAGAATGTCTTTAATTATCAACGGGATGCCGTATCGGATAACTTATCAATGCACCGAGCTCCCCCGCCAACCTATGCTCAGGCACAGGCCAACTACCAGAGATTTGACGGTCCTCTTGAGCTCTCCAGTGACATTGAGCTACCTGGTTATCCTTCAGGAGCCTATACAAGCCGCTAATAAAATCTCCTTCAACTATATAAGTCACAATTAACTGTTGATACATACTGATGTCCATATATTGTAGCTACATCATGAAGTAGTTCTCGTTTGTAAAGGTGAATATCAAGTAGCCGTACAAATTTCAAAAGAAGAGTTCTACGACATGAACGTATTACACCTCAATTTACTGGATAACTCCTCTACATCACTGGATACCTCCACAACCAAGTCCACATGAACTAAGAAAGAGTCCATTGAAAACAATTTGACACAAAATTGTTCGGTAGGGTGCCCCGCCAAGATTAAGCTATATTCGCGCCCAGGGCCCTGCATATAATATGTCCAAATTGAAGCAAGCCAAAACTGGGCTTTCAAATTACACTTGAAGCCAAGAGGAACCGCTGCACCGTATACTTCTTGATAACGTTGCTATTATTCTATCCCATAGGCTTGCTCATATGAAGTTCTTTGAAATTTGGCCCATTTTTCAAGTGACATTAATTCCTCCGCAACTCAGGCACTGGTCGGGGCAGCATAATGTCCAATGTGTCTCGGTGTGTTTTTCCTCTAAATAATAAATCTTTTGAAAAACCCTTTCATCTTCCTCTTTCAATCCCTAAATAGTGTCCCTAATTGCCTTATATTAAGTACTTCAATCTTCAATATGGCACCAACACCTCAAGATGGCATCAACTTGGTCAAACGTTATTACTCCAATGGGGTTTACTACAGAAACAGTTCCAATTCCACTACAAGATGGTGGATTCTTTTCCCAGTATTATTTTTTGTTATCCTATTACTCGCCATCATAATTAGACGTCGTAATTTTACTAGAAAGAGACAAGGGATGGGTCCAATTCCATACACAGGTTTCACCACTTATCAGTTCAACAACCAACATCAACAACAACAGCAACAACAATACTACGATCCACAACAGCAACAATATTACAATTCGCAACAGCAACAACCACAACACGATTACTATGGTAAGGAAGGCGAAACTGCGCCACCAGATTATAACCAAACTCAATACGCTAGACCTGAAGGCCCACCTCCAACTCAAGAAACCCATCAAAGACCAGACGGTCCTCCACCAGGTTCCGTTGATCAACCAACATATCCTTCCAATGCGTATCAAAGAACCTAGCTCTAAAGAATATAATCAACTACAGGAAAAAAAATTTACTATTTGAATTCTATGTCATGTTTTTATGTGTATTTTTGAAGTGAATATGTAGAACCTCTTAAATCAGTTGAAGCTGACAGTAGCTGACAAGTTCAAGCCTGGTTTAGCATTATCTTGAGCTCTGGTGCTCAATGGGAAGTTATAAGATACATCCAAAGAGGCATTCTCACCTCTGTAAATTAAACCGACACCAGTGGCAGCGGCAGATTTTGTGATGAAATCACCGGATTTGATCAAATCAGTAGCTTCTTTAAATGAACCAAAATTGTAATTATCACCGATGTTAATGAAAGAATGTAATCTCAAAGGCATTGAGGATGAAACGTTTGGTAATCTTGAAAATAATGAAAAATTGGCTCTGAAAACTGAAGTACCACCAATGTAGTCATGACTATCCTTCAACCCCACAGAATGTGGACGGAACCCACGTAGAGACTGGATACCACCAAGGGTAAATCTATCAAAAATATGGACTGTGCCTTTACTTTTATCAAAGATTGTACCAACTTCAAAATCAACAGAAGTGGTAATGATGTTCTTTAATAAGGATTTTGTAGCATTCAATTTCAAGACTGTCTTGTTGAAAGTGTTTAATTCCAAGTTCTTTTCATCCTGTGAAGCTTTTGAGAATTGATCCAGACTATTGAAACCGGCAAATTCATTTGTGAAGTCTAATAGGACACCATCGGTAGCAAACTTTTGAACTAATTTTCTGGAATCGAATTTATAATTGGTTTGGAACCCAATCTTAAAATCGTCACCAACATCAGAACGAATCACATCACTGGCACCATTGGCAACGTTAACACGTCTATTGGTGATGCTGAAACCATTTGTCCAAATCCCAATAGCTGTCTCACGGAGCACTGAAGATTGCAGACCTAAGAAGGCACCAACGGAATATTGACCATGCGAGGCATAGTGTCCAGCGTCAATGGAGGAGATTACTGGGTTGAAGAAAGCACGGGTAGCAGGGAAACGTTCTAAGGGTTTTAATAGTGCTAAATCCAAAATTTTATTTGATGAATGATGGATAGGGTCATGAGTATAATTATAGTTGAAGAGTAAGATGCTAGCGTTTTTAGCAAAATTTGGGTTCAGATATTGCAAATTGGCACTGGCGTCGTAATCAGTGGTGTTGGAGTAGGAACTAAAATGGAACAAAGGTTGTGATTGTAATTTAATCTTAGCCTCAACAGGAATTGGACCTTCGATAAGTTGTTCACCCTTTAGGATCACTGGTGCTAACTTTGTAGAATCTAAATCCACATTGATCGCTATATCCTGAAATAGCCCCGTGTATAGCAACTTCTTTTCCACAGTGACCAATTGATTCTTTAGTTCACCGAGTGGGAACACACTCTTTGATAAAAGTGGGTCAACTAATGACTTGTAGTAGTCTTCGGAGAAATCACCACCAGTAATGGAGACTTTGTTCAAACTGAGTTGTCTAGTGACATTGTGATTAAGTAGGTCCAGTTGACCATCAGCACGAAGGCTGTCGCTCAATGTACTCATAGTTATAGTGTGGTTAAATGTGAAATTTTATTACGTCTACTATTGATTGTCTCGAGATACCCTTTTTCGATTTTCATCACCAATGAGAATTTGAGGGATTGGAAACATCCAAACACCACCCGGTACTAATATATAGATAAAAGGTTTAAGTCCATGACGGTCCATGATCAAGAGCATCGTCCTCCTGTCATATCATTATAGTGGGGTAACCCATCTCAAGAACGCAATATGGAAGTCACAATGGGCATAGACTTCATCTTCCAAATCACTATGTTGTACTAGTCCATTACTATCAATAGTTTGCTTCAACTGTTCACCTTCTTCAACAAACCCATATTTACCATAGTAATTCACTAGGCCATGTTCAGCTATCACTGTACAGAACAAGAAAGGAATATGTTCTTCAATGGCTCTTTGTTGGACGAAATTAATCAAAAACTTGCCAATACCTTTAGCTTTTGACACAAAACCTGTGATCTCCCAACCAGCACCATGAGAGTCAACATGAGCCTTTCCACCTATTGTACCGATCACATCATCTTGTGAGATTCCTTCAAAGTTGAAAGAAGAGTCCGCTTCAATCGTTGGGACGTTACCCAATTGTGTCAGGTCATAATAATCAGATCTTACAAGGACGTATATAAAAGAATCCGGTTTATCGAAGCCCAAGTCAGATACGAACACCTTATCGTTTTTGACACGCGTGGAGATTATCACGTTATACTTTCTGTTGTAGTCATATCCGTCATTGATGGTCTTTGTGAGAAACTTGATTAGTCTGGAGGAGTTCGGCTGGTGTGATTCGAAAAGTGTAGCTGAGAGCTTGTAAAGTGTGAGAGCGGATTGCGTCATTATGAAAGTTGAGAAGTGAGCGAGGCTCTCTGTGTTTGCCTATTCGTTTCTGACACAGATCTGAGGTCTATGCTGGAACCTCGCTTGTAGTGGTAAAGATTCTAATCGGTACACTAATCCTTTCTCCAGGTAGAAATTCTGAGTCATGTGACAGGACAAACTGCACGAGTAACTATATAAGGAGAGACGCGGTATTAAATGGGTGCATGTGTTCTCTAGGATGACCAGCTGTGGGAGACCTGTAAGGTACACCATCATCGCCTGATGGTGACGAATCACAAGTTTGTTGAAGTGAAGTTCTAATTCAACTTGTGGAATTAAGCTAAGTCTACTAGCTCTTATAAGCTAACGGAGTCAAGATATAGCTCTAAACGCGAGTCATATACAATAACAAGGCTGCCCAATATAGTACTTAGTAGAACAGATTGAAGCAGGCAGACGATTACTAAGCTAAAGAATGAGCACCATGACACGTTTGAAGGAACTGATCAAACTCAAAGTGCCCTAAATACTTATATGTATAAAACACTTTCGCGGAATTTTCATTCCAGTATAAAAATTTTCTCTCATCAACAACTTCCTTCCTACTTAACACTCAATTCTTTACATATTTTCACTTTCGGATTACCAGCGCCCTCATTATTACCCCCGTATGAAGTTCAGGTGCAAAAATGGCCGAAAGGAGAACGAACAGATCCATTTATAATCTGGCCCATTGTTCGAGTAATCGCTGTTTATGGGTCTGGTTCGCTTGTGGAGGACATTTCATATATTAGTTAGGCATTACATATATAGATCGTGAAATTAGACAAAGACACTATTTGGGGCCGTGGTGTCAAGCTCGGCGTTGTCTGTGTCCGGGGTTCGGTCGTTTGCCTTTGGCGGTTGGGCTTGTGCTGTAGTCTGTGGTTTGTGTGAGCGGAATGATAGCTCATCAGACACGATCTTTAGTCTTTCTTGCTGGTTGGCAATCACAATCTCGTTTTCATCAATAATGTCCTTGTACAGGTTCTTGTCCTCTTGAGACACAGGTAGCTCCTCATCAGATTCCTCATCGGACTCGGTGGCCAATTGACCTGTGGTAAGGTACTTGTGCAACTTAGTGTTGGTCTTTTCCAATTTTGCTATGGAGTTGGTAAGCTCGGATTGGATCTTATAAAGCTCGTTGATGTTGTCTGTGGATTGCACCGTCAAGGTGAACTCCTGGATCTGAACTGGTCTATTGATTGAACTGGAAGACATGGTGAAGTGACTTCAGGATAGGATATGAAGGAGAGAATGGCAACTTTCTTGAAAATTGGGGTTTTATACACCTAACGTCATTGCATCTCATGTGGGTGAAATTATGGAAACATCCGAACACCACGTAGTTAACGTAAAAATCGCAAAATGTAGGCTTCTAATATTGTAAACAGAGGGCAAGAAAGCTGTGTATACGAGGCAAAGGATGGTTGTGCTGGACGCTATCAAGATAAATGAGCGGATTAATGCTCTAGAAGAAGAGCGCCTGAGTTTGCAAAACGCAGCTGAGGGAAAAGTAACAGTTTCTGATGCTAAAGTCAATGAGTTGGCAAGCTTGCTTGAAGTTGCTATCAGAAACAACGATATTGACACCATTGACGCCCTATTGCTGGACTATGGTACGATTCCTAGCCTTCTGAGGGCTAAGACATTGATCCAAGACTCCTTAGAGGCAAAGAAGAAGGAACAACTGCTGGAATTGCAGAATGATCTAGAGGACAAACTGTACACTTTGAAAGAGCTCAAGTATGATCAATTGAAGGCCATTAAGGATCAAATAGAGGCCATTGATGACACACAGATCAGAATATCCTTACAAAAAGACATGTTAGAGATCATCAGAACCCAGAAACCAACACTATCTACCACCTTTAAGGATTCATTATCAGAGACGAATTGGTTGAAGTCACCAATCTCTGAACTAACAGCCACTGCATTCACCGACTTGATCAACTTACAGGCATTACTTCCCTTCTCGACTGAACCACTCTGGGCCTTTGAGATCATCGCCAAACAGTTTGAGGTCAGTTTCAATTATCATTTCAATTCATCACAGGATACAAACAGGATCGATAAGCCTGAACTTTTCTACAATTTCTACTTAGCATACCTTGATAAAAATCTTTCAAGGATTAACAAGATCTGGTCTCTGGGTCATACAGCCCTAAATGAACGATTTGCTCACACCGAATTCATCAATGCTACAATCATTTCTGTGCAATCGAAACTGAAACAATACTTAACGGTGTTAAGATCCAATGCTGAAGACAAGGAATCAGTAGAACTCTTAATTCATTTGATTCTAGAGACAATCCAATTCGATACTAAACTTGTCACTGATCATCAATACGATCCAGAAAATAACGGGCTTTGGCCAGGTCTATTCTCCATTTTCAGATACGAAGACCTAGAGAAATGGCTAGGTAGGGAGATTCACCTGAACCTATCCCAATTCGATAAGGTTGTAAATTCTTCCAATGTGTTTGAGATTGATTTCACCTCCGTGGACTCAACAGACCTGAAACCAACAATCAGCTCCCTTAAGATCAAGTACCTTTTAGAGAACATTACCAAATGGTTCCAATTGGTGTTCTTTCCCAACTATGATCAAAACCAGCCTCTCATCAAGTTCAAATTGAAATTCTTTTCCAAAGTCTACTTAGGGCTACTTACTGCCTACTTACACCGTCTCTCTGATGGCTTTGATGCCCTTAATGATCTGTTCAAGTCCAAGGGATCCGGAGATATTGATATCACTGGGACAAAGGGTATTGAGCGTATCTTTAGATTGTATTGCTCAATCAAATACGTCTCCAATTCTTTGAGATATTGGAACCAAGAATTCATCTTCATTGAACTAAATAATTTATTCATCCAGCTTTCCCAGTCATCATCACTCTCATTGTTTGATTCTATCATCAATGACTATTCCAAATTGGAGTCCAAGACCTGGGACTTACTAGAAAAATTCATCACTAAGAACCTGAACACCAGTCTGAAACCTTACGAAACTGTGAACACGTGGAGATACCTAACCTCCGAACCGCAGCACATCAGCACGGAACTGTCAAGTTTGATAGATAGAGTCACGGAGTACACTCAGTTCATTGCGAGTATAATACCTTCCATAGATCTTATCCTCCTCAGAAACCACATCAGTGCCACAATAACGGACTTTATCTTAGGCAGTATCATCAAATCTAATCATTTCAATCGCTATGGTGTCAGGCAACTACAACTTGACATTGATAACACATGGTCTTTGTTACATTTGCCACGTCATTTCCCTACTTTCTACAAATTGGAGGAAGCGCTAAAATTGTTGAGTCTAACTAGGGAAGATGTCGCTGAGTTCACTAACATTAACGTTTCACAGTATGCTAAAACTGGTGATTACTCCGCGTTAAGATCAAGAGGTATTGAACGGTTACGTGATTCTGACATCTTAGACATTTTGTTACGTCTACATCAAGAATAAACGGATGTCGATGTATTATGCAAACTTGTAGGGTGAGTATTCAATAATACGAAGCACCTTCGGCTATTTTGCCACTCATCTCTACTTCATCATCCATGGCACTTCGATCTGGCCCAGTGGACTCCGGCCCAGTGGGCTGTGGTTTTACGTTACCAGCATTCCATTTAGCGAAATTGTCCAAGATCTCGTTTATATTAGAGATCATGCCCGCTGGACCAACATCAAACACACTGTCCTCGTATTTCTCATTAACCCAATGTTTCAATCTCTCATCTGTACCTAGATCCATCTCCTCTTCAAGATTGGACTTATCTGCCTCTCTTTCCATCTCTTCATTAATATCATTTGGTGTTGTTTCCCTAGTCACCTTTGGCGAGATTGGCTTGTTAAAGTGGTTTTCAATTAAGTGATCAATAACGGGCCACCCATAAGCATTGGAAAACCTTCTTCTCACAAAGATGTTATTATGGGCATCAGGTTCCAATTTCACCAAGACTTTCCTCCAACTTAGACCTTTATGCCATTCTCTAGCAATCTCTTCTTCAAGATCTCGAAATTTGGCAACTGGATCAATCTTTTGCATGAATGTCTTTGTCTTTGGCTTGGGTTCTGGAATATCACTTTCTGAATAGATTTTATCATGGATAATCACTGAGGATCTTGATGCTGGAGTAGTGATAAATTTTTGAGGTGGTAATGGTGGTATCAAGACCGATGTTGCAGATTCAATAATAGACGTCTTGGGAAATGAGTTTGTATTTGGTGTCCAAAGTGATAGGGCCTTTTGGAATGGGTTAATTAAGGATTGTGTTGTCTTTGTTAAAAAATCAGGCTCCTCTATGGCCGGTGATTCATTAGTGGTTGTATCTTTCGTATCGGCCTTAGCTGATGGCTCGATCCCTGATTCATTGGTGATGGAGTCCCAATCAAGGAATAGTAAGGAAGAAGTATATAATGGAACAATACCATCATTTATGGCATTAGCATAAAGGGTTCTATTTTGAAATATTTTCAAAATTTTGTGGCTTGGACCTAGTGGTAACAACTTTAATAGAGGCTCTTCTCCATTATGACCCTGTAGCCCCAAATCTTGACCAGTTCTACCAACAATACCAAATGCCAAAGCAGCTGAAACATAGGCTGGGTTATCAGTGACGATCCCTAGCATCGGACTTGCCAAGGTGATGAAATTAATGGGTTGGACTCTTTGGAAATACCATGGATAATTGACTTCTATGTATGCTAATGCAAATGTTTGAACTAACCCACCCAATGAATGACCAATAAATGAAATTTTTTCAATATTCTCATTGTATAGATCCTTTACGATATATTCAGCTAGCCGACTCCCTAGGAATTTGACACCTTTTTCAGTCTTGCATACATTCCCATGAAACCCTCTAACAATGATATCTTCCCCGGAGATGGCAGCAGCAGCATCGATCTGGTCTTTGATATAGTGCATATCAGCACCGGTGTTCCCATGAAGACCGTGTGTCAATATCACCAAGTGTGACTTTTTTTCTTTGGGTTGCAAGGGTAAGTTCCATAGATCAATAGTGTCTAGTCTATTTACCACCAGATTTTCAGTAAAGCAACCCAACTTATCCGACTTTTTGGAGAAATCTTTGGTTTCTGATATAAGCATCTCAAAACTGACCTCTGAAGTGGTACTAAAGATGATTTGTGAAACAATGTCAACGATCCAAACGTACTTGTCTTTGATAGTATGCAATGATAATTCGGCATTGAAACTTTGACCAGCCTGAAGATTTGGTTCAAAAGTTGGGATATCGGCAGTGACAAACGTTTGCTTGGAGTGATGATACTCCTCGGGCCGCACGTCGACGTATAGAATGTATGGCCCTTTTAGAAATGCAGCTCTTAAAGCCATGTTGTCAGTGTTGCGAACTTTCAGCTGGAGTGAAGTCAAGTGCTGTAGATTGGGAGACTCTTGCGGTGTATAGGAGATGATAAAGCGCTGGAGTTCACCCGCTTTCAGGTTGTGGTGGGTCCTATAGAGAAGCCCATTGTCAATGGCCATTTTTGTGGCGTTATTTATACGAGAGATGAGCTAATTGAATTTGCTATTACTGGGGTTTGTTTTCAATTTTTGTGACATCGCGATTTATTTTTTATTTGCTCCGGATTGGAGCTTTAACCTGTCAAAGAGCGCTTGGATAAAAGACATATTCTATTAGAGAATATTACCCACTTTTATAGCAGTGGAATGGTTAATGTTCAGTCTCACTCGCTGGTCTTGCAGCGCTTTGGGCAACTTGATCATAACTCGTGTTTGTGATTGAACCATTTGGGCGTTATTCTCTTATGCGGCGGTATCAAAACGATATTACCGTTAATTCAAGTTGAAAGTCTCAAAAAGCACTTACACCGGCAAAGTTTTCGCGTAGTAGACAGCCTAGTGATAATATACAAGTATAGCTATATATGATCGCCTAGGCATGTCGGGATATATATAAGATGTAATTTACAAGAACACGATCTAGTGATCGGGATTAAAAATTGAATAATTTATAAATATTATGATCTGTTGAAAAAATTATTACTTCATTATATATTATATATTTAATGATATAAATAGATGTTCCATCAATTTTTTTTTTTTGAATAGCTTTTGATTTCACCACTAATGTGTTTATCATACTATTAATTAATTGTTGAATAGAATAATGATACTATCACTAGTATAGTCTTAAAAAATTAATTGTTCAGTTGGCTGGCGCACGCGAAAGTAATCTTATAACCTCCTAGGCCAATAATTATAATTATATGCACTATTTCATTGATTATTTATATTGAATTATAGCAGGAATAGCTGCCTCTAGATCAGCACAATATATCACCACAACACAATTGCTGAACACTGTAATTACATGAGGAAAGAGCAGCACGCACATGACATAAATTATATTTGGCGGTTAGCTATCTACCTGATTAGCTTCCGAGATATAATTCAAAACTTACACCAGAAAACTAGCAGTTCATAAAGATATTGACGCTCAAGACTGCTTTACTGTATACCCAATTAATAATAATGGATACATTTCTAGCAAGTTTGCGAATTTTTTCATAATATCTCTACAGATTTGCACTCGCTCAGCGTCAATCTAACTTTCTTAACCTACCACGAGGTACCGCGGTTCATAGTTCAGAATAAAGTGTTCAGATAGATCACCAAAACTTGAGACCGGTGAAACTTGGAGAGGAAGGTAGTGGAGTCTAAAAACTTCATATGGTAGGCACTTAAGTGCTTGTAATTCATCACTGGCTAATATGAACTTTGAGAAATTTACAAATTAGCAAAGTCTAATAACGCTAACAGCCTCAAAGCGTCAGCAAAACTTCTTGATCGATGGAGGGACTAGATAGGTGAATATTCCTATAACTAAAAACATTAAAACATTAAAAATATAATATACAGTAATATCAATTCTGAAACAGAACAATCATAGTAACAATAGCAAGCAAGAATTATAAGTATGGCATCCACAAAGGATCAGAAGCAGCCAAGTTCTTCGGATTGACAGCTTGTTGAATGAAGTCAAGGATATGCTGAGTAGTCACAGTTGTTGAGCTATTGGCAATGCACAATTGTTGGACCTTCTTAGCAATCAAATCAACGTTGACACGAACGATGTCTCTCAAATGAGGTTCTTCAGCCGACGGACGATGTTGTTGAGTAAACCATGAAATTGTTTCATCACGAACGAATAATGGTAAGTAAGTATTTAATTCAGATTCAGGTTCAGTTAAAGCCTTGGCAATACACAAGATGTGAACTGACAAGATACCTTCTAGACCAGCTTCACCAATCAATTGTTGAATTTTTGGAGTCAATCTAAATGGAACGCTCTCTGGATTGTAGAAGATTGGAGCAGCACGTTGAGCAGAAACATCAAGACCAGTGTTAGCAAAGAAGTTAGTGTTGGCCTTAGAACTAGCAATCTTGGATGGTAACATTTCAAAGGTTGTAACGGCCCCACTCTTTTCATTAATACTAATCTTGTGTGGTTGACGACTGTTGATTGACATCATATAGGTCATGAAGATAAATGATGCATATTGTGAAGTGAACTGTTTACGGAATAACCAGAAGTCTTCAAACTCGGGATATAAACCAGTGAAGTAATTCTTCACAATATCATTAGGAACAATCAAGGATTGGATGGAGCTCAAAATTTCAACTCTAATACTGATGATATCTGGTTTTGGTAGGTGAGGATCAAAAGCAGCTCTCAGCTTCTCATTGTAATACAGCAAAGGTTCATCACGATTAACATTATTTGTCTTGCAGTAACCTTCATAAATTTCTTGTAATGAAGTAACAGAAGTGTTGTCATTCATGATTCTGATATGTGGTGACAAAGGAACAGCAATTGGTAATGTCAATTGAATATTACGACGACGTGTTTGGACCCTTCTTGATAGAGTATCGTTCAAGATACGGTACAATTGGAATATTCTTTCTTCACGTCTGCAGTGACGTGCAGCGGGGAATTGAACAGCAAATTGATGTAGACTACCATCATGGCCACGGATTTTGATGCGTTTGTAACAAGCATGTGTGCCTCGGATTAACTCCAAAGTTGGTAAGAATCTTTCGATCTTGATGAAGTGAGTATTGTTATCTTTGTTCAACAAGTATTGACCTGGAACTTCAATTTCTTCGAATTTTTGGTGATGGAATTCACTCAAGTGAGGGCAAACACTTTCTAAGTTGACACTGGAGAATCTGCGGTCTAATTTATCTTCTAGACGGTCTCTCCATTTTCTCAATTTGATGATGTATGATTCCAGATTTGGTTTGGACGAAATGAAGTCCTTGTCAAACTCAGCACGGATATGCTTTGGTAAGATGGTGTCAGCAAATCTCGAGATATTGGCTTCAGTGGTAGGAGGTAGCTTAGCATCTTCTCTAGGGTTTGGTAAACGGTTAGAGTACTGAATACCATCGTTCAATAGAGCGACAACTAGTCTGTATGCATCTTCATCAGCACTACTCTTGAATCTGTGATTGATTTGATCAACTAATGATTCCAATGATAAAGCCAACAGTGGATAAGCTGTTTTCAAAATGCCCATAATCTCTTCGACATACTCCCATGGTTGACGATTACTGCTCTGTGAAGTTGAGTGTGAGTTAGAATCAGCAATGTTTGGTTGTTGTGATGGAGGTGATTGTTGAGCCAATTGTGGCGAGGCTTGTGATGAGTTTGTAGCTTGTTGTTGACTCGGTTGAGGAGTACTTTGAGCAGATTGGCCCTGGTTTTGACCTTGACCATTTTGACGATTAGCAACAGCCATAGCCTGTCTTTGAATAACAGCGAAATCCTCTTTAGTTGTACGTAGCTGGAAATGTAGAGCTTGAGGATAAGTCTTAGCAATTCTGATCAATATTTGACGAACAAGTTTAGCTTCTTTATGAGACAATGATGTCAGCAATTGTGGAATGAAAGTGATCCAATACCAGACTGGAACTTCACCTCTGTAGGATTCAAAAGCTGAAGATAAGGAGCCAGAAGTGTCATCCAGACCGATTAACCAAAGGATACGACACAATAGAGCTCTTGCTTTACCGTTCTTGTACAAACCAGCAGCTTGCAAGTAACAACTGATGGCATTGTTGGCATAGACCATCTCATTTGGTGATTCTCTCAAACGACGGTCATTGAAGTGACCCCATTCAGCCCAGGCTTTGGCTAGGTTTAGATCAATCTGGACAGCAGTAGCAAATGCTTGGTTGGCTTCATCTTGTGCTTTCAATTTGGCCAGGAACATACCCTTCAATGTGAAGAATTCAGCCTTCTGTTGTGTAGCAAAGTAAACCAAGTTGGTATTACTGATGACATCTAGACCAGTGTTCAATTCGTTAGGATTTTGGTAATGACATTTGGCTTGTTCCCTCAATTTCAGGAAAGCTTCTTGAATTTCGATGTTTGGCAGAGTGTAAATCTTGGTCAATTGACTGATACAAACATCTGGCATATTGTGTTTACGGGCAACATGTGCAAATCTGTTGATGACCCAAGCAATCTCGTGATAACCACGATAAGCATAGCTGTTAGCATTGCTGTTGCCATTTTGCTGTTGCAGAGCTGGAATGAATGGCATGTAGACTTTGTTGATAACACCGAATGCATGTTGACGCCAGGTAACCAGATCATTCCAAATGTTAATATCATCCCAGACATTTGGTAAACGTTCACGCCAGGCTTGAAGCACTCTCTTCAACTCTTGTGACTTGTTGTCCAAATTCTGAGCATTCGTTGTCAGCAATGACCCATAGACTTGAGAAGCTTCCATGAATTCAACGTACTGTTGGAATGTGTGTAATAATGGAATATGAGCATTAGTGGATCTGCTTGGAAGAGCATGCCACTTACGTAGAGCTAGTTGAATGCCTTCGTCACATAACCTAGATAGATCTTGTAGAGTTTCTTTCTGTTGAGCATAACCTTGTAGACATAAGAATGTTTCGAAGATTTGGCGACGTGGTGTTGGGACATCCATGACAGTCTTGACGGATTGCTCCAATGGTTCTTTGTCAGCGGTCCAGTCAGCAACTCTCCAACCACATTCTAGTAGTAGGTCAGTGAAACCTTCATGCTTAGCTAGTTCGGTCAAGATATCCCAATGTTGTAACTTCTCAGCACATAAGATCCAATTGTCTTCCCATAGTGAGTATTCAGATTCACCGTAAGGCAAAACACCACTACGGGCTTTGATCTGAGCAGCTTCATACAGTTGCAAAGCTTTGTCCCATAGACCAATCTGTTCATAAGACAAAGCGGCGTTGGTTTCCAAGTATTTAGCACGTCTTCTCCATTGGCCATAGAACATATCTTCTTCTTGTAAGGTGGCGTAGACCTCAATCAAGGCATCTTGGTTTGTTTCACGAACTGCAGCGTTTTCAACAATTGGCTGTTCTTCGATTGACTCTAAGATCTTAATAGATGGATACCAAGCATCAAAGCTGAAACCCAAGTACTTAATTAAATGAGGTGGTAACTGCAAGTCTGGACATCTACCAATACCTTCTAACAACGATTGAATGACATTTGGACGGGCATCAGCTTGGCGAGTATGGTAGTCCTTCGACAACAAAGAGACAAGTGATTCCTTGAAGTTTTGCTTCTCACGACGACCAATAGCAGTGTAAGCAACTGGGAACAGATTGATCCACGTCTTGTGAACAATTTCTGGACTCTTGTAGAACAAGTTTGTCAATGGCTCTAGCAAATCTTGGGCCTTGATCTTATTCACATCACTCAAGAATTTAGCTTGTCTTTCAACGAATGGCTTAGCTTCTTCGCTAGCCATTAAATCTTCAGCCTGATCACCAATTATAGCATTCACATGATCAAAATTGGCAAACTGGTAGGACCCATCAAGTTTCAGTTTGTAATCGCCATCAAAAGCACCGTAGATCAATTGAATGGCTTGGTTCAGCCATCTGTAGTCAGCCAGGTACTCCCAGTTCTGTTCTCTAATAACATAGTGAAGTCTTTTGTTTATATCTTTCTCCAAACTTTCATTTAAGATAGACATCAGACGAGTACGAATATCAACATCGGCTAGACGAGTACCTGCAAGGAATGGTTGTTCCATTCTAACAGTCAGCTCCGTGCATGCCATCGACTTGTCCTCAAAGATATCGACAATAATTTGGTAGAATTCCTTGGACAGTGTCAATTCACCTCTCAATTCGAAGACCAGCATTTTGATCAAAATAGCAGCCTTTTCCTTAGCAGTTGGGAATAGATCAGCTGGTGAGAATACCCAACTTCTGACAATGTCAATGATATTCTCCAGTAGGCGAATGTCTAGTGAACGATCAATCAATTGGGCTAGGAGAGTCAAGAAGATACGTCGTTGATCACTTAGAGTTGAGATTCTCATGGATGAGATGTAAAGAATCTTCTCCAACAATCTTGTAGTCATCTTGGATTCAAATTCAGCTTGTGGAGTGCTTGTATCGGTCTGAGAGATTGATATGTGGTCTTTGCAAATTTTAGCAAATGTTCTAATGATGCTTTGGATTAATGGGTCTAGGATCTTTGGGTAATGGTTTGCTAAAGTCCAAGCCAAAGTAACGCCTGCAGCGACTGAGTTAGTGTTCTGTAGATCATCAGCGACAATAGTGCCTAGAAGTGCCAAGAAGGTCTTGACATCATCACTTTGTGACTTTTCATCAGAACCACATTCATTATTGATAGCCTTCATAACAATTCTCAAGACACGCTGTAAGACCTCTTGAACATCATGGTTATCTGAGTGCAGACACTTGTCTAACAGAGTTTGGATGAATGCAATGTTTTCGACTATCCATTCAGAAGTTTTACCTTCAAGGGCAATGGTCAAGACATCTAAGGCATTTAGACAGTAGCCTAATAGGTTGGCACTAGACAAATCAGCTTGAACCAGGAATTTTTCAAAGAACTGAAGTTTGACGGTAACCTCAGACCAGAAGCCAGGACTTAGCAGCTTGTATAAGATATGTAAAGCCTTTTGGCCAAGTTCATTTTCAGAAGATCTTTGAGAACTAACACAGATAAATCTGATCAGGAATGTAATACAGGCTTCACGTTGAACGAATGGTACAGTGTAAGACTTTGGCGTGGTAATGTCAGAACTGGCAACCTCTGGAGAGCCAGCATTTTCACCTAATAATTTCTCTTCTTCCTTTTCTGTCAAGTTCGATGAGGCGACAGGTGAGGCAGAAGAGCCAACATGTTGAACATGAGCTTCTTCCTTGGCCTTAATCTCCCAATTCAAGATCAATTCAGCCAATTCAATGGCAAGCAGTTGATTCTCCATAGCGGGATTGGCCATGCTGGTCAACTTACCCATGTAAGTGATGATGTTAGGAATGAAGTGATCTCTGGCAATGTAGAAGATATCAGCGTGGTGAATCAAAAATTGATAAACTGTCAAGTTTTGAGCGCTGTTATTTTCAGACAGGACACGTCTAACCCATTTGATCCAGCCAGTTGAAGACCCACTTGGGCCCATTCTTTGAGGCATGACCGGAGCCAACAAGTCTAAAGATTGTCTAATCAAAAATCTAGAGTCACCTGAGTGCATTCTTAATAAAGCAACAAACACTTGGGTAACAATCTTAACAGGTGTGTCATAGACTGAAATGAAGTATGAGGTAACAACATAAGCAGCTTGTTTGGTCAAGATATCATCTAGCTTGATGAAGTTCCAACTGAACTTGATGACATCTTTGCGCAAGTCAGAGGTGACTTCTGGAGCATACTTAATCAACAAAGCTGACATTTGTAGCAGCTCGAATCTCAAGTTGTCAATAACACCTGCAATGTGATTGGTGATCAGTTCATTGTTAGCTCTCCACACCCTGTTGTGGACCAAGTCTAACCAGGCAGGAATCTTACCGCCAACTTTAGCAGCTAGTACGTTCAGGTTACCAGAAGCCAAACTTTCACTGACAAGAATAGCATTGAAAATGTTCTTCAAGATGAAGATCTTTGATTTCAAGGACTTGTTCTCTGTGGCAAAGATGATAGACTTGGCCAAGAAATCTTGACGTAGTTCAACACTGTCTGATCTAACAATCTTTTCAAACACAAAGTCTTCGAGGGTCGACGAAATAGGAATGTCTAATGATGATAGCAGATCAATAAAACCCAAGATGACGCCAGTGTCTCTTGTGTTTCTCTCAAATAAGTTGACAAACAAACCTTGTAACTTTTCAATGCCTTGTCTAATGCAGAAGTGGATTGGTGAAGTCAGTGGAGCAGATCTTTCAATGTTGGTAATCTCTTTAGATAGTGATGAAACATCCAGGAGGATCTGCTTGTTTTCAACTAACCACTCTGGATCAGATTCAGCAAGACTCTTGATCAAATCAATGAAATTAGCAAACTTGATTGATTTGTTCTCAGATTGAGTTTCAGTGGTGATACTGGTGTAGAAAGTGTTGATGTTCTCCTTGATAACTTTTCTCAATTCGGCACATTCTTTCAAACCAACGAAGTAGGCTAACTTGGAGCCCATCTTTCTCAATTGAAACTGTTGTGAGAAGAACTGAAGAGTTTCATTTGGGAAACGATTCAAGAACTTTGCAATTGGTTCACGGAATGGAGAACCTTGCTTACGACGTAGGTTGTCTTCTAAGTAGTTTAAGGTCTTCATCAGTTCTTCCATGAAGGTATAGGCCTTTGGAGGTAGCAAATGAAAAATGTTCAAGATGGCAACAATGATCTTCACTGTTGGGTTGTGTTCTAATTCTTCTGAGGCAATGGAATGCAACACAGCAGGTTGAGCCCATGCCATCAAATGATCCAATAATTTTCTACCAATTTCAACTTTGAAGTAAGTGATCAGTAGTTCCAGCAAACGAGCAAGCGCTTCAAGACCAGACACGGTTAGTTTTTTGTGATCAGAAAGGTTCATCAACATTGGACGTAGACCGTTCTGGAGAAGTTCCTTAGGAAGCTTAGCATTCTGTGATAAGACTTGTTGCAAGCCTAGATGTGAAGCATTGATAATCTCAGTAGACTTGGCACATAATGTTTTGAAAAAAACAGCCAGGATTCTGATTCTGGTATGTCCTTGCTGTGATGAAGTGAATTCTGGTTTAGTCAAAGCCAGTGACAACAACTTGATGCAGACCACCCTCAATTTCACTAGTTGCTCAGCAGTCTTGTGTTCAGAAACCTTGTGAGAACTTGTCAATGACTCATCTTCAGCGTCAACCAAAGTTAGAGCTTCCATCAACAATCTGTTTAGTTCATCATTAAAGGTCAAGAATGAGTTTTCAAGACCCAAACAGAATGTGATAGCTTCAATGTTACCAATTTGCATTGGGAATGGCAGCGCCCTCAGTGGCTTACCAAAGATCGGAGTTAACAAGATACCCTTACACTTCTCAATCATAGTTGTGATTGGAACCTTAGTAGTTTCTGATAACACCTTTAAGGCTTCTTGCGAAGTTTCTCTAACAACTGGATTAGCATTGCTCAAATCATAGACCAAAGCACCAACAATGGTTTGAAATGGTTTCTCAGCGACTTCAGCTTCGGTGACGCCTTTGTTAGCTTCAACAAGAACGTGTAATATCAACTTCTTAGCATTATCGCAGACTTCATGTGGTGCTTCAGGATTGGTATCCCTTAACACATAGAACATAGCGTGGATGAATTCAAATTGACGAGGTTTGAACCAGGTGATTGGAATATCCAGTTCTTGCACCATAGTCTTTAATCCGAGAGTGCTAGCTAGCTTGTTGTAGTAAGCTT
Organism: Taiozyma odintsovae; assembly: GCA_030557705.1. Taxonomy (NCBI): domain Eukaryota; kingdom Fungi; phylum Ascomycota; class Saccharomycetes; order Phaffomycetales; family Wickerhamomycetaceae; genus Taiozyma; species Taiozyma odintsovae. The sequence goes on from JANIVH010000001.1 coordinate 1,100,672, forward strand.
CATCATAACTTGAGTGAACAAATGAGTTGAAGAATGATCTCAAAATTGGGAATTCAAGAGCCTTTTCTTTAGAACCAAAGACAGAAACTGATGTGTCATAGACGGCCTTGATAGCTTTTATACCAGCTTCTCTAACCTCAATGAAGTACGAACTCAAAGCATAAATGATGGCATCAAACATGATGCGTTCAGAGATGACAACTTGGCCTTCCTTATCACTAACTAGGAATGGTCTTTGATTCTTAACTTTCTCAGCTAGCACTTTACCAACGCCTAGTAAGGTCAAATGCTCAGTGATGTTGATGATAAGTTCGGTAGCTTCATCCTTTAGCTCCGGAATAGAGATTGCATAGAAAATAGACTTGAATAACCGCAAAGCCAACTGTTGTTCACGGTTCAACTGCTGTTTACTGACAATTTTCTCGTCTTCAATGTGTAGTTTGTCTACTTCAATAGTATCCTGAGTGATCAGCTTCACAGCATTGGCCAATGAAGCAGCGTAGTTGGATGGAACTTCTGAGGTCGAAACAAACAACAAGAATGTTTTCGAAAGATACTTGAAGGCACTAACCCGGTAATGGTTCTCAGCAGTCACATCCTCCAGAATTTCAACAGATTCCTCAATACCAGTGGAGATTGACAAGTTCGCCTTCTCGTCAGGTAGGCCCTCAATCTTGAATGAAGCATTGATATCTTGATTGAGACTTGACTTGACTCTCAAGTCTTGATGAGGTTTGATGAAACGACGATTTCTACCACCCAATTTCCCCAAAATTCGGAAAGTAGTATGTGAATGTTGATGATGGTAGGGCAATGGCTTCAGATGCTTCCAGAGAGCCTGCATAACGTCATCAATAACAGGTTCAATGATCGGATCAAAGTATTCAGCAGTCAAATTATCAACACACAATTCAAGGGTTCTCAAACCTTGACTAACGAGTTCTTGGGAACTATTCAAAGCCAGCACCAATGGTTTCATCAAGTAGTTTAAGTGAGGAACTAAAACGCTCAAACGAACAGGGACAGTCAAACATAATTCGACATAGATGTCACGTTCTTGAGGACGACGAGCATTGGCGATCATCCTGTTCAAAGACTCGAGTAGAACCTGCAATAATGGCATAATCTCTTTATACAGATTCTCAAAACGACCACCACCAATACTTCTGAACAATGTTCTGATCAAATGGAAATAGGCAATTGGTTCTTTGGATGTGGTTTTTATCTTCAAAGATTTCAGAATCAAATCATTCAAGTGTGGCAGGATCACCTTCTCATTCAGAGCCGGGAACAAATTAACAGACATGAAACATAGCTTGAACAAACGAATCAGAATGTTAGTCTTAATGATATCAGTAGAACCCAATTGGTCCAATCTTTCTTTCAAGAATGAGATCAAAAGACCGGAGAAGTTTGGTGAAGTGTTCTCATTGGCCAAAAAGAACTGCGGAATATGTAACAAGGCAGAATCTCTCAACATAGCATCATACAAATACGATATTTCAGCTTGGACGATTTCGCTGAACGTAGCCGGATCAATGTGAATGAAGATGATAGCAAAATTCTCCATCAGATCTTTCTCCTCCTTAGATGAACTGACCGGCAGCGATGGACCACTAAATTCTAAAGCCTTCTTGTCTGGCTTTGGTTGTTGCTTGTGAGTAGAGAAGAATCTCATACCAGAAACACACTCTCTGAACAATTCACGCAGGACACTAACCTCTTCATTGGAAAACCCTCTGGCTAAGTCATTCCATTTCTGGTTAGCGGCTTCATTCTGGGATGGAGGTGGTTGAGGGTTGAAGTTTTTCAAACCATAACTGATAGTCTTCAAGAATTGCAGTAAAGTTCTGAACAGGTAACGAGCATCTTTCAACGGATCAGATGTTGAGTTGGGCGAAGCAAGGATAGGGACTTCTCTTTGAATGTCAAAGATGTCGAATTCTTTAGCGGTCTCCTTGGGAATAACAGCTTTATCTTCCTTTTCGTCTTCAACCATGCTTACATCTCCATCTTCGTCCTTTTTGTCCGTTTGTTCGGGAACCTTTTCAACTTTCAAATCTTTGTCTCGATGCTTGAACTTTCTGATCTTTTCCAAAAACTTGTTGATTTCATCATCAGCATCAAACTGGTTTGGATGATCTTGCTTGAAGGTCTCTTGATTTCTCTTCTCTTTGGAAATTCGTTTCTGATCTAACTCATCATGGTGTTTCATGATGTTACCATACTGTCTGTTCAAGGCTTTGAAACGTTTGGTGAATGCATCAATGATCAACATGAAAAGCTGTCTACCTTCAGATTTGGAGTTCAAACGCATGATACGTTCAACCAAGTTTAATAGCAGCTTAGCACTCATGATTTGAACCGTCAGAGCAAGTGTACTATCTTGTAGATGGTTGCAATACATCGTGATAGTTGTCAAGATCTTGTCCGTTGATAGTTCATTTCGAACATTGTGAACGAAATCAGCAACAATACTATAAGCCAATGGACGGAGTGTTTCATGAACAGTCAAACCGTCACCAATCAAGACTTTCTCGTCGAACAAAAGATCTAGCTTTGGAATGAACAAGTTTCTGTAAGGTGTGGTCAAGATGTGTCTTGTGGCATGTAGCAGTTCTTTTCTAGCAGCAGACAATTCGCTTGGACAATCTTGCAAGATTCTCAAGATTAGATCTGGTATTATCTCCGTATAGTTTTTTAAGAGTGTCTGTGAGTAACCACGGATGAAGATATATGCTAGGAATGAGGCAGCCTTAACTTGACCTAAGATGAAATCACCATATGCAGCTCTATTCTTGATAGCTGGTGTAACGGATGTTAGTCTTAAACCTTTCTCTTCAGTCAATCTTCTAGCTTCTCTCTGCTGAGGAACCTCTAGCTGTAGAATGCCAATGATATGGGGGATAAAATCAGGTAATGAAGTAGTGACTAGTTGTTTGTATGATGAAGTCAAAGTGACCATGGTGATTGGACATTCTGCAATGGTCTTGAATGAATACATCGATTTGGCAAGTTGTTTAGCTTCTTCATTGTTAGGTAGTGATGGGGATGATGGACTTGGTGATGTGAATGTGTGAGTGGCAGAGGTGGTGATCTGTTGGTTGTTGACAAAAGTGTCTTTCATAAGTTGTTCAGTGTTCTTGTACATTTCCATGATCAGTTGGATGAAAGATTCAGCCTTCTCAGAAAGAACGGTTTTATAAGACTTGAACAAGCTTGTAAGGATCTTTAAGCATAAAACACCATTCTCATCATTTTCTGTGGATAATAACTTTTGCAAAGTGTCATTGATGTCAATCGCGTAAGATTGGAAAGTTTCATTCATTTGTGAACGGTGAAGAACTTCCAAGATAGAGTTTCTCAATTTGTGTTCAGGGGACAAGCTAGAGAAGCTAATTGGAACTGTGTTCAGCAATTCGATGTAGATTGGGATGAATTGCGATAAATAGTGTTCATATTCAGTTGGGCCAGTGAAGGCTTCAATCATATCAGAGAGTTCCGATAAAACTGAATGTTTTGTCTTATAATCGACATTATCCTTTAGCCGTTGGGCAAAGGTATCGATCTGTGCAGTGTAGGACATCACTGAGAACTGAGAGTATATTGTTAGTAAGTTTTTTTGGGCCACTTGAAACTTACAGATACGTACTAATACTGTTTTGATTTCAACAAAGACTTGCTAGCAGATTTGATGAAAAAACCACCCACAAGATGGTGTAATGAGGAAATTGGCGAGGAGAAGAGGAAAGTTTGGGTATCAAAGTAGACTTCTTCTGGATCTTGTGGACTCAAAACAGATTATTTAGTGGAAATTACACGACCTAATGGTCTTTTATTGTTTACCTTGTACTCAGTTTTTAGCGCATTTTTAAGAGTTGTTCTTCCACGAAAAAAAAAAGGCGGATTTGACAAAAGCTCGCGCACAAAGGAATTCCGCGAATATCACGTGACTACTGTCGTTTTAGGGCAATTTCCCAATGCGGTCATTTCTGAACTTTCTCCACATATGTTGGCCTCTCGGCCGATAGATTTTAGTGCTTGCACGAAAGAGCCCTTAACAGTACTCAGTATTCTGGTGGCTTTATTGTTATGAGGGCATCAAAGGTTCAAGAGGAAGAGCTGCCAATGGACCCAGGGCAAAATCTGAACTCTGTGCCAAGAAAGGGTCCTCTCTTGTTGCCTGTTGAGCTCACACGTTTGTTAATCAGGAGGCAGGGCGATAAATGACGTTTCACGACTGTACATGCCTCTAAATTAATCGTTATCAATACATTGCTCAGCCCTATTGTCTTTAGGGTATCGCGGACGAGCAGTAAGTACCAGTTGAGGTCATTAGAACTCACAAACTTGCGAAATTGCAATAATTAATGCCATATATTCTGTTGTCTTGGAAGTCGGCACGGACACAACTGTAGAACGACAAGCTTTACCTGCGCCGCCTGATTAAATTGCGCCCACTTTTAGCAGAAATCCTTAGACTTAACGACGAAGTAGTGTTTATATTCCAACCACTGACGTTCCTCAATACCTCGTGTCATGGCACCTAAAGACCAATCATCATTTTTATGAGTACTCTATCCTGCGAAGCTTGCCAATTAATCTCATAATGCGCAGATCTTAAAAAATAAGATGCTCGTATAGGCTGTACAATGCAAGATAAACTCACGAGTGACCTGGCTCACTATGACGTCTTTGCGCTTCAGGTATATAAAGACGCTAAATTCCTCTATTGTGCGTAAATACATAATTGTATCCCATCTCATCGCTGATAATAACTAATAACACTAATCTGCAATGTCACAGCAAGATATCTCCATGAAGACCCCAGAGTTCGAAGACCCACAAGATGGCTCCATCGCCAAAGACTCCCAAAGACAACCACAAAGACCTATCATAAGAGCTGAGCCAGACGCCATTAAACTGTTGAAGTTTGAAAAACTTTATGACACCAAGCCTCAAGGTACTTACCAATCGCTTGTCAATTCGTTTGGTTCATTCTTTGGTTTCTGTGGTATGGTCCCATGTTTCTGTTGTTCCAACCCATACCACGATGTCCAACAGGGTCAGGTTGGTTTGATCACCAAGTTCGGTGAGCTGGCCAGAGTCGTTGATCCAGGTTCTGCTTACGTTAACATCTTCAGTGAGAAGTTATACACTGTTAGTATCAAGACTGAGGTGCAAGAGATTCCAGAGCAAGCTTGTTTAACCAAGGATAACGTTATAGTTTACTTGAAGTCTGTTATCTACTACAACATTGTTGATCCACAGAAGGCTGTCTTCGGTATCAGTAGTATTTCCAATGCTGTTTCCGAGAGAACCCAAACAACATTGAGAGATGTCGTTGGTGCCCGTGTTTTACAAGATGTCATTGAACGTCGTGAAGAAGTTGCTGTTGCCATCCAAGACATCATTGAAAATACCGCTGCTGACTGGGGTGTTCGTGTCGAGTCCATCCTAATTAAGGACTTGAGATTAAGCCCAGAAATCACTCAAGCGTTATCACAAGCTGCCCAAGCTAAGAGAATTGGTGAAGGTAAGGTCATTCAATCGAAATCCGAAGTTGAAGCTGCTAAATTAATGAGAGAAGCTGCTGATATCTTGAGTTCCAAACCTGCTATCCAAATCAGATACTTGGATGCCATGGTCAACATGGCCAAGACTGCCAACTCCAAGGTAATCTTCATGCCTACATCTGTTGATATTGACAACACCGCTGAAGATATCGCCAACATTGCTAACTCTGCTAAGGCTAACTCCTCCAAACAGCTGATTGACATGAAGGGCTTTGCTGATAATGCCGCCTTGCAAGAAGCTTACAAGGATGATATCCCTTTAAACAAACCTCGTGACACCAAAGTCCCAGGTGACTTTTGAATGATCCTAATCCTTAATGGCCCCGTGCCCATTTAAACGCGTTGACACATCCTCATGAGACTACGTTTGTGAATTCACCTTCGCTCATTAATATTGCTGAGTACTTTCTATTCAACCCTAATTTTTATTATGAATTTGATGATGAACTATTTGTATTTCTGACCTCAATTGTAGCAATAGTCTTTAAAGCATTTGTCACAAAACTTAGGTCTTTCCATGTTGTTGATCAAGCTCAAATTTCTCTCCTTTCTATCAAACTCTCGTTTGATAAGGATACAACCGATACACTTGTAATAATCCTCATCAATGGTAGAATTCCCATACGTCGCGATGTTGTAAGCGTTCTCCACCATCCCTGAGACTTCACCATAATCGTACGTTAATTTGAAAGTTGACGTGTTGGAGGCGAAAGAGTACTCAGAGTTGCCGAAGTAGCCAACAATTGGTGGTAGATAATCTGACGCAGTGTCTTCGTACGACGATCCGGAGACGCGAGTGGAGTATTGGTCTAAATGACAGCCGAAAAACGTTGGTTTAGAATTCAATTGCTTCTTCATGAAAGTCTCGGGACTTGGAATATCTGGGAACTTGTTGATAATCTTCTCTTCACCACCGAAGTTGATCTTGACACCCTTTTGAGATGTGTGGTTGAACCTTAGAGCAGAATTGGCAATGATGCTACCATTGGGCCAGCCTTTATAATCTGCTGTGGAATCGAATGAGAAGATGACATCTAATTGACGCTCTTTTTGCAATAGTGGTACATAGGGGATATTTTGTCCATCCTCACCACCGTCGACCATGTATAAGCTTTTTGAGTTGAATGCTTCATCAGATTGGACCTTAGTGGTATTTAGTTGATAGAATGGATTTGGTGCATATAATGCATAATCTGGATGCTTCTTTGGATTCTCAACATCATCTTGAAGTGAGGTGATACCAAAAGTATTCAAAACTGCCTTTATTGCGCGGTTATTGTTTCTTGAGGAAGTAGAAGCCATTTGCCAAATGTAAATGAATACGTTGTTGAACAACGAGGAGGAAGTCCCAGTGATGAAACCAGCATTGTCGAAGCTTGTGTAGCAAACCGAAGAGTTTCTCATATGGAACAAAGGACGACCATTGAAGAGTGAAGAGCCAAGATATTTCAAGTTCATGAAGACTTCAAGTTCCCAACAGCCAAACTCAAATGGTGTAAACTCGAAAATGTTAGAGTCAATAGGAGTTTTTTCCACACCAGGTCTTCTCAAATTGGAAAGAATGATAGGAAATGGCTGTCTAAAGTTTCTAAATGATTCTAGATGGATCAAACTGGTGAATGTAACATTTGGAGACCTCAACTCTTTAGGAAATATTCTTCTTGATAAAGCACGCCCCCAGTAGTCGGTCAATGAGACAGGGAATCCAGTAGCCTTCTTAGCCCTGACCTCAAGGTGTAGGTTCTTGTAAAAATTGAATATCTTCTTCATCGATTTCAATGACAAATCAAGTGAGTTCTCGATGCTTGGAATCATATTGGGACCTGTTCTAGCGGCAGCGTTCTCTTTCTTTTTGAACATATCCTTGAAGAACGATTTGAACCCTTCGAACCAGGCGTCTTCTCTCTTGGCTAACCTAGCATAGTCATTGCGATGGAGCAGGCCCTCCATTTCTTCAAAGAAAGTGTCATAGTCAATGTGATAGTACTCATCACCTTTGAAATCTCTCTTCGTAATTCGCCTCAATTCATCGTAGAACCCGGTATCAGAATCAAATTTCTCAGGCAACACCTGCACATCATTTCTAGAGACCTCAAACGTCTGATTAATGTTAGGAACACCCTCAAGCAACGGATCGAATAGGTCCCATTCGTGTCTCAGCTTCACTAATGGTTTAAAATCACCCATTAACATCGACATGACTATCCAAGATCCACCAGAGATTCCAGCGACGTAACTCGTCCCCTGGAGGATACCGCCCAAGTGGCCAGGTTGTGTGGAGTTGAATGAGCGGTCATCAAACGCTGCCAACATCCCAGCGCCGTTCAAGAATGCTCTGTAACCACCACCACTAATAGCAATACCAACACCAATTGGCTTCTTTGATGATAGAAAGAACTTCTTGACGGGGAAACCAGGGATATCCACCCGGTGAAGAAACTTCTCTAATGCCTCTTGTGTGATTTTCTCTCTGTTTTCCTTATAGAACTGCTCCTTTGGAGATAGTTGCTGGAGTCTAGAGTTAGAAATGCTGGTTCCAATGTGGCAACACACGCGGTATCAGGCACAAACCGCGCCCTGTCTGATCAAGCCGAAGGAGGGACATTGTGCTGGCTCAGGGGAATAGCACAGCGCCAATGACAAGCAGTAAACCCACAAAAAGAGGCCCTGTAGTAACATCTGTGGCAAATTTTGGCGGTTGTTGATGTTTGAACTAAATGCTACAACACTAAAATTTTCATGAATGCGATAGATTTATATACGTGAGTAACTTAATTAAACAGATTTCAAAGAATCAACAACTTTACCACCGATTTCCTCCACCAATTTCACTGAATCCAGGATCAAAGCAGGTTTAATACTTTTCAAGTTAGAATCATTCAGTTTCAAGTTTGTCAATGGAGAAATAACCTTCCCATTAAACCAACTGACAATTAACCCATTGTCACAGACTTCTAATTCTTGTAAGTTTGGATCGATAATGTAATTTTTGTCAATGACTGCTAGGGTGAAGAAGATGGGTAGTTCCAAATCTAGCTTCACCATCTCGTATTCGTCGAATTGTGGTTGTTCTTCAATTTCTTTATCGTTGACAGAGGAGGTTAGCTTGGGTAAAAATGTGTGGTTTATGGCTAGAAATGCAGTTTGTGAAATCAAAGTAAGTGGATATGAGAAGTTGGCAATGATCAAGACATCGACGTTCAATTTCCAGCTGAATTTCTCCGTAAGCTTCAGCGATTCTCTAGTGACATTGTTCAAGTATAACGATTGTAACACAGATTTCAAAGTTAGCGTCAAATTAGAGTCGTCTCTCTCGCCGTTGATCTCCACATCCACAGCTATCAGTTCCTTTGCGGACTTAGTTTCCACTATGCTAGCCTTGATGCTCACCAGACACTCAGAACCGTCACTCAGTGTGATCTTTGCAGAACCATTACTCCCGTTGACAATGTCGATTTCCGACTCCATTGGTCTAAACTGTGCGTTGGAACGACCATCTGGTCTGATTGGTGGTGACTGCCTTAGGGACTCGTACAGGAAGGAGTGCTCAGTAGAGGATAAAATCATGTTGATGGAAGTATTCGTTGAGTGAGTTTTATATATTGAAGTTATGATTTTTTCGCTTTTAAAATTTTTTATAATGCCCGAATCGAGATGACTTGAACTTGACACATCCACAGGTAGTGATGTCAAAACAAACCGCGTCTAAACAGGAATTACCACCTGGAAATGGCTTAAACGATGCTGAGACCGTGAAGAAACTCACACAGGAGACATTGCCTAAGGCCATTGTCTTGCCATACCTAATAGTACTACGGATTATCAATGCTTTGACCATTAACACGTTCTTCCAAGCCGACGAGTACTGGCAATCGCTTGAGCCTGCCCATGTTACAGTGTTCCAGTATGGTCATCTGACTTGGGAGTGGAAAGTTGGTTTGAGGGGATATCTACATCCGTTTTTATTTTCGTTGGTATATGATATTGCTGACGTGCTGGACTTGGGAGATCTAGGTGTGATATATCTACCAAAGATTACGCAGGGAATCATTGCTGCAATTGGTGAGTATCACATGTACAAGTTTGTCAAAAACTATTCGAAGAATGAAAAACTGGCAAGGGTTGCATTGTTATTAAGTGTAATAAGCCCTTTCAATTGGTATGTTATCACCAGAACGTTTTCCAACTCTTTGGAATTGACACTGACCTCCATTGCATTGGGGTATTGGTTTGACAGTGATTCAATGGGGATCGATAAAGGTTTGCTCTTCGCTGCTGTGAGTTGCTTCTTAAGACCTACGAATGGCTTGATCTGGACTGTTCTCGGTGTGTCATACCTTATCCATCACTCATTCGCACAGAACTGTACTGTTATACTGAAAGCCATATTATACACTTTTGTGGTTCTTTTACTCAACATCATCATTGATTATCAATTCTACGGCGAGCTAACTATTCCAGTTTGGAACTTTATCCAGTTCAACGTCATCTCATCACTATCCAAGTTCTACGGTGTCGCCCCTTGGCACTTTCATATCTTTCAAAGCGTGCCAATAATCCTAACGACTACATTACCTTTCTTCCTTTACGGTGTTACGAAATCATCATACAAAGAGATCAAAATTTTGTTGTTGTTTGTCATTGCAATGTTCTCCACAATTGATCACAAGGAATTCAGATTCTTATACCCATTACAGCCGTTCATGTTCTTAATTTCTGCTTATGGGATTTATCACTTGAACTTCCATCATCCTTCACTTGTGAAGTATTCAATCATGATTATAGTAATTATCAACACTGCTATCTCCGTTTTTTTTACACAGGTCCATGAGCGTGGTGTCATTGATGTGATAGACTATTTGCGTGAAGACCCAGATGTCAAGTCCATCGGGTTACTAACACCCTGTCACTCTACACCATGGCAGTCACACCTACACCGCAGTGATGTTGAGACGTGGTTCTTGACCTGCGAGCCACCATTACACTTGTTGACACACCCTGATGCCAATAAGGAAGTGGAAAATTATATGGACGAATCAGATATCTTTTACGAAGACCCTGAGCTATTCTTATTCAAGAACTTACCACCTTTCAAGAAGGAATTAAGATCACCAGGGATCGAATACAAACACGAATGGCCTACACATCTAGTCTTCTTTGGGGACTTGGAACCAGTGATGGTAAAATACCTAGATGATTCACCGTACGAAGAATGCCAGAGATTTTTTAATACGTGGTTCCATTGGGACGATCGTCGTAGAGGGGACGTTATTGTCTATTGTAAGTGGCCATGGGAATAAATAATGTCATTAAATGCTATATATATACACTGTGATCATATGCTCCATCTATCATCACCTTTTGAGATCTCTGTAGGTTTCTCTTCGACTTGGAATTTGTTAATTTGTTCGATGGTGTTCGCTAAGGGTTGATAATTGTCATTCATGGTCTTTATTGCCTTAGCTCTTGATTCTGAAAAGTGAGACAAGACTGTTTTATTTTGCTCATCTTCGGAGTTCGCTAAACAGGTCTTCAAAGTATTGTATGACTTAAAAGCTTCCTTGTATTGACCCTCTTTGATACTAACATCGAACAATCCAATAACACAACTGATGTCACCCAGTTCAACACCCAACTTAAACCATTCTTTAGCCTTTGAAACGTCCCCAAAGAAGTTCAACTCCAGGAACCCCAATTGCTGGAAACACTCTTTGAAACCTTGAGACGCAGCCTGTTCGAAATGGAATCTAGCACGGCGTGGATCATGAATGTTAAGTTGACCTAAATAGTAATGACATTCAGCGACTTTGTCTATAGGACCAGTTCTAATGGATCTCTCAAAATATTGCTTGGACTTCAACAGGTCAGGCTTTTGAAAGTTCAGGAAGCCTAGCTGCTTGAACACTTCAGATGCTAGAAACGTGTCCTGCTCTAGTGTGAGAAAGTCATTATAAAACTTCTCAGCTTGGTCTATCATATCATTCTTCAAGCATAAATCACCACTGAGTTTGATCGTAAGTGGATGCTTCAACTCCAGAAGTCCACTGACCAGTTTTTTAGCATGCACTTTGTCTTCCTGTGGTGCTTCTTCGCTCACAATGGCCTCGAAAGACAACAGTGCCACAGCGTCGTTATTTCCATACTCAGCAGCCTTCTCTACCAATGAGTTTTCTAGGTCCACGAGGTGTCTATTCGCCGTGTGAGAGACGACTCGGATGTTTTCCAGTGCCTTCTTCATGATCATTAGATCTGAAGCATTGATGTACTTTGGGAGCTCTGGCTCTTCTAATGAGTCTAGCCTCTTGTAGATCTTCTCATAGGCCACATAGAGTTTATTGTATGAGTGTCGACTATCTAGATCGAACAAGATCCTATTCATGAGTGATTTTTTGGGCAGAACATCGTAAAATGGTGGTCTATTCGTTGAAAAGCACCGCAGGGCACCAAAATTGTGTCTTCTGAACATTTTCTGGTCGGTTTTATGGTAGTGGAGTTTAAAGTCATCGATAGCTTGTGTGATTTTTTTTTTCTCGGTGTACGACTATTTTGTCGATTCGAAACAAAAAGCCTAAAAGGCATCCCCAGATTAATCTTACACTATCTCATAATTCACGGAATTCCACTAAAACACCATGCTCAGAGGCCACCAATTGCCATTAAGGCGCCTGCTCTCCACCACCAGGGCCGTTCACGCCGACTACTCACATGCTGTGATCGGGGGTGGGGTCGTTGGGCTCGCTATCGCTGCTGAATTGGCTAAGCGTGAAGGGAACAAGGTGCTGCTGATTGAAAAGAACACCGCAGTGGGCCAGGAAACTTCCTCCAGAAACTCAGAGGTGATCCACGCTGGTATATATTACCCAAGGGACTCACTGAAGACCAAACTGTGTATCGAGGGTAAGGAGCTTTTATACACAGAGGCCAAGAAAGCCGGTGTGGAGATGAAGAAGGTTGGGAAGTGGATCGTGGCACAGACCGACATTGACGACTCTGTCATCGAACACCTGCACTACAAAGCCAGGGATCTCGGTGTAAAGACCGAGCTGATCACATCCAATAGGGGCCAGTACATCGAGCCAGCTGTCCAAGCCCTGAGAGGGATCTTGTCTTCTCCAACTACGGGTATCATCTCCGCCCATTCCTTGATGGATTACCTACAGGCAAAGTTCCAGGAGAACAACGGTGAATTAGCTATTGGCTCAGAAGTCGTGGGTCTTTCTAAGGACTCTTCTGGCTATTCAGTCCAGGTGAAGTCCATTGAAGGTGACGACGTGGAGATCAAAGTTGATAATGTTGTCAACTCAGCTGGGTTATACGCTGATAAGATCTCAAACATGCTGCTACCAGAAGATCGTCACAAGAAGCTATACTACGCTAAGGGCACTTACTTTAACCTAAACTCATCTTTCCCTGAGGTTAGAAGATTAGTGTACCCTGTCCCACGCCGTGGCTTATCAGGCTTAGGCACTCATTTAACAATTGACCTGGAAGGTCAAATTCGTTTCGGTCCAGATGTTGAATGGGTGGACTCACCAACTGATCTAGCTCCATCCGAGCAGAACAAACAGCAGGCATATGAAGAGATCCTCAGATATTTGCCACACATCATGATCGATGAGCTAGAGCCAACATACTCCGGTATTAGACCAAAATTAGTCGGCCCTGAGGAAGAAGCTGCCGATTACTACATCCAAGAGGAAGAGGGGTTCCCAGGGTTTGTCAACTTGCTGGGTATTGAATCTCCAGGTCTAACAAGTTCAATGGCTATTGGCCGTTACGTGGCTGATATCTATCATAAATAGGACATGCGTTTAATAACTGTACATACGTTCATTCTGATTTCGATAGCTTTGGTAGTTTTGACGGTTCAGTGGCAGATGGAGACTCCCTAAAGTAGTTTGCTGTCAGTGCCTTCTCTGTGTCCCATCTCAATGCTGGATTCATCTCCGTCAACCCAATCATCAAGTCTAAGGCGGTCTCTGAAGCTGCAATAAAACGATTTCTCAATTCTTGTCTCGTTGGCTTTGGATACATCTTCAGATCATTATACCCCGGTAAGGAGCTCACATTGGGCCAGATCTGCTCAGTTGGAGTACCCAAAGCCTGGAACGTCACATCAATTTGATCAATATCATCCTTCCCTGGTAAATAAGGCACTCTTAACATCAATTCTGCAAATATGATCCCCACAGCCCATAAATCAACAGCTTCTGTGTAATGTTTAGCACCAAACAGAAGCTCAGGGGCACGATACCATCTAGTGACAACATTACTCGTCAAGTCTTCATTAGGTGAGCCCAGAGATCTCGCTAGACCGAAATCGGCTAGTTTCAACTGTCCATCGGGTGCTAGTAGCAAGTTATTAGGTTTCAAATCACGATGCAGGATGTAGTTTCTATGGCAGTGGTGTATGCCTCGCAGGGTCATTAGGAGCCAGCTCTTGACGTCTGCGGGACTGAAAAGGATGCTTCTATCTTTGATCAACATCTCTAAATCGGCAGGTAGAAACTCCAGCACAAGGTTCAAGTTCCCGGCAGCGGAGAACACATCGACAAGCTCAATGACGTTGTCGTGGCGCAGCTCTTGCAAGTATTTCACTTCTCTGATAGCAGACATGTCCAGGCCGTCTTTGAACTGACCTGTCTTGATCTCTTTGATGGCGATGTCTCTCTTGGTATCTACCTGGGTCCCGAGGAAAACAACGGCATAGGTACCTTCACCGACTTTCTTACCTGTATAGTGGTGTTAGTGACTGCTCTAGTAGTAAAATATCATAAAATACTCACTCTTAGTGTATCTTTGCTCCGCAATCATTTTGGTTAGTGATTGGTGTTTAACTATCAACAGTTTCGAGATAATCATTTTTGTCAAGTACTCTTTTGGCTATTGAAAAAAAACAAAAAAACCTCAGAGGAGAACCTCATCACCAAAAAAGAAAATACCAAAATCTACATTGGATCATCCGGAGATGCTTCGATTCGCTCATTTACATCGCAGACTACCCATACTGCCCACTCTAAGACGATTCAACTCAACTTTTGAGCCCATCCATCCAATCCTTTTGAAGAGAGCCGACTTATTGTCCATGGAACTGAAAGAGTTAGAAAGTGCCATTTCTGGTGGTGGCTCCTTTGATTTGAACCAACAAAAGCGTTTCTCATCACTATCGTCGATCGTTGATGTCTACTCACAATATCAATCATTACAATCACAATACGAAGAACTTCAGGGTCTGCTCACCGATGAATCATTGAAGGAAGATGCAGAGCTTGAACTCGAGTCGACACTACCAATGCTGATAGACACCACTGAAAAACTGCAGTCCAAGCTATTACCACCACACCCTTTTGCTGATAAACCATGTCTGATAGAATTGAGACCTGGTATTGGTGGGATCGAGGCTATGATCTTCACATTGGACCTGTTCAACATGTATGTCGGTTATGCCTCCGCTCACCGCTGGCCATACTCAGTCGTATCCAAGACCCTGAACCAGTCGGGAAATGGTATAACGGAGGCAATTATCTCTATTGACGAGCCAGGTGCTTATGATCTCTTGAGATTCGAAGCTGGTGTCCATCGTGTCCAGAGGATCCCAGAGACAGAGACCAAAGGCCGTACCCAGACTTCAACAGCTGCAGTGGTGGTGTTGCCAAAGATGTCCGAATCAAATAATGAAGGTGCAGATGAACGGTCATTTGCCGCTGGTGAAGTACGTATCGATGTCATGAGAGCCTCAGGGAAAGGTGGTCAGCACGTGAACACAACTGAATCAGCTGTGAGATTAACGCATATCCCAACTGGTATCTCAGTCTCCATGCAGGATGAAAGATCGCAACATAAAAATAAGGCCAAAGCTTTTACTATCCTACGTGCCAGATTAGCTGAGTTGGAACGTGCAAAGGAAGAGGAAGAAGAACGGAGGAAGAGAACAGATCAAGTGAGCTCTACTGATAGATCAGACAAAATCCGTACTTACAATTTCCCACAGAACAGAATCACAGATCATAGATGTGGTGTCTCGATTCATGATGTTGACGGTGTCGTTAGTGGCGAGAAGTTGAATTTGATCATTGAAGCTATGAGCAAGTTCGAGGGGCAAGTGAAATCTAAACGATTGTTGGAGGAGTTGGAGAAGAGATGAACTGTAAATAGTCAAATAAGAGAGTTGAACCGCATACATATAGGCAAAATAATTTGTAGAGCGACATGTCTACATGAAAGCTGCAAAAACAAAACTAATAAACAGTAATTCATTCAACGTTAACCACATCCCAGTCCAGAGGGTCATGTTCATCAGGATGGCTCAACTGTTCGACTTCTTCCGCAGTTAACTCAAAGCTATACACATCTAAGTTATCGGCCAGTCTGGCCACCGTCTTTGTTTTTGGTAATGGTATATATCCTTTCTCCAAACTCCAACGAATCAAGATCTGGGCTGGAGTGACGCCATACTTCTTCGCAATCTTAGCAACACCAGGGTCTGATAGTCTTGATCCTTGTGCCAAGGGTGAGAATGCTTCCAAGACGATATCGTTGTCTTTGCAGAACTCCACCAACTTCTCCCTCATACACCAAGGTGTGATCTCGATCTGATTAACAACCGGTTTGATCTCCAACCCATCCCAATTGAACAACTGTGTCAAGTGTTCCTCACCCCAGGAGCTAACACCGATATTCTTCACCTTCCCGGTCTTCACAACCTCCTGTAGAGCTTTCCAAGCTTCAAGTCTCCCCTTTGGGCCCGGCATAGGCGAGTGTAATAGCAACAGGTCAATATACCCGATGCTAGACTCCACTGCACCCAGAGCCTTTTTGATCTCATTCTGTGCTTGAGAGTAGTTATTGAAAGTCCATAGCTTCGTAGTGTAAAACACTTCCTCACGCTTATTTCCTTCTGTCAGCCAACGTGCAATCCCTTCACCTACTTCTTTTTCATTCCCATAGAGAATAGCAGTGTCAATGTGTCTATATCCGACCTTCAATGCCTGATAAACTATCTCACCGACGATGGAAGTGGATAATTGCCAGGTCCCCAAGGCAATTGATGGGATTATAGTACCATTATTCAGCTTTATAGTCTTTTGGACGGCCATTATAATTGATGGTGGCAAGTTTGTAGAAGTAAGAATAATCAAATCGAGATTGCGCTTATCAATGTTGCGGTGTGTGGCGTGTACCGAAAGCATCGCTACATAACCAAGCGCTTAAAATGGCACAACATGAGACTAGTTCCATGTCAATGTCTCACCTTGACATCATAAATGGCCGTAAACACTTAGTATTTCATCTTCAGTAATAGTATCGATCTCATTCAAAACTTTACTGGTAGCTCTTGATCTCTGAGGACTATTGGTAAGCGCCGTGGTATCACTGGATAAGTCACTCTTTGATCTGTATACTGGAACGATTATTGCACTAATGTTATTGGCACTTGTGCTACTCTCTCTGATTTCCACCATCGGAGATGGTATACTAGATGAGGAGTTCTGATAAGATGAAAGGGATGAACGACAGCTGTATGGTGTTTCTAAACTTGAGTAGTAGTTACTGCTCCGTTTAGGAACACTGAAGTCTTTGAACTCTTTGTCAGCTAATAATGTATCCTCAATCGAATGACATCTAATTTGAGAAGGTGAGCTGCCTCTAGTATTAGCACCAGATCTTTTACGGAATGGTGAACCAATGGAAGCATTTTTGAGGAGCTTTGACCTGGTATGCACCTGGTTACAGAATGATGTGAAAGAACTGGAATATCTCTTGGCTTGGGTGATTTCTGAGTAGGTCGTAGTAGGTGAGATCATAGGCGATGAGGGAACCATCTTCTTCATCTCAACTGATGTTCTAGAGCTATTGGTGCTAAGCGGGATCACTGGCTCCTGGAGCTGTATCAATGAGCGTCTTGATGATTTCTGTGATTCAAAGGGCCCATCTAAAGACTCTGGGGTAGACGTAGGTGTCTCAAGGCCATTGTCATCATAAGTTTGACCTCTATACTGCATGCCTTGTGTGATAGGTTGTACAAGCCCAAACCCATCTGCCTTGTGGCTTTCTTTAACGACTGGCTTAGAGCTTAGCGCCAGTTCCGGCTCGGTTGAACGCAATGGACTTTTTTCATGAGAGAATCTGACTACTGTTTGCATTGGCGCTTGGACCACTATTGGCAGAAGAACGTCTCGCCGATAAGTCTTGACTACGGTACGCTTTGGTTCTTGTTTTCTTGTTTTTATGATGGGAGCTAGTACTCCTCTCGAAGTAACTCTTCATTTCCTTTGCTGGAACCCTAATATTGAGGGAGTAGATCTGGACTTCATTGTAGACAGCTTTTGCTGCCTTGTCAGCTTGTTTAGGTGATTTAGGAGGTAGCTGGGGCTTTTTAATGATTCTAGCAGTCTGTATATGGCCCGTAAAATGTTCACTGGCAAATTGTGAATAGTCAATCTTCGCAGATGGAGTGTTTCCATTCTTCGCCGTCAGACGTTGCAGTTTCGGTATATCCACCATTAATATCACCGATAAGTATCTTGATGTTAGTTCTAGAGCCGGTTGACAACGTGGGGGTTTTGTGTTTTGGAAATATGGATCACCTCCCATATATATGGGTGGCTCAAAATTTGGTTCTCTTTTTTCTTTTTGCCCGCAAGGAAAGCGGCATCCTCCCATAGTGAGAATATAAGTGCTCTTCCGTAATTTCATATTAACCAGTAAAAGAAACCATCATAGTATAAGCCCATTTCCAGCTCGGATAAGCTTCAGCTTAGGTACCCTGTATCTTGCCTGCAAGTATTCATGTTGTGAGAAACCTCTAATATTGGGCTTACAAACAGGAGTTATCGTAGCTCTCATCAATATCCATGTTAATTAGTAGCCATTTTAGGCATCAATCACATTCCCTAAAGAAGTATACGCACCAACAGACAGCTATGTGCTTAGTAACTACAGAGAGACTGAAATAGGACTTCTTGCATCATGAACGGAACTTGTTCTAGGCACAACGCTAACGTGTAGGGGAACTAATTGACTTCCTTAGTACGGTACCAAGATCAACAGATGCGAATAATATTGCAGCGACGCAGCGCATCAAAAGAAAAAACCGAAATGAGAACTCTGCTGAGGTCTCTTGACACTCACATTCATTAGGAGCCTCTTTTGATTGTGTCCCAGTCTTACTTAGAACTAATTGAGCATATACTTAACCCATACTTCAGCGCCGGTCGCCATGGCAACCAGCAAGACTGCTCAAGTTTTACCCGGCTTTTTGACAGACCCATTGATTAGCGAGAATACAAAAAGAGAAGTGACACAACTACAGCTGATTTGACCAATACAAGACCCAAACGCCTCGCAAAGCACAATGTCCAATGCAGTAATCCCACTAGAGTCTAACCCAGAGATCTTCACCCAGTTCTCCCACTCTTTAGGGCTCTCCACCGCATATCAATTCCATGACGTATACTCGCTGACTGACCCAGAACTATTGGCTTTCATCCCACGACCAGTTGACGCTGTGATCTTGTTATTTCCAGTTACCGAGGCTTATGGGAAACTAAAACAAGAGGAAGAAAAAGAGAGAAAAGATGTCGATGACATTGTCTGGTTTAAACAAACAGTGAAAAATGCCTGTGGGTTATTTGCCCTACTGAACTCCATTTCAAATCTACAGGATGGTGCATTCGCCCCACAATCCAGATTTTGGGATTTCAAGAATGCCAATGGTGATATCAAGAAAGTTGAAGAGTTGATTGAACAATTGAGTAAAGAATACTCAGATGCTGCTAACTCTGGATCCACTGAGGCTCCTGATGCCAATGACGAAATCAACCTACATTTTATTGCCTTCGTCAAGAAAGATGGTCATATATATGAGCTTGACGGTGGTAGAAATGGTGCTCTGGACCTTGGTCAGGGTAATGACTCTGATATCCTTGGTGATGAACTACTAGTCAAAAGATTCAACAAATACTTGGAGCTAGCAGATGAGGAAAATAAATTGAATTATTCACTTATGGCACTTGGCCCTTCTTATGACTAAAATACGACGTACTCACTGAATGCAAAAGATCGACATCAATCCCTCTGTAGGTCCGCCTCACAAAAGTCATGATTTCCTTCTCTTCCAAAAATACTTACTAAATCTGACCTTTGATATCAACTTTCCTGGAAACTGACAGAAATGAATTTACTGTAGTTCTAGCATTTGCCGTATTCAAGTAGACGTTTTCACCCTTCAACTCAATGAACTTATCGATGTTTCTTTCTGTTATGAACTTCATACAATCACTCTCACTACTGAAATGGAACTCACCTAGTAAGAATTCCAAACTCAAGATCTTGTATGAAGAACAAATAATAGCAAGGGCTCTAATTCTTTCATTATTTATGAAACAGTCCATCAATTGTCTAGTGGTACCTTTAGTCTTAGCGTAAAGTTTGAATAACTCATAATAGTTATCAGACACTTGAGATTTCAAAATGTCTAGAGATTGCTTAATCAATGGGTGATTCTTCTCATGTGGTTGCAGTTTCAGTTTAATCAATGCTATGGAGTCATAATCTCTTGTTAATAAGTGGTATAAGATTCTATAACTCAAGAATTCAGATTTATTGGCAGAAGAATTGATCTGTGGAGATTGGTAAAGATTTTTTAAAACGGTCTGACATTGGTTAAACTCACCTAAATCTTTATTTTCAATGGCAATTCTAGCATGGGTCTCATACACCTTCACAGTAAATTCATTCTCAATAAATTGAACTCTTAAGTCTTGTCTCATTGATTTAAACTGATCACACACATAAGAGTATTTCGCACCTTGTTTATACTTGTCAAAGATCAGGGTAAAAGCTCTCTGTAGAATAGGCAACGGACGCACTTTAGAAAGGTCCGGAGCAGATGTCAATCTTAGATAAGATTTCTCTAGAACTTGACAAGTACCTTTTATCTGTTGATTTCTGCTGGTTCTGTACTCATTTTCGCTGTTCAAGTTCGTTTGGGTAACAGGAGTATTGTTCAACTCTCTCTCAAATCTTTGAGCCCTTTGTCTTTTCCTCACTTCAGAGCTCATCTCATCATCTTTATCATTCAAACGTTTATTATTACTATTGTTGATGATGATGTTCTTGTTATTCTTCTTATGATCGTTCTTCTTTTTTGGGCCCAAGTTACAAAACAATTCCAGGGCAACACCTTTGTCCAACACTGGAATCTTTTGTCTCCCCCAGTCGTTTTCAAACAACTTACCAGTCTCAATGGCCTTCGTCATAAGTTGTCTCAACTGTAGATTCATAACAGCTTTCTGGTCTTCTGTAAAGTTCATCTGGCTTGCCCTCTGGCTACATAGGGTCGCAAATTTTGTAAGGGATTCGGGCAATTGGGAAGTGTTGGGTTGTGATTGCGCCATATTGGAAGAAGAGTTTGGTCTTTGCATTCTAGAGCCGCCCAACGGGGTAGGTTTAACGTAGCTCATGTTTGATGTCTCTGCTAAATTTGCTCGCCTCCTTACACAAAGATTTACTGTAGATGATACTAGTGGATGAACAGTTCGATGAAAAGTAATAAATTAATATTATGATTTAAATATTGGCTATAGTAGTTAGAGTGGGCAAATATTATCTATTCAGTTGGTTTCAAAGTGTTTCTAAATAGTTAGTAGTCCTTGATTACGTTCGTGGAGTGTGATAAGTTCAGCTTTGTTTCATTTTTTTTTTCCTTCTTCTGGCAGAAAAATCCCATCCGGTAGGAGACACACACTAATAAACTAAAGCGAAGTACAAAATATGCGGTACTACAGAAGATGATTCAGAGGAACATAACAACTTTTGGAATTAAATATTAGCAGGGCATTATGGAACATGATTCAAGAGTAGACGTGAAAATGGTTTTTATCAGTGTAGGAAAACCCTTGGAATGGATTTTCATTTTCCTTTGTATTAGAACTGTTGATAGGGAGACCAGCTCCTAGGAAAGAATCATTTGGAGATCCCACAGGAGTGATCTCAAGATTTGTGAAGTCAGAGTCGAAGTTCTCAGCTAGCACTGGATCAGTGATGATTGGGACAATCGGTGGCTCGAAGTTGTGCTCCTCAATATCCTTCCAGTTTATTTTTCTAAAGAATCTGTGGTTTTTTAATGCAGTAAAACTTGTAAGTCTCTTATCTGGGTTCTTTTTCAATAATCTCAAAAGGATATCTTTGGCCTCCTGTGATAGGTAGAAAGGAACCTTCAGCTTATTGGCGACGATCTTATCCATGATTCTCTTGTTGTTGTTACCGGTGAATGGCGGGGATCCAGTCAACATATCGAACATCACACAGCCAAGGGACCAGAAGTCAACAGCATAGTCGTAAGGGGTGTCTTGTAGAATTTCAGGTGCCATGTATTCTGGAGTACCCGTTAATGAGGTGCAGAATTCATCTTCGTTCAGACCAACCTTGGAAAGGCCAAAATCTGTCAATACTAAGTACCCATTAGCATCTAAAAGACAATTCTCTGGTTTCAGATCTCTATATACGATACCTATCCCATGAAGATGCTCCAGCCCTAGAATCATTTGTGCAAGGTAGACTGCAGCGTTCGTCTCGGATAAGAATTTTTCTTGTTGTAAATGTTGAAATAGCTCACCTCCTTCAAGATACTCTAAAATCAGGTAAAGTTTTGAATGATCTTGGAAAGCATAGTGAAGCTTTACAATAGATGAATGATTAACTTGTCCCAAGATCGATTTCTCGTTCATGGTTCTCTCTACAGTCTTAGACTGGATGATAATGGAGGCCTTCTTCAATTGTTTCTGAGCAAATAGTTTCCCAGTTTTCTTCTCTCTTACCAGTAAAACTTTACCATACGACCCAATACCAAGAACTTTTAAGATCTCAAAGTCAGATGGTTTTGGTTTCCCTCCAAGTTTAGGTTCTTGCTCTAAGATAACATTTGAAGTTGGTGTTTCAGTGTTGATGTACGAACTCTCAATGCCAATTTCCACAGATCTGCCCAGTCTATTAGCAAACGAGCTTCTTCTTCTGGTTCTCTGGGGAATTTCAAGTGATTCACTGATGACGAACTTTGTCTGGAAGTCGTTTACCAACACCTCATCGGACTCTTCATCTAATGCGAACACGCTCATCGTCACCGTCACACGTGTAATTACACTGGTCTATGTAAGGATTAGATAGATGAAAAGGGTGTAACAGAGAGAAAGTATCCCGGATGCACAGTCAGCGAAATAGCGTTAGTGGATGCAGGACGGAGATGAGAGGTTGAAACAATATAACGATCAAGAGTTTTGTGCCACTTTCTCTTGTCTTTTTGCGTTGTTTAATCTAATTGAGAGAAAATCGTTACCGGTTATCGACACGCAGCAAATTGGCAGCAGCTGTCTGTCACGTGAGAGTGAACGGAAATAGTTGTTTTTAGCGGAAACGGATCGGGCTGAATCCCGTTCACCTACCCTAATGCATTCCAAGCTCCATGACAAAGGACCAAGACGAGTGACAATAGGGGGTTACTAACGCGAATCAGGGGGGTTTTGTTGATAAGCAACAGCTCAATGACAGAAGGGCTATTGGCTGATCACACACATTATCCGAATAGTCACTTTGTAAGTAGTTCTATTGCATCAGTGGATGAACTATGAAATTCAGGGTCCAAAGCAATGGAAGGGTCAACCAGAATTTACCTCAGGACATTTGTCCCAAAATTGTAGATTTATGCACACCTGAATATATGCAGCAGGGGCAGCCAGGTCAAATTGATGGGCCAGATGGAAAAGATAACTCAAGGCTAGATCATGTGCGATTCGATCCAAACTCTTGGTTTTTTTATTTAGTTTTGGAGACAGCAATATAGAAGACTCCGTCAGAGAGTTAAATATCTTATGTACCAGGAGCTAATTCAATTAGCTGATAATTCACAAGCACTATATAGCTCATAAATGAAACCAGTCACATAGCAACTCTTGCCCTAAAATTAGGGGTCCAGTTACTAACTAAAGCAGCCTGGTAATTCCCTGAAAATTATTAATTTTATTAGCGCGCTAAAGACCTCTCGAAGTATAGTAAGTAGCCAATCAAGGACAATAAATTGGAAATGCATCCTTAAAGTTCGTTACAGTTAACGCGGCTCCGTATGGCTGCAATCTTCACCGTTTATTAACAGAATTTTGGTTACGAACTAAGCTTTTCCCTAGACTGTCTAATAAGCTTAATCCTAAGTGAACTGCTTGGCACTTGTGGCGCTAACCACAAACTATGCATAATGTTGAGTTCTAGTCGATCGAAAAAGAGGTGTGCACTTCGTCTCAGGTGGACCTGGAGGTACATGGGCGGAAGATTCGACCAACTGGGGTCCCCTTTGGCTGTATTCCTTGGGAATCATCTCCTGTGATCAAGGGACAAATGAGACATCTAGGGCGGGTAGAGCCAATAATAGAGCAGGCAATATTTAAAGACAAAAGAGATCTGATAAAATATAGATCCGTGTGCACATACATACTGTCGCTTTGCAGAGTGGACTCCCAAACTTATGTGTGAACGTAGAGCCAAAGCTCTCCGATATACGTCTTGATAGCTGGAGCTGTGTACTACTGGGATAGACCAACAATTGAGTGCATCCCGCTATAGCTTTAGTCACTTATCACAGCATGGGAAAAGAAGTCCTCTATAAGATCACTTGAGTAAATAATAATCTAACTGATATGAATTAAGCTCACAAAAGCTTGGTATCGAATGGATTAGTCCCAACGTTCTTGGTATTTACGCATGAGAGTAAAATTGAATTATAATTACTGGGCGCAAGGCCATTGATTCGTAGCTCTAGGAGCTTACCCGATTTGCTTCGTTGTAGATATAAGTACCCCCCTATAGCCCACAACTTCAAACTATTGTGCTTCGATCTTTTCTATTGTTTTTCAAAAGTTTACGCAATGAAAGTTGATCTTTTATACACACTGATAACGCTATTTAGCATCGTCAGTACTGTCCACGCTGTAGGAAAACCTTCACCTTCAGAGAAATATGACGGTGAAAGAGCCCTACTTAGAGCCTGTCGTGCCTACTATCAACCATTTGTGAAATGGCAATACAAGCCAAAGAAGTCTGGTATTTGGAATATTTTGTGTAACTATCCTCCAGCCACAGGGTCCATGCTACATTGTGGTACAACACACCTTGATCCAGAATCAGATGCTTTCAAGAAGACGTATATTGGTTTGTTTATGAACAGTTGCAAAAAGATTACGCCTGATTACACTCATGAAGATTTTTTCGATATCTACCTGAACGCTACTCAGTATATCATCGATCCAAAGGAAGAAGGTATTAAGGTCAAAGGTACCAACTTCACCACACCAATTGTTGTTGATAGAAAAGTCCTCAACAACACCTTCTATTACTACAAGGAGGTCTACTACAACTTAACTAAGCCAAATATTTTTGCTGCTGGGTATTATATGTACTTCCTTTTTGTCTTCGCTTTGCTAACTGTCAATCAAATTATCAAGAAGACTGGTCTGCAGTCCAAGATTAACAATAAGTTCAGCAAATGGTATCGTTCCCACTTCACCGTTCCTGCATTATTTGGCTCCAAGTACCCAAAGCATACTGAACCATTCAGTTTCTTTAAAGTCTTCTCAGGTTTGATTCCAACTCGCTCTGAAACTATCATCCTAATCGGTTTCGCTGCCATGAATATCGGCTTTATGACTGTCCATTGGTATGCTAAGCATGATACACACCAAAATACACCTCAAAGACAAGTTTGGAAGTTCGTTGCTGACAGAACAGGTATCTTAGCCTTTGGTTTAACTCCATTGATTGTCATGTTCGCTGGTAGAAACAACATCATCACATTCTTCACAGGTCTACCATACTCAAGTATCATTGTCTTCCATAAATGGGTGGCTAGATGGATGTATTTATATGCCTTCATTCACTCTGTTTGCTATACAATCTTATACGTTGATGAGCACAGTTACGCAAGTGAATCTAAAGAACGTTATTGGCAATACGGTTTGGTGGCAACAATTTCTGGTGGTCTGATCTTATTACAAGCTTTACACTACTTGAGAACAACCGCTTATGAAACTTTCTTGGTCATTCACATCTGTTTGGCATCAGTTTTCATCGTTGGATGTGTCTGGCATTGTTGGGATATGGGTTGGTTAGAATGGATGTGGGTCTCTATTGGCTGTTGGGTCTTTGATAGATTAGTGCGTGTTGTGAGACTATCCCTGTTTGGTATTAGAAAGGCCAAATTTGAACTAGTTGCCGATAACACCTTCAGAGTCACTGTCAAGCACAGTAGCTTCTTCCGTCCCTTCCCTGGTTCTTATGCCTTCTTATACATTTTCACCCCACTAACATTCTGGCAATCACATCCATTCACTATCATTAGTTCTGTCACTGGTGAGAATGAGACTGTGGCATACATCAAGACCAAACAAGGTGCTACCAAGAGAATCAACCGCATCTTGTCTCAGCTACCTGAGGGTCAAAAGTTTATCAAGGTTTCTCTAGAAGGTCCATATGGTCATAGAGCTCCAACAGAGAAATACGATACTGCTTTATTACTTGCTGGTGGTAACGGTATCCCAGGTCCATTTTACCATGCTATTGACTTGGCTAAACGTGGGTCTTCTTCTCATCAACAGATCAAGTTGCTATGGTCTTTCAGAAACCCAGAGACTGTCACTTGGTTCGTCAATGAACTAAGTCTACTGAAGAACTTAAACGTCCAAACAGATATTTACATCACTGGTGCTGTTGACCTAGAAAGTGTTTCCCAACAAGAGAAAGAGAACTCAAGTACTGACGGGACTAGCGAGAAGGAATTAATCAGCTCAGACTACAGAAGTGTCATCAACAGTCTATCGTCATTTATCAATTTCCACTATGAAAGACCAAATATCGATGCAATTATTAAGGAGGAGATGCTACAAGAGTCCGGACCTTCTGTTGCCGTTATGACTTGTGGTCCTAACAGTATGGTTGATTCCGCTAGAGCCTCTGTGGCTAACTATTTGCAAGAGGCTAAAGGTACTGTTGATTTATACGAAGAGCTACAGGTTTGGTAGATAATTTATAAATATTTAAAGAGTTAATATGTATTTCTATTTTTTAACAGTTGTATTCGTATTGGTATTAGTGATCGTAGTGCACAGTAAATATTTCGGTACTTCGCACTGCCTTGCTTACACTAGGAAGGAAAAGTTCACTAGACTTTATTCACTTTGAGTCGTAATAGGAAGTTTTCGCGGAATCGAAGATCGACCTTGAACACAGATGACTATTGTTTAATGTTCAAAGTTCATTGTACATAGGAGGTAAGTTTAGTTTAATTTCGAGTGCACTTCCACGATGCTTAACGAGCTCTCAAATGGGGTCCCAGCAATACAGGTAGCAGTGCGTGAAGATGGTAGCAGTGCCGCCGAAGATGGCGCTCCAAAGAGAAAGTACTCGAGAAACGGCTGTACGCAATGCAAGAAGAGAAGGATAAAGTGTGATGAGAACAAACCGAGCTGTTGGCAGTGCTCCAGGCTCAATCGTGAGTGTGTCTACATTCTGAACAGAAGAAACAAGCCTCGTGCTCCAAGGGGATCTAAGGCAAACAGACCTACACAGCCAGAACCTGCCCCACAACAATACGTCCCACAGGTCCCTTCTATATCGGAGCCCTTGTCTATCAACAACAACTTCGGCTTCACATTCAATGATGCCAACTTGCTATATAATGATCTGAATGAACTGGTCAATTGGAGGTTGGAAGAAGCATTGACACCAAATTTGAAGACATATATTGAAGGTTCATCAAACCCATTCAATGCTGAATTTCAAGACTCAAGTATACCCATCACACTAGACAAGAATGAAATCATTTTCAATAATCCAATCACGAACTTTGACCTAGGAGAGCCACATAACAAGTACCTTAGTGGGTTTTATCATCAATTTTGCACTCTAATATGCCCCTTCACTCCCAACCCGGGGCAAAATCCAGTCAGAGATGTTCTGCTACATTATGCCTACAGAGAAACTTATCTAATGTATGCCATCTTGGCGTGTGGTGCACGTATCATTCACCATGAGACTAGTTCCATGGAGGATGATCAAGCCTATTGCTCCTACTTGTCATCATGTCTATCGATCCTTGGGGAGGTGTTTCAAAATGAGAAAAAATCAAGTAATGTTGAGCCATTACTGTTAACCATTCTGCTTTTAACATCCGATGCCGCATCTTCAAAAAATATGAAATGGAGAGCACATTTGAGAGGTGCAAAGGAGCTACTGACTAAAACCAAGATCCAATCAGATACATTAAACTTTTGTCGTAACTGGCTAATCACTTACGAAGTCCTTGCTGGGATCTCAAACCCGTATGGTGGTATTTTCCATACTGATGAAGAGTTGGATAAAGTGATTGGTAATGATGAATTATACTTGACAAGTTTAAAGAGACTGAGGGTGTTAGATTCGAATGGGTTTAATTACTTAGGTGGTCATGTCATCGCTTTGGACTTGGCTTTCCGGGATATTATCAAGATCTTGAACAGAATACGGAAAGTTAAAGCTGTTAAGAACTTGGAGAGAGATAGCACTGACTACTTAAGCTCTACTTTTGAGCCTAAAGTCCTCTCATTGAGTGAGGTGACTGACATCATGGTGATGTTGAAAAACTGCGAAGATGCTTCCATTCTGGATAAGAGTGGGATTCTCTCTGAGAAACATCATCTACATCCACTTAATAACCCTTTGTCAAAGTCTTTCAACAGTATTGAAGCTTTACGCATGCCAGAGGGTCAGGAAGTTACTTATAGTTGGTTTGATGTTGCTAATAAGTGTCATGTTATTGCCGCTACTGCTGTGTTATTGGTAAAGGTGCTGGATACCTCAAAGGACTCGGTATTAGTGCAAGATTTGGTAAAGAAAGGTGTTGGTTTCTTGAAGTTCCTCAAGGTTGTCGATACACATGATAACGTCTGCATGGCGCATCTACACATGATGGCTGACGCAATTGGGAAAGTTTGCATTGAACCGGAAGACCAGTCACTAATTGAGAAATATCTAAAGATCTTACATGAGAGGTTTGGGCTTGCATCCGCAAGTCATAACATAAATAAGCTTCGTAAGATCTGGAGCGGTGAGAAGCTAAACGAGGACGAAGAAGATGTTCTTACCTGGTAATAAAGTTTATGAAATTAAATACAAATGTTTATATTAGGTCTTATAACATGACAACACCGACTTTACTGATACTGGTTGGGTCAACGTTGTTGTTAGAGTCCAAACCACCTGAGATCTGTTTGGCCTTGTAGTTGAATAGGTAGTAGTTCAAAATACCGTCACCTTCACCGAATTTCAAATCTGTTAGGAACATGTTATTGTCTTGACAAGTGACAGCATTGAAAACGTCGACACCTAATGATTTGGCAATGATTAAAGCATCACCGATCAGATCAGTTAATCTCTTCTTCAAGTCAGCATCAGCCTGTTTAGGATCTTCTTGGAATGCCACATCTGAAGCGTAGTAGAATAAGTAGGCAATACCTAATTCATCATGAACCTCATTATTCAAGATACTGAATGGTAATAAGTAAAAAGAGAAGAAATCAGTGATCTTACCATCTTCCTCCACGACGAAAGTATGGACCACTTTCTTATCGTCAGGGAGTTCTTGGTTACCTAATAGCCAATGTTTCAATTCATCTTTCGTGAAATCTTGAACTAATTCATATCTTTCTTGAAACTTTGTTAATAATGCAAACACCTGTTCGAAATCTTCATCTTTCACCCTTCTCAAGTTCTTCACTTTAGTATCATTTGTCAAGGTGTATTTGGCAATCATTTGGGTTTTGGTGACGTTGTTTGGTAAGAAACTGAATCCAACATCAAATAGTTTACCCCAATTTATTGGACGATGGGTATAACGAGTCACAGAGACCGGGGAAGGTAAAACGACACCGGCAGTGTATAGTGCTTGAAATATTCCCTGTAGATTGACCCGTCTAGTGACTTCCTTGATCAAAATTGGTGCTAATCTTTTGGATCTTAATTTCTTATGGACACAGATGAAGTTGATCTCCACAGCGTGAACTTGATTCTCACGAACGCGTAGCTCGGCTGGAGTACCGGCGATGAACCCAATCAGACGACCAGTGGCCTTCACTCTGACACCAACGTGCCATTCTGGACGATATCCCGGTGGTTTCAGAGCCCAGTCTAAGAAATCTGAAGAGTATTTGAATCTGAATGTTGAATCAGCATCTTCAACATAGTTCTCATACAGTAGTTTGAAAACCTCGTCACGGTCCTCGGTGTTGTTCAAGTCCAACTCGGCCCATTCGAACTCCTTCAGTAATGGTAGTGGGGTAGTGGAGATGTCAGCGATAGTCTTGTTCTCAATAGGACCTTCTTCAGTGATATCCTCGTTTAGCTTAGGAACCGGCTGGGTCTTCCAGAACTTGTAGTCGTCCATGGTCTTCTGTTGTTCCTCATTAAGTTGGGCACCGGCTGCCAGCCTCTTCAGTAGTTCTTGAATTGCCTTCTCGGACATGGTCTTGCTTGTTAGTTTTTCTCTTCTTCCGTAAAGCGAAAGTGATCTGCTATTTTACTATGAATGGCTTTTTCATTTTCGACGTGTACTTTTTTTCTGGCGTAGCCATTTTTTGATTAATTAATGAGAATTGGTCACAGGAGCGGTGATAAGACGGATTTGGGTGTTTTTGAAGAGGAGAGAGTAGGTCATATATTCTGAATTTGTCTATACCCATTTATGGCACCTGGTTAAGTCGACCATTTGAAATCACAGTGATTAATAGTTCCTTTTGTAGCTAAATAGTGGATAATTCTCCTTATACTAATATCGCTGTGCCCCTGACCAATCTTAAAATTTTTTTTAAGGCGATGAGCTTTAACAGAAAGGAAAAATTTAAACACCAAAGTGACAGAATCTGTTTCACTTAAAGCTAGACCGCCACCAGTTACACATTATCCACGATGTTGTCTGCCACCAACTGGGTCCCACGTGGCTTTGCCAGCGAGTTCCCTGAGAAGTACGAACTTGACGACGATGAAATGGACAGAATCAATAAGCTTGCACAACTGGAGATCGATGATGCCAATAAGAACATCAAGGCTCTTGAAACAGATGAAGGTGCCGAAATCGAAGACGATGATGAGGATGTTGAAGTTGAAGAAGAACCAAAGAACAAGACCAAAGGTGGTAACAAACTGCAAGATCAATTGGAAGTCGATGATGATTTAAAACAATACGATTTGGAACATTATGACGATGACGAAGTTACTGAAGGTCAATTAACAAATGTCCCTGGTCTTTCCTCAGAAGTTGAATATCATGAAGGTGATGACGAGAATGACCCATATATCACTTTACCAAATGCCGAGGAAGAACAAGAGGAGAAGCAGGAGTATCAAATTTATCCTACTGATAACTTGGTCTTAGCCACTAGAACTGAAGATGACGTTTCATATTTGGATGTCTACGTTTACGATGACGGTGCTGGTGCCCCATCAGGTGCTGCCGAAGAAGAAGGAGACAAACAAGATCCGGATGTCGCCAGAGGTTATGAAAGAGGAAGTTCTCTATATGTCCATCACGATTTAATGCTACCTGCCTTCCCACTATGTGTTGAATGGATCAATTACAGACCAAACTCCAGTGAGGAGAACAACACCGGTAATTTCGCTGCTGTTGGTACTTTTGACCCACAGATTGAAGTTTGGAACCTTGATTGTTTAGAAAAGGCCTTCCCAGATTTAATTCTAGGTGAACCTTCCGCTAACTCATTATCCGCTTTAAAATCTAAAAAGAAGAAGAAATCTAAATCTAAGCACGTTACCACCCATCACACCGATGCTGTGCTCTCCCTATCACACAACAGATTCCATAGAAACGTTCTGGCTTCTACTTCTGCTGATCATACAGTGAAACTATGGGATTTGAACCAAGCTGTCGCAGTTCGCTCCATTAACACCATCCACGACAACAAAAACGTTTCCTCCTCACAATGGCACCCAGAAGAATCCACCATCTTATTAACTGGTGGTTATGATGGTCGTGTCGCCATTTCTGATGTTAGAATTGAAGATTCTAATCAAATTGCTAAATACTGGAAAATTGGCTCACAAGATATCGAAAGTATCAGTTGGAATACCTCTGAACAATTCTTGGCCGGTACTGACCAAGGTAACGTATATGCATTTGATATTAGAAATCAAGACAAGCCATTATGGACCCTACAGGCCCATGATGCCGGTATCTCATCTTTACAGGTTAACCAACACGTCCCTGATCTATTGGTCACTTCAGCCATGGGTGAGAAACAAGTTAAACTGTGGAAAATTCCAACTACTGAGGCTTTGGCTCAAGGTACAGGTCCTTCTATGGTTTTATCCAGAGACTTTGGTGTCGGTAATGTGTTAACTTCATCTTTTGCTCCAGATATTGAAATCGCTGGTAATTTGGTCGTTGGTGGTGTTAATAAAGGCTTGAAACTGTTTGATGTGTTCTCCAACAGAGCCGTGAGATCAAATTTCAAGGATTCTTTGAAAACACTACAACATCGTGCTAGAGAAGAAGCTAAGGCTCAAGGTAAAGCTTCAAGAATCGCTAGAAAGTACGGTGCTGATTACAAAGAAGAAGTGTTACAAGTTGAGAGTGATGGTGATGAAGAAAGCGAAGATGAGGAAGAAGGTGATGATGATATGGAAGAGTAGATGTGTCATTATAAAAAATGTATAATAGAAAACGAAAATTGCAGTCATTTAGTTCCTAATACTTCACTGTAGACTAAATTAAAGTTATGGTTTATCACCCAATAGATCGTACTATAGTATCGGCTACATCCAGAAAGTTTGTTTTCCAAAAACCATTAACAATATGCTATTTAACAATATAAAAAAAAGTGGTAGAGTCTTGACGACCCTAAACATTATAACTAGTAAAAAAAAGTGGGTAAAAGAATTGATAAAAAGGTTGATAATTTCATTCTAATGATACAAAAGTTCAAAGTTGGTTGATCTATGACTAGTTTATTTTGATTTCTTCTTCTTCTTTGGGGATTCATCATCATCGTTCTTTCTCTTTTTTTCCTTCTTGTCCTTCTTTTCCTTCTTTTCTTTCTTCTCTTTCTTTTCCTTCTTTTCTTTCTTTTCTTTCTTTTCCTTCTTGTCTTTCTTTTCTTTCTTTTCTTCATCTTCATCTTCAGATTCATCAGCGTCTGGGATTTCAACGTCCAAGTCAGACTTGAATAATGACATAGCTTCAGAGATGGCATCGGCGTTCTTCATAGTTGGAGCACCGGTGTCGTAGAAGTTCAATCTTTGTTCGACTTGTTTCTTCAAGATTTGACCGAAAGCGTTAGTTGGTTCATCAGAGTAGTTATCAATTCTTGAAGCAATAGTACATTTGTTAGCCAAGTATCTTGAGATTCTACCTTTGTTTTTAGCAGAAGCCTTACCGATGAATGAAGAGTGGTAGATCAAACCGTATTTTGGAGTGTTACCCTTAGTCTTCAAAGCTCTGAATAAAGCCTTTTCGGCACCCAAGATTTGGACAGTTGAAGCAGCTTGTTTAGACAAACTGGTCAATGAACCGGCATGTGAAATTAATCTGGCACCAATGACTTCACCAATCAATTCTGATAAGTTTGGAGCAACGGTGTGCATCTTGTCAGTCAAGTAGTTGTATAATGATTTTCTGTACTCAGTTAAAGAGACAACTCTCTTAGCAAAGACCAATAAGTTATCAAAATCTTGTTCTGAGATATCTTGACCCATGGAGATTCTAGCATTATCAATGACTGATTGAGCCAAACCGGAGTCGTTGCTCAATAGAGCGGTCAAATCGTGTAATTTGTCATCGTTTAATGAGGATTTATCTTCGATGAATAAAATCAATTTGGCAAAAGTGTAATTGTCTGGAACTAGCTTGGCTAATTCCGGGAAATGCCAACCATACCATTCTTTAACTCTCATGGAGAATGTATTGATATCCTTGTCTAGTTGATCCAATAGGGCAATAGCTTGAATGATGTGGTTATCGTTCTTTTGGACTGAAAATTTCACTTTAGCTCTTGAATAAGCATGACCTAAACCTAATTGGGCTCTTTCAATATCACCGATTTGCAATTGTTTCAATAATTTGTCACCATGTTGTCTAATACCACGTAGTAAATCTTGAGCTAATTCGTTGGAGACACAATCAATGTATGGGAATTGTTCTTTAATAGATGGACCCAAATTTTTATCAGAGATACCTAAAGTGATTTGTTTCTTTGAAGAACCTTTTGGAATGTTTAGTTCGATAACAGATTTCAAGTAGTCAGAGACCAAACCTTCAGAGATTTCATTGGCGTTCTCTAAGGCTTGAGCAGCACCTTTAAATGGAGCAAATGAGATAAGTTCAACCAATTTGGAGAAGTTACCCAATTCATTGATTTGTTGCTGGACTTCTTTCAACTTGGAGCCGATGTTGTCTTGTTGCAGCTTGACCTTGAAGACGGCATAACCGGTGGCTTCTTCAAACAGTAAGAAGTCTAATGGGTTGGACATTTTGGGCTTCTGGAAGTGCTGGTGGGAATCCGTTTTAGTTAAAGCTCATCTCTAAAAGAAAGTTTTTTTTTTCTACCTTCACAAAAATTTTCATCTGGTGCCCGGCACAGTTTGGCAGACCCCAAAAGGGGAATTTCCCAATTCGGTGCTTTCTTTCTTTTTTCTTCAAGTGGTTCGCAGCCCTGGCGCCGATAACAGGTATCTGGATCGGGGAATTTCCCTTTGGAGCCATTGTGACATGTTTTCGGGTTTTGTCTCATAACTAAAGTTGCCTTATCGAAATTTGAGTCATACTTCCACGTCTCCTCATACCAGAAGCCAATACACTACTAGCAACTGTTACAGATCAATGAAGTCTCCCAAGTCACCTAAACAGAGCAAGGCCGCTAGGCTCCACCAGCGGGCTTCCAAAGAAGTACCAAAGCACCGCCATTCCATTTGCGAGACCCCCAAGAAGCCTCTAGACAGAGACGTGGCCATGCTGGACATGAAGCGTCGTTCTTCATCTTTCGCTTCACCTTCGTCTCCATGGGCTAGACGTCGCTCTTTCCTCTCCACCTCCATGATCTCCAGTGAGAAACATTTCGTCTATCAACTCCACAGTGGCTACAGCTCCAACTCACCATCCTTCTGTATCAGTCTCAGGGAGTCCCAAGGTTTCACTTGGAACCAGGACTTGTTTGCCTCACAGTATACACAGCAATCTGGGCTCCTATATGGAGATGATGATGATGACGATGGTGATTCTGCTGACAGGGAGGAGACAGAGGCTGATAGATTCCAGGATGTGTTCTATGATGACGATGATGACGAAGACCTGCGTACCAGAAGGAGCAGAAACTATTCGATGAGCAACAACCATAACATTGACAAGGTCAAGGTTATCGAGATCAAGCTTGACGAGGACGAAGCTGCCTTTTGAGAAGGACAAGCGCTAATGGTTAATGATCGCATGCTGACAGTTACAATTCAGGGGTTGATTGCGGTGGTGCAGTGGTTTTATGTTGGGTTCAAGGTTTGAGAGGTTACAATATCTCTCACAATAAGGTTATTTCGGTTCTATTCTTACCTTTTTATTATGAATTACGGTCATCTTTTTTTTAAATATCTACAGACTTGTTTTTATCCTTAGTGTACAAGTTTACTTCTTGCTAACTATAAATATAAACCAAAATTATCAACGGTCTTACCCGTGTGCCATAGATTCTTTAAAACTCTCTTAAATGATTTATTAAGTTTGAATTTGCTAATCAGGTAGCGCACAAGTTCATCGATTGCATCCTCGTTAATCTTTTCAAATCCATGGACACCTTCACTTTGTAAAACCAAGTTTTCGATATCAATACCTAATACAGAGCCCTTGGAGACTAACGAGCCTGCAATACCAGTGATATGGAATGGAGGAACCAGTGAAGGGTATTCTGAGGATTTTGATAACGTAGCTATTGGTGTATGGTACGGTAGTGTGCCCGGTGTGATGGTTATGATGTGCGTCTTGATCTTGAGTAACTCTGCGGAAATCAAGTTATAATTGATGATATCGTCATTATCATACACAGGTATCACTAGCACTGCCAGCTGCAATTCCGGGTATTCCAAAATGTCTAACTTGGCCCTAGTTAGGGTCTGTGAGTCCAATTGTGCTGAGTATAGTTGTTCTTCATCATCAAATGTGACCTCTTCCGTGTCTTGATCAATAGCCCTTTGCACATCGACAGAGCCAATGACGCTGTGTTCGTATGACTTGGAGAGAGCATTGATGATGAAGTCCAAATTTGATGGGATCACTAACAAATTGGCAGTAGAAATCTTAGTGATGGTGACAGTTGGTAGTGCTGATTTGTAAAAAGTTTCAGATTCATCTTGTAACAAGTGACGAGGTGTCTTTGTATCTGACCAAGGTTTGAACTGTTATTGTTAGTTTTCATTACATGTAACAATTGAGTCCTTACTCACCACCATGATGTTGTTATCCCGAAATGATATGTTTCAGAGGCGTAAATGGTTCATTTCCGTACTTTTCTTGGATTCGAAAAAAATGAAAAATCATCAACACTTCACCATAGAACTTAACACACATCAAAAGCACAAACGCCATGGCTGACTTAGAAAAGATCTCACTGGAGTTCTCCAAATATCAACAAGAACTATCAGAACTGCTAGCATCCCGTCAACAACTGGAAACGCAGTTTCAAGAAAACAACATTGTGCTGAAGGAGTTTGAAGCCTTAGAGTCAGATGCCAAAGTGTATAAGTTAACAGGCCCTGTTTTATTGCCACAAGATCAAACAGAAGCACAACTAAATGTGGAGAAGAGAATTGAGTTCATCAAGAAAGAAATCGAAAGGGTGGAGGAGAACGTCAAGACTAAACAGAAGAACTTGGAAGATACAAGAAATAAACTAATCCAACTACGTACTGCCGGTGCTCAATAATAAAACGTTGTATGATATATTATGAACGTATTGTCGTATAGAACGTATAGAAGCGTGTACTTCTTAGCCTCTTGATGCTTGTGATTTCGCCAAGTTGATGGCACTGCTCACAGAGTAGAAGAAGAAATCTTCAGCATCGTTGTAAAACTGACCTAAGCTGTTTAAATTGTCAAGTCTCTTATCCACTAGTTCCAATGTGTTGATACAACCTGGAGACTTGTCACCGGCTTGGAATAGTTCCAATTGGACATAGTTGGAACTCAGCGATAGTCTCTTTGTATACCAAGCGAAATCATTAGTCTTATCGCCTGAGAAGAAGCGTAGATCATCAGACAGTTTATGTAATTCCTCTGAAGAATCACGAATGTGTGGTGGTAGGAGCAACCAGGTTTGTAGTTGATTCAAGTGAGCAGCCACTGGGATGTTGGCCTGAAGTCTTCTCTTGACCAAGTATTTCAACTTCTCCACTTCGTTAAGTTTAATGAATTCTTCTTTGGTAGTATGAGCTTGTAGAGCAATACGCTGTTTCATCAAATGAAACTTACACAGGTCATAAGTCCCATTGACAAATAGGGAATTGATCGAGTCACAGAAACCAAAAGTTCTAGATGACTCCAGGATGGCCTTATGCTGAAACCCTAGTTCTGGAACAAACTCCTTTAGTGCCTTGTCTAGGATCTTGTAATGTGGTGATTCTGGGTTCAGTTCTGGCTTAACATGTTGTGAAGAGTGATATAGTCTTCTACCAATAGCCAAGATGGGTCTTCTTACTGGGAACATTGTAGATTGGGATGTGTCTACTAGAGGATAGTCAGGGGAAACAAGGTGTTTTGCTTTAGTTTGTGGTTTTAGCCGTCAACGATGAGGTTGAAAATGGTTCGAGACTGGGTTTTCCTATTGCAGCAAGTTCCGTTTTGGGCAATGCTCATAACCTCTTATCAAACATATGAAGATACGGTCAACGAACATCAAGACCAACGCCACTTGATTTCAAGTGTACCGGGTTGTATGAGTGAGATATAGTTAGCTCATTGGAGTCGCCATCTACCACTATATGTAGCAATTACAGATGCATAAAACTCATTAGACTCTCTTGCCCTCCATGGACTATATCCACGGAGGTTTAGCCATTGGCCAATCGGAGTTGAGAATGGGGGCATCGCGAGACAATGGAAGATGTTAGAAAGCAGTTCCGGCGTGGCAAAGGGTATAAATAGCATCAAAAGTCCCTGTATCTACAATGATCTGACCTCTTAAACAATAGCACTTTTGTATCTCATTTAAAACAAATCTTTACGGTTCATATTCGCCACTTTGATCAAATATTGATACCGAACCCTTTTTGTCGCAAACTACAAGATATAAAAACCCGATTAATTCCTCCAATTGATCACAAATCCTATAATTAACGCAAGTACCAAGTCAATTATAATGTCTACTGAAGGTCAAATCATCACCTGTAAAGCTGCCGTTGCCTGGGAGGCCACCAAGCCTTTATCCATTGAAGAAATTGAAGTTCTTCCACCAAGAGCTCACGAAGTCCGTATCAAACTGGACTACACCGGTGTCTGTCACACCGATGCCTACACTCTATCTGGTTCCGATCCAGAAGGTGCCTTCCCAGTTATTCTAGGTCATGAAGGTGCCGGTATTGTTGAATCTGTTGGTGAAGGTGTCACTTCTGTTAAAGTTGGTGATTCTGTCATTGCTCTTTACACTGCTGAATGTAGAGAGTGTAAGTTCTGCAAATCTGGTAAGACTAACTTGTGTGGTGCTGTGAGAGCTACCCAAGGTAAAGGTGTCATGCCAGATGGTACCTCCCGTTTCAGACACAAAGCCACTGGTAAAGAAATCTTACATTTCATGGGTTGTTCCACTTTCTCACAATACACCGTTGTCGCTGATGTTTCTGTCGTTGCTGTCAACTCTGAAGCTCCAAAGGATGTCACTTGTCTATTAGGTTGTGGTGTCACTACCGGTTACGGTGCCGCTATTAACACTGCCAATGTCCAAGAAGGTGATACTGTTGCTGTCTTTGGTGCCGGTATCGTTGGTTTATCAGTTGCTCAAGGTGCTGTTGCCAGAAAGGCCTCTAGGGTCATCATGGTTGATATTAACGACAATAAGAAATCATGGGCAGACTTAGTTGGTGCCACTGATTTCGTCAACCCAACCAAATTACCAGAAGGTAAATCAATTGTTGACCATTTGATCGAAATCACTGATGGTGGTTTAGACTTCACCTTCGACTGTACCGGTAACGTTACTGTCATGAGACAAGCTTTAGAAGCTTGTCACAAAGGTTGGGGTCAATCTATTATCATCGGTGTTGCGGCCGCTGGTAAGGAAATCTCTACTAGACCATTCCAATTGGTCACTGGTAGAGTCTGGAAAGGTTCCGCCTTCGGTGGTGTCAAGGGTAGAACTCAATTACCAGGTTTTGTTGAAGACTCCCTATCTGGTAAGCTAAAAGTTAAAGAATTCATCACTCACAGACAAACATTACCAGAGATCAACGAAGCCTTCGATGACATGCACAAAGGTGAATGTATCAGAGCTGTTGTCGATTTACAAAACATATAACTATCTTATAAGCTTTGATCGTTCAACAAAGTACATACATAGTAACGTCGTTCACATTCTGAAATAAATGGTTTATAAGCTAACAAGCAATACCCCACCTTGCCTACAGTAGATTGAAAAGCCAAACATTTATAATACCCACGATATAATACTCTCTAATATCAGCCCAGTGAAAACACAATTATTGTAAAAACCCTAAAAACCAATGCATGATAATAAAAACAACAGAACTTAACAACTTAACAACGTTTTAATTTTCATTAACAGGGACATAATTGATCGCAATCCCATTCATCTTGGAACTCAGATCGGTCAAGTCGTTATTGATGTAGCCATTCCCATTCAGTTGACCCTGTGGAATCTGCTGTTGTTGAGATTGAGGAACCGGAGTTGGGCTGTGTTCAGAGACCCTTGGGGCACCACATCTTAAACAACAGATGTTTTTTGCAAAGTTATGATAGGAACAGCCTTCATTACCACATTTCCAATCACCAGCTCTGAAAGGAACATTGGAGTTTCTGTTACTATGGTTATTGTTGTGATGACTGTGATTGTTGTTGTGATGATGATGATTATGGTTGTTGTTATGGTTATGGTTGTTGCCGTTGTTGTTATTGTTGCTGAATGAGTTGTTATTGTTGGCGTTGTTGTTGGAGTTATTGTTACCGGTGGCAGTGTTAGTACTGGAGGTGTTGTTTGAGTACAATGATTCTTGTAATGCAACAGCTGAAGCAGCAGGGAATGAACAACGGAAACAAGCAGTACGACGTTGGAAGTTGGAGAACCCACAACTTGGACATGTCCAATCACCTGGTCTTGGTCTATTCTTGCTTGGTGGGAAAGGCGTCAAGATTTCTTGAGCTCTATCAAGAACTCTGGCTGAAGATGG
Source organism: Taiozyma odintsovae (assembly GCA_030557705.1). NCBI lineage: Eukaryota > Fungi > Ascomycota > Saccharomycetes > Phaffomycetales > Wickerhamomycetaceae > Taiozyma > Taiozyma odintsovae. The sequence goes on from JANIVH010000001.1 coordinate 1,140,712, forward strand.
TTGCACCTCGATACATTTGTGATTCAAAGCGCGACCATTCATAGCTAATGATTCGGCAGCTTCTTCATGAGAACTGAACACTGCAAACCCAGAACCGGTTGGCTTATGTTGATCTGGGGTCTTCAAAGTCCAGAACGCAATTGGTCTGCCACCATATTGAGTGAACCAGCTCTCAAGTTCACTCTGAGTAGTGTCGTTTGGTAAGTTTGATAAGTGTAGAACTTTTGATCTTTCAGCTAAAAATGCACGAACATCGGCTTTAGCATCAAATGGTCTAGTCAACACATCTGGGTGGTCTTCTAATGGTTGTGATTTCTTAGTCAATGCCTTTAAGATCTTAGCAAGGATCTCAACTTCATCAATGGCACGACGTGGTGTCTGTTGGATGTTGTTCAACTGGAAAGGGACTTTAGTCTGATTGATCTCAACTTCCAGAGCAGTGATGATACTTGATAAATTGGATGCACTATAACTCAAGGCTTCTGGATGGTGGGCTTGCCATTTGATGTACTCTTGCTTTAGATCAAAGACCCTTGAATGTTGCAGATATGGAGGTAGCACCACTGACTTGTCCCTAGCTTCTCTTGGTAATTGAACTCTTAGATCCCATGAGTTCAAAGTGATGAAAGTGAATTCTAGACCTTTTGAAATGATGTTTTCATGGATAAATTGGTCTAGTTTATTGATCCCATCTTTGAAAGTGCCTGCATTACGAACATGTTCCCAAGTCAATGTGGTCATACTAGTACACAAAGCAGTGATTGGGGTGTTCCCTGGACGAATTAGCACAAAGTCGGTTGCCTTTGACTCCAAAGTAGTGGCATCTAGCAGCTCCCAGCCAATTTCAACGACCTCGGCTGAGTCCTTGGTGACATACACGCCCTGCTCATCACAAGTTGTGGATAAGTGAATAACAACGAAAACGTCGCTCATTGTCTTAGTCAGATTTGCAATTTATGGCCTCAGAGTTCGTGAATGAATGTATTTAGTGAGGTATGATAAAGCGATAGGTAGCAAATCTTAGGACTAGAGTTTGGGCTTCTGATTGTGGTTATCTGTGAATAATCAGTTTCGTTCTCTATCAAATCTCCATGTCTTTTTCACTATGTAAATTTTTCAACGTCTTCGAAGAAAAAAAGTACTAATCAAGAAAACTGACAAAAGAGGAAATGTCCCAATGTGGTCTCTTTCCATTTTCAAATATTTTCACCTTTCTTAAAACGTAAACATAAATTGAATTCCTGTGATTGTTCAGTGCTTTTTTAGAACAAAGCGCTGGCGTCTGGGTGGTTCACTGTCTGTTACACTTCATACAACTGTTCCCGTACTCACTTTATAACTAAGATTACCCAACTCGATCAAGCACTGCACTATTTTGCCTCAACGTTCCCACGATTGTGTCACATTCCAGACGTGTCTAAGCAATTCATTAGATGAGTACCCTTCCCCCGGACATTGACCCCACAAAACAGCCACTCCGTGTGTTCAAGGCACAGCTTATAGTATCCACTATCTTGGGTGTCTCCACGTTCTTAACGTTCTGTGTGTTGCGTTACAGGTGGCCACATATCTATGCTGTTCGAGTGCTCAGAAAGAAAGACTTGAGATCCTTACCGAAAACCCTCTTTGGCTGGTGTCGATCTCTGTATCTCATAACAGATGAGGAGGTGCTCGAGCACGGTGGTTTAGATGCCTATGTTTTTCTTGGGTTCTTCAGAATGGCCATCAAGTACTTCTCAATATGTGCCTCCATCTCCATTTGCCTTATTGGTCCAATAAGGTACTACTATACAGGGTTCTTCGATAGTGATGGAATCTCATGGAGTGACACTGATGACCCTTGGTATAACAAGTTTGCCATAATTCTGAGTGGCGGTGGTGGTGATGACAATAGCGGTTCCGGTGCTCAAAATCAAGAAAAGACAGCTTGGATGTATACGTTATTCACGTATGTGTTTACTCTGATAGCTTTCTACTTCTTATGGCAACAAACTGAAGTCGTTGTCTCCACAAGACAAAAGTATTTGGGTCGTCAGAATTCAATCACGGATAGAACAATTCTATTGGAAGGTTTACCTAATGAATTCAATCCAAGTGATTACAAAACTAACTCGTCCTCGGAATCATTGGAACTACCTGCTAACACTGTTCAAAAGTTTGATGAAGCGAAACTAAAGAAATACATCGAGGACTTAGGCTTTGGGAAAGTTAGCAGTGTCTTTATTGCTAGTGACTGGAGACCTTTGAAAGAGTTGTTTGAGAAGAGGAAGTCTGTATTGAGAGCCCTTGAAGTTGCATATTCCCAATATGTTCCACTGAATATTCAAGTTTACACTTATGGGAATCTGGAGCCTTCTGTAATACCTTCAAGGCAACCAAACTATGTGCCTGAAGAACAACCATTACTCGAAGAAAACAAGAGACCAAAGATTAGATTAGGTAAATGGGGCATCTTTGGTGAGAAAGTTGATGCTATTGACTACTATTCTGATCAGCTGGTCCAGATTGATGCTCAAATTAAGGAGCTTAGGGCACGCAACAACTTCAGAGCTGCCAGATCTGCCTTTGTCACTATGGACTCTGTTGCATCTGCCCAAATGGCCTCTCAAACTGTATTGGATCCACATGTCCATCGTTTGATAGCCAGGTTAGCCCCTGCTCCACATGATGTTAATTGGGATAACCTGTGCTTGTCCAGGATTAACAGATTCATTAGAGCAAACTTGATTACTAGTGTCATTGGGATTTCAACTGTCACCTTGATTTTCCCAGTTATCTACTTATCCACCTTCATCAACTTGAAGACAATCGAAAAGTTTTGGCCTGCCTTGGGTGAGTGGATCGGTAAAAGTGATACTGCCTCTTTGTTGATCGGTTTGGTTCCACCATATCTATACACTCTGTTAAATGTGTCTGTTCCATACTTCTACTCTTACTTATCTGCTCAACAAGGTTACATTTCAAACGGCGAAACTGAGTTGTCCACACTTTCAAAGAACTTCTTTTACATCTTCTTCAACTTGTTCTTGATCTTCACACTAGCTGGTACTGCGACAAATGTGTGGGCTTTATTTGGTGATACCACAAAGATTGCATATGAATTGGCCAACTCCTTGAAGAACTTGTCTCTTTTTTATGTTGACTTGATCTTACTTCAAGGCTTGGGCATGTTCCCATTCAGGCTATTACAACTTGGCGATGTTTTCATTGAGATATTTTCCAAGTTGTTTTATTGCCGTACTGCCAGAGACTACAGAACTTTATACTATACCCCACCTGTCTTTGATTTAGGTTTAATCCTCCCACAACACATTTTGATTTTGATAATCACTATGATCTATTCTGTCATGTCCACAAAGATTGTCACTGCTGGTTTGTGCTACTTTATCTTGGGCTATTACACCTACAAATATCAACTTCTATACACCATGGTTCATCCGCAACATTCAACGGGACAAGCATGGCCAATGATCTTCAGAAGAATTTGTCTTGGTTTGGTGTTGTTTCAAATAACTATGGCTGGTACATTGGCCTTGGAACGTGCTTATTTCTTGGCTGTCCTGATCATTCCATTGATTTTAGCAACTTTCTTGTTTTCTTACACTTTTGAAAAGGACTATTTACCATTGTCATTCTTTATTGCTTTGAAAGCCATAAAGAAACCGGAAATTGATTCTTTGTCCGCCATCAGTTCTTCTATTTCAGAAACTGATCCTTCAACCACCAATTCCAGAAACTTGAGAAAGAGAAGAAGTACGATTGATGAGGCTAGGGAGGAGAACATAAATTACACGTGCCCTTATTTGACAGATCCACTAGATGGTCCTATCATTGGGTTTGACGGTGATTATGTCCAACAGATACATTATGACTCCACCACGCTGAGCGAAAGAGTCATACGGAAGTATTATATAGTGAACGAGTGGGAATGATAGTAAGCGTTCTTTTATACCTCAATAAACCTTTTATAGAATGTTATTTGACGCTATTTGTTTTAGGATTTTAGTGGCTCTAAGCTGATCCTCGCGAAACCTCTTACCAAAAATTTCAAATCATCACCAACTTACGATTTGAAACCTGAGACATATAGACTGGAAAGAACACAATGGCTCCTATCACATTCGTTACTGGTAATGCTAACAAGCTAAGAGAATTCAAGGCCATCGTTGGTGATGATTCCATCTTAAATCAAAAGATTGACCTCGAAGAAGTCCAAGGTTCAATCAATGACATCTCTATCAAGAAGGCTAAAGCCGCTGCTAAAGTAATCAATGGTCCTGTCCTTGTTGAAGACACCTGTCTGGTGTTCAATGCATTGACAAAGCCAAACCTGGAACTACCGGGTCCATACATCAAATGGTTTGTCGACTCCCTAGGTACCGAAGGTCTACCTAAACTATTAGCTGGTTTTGAGGATAAGAGTGCACAAGCTGTTTGTACATTTGCCTTTACCGAGGGCCCAGACCAAGAAGTCAAATTGTTCAAAGGTATTACTGATGGATCAATCGTCGAAGCTAGATTTGATGGTGGCGAAGTCTTTGGTTGGGATCCTGTGTTCTTACCTGATGGGTTTGAAGAGACTTATGGTCAAATGGATAAAGCTGTCAAGAACACAATCAGTCATCGTTACAGAGCTTTGGAAAAATTGAAAGTGTTCTTAAAGGAAAGAAATTGAGTTGTCTAGAGTTATATAATTATAATATACAAGGTATGTTTCTGCACTGAAGTCTGCTTAGATGGTCAATTCATTTGAAGCACCTTCTGGGTTATTGGTTTTCCAAGTATCAACCCAAGAAATGATTCTTTGTATGTTGGAGTCCATGTCTTCGGTACTGTTAGATTGTAATTCAACAACGATTTCTGGGGCATAACCTTCTCTGGCTTCTTGTAAGACGACCTCCATGATTTCACAGTCCAAGTTTTCATCAATCTTGCTTTGAGAGTAATCTCTCTTGCTTAGTCTATCATATAAGATACCATTCTCAGTTCTCAAGACAACGACTAAGTCGATCAGTCTCTCCGGGAACAGATCATTTGCGTGCCAATCGATTAGGACACCGCCTTTTTCGAGTATTGGTTCAAGAGCATCTAACAACTTGTCTTCATCAACAATATGTGAATTTCTTTCCTCATCGAAACCATCATAGGCTTCGTTCTCTTTGGCAAAGTCAGTGACATTAATGTGTTGAAAGCCCGTTAGTTCGTTGACGATCGATTCGGCGTGACTAGTTTTACCACAACCCTGATGCAAATGTTAGTATTGACTCTTCGGTCTATTATACTCTGAGCTGTAATGACAGATCGCCAAGAGCCTTAAGCCACTTACTGGAGTACCGGTAATAATGATGTTTGGCAAAGGTCTGTTGGACATCTTTATTTCTATCTATCTCTCTTATTCTAGCGCTTCAGCTATTTCGACACTGGCACCTTACTTGAAGCTCATCGCCTATACACAAAATTTAAATGTAGAATTCGCGAGGACTTACCACTTCCGACTTCACTTGCATCGGAATTATCACCGGAATTTAGTCGGAAAATATCTTGGGCCAGGCCAACTTGGAAAAAGACGTGAACGGTTCATTGATAGAATCAAGTGTTGTTTGGCATAAAATTCATTTGTATAACTAAACTTGTCAGCTCCATTGCGCCAGTTTTTGAAAAGATTGTAATATATTGATTATGGGTGAGTGTTATGGAGATTTTGCTGATGATTTGGGACGCCTTACTAACGCATATATAGCTACTTGGGACCAACTGGATACAGATAGTCTGTTGAAGAAACAACTGGGCTCACGAGTGAATCCCGGTCTTGTGTCCACGGAAATAGTGCAGGGAAACGGGCACTTGGCTGACTCTTTCGGTCATAATGGACTGTCGCATTTAGGAAGATCACAAACACCGTTACAAGGTGCTTTGAACTCACCTTCTGGTTCATTCATTGCAAATAATCAACCTACCAATGGTATCCAAACACCAGTGGCCCACCCTCCACCTGGCTTACAACCAATAACAAAGCAGAATGACTCCCCACAGAACCCAATCACTGCTAGTCTATTGAGCGAAAAGCCTCAGCAACAAACACAACAGAAGTCAGAAGAGGAATTAACAAATTTGGATAGATATGGTCTAAATGGGTTGTTATCATTGATTAGAATGGAGAACAATGATCAAACTACAGTGGCCATTGGTACGGACTTAAACCTTCTTGGATTGGACATGAGTGAGAGTGCAATTGATGAAAAATTGTCAAATACTTTCCCATCACCATGGGTTGAAACTTCAAGAAGTGAGGTTGAACCTGAATTCAAGACACCAGCTCATTTCAAAGTGGAAAATCTACCACCTATTCAAGATAAACTGAACTTGTTCCCTGATGAAACACTGTTCTACATTTTTTACACTAAGACAAGGGACGTGTTACAAGAGCTTTCAGCTAGAGAGTTGATGAACAGAAACTGGAGATATCATAAAGAACTACAAGTTTGGTTAACCAAGGACTCCAAGTCTGAACCTATCCAACAGTCTCCACAAAGTGAACGTGGTATTTATATCTTCTTTGACCCTCACAGTTGGGAGAAAGTTAGAAAAGAGTTTGTTCTATACTACCAATCTATAATGTCATGATCGTTTTGTTTTAGTACCTCTAGATTATACGTAGTTTATACCCATTATTGTCATTATGGTCCTTCATTAACTACGCATAGATTATAGCTCATAAAAGGACATTATTTTATGTTTCTTTTCACTTATGTACATGGTGTTCTAAATCTATTTATAACCCCAAAATTAATCTGATTTTCACTTAGTTTTTAATGGCATGGTAACGTTTACCTCTAACAGCAAACAAGTACTGGTTGAATCTGTAAGTTTCTTGAGGGTTGACGTCGTTCAACTCCCATTTGGTAGAACTGAATAAGTTATCGGTACGATTCATCAACACGTCCAAATCTTGAGAGAAGTTATCCATTAACCAGTTCCAATCGGTGTTAGCATCCTTTTCGTGGTACCCTGTAATGAAGATTGGACATTTGGATTCTAGTAAACCTGGCATTGTCTTTTTCCACATTTCCTTAACATCTGGATAGCCTAAACCTGGATGGAAAAGGAAGAATGAGTCTAAGTAAGGATCGTATGGGAAGAAGTCCTGTGCTTCATGGAAGACATGGAAGTAATCAGTATGATAGACCATTGATAAGAATGGATCGATTCTCTTGACGATTGGTCTTGAGCTCTGTAGGTATGAACCTTTATCTCTGTCATAGTAAGCTTCAGGACCGATGAAGTGTAATTCAAATTCAATTTCTGGGAATAGGTATGATAATTGTTTCCAAACATGTCCAGGTAGTTGACCTTCCGCTCTAGCACCAACGATGAATAGTCTTAATGGTCTATCTTTAAAAGTAGATGCTCTTTGAAATGGATATAATGAATAACGTAGAGCAGCTAAAGATTTCAAACCTTCTAGTGTGACAGGACCCTTTGGACTCAACAAGTATGGGGAGTATTGATGTAGCAGGGCACCCATTGTTATTGGGTATGATAACATCTTTGTAACAGCGGCAAGTTGGAACTCGGTGTCCATAGAGTAAAATTGTCTAGTGTAAAAATAAACGTCCCAGTTTGATAAGTTGACCATGGATTCATTTTCTTGAATTCTTGGGAAATCAAATTCAGGGAACGGTCTGCCTGATCTCAAATCATGTTCGTAGACGTTAACTTTCTTTAATATCTCGTATTTTTTTAATCTGTGATACTCTTCATCTTGTTCCCATGCCTCTTTAGAATGATGTGTTGGAATACCACTGTATGGACACGTGTAGTTAATGTCTTTGCCAGTGACGGGACACTTAGCTAGAGCTCGTATCGTGGCAGCCCTATGTCTCAGGTCCTGTGATGGAGAGGAGTCCCAAGGATGGAATCTGTTATCGACGGTTGGGTCATCTGGAGAAGGTGGTGGGTCCAATCCCAGAGCGTTTCTAAAGATGCTCATGATGCCCCTCTTGGACTGTAGCTGGCCAGCTCTCGTCTGTAGCGAGCGGCGGGAAACAGATGCCAGGGAGAACATGGTACTTGGTCTGTGTGTGGCTGTTTTGTGCTTGTCTTATTGATGCCTTTGGTGTATTTCTTTGATGAAAATTTATCGAGATCCTTTAGCTGTGTCGAACGGATTCGCGGTGTTAAGCAAGTCTGAGTTGAATTTGGAGATAAAAGGCAACTAAGGGGACCAAGGTAAGTTATATCAATAGTATTGTTACAATAGGAACCCTCTTTCTAGTGCAATCATTGAGCTCCTATCTTTGACATTGAATATGTCACTACATTACCAGATAGAACTTCAATCTAGGTCATTGATTATATAATCCCATGCCAAAGCCCGCGAATTCTTCATATTGAATTTTTTCATGGAAAAAACAGTGAAGAGACGACGAAATTGGGCCAAATTTAGCCAATTGTTACGACACAGATACGCCATGTTGGGCCTAATAAGAAACAGTGTGAGGGCCATTGCTGCTCCACAGCGCTTACCTCTGATAAGAACACTTACGAACATTCACAGACCGGAACTCGCCATCAAGAAATCGTTCGGTTCCTTGTTTTTTCAACCTAAAATCTACAAGACAGATATCACCAAATTACAAGCTGAGCTGCTAGAAGAGTATAGATTTGCCAGAGTGATCCCACCACAACAAGCTAAGATCCTGGAGAATATCCAGACTGTCGAGCCTGGTTTGAGCGTCGAAGAATTACAACTAGACTCTGTCCTTAGAAAAAGAAGATTGAAAATGAAGAAGCACAAACTTAGAAAGAGAAGAAAAGCACAAAGAGCTCTAAGACGTAAGTTGAAGAAGGACTAGTTTGTCCCTGGTGTACATACTGTAAATAGATGCATTGCACGTTATGAAATGAGTGGTTTTAGTAGAAACATTTGAACTAGATCAATTACCATGTTATATGCCTTAGTTTATATAGTGGTGTGTCCTCTACCGCCAGTTTTGATAGTGTAGAAATTTGAAAATTTGGCACCAACTATAAACTAGACATCATCTCTAACTAGATCTTGTGAGTTTTATGCTAAGAAGAGCCTTTCTGGACCAAGAGGCCCCACCAGGGTATATTGCCGGTATCGGTAGAGGTGCCACTGGTTTCACAACTAGATCTGATATCGGGAACTCGAGACTGCCACCACAGACAAAAACCAGTAACTCGTACGATGAGGACAATTTTGAAGATGTTGATGAGACTGGTCTATTGGGGACCACCAATGGGCTGAATAAGGATGATGAGGAGGCTGATGCTATCTATAAGGAGATTGATGAGCGTATGAAGAGCAAAAACAAGAGAAAACTTCCAATTGATGATGTTGAACATGACGAATCTAACTTGACCAAGATATCAAATCAGTTTGTGGATTTGAAGAAGGACCTATCTAGTGTCACTTTGGAGCAATGGGCTAGCTTGCCTGAAGTGGGTGATTTGACTAAAAGGAACAAGAGATTAAGACAATTGGAGCAAGATCAACAGAGGACGTACGCTGCTCCTGATACACTTTTAGCTGGGATGTCGAATGGTTCTAATGTGGATTCATCGGTCGATATTGGTGCTTTAACATCACAAAGAGAAAAACTTTTGGTATCAAAAATTGACGCTAACTTTGACATTTTTAACAACAATGAGGAATCACTGGACTCCACGAGCTATTTGAATGAAATCTCCACTTTGTCACAAAACAATGAGGAAGAGATCAAGAAGATCAAGACCATCTTAAATTCCTTCACCAAGGCAGACCCTAAGAAACCAGAAGGTTGGATCGCTAGAGCCAGACTAGAAGAATTCAACAAGAATTTCCAGAATGCTAAAAAGATTATCCAACAAGGCTGTGATAATTGTCCTAATGATGAGGAGATCTGGCTAGAGAATGTTAGACTAAATCAACATGATTTGAAATACGCCAAGATCGTCATTGCCGATGGTGTGAAGTACAATCCATTGTCCTTGAAACTATGGTTAAAAGCTGCTGACTTGGAAAAAGAATCTTTCAACAGGAAGAGAGTTATAAGGAAAGCACTTGAAAATTTACCAACAAGTCCCGATCTATGGCTGAAAAGTATGGAGTTAGAGGAAGACACTGAAGACAAACTGAAGATCTCGCTGAAATCAGTGGAAATTGTTCCTGAAGAAGTGTCTCTATGGCTGCGCTTGATTGACCTGCAAAGCTATGAAGATGCTAAGAAGACGCTAAACAAAGCTAGAAAAGCCATCCCTAATAATGTATTGATATGGTTGAAAGCTTGTCAATTAGAGGCCGCAAATGATGTCAACGGTGATAAACTGGAGAAACTCGTCAAGAAGACGTTTAAAGAGTGTACGGAGACAAAAGAAAATTGGTTCAGTTTCGCTGTTAACTATGCTAATGAAAAGCTGTACAGTTTAGCCACACTGATCGTACAAACACTTTTATCGCAAGAGAATGCTGGATACTCAACATTGGTTGAAGATGCTGATAAATTTGAAGCAGAAGTGCATGTATACAGGGCCATCTTGAACTTCACTGTCACCCAATATCCAAAGAAGGTTGCCATATGGAGAAGACTCATCAACTTGTACAAAAAGCATTTTAAAGATGAACTGATCCAACTGTTTGATACCATTGTGGCCACGTTGCCGAAGAACGCCACGTTCTGGCTAATGTACTCCAAGGAAGTTTGGAAGTCAAATAATGACATCGCAGGAGCTAAAGAGATTTTAAAAAGGGCTTTCGAAGTCCTGCCCTCCAATGTTGACATTTGGCTATCATTGATTAAACTTGAGACTGTGGAAGGTAATAAAGAGAAAGCGCTAGAATTGTTCCAAGAGGCAAAGACGCAAGTTTCAAGTGAAAGAATCTGGTATAAATATGTGACATTCCTAAGACAAGAACACAAACTTACACAAGCAATGGAGTTGATTAGTGAAGGCTTATTGAAGTTCCCAGAAAGTTGGAAGATGGTATTACAAAAGTCCCAGATCTATCAAGAACAGAATGACCTGGCTAAAGCTAGAGAAGTGTTATCAATTGGTACAAAAAGTATCCCAAATTCTGTTGAGCTTTGGATTTCACTATCAGAAGTGGACTACCTAATGAACAATGAGACAAGGGCAAGATCAGATTTGGACTTGGGTATATTGAAGAACCCTGAAGGTGACAAGCTATGGCTAGCTAAACTCCAACTAGAACAAAGGCTTCAAAACACTGACCAGATCAACGTCATCCTCACCAAGGCACTTCAAAAATTCCCAAATTCCTCACTCATCTGGGCTTTCAACATTAAATCACACAAAAAGAAGTCAGCAAGAAAGAATATGTATCAAGAAGCATTGGCTGCCACTAATAACGACGTGAGGATCTTACTTGTCATTGGTGTCAATTTTTGGACAGATGGGAAATTTGACAAATGTAAGCGTTGGTTCGAGAGGGCCATAGAGGCCAATGGGGATTTTGGTGATGCATGGGCTTGGTATTACAACTTCTTAGTGAAAAATAAGGAGCCGGTTACTGAATTAGAGGAGTTTATTAAGAAGTTTGAAGAGAAGGAACCACGTCATGGCGATGTTTGGCCCGTTATCGCTAAAAAGATTGAGAATCTGGAAAGACCACCGGTAGAGATATTAAAATACGTAGGAGAAGCATTACTTAAGTTATGAATTGACGATTAGATTATTGGAAGCAATAAATTTTCACTCTTGTAGGAGATATTACACTTAATTCAATAGTTCTCATGCGTCCCCAGCTAAATCGGGAGTTTAAGATTCTCAACATCAACAATGAAAAATAACCGGAAAAAGTGCCTGGAGAACGATTAAACCAAAAGATACAACTCGACATAGAATCACAACCAATATACCAATCAGTGTCCATTCACTTCCAATTTTCCCCGTCAAGTCTTCTTCAACTCCCCAATGTCACAGAAATTCAGTGAATACTTGAGTCGAAAGAAGAAACAAGAGAAGGAAGACCCCCATGATTCGAAACAGCCCATTCAAAATGGATCCAATGGTAGTACTGTGACACAACAACCACTCAATTGGAGTGATCTGGACACGATAGTGAAGATATATGGCTCGAGTGGCGACTTGCCACCATTGCTATCACCAAAGATCCCCGCACAGTATGAAACAATAAACACCAAGGTCTCCAATGAATCAATCATTCCACAGCTATTATCACCTACATTGCCATCCAAGTACGAAGAACTGCAAAATCCACAAAAGAAGGGTACCAAACCAATTGAAAGTAACCAGCAGAGGTTCTTTGAGAAAGTGGAACATTTCGGTGTGCACTCCTACAGATACGTCAAATCACCAACGAAGAATGAGCTATTGCTAACCTTGTATGTGCCTAGTCATTACAAGAAAAACAGAAATCTCATATCAAGCAATGATTCTGAACCCGCTAAACAGAAAGAAGAACCCTTGGTCGGGCTAGGTATCAAACAGAAGAGAAAGAGAAGTCCTGGATCCGATGGCGATGATGGTGATGATAAGCCATTAGCTAAGGCCAAACCATTGTCACACCAAGAGAAATTACAACGTCGCAAAGAAGAACTTCTGGGTATTGCTAGGGAGAAAAAACACGCCGGTGACGGTTTGAGGAACAAGGATGCCAAGTTAGCCATTGTCCACTTTATTGATTGTATCATTGTCTACTTGGTGGCATTCAGCTATGAGGACCAAGGAAGAAGATTGGCTAAAAAGTTATACAATGACAACCCATGGATGAGTCTAATAGCATTCATTGACAGTGTACTTGAACTTTGCCATGAGAACGAATTTGATGATATTGCAGGTCTTTGTCTTCAAATCCGCACGGTTGTTTATGAACATGTGTGTAAGATCGTTAGTGAGTTTGTGCAGCTTGATCAAGCTAGAAAAAGGAAGAAGAGTTATGAGAAAGCCGATGACATTGAGATGATCCGGACGATAGACGACAGAATTAACTTGAATGTCAAGAATCTTCTGCGTTATAAGGAGCTATCCAAAAGAGGTTTGATGCAAAGTGAGGAGTACTTGTCGGTGTTCAAGCTGCAAGAAGAATATCCAGCCATAGTGTCTTACTTCCATAGACAAAAGCCAAGCATCTCTGCGGGCCCCGCAGGCTCTACAGGTGGCTCAAAAGCTGACTCCCAAGAGAAGATGGACCCTTTAAGAGACTCAATCCAGTTACCGATAACTCACGGTGTTAATATCAGAGAGATCACTGCCTATAGTCTACGACTGGTGAAACAATGGTGCTCCAAAGAGGGTGTGGAGTATTCCGACTGGAACTTCCAGTAAGCGCGTCGGATCCACTAGAAACGATTCCCCAGTAACGAGTTCGTTTCACTCGACGCGTCCATAAGTACAAAATTGGGTGTGTTCATGCTCAACAAGGTGTTACACATCTGGTGAAGTTGACAGATTCGCGACATTGTGAAGGCCGGAAACGGCACTTTCCCTGATCGGGTAATTTCGCTGGTTTTTTTTGTGCTTTGACAAACTGAGGCCGATAAGTCCCAATGAAAAACTGTGTCAAGTATAAATAACCACTGTGACCCCAATTTTCAACTCGACCACACTTTCAAAGGTACTCTTACAAGTAAATCACTCCTTCATCACAATGTCCAAGATCCCACAGTCAGAAATCATCCCTTTGAAGACCGATTTAGGTGCCCTTGCAAATAGAATCAACAATAACACTCTTAAGGAACACAATAAGGTCGATAAGACCGTGTCGGTTAAGTTCGCCATTGCCCTAAGAGATGCTAAGATTTACAGACAGGGTCTACAGGGCTTTTACCATATCTTCAAGAACGTTGAGATCCTTATAAACCAAGAGTTAAGTAAGCCTGAGTTAACTAAGACTGGTAAGATCTTAAAGAAGTTTTGGAGACCAGAAATCGTTAGAACTGGCCCAATAGAAAAAGATTTGATGTTCTTCTACGACAATGACCCAACAAAGTTCTCACAGCCTATCAGAAAAGAACAGATAGAGTTTGTCAAACATTTGAATGAAGCTTATGAAAAAAATCCCCACATTTTGCTAGCGTACTGTCATGTCATGTATTTGGCCCTATTTGCCGGTGGTAGATTGATGTTATCTTCATTAACTAGAGCTTCTGGTATATTCCCACAAATGGAAGGTAAGACTACAGAAGAAGTTGCTAAATTTGGTACCAACTTATTCAGATTTGACGTTCCAGATGATCAAACTTTAAGAATTGAATATAAAAGAGATTACGAATTAGCCACAAGAAACGAGTTAACTGAAGAGGAAAAATTAGATATCATTCAAGAAGCTAAAGAGATTTATAAAAGAAATGTCCTAATCATTTCCGATTTAGAACATCACAACAGAGCCAAGATCACAGGTAAATTATCTTACAAGGCCTTCCACTATGGTTATTACGTTTTAGTTGCATTATCTACCTTAGCTGCTCTCTATTTTGCTAGACGTATCTTGGGTAAGTTGATTTAGAGGTAAATTGTATTTAGTTTGATTTGGCATGGCGTTTAATGACTTTTAGATGGTCGTAGCACCCCGTACTATATTGTCTCTCTACAAATCGATTTTTTTCCAAACAATTTTATCTATAAATTAACCATAAAGTATCTATCAAAGACTGTGACGAACCGCTTATTCATCATCATCATCATCAGTATCAACTGGTTTTGGAGTACCCTTTGGACTACTTAACCATTCGATATGTCTCAAACGACGACGTTCTTCTCTAGCCTTCTTTTCATTTCTAGTCATTTTCTTCTTTCTATTTCTGACTTTAATGTTAGCAGGAGAATCATCATTTTCACTGGTTTTAGCAACAGGAACTGGAGTACCTTCTTTTGAAGCGATAGCAGAACCACCATCTTCAAATGAAGAATTATCAACCGCATTATGACCTTTAGAAACCATAGTACCATTTTCAACAATCCATTGTTCTGGACATAGAGCACCAACGAATTCATTATTATGTGAAATCATAACAACACCACCACTCCATTCTCTAATAGCAACAGCTAGACCACCTAGGGAGTCTCTATCCAAATAATTGGTAGGTTCATCCAAGACTAATAAATGAGGGTTATTCCACATGGCACCAGCGATAACGACTTTCACTAATTGACCACCAGATAGGGAACCCATTGGAGTATGATCAGCAATATCACCATCAAGACCAACATCTTCAAAATGTTGACGAATGACCTTTGGAGTTAATTCTCTATAACCTAAACCTTCTCTTGAAGCTTCATGATCATCAAATCTTTGTAATAATTTATCAAATCCATGTTCTACCAAGACATCTCTTGGAACCCAACTATTATATTTTGGTAACCAAAATTTCCATTTAACTTCATATTGGAATGTTTTTTTCAATTTTTGTCTACCAACAATAGCTTCTAATAGTCTTGGACCTCTACCATCATTAATATCAATTTCTTTTTCCATTAAAGCTTTTTCTTCATCAGAGACTTTTCTTGATTCTTTCAAAAGAACTTCACGATCATCACCAAATCTATATCTCCATTGTAAATATTGATTAGCAGTTTTTTCTTTATGTTCATTAACGTGTTGTAAAGCATGTTGAGCAATATAACCAATACGTAAATTTGGATGTTTTTCAACTTTACCTTCATTTGGAACCAATTCACCTGTTAATAATTTAATTAAAGTAGATTTACCAGCACCATTTGGACCTAAGATAGCAACTCTTGATGATAATGATAAAGAACATGAAACATGACTTAAAGAAGGTTTAGCAGCACCTGGATAAGCAAAAGTGACATCAGACATTCTAGCAACGGATCTTGTATTAGATTTGACACCTGTTAAGATACCTGGAGGTGGGAAAGCCATCTTAACGTTAGAATCAGTTAAAGTATAATAAGATTTACCTTCAGGTTTCACTTCAACGAATTTAGATAAATTACCTTTATAATAAGCTAATTTCTTATTTTCATAATGAATGATATCAGTACAAACGTTATCAAGGAAACCAGAGTCATGTGAAACGATCAACGAGGTGATTTCTTCATGTTGATTTAGATAATCTTCTAACCATTTAACATTAGAAACATCCAAATGATTAGTAGGTTCATCTAATAATAAGACATCAGCTTTCATTAACATAGCTCTAGCTAATTCCAATTTCATTTTCCAACCACCAGATAAAGAACCAACTTGTTGAGCTCTTCTTTCTTCATTAAAACCAACTTCAGCTAGGGCACCAGCAATTTCTTCTTTTGAAACATGTTGTAATTCAGGATCAGAACCGATAAATGCAACTAAATCCATATCAGTTTCTGCACCTTGTAATTTATGTTCAACGAAACAAGTTCTTAGAGTATCCTTATCTGGGAAACCTTCTAATTGACCATTGGCAATAGCTCTCATTAAAGTAGATTTACCACAACCATTACGACCACATAAACCATATCTATGACCTTTTAATAATCTTAAATTAGTCTTATTTAATAACATACGACCACCATAGGCTAAAGAGAAATCAGAATTAACAATTTCAAGACCTTCATCTTCATCTGATTTAATAACTTCTTGATGGAATAAAGCTCTTAATTTAGTGACAACTTCATCAGCATATTTTGTACCTTCTTCTTCATCATCAGCAAGTGCTAATTGGAAATATTCTTTTAATCTTTTCCAATCATTAACATTAGCATCGGCAACAAGGACTTTATTTAAATATTCAATAATAACTTCATCATTATTAAATTTATCTGAATTAATAAATTTTTTACCTTGTTCCAATGACATTCTACCACCAAATTTACCATTATCTAATGAATCATCTTTTAAAACTTTTAAAGCCTTTTCAGCTAATTCTCTAACTTCTGGTAATGAAGCGGTATTAACAACTTTTTCAACACCTGGCATTAATAGAGGAATAAATTCTTCAATTTCAATAGCATTATTAACTAATCTTGTTAAATTTTCAACAACTATAACTGTTTGACGTAATTGTTCTTGAGAAGATGAAGATAAATTTAATGATCTAACTAAGATTGGAACTAATAAAGCTAATGCAGGTTCAGTAACTTCTGCAACAAAAGTAACTGATGATAATGATTTAATACAATCTGGAACTTTATTTGGATCTGATAAAGTTGAAATAATTATATCATAACGTGGTTGTAAATCCAAATTATCTAAAACTTTAACAAAACTTGTCATTGTTTTTAAACCATGTTTTGCTAATTCTGGTTTAAAATCAGTTGTCATATCTGTTAAAACTGGAACAGCTTCTTTAAATTTTAATTCAATTAAATCACCTGGAGATTCTTCAATAATTCTATCAATAACTTTTAAAGCAGCAATCTTTGATTGCCATTTTGCAGATGATTTTAAATATTTTAAGATATCAACTAAGACAACTGATGATAATGCTTCAATTGGGTATGAACCATAAATAGCATCAACAGCAGCCTGGGCTGATCTTTTAACATTATTTTCTTTATCAGCAAATGCATCTAATGCAACAGCTAAAAGTTGAATAAAATAAGCTTCTTTTGGAGTTTGACCACTAAATTTTCTTAAAATTGAAGAAACTAAAATCATCGAGGATTCTCTAATTAAAGCTGGATTTTTAGCTTTAATTAATTTTGAAGCTAAATCTTGAATTTTCCAATCATTAATTGAAGAAATACCATATTCAGCAATTTTATCAACAATAAAATTAATTTCAATTTTAATCTCTGATAATGTTGATAAATTTTTTAATTTATCTAGGTTCCCAGATATTGGAGTTAATTCTAATTTATCTAAAGATTGATTTAATGAAGTTAATGATGTAGTTGATTGTGATGGAGAATTTAAATTTGAACCAAATGGAGTTGAAGCGACAGAACTTTGATTTGAATCAAATTGAGATGGTTGTCTATTTGGTAAAGGTCTATTTAAACCAATATTTTGTTGATTCACATATTGATCATAACTAATATTTTTTTTTTGTAAACCAAACCCATTTTGAGATTGATTACCACGTTGATTAGTATCATTTTGAATACCATTTGGGATAAAAGACCCGGCATTGAACGCGTTGAACTTTGGAGGCATTTTCAAAACGTTTAAATGAATCTAATTTATTGGTAAAAGTTATTTAAAGGTGTCATCTCAGCCTTTAAATTTTTTTTTATATTAAATAAATTTTTTTTCCTATAAGTTATTGACACAAAAGAAATTGACAGATCAATTGATAATGATAATGAAATTGATAAAAGATCAATGATAAAGTAAAAAACAAATTATTAAAATAAGTGTATAAGATCTCTTTCAATACAATTTAAGCTTCTAATCCAGATCTCTCAACTTTCAATTAGTTTATACAAAGACTGATCTTATGATAATTATATCTATTATCTCTTGTCATTTTAATAACTCAATAAGCCTTCAAATAAAGAAAATTTCTATTGTTGATCAATTATGTAATTATTTACGTAATTACTGAAAGAATTATATAATTGATTACAAAATAGAACAAAATCCCACAAGTTTATGTAATCACTGTTACCCGGAAAAGTAGTGAAGCAAGTCACATGACTAATCACCTGACTTTTAACTAATTGTTAAAATCTTTGCTTACAACTCTGTAAAATTTAATTGGTTAATAAAATTCGCGGAGATGTTTTTATTATAATTCACCCGGGTCCGTTTAAAAATGACCAATTTTAAAAAATCGCGGAATTAAAAAGACGAAATCGGACTTCATTTTAAAAGATTCATTTAAAAAAAGTTAAAAGGGGCCCTTTCTTATATATAAAATTATATTAATAACAATAAAATTTTAGCTATTAAACAATGCTTTTAAGAACACAAATTGTCCGTTATAATTCACAACTGCTTTTCACTAGAAGTCTTTCAAATACATCTGCTACACCAGTTAAGCGCTTTATGCAAACAAGCAATGTCACTACAAATGAATCAACTTATGTGCCATATAATTTAAATAAATCTAATATTGAAAAAGAATCTACAGATTCATCAAAATCACAAACACAATCAAATGCTTGGTCTAAACATTCACTTCCATCAGCTAGAAGTTTTAAAGATTTAGTTAAATCTAAAACTAGTCAGGGGAAAGATGTTCAACCTAAAGAAACTAAACCTATTGAAACCAATGCCGCCACTGTTACCAAAACCGCCTCACAAACAATTAATGAAATTCCTCCACAAAAGAAAAAAAGAGTAAGAAGAACTTTAAAACCTCGTAAAGCTTTGATTACTCTGTCACCAAATGCCCTTTCTCATTTAAAAGGTTTATTAAATCAACCAACTCCACAAATGATTAGAATTGGTGTTAAAAATAGAGGTTGTTCAGGTTTAACTTATAACTTGGAATATATTGAAGAACCAAATAAATTTGATGAAATTGTTGAACAAGATGGTGTTAAAGTTATTATTGATTCAAAAGCTTTATTCTCAATTGTTGGTTCAGAAATGGATTGGATTGATGATAAACTTTCTTCAAGATTTGTTTTTAAAAATCCAAATTCTAAAGGTACTTGTGGTTGTGGTGAATCTTTTATGGTTTAATTTTTATTTGCATAGGTTTTTGTACATTATACATTATAATTTTAAATTATAATTGGGTTTGAATTTTGGTTTAAGGTTATTCATTATCAACTTTTTTTCTATTGGGGCATTAGTTGATTCACGTTTTCACATTTATTGCATCTTTTTAGCTTCAAGTTCTTTAAAAATTCCTGTTGAACAGGTTAAGTAAGATTACTGAAGTCTAATATTTATTTATTACACTACATCTGTTTGTCTTTTGCAGATTCATATGATTAGAAATGAGTTCAATGAGTTCATGTTTTGTTGCTTATTACTATATCTTTTTGCTTTAATTAAGAATACATATAGCAATGATTTTTATCCCCTTGTAGCTATGGTAACGTTGAAAGGGTCCCGTTTGGATTGTTGGTATATTTCAATTTTGTGGTTACTTCTATGTGGTCCAATTCCAAGGTTTTCTTGTTTCTATGATTAGAGGTTTTGTGGTCTGAAATGTATCATAAAACCACATATATAATGAAACCACAACACTTGATTTTGTGTTTTATATCCACAATGTGGTGATATAAGAAATTCATAGAAGCATTTAAAAGATTTGAAACTTCCTAATTACAATTTAATTCCAACTTGTTTGTGTCACCAGAAATTTTCTTCAACAATGTTACCAAAAATTGTCTTATTCGGTTTAGCCAACGCTCTAATGGCCATTTCCGCTCCTACTAAACAACCTGCATCTGCTGTTACTAATAACCTAGGTGATATTGTTTATAGAGCTGATTTCCCATCAGGTAATTCTCAAACCGTTGTTGGTGTTATTCAATTTTATTCTTTGAACGGTACAACAAAAGTTCACGTTGATGTCACTGGTTTACCAAAAAATTCAGGTATGTTTTCATATCATATCCATGAAGCCGCTGTTGGTCCTGCTAATAATTGTGCTGAAACTAGTGGTCATTTTAACCCTTTTAATGCTCCAGAGAATTGTGATGATCAACCAAGTGATGCTTATTGTGAAATTGGTGATTTGAGTGGTAAACATGGTTTAATTAATACAACTTGTTTTGAAACTTTTTATTATGATCCATATTTATCATTAGATCCTGGTTCACCACAATTTGTTGGTGATAAATCTATTAATATTCATTTAGTTGATAAAGATAATGAAAGATTAGCATGTGCTACTATTAAAGCTTCAAGAGAACCAGAAGATTTATTGTTATTGAACAAGGATTCGGAAGCTAAAGAAGTTAAGAAATATGAAGAATTATCAGGTGTTAAAATTGAAAATTTTAATGAGAATGTTGAAGATTTGGATCTATCCATTTCCTCTAACGAATTTGAAGTTGATGAAGTTGATGAATTTGATGAATTTGATGAATTTGATGAATTTGATGAATTTGATGCAGTTGATGAGGAGGAGTCACAATCAAATCAACTGTCTCGTCGTAATCAAGAAGCCGTTGAAGAACTTGGTGGAAAAAATGAATATGAATATGAAGAAGTTGTTGAAGAAGAAGAGAAATTGAATGAGGGATCTGAAGGTGAAGAAAAAGAACCTACAAAGATTGAAGAAGAAAAAGAAGCTCTTGAAGACGATGAACAAGAAACTGTTGAAGAAAAGGAACTAGATGAATTAATCAATGAAGATTTAGAAAAGAAAGAGGTTACTTTTAATAGCTCTAATGTGACATATAATGCTTCAAATGTTTCAGGTGCTGGTGAAGATGAAAGTGGAGGTGCTTCAAATGCTAACTTGGGTTTCAGTACTATAATTGGCGCCAGTGTTGCTGCACTTGTCACATTTTTGTTTTAACTTTTTAACAGTTGATTCTTGTGTTTTCATTCGATCATCCTTTTGTGAACAATTTACCATTTCTTTTGAGCATTGAATTAGCCACTTCTTTTACTTTATATAGATATATTGATCCTATTTTTATTATCTACAAACGTATAAAACACTATTATTCTCATTAAGAATCTCTCATTCTTTTATATTTCAAACTTTTAGCATAATTACCACCATAAGGATAAAGTTGTTGGTACTGATGAATCTTTCAAGTTGCAAACTTGAGCATAAGTTGTATTATCCAATCTATTTGTAATATAAGATTCAAAATCTTTTAATTTAGTAGAAAAACCAGGACCTTTAGAATGTGAATGAATTGGAATAACTGCATCATTAACAATAATTCTTATGAATTCATCTTCATCTTCACCATCAAGATAACAAGACATTTTTTCAAAAATTAATCTTGCACCCATTGGAGCTAAATTTGATACTTTCCATTTAGCATCAAATTCAATTGAACTTGTTGATAATTTACCATCATCAAATATACCAAGAGTTGAATAAAAATGAAATAAATCAGTATCATGAGCAAAATTAATACTTAATGGAATATCTTTATGATTTTTAAAAAGATCAATTACACCATTAATATAAGTTGAACCTATAAATTTTGTTAAATTATGACCTGGACCTTTTGAATAATAATAATCTAAATCATTATAATAAGCTCTTGATAATAATTCACCTGTAGTGAATAATTCACAAATTTTTGTATTACCTGCCACATTTAAATCAAATCCACAATAATCTAATAAACCTTCAACTTCTTTTTTAGTAATATTTAATTCTGGTGATAATGAATTAAAACGATTAACAATACGATTTAAATATGTCTTTGGATATTCATCAACAATTGCATCATTAACAGAGTTATTATAAGATAAACAAGAAGTTGATGGTGTTAAAGAATTAGCACCTAGTGTATCATCATCTTCATCAATTATCACTAAAGATTCATTATTATAATTTTCTCCAAAGAAACCTTGACCAAATTTTATAGCACTTTGAACAACACGTTCTTGACTTGCTGTATATAATTTAATCATTGATTCATCTTCAACCAAATCATTATAACGTAATCTAAATTTAGTACCAAATTCAAATAATTCTTTTAAACCTGAATAAGGACCCATATTAGTCTCTGTATCGTATCTGTTCTCATCTAAGGCAATGAAATCATAAGTTGGTAAAAATCCCAGAGGACCTGTCACTTCACTATTAAAATTTCTAATTCTTTCTAAATTTTTAGTGATCTTACCACCTTTTGAATTAGTTGGATACCTTTCACCGTGTCTAGTAACAACATTAACTTGAGTTACATTACAAAAATCAGGAACATCTGGGGAAATACCGAACCCTGTATTTGAAACATATGGTGAAGCTGTACCTAAGAATCTTAAGATATTATAATTATCAAGAGCCTCTTGTGAGTAAGGTTTATTACCATATTTTACAGTTTGTTGAATAGCAACGACCGATGTGGCCAAGAATGCCAATGTTGTAAATTGCATTGTCTAATGAATTTTTAGTTAACCTAACAAGTTGAGAAAATCCCTTGACAAAATTAGGATCTACAAGGGTTTAAATACATAGACCAAAGCGGGAATCAACTAAGGGGTCTTGATTCCGATATTTAGCGGACCTTTTGTCAATCATTAAGGGAATCACCGCTATTGAAACACGTTTTATGTATGTCTTTCAGGTGTACTGATTGAAATTAAAACCACGTTTTGATCTTCACCGTTAAATTTTGAGACCCGATCTGCAATTTATGCATAAAAGATGAAGCGGGTTTGAATTATTTTTTGGCACCTCAAACTAAACCAATAGTCCACTTGTTGTTTAAAGAACCAATTGGGGTTGTACTAAAGAGTCAGAGTTGTATCTGTACGAGAAAGAGTAATTTGAATAAGTGTACACTTGAAACCCGATTATTTCTTATCTCCTCAACTTCGAGATAGCAAAATGGATAAATTATGTATCAATGACGTCCAATCGTAAGCTTGAATGTCGCTGCATGTATCTCCCAGCAGCATTAACCGGTGCTCCGAATTATACCATGTGTTACAAGCTAATATTTGATTATACAGAACGTGACTATAAGACTATTATCTTCGATAAGACCTGACCCAGTTCTCCTATAGCATTGTGATAATTAAGATTTATATTGGCCAGTGATTCACCATTTTGTATATAGTGACGTAGCTCTTAGCTGCAGTCTTATATGGCCTTTATTAATATCCTCATTATCCCCTTTAACTCTCTGATCACTTGATGATTGATTGTTCAATGACATGCCCGATCAACTGAGCTTTTCAACGTTCTTGGAGTTTGACTTATTGTGTCTACCAAAAAATTATAATATGTCTCGTTTTAACTCTCCCATGAGTAGTCTGTTAGTGATGGTACTGCTACTAGTGTCTGTACCGTTTGAGGTTTAGTTACTTCTTCCGACTTTGGGGCAATTATTTTGACAACATTGACAAGATTATTCTGTATCCGGAGTCTATGACCAAATCCCGAAATCCACCGCGGCATTTCAACATGATTTCTGAAAGTAATTATAGAAGATTGAAATATTAAAACAGATAAGTTACAATCAGTTAAAAAAGAATGCTCCTCAAACTGTTATTACTGCTAATTATAATATAGTATAATTAATTACATTCCTCATCAACTGATCGAAATATCTACAACTTAATAGATCTATAGAGTAGCACTAATTTACAACTTCCTAGTAATTACTTAGATTCAGTTGAAAGCAGTGATCATTTTCAGCACTTCGTAATACCATTAATTGGCTGTCTTCGAAGAGATTTTTCTGGTGTATCAGCTTGGGTGGTATTGACCTGCCACTCACTTATGTTCTACGAAAGAGATGATCATCTAACACTGGCTTCCGAAAACTAAGATTGAGTTTCTGTAGCTTGTACCATTAACTAGTGTCTAACTCTTTACGTTGTTAGTGACATGGGGAAGAAGTACTAGTGTTTACGAAATTAGTTCCAATATCAAAGAGACCGGCTCAAGCGAATGGCCTAAGATACTGTAGTCAGCATTTTGTAAGTCTACGAGATCAAAGATCTCAGTGAGTAGACTCGAAAGATCTCAAGGTATCAGTGAAAGATTTGTAATGGGCTCCACGTCATGGAGTAATTCCTGTAACTGAGTTATTGCAAATTCAAAAGGATAGTTAGATTGAGGCTCGCTAGTAGCAACGGACAAGCAGCTTCTCCCTTATGAGTGCTCACTAGCATTAGTTTGTCTCCCAATTGAATTCATATTGTTCTTAGGTCGGGGCTTACGGGCTTAACACTGGCTAAAGCCGAGATAGTACATTATATTTATTAGATAGAATCTCAGTTTAGTAAATCAAATCCTTCAAACGCCATAAACCAAATGCGGAACTATATTTCTATCTCATTTTAAAAACTTTCAGCATCAAATAAACTCTCTAAAACATCGTTCATTTTTTTCTCCTCCGTGACAGTTGGTTGGAAATCCAACAACTGATTGATATGACCTTTAAATGGAACATTCATAGTTGGAACTTCTGAAAATGGATCCAAAATGTATAGATTTTCCACTATAAATGTGATTATGTCATCATTGAACATAATTGAGTCAGTTGGGTCACCCAATAATTCCTTGTATGTATCCGTAAGCCCATCGCAATTTTTACCATATACGATTTCTCCAATATACCTATAGTCAAGTGCCAGACATTTAGCATAAAGATTGAAATGTGAAATTCCCGACATGTAGGAAGCAATTGCCATGTAATTCTTAGTCAATGATTTGTCAAACTCTTGCAATTTCTCACTTGGTCTTATCGACAATTGATGTCTGGCTTTTGATATTAACATTATAAGGAAGAGCATAACTTTAGAGCTTAATTTCAATATCAACGGGATAAGTTCAACAGAGCTACCGAAATGATTCTGTATGTTGTACTCAGACTTTTCAGGGTTTAGGAAGTTGAATGCCTGGAGACATGGATTTAATACCTTCATGATGTTCAACAATGGTTGATATTGCCTTTCAGAATCAAAGGATCCTCGTTGATATGATTCATCAGCTATCATTAGGATATTAGCAGCCATCATGAGAAGTACGCAGTATAAATCCAAGAATTTGATAAACTTTGAAATTTTTTTAATTCTATCATTTTTAGTATCTGAGGGCATAGCCAAAATCACATCTAGTCGTTCTTCATCACCGACTCTTAATAGGATAGCCTCTAAATATAATTGGTATGTATTAATCGTTGGTGGGTTCCTTATATCTGTCAGAACATTAGCTAAAGGTTCAACTAGTTCAACAACGTCAGCACGATCTCCGAAGCAGAGGTTTATCAAATTTTGATATTGATCAGTGTCTGTAAGTAAGGGGAGTTTTGTCGTGTACATGTTCCCTGTATAAACCTGTACCATTCCATTGTATATCATCAATTGATAACCCATGTATAGAACCGTATGCCAAAGTCTTCTCTTAAAATTAGTAGCGATATTGTCTCCCTGTGTATCATAGATCAAGCCAAAACGCATCATTTCTTGATACACATCCAAATACTTCGTCTTCCATTCGGGTTCAGTTAGTCCCAATGATTCATTGGAAAATCTTTCATGGTATTTTAAAAGTACCATTAACACCAGGCCTTGTTCTGAAATTTGATCACCAGGAAACAACATTTCTTCAAAACATATGACCGCTAAATAATAGGCGTCTGAACTAACAACGAATGGAATGACTTTCTGTGGCCTTCTGATGTCAAAGAGTGACATGTATGAAATTCGTAAAATTAATAGAATGATCCCAATGGAACAATACTGACTTGGTGTAACTTCCCCATCAAAGGTCAACCCTTTCTTCGTAGCATGCTTATTCACGAATTCAAATACTGTATTTCTATCAACGAAAGAACAATTCATAAATAATTCACTATCGAAAAAATGATTCACGTATTCATAAACTAAAGTTATATTAGTGAAAAAACTTTGAATTTTATTCAACTTTTGAGTACCATCCATTATACTTTCTTTCAGCAGATCAAACCTAGTCCTTTTATGATCACGCTTACCAGCTTCTTCTTTCAAAATATCCGGGGCCACCCTTTTCTGCTTGATCATCTTGGAGATAGATGAAATGTATTTACTCTTTTTGAAGAAGATTTTAGGACTTAAAGAATTTGTAAAATTCCATCTAATATCAACACCTTGTCCCTCAATCAATTTCTCTCTACGTTTTTCTAAAGTCTTTAACAATTTCTTTAAATGTGAAACTTCATCATCGTCATCATCATCTGATTCAGGTGGACCAGCGTATCCACAATCAAGATAATGTTTAATACAAGTATCACAACGAGGTCTTTCTCTATTACACTAGATGCATATGTCAATAACTCCGATCTCAGAATTGACTTAAAAAATTCTTTCTCACTTACTTTTAATTTTTTATCCCGACAGTATCCACAGGACTTTGGTAACCTGTTTCGTTTCTTCATTACCATTACAGCCTCACTATCGGGATGATTATGGGGGTTTTAAATTTTACAGTACCTTTCTCCCTTTTCTCGATTAGATCAAATTTGTTGTTTTGGACGGGGATATTTTTCTTTTTTAATTTACCAAAATATTAAGTACAGTTTTCGGAGATAAACTTGTTTAAACCGAAAGTTAGATGAAATGAATAATAGGAGATAAATGGAGGTTGAAAAGAGATTTTGTGCTTAGAACTAGGTCTATTAGATGTCAAGTATGATTGATAGATGAAGGTCCAGCTTTTGTCCTTCTTCCATGAACAGAAATAAATATCCGGGCTTTAATCGGATTTAACCCCAGATATGCCACATAAGCTCTCACGAATTTAACATTACCAATAGAATAGAGAGTATGAGATTTGGAAAACAGATAACTACGATACAATCAACTAAAATAAACCAAAACAGTTAATATTAAATTAAAAATCAAACACATAAACTCATAATGAAGAACTTCTAGATCTCTCTAAATCTTTTTTCTCCTTCCTTCCTTTTCTCATATACCGTTAGACATCTAATTACCAACTTTCTTCAAGAATTGCAACAATTCAATGACATTACCAAAGTCTAATGATGATTGATAGATGTATTCAGTACTCAAACCGGTGGCAAACAATGATTTAGTGTAATTTTCTGGAACTTTTTGTAAAAATTTTTCAACGGAACCAACTTCTTGTAATAATAATGGTGGAATAGATTTTTCCAATACATTTGTTCTAAGTTTTTCATCACTCCATAACTCGTCTGATGAAGCAATTAAATCACTTAATTTATTAATTTCGTTGGATAATAAATCTGAGGATTCAGCCAAGGTTAAACCAGTGATTTTTTGTAATCTTAACAATGCATCAGCTTCCTTCTTAGCATTTGAAACAACTTTTGCTTGAACAAATTTAACATAATCTTGATAGAATTGGGAACCACTCTTGAAGTTTGTCAAAAATTGTTCATCAGATAAGACCAATGAAGCAAAGACCTCTAATGACGAAGAAGTGACACCACCTTTATTAGTTGAAGCATCTTTAAATACGATAACACCAGCAGCTTCTAATTTCAATTTGGCATTTTGAGTGATAAACAAGTTAGCACCTTCAACAATGTACTTGACAACTGGTTTGTCACCAATTGGTAACAATGTAGAAACAGTATCAATGTCAATAGCAGCTGGTCTACCACCACATGGGACGAATAAGTCAATAGAACCCAAGTATTTGGCAACATTTAAATGGAAAGAGTTTCTAAAGAATACACCATTACCAATAACTTCACCACTTGGAATTTCAACATCATTATCATCAACAGTGATAATATAACCATTTGATGATAATTTGGACTTATCGTAGAATGAAATGGTCTTTCTCTCTTTGGCTAATCTAATCAATTCTGTCTTATCTAAACCTTCAGTATCAACAATAACACCTGAACCATCAACGATACCAACATAAACTTCATTGGCAGTAGATAATAAGATTTCATTGGAACCTAAATCACCATCTGGACCACCAGTTTGGAATTTCTTAATAGGAGTATCTTTTAAATCATAAACTTCATAGATCTTCTCAACATATGAACGAACAGACAATGAAGTCATACCGTATTCATCATGAGGAATACCACCCAAATCAGCAGATTTACCAGTCAAGAATGATTTCCACCAAGGAGCTCCACGTTTCTTAGCATGTAAAGTGGCCCAATTAGTATATGTGGCAGTACCTTCATCTGGACCCAAGAATAAAATTTCAGGCTTCTTATATAGATCAACAATCTTTTCAGCCTTAGAGTTTGGTAATAATAAATCGATTAATGAGTCAATATATTTTTCAAACCCAGATTGTGGGAATTCTTGAGCATCTAAATCTAGTAAGATAACACCTTTTGAACCACCTTCTGGAATATCTTTGTTTTTCTTCTGTTGAGTAGAAGCCAAATTGTAGTTTTCATCAAACAAGTTACGAACATTAACATCATAGGCATCTTGGGATCTTGATCTAACAATTCTAATACCACCTCTAGCAATATCTCTAAAACGGATGTGGAAACCTCTGAATTCAGCACCAACAATGAAGAATAAACCGAATGGAGTTTCTGGGTATTCGACTTTAGATAGGAAATAGTTTGGATCTAATCTGAAAGAGATAGCAGTCTTATTTGAGACGAAGAAGTTGGTTTTCAAGATGGATTTGTTAAAATTGAACAAAGCTCTTAGGACCAAGGCATCATTTTCATTGAAAACGTTCTTAGTCAATAGTTTGTCAAAATCTTCATCAGATTTGATTGGTTGGATTTGGGATAATCTTTGGTATGATAAGGTTTTTTCCAAGTTGGATTGAATATAGTGAACATCAGCAAAAGATCTATACAATTGGGAAATGATTGGTTTATATTTTTTGAAGACATCAATGATAAAGCTTTGAGTAAAAGTTTCAGATCTTAATCTCTTCTTTAAAGAGTTCAACAATTCCAAGTTACTTGAATCTTTACTCAAGATGGTTAAAAGAGCTTGATATTCTGGACCTAATCTGTTCAAGAAATGAGTGACAAAAATGGAACCAATATGAGCATAGATGGATTCTTGTAACGAAAGCTCTAAGGAGTTCAATGAATCATGGAAGAACCCATTTGGAATGGTAAATAATAATGAAGCTTCTCTAATCAGTTGATAAATTGATAATGGGTTAATATCCAAAGATTGTTTCAAATAAATGGAGATAACAGTGACACCATTTGAAAAATTTTCAACGTATTTTCTAGATTGATCCAAGTTGTAGTAATTGATTAACGATGACAAGGCACTAAAATATTTCTTTGTAGAATTTGATTTATAACCAATGATAATTCTATGTTCATCAGATTCTTGAACTGGGAAATGTTTAATGATTGGACCACCTGAGGTTTGTAAAACTTGATCAATAATTGAATCATAGATAATCTTGGTGTTTGAAGTAACAATTTTTAGGAAAGTTTCATCATAGATTGAACCTTCTTGAAATTTGTTTTCATAAACAAAATTAGCTCTAATAACGGTTTTAGTTGAATTTTCTTCACCATTTAACACTAATGGAGCACTAAAAGATTCTAATCTATAAGATTTTTCAGCTTGATCTAAATATTTTTCATCAATTCTTTGTTCATAGTTATTCAATTTATATTGTAATGAATTTGGTAATGATGTATCAAAATAAACTGCATGATCACCAGATTCTCTTTTATAGTGGATAAAAGTTTCAACATCATCTTTTGTAGCTTGATTACCTTTAGCGGCAAAGGCATCAATCTTAGCACTATATAAGGCATGAATATGTGAGGCAATACCTTCAACTGTCTCCTTTTCAAAAAAAATATCATCAATACCCAATGAATTATAAAACCATTGTGTTTCACTTTCAATTAAATTCTCTGGAATGAAACCGTATTTATCTAACAGATCCTGTACTTTCTCAATTTGGTTCTCTTTACCAATAAATTTTAAATTATTGTAACCAGATTTTAAAGACGATATCGACAAGGATGCGATATCTGGAGTGTCTGCGTGGCCAATTGTCATATTGAGCGTGTTAAGCGAGTTAAATGTATTAAGTGTTGTTATTAAGGGACTTTATAACAATCTTGTAACTTTAATCACTAAAATAGGGGGAAACTTGAGCGATATTTATACTTTTAAGCAATGGCGGCTCTGAATTGTTATGACAAGTCCAAAAAAAGTTCTTAGGTTTTTTTGTTGTTAAATGTGTGTGTCATTTTTAAAACTATTGAGAAATGCGCCAGTGGAAATCATTTTGTGTACGTTTACAGTTAAAAAACGCCAAATTTACTAACATAATATTCGGAAGTTAGCATCCGCACGGCCCCAATGCCAAACCAAAAACCAAAATTCAAGGCTCACATTAAAATGACACAAATTTAGAATCCGGGGGGTTGGCCAATAAAATCCTAGGTTAATAGAAGTCCCGGTTTTATCCTATGAATGGTTGCTTCATGCATCCCGGACATGGTTAAGGATTCTATTGAATATCTTTATTAAAAGGCACTATTATAGAGGGGTTAAATAGAAATATCATTGTTATTAAATCGCGACCCTTAATTTAAAGTCTAGATCATTTCTCAAATGGAACTTCAAAGCGAAGTCAATTTCTGCAATAAATTAAAAATAAAAAATAAAAAATAGAATAAAAAAAGACAGATAGAAAAAAAGAAAAAAAAGAAAAAAAATGAAAAAAGAAATCCACACAAAAAACACATCAAAAATGGACACTCAAAGAAAAATAACCGCCATCGCCGTATAGACCTGGGCAGAGTGCGCCTACCGGGCCTTTCTATTTTACTTTCCCCACAATTTGTTTGCTCCACTTTAAGTGACAGGAAGTGAGAACACTAAATTTGATAGTGCCACACGGTTGAATGCTTCCTGTCTAATTGTAAAATTGTAAGACTTTTATTGAGCCTTGTAAAATGATTAAAGACTTGTTCCAAGTTAATTATACTTGTTCTTGCCTAATCAGTGCAACCCGACGTGGCCCAACAGACCCGCCCCAATCAGCACAAGCACCGCGCGGCACAGATAACAAAGATAACTACAAAAAAAAACATTTAATCAATAATAAATAAACTGGCATTCAATGACATAGACAAGACGTATGGCTCTCTAAACTCATTTTCTATCTCAAAATTAAATAGATAACTCTTGTCATTTATAATTTGGCTTTTGGAGCAATTTTTTTCAACACAGTTTCAATGTTAGCAGCTTTCATAACATCACCTTTAACTTTTAATTTACCACCTAAAAACAATTGTTGAGCATTTTTCTTTCCCAAGACCAATTTTTTAAAATCTAGATCTGCAACGTTAATCACTAAATCGGCCTTCTCGAAATCATCTTTTGTAGCATCGGTTAATTGCCCTTTTTCTTTTAAATCTAAAGCCCATGCCTTAGTTTCATTTTGTTTATTCTTTAAATTAAACACAATCAAAGATTGTGTCTTCTTTGTTAACTGTTTAGCCAGTTGATCATCACCTGATAAGGCTTCTTTGATTTGGACCAATAATGGTTCTGATTTAAATGACATTGTTTGGTTTTTGTATTGATTGACGTATAAGTTCATTAATTATGGGGCAATTGTGTCAACTTTCAAAATTGCGGAATTTTTCAAAGTTTTTATATACGCACCCATATTTTTAACCGAGGCACTAAAAATTTGTGTCAAATTTTATTTGTGGTGTTACTTAAACCTTATAAACTTAACGTCAGTAAGCCTAAATTATCAAGGGTTAAAGGCTGTGGAGAACATTTTAAGCCTTTGTACATGTCTTTTTGCAAGATTGACTACGTCTATTGAAATTAGGGATAATGGTCACAAATATGATATTATCATACAATTCAACTTATGAGCTTAAGTTGCTACTAACATTGCAAATCAAGATTCGAAGAAATCAACAATAGTTTCGTCTAATCTTTTACCTGCATTTACTAACTCTGTTAGATCAGCTGCACTGGCAATGGTCAATCTAATAAATTTAGCTTTCTTCTTTGCGACTTCACTAATCCCCAAGTTCTTACCAAGAACCACGGCTAAACCATGTTCAATGGTCTTATACCTAAATTGTTCAATTGATTCTCTATAATCATCACTCTCTGGTAAGTTTAACTCAATGATGGTGAACATACCGGCTTTAGGCTCATAATATTTAACATAACCTCTCTTGTAAGCATCACCATCTTCAATGGCTTTTAATAATGTTAATTTTCTCTCGGTATATGTCTTTGAAAGTTCAATTAACCAACTGATCCAACCATTGATAATGGTATCATATCCATTCTTGGGACCATCATAATTCTTGGCAAAAGCTCTTAATACAGCATTGATTACCGTTTGTGAAATACCTGAACTGGCCCTAGTTGAAATATTTGCATGACTAACAATATGTTTGATTAAAGCGGAATGACCAATGATAAATCCAGTTCTTGAACCAGGTGCTAAAACTTTAGAAAATGATTCCAATCTTAAAACACGACCTTCAGTATCCAAAGAGATCAAAGGTTTTGACAAAGCATTAACATAATCTTCATTAGTGATCCCTTCTAATTCTTTTAAAGTGGAACGTAATTGAATATATCCATAAGGATCATCTTCAACTATGATAAAATCGAATCTTGAAGCTAATTTTACCAATTTTATACGATCCTCTAAAGAAATTGACAATCCTGTTGGATTTTGACCTGTTGGAATCGTATACAGGGCTTTTGGTCTTTTTTTCCCTGGTTGTAAACTTTCCCAATTCTCTAACAATGTCTCTAATTTATCAACATCTAACCCACCTTTTGCAAAATTTGTCTCCACAGCAATAGGAATACCACCATAGTTTACAAAATTGTTCAATACTGGAACATATGTATAATCTTCAACTAATACCACATCACCTTTGTTAATTAACAAATTGAACACTTTATGTAAAGAATCACCAGTACCATTGGTCAATGTGATATCATAATCTTCAAAACCAGGGGTATTAACCTGTTTAGTCAATTTATGAGCAAAATCAAGTGCAGGTTTTGTACCTTTTGTCTCAGTATATTGAAATCCTTCTTTAATATCTAAGACAGTATCTGAAGATTCTTTCTTTAGAACTTTTTGTTCTAAATCACCTTCAGCAAATGGTTTCTTTTGAATACTGAAACTTATACTATGAATAGGGAAGAAACCCTCATGAGGACGACCACCACCTAACGAGAATACTTCTTTGTGTTTATTAGTAATATATTCCGGTTTTGGACCTGCATGGAAACTGAAAGCGACTCTTTCATTAGCACGATCAGAAATGTGCTTTAGGATCCCAACAGATGTTGAAGATGGTTCTGGCATTGAATTTTTTAACAAGATAGTAGGCTGGAAGGATAATTAAAGAGTGCAAGGGTAAAACTTTCAATAATTTTTGAATTAGGTTATAAAATATCGTATTATATGCCACAGTTGAAATCGCTTCAAAGAATTTGCAAAATATCGAGGAAATCACCCAAGTCTTTATATCAAAGTTGGGTGAAATGAGTCAATAAACTTTGATTGACAACTCTTTCTAAGGTACACAACTTAACAGGTCCCCTACTCCCCTGTCAGACGCTTGTTTTACCGTATCTAAACTTCCCCTTATCATTTTCACTAAGGTACTGTCCGGAGCATTTCCCGATTAGGAATAAAATCCGATAGTGACACTTTTTGAAAGATACGAGCAAGTGAAGAGATAAGAAAGAAGAGCTTCGAGTTCAAGATCAAAGCTGTCAATGACTCATAGTTGAATGAATGGCGATGGTATTCGGTGAAAATGACTCAGAAGAAGATGAATGGTGGGTCTAATTCTCCATCGTTATGATGAGTTAGGGATCAGTCTTGCATTATTTTAATGATTCCTTGCCCAGAGGTATGTCAAATTTTAAGTCTTACAATATTGCAGATCTACGTAATCCAGAAATATTAAAGAAATAAAATTAAGCGTCGTATTAATGCCGTCCGTCTCGTCATGTCTCATTAAGTTAGAATGTAATGCAAATAAACCTCATTTTTTGAACTGTTTGTACTTATCCTCAGTGTATTTTCTTTGACTTGGGTCTAACTGGTTGTTCAAACCAAACAATGCCCTTGAAGCGGCTTCTGTAGCACCAATCATTGGTCTAATAAGAGTCACCGGTGTTGCTTTTAACAGGGCTTTTGTAGTTTCCTGTGCTGACCCACTTTCACTAATCTCACCACCAGCGTTGATGATGGCATCTTTGGCAACCAAAAAATTCTTACCTAAACTGTCATAAGCCAATAGTAGACCCTCTTTCAGATTGGTGGGTTGGTTAGCATAAAGTGAAATGGTCTTTGGAGCTTCATCTTCATCGCCATCCAAGTTCAATTCTTCCAAATCATCATAGTCTAACACTGCTGGTGGCTCACGAGCAAATCTCGATTTCATTCTTCTTGGATTAGATCTACCAGACTCTTGATTGATATCAGCAATAGACTCCAGTGTTGGTTGATAAGTGGAACGATACAATGGTTGCGGTCTCAATGAGCTCTTACCAATCAACTGAGACGAGGCACCATAGCCATTTGTTGCACTGTCATAATCATAATCATCTTCAGAATTTGAGTCATGCTCACTAACTTCATCAATTGGTTGTTGAGT
Source organism: Taiozyma odintsovae (assembly GCA_030557705.1). Classification (NCBI taxonomy): domain Eukaryota; kingdom Fungi; phylum Ascomycota; class Saccharomycetes; order Phaffomycetales; family Wickerhamomycetaceae; genus Taiozyma; species Taiozyma odintsovae. The sequence continues at coordinate 1,175,803 of JANIVH010000001.1, forward strand.
CAAATCAACAGGCACTCGAGCAGAGGAACCAACACCACCAAGGGCTTCTTCAGTATGTTCTAACAGTGTTTGAGTACCATTCGCAATCTTGATACCAAACTTCAACAGTTCATTGGTGGTATTCTTGGTAAATTGCTGAAAACCTTTGGAAACACTTCTATAAAATCTACCATCTTTCTTATATTCATTAACTGGGACAACAACAAGATCTTTGAAACCAGAACCGATTTTTACGATTGATCTAACAGGCGCTAAACCTGACAGGACACCACTAAGTTGAGTTTGTTTGATATCTGGCATCCATAATCCATTCAACATCAGACCAAGCTTCGGGAAGCCAGAAATACCGTATAATGTAGCTTGCTTCAAAACCATAGCAGCTTCATCCAATATGAATAGGTTCATTAGTTCTGTGGTACGACCAGATCTCAAGCCGGAATAGTCAATCTTCTTAGGTTTGTAGTCTAACTTGATTCTAATAGCGTTGATAGTGAACTTTTGAATGTAGATGATGTCTTCAAATTCATCAACAAGCATAAATCTGGAGTCTTTAAACTCACCAAATCTAATCAGGACTTCTAAGGTATCTTGATCAACATGTAACCTCAATGGTAAGACCTCAACATTCATGATGATTTCAGTGGCAGCCAGTGATTGAACAGGCCTGACTGTGGTCATCTTCAAGTTCAACATTGACGTCCCATTCTCTCTCTCAACCTCTTTCAAGATGGTGACAAACTTGTTCCAAGTTGAAGTAGGAACATTATCAGTGACTTCGAAGTCTCTAATCTTGACAACAGTTTCATTGATGACATCATACTCTCCACTGTCTTCAACCGAATCAGATTCAATCGGATCGTTACCATTGAACAATGTGAAGTCAACACCTAATTCCTCTAGCTCAATCATGACTTTGTGAGACTTTGTACGACGTAGCTTCAATTTCCTCACGCTATTTTTACCAAACTCGATGGTATCATTGGAGCCAACGTTTTGCAAGTTTCTGTTGATATTATCAGTTAAGGCAGATGGGTTCTCTGTGTTGACAGGAAGAGAAAAATGGATTGAGTCGAATAAAGTTTCACCAAACACACGTGTAGCATCCGGTTCGTTACTCTCATAACGCCTAGACGGGGAACTTCTCACCAATTCGTTTCGCATCCTCTGTTGATCAGTGACCTTCTGTTCCAAGTTCTTCACAGCTTTGCTGATGGTCTTTCTGGTGTACTTCCAATCATAACCATCAAAGATACTGATACTGACTTTACCCATTCTGAGTTTCAATGACAAAGGATAAGCTTTTGGTCTTTGCTGGATTTGACTTGTGGACAAGTTATCTTCAAAGTGACTATCATTGAACAAGATCATCGAATCAGAGTTATTGGAGGTCGATTCATTGGCAGTAACGGTTTCACCAGTGTAAAATGGATTCTTACCAAGCTCACTCTCATTGATAGCCAACTCACTTAAGTCTCTATCCAAGATATCAGCATCTTGGGACTGTGCTTCATCGTAGTAACCATCAACTATGTTCAAGGGTTCGTTGTTAGACCCTTTTTCTGATCCACTAATGAGGGATTGATAAACTTCAATCACATTGTTACCGTTGAAAGCATCTTCTGCAATATCACCAAACACGTCAATGTCATGCCTTTGGACTTTGTACTTTGTGTCAGGATTGATTGTCACTGGTTGTTTCAAATCGTTGAAAAGCTGTAATAGACATTGCGAAGAGTCAGCACATAGTTCGAGCTCAAGTAAATCTGATAAAACATCAATATTCACTGATTTAGAGGAGGAGCCAATACTATCAATTGTCTGTTTGATGGAGATACCCAAGGTGATTGTCTTTGATTTGGCAACTGTGACAAAACCTCTGGAGTTGTAGAATGACACCAACGACCACGTGTTTCTAACATTTCTGTTCCTCTTAGCCTCTTCTATCGACAAGATATTTGTTGCATCGTCAATCAAAACCAATACTGGGGTTCTGAACTCAGCCTTCAAGCTGATCACTTGAGAAAGTGAAAGATCGAAGTTGCCACTGTTCGTGACCAGAATAGCCTTCGAAGATTGACGACCTGGGTTTAAGCCAATACCAAAGTCAACCAACTTGAACTTCAAATCAATTTTGGTATCAGCAGATGATGTTTCGGAGCCAGATTGGATACCGCTGCCTCCAGGAGAAGACTGCTGACCATCGTCAAACAAGGATAACCATTTGGTGTAGTAATCAAGCACAACGTTCCGCAAGAAAAAGTTTATCTCTTTGAAGTCTTTAGTTCTAGCAGAAAAAATTGGTGCACTTCTATCATCGGGATAGATAACCTCGAACACAGACTCCTTTAATCCGTCAAAGACCCTGCAAACGGAACCAGATAAGACATGAATTTGATTGACACTCTCTTTATGAAGAAGGTAAGAAAAGTCAGAAAAGCGAGCTTCAGCGTCACCAAACTTTGGATGTATACCACTCACCAATATCTTCAAGGTTTCAAGCTCAACTAGTAGTTTAATCGATTGTCTGGACTGAAGGATGGCATTGGAAGATATTCTTGCCTTCTTTCTAGTCTTGAAATAGATCTCTTCTACAGGGAAGTTAAAGGACTTTGCCAACTCTTCAAAAGTAATACCGAGGGATTTCAATTCAGAAAAAGAGTGCTCAGCTTCAATGGACTTGATGGATAGTGTAACAGGCGTGGCCAGAACAACTTCATGACCATTGTTATCATACGTCCTTACTTGACGTTCGGTGGAGTGACTCTTGAAGGTCGTGTTCAAGATAGAAAGAATTTGATCTCTTTTCTCTCCATCACTTTTTGACAAAATGATCTTGTTAATGGATAATGAACCAGCTTTTGAGTCATATGAGATCGGAGAAACTTTAATCTCAGTGACAACTGCCTCAGAAACCTTCAATGACACAGTGATTAATGAAGTTTGAACCAAAGTAGATGTGGTCTGCGGCGATGCGGGTCCACCAGAACTCAACTTTTTCAAGGATTCTGTTATTTGTGATGAAAGTGATGATAGGCTGACAATAGTTTCTAGACAGTCAGGAGTAAGATTGAGCTCAAAGTTTTTAGAAAGCAATAAGATGAATTCAGTCTCTTTCATCTTCTTCTCAAATCTGACATCACTCTTGGCGTCATCCCCTTGGAAATACCCAACTTTGGTCTCACCATCGTAGATAACCATGCTCTTCAAGCTACCATATGATAAGTCAGGGTTCTTTTGAACAAATTCAAGATTCTGACCCACAATTCTCAAAGCCTCAGGCTTAGAAAACTCACCAGTAGGTAGTAATGCTGACACAAGATTGATATCAATGTAGTTGATTCTCAGAGAGTTGAATAAAGATGTGTCCGAAACCTGCTGTTGCACTTTTTGGTTTCTTGGTTTACCAGCAACATTAGGAGATCTTTTGTCTGTAGTTTGACTGTTCAAGAAACCTAGAGACTCAAAGATGTGTAACAGTGTTAATGGAAGCGGTGAAGCTGCAATGTTGACTCTATCAATGTCAATCTTCAAATTTTCAACTTGAGACAGACCTTCAAAGGTTATTTGAGCTCGGTTGATATGCATGATGTTTGATGAATCTAGGTGTTCTTGCTTTCTAGCATCGAAAGCGTTTGATGTGGCACTCATGTAAATGGTGCTAGCCTCTTCTTTGGAGTATACCAAGCTATCATTCAAGTCTTTCTTCTCAAGAATCGACGAGCTCATCATGGCATCGTTGTCAAGATCATCATCACCGTCACTTTCATCTTGATCACTCTCACTGTCAGTATGAACTTCATCTTCATGTTGAGGAGTTGTTGGAGGTTTATCTGAGTCAAAGTTCACATCTTTCTTCTCACCAGGTCTACCACCAGGGTGGACACCAATGATTTTGATATCTGACAAGTCAATGGTACGATTGTTATCCTTGTTAACAAAGGTGGCTTTCTCAATTTCCAAGTCAACTGTGGCATGGTCCATGAGTATTCTAACAGACACATTTTTGATGTTGACATTCAACTTCGATAGAGCAACTTCAACAGCTTTGTTCATCATGGAGTTAAGAGTGGATTGTGGTTGTGAATCTTGGCTCTCGCCTGTGGGTATCTCATCAAGACCATTTATGTGTATGCTTTGGTCCGGGGTCTTCAATTCATCATTATCTAGCATGATACTGTTTGCTAGATCCATGGTACTCTGAGCCAATGAAAACATAGATTTGTCGTCGAGTATGCCATCCAAGGAAGACTTGGTCAAATTGCTTGTTTTTGATGTGGTTGAAGTGTTAGATGCAAGTGCCATTGTGATACTAAATCCATCAACTTCGACGTTAACACCACCACTGACGTTCAGCTGTAGTTCTAAGTTTCTCAGCCTCCCATTTCTCAAGTGAATACCTGGGATTTTAAATGCATCTGTATCTATATCGAGATCAGTTAATTTTATCTGACTGCTAGAACCTAAGGAGACATCTAGGTTATCCAGATCAATCTCTGAGAATAGTGACAACTGTTGAAGAACGTAGAGCAAAAGCCTCTTTTGGAGGTTCTGAGGCAGCCATTGTGGAGCCATGATGCAAGAAAGTGAGTATTAAGAGTATTAGATGTAGTGTGGATGGGAATGGCAATGCAAACAGGCCGTGATGTCACGTCCGCCACTTTGTTCTTCAGGTAGTTCTAATTTTGACACAAACTAATCAGGGGGCTGGTGAGAGTTCGGTAGTTGCGAGGAGTCAGCAATAACCAAGTGAGCGTTTTAAATAGGTTCCTGGATTGTAAGGAAGGAGCTGAAAGGCAATTAAAGCTTCCTTTTGTGCTTTGTTGTTGTCTGTGCTTTGACTTCGCTTATAGCTTGCCTCTTCTAGATTTGATCATTTCTCTGGATTCTTTGAAACTGCTGGCCCAACCAGAAAAATCTCTTATCAGTGGATGGTTGGTGACACAGATATATTCTGGGGCATATAACAACTAACATATTAGCTAGAAAGACTCTTAAGAAAATTTCAATGTCATATCTATAAATTGTTGGCGTAGCTACTAATATTCGGCAACTGAATGGTGGTTCTCTCGCTAGTTACTGCTAAAGCAGCACCGCCTGGAATCTAGAGAAGTGCTTAGGCAGTAATATTCACTCGCGAATTCTTGATTGAGCCTGAACTCGCTCTCAGTACACTAGCTCGTGCTATTGAATATGATGTTCCGGCTGTAGTATTGAAGAAGATGCTACCACGGACTAGAGATGGTGGTACTAGTCGCAATCGTATGCGACTACACTTCAATCAGGCCCTCAAACTTAGATCTTGTAGTCGAGCATAGTGCTGTGAGTAGAATGATCGAGACTTGGAGTAATCTATCGATCCGATCGATCAAAGTTTCTCAAGGCATGTCCAGACTGCTTCAGCGACGAGGGAAAGGGCTCGTAGTCAGCCGTACTGATGGGATACTCGTGTTTGGTGTGTATGGCCAAGGCCAAATTGGCTTCAGCTCTGGGTTCATATCTCCAACTCTGGCAAGAAGATCAGGGAGATCCCAGAAGTGGATATGGAAGAAGTCAGGGATATTAGCATATGCTCAAGGATCGCAGGCGATGAGACATTTCGTAGATTCTTTCGATCAACACTCACCAATTTTAAAGCAGCTTGAGAGGTTGAAACCGAACCTGTGGCCGCTTTTGTAGCTGATCTTTCGTAATTGAAAGCACCGACAATTAATTACATCCCAAATGACAGCTGGACCATAGAAAACGCCATTTTGAATGCATGAAAAACAAATTTCGCTGGAATGACGTTCTTGATGTCAATTCATTCGTATATTTAACACACTGAAATGTATGAGCCTAGATGCGCTAAAGGTTAGAAGGCGACCGTTCAGATTTTAACACATCAAGCATGCGGACCGTTGTCCATTTAATCAATACTATTCATGTAGATGCCAGTTCCGCGATTGTTGTTTTGTGTCGTCATTGCACTTGCATAACAATGCGCCTGGTCCAAGATAGCGAGATGCTTGAACAAGAGATGCCAGCGAGGTTTTGAAAATAGCGAGAAACGTAATACGAAAGAGTTCATCACCAATGAAGATTGCTCCATCGTATACCCTAAGTCCCGTAAATCAATAGAGGGGAATAAAGAGAAACACCAAACAATCATTAGCAAGACAAAGTTTCGGTTTACCATAGTTCATTTTCCAACGGTTAGACCAAGGCTTGTCTATTACTAAGTTGACTCGGACTCGGGACTATTCTGACTTTGAACAAGTGGGCTTGACTGATGGTTATTCAAGCTGGTATTTAGAACCTCATATTGGTATGTGAAAATAAGCGGTAGCCGGTACTCATTACCACTCCACACTCTCGACAGCTTGATGGCAGCAGGGACGCCGCGAATATTTAGAAGCAAGTTTATGCTCTCTTGAGTACAGGTATTTGGTTGTTAAAGTTAATAATTTGGCGTTCGAGTTTTTACCCGCAGTGGTAGTTAGCCCGAGTAACGATGAGTTTGGCCCGCTTCTCTTACTCGGCTTTGGCCCCAATATCGAGCACGGCTTACGAGAAGAAAACTACCAGCGTAAATTCATAATCTATGTGATCTTTCTAATCAAAATGTAGAAATCTGGTGCCACAGAACGCCCACTTCTCAACTTTCTTGGTAATGGAGACTCATCCGAATATACATAGCCTAACTTGAGATACCATTCGACAACTTTATTGTCACCAAAGACTGTTAATTTTGATCCCACAACTTCACCAGGTCCAACTCCCAAGGTTTGGATACCACTTTCACTGTATTGGCATACTAAGGTATGGAAACTATTAATCAGGAAGCGACCGAGACCATTGCCATGATGTTTTGGTAAGACTTGGATTTCATAAAGATATACCACAAGTTCACCCTCGTCCTCAGTGAGCACAAATGAAGCAAAACCAGCGATTTCCTCCTCACTTTCATACATAACGTATATAAGACCCTCCTCCTTCATCTCTGTGAGCTTACCAACTTCCCAGCCTGGGCCTTTATGGTTCAAGTAATGGCGTCCGATTGATTCTTGCATGACGCGTATAAACCTCCAGCAGTCATCATCAGAGGGAGTTGTGGTTGTGATTCGCTGTAGCTGTAAGTCAGCAGAGATGAAGTCTTTGGGGAAAGCTGCCTTCACTAACTCCAACTGCCCATCTGTACTATGATTCATAGTGTGTCTGCGCCTTTGTCGACTGTTGAGTTTGACACATTTTTTTCATTTGTGCCTGTTATAATCGATGATCCGCGATCTCGTCAAAAAAATAAACGTTTTCGCGGGCTTTCCAGTAAATCGGTACTAGGGGTTCTCTATAGACCTAAATCGCTAGGTACTGATACAATGATGCTTCATGGGAGTATTCTAGTTTCACAGTAGTTGTTTCTTAAAGAGACAGAGATGCTGATAAGGGGAAGGAAACCAGTATGCCATCGGGTTGACATACCAGTGCAAGTTGAACTCAAGATCTCAATATTGTTAGCTCTAGCTGTATCAAATGCTTAGCACAAACCGCTACAAGCCATTAGCGACGTTGAAGATATCACAAAAATCTGAGCATGCCTTAATCTGCAATTGGATACTCGTATTAGTTGGTTTAATGATACCACAATTCATGACGAATGGCTATCTGGCTTAGGCACATCGATGAAGAAAACAGCATAGCTGTCCCTCAAATTTTTTCGTACTCCACACATTCTCACCATCTATTGGGCCAGCACATTTGAGTGGGAAAGACTGACTTGCATAACACATTCGGGTAAGAGGGTGCACTGACGGTTCCAGAACCATCTGCGTGTAAAAAATCCTAGGAGTTACGCGGAGTTTTTTCAAAGTCAGTTGTTCACCTGTTTGCCCCCTCTCAAGGTCTTACAAATTATGATGTCAGTGCAGCACAATTATGTCAACAGCTTTGAAGAGATGGCTTTTTCGCTTTAGTACTTCAGTACCAATTCGAGATAGTGCTATGAGAAAGAGTACACCTGACTGTGTAGTTTCAACTAAGCTGCGCTTGAGAGCTAAGACCCAAAAGGTAAGTTGGGCCGCTAGCCTATCATAAGCGTACAATTATCTGTCACCGTTAGGTGTGTACCACTACATGCATATTGATGTACAAATTTCCAGCTGTAATATAAAGATAAAGGTAGTGCATGTGAGTGCATGAAAAAAAAAATTTAAAGTTTTCAAAAAAAACTAAAAAAAGGTAAAACTTGCACTGGAGGTGGAGGACCGCGAAGATCCAGTCAAGCGAGCTGTCTCACACTGAAAATCCAAAATGTTAATTTTAGCGCTGAGATCCAGATCGTGGGAGATTTGCCAAAAGTTCGATGAGTTTAAAATATGAAGGGTACGACACGTAGATATGGGCAGTTTCGATACAAAGAAGTTTTGAAGGTAAAACCCCACCCGTACTGAAGATAGCAGCTCTTCTAGATTGGCGCATTCCCCTTCAATCACCTCCATTTAAAAAATCGTTAGTAAAGTGAGCCAATGCGTTTCCTCCGCAAATTGCATCGAGAGGCGCCTGTTGCAGACAGTACCTCACAAACACTTTTATGCCCCGATGCATACATCTGCAGGCGTCTGTAGAAGTTATTCAGACACTGCAGGGCGTCATGCATGGCTGCTCATTGGTGCAATTTTACCGGACCGAGATTTCACAGCGCTCTAATATTATAATTCTGGTAAAGGGAGAAAGATGACCGGGTGAATCTCGGGCCTAATTTAAGCAGCAGCTCTGGTATAGTGAAAGGGAAGATCGTACCCTACTTAGGGATGATGAGGACTGGCTACTGGCAGGTTTAGGTTGGTGCTGTGTCTCTTATCTTTCGCTTTAGTGAACCGTGATCTGCCACTGGGCCGCGAATTTTGAAAGCGTCCCCCAATTCAGGTACCGTTTTGTCAGATGTACCATAAGGCTCTAGACACAGCTTAGTATCTGTGGCGCTGACTGTGTCTCATTCTTTGATTCTCTCAGGAGGTTATTAGACCAGTTCCTTACAATGCTGGGCCCTCCATGATCTGAGTGTCTTTATCTCTGAGTTTCAATCATCTATGTTGAATACAGCAATGTCTCAAGCAGTGTACATTGCACTGCTATCAGGCTTATTGCAATGAAATTGAACAAACGCTGCGCAACGCGAGAGGTACTTCAAACCAACTAAGCTTCTCGCAACTGTAACAAGTACGTTCTTGGTAAAGATTAACTGATGAGTCGGGGAAACGTCTTAACTTGGAGTTGCTTTAACGACATTAGCGGTACTTGATTAGTTTCACCTCCATGCAGCTGCAAAAATGGGGGCATATAGCTACCTGGTACCGGCGTAAAAGTTACTAATTGTGATGGAAACACAACACGTGCTTAATCTTTACGCCTTGGCCTGTAAGTTAGTGAAGCCCATCAAAACTTGTTGAATAGGCCGCGAGTGTCTCCCTACAATAGTCACTGAGATCCCTTTAAGGATTCTACAAAGAATAGTGAATGCAAAGGTAGCTCAAAAACTCGATGCAAGTAACGCTTAGAAGCTATTTTGAATTTAACGCTAGAGACCTAACATTCAGTTAGTTAATGGCGAAGAATATTCCCCTCGGCTAAACGGTTTTTCTAACGGTTTTAATGAACATGTACGCACTCTTCGGCATAAAGGGTTAAACCCCACAGAACGTTTTAGATCAAAGACAAGGGCACGTCGTGTTATCTTGTGTTCAGTTTAACATCTCAACGGCTCATGTTGGTCCCTAATTCACTTGATTAGCTGGGTATCTGAGATTGTCGGTGCCCTACACGAGTGATACCTATCGCTCAATCTCATTCATAAGTTACGCATGTCTAGCATATAGCGTATGCCATGCTGCTATTGAGTGAGAAGGTGGCTTGTTTGATTTGATAAGAGCGGTAAAAAGGGCCAGGCCAACATGAGGGATCTGACGTTAATTGTGGCTGGAGACTGCTACATTATTTGTGCGAGATTCACTTTATTGAGAATGTAAGATTCAGTGAGCTTATCAGCTGAGAGCTCGAATCAGTGTCTGCAAGTATGAGATCGCTGAAAGCAGTTGCTGCTGTTTCCAAGTATCACCGTTTTTGCAAAGCTGACGAATTGAGATTTCAATTTTGCTCGAAGATCTGTCTAGCTGTCTTTGAAGATTGGCTCGGACGCTGAATCTCAGAAAGCTTCACATGCTTCTTTGCTAACATTAGTGTTAAATATTATTTGCGTGTGTGCACCAGCAACAGGCAGAACCGTTATTGTTTTTCGTTTGAATCTAACGATCTGCCATCTAGCTGGAAATTTAGGCGAGTGCACGTACAACGTATGGTTAATTTGTCGATCGCAGGCTTAGTTATAAAAGGGATCATCACTTTCTTGATCCTTGATCCACAGGCACACTTCAAACCCTCAATTTGGAGACCCAATTATTTATCTCTTGATCTTTTAGGAAGAGTTCGATGCGATTACCAGCACAAGACGAGCTGTGACAGCTTAGACTTGCACTACCGACCATCTTCCACCGAAAGATCGGGAGAAGTCGTGTATCAGCTCTTAATGGGACAAGTGAATTCTCTCCCACCATATCGCTGATAGAACTTTCTGTTTTAGTGTCACTTGCGTGCTATATCTAAATCTTTGCACTTAACGTACCTGATTAATCTCTCCTGTGCGTAATTTAAATGCTTAACCTTATAAATTGTAAAACACGAATCAGACTTGTTGCAACAGTCTTGCACCAAACGTTATGTCATCCAAGTTGCAAGACTTACTTCCGATCATGACCAGTAGCAGGGACTACTTCTAAAAATTCGAAGCTAGAGCCGAAACTCCAATCCTCCCCCAAGTATAATTAATCAAAAAAAAATGGCACGGTGCGTTCAAGTTCACAAGCTCACGATGAATATACCACCATGTTGGCACTAGGATAGTGCCCTATCATAAGCCTTCGCCGTGTGAGAATCTACATCAACCATCGTATCAGCTTATAATTGTAGTCGACAAGGGATCGCCCACCCAACATCTGCAGCGTAACCTTCAGCTGTAAAGAATTGAATCAAAGTTCGGTGGGGATGTCAAAAGAAACAGAAGGAGAGAGATCAATAAGCTATCATTTCTGATGTCCGATGAGGTTGAGGTTCACGTTTTGAGGTGCTCGACCTGACACTTGCAGGTAGATCTCGAAGTTTTTAGGTACAAGATTGAGGCAGCAAGAAATATGACATCTCGTGGCACTCAAATAAGGGGTCCTACTACTAGTGATAGCTGTGCAGCTGCAGATTAATCCCAGTCTAACTAGTTGAAAGGTTTGACGTATGTCAATGATATGGCACACTAAAGTGTTGTAGTGCTGTTAATGTCAAAACGCAAAAAAGAAAATAAAAAGTTGCCTGTATGGCTTGGGGCTTGTCATATAATAAACTAGCGAGCGTTTAGTGATGTTGATCTTGTAAACACGGGTTTAACCGATTGAGTGGTGTGCTTAAGGGGACCTGTTTGAAGCCTAGTGTGAGGGTCTACCAATCTCAAGCTGAGGGTTGTACAAGCTAATAGTATGCTCTTGATTCGATAACACTTGACCCTGCCCATCTATTCGCTGGATCTGATCTCAACAGAGACTCTGAGCATCTTTGATCCCATCTAAGCTGCAGAAGACCCAGACTGCCCCCAGTGTGGATCTGGAATCTGAAATTTGGAATCTGGAAGTTGATTTTGGCTATAGAAGAAGTTGCACAAACTTAAATGGTACAAAAAGGCAGAACTTGTGAGTTATCATCGAACTTGCAGCGAAAGTTCTGACCCTGGGGCTCAGTGACGTAGGTTCAGCGCCTTCATGCAGCCTCCTGCAGCCTCACGCACATGCGAAGGGGAAACGCTGTGCAATGCACCAGGTTTGAAAAAGTACTCACCTGTGGACAGGGACACATCGCTGGAAAAAAACACCATCAACAAATTTGAAATTTCCCTCCATAAAAAGGATCACTTTTAACGTTTTCCAAAATTTTTGAAATCAGATTTCAGAAAGCTATTAGCCGTTCTGAAAACCTCGAACCTCGTCAGTTGCTCTTCATCTTATCCTTGCATTTATACGTCAATTGTTTCCTGTTTTCACATCTGCTTCTGCTCCCATCAATTTTGCACTTCGAAAGCTAAATATTTCACTCTACCTCTATCATCACATAGAATACCCACTGAAAGATGATCTCTCCTCGCTCTCAAGAGAGCCAGTTCGGTAACCAAGTTCACTACCAACCATACAACCCACACACTGCGCCTGCCCCAGAGCAAATGAACCAGGCTCCTCCTCAAGTGTCCCATGTCAATGTTGCCTCTGCTGGTGGTTCTTACAACTTGAATTACAACAATAACTACACCACTGCCAACGCTGTTCCACCAAGCACAAGTTCTTCGTTCTCTCTACCTTCAGTTCCTCAAACATTTTACTATGAACAACAAGGTGGTCAACCTCAACAACAAAACCCTCATTTCCAGCATTCTCAACATTCAACTCCTCAACTACCATTACAACAAGTTGGTCAAGGCTCCACAAATGAGCAAGGCCAAGGTGATGAAAGATTTCAACAACAACGCTCTCAAAGTTTCTATTATCCACAACCACCATTACCTTATTACCAGCCTGGTGTTCCTCAGCAACAAGGTGACTTGCAATATGGTTACATGGCCCAACAACCTCATGATCCATCTCAAGGACCACCACCTCCACAAGGTATTCCACATCCACATCACTTACAACATCCACCACTGATGCAGTCATTGTCAGCTCCAAACTTACAAGCTGCTGGCCAATTAAATGGTGAACAACAACAAGCACAACAAACACAACAGCAATCCGAGGAAGCTCCATTCCCAGGTGTCTTGGATCCACAATACCGTGCTAATGGTCAATACCATCCAAGAGCTCAAACCTATCCAAACTTGGACTCTTCAAAGATTAAACGTGTTTCCTCAACCTCATCAAACTCATCCTTATTAGGTATGACCCCAGAGACTGCCCGTCGTAACCGTTGCAACATCTGTCAAAAGCAATTCAAGAGACCATCATCATTACAAACTCACTTGTATTCCCACACTGGCGAAAAGCCATTTGCCTGTTCTTGGGATAACTGTGGTCGTTTATTCAGTGTGAGGTCAAACATGATCAGACATCGTAAACTACATGAACGTGATGCCAACTTAAAGAAAGAAGAAGGTGGTTCTATCTCCTCAAACATTAATGGGAACTCCAATGAAAAGATGCCAGTTGGTCTGGAGAATCCACATAAAGAGAAGGAACTACAATCAGTCACTTCTAATGGTAACTCATTACCAAGTCTGTTACATCCAACTAACCAAGCTAGTGGTGCTGCCGCTCCACATCAAGAATTTCCATTGCAAGGTTGGTGAAATGGTGATGACTCTTTTTATGTTTTAATACTTGTTCTACGTTTCTGGTTTGTTCTTTTTACTTCTGGGGTTTGTCAGGTTACAGAAATTTTCAATCATGTTTTTGATTGCCCTTGTGTTTTTTCTTGTCATTCGATTCTTTATAAAACTTCATGACAATTTAAACCATCCTGGTGATGTGTTTGGGTATCTGTATACGTATTTTGTTCTTTACATACTTTTTATGACTATGAGCCACGTATACATCAGTTTAACTTGTAGCACCACCGTCCCATAATCTTGGTTGGATCACAACGGTTAATACAGCTTGTGTAACTCGCCAACATGAAGTGACGGGCCAAGACCGTAAGGCCCGTAGGCTCTTCAAGATCGGTTTTAAAACCCCGTTGATCGTCAATCGCTGGATTTCATCCGTGGGTTTGTGCAGAGACGTAAAGAGAGAAGAGAACGAATAACATGTGGGAAGAGACACTGGGACACCCAATTTGATCCTTGGGTAGGCGTTTGTGTGCCTCTCAAGAAGGGAAGAGTTTTTTTAATGTTTGTGTTTTGAGAATGAGGTACCTCAGATGCGCATAATCTTTTTTCCTTTTTCCTCATTGGATTTGCAATGCAGTCTGCAAGCTTGACCACAGAGTTGGGCAGGAATGTAGCTTTGGAGGAGAACCGAAGAGGCACCGAGGGAGTTGGGGATAGGATAGGGAGGAAAGGGTAGAGAAACTACAATGAGGGGAGCTCAGTGGTCGTGTTAACCTATGTTGAGATATTCCTGGTATCGGATCCCATGGGTTAGAAAGTTCAGTGGTCAGAATTTACCTATTAATATTAAACCTCTTTATTTACGGTCAACTCTTCTCAATAGTGATTTAAACTTCAAAGTTGTAAACCAGGAGTTCAAATGTGAGGTACCAGAACAAACTTGCATATGGCAGCACACAATACTGTAAACGTTCTGCTCCTATGACGCAGCTCTCGAAACTTACGGAAGGACATCTGCATCTACATACAGAAGGCTGCCTCCCCAGAGATGGAACTTCTTGCAGGTTATTCACACATTGCTGCATCTGTGCGCAACAAAGTTACACAAGAGAGCTGCCTAGGTGGTGATTTATTGATGGACGCCCAAAGCAGTGCTATTTGGGACTATTTGCAACCATGATTTTTTTTTCTTGTTTGTTTGCAAATGCTATCCACTTTACTCATCACTAACATTAATACCGACTTTTGGAGATCGCCACTTGAATTAAGCTTAACCGACGGTACTTAGTGACTGTAAACGTCGCTGTGATTAACTTTCCAGCACGCCCGCTGTCTCATCGCGATTGGCCGATGCAGTGCAAGGAATTTGGAATTAAATCGAGAATCCTCACGGTTATGACGCAGGCCCAGGCGCGCAAAAAGCAGCCTCTGCCTAGATTTGAGTAAGTCTAGGTGGGGCTGCCATTGGTCTCTGTCCAATCCTAGCGAGAAGTCACCAAGGCAGATCCTTGTATGGTACCATGGCAAATGATCAGCGGTTTTGCTTCTGCCTTCTTGGCCATAGGGGCACTCTGGGCCCTGTCGCTAAAACCAGGGGTACCTGCCACCTATCGAGAAAATTTTTTAAAAGAAAGTTAACATTGGACATACCCTGGCTGTGCACACCATAGCAACCTGCTAATAATTTTGCATAACGTCAATTATGGCACATTTAGAGTGGTTTTTAAATAACTTTTAATTGGCCCCAATCATCAGGGATCATCATGTCAATTAAAGTGACTTATTATATTTACTTAGATCGTCTCTAATTAAAGCTCCGTCAACCTTAGTAAATCACATCTTACCGATCCTTGTTATCTCGGGCTGCGACTTGCTCCTAATAACTTCCGATAGAAAGATTAAGGGATATCTTTAAAGGTAATCGAACGTTTCATCCATCGAGATCAGAGACCGTTTTACGTTTTAATAGATATGATCCCATCGATATTCAACCAACGTTGTAGTCATGTTCGTTAAAGATCTCTAAAGATCTCTAACGTCTATATTCTCAGATGATCGAAGTCATAAATTTCCCAATATTGGGGGTAAATGCCTGCCATTCGCTAGATTATACAAGGGACCATGTACATATCGTGGGTCCACGGCTGCTCAACGCCGATGCAAATTTTAACCAAAATAAGTTAAACCCAAAAATCGACAACCTCAAAAACTTTGGAGTTGCTCGAAAGTAATCTAAAGGATATGGATCAACATTGACGATCCATCCTGTTGTCTTTGTCACGATGAACCATGCAGCGTACTTTACCTTTTACACAGGAAATTTTTCCAGCGCAGATCAGGGGGAAGATCTCCCGTCCCTCCCGTTAATTGGTGTTATTGGGAATGTGCATCGTGCATGATCATACATCTCCTCGAAGTCATCTATGGAATTGGTTTCATCTGGAGTATCAGAGATTAAGAAGATAGCATGGAATTACCACTCTGGGCATAACTCGTGTTATGTATGAATATAGGCATTAATAGGTTTTCATCATAAGAAGACTCTAGGCAAACCGGGCTGTAGTTCAACCGACCAATTCCAATATGATAACCAATACCCTTCAAAAGTTTGCGCAGCTATTGATTTGATTATAATAGTATGTCCCATCATCGTAACAAGATTTCTTGAGAACCATCGTAAATAAAGCACTTTTTCTCACATACCTTATGCCATTTTACTCTCCTGTATAACCATATATGTCCGTACCCGTAAGAAGGTTGGAAATCGTAATCTTAACCAAGGTTGTTCAGCTCAGATTTCACAATATGCAAGTCAATTAAACGATAGTACAGGATCTCAGATTTGTGTATCAATTGCTTTGTAATAGTTCGAATTAAACGGCACATAAGCCAGCTGCATATTGGCGAGTTTCATCTATTATTGTAAAATGGAAAGAGTTGAGGGGCTGAAGTGTAGTACATCAATTCAGTGAAATTAAAATTGGTTGGCGTTTATAAATGCCTCAATAAATGAAGCACTTGTGCATTTCAGAATCTCATCTGATCGTTTCCAATCAACATCAAACCCTATTTTATGAATCCCAGTTGACTATTTAAACTTCAGTAAGCTTCAGCAGGTACAATTGATCTATAATCGATCAACAGATCACTTGAAACGAAAATCATGATTAGCTTCGTATTAAAGTACGAAATGGTAGGAAAACTTTACGACGTTGAAATAATCAATTAAAGATGATTAAAAGTTACAATCATGTCAATTAAACGTGACTATAGACAAATTTTAACAATTACTCAAAATCCAATAGAGTATTTTCCCTCACCTTCAGCATTGATTCTTTCTTCAGCGGCTTTAAATTTTGGTCTAGCTTCGACTTTATCTAACCATTGTTTCAAATTTGGAAATTTTTCTGGGGTGAACCAAGTTTTCAATCTATTAGTCTTGAAAGCTAAAAAGACAATAAAATGCATGATAATATCAGCACCAGATAGTTTCTCACCGACAAAGTAATCACCTTTCTTTTCTTTCAAGTTATTTTCTAACCAATTAAAATTCTTCTTTAATTCAGCATTAGTGTATTGTTCATCAACGGCATCAATGAATTTGGAAGCAACGGATTTAATTAAGAATGGAGCTTTAGCAACACCAACACCATGGACAGCCAAATAGGTTAACAATGGTTGCACGGTACCTTCAGCGTAGTGCAAATAGAAATCAACTAGATCTTGATCTTTTTCATTCACAGGTTTTAATAGACCATTTGAATCAAAATGTTTGATCAAGTAAGAAATAATAAAACCAGATTCAGCAATCACTTGTGGTTTAGCACCATCATGAAGGTCAACTTCAATGACTGGAGATTTACCTAATGGATGGATCTTGGCTAATTCAGGATCAGCACGTTTACCTTCATCACGGTGGTATAATTTTAATTTATAATCGATATCCAATTCTTCTAATAACCAAACGATACGTTGCGCTCTGGAACCTTCTAACCTAAAATTATAAAAATTAGTCAATTGATCTCAATGGACTTTAATCTGGGTACTCACCAGTGTAAAGTGATAGTTGGGGCTGTACTCATTTTGAATTAATTGTCTTTTCAAAGAGTTTTTGCTTGTATAATGTTGAGAATAAAGTGGAAAGAAATTAGGCTGGTTGGTCATTTATATTGTAATATCTTTTTTCCTCCCATTTAAAGTTGCGGCCGTTGACGTAGTTGTCGCCGTCTTGACACATCCTCGGCGATAATCGGTTCTAAGGAGAAGAATTTACCGAGTTTAATCTTTTAATGGAGAAGTTGTTTTAAGTGTCAAAATGGAACTAAGTGGGTTAAGTGCGGACGAGTGGACATAAACTAAGGGAGTACAACGGGTTTAGATCTCATCTTAGTATGATTAGTCAATTCATTGAATCTAGAATTCTAATCTATGTTAGATACTAGACGTAAACAATTTGTACTGAATAGTTCACCCGCAGCTTATAGCCAAGTATTATGTGTGGTTAATATTAATGAAAGAATGTTCTCTCTGCTGTTAATGCCTAAACATTTAAATCTGTTTGGAGCTACGTTGGTTATGATGGAGATTTGAAGTTCAAAGACGCACAACGAAGAGAGGAGGCGTTAAAAATTTGATAATGAAATGAGCTTATTCAATCGTCCTTTGAACTCGACAATATTCTCCAAACGTTTCAATGAGATCTAGCACTTGAATAACATATGAGTATGTAAAACTTGGAGCCTTGAAAACTTAACGTAATTGTTTGCTTTTGACAAGTTATTTTATCATAGGATTAAGAATAGCTCAAGTGAGATCCATGTACTTAGAAATACTATTATGAAGTTTATTCCCGATATCCTTGATGCTTCTGACTCATTGACAGTGGCTATAGTTCTCCATCACCTTAGTTGGACAATTGTACTCGAACCACGAGCTTCAAGTTCATATGTTATATCTCCTACTAAATTGTATATTTTTGGCAAATAAATTGAGCAATAATTCATACAGCTGTTATATCATATCATAACATCTGACTAACAGTACTCAAATCAAGACCAGTTTATACCTAAATCATAGAAGATAGACCTTGTTATAATATTGATCTGTATATGATTCAAGAGCAATTTTTAATTCAGATTCAAATTTTGCTCCAAGTTGGAATTTAGTGCCCCGAGTTTAATATAGAGACCAAACACACAAATCATTTAGGTAGCAATTAATCGCAAATCACTAGTAGGTCACAAATGACCCATGGAACACAGCAAATAAAGATATATCGTAAGAAACCGGATCCGGAACAATTACTCCATTAATTTCTCCATAATATTATCGACTAAGCAAAAAAAAAGGGTTGTGTATACCGGCTAATTAATTGGCCACATCATTGAGGGAAAATCATGATCAGACGATCTTGAAGTGGTGTATTTTATTGCTAGGCACAATCAGTTAATTAGCTTTTGTTATTAAAATTCTACAGCATGAGCTGATAAGGGCCACTTAGTGGTATCGTACGTTGTTTACAGATACTGGGGCAAGAAGGAGTACTGGTAAATACAAATAAGTTGTTTACTAATTATCAGCTTTAGAGATCAATTATTGGTAATACCCCACCCTCTGTTCCTTTACCAATTTATGGTTTTATGATGTTTTTTAACGCTGTTAAATTTCTTCCCCTCCTAGGCCCCACCCGCTGGAGTGTGCCCAAAGCAGTAAGCGGCGACTGTTTTTGCCTTTTTCTAATCTTTTTATGGCTTTTCCCCAACTTTAAATTAGCCGCTGTCAGTAAACAAAAAAATAAAAAACCACCACTCCTTTAGAAATGAGCCCATCCCCACTTTAAATATATAAAGTATATAAACTGATATTAGTTCCTTCCATGGAAATTGATCTCTTTGGATATCGGGAAAGTTGCAGAACTACTTCCCAACCCATCATGAGTTTCCTCAAGTTTAAACCAACACATATCCAATTCATTAAACACACACATCCTTATTCACCAACGTATTCTATTTCATTGATGTCTAGGGATAACTCTCAATATGATTATTTGAAAGAGTATAGTTATTTGAATTTACAGTCATTGTATAAGACGTGGCATGAACTATCTCCTCCACAACAAAATCGTTTCATTGATCGTTATATTGCTATTCATGATCAAGGGAACAATTTGAGACAGAGCGTATTAAAGATGGATAAAGAGAACAAAGATGTTAATTATTTGTTCAGTTATTTGTACAACGGTTTAAAAGAGAAAGCTGACGAAATGGAGAACCATAAATTGGAAGAAGAAGACGGTGTTAATGACGTTATCATTAGAAGAGACGAAGACGCTGAAGCTTTACTGTTTAAGAGGTACTGATTATCAATATTTGATGGTTGGTGGCTATTACATTAGATTGTGGCACTTCGATTGTGTCACTGGAGGTTTGTACCCAGTTGGTACTCCTCCAGAATTATTTATTAAAGATTCTATTATGGAATCGCTTATTTATTGATTGGTGTGTCAAGCTACTTTTAGTTTTTGACCGGCCCTTTCGCCCCCTCCTTATTTATTAACCTTATTTAAACGTATGAAATGAATTTATGACCTTATACTTGATTGTAAAAATTTAGTGTAATTTTCTAATTTTTTGTTTCCATGAAGTTTTGAAATATATATCAATAACTTATCAGTCTTATCACTACCCAATTTTTTTAATATTTCAAGTGTTTGAATACTTGATATTAATAAATCATTGAAATAACGTTGTGAGGAGTAGATTAATCCTTGATTTAACATCTTAATATTATAAAGATAATCATCATTAATCTCTAAATTGTAAAGTTTCAATTCATCATCTTTTTTGTTTAAATCCACATTGTACATTTCTTTGAATAAATTTTCTAATTTGGTAGAATAATGAGTCTTTAATTGATCTTTAAATTTAAAGTTTTTCAATATCTCTTCGATATCACCTCCATTCTCCACAATTTTAATAAATATTTGTAAAAAAATCTCATTAAATCTTTCCATATCAGTACGTTCATCATCTAGGATTATTAAATTCTCAAGGAATGTATAAACTTGTTTCAATTCATCTATATTTGTTAAACTTGATAAACGTTCATATATCAAATCAAACAAATATTTAAATTTTTCTAAAATTGTCTCCTTACGTGAATAAAACCATGCATCTTTCTCTATTGGGAACTCTAATTCTTTCAATTGTCTTATTATTGTCATAATATCATCATCTCCAATGTTTAAAAACTGGGAAAATTTTAAAAAATTGTTGGAATTTAGTAAAACTTGATTCTCCATTTTTGGTATTTCAACGTCCGCATAGAATCTTTTTAAATTGTTTTCAATTCGACTTATTTTATCTAGTTTCTTATCCTTTAAAAAACTTAACTCATAAAGATTCTTATCTTGACGTTCTGATATTTGTTCCATTTCAACAATTAAATCAGCTGTTGTTAATAAATCACGATATTTACCACTAACCAAATTTTGTAACGTTTGATGACTATCTTGTGTCAATTGTGTCAATGTGGCACTAATAGTTTGGATCTCTGATGCTGTATGATTTTGAAATACCTCTTGGGCAGTTTCATATGATGTCATTGTGATGTTATAGTGTTTTCTAGTAACGATAGGTTCTGCCTCTTTGATGTTTCCTTGATCAATGGATGTTTTTTTTATTGATTCACTTATGGCTTTTTTTTTCTTTTTTCTTTCCGTTTTGGGGATATTATTACTCGGGCAACAAACTACTGATAGTTATAATACAAAGATTCAAGGTAACTTGATATCAGAATAACAATCAGGGCACTACAGTTTTGTAATCATTATTATTAATTATTAAATTCCCACTTATCGGATTTGGTACCCATTAGTTGGTTTGGAAATGATCAGAAATTATATCATCACCAACTAATACCAACCCCAAGGTAATGGAGCTTTCTTTTTAACATCAAAGCAATTTACGTTCTTTTTCCCTAAAGAACAACCAAATTTAGTTGAACCTTCACTTATTATTGGCCAATTGATTCTTTTATTTTTCTTCCAATCTCCACATTTTTGAGTAATGGTACCATCTTTTTCAAAATTTGCTACACATTCTCTCTTTTCAAGATCTGCCCAAACGAATTCATATTGAGCCCAAACTTGAGCAACAGTCTTACCGGGGACATCACAAAATGCAACACCTGATTGTGTTTTATTTGATGATGTATAATATGATAATGTTAAGAATTGATCATAAATTGCCTGTATGTCATTAACATCTTTGACTTTTGGATCACTTAGTACCTCGATGGCCCATGGCATATCTCTCTTTGAAGTCTCATATTGACCACCATGGACACATGTAGAGACAGGTTCCCAATCTGACCACCAAATCCCCGTATTGAGTAATTGATACTCTGTATATTTTTGTTTATCACGTTTTTGTAAAAATGTTTTCGATGTTTGGTCATAGCTGTCATTTAGGATTACAACAAATTCAGAAGTGACATTCTCTAATGATAATTGATTTATGAAATCACTATTGAGAGTCTGATTTTGGGCATATAAAATATCTAATGGGAATGATGAAGGTATATTCTGACCATTAATCAGGTGAAGTAGGAAAAAAGTAAATAGATAGAACATGGTTGGCATGAAATCATAAAGATGAAAGATTGAGGAAAATCAAGATAGTTTTATAAGTAGCGTAATGACAAGTTTTATGGGTGGACGTAGTTTGTCTTCCTCATGTTAAGCGTGATTTATGCTGCTCACTGGCTCTGATCATATAAGGATCAACGATCACTTCAAGCATGAGCTTTTAAGATCAGTTGGCAAAAGTAATAAGCGATTTCATAAAACAGTTTTAGAAAGTCAGAGGATGAACACCTATGAATCCAGCTAAGTCTCTACACTTCAGATCACTGTACTCTCTTGATAAAAAATAACACCTGCCTAATCATCAAGCCTGTAAAAAATGAAGACAACCACAAACTCCAGTTTAGTGTCATGCAAGGATATGCCGACCAGGGGTCCAATTTTCAAATTGCAAAGATCAAGGAAGATCTTCTGCCTATATGTTATCCTTTTACTTGATCCGGTAAAGTGATTGATTCCTCTTTGTGATTCTAATGGGTCTCGAGTCGATATACTATGGGTCTAGTCATTTTCAAGTGGTGGTTAATCTGTGAATGGATATAGTCTTAGTGTTGAACCTTTAAGTATCACTTCATTATAGATTAACTGGAGAATGTGGAAAAAAGACGTTTGAAGACTCATTGATCATGATCAAGCTCATATCTCCAATTGATTAAACTAGACAAATAACAAGGTCTTATAAACATCGTTCATTGATTAACATCTATCAGTGTATCACCACTCATAACCATCTCGGTATGAAAAAGATTCTTAAAACCGAAAAAGTCTCCAAAATTCAACGTTCGATGCAACAATTTATTCTTAATCACCATGTCCAACATCCTGAAAGTTTTCAACCCTCCTGAGTCTCGTGACTTAGAGCCAAATGAATATGCAAACTGTCTTCCCTGTCAAATCATGGCTACAGTTTCATCTATTGGTGCAGGTGTTTGGTTTGCCTCTGGTCAATTATTTGAAGATGATAAGTTAACAAAAACTGAAAACTTGAAAAAAAATCCAATTTGGTGGAGAAACTTTATAAGAACAAGTGGTGTCGCTATGATTGGGTATGGTGTATATAGAGGTACCGAAGGTTGGTTATGGGTTGATAAACCTATTGATATTGAAGAGTTGAAATGAAAGTTTACGATTGATATGATTTCATACCTCTCCGAGTATATATAAAGGTTACATATTACAGGAGAATTTAAACAATAATGAATTATTTATGATGAAAACAATATTTATTGCGTAAAAATACTAATTATTTAATCATTACATTCGTTATTTTTTAGGTTTTGGGAGAACTTTTTTAGCTAAGTGTCTCAATAATGGACCTGCCTCTTCTTTATCATATTTCTTTAAGAAACTCTTTGGCATTTGTAATAATTCTGTTGGTGTTGGTCTTTCATTTTGTTTCTTTAAACATATATCAACAAAATCACATAATTCTTTAGAAAATTTCTTTCTTGGTAAACTTGGTGGTTCTTCATTTACAATACGTTGTAATAGATCTAGTATCCCATTTGGTGTATCTTTTTTACCAAATGGAAATTCACCTGTACTTAATTCAATTAACATCAACCCCAATGACCAAACATCACCTTTAATATTATAAACATCACCTTGGATACGTTCTGGAGACATATATGTCGATGTACCGACAAAAGTATCAGCAATTGAATTATTGTTTAATTCTCTACTAACACCAAAATCACAAATTTTAACTTCACCTTTAGAATTTAATAAAACATTAGACGGTTTAATATCACGATGTAAGATCTTATGCTTTGTATATAGATAATTTAAACCTTGTAAGATATTATGTGTAATTTTACTTAGGTAAACTTCTTTTAAAAATCCCAATTTTTTCAAAATATGATCAAGTGACAAACAATCCATGTACTCCATGAATATGAGGACACCATTACTATGTATACTAGTGACTTCGGGCTCTAATGTAGATCTTGGTCTTGCTGAAAAATCATGAGATTTATGTTTCTCTTCCAATGTATCTTGATCCTCGGTGATATTTTGTGCAGAGTCAATGAAAATTGCACCATAAAATTCAATAATATATGGAGATTTAACTTCATTCAAGATTTTTAATTCTCTCAAGATTTGATTTTGAACTTTAATATTTTTTTCAAACATTATTTGCTTTCTAGCCATAATTCTATTTGTAGGGACATGTAATACTTGTGATACAGTACCACTTTGACCTTCACCTAATGATTTTAATGTCAATAGGTCTGTTTGCCTTAGATGTAAATCTTTATTGATTGATACTGCTAATTTTTCAAAATTTTCTGCAAGTTCTAAATCTTCATTTCTTGATGATGTTGTAGATAATGGTGTCCTTAGTGGATTGGTACCTGGTGATTGTAATGATGAACTTGATGGATTGTTTAAACTTAACCCCAATTTCCCTGGAGCGGAGGAAGTACTCGAAGAATCATCATCTGTCAATGTCAGTTTCTTTAAATTTCTTCTTTTAAGTGTCTTTGGTTGAAAAATTGAAGATTGTGGAGACTGAGTAGGTGTATGTGATATTTCTGTTCCTATCGTTGAAGAACTCGAGGATAAAGGAAGTGATAAAGGTTTTATCGTTGGTGATGATGACAATGACGTCGTCGAGGTGTTGATGAATTGGGTATGAACTGGACTATTACTCGTAGTGGTATCTGGTATTATTGGTGGAAGGGGCTTATTTCTACTAGCGTTAATGCTCAATGTGGAGCTCTTTCTGTGAGAACTCATAGTATGTCGGATAGTGTATGACTATGATTATGAAGTTAGAAGGGCACAAGGAGCAAATAAAATGAATTGTGGGGCGTGAAAATTGAGATGATTGAAGTTAATATTGATATTGATATCAATTTTACGTTATCAACTTGACTTCAATATGTTGAATTGTATTCTGTAGATTTAAACGAGCGCAAAAAACTTAACAGACGCGGGTAACAAGGGCCGCAAGATATATGAATTATGTATGAAATTGAATGGAATAAGAGCTTTAAACAAGAATTGGAATGATGTAACTATGAAACATCTTAATTGGAATTTTTCCAACGCTTTTTTTTTTTGCCCTTATTAAAGAACTGTTTCATTATGGAAAACGAAAATTTCCCTTTTTGTGAAGTAAATAATTTGAAAAGAACTTGGTTCTCTTGAGGTTTCCTAATTGGGAAGTCAACAATTTTTTTAATTCAACAGAAATAGAAGCCGACGAAGTTTTGAAAGGTTACTTCAATAATAGAAATTATACACAGTTAAACCCACAGAAATTGAAACAAGATTGCCTTAGTGACACACTCAGCAACTAACCCCCCACCTTCACACCATTCCCTTTCAGACACATCCACATATACAGAGAAACCATAATGTCTGACGATTGGAAAAGAGAATTAAATGTCCCTATTAAGGATGATAGACCACAAACTGAAGATGTTACAAAGACCAAAGGTAATTCATTTGAAGATTTTTATCTAAGTAGGAAATTATTGATGGGTATCTTTGAAGCAGGTTTTGAAAAACCTTCCCCAATTCAAGAAGAATCTATTCCTGTTGCCCTTGCTGGTCGTGATATATTAGCTAGAGCTAAAAATGGTACTGGTAAGACCGCTTCATTTATCATTCCAACTTTAGAAAAAATTAAACCAAAAGTTGATAAGATTCAAAGTTTAATCTTATTACCTACTAGAGAATTAGCTTTACAAACATCTCAAGTTGTTAGAACTTTAGGTAAACATTTAAATATTCAATGTATGGTTTCCACTGGTGGTACTTCATTAAGAGATGATATTGTTAGATTAAATGAACCTGTCCATGTCCTTGTCGGTACTCCAGGTCGTGTTTTAGATCTTGCCGCTAGACAAATTGCTGATTTATCCAATTGTTCCATCTTTGTTATGGATGAAGCTGATAAGATGTTATCACCAGAATTTAAAAATATCATTGAACAAATCTTATCATTCCTACCTAAAAAACATCAATCTTTATTATTTTCTGCCACGTTCCCTTTAACAATTCAAGAATTTATTGCCAAAAATTTAAAAAATCCATATGAAATTAATTTAATGGATGAATTAACCTTAAGAGGTATAACTAATTATTATGCTTATTTAGAAGAAGCTCAAAAATTACATTGTTTGAACACATTATTTTCAAAATTACAAATTAATCAATCCATCATTTTTTGTAATTCTGCTAAAAGAGTTGAACTTTTAGCAAGAAAAATCACTGAATTAGGTTATTCATGTTATTATTCTCATGCTAGAATGCCACAAGATGCTAGAAATAAAGTATTTCATGAATTTAGACAAGGTAAAGTTAGAAATTTGGTTTGTTCAGATTTATTAACAAGAGGTATTGATATTCAAGCTGTTAACGTTGTTATTAATTTTGATTTCCCAAAAAATGCTGAAACTTATCTACATAGAATTGGTAGATCAGGTAGATTTGGTCATTTAGGTTTAGCTATTGATTTCATTACTTGGAATGATCGTGCTAATTTATTTAAAGTTGAAAAAGAATTAGGTATTGAAATTCCAAAGATTCCAAATAACATTGATGAAAGCTTATACGTTGCTAAGAACAGTCAAGCCGTTCCAAAACCATTTCCAATTCAATCATTACCAAATGCTAATACCAATGGTTTCGGTTACAAAGGTCAACCAGATCAATTCACCCAACAACAAGCTCAACAAGCTCAACAGGCTCAAACACAGTATCAACAATTACCACAATCCGCTGGTCAACCACAGCAACAACAGCAACCATTCCAAAGTGCTCCACCACAGCAATTTGCTTATCCACCTCAAGGTTATCCACAGGGTCAAATTCAAGGTTACCCACCACAAGGTTATCCACCACGAGGTCAACCTGGTTTCCCTCAACAAATCGAACAAGGTTACCCACAACAATCACCATCACAAGCTCAACAATAGGTTTGTTGAAGCCTATTCCAATATTGATGAATTTTTAACGGTGTTATTTGAGATTTTATTTGTTTTTGAACTTTTTGTACCAAGTGATATAATGATCATGGATGTTAAAGATATTAGAAAAAAAGAAAAAAAAGAAAAAAAAAAGATGTTTTATATACTGGTTTGAAGGTTTATATCTTTCATTCAAATATTGGTGAAGTTAGTACTCTTTTGGATACATATTACCCATGTATCGAAAATTTGAACCCTTTTCAATATTTTAATGATGGAAATATTGACTTCATAACTATTTTTTTATGCTGTTTTATGGTGTGTCATTGATTGATTACATCTTGTTAATGATATTTTAACTGTGTTTTGCTTTTGAAATGATGAGACCATGTTGCATTATGACTTAATTATGTTCAATTTAAAAAAATTGAACTAAAATTGTTTTGGATCATTGTATTTTTTGAGTCCTATTGGTATGGTTTTACCTTTTTTTTTCTCCTACCAAAGGTGATGATTTTTTTGGACAATGGTTCCTTTCTATCAATATGAGTTGAATAGATATTAATTGATAGATTCTATTGTAGTCTATATCTGTGTCTACTGACTAATTTTTAACCATTGAATGGTTTGAAGCCCGCGTCCATCTATTTTTTTGGGTCATCGCCGAGTCAACTTCAATTTTCAAATTTTCTGCCAAATTAAATGGAAGAGCATTAAAAGAAATTTTGACATATCTAAAACTTATTTCTTTCTTTAATTCAAAGTAGCACTGCTCCTTTAAATTATAAGTACAATGTCCCTTAATTTGTTAGTCATCGGTAATGGTGGCCGTGAACACGCTTTAGTGTGGAAATTGGCTCAATCTAAAACCGTTAAACACATCTATGTTGCCCCAGGTAATGGTGGTACTGACCAATATGATAATGTCACTAATGTGGCTATTGGTTCAGGTAAAGCTGATTTCGATAAATTAGTTAACTTTGCTGTTGAAAAAAAGATTGATTTGGTCATTCCAGGTCCAGAACAACCATTAGTTGATGGTATCTCAACTTATTTTAAGAAAGTTGGTATTCCAGTCTTTGGTCCAAGTGCTAAAGCTGCCCTAATGGAAGGTTCAAAAACTTTTTCCAAAGATTTTATGGCTAAACACAATATTCCAACTGCTGCATTCAAAAACTTTACTGATTTTGAAGCTGCTAAGGCCTATGTTGCCTCCGTGTCTCACAACGTGGTCATTAAGGCTTCCGGTATCGCTGCAGGTAAAGGTGTCTTGATTCCAACTACTAAAGAAGAAGCCTACGAGGCTTTAAAACAGGTCATGGTTGATAAGGAATTTGGTAGTGCAGGTGATGAAGTTGTCGTTGAAGAATTTTTAGAAGGTGACGAAATTTCAATTTTGACCTTGAGTGATGGTTACTCATTCTTCAATTTGCCAGCTGCTCAAGATCACAAGAGAATCGGTAATGGTGACACAGGTTTAAACACTGGTGGTATGGGTACCTATGCCCCGGCTCCAATTGCCACTGCACACCTATTACAACAAATTGATGACACTATCATTAAACCATCTATTGATGGTATGAGAAGAGATGGTTTCCCATTCGTTGGTGTCTTATTCACTGGTATCATCATCACTGCTACTGGTCCTAAAGTTCTAGAATATAACGTTAGATTTGGTGATCCAGAGACTCAATCCGTTTTACCATTGTTGACTGAAGACACTGATCTTGCTCAAGTGTTCTTAGCTGCCGCTGAAGGTAGATTGGATTCTGTTAAGGTCTCCACTAAGAAAGACACTTTCGCTACCACTGTGGTCATTGCCGCTGGTGGGTACCCAGAATCATACAAAAAAGGTGATAAGATCACTATTGACGCTGATAACGAATCCTTGGTGTTCCACGCTGGTACCACAAAGGAAAACGGTGATATCTTAACCAACGGTGGTAGAGTTATTGCCTCCACATCTACTGCTACCACCTTGGAAGAAGCTGTTAAGAAAGCTTACGAAGGTGTCTCTAAGATCCATTTCGAAAACAAGTATAATAGAACCGATATTGCCCATAGAGCCTTCAGAGATGCTAATAAAGTTGGTGGTATCACATACGCTGAAGCTGGTGTCTCTGTCGATAACGGTAACCAATTGGTTGAGAACATTAAGGCCAAAGTGAAATCCACTAGAAGACCAGGTGCTGATTCTGATATTGGTGGGTTTGGTGGTGTCTTTGACTTGGCTAAAGCTGGTTACAACACAGATGAAACTTTATTAGTCGCTGCTACTGATGGTGTTGGTACAAAATTGAGAATTGCTCAAATATTAAACATCCATGATACCGTTGGTATTGATTTAGTCGCTATGAACGTTAATGATTTAGTTGTTCAAGGTGCTGAACCATTGATCTTCTTAGATTATTTTGCTACTGGTAAACTAGATATCCAAGTTGCTGCTGATTTCGTTAAAGGTGTTGCTGATGGTTGTATCTTAGCTGGCTCTGCCCTGGTTGGTGGTGAAACCTCTGAAATGCCAGGTATGTACGAACCAGGTCATTACGATACCAATGGTACCGCTGTCGGCGCTGTTCATAAGGACAAGATCTTGCCAAAACTTGATGATATGCAAGTTGGTGATGTCTTATTAGGTCTAAAATCAGATGGTGTTCATTCCAATGGGTTCTCCCTTGTCCGTAAGATCATTGAAACTTACGGTTATTCATACACAGATTCAGCTCCATGGAAACCAGAATCTACCATTGGTAAAGAATTATTGGTCCCAACAAGAATCTATGTTAAACAGTTATTGAAACCTCTTCAAAAGGATTTGATCCTAGGTCTTGCACATATCACTGGTGGTGGGTTAGTGGAAAATATTCCAAGAGCCCTTCCAAAGAATCTGAGTGCCAAAGTGGACTTAAAATCTTTTGAGATCTTGGATATTTTCAAATGGTTCGGTAAGACTGCTAATGTACCAATTAAAGATTTATTGAAAACTTTCAACTTGGGTATCGGTATGGTTGCTATTGTCAGAAAGGAAAATGTTAAGGAAGTTACCCAATTGCTAGAAGAAGCTGGTGAAACCGTTTACCAAATTGGTGAATTAGTTGAAAGAGGTGATGATATTGGTACTATTGTGGAAAACTCCGAAGGTTTGTATTAGATAGATGATGGAGAATTACAAAGTTGTATATTAATGTCTTAGAATGATCATGGTTTTGTTTAATGAGTCGATGTTGTAGTGCTACATAATCTAATTCATTAAGGGCGTACATATATTAAGGTTGAACAATGTATGAAATAATTATCAATCAGCAGCTTGGAACGGCTTTTCATTCAATGCTCTTGTGATTTGATTCTCCACAGATTGATACACGGTGAAAGTGATACCACTAGCAGTACCAACTTTCATCAATCTTGGGAACCACCCACTCCAAAAAGTTTTCAAACCTTCTTTAACAAAGATCTGATATGCACAATCCAAAGTGTTTCTATAGTTATAATAAGTCTCACGACTTTGCATTCTTGTCTTTATGACATCTATAGGTTGGGTTGTTGCAATCACTGTAAATGAACTTACCACACCGATAGCGAATGACAAATATGGATTCAATTCACTACCTTGAGGTGCGAAGAGTGATCTCAGTGAGGTGTAAGTACCGAATTGGACAGCAGAATTTGAGACCTGACGGAATAAAGTTGGGAAAGAACCTTGGAAGAACCCTCTAAACCCACGAGTTTGATAAATCTCTGAGATTGATTGGAAAGAATTGGCAGCTGGGAATTTATCCCATTTCTTCTTGTTTACTATGTATGGATGTGATTCTAGTGGATTGGAAGGTTTATGAAATGTCTTCTTCCCAGTGGTTGAATTGATGGGAGCAATTGTTGAAGTGGTTGGTTTAGCAACTAATGGTTTTCCCTGTGTAGATTTTTCATTGGCCAATGTATCTTCTTCAGCCAATTTTTCTCTTTTACTCAATATCATTGCACTTTCGATCATTGAGGTTTTAATGTTTTCAAATGGAATAATCCATATTGATTCAATGAACCCTGTCATAGCACCAGCAATGACCAATCTAGGAGCAGAGGTCTTACCTGTATCTGTACTCATAAACTTAGAAGCACGATTAAATATCATGAATCTTGACCCGGACTTCAAGGCATTCCCCAGATTCAAGGCACCACATCCACTAAAATAGTATTTAAAAGAGTGATTTAAATCTAAAGGTGGTACTTTACCTGTCTTTGGATCTGGAATTCTAACCTGAAGTTGTGAAATGGTCTTTGCAAATTCAAAAGGATACGTCAATGTAGTCTGCACTACAGAGGCAGTGACACCGGCAACAATCGCCGTTAGAAGATTTGGTTCGACCTCCAAGTCTCTCTTCAGGTTGGACATTGGGTGATTGAATGTGGGAATGACGGGTACGATTAATGCTTGTAAAGTTACAAGGTTTCAAAATTCATGATGAAGTCCACTTAGTTGCTTAGTTGGGGGTAAGATGCTAGTATTTCCGAGGTCCAGAAAAGCGTGACTATCACGTGGACTTTCTCTTCCTTTCCAACTATTCTCGAAGAAATCCGACTTGACCGTACTATTTTTGGCAGAGCGCGAAACGAATCACACACAAACTGCGGGTAACTGTTGCTGTCCCTGATAAGGGAGAAGTAAATCCAATGAGATTTATTACGGTTTAAGTTGGTCTCTTAGTTATGAAAGATACATGGACTACTAGAGCACTTTTCGAAGTCACACCCTTATTTAATACAGTTCAATGTAAACATTGTAATAGCTACATAGCCTTGGTGCCTTGGACCAAAAACAATAACGTTGATCAAAATTTATATCACGTTGGCCAACGCGAAAAAAAGCTAAAATCAAAAATTTCCAAGTTTCCTCTAATTTTAACAACACGACAACAACATATCAAAGATGTCCTTACCTTCTGCTGGTGCCTCTGAGGGTTTGTCCTCCATCGTCAACAATGGTCCAGTTTCTATCCTTGCATACTGTATTTCCTCCATTCTGATGACTGTCACCAACAAATTTGTCGTTGGTGGTTATCAATTTAATATGAACTTTGTGTTGTTATTAGTCCAATCAGCTGTCTGTGTCGCTACTTTGGCCGTTTTAAAAGCATTGGGTTATGCCAATTACAGACCTTTGAATAAGACTGATGCTAAGAACTGGGCTCCAATCTCTGTCTTGCTAGTGTTGATGATTTACACTTCATCAAAAGCCTTGCAATTCTTGAGTATCCCAGTTTATACCATCTTTAAGAATTTAACTATCATCTTGATCGCTTACGGTGAAGTTTTATTCTTTGGTGGTCAAGTCACCTCAATGGCCCTAGGTTCTTTTGTCTTGATGGTCTTATCCTCCGTCTTAGCTTGTTACGGTGACTCTAGAGGTGCTTCTGGTTTATCTGGTTTGAACGAAGGTTACTTCTGGATGTTTGTCAACTGTTTCTCCTCTGCCGGTTTCGTCTTATACATGAGAAAGAGAATTAAATTGACTAACTTTAAAGATTATGATACCATGTATTACAACAATATGCTATCAATCCCAATGTTATTAGTTGCTTCATTCGTTGTTGAAGATTGGTCACCAGAAAACTTGGCCAACAACTTTTCTCAATCCAGCGTTATCGTTATGATCATCTCCGGTTTGAACTCTGTTGGTATCTCTTATTGTTCCGGTTGGTGTGTTAGAGTTACTTCATCAACCACTTACTCCATGGTTGGTGCCTTGAACAAATTACCATTGGCCTTGGTCGGTTTAATTTTCTTCGATGCTGTTGTTAACTTCTGGTCAGTTTCTTCTATTGCTATTGGTTTCTTAGCTGGTATTGTTTACTCAGTTGCCAAACAAAAGAAATAAGTTCACTTGCACCTACATACCACAACCCAAAAAAACCTTTAAATTCAATTCGAACAATTAACTCAAATACAGAGATAGGTTATAGATACATTTATTTCGTAGAATAGACTTTATATCTCTGTTATTCAGAGACAATTACGTTATTAAATTCTCATACGATTAAAAATATGTTTCTCCAATTATGCCCAGATCTTTTTATACGCCAATTCGCGTACTTTTCGCGTTTTTTATTCTTTTGTTTCTTTTTCATGATAATTACGCGTATTTTAACTATGATGAATTTCTAGTCATTATAAGTCCGTCCCAGTTGCCACTCATTAACTATAGACAAATAACAACCATGTCCGGACTATCCGAGATCGAAAAGAGAAGGCAGGAGAACATTGCGAGAAACAAGCAGTATATGGCCGACCTGCTGGGTGGTGTCTCTGCGGACATTGCTCGTGGGATCAAGAAAGTTGATCAGAGAGCTGCTGCTGAAAAGAAAAGAAAGACTACTAGTGCTACACCACGGGCTAAAAAAGTTAAAGTTGAGGCACCACTGCCCACAAGAAGATCAAGAAGACTTGCTGGTGTGAAGTTGGACGATTCGGAACAGGTTAAAGAATTCGAATTGGAGGAAGATAAGAAAGAGAGAGCTAAGGCCGAACTTGAGAGATTGAAAAAACTTAGGGTCAATGGTGATATCAATTTAGTTGATCTTGTTAAAAATGAGAACGACGACGATGAGAAAATTTTACAAAAGCTTCAGTCTGTTATGAATAGTAGTAAGAACTTCTCCATTGGTGATTACTATGAGACTATAACTGAGAAGGACAACTCCTCGAAGGATATTCAAAAACTAAGAGATGAGTTTAGCAAGAAGAAAATATATGATCATTTTGCACCAAAGCAATTGAACTTGACCTCGGATAGAGTCACCGCTATTACATTCCATCCAACTACAGATAAAAAATTGATCATTGGTGGTGATAGAAGCGGGAATTGTGGGATTTGGGATTCAAGTAATAATGAAGACGTCGACATTACAATGTTTAAATTACATGGTAGTGCCATTCATAAATATGAATTCAACATGAATGATCCAACTAAGGTCTATACAGCCAGTTATGATGCTTCTGTCCGTGTTATCGATCTAAAGACTTTGAAATCTTCTCAATTCTTTATTAATGAAGATGATGCTGGTATTTCCGATATCAACTTCAATAATGATCATGAGATTTATTATACTACCTTAGATGGTGAATTTGGTCGCTTGGATTTAAGAGCCAATGATCATAGTAAGAGGAAAATCCTTAGACTGTCCAATAAGAAGATTGGTGGGTTTGCAATTAACCCGCAAAGATCATATCAAATCGCTACGGCCTCTTTGGATAGAACAATGAAACTATGGGATATCAGAAAAATAGTGAAATCTGATTGGAATGAAGTCGATGAATTGGAAGGTTTACATTCTTACGGCACTTATGATTCAAGACTTTCAGTGTCCACCGTTGATTGGAACAGTTCAAATGATTTGGTTTGTAATGGATATGATGATAGTATTAACGTTTTCAATTTGGGTAAAGAAGCTTTAGACTGGAAGCAAACATATCAATTACCAAAAGAGAAACTGACTCCTAACCACAAAATAAAACATAACTGTCAAACAGGGAGATGGGTGTCCATCCTTAAGACCAAATGGCAGAAATTCCCAAGTGATAAAACTGAGAAATTTGTCATTGCCAACATGAATAAGTACTATGACGTTTATACCCGAGACGGTATCCAAATTGCCCACTTGTCAGACCCTTGGATGACTAACGTCCCCGCTGTTTGTAGTTTCCACCAGACAGAGAATTGGTTAGTCGGTGGTGGTGCCTCTGGTAAGGTCTACTTATTTGCATAGAAACATAATTAATCAAAATAATGGATTGTGTCATAAGTATCTAGAAATATTGTCTCGTAGGATCGAGAAAGAAATACACTTCCTCTGAGTATTTCTTCAAGACACTTGCCTGTAGTTTCTTATCATCCTCAGTATACGTATAGAACTCCTTCCCACGGCCCTGTATAGGTTTAACCCCGCCAGCGGCTTCAATTGCCCTCAAAGTCCAGTCAAACTTATCATCACCAAGGGCATGGTATATTCTTGTACTGCCATACTTTTTAAACCGTTCATCGATCCACTTCTGTTGATCTTCTAAAGGTGGGAGTTTTACTTTACCTGCTAAAAACCTTGATAACCAAATCGCTTGGAACTCAAAAACTTTGAACGTGATAGCCTGGACTGGGATACCAATAATGGAGATTAGTGGATCTTTAGTATAAAAAGTATGCTCGTAAAAGTCAGGTAAGATGGTACCATCTGTAAAGTTTGGGTAGTTCTCTTTCATAAACGGGAAGGACATATGATACCCTGTAGCATACAATAACCTGTCAACGTTCTCTACTTTTGTCCCATCAGCAAAATGCACAGTGATCTTCCCACTCCTGATCTCATATCTACTCACCACTGGCTTTGTCTCGATGTTTTCAAACCCGTCATTTCTCTGCTGGACCTCAGGTGTATCCTTTCTTGAATGATAGACCCATTTAGCGGTCTTGGATAACGATATCACGATGTCGAAACCTGAGATTCTGGCGCCAACGACAAGAACAACCTCATCTTTGTATGTGTCCACTTTTGAAATGAAGTACTTGGAGTGCACTATACGATTTGGAAGTTGTTTGTGAACTTCGTCTAACCCAGGTACATCTGGGATGAATGGGATGTGATAATGACCTGTAGCGATAACTAAAGCATCAAATTCCTTTTTAAACCAAATATCAACAGGGTTACCATGGTCGTCCAGCTCGTCAGTTTCTTGTCTCAGTGTCAGTCGGAACTTTGCATTCGGATCCGAATAGTCCTTGGAAACACTCTCTAACGAAGTTCTGAGCACTGTATGGCTCTTATCATGACGGTTGAAGTATCGAACGATATATTTCTTTACATCGGTACCTAGACAATAATCATTATCAATCTTGCGCTCATCAGGGATCCCCCAGGTCTTTTCGTCAGAGAAGCACATCAGCTGCTGAGGGACGTTGGTTCTGAGGTCTTTGTAACCAGCACTTTCTGTCCATCTGTACTGTGGAGATCTTGCCTTCTTGATGGTCTTCTTCCCATTGATCTCCGGAATCTCCATTAATGGTGGGTCAAGTTCATCAATCTTGGACCCTGGCCTTACTGGTATCTTCTTCAAGAACGACTCTTCAACGTTCCAAACACCACCTAGCGAGTCCTTTCTTTCATAGACCACAACCTTATCAAATGCATTTTCCTTCTTCAATGCATCTAATGTGATGGCACCACTAGGACCACCACCGATGATGGCTACCGATCTTACCTTTTTAGGCACTCCCACACCGGACTGGTAGTTGATAGTCATGGCTTGTAGCCCAATGGCTAGGAGTGGATTGCAACTTCCATATCGACTGATCCTTATGAATTTGAGTTAGTATAACTGTGGCGTTCCTGGAGAATCTGTCGGGCTTAAAATGACATCAAATTACTTGACAGATGACTGATGAGAGAGAGTGGACAACGATAGTGTGGGACATATCTCTCTCTATCTGCAGCGTTGTCGGTTGATAACTTGCGTGGTTTAATACGCAGACTATTATTCGACAGAGGTCATCCTATGATCCTTCAATTACATTAATTGATTTATAAATGAATAAAATAAGGAAATTAGTGCGATACGGACATAAATTATGTGTCCACAATATCAAAGGCGCAAATTTATGATGCAAGTTACTAGTAAGAATTAACGTAAAGAGCTACAATTCTGTGCGCTTGAACATTGAGTTTCAAAAGAAATTTATAATCTAAAATAAGGTAAGATTAGACTTAACCACGGATGATTAAGTCATCTGGGATACCTTCGTATTCGTCGTATTTCAGGGCCAAGTTAATGTTTTGTAGACATTGAGTAGCAGCACCCTTTAACAAGTTATCAATGGTAGCAACAACAACGACTCTGTCTTGTCTAGAGTTGACAGCGAAACCACCAACGACAACACCGTGTTTACCACTGACGTCTTTGACTAATGGAGCTTCACCTGAGACTGAGATCAGTTGTTCACCTTGATAACGCTCTTGGTACAAAGTTCTAACATCTCTGGAGGTCAAAGGTTCTTTTAATGGGATGTTGATAGTATGGGTGATACCTTGGAACCATTGAGCAACGTGTGGGGAGAAGGCAACATTGATACCTAATTGTTTGGAGATTTCCCTTTCATGAATGTGATCTGTTAAGGAATATGGGATCAAGTTGTTTTCCAAATTTTTAATATCATTCTTTGGAGATGGTTTGGTACCAGCACCTGAATAACCGGAAACACCAAAGATGGATGGCACACCATCAACGTATGGGACCAATGGTTGGATAGCGATTTGAGCGGCAGTGGCGTAACAACCTGGATTAGAGATCTTTTTGGCATTGGCAATAACTTCACGAGAGTTTAGTTCAGGTAGACCATAGATCCATTCGCCAGATTCATCAAATCTGTAATCAGCAGATAAGTCAATAATCTTTGATTTACCATCTTTAACAGCTTCAATGGCTTCAACAAATGGTTTACAAACACCGTTTGGTAAAGCCATAACCCAGATATCGACTTCATCACGTTCTTCTAAACGTTTAATATCTTCAACTTGTAAATTTTCATAGAATATTTCAGCCTTATCATAACCTTCAAGTTTTTGACCTTTCAATTCACGAGATGAAACGTGTGTTAATTCCAAGTATTTATGTTCGTTAATCATGGTGATCAAGTTCTGACCAGTGTAACCTCTAGCACCGATCAAAGCGACACGGGACTTAGAAGTGTTAGTACCATGACGTAAAGGTGGGTTTGGATTAGTTTCAGTGGCGAAAGTTCTAATACCGAATCTTTTGGAAAAATTGGATGGGATTCTTCTTGATGGAGTAATTGTCATGATAGATTTGGTGACAGCTGGAGTAGCTGTTTGCTTTTTAGCAACGGTGGAGAAGGCTCTCTTTTGTTCCCCAGAGAAGGCATTGTTAAAAATATCTGAAGCTTGAGAAGATTCTGATGATGGAGTGATGTTGGAGTACCTTTTTTCAAAATTTTCAATCAAACCAGCAATCTTCTTTGAATCAGTGAGACCGTACCAGAATAAGATGTGACCATTCTTGGTGTATGAACCGTCAGATCTGGAGAAGTACCAATTAGCATTAGCATCGTCTTCTCTAATAACCCATTGTAAAGATGAATAATCCTTTTTGACAGCGTTAAAGATGTTGTCACTAACGTTATTTAACCAGCCTGATTTAGAGGCTAAGAATTTGTCAAGAGTGGCAACTTCATCAGTGGTCTTACCGTTTTTAACAATGGCAAGGACTTCTAATGGTTCATCACCATAGGTTTGAAATTCAACGTTTTCCAGGTCTCTCAAATATGAAGCGACAGTGATCTTACCTGATGAAATTTCTGGATCTCTTTGTAAAGCTTTTCTTAATAATTCAGGTTCACTGAATTCGTTCAATGACTTTCTGTTTAGTAATTTGTAACCTCTTCTAATTAAAGTACCAGCACCTGAATCGGTAAACAATTCTTTTTGTAAGTCGTTGACGTTAATGATAGCAACAGATGATGATCTTGGTAAGTGCATTAAAAGATCTCTAATTTCTTTAATTTTCAATTTGGTACCGTATTTAACCCAAGATTCTTTCAACAATTCTTCGTATTCTTCATCCAAATTAATAACACTAACTTTTTCACCAGTGTTACCATTAATGATACCACCTTTTTCATTCAAGTAGACAATTTTCAATGGTTCAAATACACGAGCCAATTCACCAGCGGCAACATCAGCGTTGACATTTAAGATTTGACCTGAAGGAGTCTCAGCTAATGAGGTTAAGATTGGTAAGGCACCAGCTTGAATAGAAGCTTCAATTGGAGATTTATTAACACCATTGATCTTACCAACCAATTGATATTTATGTTCATCTAAATATTCAGCGGAGAAAACACCAGCGGTAATTGGTCTAGCATGGACACCCATCTTTTCCAAAGCTGTAACTAATTTCAAATTTTGTTCTAAGAAACATTTTCTAACAACGCTCATGGTCTTTGGGTCGGTGATTCTAATACCGTCTTCATAGGCAGGTTCAACACCATCTTGTTCTAACAATTGATTGATCTGAGGACCAGTACCGTGCAAGACAATTGGGTATAGACCAACATGGTACAAGAAGGCCAAACATGATGCCAATTCGGTCAAATGGTCAGTGATAATGGCACCACCAACTTTAATCACGGCAAATTGTTGGGAAGAGACAGAGGTGAAGTATTTCAAATACTGTTCAACTTCTCTTTTAGAACCGATATTGTTTAATAGTTGAACAACGGTAGATCTTGTTGAGTAAGAGCGACACAGGGAGTTACATGGGGCAGAAGCTGGAGAAGTTCTAGCACCTGATCTGAACCCGTAGTTCTGGCCCTGGGAGGCAGCGACAGAGGCCTTAGCAGCAGCAGTGGCACCCAGAGTCGCCGTGGAACGTGCAATTCGTCTTTTCTGTTGGCTCAACGAGGAACGAAGCATCTTTGATAGTGGTTAATGTTGGTTATAGATGATAAGATGACTCTTAATTTCGCTGAAAAAGAAAATTGAAAAACTAAAAAAAAACAGCCATGTAGTGCTCCTACCGAAGGAAGACTATGGGAATTGATGTTGTCCTATTTCTCTATCTCTATGTTCTGTTAATATTACAAAGTTATACAAAGTTATTCTAACTGTCATCACTGCTTTGTAATAGGTTACTTTTGCCTGGAGAGTATTTAGATCTTTAAGCGATCGGAACTTGATTGTTTTAACATTAGGATATTACATCGAAATTAGATAAACTCTCTTCCCTGGATCTAATGAGGGAGCCACTAACGAGGGAGCCACTAGCGAGGGAGCCACTAACGAAGTAGCATGTTAATTGGCCTTCTGCCTCTATCATGTGTAATTCCTTGTAAGTGGTGAGTAACTTCTGGTGATATTGTCTCTATATGTGAATCGTCAGATTAAACGAGTTTGTTTAAGTAATTTCTCAATGGGAATTGACAACTAAGAATGACCCATCTAAACCTCTCCTTACTCGTCAATCTCTACTCACCACTTTCTACTCACCAATTTAGCTAACTTAGCTAACTTAAAGTTTGTTCTTATCCATATACTTAAAGTCCGATTCGTGTTCCAACCAAAACGAACATAAAGAAAGGCAAAAAGACACTAAATTGACACCATTTCAACTTATTAACTCACTTCAACTAGTGAAACACATCCAATTCATCTTCAAAATGACACAAATACTTCCCGTACTAGAAGACTTAAACACTCCACTTTCTGCTGAACAACTTGAAATTTTACGCCTTCAAGTTGCTAGTGAAGGTGAATTGCCATCTGTTCAATCACAATTTAACTACTCATGGGGTTTAATTAAATCAAAAGACGTCAATGATCAAAAACTTGGAGTCAAGAACTTGACAGATTTGTTCAAGACCTCTCCGCAAAGAAGAAGGGAATGCTTGTACTACTTGAGTTTGGGTTGTTACAAACTGGGAGACTATGCTAATTCAAGACGTTATATCGATTCTTTGGTAAATCATGAACCTGCCAATGAACAATTTGTTAAATTACAGAAAGTTATCCATGATAAAATTGCTAAAGATGGACTTGTTGGCGTTGCCCTTGTATCGGGTACTGTTGCTCTTGGGGCCGCTGCCTTGTCTTTCTTCCTACAAAAGAAAAGACGTTGAATTATTTATTAAGATCTTATATGTCAATCTATTCTTCTATTTTAACTCTAAACAATGTTCTCTGTAAGTGTTTGACGTTCTTGATCATTCAAATGATCTTGATAGATCTGTTTGAAACCTAGTGTATCGTTCTTAGCAACCTCTTTGAAGAAATTGATCAATAGATCTTTTAATTCATCAGATTTATCCTCTTGTTTATCATCAGTGTCAATATATGATTTCAATTTATCAAAATCATCACCAATATCTTCAAAATCTTCCCAATCATCATCGTTATTGTTCCCCGTTATAACAACGTTTTCATTCTCCTCTGTTGTGGCCTGTGATGCTAACTCAGAGATTAAGATCTTGATGATCTTGAACCCAACGGGCACTTGTTCATATTTCATACTTCTTCTCATTGATCTTGTGATAATTAAACCATTAGTATCATTTTGTAATTCATCACCATCAACTTTCACACCAGAGATGAAATCACCACCGAATAAATAGATTTTCATAATTGATTCACAATTTAACTTAATACGTTCATGACCACGAAGAATGTCAAAATTTTTAAACCACGAGTTTAAAATCTGTTGTAAAATGTCAAATTGTTGTAAAAATTGTAAAGTTTGAGTGACATCGATAGAGATCATAAAGCATAGAACGTTTAAAAATGATTCAATCGTTTGAACGTTATCAGTGACTAAAAGTCTCTTTGTGGTAGCCTCTAAGATTTGAGTCAGGACGTCATTAGGGATTGATTGTGAAGAGTTTTGGAATTTTGAAAGAATTGAGACAACTAATGAACCAACATTTAATATAGCATCATCTGATAATTCAGGTTTAAAAAATTTAGAAAGTACTTCAAGAACAATTTGTAAATTAAACCATTGATCTTGTTGCACTTTGGATAGTAATGAATTGTAAATATCACCAGAGATCTGAAGGATCTGGTCATCCTTAGAGATAATGATCAATTGTGAAATGCTGTTGAATATTAAATCAAATTGTTGTTTACTAATGGCTTGATCTTGTGACTCTTCAGGGATAGCTGAGATGAAAATATTCAAAATTTGTAAGCTTAAGTTCAAGTTGATACCATATTCTCCATTGTTACCTAACCCTTCTTTCTCCACTGTGGCCAATATGGAAGGTAGCACTGAACTCAAGTATTCATTATAACGGTGTGGTGAGATGTCAAACAACAAAACTTCCATTGATTCCTCAATATCAACAATCAATTGCACGTTGGCTGGATCTTTGGAGACAATGGCAATTAATAAGTTCAATGCCTCAATCGTGTGTTCATGAAGTTTCAAGGATGGTGTTAGCACATCGGCTAATAACGATGGTGTGTCCTCTGTTGATGATGGTAATAGCTCATTGATGATCTTATAAATAGTTACTTGCAATTGACCACCAATTTCTTGATTCTTATAGTTATTGAAATCTAGGATTGAATCGTAATTAGACAAGGAGATCAATAAGGCAATTTTCAACAATTGTGAAGAATTGGATTCAATAATGGAAACGGAATCTTTCAAAGTCTTCAGACCGAAATTTGCAACGCTTATATGATCTTGAAATTTGGCCAAGTAATGAGGCAAAATAATTAGGATTCTGGACTTGATCAAGATATCAGAATCTTCATTATGACTCAAGATCTCCACTAACCTATTTAAAAGGGTTAAGATCTTAGAGTTTTCAACTAACTCATCAAACTCTAAATCATGACGAATCAAACATTCGAATAAAAATAACAATGCCTCTTTACTTCTCCAATCGATCTTTTCTTCGGTCTTTGCTAAATCAGCAAGTTTTTCTATGACCCATTTACCAATCTGTTTAAATTCTAAATCGTTCAATTCTGTCAAGTATTCATAAATAGCATTTCTAACTGTAAAATCTGGGGAAAGACCAGTTTCATCAGTGACAAACAAATTGAAATCATCAAGATAATTTGACTCAGTTTCAAGAGGCAAGAAAGCTGAGGCCAAGATCGATTCACCAAGGTATTCCAACGAGGTAGTCAGGAACTCAGTGTGTAATGACTCACTAACCTCAGGGATTCCTGAAATTGAGGCCAATAGTTGATATTGTTCAATGACGCAATTTTTAGCAACTTCATCAGCAGAAAGTTCATTAATCTCGTCAACCAAGTCCATATCATTTTCAAGCACAGTTATATTGACATAGATCTGTGAAACCTGGATCAAATCATTAATTACATTAGCTTGGATCTTGGTGATGAACTCAACTTGGATCAATTCAATAGGGAATTCGGTAATCAGGGTGTTGGAAATGCTGTATAGTGTGCTTCTGAAATTCAAATGACCCACAGAGTTAAAAGTGGACTCATTAGTGAGTAACTTAACGATGATAGTGGTGATTTCATTGAAATGTTGCACAAGGCCTTGGATCTTAGTCGGGTCATCAAGCACTTCAGGGTTTTGCAATTGACTCAAACAAGATTTGTACAAGTTAGCAGCCAGTGTCTTGATCTCAACTTCGATTTCGTCATTAGTGATGAGCTTGATACAGTTATTGATAGTCATGATACCAATACCTTTATCGAAAAACAATTCATCTGTGATGATGTCATCGAATAAGTCTTGTAGCAATTTCAGCCCACCTGTCATTGCGATCTTAGAATCACCCTTTAGCATGTAGCCATAGACAATATCTAGCAAGTCAGGCCATTCATCAGGGAAGTCCACAGCGGCGATTTGCACTGTGCAATACACAGCACTATTTCTGATCTTTGAATCTGGGTCATTGGAGATCAATTGGATCAGGGCGTTTCTGATCACTGTTTTAGAGTCCGAGTGGATAGCAGGACCTTTGAAAGATGGGAACGCAGCACTCCAGTAAGTAGGTACCGTTCTCTTCAAATACAGTAAGCAACTTTGTCTAAATGGTGCCTCGAGGGACGTGTTTAACGCGAATTGAATGAAACCGGCAGCAGCAGCACTTGGATCGGACTCGAACAACTTGGAGAGTGCAATCTCGGCCTGGATACGCACATTGTTGTCTGCACTCTGTGTACCTTGGAGCAATTCGGCGATCTGAGTGTCCATTAAAGCGATGTTTGTATGTGTCAAATACGCCAAAATGTTTATGGCTCTAAGCCAAATTTTTTTTTTTCATTCTTCCGAGACCGCGTTTTCGTTTGTTTGGTGAAACCGAAATTGTTTAATCGGAAAGCACACTCTAAACATAGCATTCAACCACATCATTGAGCATATACAATGAGCGAAGAAGGTGCCTCTTACAAAGAACAGATCCTGGAGGGCTCACGCAGAAACAATACCGACTTGTTGAACGAAGTTTTAGCCACTTTCGGCGAGGATCAGGTCAAAATTGCACAGCTTATCAATGAGTCCAGGGACTCATTAGGTAACACAGCCTTGCACCTGGC
Organism: Taiozyma odintsovae; assembly: GCA_030557705.1. Classification (NCBI taxonomy): domain Eukaryota; kingdom Fungi; phylum Ascomycota; class Saccharomycetes; order Phaffomycetales; family Wickerhamomycetaceae; genus Taiozyma; species Taiozyma odintsovae. Next base: position 1,219,825 of record JANIVH010000001.1, read on the forward strand.
AGCTCAAAACGGGAACTACGAGGCCCTCGATGTACTGCTAGACCAGGCTGGTGTCGATGTGGACCCTCTGAACTCCCTTGATGGTGACACTCCGCTGCATTTGGCCGTCAGATATGCCAAAGACGAGCCTGAACATGGCGCATTCATCGTCGAAGAGCTTATCGAAGCAGGTGCCGACGCTAGAGTAAAGAACAAAGGTGGATTGAAGCCTATACAGTTGATCCAAGGTGATAACGATAAACTGGTGGAGTCCTTACAAGGTGCCGAATATGCCATCACTCTTGAAGAGGAAGAGGCAAAGAGAAGTGAGTATATGTTGAGACAACACATGGAACATGGACTAACTTTACAAGATGATGATCAAGATGACGAGGGATCTGCTTCAGGATCAGAAAGTGACGAATGAGTTTTATGCAATTAATAGAAGATTTATATGTCAAAGTCATCTGTAGCTGTTTGACACCAATTTTTCAAGGCTGTTTGTGCTGAGGTCTTGACGATTTGATATTCGCACTGCAATTGTTTGAAATCAAGATACGTGGTGGCGCTCTCTGCCTCTACTATTGGTTCACAATGTTTCCATTGTTGATATCTGGACAGTTTACTTTCACCATTGGGCCTCATGTATGCCTTTTTGGAGTAGAAACCTTCCTTCATGGAGTTGACAATGGTCTCTTGGAGTTGCTCACTTGGAATGTAGATTAGTGATCTATTGGATGGCACAGCACCGCCTTGGTTCGCCCATTCATGTTTCTTGGTGGTGCTTAATACATGGAAGTAATTGGCACCTTCAACATCGAATCTATCTTTGAAGCATCTGTTAAAGGCGTCCTTGTTGTACTTTGCCTCACCGACGACCAAGTATTTCAAATAGATAGGGCCCATGAATGATCTCGTGACACAGTTCAGTATCGAGGTCTTCTGAGCCAAACAAAGCTTATCTGAACAACTTTTACTTAATGACAATGGTGAATCCCTTCTTCCTGGCTTCGTCCTTACTCTACCAGTTAGTTTGTAATTATCACGACCTCTAATGACACCATTCGGCAGTTCAGCAACATCACTCCAGTTTTCTTCGTTTTCATCATGTAGCAGCTCCAGAGAGCAGTCACCACAAGGTGGCTCTGAGACGTATAATGCGAATTCAATCTCTGGTTTCAACTGGTATAATTTATCATTAACTTTATCCACGTAGTTACTCTGCTCGTTTAAACACTCTGAAGTGATGAACCTATTGAACGCCCTCAGTGCCAGTATCTCAGCATGGCAATCATGTAGTAGTTTCCCCTTTGAATGCTTACGTATTAACTCATCCGGGAGAGATTTGACACCGGTAGTGATCGTGATTAAGTTTAATGAATAGTCCGATTTAGATCCATGAATTGCAACAATACCTGCCACAACGGTCCATTCTCTTACACCATTGGACTTTATCTGTGGTTTCCCCTTCAGCTGTGTGTTCTGGAACGTAGTTATCACCAACGAAGCGATCTCATCACCCAAAGTTTCCATATTTCAAGGTTACCAACCTCGTGGGAAGTTCGATTTATAGTTTCGGAATAATCATTTTGATCTGTTTTGTTCGGCTGAATGACACCTCAAGTCGAAACAGTGTAAAGCTTTTAGGGCCTAAGAACTACTAATGCTTTACTCTGATGCAATACAAATGGAAGGCTAGCAAGAAGGTTTCAAGTTGCACGTAAAAGCTCGCTTCGTTTCATCAGTCTCGGAATGCCTTTCTGAATGGTCAAACCTTTTTAATGAAACTTAATATCATATCAGTTCTTATCAGCTACTTTCGATAGCTAAATACGAATACCACTTGATGGTCGCTTTATGGCTGTCGAAATGTGCAGCTAGAATTTTGGGGTGACTAAGATGAATTAGGTATACCTATTCAGTAGAAGAGATGATATAATTTACAAACATTATGTCACCTTATGGGAGACCCAGAGACGTTAGAGGTAATCCATCTTCGAGCATCGAGCATCGAGCATCGAGTATCTTCAATCATAGTAAAATTTATCTCAGAGTCGAGAGCTTCCAGTTCTGCTGGCTCTAAGTCATGAATTTGTTTGATAACCAAGTCAGCTACCTGAACAGACAGACGGAGCCCATAAGCTCTCAAATCTAGTCTTGTTCTAGCTCTAGCACTGGCACGTACCAGTGGTGTAGAGTATGGATAGTCGCAGCACTGAATCACGACCCTTCCAATCTTCGCTTTCATCATGAGCTGTTTGGTTACCTTCAGATCAACTTAGTCTTATTATGATTTGTGATTATGTAAGCTATGTTTTTTTGGTCGATTTTAATGTTGTAGACAAAGTTTCAAAATAATTAAGGTGATTAACATAGTGTATCCACAAACAACTCAAAGCTCGCGAGGATGAGTGATTTAGAAGAGGATTTATTGGCTTTAGCCGGTGCTGGTTCCGCCACTGAGAGTGATAACGAACAATTACCTGCTAAAAGAGGTGCTGTTGCTGATAAATCACAGAGAAAGAAGAAGAAAGTTGTTGAAGATGAGGATGTTGATGAAGAGGAAGATGATTACAACTTTGAAGATATCGATGAAGACGTCGATGAGGAAGAAGACGACTATGATCCAACTGCCGGTGTTGAAGATGACGAAGAGGAAGAAGAAGTGGAAGAGGAAGCCAACCCATATCCATTAGAAGGCAAGTACAAAAATGAAAAAGATCGTGCTGAATTAGAATCAATGCCTGAAATTGAAAGGGAAGCCATCTTATTTGACCGTTCCCAAGAGCTTCGTAAGTATAATGAACGCAAACTGTTAAGACAAAGATCAAGAGACAACAAATTGCAAAAAGAGCGTTCTTCTAGATCGCAAAAAGTGAAGGAAAGTGCAAACTCAGTGAAATCATCAGTTCGTTCCCAATTGAAAAGACAAAGAGAAAAAAAATCTAAGAGATCAAGAGACGACTACGACAGTGAAGATGAACAAGATGATGAAGAAAGTGATGGTTATGACTTTGAAGATATTGAGGAAGATGACTATGAGCCAGATTTCAATGCATCGCGTCCTACTGAATGGGCTGAAAGTACCAAGAGAAAAGATGTTGAATTGAAGGATATCAATGGTATAATCACAGGTCATTCTGTTGCCGAGAAATATTGTTTCTATCCAAACTTTGATGAGGTGATCGTGGGGACCTATGGTAGAATCCGCGTTAGTAGAACTGAACATCGTATGGTTAGAATCGATGCTATTGCTCGTGGTAAACCATATGTATTTGGTCAATCCAAGATCAAGACTGACAAATACTTCACATTATCACAACCTGGTAAAGATAGAAAGAACTTTCAAATGGGGTTCTTGAGTGATGACAGAATAACACAAGATGAATTTGACAAGTATAAGCGTTATGTTAGAGATGCTAACGCTGCTGGTAAAAGAGTCTCTATGCCTGTGCTGAGTGATATTGATTACAAATACCAAGAGTTGAAAGCCTTTTCAAGACAAAAATTAGAAGGTGAAGTCTTTGATAAATACATGGAAAATAAGAACAAATACAACAAGACATCTGCTGGTTTGAATGTGTTGGATGAAAAATTGAAGTTGAAGACTCAATTACAAGTCGCCACTGATCGTAATGACCAAAGTGAAATTGCAAGACTGAGCCATGAATTGAGAGAAGCTGAAAAGAATTTTGAAAAAGTAAGCACAAGTAAATTGAAAGACAGTTCAGTCACTGCAAAGATTAGTGAGAGAAATAGAAAACTGAATAATGTTTCCATTAGACAAGCTGAGATTAGAAACGCCGAAAGAAAAAGAACGGGGACTCTTTCGAGTACTGATCCTTTTTCAAGATTGACCACAAGAGCTAAGATGTATTATCATGAGGTTAAAAAGGAGGAAAATGATAAGGCAAAGAATGATGCCTTAAAAGATGCTGAAGCCATCGCTGCTAAACAGGAAAAGGAGAAGAAGTTACTACAAAATGCCAAATACAGAACTTTGGGTGGTGTTGATAGTATGATTTCCAAGATTGACTTCAAATTTGACATTGAGATTTAACTATTTGAGATTGTTTAGTGATTTAATTTGTACTTTATGTTTATGGGCTCTTGTTACCTGTAGTATAATACCGAGAGGGTCACCTCAGTGATATTCGCGAATACATCCAGACACCACACATAATAGAGGTTTTCCTAAATGGCATAATTTCTGCCAAAATAACTCTCTACATCAGCTTTGACATTCAGTTGTTGAATCCCGTTTTACTCTTTTGAAGAGTCCATATCACAAAGACAATGTCGCAGAGGCCTACAGCCAAGAGATCACCTTCCATCTTGGTGACAGATGCCAGAAATCCGCATTATAGAAGTGCTCCATTTGCAGGGAATGCGCATAATACGAGGTCAAGGACACCTACAGGGTATGGTTCCACAGGTCATGGACCTTCCAATGGTCACAGATCTGTGAAGAAGAGAAATAGTGGGAAGTTTAGTGATATCTCGGTGTCAAATATCCTTTCGGATTTGAGTGATGTTCCTTCTGCTAGAAGAGAAGAACGTTTATCCACTGGTTCATTTGAGCATTATAGAGCCGGTAGCACCTCTACTGATACAAAGAGAAGATTATACTCGAAACAGTTCCAAGCTTTGCCTTCAAGAACATCTAAGACCTCACAGAAGTTGGCGTTGTTACCTGAAGATGACTCTGTGACGAGTAATGATGTGAATTATGCTAATCGTTCTGCTAAAACCTCACGTTCCAAGGCAGAGAAGATGTCAAAGGAGAAAAGAGGGAGAAAGTTATCCAGAGTCACAGCATATTTGGTCTCTGACAGTTTTGATCTGAAACAAACTTCGAAGTTTTTACATGAGACTCATGATATTGCTCCAAGAATTTATGACGAGGTTCTATATTCCCCATACTGCTTACCATTACTACCTGGTAAGGACGGGTTTAGAATTAAATCAAACAAATCAGTGAAGTTGAATGCTAAAGGGAAGACCTTTATGGAAAGTTTGATTGACTCCTCAGAGAGAAGAGATCATCATTATGAATACTATAGTGGTGTTGAAACTCCAGAGGATGCTAATAACAACTATGAAATTGATAAACTTGCAGAGAATGAAGAAGGGACACCAGGTCCATTTGACCCCTCAGAGCCCCAATTCTTTGCTGAGAATAATGAACCGGAATTGAACTCTCCAGCTGCCAGTATAAAAGCACTGGAGATGATCAAACATCATGCGGAGATGTTCATCTTTGAGTATGGTGTTGTTGTGTTTTGGAACTTTACTGAGATCCAGGAGAAAAACATTCTTGGTGACATTGCATTTGCGAGAAATTCAGACGATGATAACCCACTGGTGATACGTCCGCTAGATGAAAATGATATTGAAACTGAACAATTTCATTTTGAATACGATAGAGACGCTGAGAGACCAAGAATTTTCAATGATATGATCACATTACGTTCCGGTGACCACTTGATCAAATTAACCATGTCTCATGCTATTGCCCAGTCAACGAAGCTGTCAAGATTTGAATCAAGAATTTCACCTATTCTGTATTCTGTTTCCAAGTTACCAAAGAGATTAGCATTAACTGGTAAGCTTGGTTTGAAAAGAGAGCAGTTGATAAAGAAATCAGGTAAATTGTTCAAACTTCGTGTTGATGTGAATTTATCATCCACTGTTCTTGATACCCCTGAACTCTTTTGGTCTTTTGAGCCAAGTTTACATCCATTATACTCTGCCACAAAGGAGTATTTAGAAATCGATCAAAGAGTTGAGGTTTTAAATGATCGTTGTAAAGTGTTTTTGGAATTTATTGACATTGTCGCTGATAGTATTGCTGAAAAAAACATGACGAGAATCACATACATGATCATCACTGTCTTCTTCCTATCCTTGTTGGTTTCCCTCTTTGAAATCTTTGTCAGATATCACATCATTGGTACAAGATATGCCAACAATCCTACGGTCTAATTAAATGACCAATAATTTATAACGACAACAATTTAATGACGCATCTTTATACAATCACATTCGTATTCCATTCGAAACAGATCTGCCAGTTTATTAATTGTCAACAATAGCAAAAACTACGAAGACGATGAAACTAGCACTGACATATAATTGCACTATTTGCAACAAAGTTCTTCCTATTAGTAAGCTTAGAGTATGATCTGGTTAAACGGCGTATAGTCTTATACACTTGGTAACTACATACGAGCTTTTGCCAGTGACTCTGGGTCCTTTAGTAGGCCCAAATGAACTTTCCAAATTCTTGAGAAGTAAAGGAAAGTAGAGCCTTGGTATCGTTAATCAAGACTTGTGATCTAGAAGAGCAATCAATACCTTCTTCAAGGAAAAGGTTAATAAATAAAACATTATTCATTGATAAGAAGTAGTCAGATTACTAAGACACAGAAATACCAGCTCAGTAGAAATATAGGGTGAAGAATTCCAGCCAACAGAGCTAAGGCTGATGAGAGAAAAAGAACTCATGAACTGATCTGTGATCGTAGCAAATGCATTTCAAAAAGGATTGAGGCATCGCTGAAAAGAGTCTAATTTACAACAAACATATCCTTGTAATTTCATTCAGTACTATGTAGTGATCTAATGTAATGATCTAAGCGGTTTATTTCTTTGAACCGTACTTGTTAACAGTCTTACCATCTGGGATAGTGAAGAAAACGTATGGTTTACCTTCACCACCGACCTTATCCAAACGATAGTAACCCTTTCTTTCGAATTGGATAATATCACCAACCTTGAATGATTTGACATTCAAGTCAGCGACACCAGCGGTATGGAATTCGGTTTCTGGGGTCAAGAAGTTTTCAAAATTGTCACCTTCGTCTAGTTTGTCCTTAGTGATTAAATGGTCAAAATCGACTAAATCGACATCGACCTTATCTTCGGTATCGGCTAACCAAGTTAATTTATGTTTAGTTTTCTTGAAATCACCTTCCAAGTGTAGTTTAGCTTCAATAGATTTGACGTGTTCACCTTCTTTGACTAACTTGGTAACGATAATGTTACCCCAGTCCATCAAGGTCAATTCTTCACCATCTTCTAATGAATCAGCATCTTCTTGGTCAATGATGATATCCTTGTAGTAAATGACATCTTTTTCACCAACGTCTGGGTTCTTTTTATGTTTTGGTTTCTTTTCAGTTTGAGGAGATTCTGGACCATCGACTAAAGTGATTTTAATTGGGTTGACAACGGCGGTATGACGTGGGGCAATTGGATCGATGATCTTCTTGTTCATAGCCCAAATAACTGACCAATCCAAGTTAATGATGTTTCTGGATGGACCTTGAGCAATGACGAAATTCTTCAAACCTTCAACGGTCATACCTCTTCTTCTAACACCTCTAACGGTTGGGAATCTTGGATCATCCCAGTTACCAACATAACCCTTATCAACAAACCATTGTAATTTACGTTTGGATAATAGAGTTCTAACAAAGTTAACTCTGGCAAAATCCCAAATGTGAACTTTTCTCAAGTGTAGGTTCTCTAAGAACCAGTCGTATTGTGGGTTACGATCTCTGTATTCAATGGTACGTAGAGCGTGGGTAACACCTTCTAAAGCATCAACGACTGGGACACAGAAGTCATAAGTTGGGTACATTTTCCATTGAGTACCTGTTCTATGATGTGGGGTTAAGTTACATCTGTAGATGACTGGATCTCTCATGGCCTTATTTGGATTATCAAATGACATCTTTGCACGAATACAGTTCTTCAAACCTTCTTCAGTACCGTTCTTCATTTCTTCGGTAAAGATTTTCAAGTTTTCTTCAACGGTACGTTCACGTCTTTCTGATGGAATACCATCCATACGTTCTTGTCTCATTTTTTCTAATGGAGTATCATCAGCATAGGCTTTACCATCTTTAATCAATTGGATAGCCAAGTCGTACATCTTGTCAAAGTAATCTGATGAGTAAGTGGTTTGGTCACCTTTGATACCCAATAATTTCAAATCTTCAATGATGGAGTCTTGGAATTCAACTTTTTCCTTAGATGGGTTTGTATCATCGAATCTAATGATTAGCTTACCGTGATATTGGTCAGCAAAGTATTTGTTTAAGATGGCAGCTTTAGCATGACCAATATGTAAATAACCAGATGGTTCAGGTGGGAAACGGGTAACGACATGACCATCGACAGCATCTTGTAAATCAATATCAAAATTGGCCTTGTGAGATTCTTTTTTACCATCAGAACCGACTTTAGATTTTTTTTTCAATTCAGAAACAGATTTGGTGAATAATTCAACGATACCACCAAATTTCTTGTCTGATTCTAAAAACAAGTACCAACGAGAAACATTTGTATAAACGGTATTCTTGATGATGGAACCAACCATACCATTGGCTCTTAAGACACCCCAAACGGCAATATCAGCAAGGGATGGCTTGTAACCGACGATGAATGAGCGAAAATTCAAATGAGCATCAAGTTTTTCCAATGAGACAGCTAGTTTCTTGAAATCTTTGATAGCCAATTCAGCAGTGGCAAATTGGATCCATTCTTGAGAAGCTTCTTGTTCCAATAGAACTTTTGGGAAGGCAGTGGCCAATTTGGTTAACACTTCAGAGTCTTTTGAACTATCTTTATCTTGGATCAATTCAACGGTAGCGCCATTGACCTGTTTGTCGTCAACAAAGTCAATCTTCACAGAGGCGTCAGTCAAATCGTTGACGAAAGCAGCAGCGATCAATTGTGGATAAGCAGCTTGAGGAGCCTTGGCGGCAACTTTCAAGTTGAAGGACATTGTTGATGGCTCTTAACTATGAGTAAGCTCATCTTTAAAAAGGGTATTTTTTTTTTTCATGATTTTATTTCATCAACGAAATTGTGTCTAGTGCGCGCGCTGTGCGCGAAAATTTCCCTAAAGGGAGCTAGAATATAGATCATGAGATTACTGCAGGGAAAGAAATGGAACCATTGAAGAACTCTGGATAATGATAGAAAGATAGAGGTTGTTGAGTTATCACAGTATCTTCACTTGATCTATACGTCTCTCTTTAATCTTAATCTATTCTCAATTGTAACCCCATCGGTACGGGACACACGGAAAATTTATTTAGCATTAAAAAAGTCAACCTCATACAAAATTAAATACCAACAACCGATTAAGATATCATAAATCACTTCAATTCATCCACAATGAACACAGCCAAGTTCCTCCCATTGAATTCCAGGGCCCCAACGACGTCACTAAGGCAACCTAAGGAGATCTGTTCATTTTCACGTACTTTTGACGGTGAATACGCCAATGATGAGTCTAGTTTAAGTTATTACTTTCTGCCCGATTCAGATATTGATACAAATATTGATCTAGGTGCTGGTTTTAAAAAATTTAAGAAATTTGACGAAGCCAGAGATGGTGAATTTGTAGGGTTGTTATCTGCAATTCAAAATTATGAGGAAAAAAATGATACTAAAGTCAAGGCAGAGATCATAACTTGGAGAGGTATAATGACTAAACTATTGACATTACCATATAATTTACGTGACCCAATTGAATTAAATGCTATTTATTATGATGGTCATATTTTCATCCAGCAAGAGAAACAACCAGAGCAACAACATCCAATGGAGTTACAAAAAATGATGTATTCAGGTTATAAATTTGAAAGTATGGCTACATTACCAAAACCTTTGGCACAAGCATCTCGTGCTACTATTGAAAAAAGATCTAAGAAGATAGTGAACAATATTGAACAATACTGCTCTGTGGTGAAAACTGGTGTTGGGAAGAAAAAAATTATCATTGGTGGTGAAGTTGATTGTGTATGGGATTATAAACCGGAAGATGGGAATCCATTGTCTCATTACGTGGAATTGAAAACTTCAAAAGTTATAAGTCAACCAAATCACTCAGTAACATTTGAAAAAAAATTGTTTAGAACTTGGGCTCAGACTTTCTTATTGGGTATTAATAAGATCATCTATGGGTTCAGAGATGATGATTTGATCTTAAGATCAGTGGAAGAGTATAAGACAGAAGAGATTCCAGTGTTATTGAAATCCAACCCTGTAAATACAAACCCACAAAAGATCAATTGTATCGATGCTTTAAAATGGTATGGTGCTGTGGTGGACTTTATTGTGGATAATATCCCACAAGATGAAACAAAAGCTTGGAGAATTAGCTATGATCCACAAGTCAAGACATTCTCGTTGTTTGAAGCTAGTCCAGATAAGGCTGAAAAACTATTGAACAATGGGATCTTAACTGAAAGTTTTAAAGAATGGAGAGAAGACAGAAAACAGAAGAAGAAGGCTAAGAAAGATAAAAAAGCTAAAGAATAGTTTATGAACTACGACAACTCTAATGAATATTAACACTGTGCCATATTGATGAAATGAATTCACATGTATTTAGTTTCTCTCTCATCTCTTTGTATTTACTTTTTAAATATGAAGGTCCAGTTATTATTGGTGTGCTTTCTTATAAGCCAAGATTTGTGATACTGAATCCTTGATCGTCTTGGATAATGGAGTCCATTCTTTGATACCGGTCCATTCCAAAGTTTTCGAAGTATCATAATAGGTTAAAGTCTCGGCAAGTTTGGCCTCTGTACCCTCTGGAGAACCCTTACCAACTTTAACTCCCAGTTCTGGGAACTCTTGATGGATCAAGTTCAACAAGGATTGACCATTAAATTGGCCATTGACAGTAAATAGTCTCTTACCTACTAATTCTTCCTTTTCCAAAGGTAAGACATGCAACAAAGCGACATCACGAACATCACAGGATAGACCAATTGGCTTATCTAAGAATGAAGTTTCATCAAGTGGGGTCGCTAACAACTTGTTAACGGTCTCGGCAGATGTGTTCAAAGTTGGTTTAACTAACACATCATCGAATTTTTGAGGACCAAGGACAAAAGGTGGATTCACTGTTGTGATAGTGAAGTTTGGTTTTTTTTCTTTTACAAAGTCTCTAGCTAATAATTCAGCATATTTTTTGGAGGCTCTGTAAGCAGTGAACTCATCTTTAACTTCTTCCCATTTTAATGGATTCCAAGTATCTTCGGTATGGATAAAGCTTGAATCACCAGCTTTATCACCATTGACAATGGCAGCAAATGAGGAAGTAATAACGACATGCTTCACTTGTGGAGCCAAATCAACGATGGCTTGCAAAATGTTCTTTGTTCCCTCGGTGGCCGGTTTGTAATAGGCATCTTCAAATGATTTATTTAACCCAAATGCAAAAGGGGATGCAGTATGCAATACCTCAGTGATCTCTGGATGTTTCTTCAATGCATCGTGGAAGGCATCAGCAGCAGCAATATCAGGGACGATCTCAAAGGATAATTGACCTTCAGGGTACTCCTTTTTGAAATTCTCAGTGATTTTATCAGCCTGTGTTTGAGTTCTCACAGTGCCAATGACACTGTATCCCTTAGACAACAAGACTTCGATTATATGAAGGGCGATGTAACCAGAAGCACCGGTAAGCAAGACAGTGGTGGCCATTGTGATTTGTAAATAGTTGACAGTTAACAGTTGACAATTGAAGGTTTACAATTCTCTGTATCTTAAAAGAAGAGGAAGAAGAAACGAGGAGCGAATTGTTCTTTATCCTTTTATATACCACAGTTTATGATCTAAGAGGAGAACAATAGCCGAACACCAAAAGGGAGATAACGCGCCCGCGATTTTTTTTAGCCGATTAATCTGGGGTTTTTACCATGGAAACGAATTGATATCTTCATCTCTTTGGTAAGCGACTCGTCGCACTTTAGGGCTGGTTTCCCGTCTTAAAAGGCTTTTAAGGTTGGTTATATTTCAGCTGAGATCCCTTTCATTGGCTAGAGTAAACTACGATGCTTTTCTCTTCTCGTCAGTAGGCTTCTCCAAGATGTGGTCCTTTGAATCGTCATACATCTTTATTTGCACGGATACTACTTAACTACTAAGGGATTTTTCGATACTTTCCGTTATCTTATACAGAAAGAAGTACAGTCACTAATGTAGAAGCAATGTATCAAGCTATTGATCATACTTACCATACAATTGCTTTGCAAAAGCTCTATGTTTTTTCTGCCCACCAATTTTACTAATGTCATCAAAGTCCTCTTTTTCTAGTTCAAAAGTGAACGTTTCTAAAGCATCTTGTTGCCTTTCCATCTTTGAAGAAGTGGTCAATGGTAAGATTCCATGTTGGTAAACCCATCTCAATAAGATCTGTGTCTCCGATTTACCATACTTTTTGGCAAGTTTTGGTAGCAGTTCATCTAAAGGACCACATTCAGCTCTGAACAGTGGGGCCAAAGGACTGTAAGCTTCAACTAAGATACCATTTTTCTTGGTGTAATCCAACAAGCCAGGTGAATGCTCTTGTAAGTAAGCATGGAACTCAATCTGATTAACTTGAGGTGTAATGGTTGCAACTTTTGCAATTCTTTCTAAAAACTCAGCTGAATGGTTGGAAACACCAATATTCTTGACTTTACCCTCTTTATAGATCTTTTCAACCTCCAGCCAAGCTTGCTCCAATGTCAACCCTTGGACCTCTGGTGAGATATCTGGTGAGTGCAACAAATACAAGTCCAAATATTCAACATCCAGTTCTTTCAAAGCAGTATGAAAGGACTCATAAGGACCAGAAGATTTAGTACGTGCAAAGGCACTAGGACTGTACTTGTCAGTGATGAAAATTTCCTCTCTTGGAACACCTGATCTTTTGATCCCTTGGCCAACTTCATAATGGGTCGTATAAGTCTCAGCAGTGTCAATATGTCTGAAGCCGGACTTCAACGCATTGGAAACACTTTCGATTAACTCATCAATTGGCTCCTCTTGTTCCTCTTTTGTAGGTTTGGCTTTCTTGATTTTTTGCCATGCTGTACCGGACCCAAACCCAATAGCTGGGATTTTGCTGCCTGTACTTGGAATTGTGAAGTATGGTATGTTAGAAACGGTCATTGTGTCAATGGTTTTTGTCTCGTCATTTGAGAATTAGCTTTAAGCTAGAATTAGAGGAATTCGCCATCTTTTTATATTGCTACGTAGTCGGAGGTATAGTGATTTTTGTTTATCTCGCTTGTAAGCCCGAATCGGGTAAGATAGGAGATAACACTGAGATTCTAGAGCCATACGACTCATCTGAATCAAAGACTACGGTTTCAGGGGTGTATTAGGCATTAAAATGTATTAGATAATCATTTGTAGATTGCTATAATCAGTTAAATCATGAAAAGTGTCTGTTTTTGGAGGACTTTCTCGAACTTCGAGACTTATGTCTCACCATAGCCAAATTCGTTGGTGAAGTTGCCTTTGGAGTGTAGTAGCGGGTATAGGCAGGATTGTATTGGATTTGTTGTTGGTATGGTGTGTGTGGGATTTGTTGCTGTTGAGATTGTTGTGTCTGTTGATGTTGGTGTTGATGTTGATCATGGTGTGTGTAGTTTCTGTAGGTACCAAAAGCTGCATTAGTTAACACTAAAGAACCAACAGTAATTAGTAACAGGAAGAACATCGACTTCCAGCTGATCGGTTTAATGAAACCGTTGATGATTTCAGCAAATGTTTCAGCACCAATCTTAGCACGGCCAACTGTTGTCGGATCTCTGTTCATACATTTTTCCCACTCTGAACAAGCAGCTTCTAGGGCAACAACTCTTTGACCTGGTTGACAATTATTTCTAGCGTATTCTCTTGAGCACAATGCGATTTCTTGCAGGATGTCTGTAGCATAAGAATCCACTTTATTCTCAACATCGGCCTTCACTGTCGAAATAAACGAGCAGATGAAGAATAGGAGAATGGAAACAAGGACAACGTTAAATATTAGCTGTAAGTATAGAGATAACACATATGGAAGTTGTGGATCAACCAAGGCATTGAGTGTTTTAGAAAACAAACTTCTCTTCTTTCTCGGTTTTTTCTCTTTCTTCTCGACTTTAGAATCGTCGTCATCTTCGTCAAGCCATTCATTCTCATTTTTGATCTCAGTACGTTTCTTCTTGGGTGATTCCTTAACATAAGGGCTCTTGAACTTTCTGTTAGCCTTTCCATCTATGGCGTCCGTCAAGGGGCTTGAAAACTTTGTTGACCTTGTTAAAAGTGAAGACTTGGATGTGATATATTCTTTCTTTGGACTGATTACTATCCTTTTTGAAGCCTTAAGTGGATTAAGTTCACCGTCTGAGTTCAATGCCGATGACAGCTCCGGCTTCAGTTCGACCAACTTTTGAGATGTTGTCCTATCGTAGTTCACGTTTTTCTTCAGAATACTGTTTGGGATCTTCGGCTTATCAGCGGCGACAGGGGTTGACACCTCACTCAGCAGGTCTGAAGAGGATGATGAGGATGGATAGCTCAAAACACGGTTCTTCAGTGACCTTTTATGTAGATCCAGTTTTGGTTTTACGCCTGATAATGGCGTGCTCTGTTGATCGAACTTCTTTGAAGTTGTTGGGACTGGGGAGAAATTGGTGTCTTGGAGTTGCTGCTTTCTTCGGTATTCTTCCCTGTACAATGGTGTCTTTGGGTCATTCAGCACTTGATGATGAGTGATGATACTTAGATCACCGTCTAATGAATTGTTGGAGTCTTCTGTAAATGAATCTAGTGATTTGTTGGATTTAGCAAATCTAGTGTCCACATTAATGTCTAGAGAGCTTAAAACGTGATTCTTCTTGAAAAGTTCATCATGCTTGCGCTGTGTTTCCTCATCGACAACGCTAATGTTTGGTGACATGGCAGCTTGATCTCAATACTGCTTAATTTGAAATTGTAGTCTAGCTTTTGAGAATGTGTCTTCTTTTTCGTTTTACGTGTGGAAATGTAAACAAATCTATTTTAGCGTTCCCATATTTACGCAGCGAAGAACTTCCGCGTAATTCCTGGCCTCAAAAACAGTGTGTGTAAATCAAACTAAGGAGAGAGGAAACAACCATATGGGTTACTTAAAGCAAAACTATGGGCCCAGCACTCACACATTCGGGCTCCAGTGAGATCACACTCTTGTTTCAGGGTGTCTAGTCTCGGTTACCTTTTTTCTCGATCAAGTTTCGAAGAAACAAATGCCAAAAAAAAATAAGCGATGCGATTTCTGTGGATCGAACACAGGACCTTCAGATCTTCAGTCTGACGCTCTCCCAACTGAGCTAAAACCGCTTATTCATGACTTTGAAAGCGGACCAATTGTATGATCATGCACTCAATCCTAGTATTTAATTGTAGAATTTGATGATCCAAGACTTTGAAAGATTGCTAGAAGCCCCAGGGTACCTTATCTCCTCTATGAATCTCATTAGTGACATGCAATGCCTACTTTTGACCCCATGCCTGTAGCGGATCCCAGATATTGTGGACTCACATGGATCGAGAGGCTTTGGTGGGCAGCACACCTCCAATCAGCAGACCGTACTTTGATTGTCACTATGTACGCTCACTAACTCAGATGCTGAAATCTGACTTAAATATAGCCTTCAGTCGAGTATGTTTAAAGAAGGTTACCTTTTGGTCAATGAAGTTGTCAATGTAAATGCTCTTTAATATCGTGGTATTACTGGCCTACCATGATCCCTCTGTGTTCCTTTTGTAAGTATGGAACTTGTACAAAGCAGCTGACTGCAATGCGATGACTAATTCAATCAGCACTTAGTATATTAAAGGTATTAATTGCTCTCGGTTCTGTCCTTTATTGTCTCATTTAGCTATGCTTATAAGCGCCTATTTTCCAAAGTTTATCGATCGAAGAATCAACGGAAACCATATATTTTACTAGCGTCTATGAGAGGTATGTGTGGAAACGCTTACTCCTCTCTTTACTAATCGTACTTGTTGAGCTTGAAATTCTCAAGTGTAGCGCCTTTGCCAATAACCGATACGGTCATGATTCGAACTTGGACACTTTCGCTCAAGACATCCTTTTTAATTCCGGGAAAAGCGACTTCGACCCCGAATTCTTGAAACCATAGAAAAATGAATTAACGTACTGAGATTTCAAGCATATAAATCTCTACTTTTTTATCCTAAACACCACACAAAAGCCCTTGTACCATTCTCAAACATGCGTCCTACATCAATCAGATCCGCCTATACCCCACTTATCAGATTTGCTGGTGGTAAACACGTCTTTAAAGGTACGTTTTTGTGTTGCCCTGAGAGGACACTCGACTTCCTGGGGCTCTCTCTTCCAAAAAAAAACTGTTTACTAACTACTCACAAAAGAAGCCGATGCTGCTGTCAAACCACATGCCTTCTCTGATGGTCTAATACCAGGTGGTGAAGGTACCATCAAAGTTTCATCGTTGCCAAAGAGAGAAACACCAAAACCTAAACAAAAGCCACAAACCTGGGGTTTGAAACCAAGTGATAAACCATACGACTTCATCAGTGTCACTGAACTTCCAAAGAAATTCCAACCTCCTGTCTTTGACGAAGCTGAATTGGATGCTATCAACGGTGGTGGTGCTGATTCATTGAACATATAATGAACTTCGTCTTGCTTTTAAAACTAGAGATAGATTTAATGTTCCACTTATACTAAAAGTCATACATAAGAGAAATTGTACACTATACCATGAACTACACATAGGTGGCCGTTCATTCATATTTATTCATTTATACACAATAAAGAATTGAGAATTTTTTATTTGATCTTTGAGGTAAGCTTATGAGACCCCGAAAAACTCGAGTAAATTGTTCAATTATTATATCCAGTTTCTTGTGGACCCAAAGCACACCTAACTAGACGTAGAGTTTAAGACTTCCGCTCTTATAACTCTAATTTGGCATTCATCTCTTCACTGACACGCTCTAGTATTAAGACTGGTGTTTGGATGTTTTATACTTTTTCGCGGAAATGTTGAAGACGTAGTGGCAAAAGGGTAAATTCAAATCAGTAAGAAAAGACGTATCTAAACTAAGTTTCAAACCTTTTAAGAACACCCAATTCAATTCAATTCGCCATGGATCACGATCCTTTTAGATGGGGGAGACCTGACGACCGCCAGTACGGCCACTATAACAACGCAATTGCCAATGCTGGTCTTAAGGAGGCCAACAATCACTCCGAGTTCCCAACCATGAACACTCAACAACCTATCATCACCGGTACTTCTGTCATAGCCACCAAATTCAAAGACGGTATAGTGATTGCTGCTGATAACTTGGGTTCCTATGGTTCATTGGCCAGATTCACCGATGTGGAGAGATTGTTCCCAGTAGGTGAAAACGCTGTGGTGGGTGTCTCTGGTGATATCTCAGATTTACAATACGTTGAAAGACTACTTGAAGATTTGGAAACTGATAACAATTATGATTACGATGGTCATACTCTACGTGCCTCTCATATACATGAATATCTACAAAAAGTTTTTTATCAAAGAAGATCCAAAATGGACCCATTATGGAATTCAGTCATTGTCGCTGGTATTGACGATGGTAAGCCATTTTTAAAATATGTCGATTTATTAGGTGTCAGTTATTCAGCTCCTACTTTGGCCACAGGGTTTGGTGCTCATTTAGCTATCCCACTATTAAGAAGAGTTGTGTTTGATGAGAGAGATGCTGAAAATGTCACTGAGGAACAAGCTCAGGATGTCATTAGAGATTGTATGAAAGTGTTATTTTACAGAGATGCTAGATCTATAGATAAATTCTCAATTGTTACCATCACGAAGGAAAAAGGTGTTGTGTTTGAAAAAAATCAAAGAGCTCAGAACCAAAGTTGGAGATTCGCTAAGGATATCAAAGGTTATGGTACACAAACTGTTTAAGATGCTCTATTGTGGTACATTGGAGAGGAATTATGTATATTATGATCATATTGTCTAGCTTAGAAAGCTGGGTGTAAATCACATGTCATTAGTTATGAGATAATCGTAGAATAATACCCTTGCTGAATGAAGGTCTAACTAGCCTAAATTAGGTCTTGTCAATATTATAAGGAGGTATATCAACGAAAGCGAGAAGGTTGACTATGCCGTTGTTCCTGAACGCCAAACTAATTCAATGATCAACCAAGTGCCCCTCTCGACCCTCTCGTGGAGTACCTCTTACTCAAATTTGTAAGTCTATAAAATGTGCCTCTCCCATCGTTGTCGCGATAAGTGCTTTAGTGGTACCATTACCATTACACACGTCACTATTAAAGGGTCCACCAGTAAGGAAGCCCTGTATTTGACTAGAAGTACACAACGCACACCCAGAAAACTGGAATTTACTGCCTATCACCTATTACCACCTACTGCTTCTCCTAACAACGAACCAACACTACCAAAACACAGTAAAATTAAACTTGAAAATTAACAAACGCGCAGAAGAACCGATCGAAGCCTCGTAAAATTCTGGAAGCCTTATTGACTCGGCCGTCAAATAATAAACACTACTGAAATGCTCCTGGGCGCAAAAAAGAAACTAAAATTTCTGTGCAGCCAGAAAAAACACAATATCACTAAAATCGTTACTTTTAAACCGACGCCACGGGCACGAAATTGGCTGCTATTGTACTGCTTCTTCTGCAGTTTGCACCCTTGCCAGAACTCACATACTGTCCAGGCGCAATCGCCCACAGCTAAGACCCCTTGTCAGTGGCATTATCAAAGACCTGCGGGCGTATCTTCTACAGTAGATAAAGAAAAGGAAGAGCCATCTAAGATCAAAAAGGTCCCCGCTACACACACTAAACATCTTATAGCAGGACTCCATTTTCAGACGTAACACATATCAATGACCTTTGATATCACGGTCCTCGGTGCCAATGGTGGTCCCCTCGAGGGCTCTACCACTTGTTTCCTCATAAAGTCTGGGGATGCCACATTTCAGGACATCATCGCTCAGGACTTGGAGGGCCATATAGTAGCCATTGATGCTGGTGTTGGGCTCGGAAGACTCACGGAGCTAATACAAGACAGCGATTCTCCCTTGAAACAATTGAGGTATTATAGGGATTCATTGACATTAAAAGATGCAGGTACTGACCTTATCCTGAGGAAAGATGCTTTAAAGTTTGACAACTCTGAGCTTGCCCCAATTGAAATCGCTCATGAATTGTTCAGTAGAATGAACACTTATCTGATCACACATCCTCACATGGATCATATTGCCGGTTTGGTTATCAACTCCCCTTCATTCGGTCATCTATCAAGAAAGAGACTTCATGGTTTAGAAAGCGTATTGACACATATACGCCAACATGCTTTCAACGACATTATATGGCCAGACCTGACGAGCATTGAAAAAGGCCGTTTCATTACTATTGAACCTTTGAGTCCATATATCTATGATCACACTCCTAATTTTGAAAAACTGAATGATCAATACAATGTATTGGCTTTCCAAGTCATCCATGGTGTCGAAATGGATGAGACAGTGCCGTACCATTCAACGGCTTACTTATTACAAGACAATACGACAAAGGATGAACTACTAGTCTTTGGTGATGTCGAGGCTGATAATGACACCATGAAGGGTAAGAATGCAGAGATTTGGTCCGTTGTATCAAAGTCTTTGCTCGAAGGTAGACTTAAAGCTATCATCATTGAATGCTCCACGGTTAATCAATCACGCAATATCCCATTATACGGTCACCTGACACCGTTTGCACTGTTTAAAGAGCTGTTAGCATTAAAGGAGTTTATTAACAAGATTAATGTTAACATAGTTGGTCCATTGAAAGGGCTGGAAATCTTAATCACACACGTTAAAGACGTCCCTACTAATAAAACAGATCCAAGAAAGTTGATCCTTAATGAATTGAATGAATTGAATGAACAATACGAACTTGGTGTGAAGTTTACGATCCTGCTGGCTGGCCAGACTTATACAGTTTAATATCAACTTGAAGGTTTCAATATTTGCAGCTACTTGCTAATTTATTAAACTAATTTTATATTGTTGCTCTATTTCAAAAAGGCTGCAAGATTGTACTACTACAACTTTTATCAATCTTGAGCTTGCATCATGCGTTATGCTATAATATTAACTAATCATCTAATAAAAGTTCATTCAAATTGGTTGCGCTTGTGGGCCAGTTTATATAAAAGTTACTAGTGTCTAATGAATTGGAGCTAATTGCTGGCCTACTAATCAATAGAGTTGTCTTGCTCAAATCACAAAATCAAAACGTGTATTTTTTAAGGAAAGTCTAAGTTCCTATCAATAAGTAGTACCTCAGCATTCTAATGTACAGGCAATAAATCTGACACATTGCACTTTTAAACAATGAAGTAACCGTCAGTTGATAGTTCAGTATTGATATCAAATGGTAGAGATTCACCATCAGCGACACTAACGACATCAGTGATCTTGATATTACCCAGTGTATTGACTGGGTTTTCACTTTGGAAGCTGACTTCAATTGGGAATATAGCGTCTTCAGTTGCTTGAATAGTAAACTCAAGGACACCATTTTCACCTGGTGATAATTGTTCAATTTGGAAGAAGACACCTTCTTCGGTGATGTTGGTGATCTTGGAATCATCTGATCTTAGTTCAACGTTTTCAGTGGCAACTGGGACCAAGATGGTGATGTTTTGAATAGCCTCCTTGTAAGAATCGTTCAATTCAAACTCTAATGTCACATCAACAGTATCATCATTTTGTGATAACCAAGTGGAGAATTGAATTGGAACATATTTGTTTTCATCAGCTTTACCAACACCTCTCCATCTCAAGACACCTAAGTTTTTATCATTAGATGGGAATGGTTTTTCTGGGTTCTTTAAGCCTATAACATTTTCAGATGTGAATAGATTTCTGTCAACGTTTGGATGTGTTTTAAATTGGATACTGTTGTCAGTGTTGTCATTTTGTAATAAAATCCTGGATAGTGCTAGTTCTTCATTGTTGATACGTAGTTGTAACACACCCTTCAATTCAGACGACACAATAGAGCCTTCACGTGTGATTTCAGCAATGACTTTTTCTTCCACAGTGACTAAGATACCATTATTAACTGGTTGATCAACAACTGGAGCTGGAGCTGGGGCATCATGATATTGTGGGATTGATCTTGGTTGTTCTGGAGCTGGGGCAATTAATGGAGCAGAATCAGATTCAGCAGCGAATGATTTCTTATTAGACTTACCTAATTGTAGACCACGGCCCTTTGGAGCAGATCTAGCGAATGCTGGAGTATTGTCCACTGGCCCTGGAACACCAGAGTACGATTGTTGTGATTGATCTGGGGTTGATCTATAACTTTCAGCAGGTGGAACATAAGGATTTGGACCTGGACCATAAGCAGATTGACCAAATTCAGCAACATTACGACGAGCCAATTCTTTACGTTGAATTTCTTTTGCACGACGTTTTCTTTCTTCATTGGCTTCCAATTCCTTGTTACGTTCGATGATTTCTTGAATTTTTTCTTCATGAGAGTCCATTTCCAAGAAAGTTCTAATTTGTAGTAGTGACAGATTATCCTTATAACCTAATGTAATGATTTCGTCGAATGCACTTAGGATTTCAAAGGCATTTTCAAAGATTTCATGTTCATTAATGGTTCTCAATAATGAAGTGACGGTTTCTGAGAACAAGTTCAAAGTGTCAATATCCTGTAAGATGTTGGATTGACGGTTGGTGATCAAGATGATATATAGGTCGTCCAGTGGTTGGTAGACGTATCTGACGTGCTCATCCTCCACGGTGGTGTGTTGGGTGGTATTTTCAGATAATAAACTTGGAAAGTTGGCTAGCAATTCAGTGACTCTGTTCTTGGTTAAGTCTCTGAATTGTCTAGATAGGATAGCTTTACCACTACGGGTAATGATTGAAGCAGCTAAGACGGCCATTGTTGACGGTATGAAAGGATCCCTTTGATGTTATATTTGACGTGACGAACCTAGATCAATCTGGTAAAATCAATGATAACTAGTGGAACGAAGCTCTAGATCGAAGCAATTGTCTTGGGAAGTGAATTTCAAAAGGTGTTTATTCCTGATTGAGCGCGAAATGAACACGGAATCCCCTTTAAATTGTGGAATTTACTTGCTTTTGACAGTAGTTTCTCATCTTTTTGTTGTTGACGTTTCCACTTTTTCTAATTTCGATCCAGAGAAAAGGGGTGTGTCCCTTAACAGATTAGTGGTAAGGGGCACACAATCTCGAGTTATTAGATAATGAGTTCAAACAAAAGGATCACTGAGATTATTTATTTTAGACCTATAAAGGGATTCTATATACAGTTCTAGGGTGTTACTCAAGAGACCATGACACATGGAGAAGTTCATCAACAAACTCGTTGACTTTTGGGGGCAACTGAATGATCTTTGACCGTTCAGAAGAACTCACCAACAAGAAATCAAGAATGTTACACTTCGAAAGTACCTTCATAGCAGCGAATGGGTTAAGACCAAGGCCCAATAGGAAAGAAGCGTCATCAGACTCCATGCTTGTGAGCTGGTTTTCGCCGAGTAGTTCACCAGATGACTCGGCACCTAAGTAAACTTGTTCACAGATACCAGGAGAATCTGACTCTTCAAGCACCAAAGATCTGACGTCCATCAAAGACAACATAAGCTGAAAGTTTAGCAAAGTCTCCTTCTTTAAGTACGGCCTCTCGGTTATCATGATGATCACCTTCAAATTCGGTATTGTTGACTTCATCCGGATGATCTGGTCTTGGACACACAAGTCCCCATTCAAGTTAGCCTGTTCAACAGAAGAAGAGTTTATCAAGGCAATACCAGAGTCAAAGGAGCATAGAAAGTCTGGGTAATCAGAACCAAGTTCATACTCAACAACCTCGATGGAGCTATGCCTAACAATGAACTTGAGTAAGCGCTGGTTATCTGCAAGATTGCTAGAGTTCATGATGACCGTCTTTTTAACTTTGAAGGATTCAGTTGTCTCAGCAGGCGACTTCTTGAGCTCTGAAGGGAGTGCATCAAGATTCTTGATGATAGAAATCTCTGTTGCAGGAAGAGCCTGTGCCTTGCTCTCTTTCAATAACGTCAATACAGGTAGCTCAGACTGATCGCAAGCGGGACGATCTGTAGTGGTCCTCTTTCTTTTGTTTATCAGAGCATCCAAGTCTTCATCAAGTGATCTCTTGCTCAAGTGTGTCAGATGTGCTTCAGTTGGCTCGGTTCTGTCATAAAGTGCTGTTGTGTTTTCAAATTGCAAATCTCCAAAAGTCTCCATCCTAGTAGCATTTACACTGTCATTCTTAGTGGTCTCGTGTGTGGTTGCTGTAGAGTCATAGACCCTAACATCTGACAACTCGATCTCTTTGCTAAGTGATGAATTTTCTCCCAATTCTGCTTCACAAACTGCTGGTTTAAGCACTGACCCACAAGATAATGAGGCAGCTTTCTCTTTGACTAGTGGCCCACCGTCATTGAATTTCAAGGGCATGAGTTCAATGTTGCAGCCAAAGTCAAGATCGAGCACTTCAGCTTTAATACTCTCTTCAAGCACATCGTCTTCATTGTAGGCGCCAACAACTTCTAATATGCTAACCTTTGGGAGTTGATCAACAACATACCTTCCGGTTAATCTAGGTGCAACAAACTCAAAAGATGTCATTGGTTCTCTGAAGACTGGTTTTTTACTCATAAATGGAGTGTCAACAATGAATTCCACGCCTTTGGCCAAGCTTTCATCCAATGATTGATCTTCAAGGTAACGAATGTAAGATTGGTCAACTTCGTCACCGACATCAACAACCCACTGGGAAACTTCAAGCTGAAACGCTTTCCCTCTATAGGCTATCTGAGTGACGTCGAGTTCAAATCGTCTCATTGAAACCTCCTGTTTGGAAACAGAATTGGTTACTTCGACACTCTCTTCAGGCTCTGCAAAAATTGACAACTCTTCAGAAATCAAATCTTGGTCTGATTCTTTAGGCACATGAATCTTCGGTGGAATCTCTCTTAATTCTTTAGTTCTTATCGTGTTGACCTTGGTATCATCAACATCCATCAAGTACCTAATGACTCCAGAACTCTGATTCAGTGGACGCGGCTTGGGGAGTTTACTACCTGCGCGTATACAATCTTTGATGTAGTCGATCACATTTCTCTTAACGACGATAGTCTCCTTTGGTAGTAATTCTTCCTCTTTGAGTATCTTAGTGGGGACATCAACTAGCCACCTGTGCAACTTGATGAAATTGTACTGGATGAGAGAAACCGCAGGAGAAACCGCAGGTTCGACAGCAGCAACAGGAAGAAGCAGATCTTCCGCTAGGGGAAGTTTTTTCGGCTTCTCAGTTGTCTCCCAGTTGACTTTCTTCCTCATGGTGTATTCAAATATCCTTGCACTTGTTTTATCGATGGCGACCTTTTCCTCCAAAGACTTCTGAAACTGGGCCAATTTCTCTTCAAGATCCTTGTACAAAACGGGGCTAACACGCGTTCCATCGTGCCATTCCCACTCTAGCAATCGATCCTCGATCCAGGTCATCATAAAGAGTGCTCTAAGTCTGGTGAAAATGATGGGATCTCTCAGTGTTTTATTAGCCGCTGTCCTTTTCTTACACCTTGAAAAAATGGAAAAAGACATCAAGGCCTAACCAGAGCCTGGTATAAGGATTTATTTCTGTCTCTTGAAGGCATCTTCTGAAACGGTTTCAGCTTCTTGTTCTTCCTCTAATGATCTCTTTGTAGTGCCTTTGGCTTCCTCAGATTGCTCAGACTTTTCGGCATCTGCCTCTGGCTTTAAAAGTGTCTCTTTCAGCTCTTCGGGCTCAATAGTTGGTTCCATAGACAGCAGTTCATCCTCGGCCTCAGCATGAAGTAGATCAGGTTTTGACTCAGGTTCTTCGGTGTTGGATTCTACTTCAACTTGCTCTTCGTTAGCTTCGCCAAGTTGCTCATCTTCTCTAGACTCCTCCTCCTCAGAAGCACCATTCTCTTTCTCCTCAGTGACACCATTCTCTTTCTCCTCCGGGCTCAAAGATTCATCCAGCTCATTCATCTCCTCGGCGCTCAGCTGAAATGGCTTACTAGCAGTGCCTTCACCTTCTAAACCAATCTCTTCAGCTGTCTGTGGTTCCAATGGCTTTGGTGGCAAGTTCAAAAGATCATCAAACTTAGCGATGAAACTTCTCTCACAGCTCAAATCAAGGTGCAAACAAGGGTGAGTCTCTGGGCCAAGATGGAGAGACAATGCTTCGAATGCTTGAACGATGTCTAATAAAGTCAATTCATGTGCATAAGCACTGGATTCCTTCAGTTCCAGATTGAATTCTTTGAAGTTCAAAATCAGGTCATCTTCTTCCTTGAACTCATTCTCTAGCTCCTTGAATGTGGTTCTGATCTGCTGAAAGACTTCATAAATCGTTGAGCCGAAACTGAAATCATCAAACAAATTCAATGCATCCTCATATTCAGTTGGTAACCTTCTGGCAGCTTCCTGTGACAATGGTGTTAACAGGTAAGGAAAGTTGCCAGTGTTTACAATAATAGGGAACTTGGCATACTTTTCAATAATCTCGTCTTGGGTTTTCAATGGACTCTGAACTGACTCGTAAAGAATCTGAACGTCATCGTCGTCCGGTCTGGGAGTGCCGAACTCTAACAAGTCGTCGTCATCTATGTCAACAACAACGTGTTTCGCTTGCTTTAATTCATCAGTAATTGAATCATGGGTGTGATCGTGACACTCCCCTTCATTCTTGGCTTCTGACTGGTTGCCATTCTTGTCTTCTTGGTCTTGAGTGGCTTCACTTTCAGGCCTTTGTTCCTCGATTGGCTCATCAAGAGCATCCTCGACCACCTCCAAAAGTTCATCTTCATTGGTAGCATTGAACTCTTCTTCATTTACAAGCCCCTCAGATAATTCACTCTTGGAGTCTTCATCTGATTTGGGCACTGGGGCTGTCTCTGTGGCTGGCAATGGCTCATTGGCGAGTTGGACTTGCTCCTGTAGTTCTTGGTTCTGGGACATATTTAGTAGATCTTGTTTCGAATTTTCTCAAAAGGTACCTAAATCGTTAGTAAGTAACAAACCTAGCTCACAAATGGAATTCTTCAGTGGAGTTTCTCAGTATATGCGTAAGTATGACTCTCTGAACGTTTCTCAAGGGAAATGTTAAGGGGATTCTTAAAAGAGTGGCTAGCTGTATATCTTTTTGGCTCTGTTAATTTTCATATAAAACCGCGCAGTGTCCTTTGTTTTCGATTTGTTAGCCACCACATCACTTTCCTTAACAGAACACAGCAGATAGCACGTAACACCTTTGATAGGTCGTATTTCTGGTCTCCTGAAGTTTCTGCTTCTTTCTGTGCCGCTTTTGTTAATCCTAAGCCTGAGTTAAGCTGGGCGCTTGATTACGATGGATTTTCTCCAAGAATTGGATCAGTTATCCGATGACGTTAACCTCAATGAGAGCTACGGTAACGATGGTATTCCTAGTTCTAACAATATCCCACTAACTAAAACTCCGCCAGTTTCTGGTACTCAGAGTGGGTTCTTCGGTGCTGAACTAGACCACTACCGATCTAATTACAACCGTCAGCAGCATATGCCTACACGCGGCAACAGTGACCCGTTTATGTTCCAGGGAATTCAGTCCGTTGATGTGGCTGATACTTCGATGCCAGCAAACCATTCCGTTTACACAGAGATGGATGTCACTGATAACTCCGCCTCCAATATCACATACTACTCAGATGCCTCAGCTGCTGCTGTAATCCCAACCACTGTATTGACTGATAGAGGTAGAAGCGCCTTCAAATTCCAACATTTCAACAAAATGCAGTCCAAATGCTTCCCAAATCTTTACAATAGTGATTACAGTTGCGTTATCAGCTCACCTACTGGATCTGGGAAAACCGTGTTGTTTGAATTGGCCATTCTCAGGCTGTTAAAGAAGCATAAAGATGTCTCAAATATCAAGATCCTTTACATTGCCCCTACAAAAGCACTTTGCCTTGAGAGAGGGAACGATTGGACCTCTAAATTTGCCCAGTTTGGTCTAAGTGTTGGCGTGTTGACCAGTGACACCAGCTTTACAGAAACAGATACTGTCAAGAAGGCTCAGATCATCATCTCCACTCCAGAGAAGTGGGACTTGATGACAAGAAAATGGAAAGATTACTCTAAATTGTTCGATATGATCAAGCTTTTACTAATTGATGAAATCCACATCTTGAGGGATAATAGGGGCTCTGTCCTAGAGGTTGTTGTCACGCGTATGAGAAAAATTTGCCTGGATATCAGGATCATCGCGTTGTCTGCTACTGTTCCTAACATCAACGACGTCTCCACCTGGGTCAAGTTGAGCTCGCGCAGCGATGCTAATGCTCTAACTATGGTCTTTGGTGATGAATACAGACCAGTGAGGCTACAGAAAGTTGTATGTGGCTACAAGCAGACAACTAATGACTTTGTTTTCGATAGTTACTTGAATCCCAAATTGGTTGAGGTCTTGAATGAGCATTCTTTGGATAGACCAGTTTTGGTATTTTGCCCCACAAGAAACTCTACCATATCTACTGCCAAGTACTTAGCTTCAAATTTGAGAGGCAAAATGAGCTTGAGACCGTCTAAAAACATGATAAGGGATAGAGAATTGTCTTTCATGGTCCCACAAGGTGTCGCTTACCATCATGCCGGTCTCTCCATTGATGATCGATCTTCTGTCGAGAAGAACTTCATTGATGCTTCCATTAAGATCTTATGCTCAACCTCAACTTTGGCTGTGGGTGTCAACCTTCCAGCATACCTAGTAGTTATCAAGGGTACAAAGATCTGGAACACCATGCAATTCGAGGAATATTCTGAGTTGGACATCTTACAAATGATGGGTAGAGCTGGTAGACCTCAATTTGAAACTGAGGGCAAAGCTGTTTTGATGACCAACATCGCCGAAAAGAACAAGTACGAGAGTTTGGTGAAAGGTAATGAGAAGTTGGAGAGTAAACTTCATTTGAATCTACCCCAACACTTGGTATCGGAGATCTACTTGAAGACGGTCACTTCGTTGGAGGATGCTATCACTTGGCTAAAACACTCCTTTTTCTACGCAAGATATCACCTGAATCCTACAGCGTACAATGAAATCCCACATGTACCAAATGCTGACATGGATACTAGGCTACAGAGGTATTGTGAGCAGATTATAAGAAGCTTAATTGATTTTGGGATAATTGAAATCAAGGAGGGTCAATATCACTCCACTGATTATGGTGATTCCATGACTAGACACTATATTGACTTTGAAACGATGAAAATGTACTTGAAAGTTCAATCTACGCAATCTGTTCCCGAGATATTGCTCTTGATCTCCAAGTCCAAAGAGCTTAGCACCATACGATTAAGGAGGAATGAAAAGAAGCTCTTCAAAATGCTAAATGAATCACCAATCATGAAATACCCATTGAGGACAGAAAAGAAGTCTAAGAGCTTGGACCATGGCTATGAGAAGATCTATCTTATAGTCCAGTATGAACTTGGTGGTCAAGAGTTCCCAAGTGACCCGGCAGTCATGAAACTTGAGCAGTCATTCAAGCAAGACAGATTCTTCATTTTCAAACATATTGGAAGACTGGTTAGATGTTTGGTAGATATCAACTTGAAGAAGAGAGATTTCACGTCCTTGAAGAATAGCTTGCTTGTGTTGAGATGTGTGAATTCCGGTTGTTGGGAGGATTCTCCTGTTGTGTTGAAACAGTTGAATAGTATTGGTTTAGCTGCTGTAAGGAGGTTCACAAATCAAAATATTAGAAGCTTCCAGCAGCTTAAAGAGCTTGATCCTGGTAAGATTGAATACTACGGTGGCTTGAGACCTGGTAATGGCCATGCTATCAAAGAACAGTTGAGAACATTACCTGCCTTGAGGGTAAACTCCATGTTAGTCAAAGCTCAGAAGGCTAGAGGTGAAGAAAAAGTCGTGGCTCAGGTGAAAATTGAGATCACTGTTGAGTCAACATCTAAGAAGTGGAAAGATAAAAATATCAGCATCAACGTTTTAAGCGGGTTGTCTACTGGTGAAATGATTGACTTTAGAAGATCTTCCATCTCGAAGATTCGGGGTAAAAAGTCCTTCAATGTTGAGTTTGAAGTTCCACCTGAAGAAACTGAGTTCCAGTCTTACATTACATGTGAAGATATTGGTAAGTGAAGCCTTGATCCCTTGGAGACTATAAATACTAATAGCTCTTTAGCCGGTGTTGGAGACTACACCATTTTCAACTTAAGTGCAAGCATGCCCCCAAGTTTAACAAATCTCATGACCCAAAGATATCAACGGCCCCAACATGACTCCCAAACTGAGGCTCCTAAATCAATCAAGTCTACTAGAACCCCAAAAAATCGTACATATTATACCTTGGGTCTTAATACTAGCTGCTTCGAAATACTAACTCTTTTTAATCAGAAGATGAATCGGAGAAAGATGAAGAAGATGACCTAGATGATCTTTTATTAGTGGCGTCCAATAAGAAACCACAAGAAAAGAATCCCCATGCTGAGGTTGAATACCTTGAAAATGGTATGGTGAAGTGTCGACATGCCTGCAAAGATAAGACAAAGTACGTAAACTCATGATGCCCTGAAATCTTCGCTACTAACTAGCAAATAGATGCCGTCATTTGTGCTGCCGTGAAGGCTTGCCCCCTCCAAAGAGTAAGATCACTAAACAAACTCAGAAAGGAACACCCTCTGTTCCTGTGAAGCAGACTGTTGCAACTCAAAAGGCACTGACAAAGTTCAAACCACAACATAAACCCAAGTCGAACCCTAAAGTGGTGGAAAGGCCCTCATCAGAGAGGCAGAGCCGTTCGAAAATTTCGTCAGAGCTATCTGGTTATGACTTACTGAAAGAACTACATACGAATAACAATCGAGGACCGTCTAGTAGCGACTTGTCGAGCTTTAAATATGAGGAGTATACAGATCCACCAGTCACACCTCTAGTCAAGAGGCAGGCAATCACAGAAAGAGAAAGCAAATCCCCACAAAAGACGGAGAGTGGCTCAGATTCTGATTTTGAGTTCGATGACGTTATGAGCCTCTTAAGGGATGTCAACAAGAGTAAACAAGTTGCACCTGTGTCAACGAAGGATTTTAGACGTGAGGATCCAGTTCAGGGAGTAAAAATCATCGAGAGCTCACCAAGGGTTGCGAATGTGTCCCTGGGTGTACTAGACTCCTTGGACCATCCACCATTGAAGAAGCCAAGATATGACACCTCAGTTCACCAAAGTGGACCAGCTGTGGACAACACAATTGAGGACTTGAGTGCAGATGAATCCAACACCACAATCAATGATAGATACAACAACATTGAGGAGGTTAATCATGAATATCAAGTGGCTAAGGCTAAGGAACTTGACGAAGATCGTGGTGTGAATTATGGAAATAGCTTTGAGCAATTATTAGACAGTAATGGGTTCGAAGGTGCCGAAGGTGACGAGGTTGATCTTCAAGGTATTTTTGGTTCTGATGTTGACATTGTTTAGGTTGTGAAGGGCTTTCCTATGTATTTATTAATGATCTTTCTTAGAGTCTGGTCACCAATGTTCATATGGTCGTCATCAATGCTCATATACTCAATCTTATTTTCGTCATACAGTCTCTTCAACCCAACACAATCGTAATTATAGAAGTCTGATTCGTTGAAAGGAATGGTGACACCAGTGATCTTGTCGTTGTCATAGAACCAGGCACTTTCTTTAGGAACCAACGTGGTATCCTGCTCGAATTGGATCAAGACCAATTTCTCCAACTTGCTCAGGTTCTCACTGTACGTTTCATTCTTAGTCTCTCTTTCGTTGTTGATATCAGCTAAGAGTGCAGAATGCTCCAAATATCTATCATAATCCAGTGGATCTCTGAAATATTGGGCAGAAATAACTGAACCTTGTATGCTATCTCTCCAGACTTGTCTCTTTAACAACGCATTCTTTCTCTTGCAAAGCCAATCATGATCGTTACACTTAGGCAGATCCGAAACACCAGCATGTGGAGAGCCGAAGGTTATTAAAGTGTTCACCTTCAACCCACACTTTTCAATTGCAGCTCGGGCAAATAGACCACCTTGAGAGAACCCAATGAAATCAAATCCTTTCTCTAATTCTGGGATTGAAGCGAGCTGGACACAAACATCGTCAATCTGTTCGTGGACTTTCCCTAGTAAAGAAGCCTTCTGGTCATCATCATCATTTTCATTCACATAGACTGAGTGTGTAAAAACGTTTGGCTTCTCCTCATGCACGCTTTCTAAGACACGTTGCATTGCCGTTGAATTATAAGAATCCCCCATCCCATGCCAGAATACGACGGGTCTTTCGTCAAAGCCTGTGCTGGTGATCTTCTTTAGTGCGTTATAGGCAGCAAGGCCTTGCACAAGGAACTTTTGAATGAACATCGGACGGTTATGGTGGCGTTGTTGATTGGGGAAATGTGTAAAGAGAGAATATTTTTTTTTGTTAGATTCGGAATTTTGAGATCTACAGCCAATTTTGACACATAAACATACAACATCGGAATAAGCTATTAGAAATCAAGGAGTTTGGTCAGATACCGGTCCTATACCAGTGTTAGCTTGTCCCAGGGATCCATATTCTTGTTGTTGGTTGGGGTTGTTCATCAGGAAGTCTAAAATTTCTTCTCTTGACTGTCTTCTTACCTCACCAGCTTTCAACTCATTCACACTGGCAAAAGGTGGTTTTAAAGCTTCGACAAAGTCAAGTTTCACAGCTATCGTTGTCCCTTGGGCACCATCATACTCTTCCTCGAGCAGGTTCGACCTCAGAATGTTGCCCTCTTGTTTTCTAGTATGTGATTGAGTACTAAAGACCAAGACTTGCAAGACAAAACAAACAGCATCAAGCAAGAAGAGCCAGTATTTGTTCTGTAGTTCATATTGACCAACAACTTGTAGCGTGTGGTGGCCATAGATATAACCATCTGTATTGGGTATTGGTAAGTCTCGCATTATGTGTAAAAAAACTGAGAAGGCGTTTATGAGCACTATACCGTGCAGCGTGGTTCTTTTGGAGCTGGCTAGGGCGTCTCTTGGTATCACAGTCTCTAGGGCAGGGGACCAGTGTAGGATCAATACGCTCTGT
The DNA here is from genome assembly GCA_030557705.1 of Taiozyma odintsovae. Taxonomy (NCBI): domain Eukaryota; kingdom Fungi; phylum Ascomycota; class Saccharomycetes; order Phaffomycetales; family Wickerhamomycetaceae; genus Taiozyma; species Taiozyma odintsovae. The sequence continues at coordinate 1,251,816 of JANIVH010000001.1, forward strand.
GGTTGGGATGTTAGTAATCAGAATCCTCTCTTCATGGGGTAATTCATGTGACACATACGGATTGTACCAGAACTTTCAAAAGGAGAAGCAACAGGCTGCAGTCATATAAATACGTGATATAAAAGTAGGCATAAGTAAAGCAGTCAAGCTGGAACACCAAGTCTTGGGTGAACAGCTTCTTCTTTGAAGTTAAAGACTTTTGAACATGGATTAATTCTGGGGATATGTTGCTTTGTGTACTCTGACTGGCTAGTGGCGTATTAGAGGTTGGGTCACTATCCACAGTGTCTCCTGGGTATACTCCTGGGAATGATCCTGGGAATGCTCCTGGGAAACTCTCCATTTGAAGTACTTAGAGTGGCAAAATGTGCTGTATTTCAGGTTAGAGTACTTATGTTTCATTATCGCTGTGATTTTTGTGGGCTTCTACCATAATGCTTACGTAATCTCTTTTAATCACTATGACTACTTAGACCTTTACAATCTAATCTAAGGCGTTATATGTCTATATGATAGCGCATATTTACTTATTGGTAGCGCAGCAAGTTTAACTCCAGTAGGTGATAGTACGAGGTTGATCTACATATTGATATTCATCTCTACTTACTGGTAGTTGCGAAATAGCCTAATTAATAGAATTTAAATGTCTCGGTACTGTTAAACGTCACACTCCCTATCTTCAAGGATCTAATCCTTTCGAATGATCATGTATACCAAGTCTTTGTTTCAATTGCGAGTTTTTGTCAGATGTATATTGCCTGACTTTGGTGGTATTGGATCTATCATTAATCAATGGCAAGAGTTGGCCAGTAATTTAACGCAATGGTAAGATTTAATTCTCGCATAATCACTATAACGTAGCTCTGCCGTTATGAAACCAGCATTTCCCCCTTCGATAAATTAGCATCGAAGCCCTCAAGAAAAGAAATCTCAAAGATCAAGGTATCTACTGTAATTATCAAGAATCTCAAGCAGGTGCCGCTTTCGAGTAGAATGTTCACATCTAGAGCACAATCTGGAGCGATAACTAATTTGGAGGATCTAAGTGTACATTAATTCAACTTCTCTCGGTCATCATATCACTGACCGGTCTGGAATTGAGTCTGTACCTTGATCTAATTGTGAGACATCCAGATATTCATTTCATGTCTTCTGGTACACCGGAGATAAGCGGGTTTCTTCGGTTGTCAATCTCCGGTCTTTATATCACAGCGACTACACGCAGCCTTTTGTTTGCGTATTTCTTCAGCCTCGATCCTGATCTTTACTTATTACTATCAATGTTGTACAGTCGCTATAGTATCACCATTGATAGCCATATTTGACCAATACAATGAATCGTTTTAAGTCCTTTTCTAGTAAAAGCCGATCCTTCCCTTCTCACATAAAACGTCTTCGCGGACTAAAATTTAGCGCGAATTTTTTCTCCAGTCATTAAAAAAGCCGACCATTCAACAATTGTTCAACTGGAGATTTGAAATTGTTAGCCTTGATTTAAATTGAGCTTATCGAAGCCGGTTAAAGCCAAGTAAGTATAGATAATTGCTTATTTTGTCTGTTGTACTGTATTTGTTGCAACTTTTTGTGGGTCTTGTGAGGGTTTTCTTTGAACTTTCGTCTTCAACAGGTGGCGATGATGTCAATATCAGTCATCGAGAATGACTGGAGAAAAGACGAAAGAAAATTTAGAACTTTGTTGTCACAAAATACAATCAACAGACTATTTTATACCTCTCTCAGTTCATGAAACTAACTGAAATATCTAGCTGTTGTTATTCTACTTTCAATTAAACCGTTTCCCTTTTAGTCCCTCACTGCTACTGGTTGTATATAAATTATCTTGATGATCAGAACATTAAGAACCCCTGTACTGGGTAAGAACTTTGGTTTATTGGCACGTTCACAGTTTGCATACAGAACACCGATTAGATATCAAAGTACGTCTGCCAAGAAAGATGCCAAAGTCAATGAACCATCAACCACTAAAACTTCAGACAAAACCCCAACCACAAGTGTAACAGAGAACGTTGTGAAGCCTCCACTAATGGATAGAATAAAACATGAAATTCAACATTACTGGGATGGTACTAAGCTATTGGGGTTTGAGATCAAAGTTTCCTCCAAGCTATTGTTCAAGATGTTGAGAGGTTATGAATTATCAAGAAGAGAGAAATCTCAATTAGATAGAACCATGGGTGATTTATTTAGATTGGTCCCATTTTCTGCATTCATTATCATTCCATTCGCTGAGCTGTTGCTACCCGTTGCCCTAAAGCTTTTCCCAAACTTATTACCTTCAACCTATGAATCTAAGGCTGATAAGGACAAAAAGAAGAAGAAACTATTAGAAACGCGTTCCAAGACATCTAAATTTTTAAGACAAACTTTCAGTGAAAGTGGTGTGAAATTGCCAAAGGCTACCTCAGAAGCTGAAAAGGCTGAATTCATTGCATTCTTTAGAGCCCTAAATACATTAGGTGAGACTCCAACTAAAGAACAAGTTGTTAAGATTGCAAGATTATTCAAAAATGATATTGTCCTAGATAACTTATCAAGACCTCAATTAGTTGCCATGTGCAAGTATATGAACCTAAGACCATTCGGTTCGGATCAAATACTACGTTATCAAATCAGATACAGATTGTTACAGATTATTAAAGACGACAGAGCAATTGATTATGAAGGTGTTGAATCCTTATCGAAGACAGAATTACAAAGTGCCTGTGTTTCCAGAGGTATTAAAACGTATGATGTGTCACCAGCTAGATTAAAAGACGATTTGAAGATTTGGTTAGATCTAAGATTGAGACAAAAGATCCCATCTACTTTGTTGATTTTGTCTAGTGTTTACACATACGGTGAAGCTTCTAAGAACTTGGATAATTACTATGAAGCCTTAATTCAAGTCTTACGTTCCATTCCTGATCAAGTTTACAATGTGACCAAGGCCGAAGTTGCTGCGGACGATGCGAAGTTGAAATTGAACGTTTTGAAAGAACAAGAAGAATTGATCAAGGAAGAGACTGAACGCGAACACGCTGACGTTCCTGTTAAAGATGACATCAAGCTAGAAGATTATGAAAAAGATGAAACGGAGAAGGAGTCTCAAGAACACTTACCAGAAGGTGATGCCCAAAAGGGAATTGAACCTCCAGCTGAAGAGAAAATCGAATTGGAAATAAAAGAAAAGTCAGAAGAAAAGGAACCAATTAAGGAACCATCCACTGAAACAGCTGAAACTAAAACTGAAACTGTCAAGGAAACCAAATAAGTTGAACGAATCTACGATTTTATTTATTAATAGAAAACTTACATATATTAAAACATCACTTTTTTATGATCATTACTCATTTACCTGTAGAACCGAAACCACCAGCACCACGTTCGGTAGAAGTCAATTCAGCTTCTGAGATCTCTAAGATATCAGCATTAACGATCTTTTCCAAAACCAATTGGGCGATTCTGTCACCTTTGACAATTTTAAATTCCTTGTCTGAGTGATTAAACAATACAACTTTAACTTCACCTCTGTAATCGGCATCAACGACACCAGCACCGGTGGAGATACCGTGTTTCACTGCTAGACCTGAACGTGGAGCAACTCTACCGTAGGTCCCCACTGGCACGATGATGGAAATGTCAGTAGAGACTAAAGCTTGACCATTGGCTGGGACTATGGCTTCTTCTGAACTGTATAAATCGTAACCAGCAGCTAAGGCAGAACCTTTGGTTGGAGTGGTAGCGTTTTCAGAACGTTTGTACACTTTCAAAGTGTCGTTGATCTTGGTCTTCTTGATTTCTTGTTCGGACATTGTTTGGCTAATAGGGTTATAAGTGGTAGAGATGAGGTTTGACTAGCTTCGTCGAAAATAAAATTTGACGCGTATAATTTTATCGGTTGAATGAATTCGCGTCGCGTCGACTCTAAATTATCCGGATTTGGTCATAATGAAAGACTACGGAAAATAGTAAAATCTACGAAATTCTTGTTAAAAGATTCATTAATTCGTTAAATTCCTCTAGAACATGATCCACTTGATGATCCTCCAGATCAGCAAGAAACAGTATTTGAAAGATCTCCCTAGGGAAAACCCAACCCAAATACTCCACAAAATAACAACAACCAAATTTTCCAATAACCAGTACAAGAAAACGATGACTGAGTCTGACTTCTTATGGACAGGACCACCCACTCTCTCCACTCTTTCTGAGAGTTTTCTAATTTCTAATGCCAACGTGGTGTTAACTTCACCGATAGTTCTATCTGATAAGGTAAGCATCTTGTCAATCTTCGTAGAATACTCATTGACCAATTCGTTTTGGATATCTCTAAGTTCGTTTGATTTTTCCTTCAGTAGTGATTCATAGTCCTTCAAGATCCCTGATCTAAGTCTTTTCAGTGTCTTGTTGGAAATCTCATTGTATGTTGCATCGAACTCGTCCTTTCTCTTTAGTAAATTGATGTATTCCAATCTCTTGTATTCATGATCGTGAGGGCCAAAATTTATCAGAGTATCCAAGTATCTCATTTCCTCAAAATAGCTGTTCAATAATTTCAAATCCTCATGCTGTAATGCATCGATGTTGATCTCTTCTTGGGTTTCTGTGGTTGAAGCGGAAGTACCAGTGTTTAATCTATCATCACTGCGGTCTCTATCCTGTGGCTTGACTGACTCGATGTTGATATCACCAAGGATTCTTGGTTTCAATGTTGGAGGGCTTGACAACCCTGGAGCGTTCTTGAACTCATCCGAATTATCCTTCTGTGTCATTCCTAAAGGATCTCTCTTCTTGAATGGTGATTTTGATCTAATCTTATCAGCAAGGTCTCGTCTTCTTCTATGTGATGAATCAGATAAGTCTTCTTTAGATGATTTGCTACTTGACGTGATTATACTGTTTCCTGATCCAATAATACGTTCAGGGTCACTTTCATCACCACTGCCAATCTCGAACAACTTATCATGCATATTTTCACTCATTGAGCGATTTCTCTCCTTATCCTTGCCATGGTGATGTCTATGTAGTCTATGACGACGATGATGCTTTTCAGTCCTTGGGAACCACAGTTCACCTCTTGGATTGACCAGTTCGTGCCAGTATTGGCTTCTCCATGTAGAATCATGTGCCAACTCAGCAAGTTCAACTTCCCACCAAAGTTTCTTCTTGTGATGACTGAAGGCCGTAGATGCCAGGGGTAATGTCTTGACTGAAATCTGTGGATGTTGACGATACTTCTTTCTTAGTGCTCTGTTTCTAATGATCTGTAATGGGTTATAAACGGCATCAACGCCTTTGTACTGTGGGTTGGTGGTCTTTTGAGACTGAAATAGTGAAAAATAATACAAATTCATCATCAACTTGACCTTTTCAGCTCTATGTAGTGTAGATTTGGAGACTCTTTTCATGATGGGTTGATTGTTGTGTTGATGATCTCTTTCTTGCTCTAATCTCTCATTATAGCTCACATCGTAATTACAATCATCCATGATCCCCTTTCTCATTTGTAAGAAAACCGTAGCCAGTTGGCCCATCTCTTTGGTTTTCTCTGATTCATCTTCAGCTTGAAACTCCTCGTGGTTGTTCCATATGAGCCCGACATCCCCTGATTCATTGGCTGTGCTAGAGGATGAGTTCTCTCCGGCAAATGGTACAGAAAGGTTCTTTCTGTGCGTCTTGCGCGGTTGCGGTGAAGTCAGTGGATCAAAATCGAAACCATCGTTGAAATTGTGCCGTATCGAGCTCACTCTCCTCCTTGTCTGCATATTTTGGTGGCAATTTTATGGCGTTGATACTACTGATAAAGCTAAATTTGTAGGAATTTTTGATTTTCATTTCTGTCGGGAGCTACGTTATTTATAGACTCGTTGACACATTCCTCTTTTTGCAACGTTACATTTCTCTGAGTATGTAAAACCAGGAGAAAGAGCTTTCGAAGTCTGATCTAACATCTTTAGCTTTAACAATAACGACTTTAAACTCCCCCGAGCGACATGCATTTGATTACCAACTGACTCATTACTGAGTAAGCTCTAATCTAATCGAAACCGCTAGTTCATCTTACAAAATTAGCGAAGATTCCCAGCTAGTTTTCCGTATAAATGCGGCGTTTCCCTTATATGCAACTATAGGATTCATTCTTTGTAAAATTTAAAACGTTGTTAATAGTTTCCCTTATTAGTAACAGTTTCAACCAGGCTGTGATGTGATTTCATGCTTTGATTACATAATCAGCTCACTTTGAAAAGAACATCAACAAACTAAGTAATCAGAAGCACTGCAGAACTGAATGAACACGCTAAGAGCTCCATAGCAAACCTTCCAAAGCACCCACAGCCAAAATGTCCTACTACCTCGCGATGATCGGCACCACAGATAACCCAGTATATGAAGCTGAATTCGGGACTTCTAGACAAGGTGGAGACGGTACGCCCAAGTGGACCTCTGAAATGAAAGAGTTGAACCCATTCATCGTGCACAGTGCCATTGATATCGTCGAGGATGTCCAATGGAAGCAGAACACGCTGTATTTCAAGGTCATTGATGAGTTCTACGGTTACTTGGTAAGTGCGTTTGTCACTGCTGGGAATATCAAGTTCTTGTTGCTACATGAGTCCAATAAGAATGAAGAAACCATTAGACAGTTCTTTGTCGAGTTGAACGATCTATATGTTAAGACTCTTCTTAACCCATTTTACAAAGTCAATGATCCAATAACGAGCCCGGTGTTCGATATGAAAGTGAAAAGCTTTGCAAAGAAGTATTTATGAATAGATCCTACAATGAATTTTTGATGTTTTCGTTACATATAGTACAGAATTGTAAATTAGAGGTCATAAAAAGGGTAGGGGTTATGTCGTCATCACTGATCCAATCTGGAGATACCCTTGAGTAATTGTTCCGTACTTAGTTGGTTCTTATCCTTTTCTTGGATCTTATGGATTGTATTGTCATCAAAGCTGGTATCTAAAATCTCTGTTAGTTTCTTGGATTGTAGGGAAATATATCTTGAGGTCGTTGATGAGGATGATTTCAACTTGTTGACAAGATCGTTAAAGACATCAAGTTGGAATTCTAAATTATTACTGATCTCATTGTATGTGGAGTCTTCAATCTCTGATATCTCTTGAAGGATGGAATTATCCAAGACTTTTTTAAATGAATCATCAACTTTTAGTGGTGTAACCTTTTCTGTTTCAATTGCGGGCAGTTCTATTTGTTTAACTAGTCTTTTCATTTCCCACTCTTTAGTCTGATTATTTAGATATTCCAATCTATCCTTCAGTTCTTGTAAAACTTTGGCATTTTGAATGTTTCTCTCATTCGGTACTAGAACTTTCTGTACTTTCTCTTGGGAGTCGTCCTCATCGTCATCTTTGTTCCACCAACTGATATTGATCTTCCCATCAACCAAATCCTTTACGATTTCTTCCTTGATATGCTTCGCTATATTTAATGCTGTCAATTCATCATGGGATAATTTGTTCTTTTGTTTGATGTGTTTGTTTTTATCCTCTTCAAATTTCCTCTTGGAGCACCAAGATAGTAGCTGTCTCATCTTGTGTGGGTCAGGTAAGTCTGAGTCCAAGTGTTTGTAGAATTGATTGGTTGGAACCTTCTCATGTGGTACAGCACTGTAACCATTTCCTATGGATGACACTCTTTTACCCCTTTTGTTCAATGAAGATCTCCTTACATTGGTCCCATTCCTTAGTTCTTTGTTTCTTCGTATTATAGGAGTATCTGAAATTGGTAATGCTATTTGAACTGATGTGGAATGTTCTTCATAATCGTGTGTTCTATTGATCTCTGGCGTTATTGACACGTCTTCAGCTGTCAGTTTTCTAACTTTCTTACTCTGACTGGCCTTACTAGTCTTCTGTGATGGTTTAGATTTCTTTGATGTGGTAATGGAACCATTATCTTTACTTGAAGATGCTTCTCCTAGTTGTGACGCCGTTCTTTTGAAAACAAAATCACCATCTTGTTCAATACCTGACTTTCTTTTCTGTGAACTTGATTTCTGGCTAAAAATATCTTTCAAATTTGGTTTTTTCTTTTGTTGCTCATTCTGTACACGCTTCGACTGGCGAGTCGGTTGTTTGGAGTCCTTCTTTGGCATTTATGGGTTAGGGCCTGTGATAAGGGTAGTGGATCAATTAAATGGCACAAAAAAACAAACTAATAATACAGCTAATATACATTCACCAGGTAAGCACAACGAGATCAGTTTCTCTTATCAAATAACAATCCAATTGAAAAGACACGTAAATTTAACACCAAAACACAGGTTCTGCACGGTATTTCTGTCTATCTTTTTCGGTTTTCCCTCTTCGTGCACTGGCTAAAAAAAAATAAGCTTGGTAGGACCGAGTAATATTGCAGCGAAATTGTGGAATGGGGAGCTGTTTGATGAAGTAGTGGTGTTTCGTAGGGTATTATAAGGGTGTTGATAGTTTTCCGAGTCGGTTGTGAAGTAGTTGCTGGAGGAATTCCCGGTTTGTTTTGATTATCTCTGTCTTCTTTGTTTTCTTTTTGATTAAAAATTCGAAATTTTATCACCACTTTTGGTACGGCCAGCAGCGGTTGCCATGGAGAAACGAATTAAAGATGAGAATTAAATAATGGAAGTTTTACCTGAAGCAAACGACAAGGATTATATTTGGGTAAATACTGGTATTTATTGCTTTCAATGAATACCACTTCACTTTCTTTAAACTCTCAAAACTATCTCTTCAGGCAAAAAATGATCCTCAAAGAATAAATGTGTCAATATTTGCCTATCTCTAATCGGGGTATAACAGAAAACATATGCCTAATTTCCCTATTGCTCAAATAACAGTAAATGTAATAATATAATAGTAGTTGAACATTAATAGTTATTACAATTTTTAAGGATCTCTCAACCTATAGATTTTGGGTGCTTTGAATCATAATCTTATAAAAGTAATCCATATTAAGATAATTAATAATCAACTAATTCTATTTATAAAGTTCAAAATTCTACACGCAAAAGTATACATATTTCAAAAGTTCAATTATAAGCTTTAGAGTCACTCAATCTATATAAAGGCTATTTCCAAATGATCTGCACTTAGTAGCAGTGTCTTTACAAACCTACTTGATGTTCTATAGGCGATTTCATTTTCATGTAAGGGTCTTCCGACGCTATTTGGCATAACGTTTAAATGAAGCCCGAACGCGAGGTTTAAACCAAATAATACATCTTCTAGAAGCCATTGAGTGATACAAACTCAGCCAAACATAAGAATTCATTAGTGGAGAACAAATTTGTAGCCTTTTAGCCATCGAAAACTATAATCAAGCTTGGTAAATGGCTTCTTATAGAACATTCTTTTCAACTACTACCAATGCACGATTACACGCGAAGAAATTGAAAAAAAATCAAAGTTGTCGAAACAACAACAACAACAGTATCGGTCTTAAATCAACTCACCCTATTGACAAGAGCTGCCCAATAAGAAGGCTACTAATTGGACCAGGACCACTTTCTTTCCATCAGCTAAATAACGACTCTTTCTTCAATGCCGGCAGTTACACGTTCAACTGCCAAACGAGCAGTCCAACAAGTGGAAACATCCCAACTTTCATCGAAAAACTCATCAACCACATCATTAGACAAGTTTGCGCATCTAAATGACTTCAACAACAAAAATCCATTCCAGGACTCTGGTAACTTCCCCCATGTGCATTACAAGACCAAGATCAACCCAACACGGTTCAAAATTAGAGAATTCTTATTACCTTATGTGAGAAGTGAAACTCCTATTCTTGCCCAAATCCAAGAATCCATTCGCACACCGTTCCTAGATTACTACTTCTCATACAGTGCTAACTTAGCTGCTCATACTTTCTACGTCCTGATGCTTCCCTTGCCTATATGGTTAGGTCATGGGCATATAAGTAGGGATCTGATATATATTTTAGGGTTTGGAATCTATGCTTCTGGGTTCGTTAAAGATTTTTGCTGTTTACCAAGACCAAGATCTCCACCTTTACATAGAATAACGCTTTCGGGATACACAGCTAAAGAGTATGGATTCCCATCATCTCATGGTGCCAATGCCACAGGTGTTTCTTTGTATTTATTAATGCTATTCTTGAAAAATACCGAAGGTATTCAACTCATTGCATGTTTGTTCATCTTAGCTCTTTATTATTTTACTTTGATCTTTGGGAGAATCTATTGTGGTATGCATGGGTTTGCGGATCTTTCAGTGGGTGCTGCCATTGGTGCTCTTATTTTTGGCCTAAGAAGGTTCACCTCTACATACTATGACGCCTTTGTTTTCCAAGAATCGTTGTTTGGTATTGTAAGCTCATTGATATTCAATTATTGTTTGATTTACTTCCATGTGTCTCCTGTTGATGATTGTCCATGCTATGATGACTCTGTTGCCTTCATCGGTGTTATTATGGGTTTGGATATCTCACATTGGATTCAAACAAACAGCTGGATGAACTCATCAAAATTTGGTCTAGATGGGATTGATACTCCATACTCATACGCAGAAATTGGGTTGATCAAAACGATCTTGAGAATAGCATTAGGTGTTGCTCTGGTTGTGATCTGGAAAGAGATTTCAAAGCCAATCTTATTGACGTTGTTCAAGCCTGTTTACAGATTGATTGTAACAGAGGACACAGGAAAAGTTACATTCAATAGAATCAGAAGCGACACATTAAGCAAGAAGGAAAGAATTGGTGATCTGAAACAAATCATCAAGGACATAGGTGCTGAAAAGAAGGACTCAGTGGGTCCACAATCTTCCATTGATATCACTGAGATCGAAGAAGATGACGATCGCTACAAGAAAGAGTTATCAAAATTACATAAAAAGAACATTGTCTTCACATGTGGTGCCTTCAAGAAGAGATATGACATCGAGATCATTGTCAGACTTATTGTGTACGCTGGTATCCCTTTTATGGTGACCATTGGTTTCCCTTTGGTGGCACCTCTAGTTAGCCTTGGCTACATTCCAAAGCCTATTTAGTTCGTATCTCCTAATTGAAAACAGCTCTTTATCCGCTTTCGCGAAAATTTCCTTATTGTACCTTATCTCCATCTTTTTTGCACTCGCGCGGGAATTCCCGCTCAAAGAGAGCCTAAGTCATCGCTCTTCGAGAAAGTTGTAAAAACTAGGACATTTCCATCTTATTTCCCTTCCACTATATCGTCAAAGCTAACCTAACACTCGCTTAACAAGATGAAGTTCCTTTACTTGGTCTCCGTTTTAGTCTCATTGGCTTTTGCTGCCTCTATTTTTGACTTCTCAGAGACTGCGTCAAACTTCCTGCCACAATTCTTGCTTAGCGATGAAGTCAAAACTTCTACCCAACATGAACTAATCAGCCTGCATAAATCATTGGTTGAAATTGAGTCTATTACTGGTAATGGTGAGTTCACAGTGTATTAAATCTGGAGAGGACAAGTTCTAACAATCAACAGAATACGAAGTTGGCCAATTCTTGAAGACTTACCTAAAGAAGAGAGGTTTCAACGTCTACGCTCAAGAAGTCCAGCCAAAGAGATATAACATCTATGCTTACAAAGGTGAATCATTCGATGCTAAAGTATTGTTGACTTCACACATGGACACCGTTCCGCCATTCTTCGCATACTACACCAAGGATGAATACATCTATGGTAGAGGGTCTAACGATGCGAAAGCCTCTGTCGCTACTCAAATCATTGCTGCTATCGAACTCTACGAAAGCGAAAAAGTGGAAAATGGAGATTTGGCCTTATTATTTGTTGTTGGCGAAGAAGTCGACGGTGCTGGTATGAAATTTGCCTCAAAGAACTTAGACGCTAATTGGGAAAAAGTCATCTTTGGTGAACCAACTGAATTGAAGTTAGGTATTGGTCACAAAGGTATATACAACTTCAATATCAAGATTAAAGGTGAGGCAGCTCACTCAGGCTACCCATTCTTAGGTATCGATGCCAACAGAAAGTTATTGGAAGTCTTGAACAACGTCTTAGCTGCTGACTTGCCAGCTGATGAACTATTAGGTAACTCCACCATTAATCCTGGATTGATCCAAGCCGGTGTCGCTTCCAACGTTGTTTCTCCAAAGGCTGAAGCTAAGGTTCTAGTCAGAGTTGCTCATGACACTGCTAAAGTCAAGAGCATCATCAAGAACATCGCTGAGGAGGCCAATGAAGAATACCACAATGTCGAAATCGAAGATGTTCAAAACAAAGAACCGGTCTACTTAGACTACGACTACGATGGTTTTGAAAAGGTTGTCCTTGCTTACTTCACTGATGTTTCTCACTTAGAAAAACCAGTGCAAAAGAAATACTTGTATGGTCCAGGTTCTGTCACCGCTGCACATACTGTTGATGAACACGTCTCCATCTCAGATTTAACCAAAGCTGTTGCTGGCTACAAGAAGTTTGTTGCCCATTTATTGGCTGAAACTAATCTTACATAAAAAGAGAGCTAATGCTTAAATATGAATTCCTTTTCGTAGAGGTCGGCGTTAGATCGTAGACATGGAATTGTCATTGAGACAGGATCATGAAGGTGTACCGCCATCACTAAAACCTAGATACAAGAAGGGTATAAGGCTGCTAAAGGTGAGCTATGAGTTTCCGAGCTCAGCAGAGTGCCACTGAGATATATACTTCTTGAATAATTTATGTTTTTCGAGCAAAAAAAAAGAAAGTCTCCAGGGTGCGAGTCGAACGCACGATCTTCAGATCACTTTGGAAACCATTACAGTCTGACGCCTTAAACCAACTTGGCGACCTAGAGGAACTATGGTTGGAGGTACACTAGTAGCGTATATATAGAGGTTTTGATTGATCTGGTAGGCGGCGTCTTCATTATGTAATATTACCGAAACGCGATCAATTTTAGCGTGTATCGATGTTGGTCTTTCTGTTATATGAATGTTGAATGACTGTTCAACATTAGTTTAATAGAGGTTATAGAGATGGCTAGAGGTGCTTTGATACTTATTGAAGGTCTAGACAGAGCCGGTAAAACCACACAGACCAGCAGACTCGTGGAAGCTCTTGAGAAGCGAGAATTTCCTGTTGAGTTAATCAAGTTCCCAGGTATGTCACTTAAAGTATATCCAAACTCTTTCTCTTTCTGGGTTAACTAACGAACACTGATAGACAGAACTACCCCAATTGGAAAGCTCATAAATACATATTTAACGGACAAATCATTCCAGTTGAGTGATGAGTCAGCGCATCTGTTATTCTCAGCCAATAGATGGGAGTTGGCTCAAACGATCAAAGACAAACTAAACAGTGGTGTCAACATTGTCCTTGATAGATATGTTTTCTCAGGTGTCGCTTATACTGCTGCCAAAGGTATTGATAGACAATGGAGTCTTAACCCAGACCTGGGTTTACCTAAACCTGATTTGACAATATTTCTGAACTTGTTAGACGGGACAAGAAGACCAGGGTTCGGGGATGAAAGATACGAAGTCGGTGAGTTCCAACTGAAGGTTAAGGAACAATTTGAATTGTTCTTCAATGATGAGACTTGGAATACAATTGTTGTCGATGATAAGAGCATCGAACAAGTTGAGATTGAAGTTTGGTCATTAGTTGAGAAAGTGTTGAACCAAATATTAACAGACATCAAGAGTTTCTAATTCTATCTACAATAGACGTGCATTGAATAATGAATTTTCGTAACTTCAGATCAAACCATAAATAAACTCGTTTCCTCCACATAAACCCAGTGAATCATTCCAGTACCTCAACTTCAGCAAGCCTGTTAATGATCACAACTTTCGACGTTTCCTGTATCTCCCCAGCTGCGAACATCTCATCCAGCACTTGATAAACCTTGTAGAAATTGAACACCAAATCCAATTCATTGACATTTTCGAAGTATTCATCAAGCACCTCCACTAGTAAGTGGATTGAAGATAGATACATCAACTCGTTATCATCAAGATCAATCCCCGTTATAAAAAATAGACCAGCGTATCTCTTGTACACTAGCTTGCTGTTCTGGAACTCAACAAAGTTACTGTGATGTCTGTGCTCTCTCGAGGAGATCAGCTTGTGAATGTCTGCTACCAGTTTATGTTTCTCTTCATTCTTCGAATATGTTAGTACTGATTATTGATCAAGCTAGATCACGTAGTTAAAACTCACGGAAAACTCCTTGTAGTACTTCACCAACCGAACTCTTCCCTGACGGTTCATACATATCAAGAATTGCATACCCATTGTGAGCTATTGTGGCGTTTACGATGGCCTATGTTTATGGCCCTTTACGGAAGTTTCGAAATTAGCGAGTATTTCTCTAAAACGAGTTCGCGGCGTTAGACTTCGGCTGTTCGCTTCTCCAGACTAAAATCATCATTCATCAATCTCGAGAACAAGGACTCTTCCCAAAGGCCACAAAACTAGTCAAAAATGGAAGCTCACGGGCTATCAGTGAGGTTCAAGCCATCCAGAACCAACTTCGTGACACTTCCGTCGGATTTAGTGAGCCAATTGTTTGCCAGCTCGATTGTAAGTGCACTCTACTATTTCAAATATGCCTCGGTGACTAACAATGGAGAAAGAACGTTCAAGATGTGATTGTCGAACTGGAGTGGAAGAACAAGAGATCAGGTCCACCAGTTAGGGGATATGCTGGGTGGAGTGGGTTCACCAGTGAAGAGGACCAATCCATTGAAGTTGACCCGGCCTTCGCCAACGCTATCAGCTTGTCAGATAAGGTTAAGGTGGAGACTCACGTCAAATTACAAGCTCCATTGGCCACCACAGTCGAGGTTGAACCACTAACTGCATCCGACTGGGAGACCGTAGAGCTTCATGCTGGTGCACTAGAAGAGAGACTAATCTATCAAACTAGAGCCGTCATTGCAGGTGGAAATCTGGTCATTTACCCATCCAGCACAATTACTGCAACCTTGAAAGTCCTAAAGATCACCCCTAATCCTTCTGAGAAGTATGCTAGACTATCACCTGATGCTGAAGTGATAGTAGCACCAAAAACGAGAAGGTCACAGCAGAAGAAGAAATCCCAATCGGTGAGATCTGTCTCCAGTAGTCGTCGCACACATGAGAACACTCCATTTACATTGGCGAGAGGTATCTCCTTGCCACATCCATTATTTCAAGAGGAAGAGGACAATAGGTTTGCACTATACGCCAATTTTGACGAGATTTTCAATGTCCTGGAGCAAGCTGAGTACGTTTACGTCTCCATTATACCTGGTCCAGAAGCTGCTCCAAAGGATAAGACAGCTGAAGAGAAACCAATCAAGAGGGTTGCCGCTCAATTGATAAATGACCCAGATGCGCATGGTATTGTGGGTCTTTCAAGATTGCTGTCTATCAGTTTGGGCGTTCAAGACACCGTGGGGAACATTGTGAAGATCGAGAAAGCTTTGAAACCAAACTACACTAGAAACCCAGCGTTGGTAATACATCCTATCATTACCGAATCTAAACCTGCCGTTGATGATAAGCTATCACTAAGTAGTGAAAGTGCCCAGAAGGAGAAGGAATTGAAGAGACAGAAGCTGAAACAGAAGAAGATCACCGTGAACGAGGCATTTGCTGAACTTGGATTGAACAATACCGTAATATCGAATGGCGCAGTCCTACCTATTATAAAGGGCCTACCTGAAGGTGGTGTAATTGAGATCAAGGATAAGATAGCTTGGATTCTTCCTGTTGGTGAGACTAAGATATCAATCGATATCGGTGAAGAACAGCTTGTCCCGAGATCACAGGCTCCACCAGCCATCACAGTAGAAGTTTCCTCCACTCAGAAACCTATTGGCCAAGATGAACTTCTGAAAAAACTTGAAAGGAACTTGAAGAAAGGCAGGGTCGGCGCTGTTGTTTATGGTGCTTCAGGATCAGGGAAGACCTTGATCGTCAATGAGATATCAAGACGCTTCCATTCCAACGGCTTCTACGTGCTGAACATTGAATGCAATGATTTCGTTAGAGAAGGTGCCCAGAACATCAAGGAAAAACTTGAATCCTGGTTGAACAAGACTTCATGGTATTGTCCAGCATTATTAATCCTTGAAGGTATTGAAAACCTCTTCCCAGCGGAAACTGAGCAAACTGACTCCACCCAGAGTCGTCAACTGAGTGAATTTTTCATCCAGGCAGTTAACAAGGTCATGAAGTCCAGAAACCTGATCATACTAGCTACTGCCAGATCAAAGGAAGCCATGAACAGTCTTATAATGTCAAGTCACTGCATTGAAGAGTCATTTCCTATTAGAGCGCCGACGAAGGATGTTAGAACTTTGCAGTTAGAATCCTTCTTGAAAGACTACGACTTAGAACTTGCTAAGGATTTTGATGTGTCAGAAATGGCTGCTGAAACCGAAGGTTATTTACCAAGTGATTTGAAAGTACTAGTGGACAGAATTCACCATGAGGCTATCTACAAATCAGCCGAAGACAATGAACCACTATTTACAGTGTCTAACGAACTATTCGATAAAGCCATCAAGGGCTATACACCATCAAACTTGAGGGGTGTTAAATTACAGAAATCCACCACGCGTTGGGTTGATATTGGTGGGTTGACTGAAGCCAAGTCTGTGCTACTAGAAACATTGGAATGGCCTACTAAATACGCTCCAATTTTCAAGAATGCAACATTACGTCTGAGATCAGGTATCCTGCTATACGGTTACCCAGGTTGTGGTAAGACGTTGCTTGCGTCGGCTGTTGCTGGTCAATGTGGGCTGAATTTCATCTCAGTTAAGGGCCCAGAGATTTTGAACAAGTACATTGGTGCTTCTGAACAGTCAGTGAGAGAATTATTCGAAAGGGCACAGGCTGCCAAACCATGTATTTTATTCTTTGATGAATTTGACTCTATTGCTCCAAAGAGAGGCCATGACTCCACAGGTGTCACTGATAGAGTAGTCAATCAAATGCTGACCCAGATGGACGGTGCTGAAGGTCTTGATGGTGTCTACGTCCTTGCTGCTACGAGTAGGCCTGACTTGATTGATTCTGCATTGCTACGTCCTGGTAGATTGGACAAGAGTGTCATTTGTGACTTGCCTAACTATGAAGATAGATTGAGTATTTTGCAATCCATCACCAGAAACATGTCCTTAGCTGATGAAGTCTCCCTGGAATATATTGCTGAACACAGTGAAGGCTTCTCAGGTGCCGATTTACAAGCACTTGGTTACAACGCTTACCTGGGAGCTGTTCATCAAAGATTGGAGGCAGAGAAGGCAGAGAGTAAAGGTGAAGCCACATCATCATCGAACAAACCTGTCCATGAATTTTTCCAAATCTCCTTGAAGCAAATAGAAGAGACAAGTAATGAATTGAACCCTCATGAGAGAACCAAGTTATCGGCACAAATCGAGCCATTGATGGCCAACTTGAACAAGTCGTTGGAGAAAGCCAAAGGAGGTGGTAAAGACTCATCCAAGAAGGATGCAGTCACTATTCAACAAAAGGATTTTATCGCTTCATTGAAGGACACCAAACCAAGTATTTCTCTCTCAGAAAAAAACAAATTGGCCAACATTTACAGCAAGTTCGTGTCAGCTCGTGATGGGAACTTACCAGATGGTTCTTCAAGCAATGAAGTTGGTGGTAGAACCACTTTGATGTAAATTAATATATTGATTTGCATATTTATCGTGATTTACGTAGGCACTGGTGTAAGGATGGTCGTTTCTAGGGCAACGTCCTTTTTTTTTGTACTGAAGCGTGAAACGTAAACAAACGAAAATTAAAAGGAAAAAAACACACAGACCAATCATTAAGTGGAGCTCAAGGCGTTATTTTACCACTGAGAAGGCCCCCCTATTGAGAGATTCCGTCTGATAAGATGTCGCTCTGGAGTTTGAACGCTGCGAAGAAGAAGGAGGAAGTCCCTGGGTCCTCTAAATGGATCAGGAAGGAACTGTTCACCCTTCACGATGCCATGGTGAATGATGTGGAGCAGTTTGCCTACTCTGTTGCCTCAGAGTTCACGTGGATAGACGAGCAGATGGATGAGATACTTAATGCTACAGAGAAGTGAGTATTGCCTGATATATCTGGCTTAAACTATACTAACAACACCAGAAATCCCAAGTTACTACTCGAATCACCCACTAAACTGAGAGGCGAGAACTCTCCTGTGAAGCAAATCAGAGACCACGCTATAGCAATCAAATCTCCATTGAAAGAAGTCGACATGAATGTCCTGAGGATGTCCCCAATCAAGTTCAATAGATCCCAAAGCCCATTAAGACCTCAACAACAGTCACCATCTCGATCACCTCAAAGAAGGAGCCCCGTGAAACCAATTACTTCATTTCCCAAACCAAACTTCACTGTCCCAGCTCTCCAGCAACCTGAGGCTAACAGAAATCTCCTAGAAAAGCCATCAGATATCTACGAAGATCCTCCTGCTAGAACTGAAATCAAAAAGAAAGAAGAACCTAAGGGAATTGATCAACGTGTTGGAAATGAACAAATACCATTCAACAAAGCCGATAAAGAAAAAGACCTCTCTGAGCAACGAGATGACTCGGTTTCATTTAGTATCAAGAAGATCTCAGCACCGATTGACAACAGTGTGGAGTATGACGCTTCAGCAGAAGAGATCTCATTCCAAGCAATCAAATCAGCTATCAGAAAGAGCATAATCCAAAAGACCAAAGCTCCAGAAGAATCTACAGAAAACTCAGAGGCTTCATTTAAGAGCACTTCTGAAGAAGTTCCTGCTGCCACGTCACTTCTGGTTAACCCAGGCTCTTCTGACACCACCGAAGTTACACAAAAGTCAACTGAAACGCTAAAGGTACCATTGAAAGATGACAGCAACTCCGAGAGCCCACAGAAGAAGTACAGAAAAGCATCACATACACCACCACTAGCTTCACACAGAGAAAGTCAAGGGTTTGCTCTATTACCTCACAGGGACCCACTTACAGTGAAGTCTGCTAAGAAGAAGGAAAATCCGAGAAAGAGCTTGTTCGATGACCTGGTGATCAGCAGTAATGAAGGTAAACAAAAACCAGAGAACACGAAAGTTGCAAAGTCACTATACCCTACCATCACTTTCGAAGATAATATTTCATCAGCTCCAACGACGGCGACATCACCATTACAGAAATTGTCCAAGAGGGCCGAACAAGAGAAGGAAAACAGAGTTAAAGGGCCCGACCTCCAGCCTTTGAGAGCTAACCTGGACCATTCACAGAAATCAACAAGTCCATCTAAGCTTCAGAGTCCTAGTAAGACCACTGAAAGCTCACCATCAAAAGGCTATTCTCCTCTATCTCATATCTTCAATTCTGTTGGTACTACTTTGAAGAAAGCCAAATCTAAGTTTTTGAAAGAGACTGAAACGATATTCGATGACAATTCAAAAGTCCAGAAGCCTACTAGAAAATCGAGTCTAGGGCGTCCCATTAAAAAAGTCGACACCGTAAAGTCCAAATCGCCTTCTAAGACACCTGCAAAGTCACCAAACAAGAGAGTTATTTCCGACAATGACCTGGAGGTCTTGAATAGATTGACAGTTCCTACAGAAGCAAGCCAAGCCAAAACGATGAAGAAAGCAGAAGAGAGGTCACCAGAGAAGGCACCTTTATTGGAAAGTCCGGTGTATGAGAACGATGATGATAATGATGTCAACAACGATAGTTTGAATGATGACGTTGCAAAGAGGTCAAGTTTGAAATTCTCACCGGTGAAGAGTATCTATGGTTCCCTAAGAAGAGAAATGAACAAGAGTCTGAATTCACCTGCTAAAGACGAGAAAGAAGACAAGACAAAGAAACTAAACTTGGTCAGAAAGTCATTGGCAAAACCAACGGAGGAGAATGAGATGAACAGAAAATCATTCAAAGGTGGGTTAGCCTCAATGCCATTGGAACCTAAACAGAAGAACCGACCAAAGTCGCTTGCGCTAGACCAGCAAACTCAAACTTCGAAGAGAAAGACACAAACTGAAGACGAAACTAGAGCCACAGCTTCATCATCCAATCAAGCATACAGAAAGATTGGTACCAAGATTGTCCCACCAAGTGCCAACCAATCCAAGCAAACTCAACAAGATGCTAAACGTCGTCGCACAGCCGAACAGCTTCAAAGCGTCTTACAGAAGAGAGCCTTCAGAGTTTCCAATGTTGCCAATAACCTTGCCAACCAGATGTACCACAACGAAGAACAAACTAAGCAGAATCAAAGACCCCAAACAGTACAAAACCAGACCAAACCTATGCCAAGCAACCAAACTTTGATGAAAACTGCAGTCTTACAACATGCCAGAATGCACAACGAAACCAAAAGTACGAATCCTTTCCAATCTAGCTTCAACTTCGGTCCCTCTTCCACTGCTATCACCAAGAACGTCCCATCAACTCCAACTACTCCAACCGTCTTACCAGAGATATTCTCAGAAAGCGACGACGACGAGGAAGGTAGCGTGTTGAAAGATTGGGCAAATTCACCAGAATTAAGAAACATTTTATTGAACCAACAATATGTTGATCCAGATAAGGTGTTTGGTCCGATCGCTCCTCTACAAATGGAAGATATCTTTAAGAACTCCTCGACTAGACTGTCGAGATTAAAGCACCGTGGTTCTTCAGCTCAATGGACAGGTACTGACGCCCTGACACTGCAAGAAGTTGAAACGTACAGAAAAAAGTTCAAAAGATGATGATCGAAAACACGCTATAATACGATAATGACCATATGCATGCACATACCTTTTTACAAAATAAAATGTTATGCACTCTATAATATTCATATTGACTGAGTAAGTTTAGCACCGACTTCCAATCTCTTTTTCAGAGTAACTTCTTTGTCCCACTTGGCCAAGAAGTCCTCGGCTTCAATTCTAGGGACAAAGTATAATCTCAAAGCATTGTCAAATAGTGGTACCTTTGGTTTTGGTGTAGATAGTGCCTTGTTGAAGGTTACGTTTTTACCAACTTTAATTAAACCACCTTGTTCAGTTTCCATATAGGCATCAACTTTCTGACCTCTAAAGTTCTTGTGTTTTGGATTATCGAACCATGATTGTGGTCTGTCCATTATGATATTTAGCACCTCAGATGGCGTGTTTAGTTCAGAGACGTCAGCAATGAAATCAAATTCGTCAATGGTTGGATAGATGATCATAGCGGACATCGTGATCTGGGATTCGTAATCTTTTGGATCTTCTAAACTCAACTTTGCACCTTCCAGTAGTTCAATAGGATGAGCAGTCTTGATCAGGGAGTAGTTTCTCAATTGTACAGCTTGCTTCAAAAATTGTTCTTCGCTCTCTTTCTCCAATTTTTCTCTTTCTTTTCTTTCAGCAATGGCCTTCAATTTGGCTTCCTTTTCGTTGATTGTTGCCAGTAGTGATTGTGAGGCCTTGTTATTATTGTCAAAGGCAAGTGCGAACTGTAAAGCTTCCTTAGCTTCTTCAAACCTCTCCAGTGCAAAGTAGGCTCTACTCATTCTGTAATAGGCCTTTACGTTCTTTGGATCAAATCTCAAGGATTCTTTACAATCATTAATGCATCTTCTATAGTTCTTTAGCTCTAAGTTACAAGCAGCCCTGTTCAAGTATAGGGATGCGTTTAGAGAAGCAACGTCACATTGCACAGCAATACCTTTGTTATAGTACTCAATGGCATTTTGGTATAATTTTAGCTTAAATTGAGCATTACCTTGGTTTTTGAAGTTCGTTGCCACTTCATCTGGTTCACCGTCATATGCTAGGGCCTTCAAAGCCTCTAATTCTTGATTTTCACCACCTTCACCATCACCTTCATCCAATTGTGTCATGAAAAATGGTGATCGGTTCAATTCAGCCATCACATCATCGATGGATTTGTTAGATATATTGGCCAGTTGGGGAGGCAGGTCTGGTTCACCTGGGCCAGGGACATATCTCTGTGGTTTGGAGTACTTGGACATTACAGGTAGGATTGGTGGATCTGATACTTAGATCAACAGGGCATCTTCCCATCGACAATTTTTTTTTCCAAATGTGTCAAATTTTTTTGTTCCGCGAATTTGTTGATGTGGGAAAGAAGTTGAAGGATCAATGGGGAAGTTGATGAATAAAGTTTCATCGTTAACTTCCAGGACTCACTGAAGAATTCATCATGCTTTCAAAACTCTGTACTAATAGCCGCCCATGCTATTAGAAGTTTCAATTTAAGCTTTCTCACGAGACATAAATCTCGCAACTTGTGAATCAAAGTTTGTTTAACATCAGCATCTATGCTAAACAATGCAAAGATGTCATAGAAAATGCCTCCTTTAAAGCTACCGGAACCCACAACACTTGAAACGTGCATAAATTTAACACAGGCTCACTATTTTGGCTTACTTCTACGATGAGATCACGAACTTAAATTATGACACAAAATCAGATCTCAATTGAGGTATAAATACCAAACAATGTCCCCAGAATGATCGAACAGCTTAAAGTTTACCGCTTAGTCAACGGGACCAAAGTGTGCACTCTCTTAAATGAAGAACATTGTGCTCTGTTTCGATGGTACTGAGAATAAGTTTGGCCCAGCGCCCTACACAAACCCAATGAAGTTGTTTCGGTTGTTGGCCAAGGATGACCCTTCTGAACAGGTTTGCTACTACCAACCAGGCATTGGCGCCTCCATGAAGGTGGAGTCTGAGGATGTCTTTGATCGAATCGGCAGCTTTACAAATGCGCTTGACTCTGCAGTGGCGTTCACTCTTGACGAGCACATCAAAGACGCCTACACTTATCTAATGACTTTCTATGACCATGGCGACAAAATATACATGTTTGGTTTCAGGTACATGCGACACCATTGTTTTGACACACTTGTGGAATCAATACTAACGATATTCAAGTCGTGGTGCCTTCACTGCTAGGATCTTATGCTCAATGATTGAGAAGGTTGGGCTGTTAAACCGTGGCCTAGAATCTTTGGTTGACGGTGCTTGGTCTATCTATAGTGGCTGGGAGTATGCCTTCCAACCTAGCCAGCCTGATTACACCACCACGTTGATTGATGAGTTCAAAAAGACATTCTCAAGAAAGACTTCTCCTTCAATTCAGCTCTTAGGGTTGTTTGATTGTGTAAACTCAGTTGGTTTACTTATTGATAGATTATTCCCCTTCTCCTCCAAATTGACATTAGTGAAGCAAATTAGGCATGCTGTTAGTATAGACGAGCGCAGAGGGAAGTACAGACAGAACTTGATATTTCCCAACCCTTATCCTTATTCGTGGTTCCCAAGCTCTACTATTACGACTCCATCAGGAATATCCAGGAAGGTTTCGAGCCAGAACAGCGCTAGTGATATCTCATCTAAATTGTATGAAGCTAGAAAACTCATCAGAGACATTGAAGATCGCTTAGTAAGTGTTGGAAGTAACGACCGTCGTAACTCAGATGGTTCATCTTCAAGAAAAGCTGCGTCTACTTTTGATAAAAGCAAGATCTTGAGTGGTGAGTTCCAAGAGCTTTGGTTCGCTGGCAATCATGGTGATGTTGGTGGTGGTTGGAACCCAGACAAGAATGGACAGTTTTTGTCCAACGTCCCTTTGAGATGGATGATAGCAGAAGCGATTGCGTATGGTGTGAAATTTGACAAGGAGAGAGTTGTCGAGTTTTCAGAGCGTTACTCATCACTTGATAGTTTTTTGTCCTGCAGTCACGATGTCTTGAGCTTTTGCTCATCAGGGTTAACTCATTCTATCTCATCAGTGGAACAAGCTAATGTGCTACAACTATCCAAGAAGTTATCAGTTAAAAAGTTAAGCCCGTACTTTAGATCTTGTGACATTCCAAAGACAAAATCGTTAGAGGCATTGTACAATAATGGTATCTACTCCACAAGTTTGAAGAAGATTAACTTTGATATGCATGATCCACTGACAAAGTTGAATATCTCGGATATATTCAGTTATTACAAGTCGTTGCCGAGTGAGAAGATCCAAGGTTGTGATGGCCATGGCAACAACAGCTTTTGGGTCGTAATATCTTGGTGGTTGATTGAATTCTTACCACTAGGCACAAAGATTGAGAATTTCAATAACAAATGGACCAGTCAATACAAACCTAACTTGGGACGTCCAAGAGTGATACCGGCCTATGCAAAGGTCCATTGGAGTGTTTATTGGAGAATGAAGTACTGCTATGATTACAAGCCAACAAATTTACCAGAGTATATTTATAACATCCTTTTGAACGATATCTCATCAACAAACGAGGATGATAATACAGATGACACGATCTTGAAAAGGGTCATCGAAGAGGCCCCAAAGCAAGTTAGACAATGGGAACAAGAGAAATGGCAGATTGCTCCAGACGATTTGACTGAAATTTTGGAAAAGTTCAATTACGTTCTGCCCGAATCAAGTACAAGATCAAGCAGTGCATTGGCATTAGGCTTACGTTAAATAGTATTCTACAGTAACACGACGAAATGAATTAACCTTCCCTTCTTTCTGTATTTGACTAAGTATGTATGACTATAACCCCAATTTCATTAAAAAGGCAAAGATAAGCTTTTCTTCAAAACAAACAACACAAAAAAATGACAATGCAAAATAGTGGAATATATAGGTAAAAAAAGATGGATATGTACAATTGATAAAAATTGTCTTAATGTCAGTTTGTTGCTAATTGATGAATTGGGAATGAAATAAAAGCAGTCTTTGGATCTTTTTTGATTAATAAATAATGAATTCTGGATTGATGTGAAACTGGGGTAGTATAACTTCTTAAATCAAATATGACAAATTAATTGGGCAAACACTTTCAAAATCAAATAAAAAACTTCTTTCTCATAAAGGGAATGATAATATGTATATAACTTTTTTTTCTTTCTTCTTCTCTCACCTCTAAAAGTAACCCTCTTAATGATTCATAACTCCCTTAATTTATGTAACATCAATTGGTTCTTTTCAAAAAAATAACTCCAACAACAACCTTTCAGAATATGATAATAAACCTTCTTCTTTTTAAAAAAAATGTATAAGAACTAATAAAAAAATAACAACCTTCTAAATTCGTTAAACGTTAAACTTTCCATGATGAAACTCAAGTGATGAAACATCTAACCAATGACTAAGTTGTCACCATCGAATTGATAAGCTGGAATTTCCAAGTTTAATGGAGCAGGACCTTTTCTGATTCTACCAGAGATATCGTAATGGGAACCGTGACAAGGACAGAACCAACCACCGAAATCACCAGCTTCACCAATTGGAACACAACCTAAATGGGTACAAATACCCAACATGATTAACCATTCTGGGTTTTGAACACGATCAGCATCTAATTGTGGATCTCTTAAAGTGGAGATATCAACTTGGTTAGCTTCATCAATTTCACCTTGAGTTCTGTGTCTAATGAAGACTGGCTTACCTTGCCATTTAACGACAACGTTTTTACCTTCTGGGATGGCAGCTAAACCAACTTCAACCTTAGCCATGGCCAAAACATCGGCAGAGGCAGACATAGTGGTCAAAAAGGTTTCAACAGTAGATTTGGCACCGGCAGCAGACAACAAACCTAAAGAACCAACGGTGAAATAAGTGAAAGCACGAGTCTTAGTGGTAGTACCTTCTGGCTTAACATAATCACCAAAGTCTGGAGTTCTGTATGTAGATTTGGCCAAAACTGAGGAAGTGGACAATAATCTTGATTGGGCTCTCAAGGAAGAGGTAAAGGC
The DNA here is from genome assembly GCA_030557705.1 of Taiozyma odintsovae. NCBI lineage: Eukaryota > Fungi > Ascomycota > Saccharomycetes > Phaffomycetales > Wickerhamomycetaceae > Taiozyma > Taiozyma odintsovae. The sequence continues at coordinate 1,277,497 of JANIVH010000001.1, forward strand.
GGATCTTAGAGAAAGCATTGTTGAAATTCGACTTAGTTGTTAAGACTAATTAGACCTGTTTTTCCACTAAAATTCAAACTTTTTTTTTCTTACTTTTCCGTTTGTTTTTGGGATTTTTCACAATTCAAATCAACTTGACGGTGATTGGCTTTAGTGCCCGAACCGGAAATCGACGTTTTCCAGTAGCTTTTCGCGGGTAACTTGAAATTGGCAGCCGCTGATTGGCTGGAACTGGGGAGAGGAGTTCCGGGGTACCCTCGGATATGGTTGAGAGAGTTGTTATAGACAGTTGGTAATTGGTTGCCATGGTTACTAATATCATTTAACACAATACCATCTAAGATATAAAAGTTGATCACATAGAAAGTGACTAGTCACATATACGTTATTACTGTACCGACATTATGAATTTCGTATAACATCATCTTGGACTATGGAACCAAAAAAATCCGTTGTAGTCCTCCTAATTGACTTCTACCGAACGTGGTGCTGGTGGTTTCGGTTCTACTGGTAAATGAGTGTGAATGGATAACAATATTTAGGGTCATTCCTATGAACTAAATTCCCTCAGAAAGGGAGGTAAAACCAAAAGCTCCAAGATACTCTAAGTACCTTCAATATTCTTTTGAAGACGTTGATATCATTTATGTTGTCCAACCCTCTCCCAAGAGAGATCATGGCTCACACTCCCATTGACTATGGTTATCGTAAACGAGTTCAATAACAGAGAAATAAACATAGATTGCATTTGGAACTACGTAATTATAACAACGAAACATTTGAAACTCCGTTCATTTCAATCCAAACCCTTGACTCTCGTTTATACTGGTGTTCAACTTTTGCACCAACTCCTCTTTACTTTCATACTCAAATAGACATAACTCATTAAAACATGTGTGCGCCACAGGCAATTTCTTAATTTTTTGATAGCGACCTTGAGTCAACCTTGTAATTTTGAAACTCATTGTAGATATACCAGTAGCTGGGATTCTATCCGACCCTGTGACGAATGATAGGAACTTCTTCTGTTCCTTATACTCTAATACGCTGAACCATTCCCAAAACCATTGGACTAAAGGGCTCTTCAAAGGATCTTCAGAACCAAATGACCAGCCGTTATACTTTGTGACTGATTTTAAGACTTCGGCTTCAATCCTAGTTTCATTGTTACCACAGATTATCATCTCAATTTCCTTTGGCGAGAATAACGATAATGCATTACCACCAATGACGATATGAAAACCATTATAGAAGCTCTTGAATTGGGGCTCAATAATCTTGTTTAAGTAAAAGTCAACCCATTTTTGAGCGTAATCTCTCCGGTTAGAATTTGTCACCGGTATCTTAGAGCCTCCAGGAATCAATTCTTTAGTGACAACTTTACCGAAAAAATCTTTAAACTCAGTTTCGAAGAACAAGTTATAAGTTGAAACGTCCTCACTGGTCTTCAATAGCTTCTTCAAACCCTCACCAGTAGCTGGAAACAATTCACCATAATCTTCCAAAGAAACCTTCTTCTCTAGTAGCTTTTTATATAAGCCTAATGGGAATCTTAAGTCTAAAATGGTAGAATTATAAATTGCTAAACCTAATACAACACCAACCATAAAGTACAATTCATCATTTCTCTCTAAGGGCATTGGAGCAAACCAACATAAGTGCGATTCTTCGTTGTAATGGAACATACCCGTCTCTTGGCTGAACAACTCCTTTGTTAACAACTGAAACCATTCTTTCTTCAAACCACCAACGTCAATACCAGGTTCACCCACAAACTCTATTCTTAAAGCCTTCTTTAAGTCATCTTGACTATTCTTGATGCATCTAATGGAATCATTGGCAATATGTGTTCTTCTCACTTGGATTCTCAAATTCACATCCATAACCTTCTTCTTGTCCAATGCCTTAATGAAAGCTTCTTCAGCTTTTCTTTCCATGGTTCTTCTAGCTTCATGTTCTAAAATGGAGATCTTGGCTCCTAAACTCAAAAGGAATGGGTACTGACAGAATGTAAATTGTGGATTTCCAGAGTTCATACTGCTATTGGTGATAGTGCTAGTTTGTAAGATTTCATAAACCAACCTGTTTGGATCCTTTGGATTGGCCTTTTTAAATGTGCTTTGCCAAATCTCAAAGTCTTGCTTCACTTGTACATAGTCAACAAGGAAGTTATAAAAGGTGTAAATGGGAAGCTTACCTTTATTGGAGACAAAGAATAGCGATAATAGCCTAGAAGCTGTCTTTATATGCCACTCATTGCCATACATGGACGCCTTCAACTTAATTTCTGGAGCTTTCTTATTCTCAGGAAACAATAGTGATTCTTCTCTAACTCTATCACTCCACCCATTGAAGCCCGTACGGAATGAGCTAGGTAGCTGTAAGATCGATCTCGTGATTGTGGTATTAAATGAAGAACTTTGTGACAGCCTTGAAGGTAATTGAGAGGAATTCAATTTATTGGATTCAGTGTATTCACGAACGTCTGGGCTATTTGGTTCATTAGTACGTAAATTGGTCAATGTAGATGAATTTTTTCTTTGTGAATGAGTTTTGTTTACGATTCGTGTAAGATGAAATGTGATGTAGAGGTTCAACAACTGGACCTTATGTTCAAACTTTATAGGATCCCAAGAGGTGTACCAATTGGCCAATAGTTCTAAAGTCTGTTTGTTGGAGTTAGAAATATAACCGATCAGACGTTTGATAATCTCATACGAAAGTGACTTTATCTCTGGGGTCTCCAAGTGTGTCTGTGTAGAGGCAGCTTTTCTCTCATGATACAAGCAGTCGGCTAAAGTTGGAATCTCCCATAGGATAAGGAGCCACCGTAGTCCATAAGATTCAGGTAGTTGTGTAGGAGGGCGACGTAAAGCTTGGTTAGCGCCGATCAACAGCTTGTAGTATGGTCGCTTAGTAGGTAAAGAAATCAACAAACGAAAAGTATCCTCAACCTCTCTATAATTAATATTGAACCCTTTAGATATATGACTAGTGCTTCTATTGAGGAGAAATGAGTTATTCAACACATCGATGGATGAGAATTGGGCTTCAATGTATTGTTCTAATGGTCTATAAATTTCATGGTAGGACATCCCGGGTATGGAGGCAGATTGACAACGTTTAATTCTATCCCTAATAGGATTGAAACCGGTAGGTGATATACGTGTATTGACATTTGGATCTTTTCCTAATAGTGTGATTGTAGATTGACAGATGGAACATTTGTATTTAGTGACAGAATCAGGAAATTTGACCAGAGTACCACAACAACGACAAGAACCAACAAATATGCTATCACCAGAGGACTGAGATCGTTCCGATGACAAACTCTCCTGGTCATTTACAGGGGCCTTACTGGAGCCAAAGTTAGGAAGAAGTCTTAGCATCGTATGATCATCTATAGTACCCAGATAAGGGGTTCAATGTTTGAAAATCAGTATCAAAAGAGACGAAGGAGGTCTAAAAATGTGAGGAAAGTATGGATTGGAAGGCAGAAAAACAAAGGAAAACACTGGAAAACAAGGGGGTTCAAATGAATGTGTTTTAAAACCTGAGTGATTTTCAGACAGGCAGATAACTGAAAGCAGCAGCGATCTAAAAGGAACTTCTTAAAGCGATTATAAACTTCTTATAAGGACCTTAAATGGACTTCTTATTCTTTAATTAACAATTTTTGATTCTATTTTTGTGTCAATTTTAATTTGGCCTCCAAAATGTGCTCGTACCAATTTTGACGCGAAAGAAAAAAACAAACCGAATTTGGCTATAAAGAATTACAAAATTCGAGAACTAAGCGTGTAACATTAAGAATAGGCTCAAGTACGAAAAGTAACGAGATCAGTACTGATTTTCCACCAGTTGAATTGAGACAGAAATGGTGTCAACTACAGAGGTCAGATCTGCAATGCTTGATAACTCTGAATGGGTGCTGAAAACTGCCATAACAGCTCATCTATTGGGTTCAGACAAGGCTAAATATGTCATTACTGCATCTGATAAGAAACTTAGGATTTACAATTACAATGAGGAAGGGAAACTATTTTACCTAAGACAGATTAAGTTTGAGCAGTCTATCATCGCTCTTTCAAAGTATACTCCTCCACATATTGGAGTCGATTGGTTATTGATTGGTCACTCTGATAGTGTTAAAGTAGTTGGATTTTCAGATATTGATACCAACTTTGAATTGGCAAATTTATCACTATTTTATAAACATAGAATCACAGGTGTTGATACAAAATACCATTTAGCACCAGAGCAACTCTATGAAGATCCAAATCATGATTTCATTACGCTTTATACAGAGGAAGGCCATTTCTTCTCTTTTAAGATCGCTACACATTCATCTGGTAAAACCTTAGATGGTCACCTCCAAGAGATACATGATTCAAAAGGTTCTAGTAAATTGAAACTCTTCAATTCACCAGCAGTACTCTCATGGTCGAATATTTACAGGAGTAGAGCTAAGAAGTTTGGTAATCCAAAATTATTACATTTAACAGTCAAGACTAACAAAGAAGGTCTACCATATTATTCAACTGTTCTTGACAATGAAAGACGTTTGTCACTCATGGAATTCTCCCCAAAATTGAAGAGTGGAAGTAAATATCCAGGTGTCATCAATTCCACTGACACGAACGTCAACTTGAATTGCATAGTTGGTATTGTCGATGTTCAAAAACCAATTTTGTTCACATACAATGGATTCATATCATCACAGAAGCACCTTAACACAGAACTAACAGATGCTGCTAAGAAAAGAAGACTGAAATTCACTTACGAGGTTGATGAGATCCAAGAAACTGCGTTTGTATCATGTACGTTCAAAGAGAAATGGAGAACTTCAGCTGTAGTGTCATTATTAGATGACCCATTATCAGATGGTCCTGACTTGTCATCAATCTTGGTCGTTGACGAGAGTGGGAAGGCTCAAATCGTGACAGTGAATAGACCTTTCAACTCTTTGGACCAACTTTTGAAAAAGACCAAGATCACAGAAATCAAGGGGAAACTACCTGGTCAGATTACTAGAATCGTTAAAGTTACTAATGAGCTCTTTGTTGGTATCACTGATCGTTCCTCATGTTTATTCTCACTGAAAGATGATACTGTTGAAATCAAAGAAGCTCTACAGGAGAGAGACACAGTGGATAGACCCATCAATTTGAGCACAATCTTCCCGGCTAACAGACTTTGGAATTTTGATGATAGATTTATCATTCATGACGCGTATGGATTTCAGGCGTATCGTTTCGATAAGACAGGTGTGATAAGAACCAAAGTTTTTCCTCAACTTGAAAGTATACCGAAGGAAGAAGTTACTCATGATATCAGAAAATTTGGCGATAAGTTAATGATAATCACTGATAAAGGCACCTTTGGTTCTGAAGAGATCAGAGGGTCATTATCTGCAGCTTCCATTCTTGACAACGGTGACGTACTGTACTATATAAGCTACAATATCCATTTGAATGACAAAGAATATTCCTTTCCTGAAAGAGTTACAGTGTTGAAGAAGTTTGAAATTGCTGGCTCAGATATCATTTTAGCAGGTACTGGGGAAGGGATTGTCGTCCAAATTGACATTTCCACTGAGGCTCAGACAGTTGTGATAGAAGACGCTAACATTGTGAATGATCTTTATGTTAAGGAAGGTGATGGTACTCATCACTATATCATTTCAGATGCTAGTGGTCACTTACACATCGTGAATGCAGTTGGTGAAGCCGAGAGTGTCTCACTTGGAGATTCCCCAATAACTCTCTTGAACTATGACGAGAAGACTATACTTGCATACAATGAGACTCATATTATGAGGATTATCTTTGAGAAAGGGCAAGCTAAGAAGTCCATCTATACTGATTTCGAAAATCCTATTAAATCACTGATTGAAGATCCTAAGACGGCAAGAATTGCAGTCTTTGATGGCACAAGATTCCAAACGTTTGATAGATCCTCTTTGAACTTCTATGGTTTCAATAAGCTAAAGAGAAAATCCCTCCATTTAAAATAGATTATGAATTTATGATGTCTTGTTTAATGCCTAATGTATTAGTTTATTGTAATGTGCGCCTACCGGAACTTTTATTTGCCTTAATAAAATTATTTGTGACACCTTTAACGTAAAGAAGCAATATTGAGCTTCCTACAAACTAGCCAATTGTGCCATCATGTCCTTCGTCACACGGCAACTGAACTCTCCCAATGAAATTGTAAACATCCATTGCTTGCCACTCTTGAATGTTCAAACTCATTATGTGGTGATAGCGAAAAGACATGCCATCGAGATTCATTACATTAACACTGATAACACGCTAACTCTGAGGAAATACATCCCCGTGTGGAACACCGTCATCGACTCGAAACCATTTACTCCATTAGAACTGCCAGGAACATGGCTGTTGGTCGCTACCCAGTCGAATAAGGTACTGCTAGTCGGGGTTCACAGCTCTACCAAAGAAGTTGTTGTGGAAGAATATGACCTGAATGAGACAGTCAGCTCATTGTCAATTGAACCAGGTACACTGACTGTGGACTCACAGAAACATTTTTCATTCTATACCCGAGAGGGGAGTCTCGTGGTGTTCAAACTTTATAGGGCCAAAGATTTAAAGAATTTCGAGAAGGCATTCAAAGGTAATAGAAAGAAGACACCCAAACTTTTTGAAAAGCCAGAGTTTCACACTGTTACCAGAATCGACAGAGGCGTTGATCGTACTCCTATGAACATCGTTAAAATTGAGGATCATTATGAGGAGAATTTACATTGTTCTTATTCCATCATTTACAGAGATGATGTCTACCAGTATTATAGTACTTTTATTTCTACTACTAACAAGAATGATTTACACCATCAGAAAGTCCTACCATTACCTGATGAGATATCACCTATTCTGTTGCCCTTTGAGAGAAATCTTGGTGTGTTTTTCTTCGGTAAGAATGGTATCCATTTGAGATTTTACGAACCAGTTGCAGAAGAGGTATTTCTTGGAGACAATTTACAAAAGGCAAAGGACACAACAGTCGAATACACAGAGGACGATGCTACAGGTACTAAACATGCTTCAAAAGTGTTGTTTGGAAAAGAATGGAAGGTCACAGCTGCTATTGAACTTAAAAGAAAAGAACAGGGGAATCTGACGAAACTTCTGGTTGTGACATCCAAAGGCGAGTTATACCTCTCTGAAATCCATTACACTACACAACAGAATGAAATAGGAGAGCTCGGGCTAACGCTAAATAAATGGTCATTGAAGAAGTTTCAGGACAGGTGTTTGCCTGCGTCTCACATTTGCCAAATTGATGACAGCTTATTCCTACTTGTATCAGCAAGAGACGGGTTAAGGATACTTGAAATTGACTGGGACTCATTTTCTTTCAAGACCACCTATGAAACTACTCATACACCCCCGGTTCTGGATTTCAATATCGCTGGTACAGTGGCCCCGAAGGTTCAAATTGTCGGTGGGAATGATCTGGACTCAGGGTTGATCAGAACCGAATTCAAGGGCTACGAAAGTGCGTTGCGTAAAGTTATAAACGTGGGTGAGAGTGGAATTACAAATTTTTGGAAGTTGGACGACGTCTATGGTGTTTCTAGTTTTAACGGATCGCAGTTCTTCAAGTTGAGAAACAACGCGGTGGGAATGACAGATTTACCTGGATTGGATGGCATCGATGGTGCCATACTTGACATCAAACAAAATACAACAGGTGAATTGTTGGTAATCACAGAATCCGGGCTCTTTAGAGACTCCGAACAAGTGAAATCAGCCAAAATCTCTCAGGGTATCGTTGTTGGATCAGAGTTCATTTATGTAAGCGAAAACGCTTTAAGTTTTAAGGATGAGAACCACAAATTGACAGAAGAGGTTGCATCCATTTCTGCTCTCAAACACAACAAAAGCTTGCATGTCTTGATTGGTACGTGGGATGGGTCAGTTATTTTGTACACCAGTGGGTCAAAGAAGGTCATATTGAAGAAGAGCACAGCTATCAAATCTGTTATAATCAAAAAATTGAGTGATAAGTTGGTGTACATTGTTGGTGATGGTCATGGCCAATTGACTTTCATCCAGAGCGATTTTAGCTTGGTAGAATTCAACCTTGGTTACTCACCCGTTGATGTTGTTGATTACACTGAGAATACCATTGTTGCCTACAACGCTGAAAACACCATCCTGTTTGAACTTACCGAGGACTTGACCGTCAAAGAGAAAGGGTATTTGAAAGTTGAGTCACCTGAAATCATGAAATCCTATGACCAGCAGTTATTCTACCTCAAGAACCGAGAGATCTCCCAACTAGACATATCTAACGAAAACAAACTCCTTAAACACGAACAGAAACTGAATAGACTAGTAAGGAAATCCATCAAGTTCAAGAACCATTTGGAACTGAGCATCTTTGTCACCATCACTGAGAAATTGAATGAAGTCACTTGTAAAATGGTTATGCACTCTCATTTAGAAGTTATCGATAACAATACTTTTAAGCCTCGTTCCATCTTCAAGTTTGAGCCAGGTGTGGAGGTCACTGATATTGTGAACACAAGGTATAGAAAAGATCTGATTGACACTTATGAAGAGGAGACTATTCAATTAGGTTATGAAAATGTGTTATCCCAATGTTTTGTCGTTTCATGCGTCCCACAATCCAGAGATGAAATCATATCACCTTTGATGTTATTCACCGTTGACGAAAATGGTAAGTTGAAGTACGAATGCTCCTCTACTGAAGCTAAGATGACTTTCTACTCATTGGCAAATCATGCTAATAGAATGGTTGTTGGTGCGGGAAACACAGTTGCCGCTTACAAGATTGTTTATTCCGTTACAAACTCCAAGTTTGCATTGAATAGAGTTTCTAAATACTATCAACCTCGTTACTTTGTATCCACGGTGAAATCAGTTGGTCCGGATGTCCTCATTGGTGATGTGATCCAAGGTGCTAAGCTATTGAACATGAGAGTTAGGGAGGATGTTGATGATGGATTAGTTTTCGAATTTCAAGAAGCTACAACGACATTGGAGAAGTCATATTTCTTGACTGCAATGGAGCTGTACGAGAACCTTGTCATCATTGCCGATTCACTGGAGAATATTTCTATTCACTTATTGACGGATGATAGTGTTGAAGTTGTGTCAAAGTTCAATTTGGGTGACAAAGTGAATGTGATTAAAAAGTTTGATAGAATCGATGAAGGGTTAACCAAGGAAGTGATTTCGAAGTTGCTTGATGAGGAGGAACTTGAACTTGAGAACGGATTGCCTTGTATTGTTCCATTATTCGTCGTTGGTACAGTTAGTGGTGGTATTCACCTGATAAGTTTTGTCACAGACCAGGGTTTAGTAAGAAGGTTGCAAGAGAATGAGACATTGAAAGGTTTGAAACCATTGAGTAAAAGTTTTGAGGAGGAAAAGTTGATGTCATTATATACAGGGTATAGAGGTTTCAAGACACCTACTAATTTCATTACAGGTTTGATAGAGAGATACATAGACGGTGACATGATACTTCATGACGAAGAGGTTAACGATATGAGAATGTATATAGAGAACTACTGCAAACTAATTTAATGATTGAACGAATATTAAAATGCAAAAGACTTGTATTGTACATAAACATTAAAAAATTTCACAAAGATGCATAGTTAAATGCACCTTTGACTTGAAGAGAATTCGCCTCTTAAGATCAAGTAACTTAGATCAATAGAGTTTCAATCTTGTCCTTAACGGAGTAGATTTGGTTCTTCAAGGTTGAACCTTCGTTAGTGGTGATTGAAGCAGCAATGACTGGTCTGGAAACACCACAAGCTCTACCTAGGGCAGTCTTGGATGGGACAAAGACGTATGGGACGTTCTTATCTTCACATAGTAAAGGCAAGTGCAACAAGATTTCGATTGGTTCAGTGTCGGCAGCCATGATGATGAATTCAGAGATACCTCTGTTCAAGGTCTTGGTAGCTTCGTTAGCACCTTTCTTTAATTGACGTAAGTTGGAAGCTTGTTGGGTGACATCCAAAATTTGCTGGGTCAAAGCTTGATCAGCTAATGGGAAGGCTTTTGGGTTTGGGGCAGACATTTTGAGGTTCCTTGCAAAGATGAGTGTGTAAAGTATGAGCTCGCCTCTTGGTTGGTGATATAAATCAGTAGAAAGAAGATTATTAAATTTTCTTTTTTTTCTCTTATTATAAAATTTTTTTCTAATCTGAGATGAGCAACCGGAAAGGGTAATTTCCAAGTCACGTGACTCATTGGCACATGGATAAATGACAGTAGTGGTTACCCTCCTCAAGGGCTGCTCCTTTTTCAATTTCCAAAATTTCCTTAAAAAACTCATTCTCGAGAACTGATAAACAGTAATTAAGCATCCAAAACTGTCCCTTGCTAAATATGTCTGATCTTTGGTGAGTATTGGAAGCAATGCTTTATGGCGTGTTGATGGGTTAACTAGCGTTTTCCTATTTCATTGGAGCGAATTGGGAACGTATTGGCCTGTTTCAGGTTTGCGGCCAATTTGCTAGGGAGACCTAGGCCTGCTGGCAAAAAATGGGCAAATTGAATGTTTTAATTGAGAAAAAGAGTTTAAGGTGAAACAATCGAGTCAGAGAAACTCGAAACCATCTTTACTCAACGATATTACCCTTATTTTGACTCAATTATGCGACACATGGCGATTTCCGAAGTGTGAACACATTGAAATTGTCTCACCGAGTATGACCATGTTAAAAGACATCTATAACCTCCAGTCTACGCCATAAAAGAGCATTAATGCTATCATAGAAATAACATACTAACAAGCCCCCACAGTCCAGTTTACGCCCCATTCTTTGGTTCCATAGGTTGTGCCGCTGCTATCGTCTTCACCTGTTTTGGTGCTGCTTACGGTACTGCCAAATCTGGTGTTGGTATTTGTGCCACCTCCGTCTTGAGACCAGATCTATTGGTCAAGAACATTGTCCCAGTCATTATGGCTGGTATCATTGCCATTTACGGTTTAGTTGTCTCAGTCTTGGTCTCTGACTCCTTGAAGCAACAACAAGCTTTATACACTGGTTTTATTCAACTAGGTGCTGGTTTATCTGTTGGTCTATCCGGTTTGGCTGCTGGTTTTGCCATCGGTATCGTTGGTGACGCTGGTGTCCGTGGTACTGCCCAACAACCAAGATTGTTCGTTGGTATGATCTTGATTTTGATTTTCGCTGAAGTCTTGGGTCTATACGGTTTAATTGTCGCTTTATTGTTGAACTCAAGAGCTACCCAAGATGTCGTCTGTTAAGCAAATTCTAATAACAGAAGGCTAGAAAAACAAAATTCCACTATCATTTTCATACTCCCACTTTTTTTTATATCGACTTCGTTGAGCTGGTGATGACATGTTGATTTTTGGCTTAATTGAAAAGTTATATTGCGTGAAAAATTGAGCTTTATATTCTTTATGTTTGATTATCTCATCAATATATTCTATAGAACAACTTAAATTTGTAACTGATGAAGAATACAATATTTATTATTCATTGGAGTTATTACGTGTAAGTAGTTAAGTACTGTCGTTAAAAATTTTGTATTATACATCAATGGTAACTCTCTTCCAAGAAAGATCTCCCTATTTCGACAGCCAGACTTTTTCTGATTGATTGCAATAATGTCTGTAGATCTTCTGCTGGTTTTATACCAATCTCCTGAAGGGCGTTGATCCAATGTGTTGATTCTTCAATCAGTGTCTCATCAGCAATGGAATACTTATATAGCTCATCAGCTTCAGTTTTCAACTTTTGCGCTTTGGCATCAGTCTTATTCATCACTGTGTCTTCAAACTTGTTAATGATCTTTATTATCTGTAGTAAATCATCCTTCAATAACGTTCTTAGTGGTGTGGTTAATGCAATAAATGGTAGAATCTGTGAAATTAAGATACCAAATAATTTTGGGGGTAAATGAGGGAAAGTTAAAAGTGAAATGGCCTTAGTAAATGCTGCTCTCTGGGATCCACTCTTCTTATCCTGCCAAAATTGATACAACACAGCATATGGGGCCAGAGTTTGACGTAGTAATGGTGGTAGGGCAGTCTTGTCAACGGACTCAATATGGATGGTATCATCGACAACGGCATTGATAACACGATCATCAATTGGACCGCAACGCAGTAATGAGTTTTCAAAAATCAACCAAGTGTGGTACTTGACAAAGTCCACTTCACCAGCACGAGCAAACAAAGTTAGCGCCTCAAGTAACAGCCCATTGGACAATGATCTTTGAGCAGCAGTACGAAAGATGACATGGGCAATTTGCGGTAGTTTTAAACTGGCACAGATGGTCAAAGCCCATTCAACGTCATCGTTAGTCTTGAAGTTGTACTTTGGCAAGTATTCAGCAACGACGCTTCTAGCAGCTGGATTTGTGGAAGAGGCTAATAGACCAATACCGACAGGGATCAATTTTTCAATGGTTAGACAATCGAGGGCATGACTGTGTAATAGGAATTCTGAAACGTTATGCGTGGAAAAGAGATCTTGGTCCAGTGAGGATTCAGTTTTGAGCTTCTTTGAGTCTTCGTCATCGAAGGAATAACCTTTTAGTAAACCCTTGGCTTCACATAGGGCAGACACATAAGCAGCTGTAGCTGTGCTAAATGAACTGATGGCTCTCAACATCTGCAGGAAATTACCCTCGAAGATGTCCAAGGATGCTAGTTCCCAAATCGAGCTTCTGTCAGGACTATGGTATTCAGTAGCCAATTTGAAGTACTCTTGTAATAGTTCAGCAGATGGGATATGGTAAGTTAATAGACCAACAAGGGCTTCATACCAAGAAGATGAGTTTTCTAAAATGGAGTTTTTGTTACCCGAGATGATATTTAGCAAGGATCCAACACTCTTGGTTAGCACAGGGTTGGTTGGGTTTCTCTTTGAGGCATTAGTAGCAGCTGTTGAAGCGGCAGCTTTCCATTGTTTGAAGATTTCGAGTGATGCATTCTGTGGATATGACTGTAATAAATGGATAGCATCGGTCATCAAGTTGTAGACAGTAAGATCAGTACCTTGTAATTCCTTATAGCCTGATTCGTTCAAGGCAGCGGATGCTTGTTCGTAAAGACCTCTCAAGGTCAACTGTTGAATGAATTTCCAGAAGTATGGGTGTGTGTATGGTTTATCAGAGTCCATCACCGCTTGTGCTAGTTCTTGGTCTGGTTGTGGATCAGCAGAGTTCGCCCAATGTGTTATCAGCGCTGGAACTTCATGGTCCTGTGCGAAAAATACGGCTTTCAAACAATTGATTATACTCAAACATTCTTCTAACTCAAATATACTGGCTTCTGGATCATTGTCTGCTTGTTTTCTTTCAATGTAAATTTCTAATTCTTTGATGATTAGCGTGGTGGCCTTGTTCAATACCTCAGTCTGTTGTCTTTGTGCATCTCTTTTGATTAGACCAATCGTTGGCACTGAGTAGTACTTTTCATCACCTAAAGCTTCATAAACACTGAACAGATTAGACACGTATTCAGCATACAATGGGGAGTCATTGAATGTAGGTACACTGGTGTTATAAACGCGTGTCTCTTCAGGGAAGACCTTGATGGTCTTGTCGCTGTGAGGGTCCTGTGAGATGAAGCCCACACCATCGATCCCATTAGGATTCAGCTTAAATCTCAGGATACGCGAGGTCTTTCGCCAGTTCTCGACCCCGCCCGCAGGTATTGGGGCGTCATCAAATCTTGTCAGCAGCACGTCGGAGACAGGGTCGACTTCTTGCTCTTCTTCTTCAGCATCGCCAACCTCTTCGTCTGAATCTTCAGTGAAGTCGAAGGTCTCATCCATCAGTTTCAGCGGTTGTTGCCCATTTGGAGCGGCACTTGCACCGTTAGAGAGCCCAAAGCCACCATTAGGCGCAGAAATCTCTGTAGAGCCGAAATTAAAGGCCATTGTCTCCTGTGATTTTGTTCCTTTGATATTATTTGACGTCTCTTCTTAGTTGTAAACAAAGATCAATTTTTTACCTTTGAAGGATTTCAAGAAGTGTTGCGCTAACCGGAACGTTAACTATGGGAAAAAAATTTGAAGCTCATCTCCGAAGGGCATCAGAGTGTGTTCAGGTTGAGTTTACTCGTATTTACAGTGGCAAATGACACAAGTGAGTAGTTCTGGTGAGCGCAGAGAGAGTCAAATTTACTAACTCCTGGTATTAGCAGCTTGAAACAGCCGAGGGGGTCACAAGACACCTGAGATCGAAAGACATCACCATCGATGAGATAGTGAAGGTGTCAAACGAATTGCTGGATGAACAGCTGAACGTGTATCTACCCAACAAGAGGGCATTTGTGTTCGAGCTGGCTTGTGACAGATTGAATGATAGCAAGCAGTTAAAGTATAAGACAAGTCCTGCTTTTTGGAGATTGTTCAATAAAGTGTACACATTGTTAGACGATGTTAAGTTAAAGAACCGTACATTACAATCATTCAAATTTGGTGAAGTCATCTCCACTGCTCTTGAGAACACTGATCCAGATATGCAGTTTGAGATCCTACCGATAGTAATACAAACCATAAATCTATTCCGCTGGAGCTCTTCCTTGATCACATCTACAGAACATTCAATCACCATTTTATCGTCCATCCTACAAATCTTGAACAAGGCTAACTATGAACCAGAACAAAGATTACAAATCACCAGTGATGCATCAGCATTTTTCAAAGCTTCAGTTAGCACCGAGAAGTATAATAAGAAGTTTTTCTCGAGTTTCATCTCAAAGGCATTACCTCTAATTCTTGATACAATTCAGAAGGCTCCTGAAGATAAACAGTTGATACCACTAGTGAAGAAGACAGTCTTCCACAGAGAGCAATTAGAGCTACTAGAGGACAATACTAAAGCACTGTTGGCAACCAATATCTCAGAAGAATCCATTGTTTTCTTTTACAAGCTTGTTATCGACTTCATTCCAAAATCGGAAACACTAAAATTTGAACAGTTATTCATCTTAATCACTTCCAAGTTCCCACAATCATCAGAAATCTTGCTAGGATATATCGAAAGTACCAAGAGAACACTATCTCCAGAATTTTTGACGAAGGCCTTTGATCAAGAGTTCTCCAAACCGTTGCAAAACTGGAACCTGATCCGTTCTGTGCTGGAGTTAGACATCGAAGTTGGTTTACAAAACGCAGACAAGATTCTAGCCAACCTTGCTGAACAAAATTTCGAAGGTTACATCTCCATTGTAGAGGTCTTGGTCAACTCGTACATTAGAGCCAGAGACTTCCTAGCATTCTTCCAATTATGGGACAAACTACTCCAAGATGGTAACACTATCTATGCATCACCAGAATTTTCGAGCGTTGTCTCACACCATATCAACACATTTTCATTCACTCAATTGAAGACATTGGTTCAAGAGTTCCTTTCCAAATCCTCAGAATCCAAATACACTGTTCTAAATGCCATTGTTGAGGGTCTCTTCAGCCTTAAAAACAAGGTGATCTTCGATCAGTCAGAAGAGTTATTCAGACCGGTATTTGAACTCAAGGATGATAACCCTGCTCTATGGAAATTGAAGTACCAGTTATTGACACTTTATGAAACCATTGTTCCAAAGAACCAGTTGCTGGAGGTTGTCAATGGGAAATATAAGAAATTCTCCGAGTTTCACTTCTACACTTTATTCAGAATCAGAGAAATCGTCGAGTTTGATTTGTCGAAGATTGCTGTTTCCTTCATTAACTTTACCATCAACAAGCATTTTCAAACTTTGAAATATTCATTCAATCGTTGGTTCGTCCTAATCAATGAGCTGTTCACTGCTGACCAGATCAACACTCTGGTTTCTGAGTTGTTAAATAACGAGGCGTTGTTGCTGCAAGTGCTACGCAACGACGATATCTTTGAACAACTAAAGATAGTTGAAACCATCATTGATCAGATCTCCACTTCTAAGGAGTTCACCTCAGTGCACAACCAAGTTTTACAAAGCATCCCAATTCAGTGTTATCCAAAACGTGTCAAGTCCAGCTTGATCGACAATTTGACTAAACAAGTGAGATCTTCCACCGATGAAAAATTAGTGAAGACCATAGTGCATATCTTACAGACCCCAACTTTCAAAAGTGCAGTTGAAATTGACATCAAAACCATCACCAAGATTATCAAATTGTTCCCAGACACCTCTATCTTCGAAATAGTATGGGAACATCACTTGAAGAACATCAAGGAATCCATCAGTGAGACATACATTAAGAACAGCATTAACAAAGTCACAAAATCTCTGGAGGGCTCGAAAAAGAAGAAGATCACTCCAGAGTTTCACATTGCATTCACCATCTTATCCAATCAACCCTTCACTGCATTCACTGAGGAACTATCGAAACTTCAAACGACTTTCACTTGTGTGTCCAAGTCACTGTTAAACTCTTCACTCCTAACATCTGATGACATACACGGTACTTCTTGGTTATTAAAAGTGTTACATGACCTGGACTTGCAAGCTGAAGACTTCACCACATTGCATGAATCGCTCAAACAATTCGGTGCTAAAATCCAGGGCTCGGATGACACTGAAGCTAAAGCTAATTTGTTTACCCTGTTGGCTAAGTACTCCAAGTTTACAGAGAACACTGTGGAGTATTATGAAGCTTTATACTTAGTGCTAAGACAAAGTGGTATTTCACAAGATAGGCTGTCCAATGGGTTAGATTACATCTTGAAGGAACTAGAAGAAGACAACTTTAGCACTGAGTATATCAAGACTTTGAAATCGCTAGCGATGCCAAACGTTGATTACATCAGTGAGATCATTACTGCTTATTGGAGGACCTCTCAGCGTTCAAATCACTTGGCTGTCAAATTGTTCATCAATTCACTATCCAAGATTTCCGAGAACGTATCCGCATACACAAATAGTGATTCAATCATCACAATTTTGACTGGGGTGAAGTCTCTACTGGTTGATAAATCATGGATTATTTCGCAATATGGCCTCGAGTTGATAATTTCCCTACTTACCCAACTAGCGGACTCATTAGTGGCGTCTTCATTGTCTTCCAAAGAGGATGTTTTCCACCAGATCACTCTAGTCACCTCCAACATTTTGCTACTTCACCGCTTTAGACTATCTAACCGTCATCACATTGTGCTGTCTTTGTTCAACTCACTGTTGAGATGCCTAACTACTAGAACCACAGAATCCACACTATCACAGTCCAAGTCATCGGCTGAAGCGCTATCACGTCTGTTGTCCAACTTATGTGAGCCTCAAGTTCGTGAGACTAAATCTAAGGATTCCCTTACCTCCACCACTGCCACTTTGAAACGGTCTTTGAGAAAGTACCTACCAGTTACTCTCTTGACCTATATCCACTTATCATTGAAATTCTCATTCCAATCAGAGATCAGAGAGGCATTGCTACCCGGTATTTTCAACATCTTTGATGTCTTATCTCAACAAGAGCTGGTGCTAGTGAGTACATCGCTTGACTTACCGGGCAGAACCTACTACAGAACCCTTTACGATGAGTATAAGAAAGTTGGGAAATGGCAAATTGACTAGCTTCTTCTATAAGTTCTCATTCTGTTTAATAAAGAGTTGTATCTCTCCATGACGTAGCCGTCCCAATGCTCGATATGACTCCATGCCTTTTCGGCATGAGAGAAGGTTTGTTCTCGCTCGACTTCGTTGATATCTGTACGTGAGGTATGCAAATGGTGTTGAAACTTCAAGATATCCTTTCTTGTTATCAGACCTTTCAGATTACCCTTGTCTTCGATAAGAACACACTTTGGCCCCACACGATGGAAGAATTGTAATAGGTCGTCCAAGGAGGTATCTAACTGGGTCGTAATTGGAGCATAATTGACATATTCTGTGAAATCTAAACTTGAATTGTAATCTTGACCCGTAGGAGAAAAGATACAAATACTAATAGGAGATGGTGTACTTTCATCAATGACCAGTTCTAGTGCATCTCTTGAGATATAACCTTTCAGTATTCCATCATTTTGCACGATTGGGAAATTTTGGAATTGTGTCTGATTCAGCAACTTCTCCAGTTTTTGAAACTCCAATATCAATGGCAATGCGACCACTTTCTTGGTCAAGGCTTGTCTCACTTCAAACCCTTGCAGATTTTCATCCTCGTGAGGATGAATGAATGGAAGACCATTATACTCAATCATCTGATCAGCGATCCCACCGTGGCCCCATTTATCATTAATAGCTTTCGTAACGGCAACGGAGATCATCGTTGGAATAATGTATTTCAACGCACCTGTAAGCTCAAACATTATAACCACCACAGTGACCGTTAAGTGGGTGATACCACTCAAAGCGGCAGCTGCACCCAAGAAAGCATATGCACCTGGTGTGATGCATTGTTCGTCAACTGGACAAGCAGCAAATGGGAATGAAGAGGGCGAAGATTCTCTCCATCTCTCCACTATTATCCCCAGGGCTCTCCCAAAAGTTGCACCACAAGCCATAGATGGGACAAAGATCCCAGCTGGTACTTTACAACCATAAGTGAACACAATCAACACCATTCTGATCCCTGTAGCGAGGATCAACGAGGATAAGTTTTTGAACAGCTTAAACTTGGAGTCCAGTTGACAAATGGTATGATGCTTTTCATGTTCCTCTGTACAACTTTGAAACAGGATCTGCATACCCTCAGTCATATCCATTTTAAGATAATCATTGAAGTAGGAGATCATTGCAGTTATCAATGTCAATATGGCGACTTCTTTCAATGGTGATGAAGAAAGGAATCTCTTTCTGAAGCTCACGGATTTAATGTTATATTTAGCGACAATGATACCGTAAATACCACCAAAGGCACCCAATATTATGAAAAATGGGATTTCGAAAAGGTGCCAGTCCTTGTCAAATTTAACTTCAAACATGACAACTTGTCCCGTTCTGAAAGGATTAAACAATTGCAAGACCGACACGGCGATCAAAGAACAGTAGTAGGATTCCCACATTGTGGAAAGTTTGAACAAATTAGAGATCTCTTCAATGGAGAAAAGGACACCACCCATTGGACTTCCAAATGCCACAGCGACACCAGCAGCTGAGGAAGCGATCAGGATGTTCTTATAGCTCAGTGAGCTTGTTAACTTTGTGTTTGATAAGTCGTACTTCAATGCGAATAACTTTGATATCACAGACCCGATACACACAGCGTAATGCACTGATGGGCCTTCTTTACCAACACTCAACCCCGATGCGATGGCCAATGGCAAGCCGACACTCTTCAGCAGGAAAGTCCAGAAAGATAGGAACTTGTCAAATGCAAACCCAGAGACTATGCACTTGATTTCAGAGATCCCTGACCCAGCAGCGAACGGAGCATAGTGTAAAACTAGCCTCGACGCAGTCAGACTGAACCCCAATGAGATCAAGATGAACATGATATAATTAAGTGGACCAAAGCTCGAGTAATTGACCCAGTTCTTACATTTGGCTTCGTCCAGTTCACCCCAGCAGCAGAAGTTTCTGTTCAGGTAGAAGGCATTTGAGCAGTAGCCTGTCCTTATGTTGGACAAGTATTCAGTGATGATATTCAAGCAGGCAGCAACGGACCCAATGGAGATACCCACCACTGTCAGGATCACGTAAGTTTGAAGTAGTTGGTATAAGTCACGCAATTGAAATGATGATCTTTGTTTCAAAATGTTGATTTGTCTTTTATGGTACTGCAAGTTGTCATTGACCCAGTCAATAGTTTTGAAGTCGTTGAAACGAGGAAGGAAATTGTCAGGTGGAGGTGGAGGAGTGGAGGACCGTGACTGTGAATGGAGAGGCTGTCCCTCTATGGAGTCCAACTCGAAGGAGTCGCTCATTGTGAGTTTTTATAGTGGTTTGAGATAGAATGATTTAGTCTATGTAAAGGTCCTCTCGGGTATAAATTTCAAAGAGTGATGAGATAGCCCCCCTGGCAACAAAGAGCCAATCATTACAATATAACTACAACGAGTGGCGGTGTTTTTAACGCACTACAATCCTCTAATCATACAAATAACATTCATTATAGCACCATCTAAGTACACTTGCTCAACAGGAAGCCCTTCAGTTGGCCCAGCACAAAGTTCCCAGCCTTCTTGGTGTTCTCGTTCTTAGCAAAGCTCTCAATGTTACCTGGTCTGTGGTGTGTGGTAGGATTTAAGGGAGAAGGCTTCTCACTATATGAAGCTTCTTTCACTTGAATGTCAGAGTACCCATGCTGTGGGGCAAATGGGCCAGGATTGGCTGGTTGTTCTGGGGGAGAGTAAGCCATTGTTGTAGTGGTGTGGATATAGATATAAGAGGTCTTTCTTTGCTAATCAGTGTCTGTTCTAGTGGTTAAACAGTAGAATAACAGTTTGTAGGAATAGTTAAAGTCTAAGAATAGATCTAATAGCAGAATAAAGAAGAAAGAAGAAACAACTTGAACAATTGAATCTGTTTCTTTGCTTGGAGCAATTGAAGTGCTGAAATTCCAGTAAATCTGTCATGTTGTCCCGGTTACATGAACCGTACAAAAGTGAATTCGCGAATTACCACATTGCTTATGTAATCTACAGAAGATCTGTAGACGACATAGCCCTCTTGTATATACATAGAGATCTGAGACTCTGGCGCGTGGTAATTCTTGATCATGTCATATCGCTCTAGTATGAGTATGAATCTGGCACAGGTTAATTGTAAAAAAGTTTGGTGAATCAACGAGTCTTTTCCATCCATTGTGTAATTTCTTCGGTTTTCGGTTTTCACTAAAATCTCGATAACTTGACAGGTTTCCATACTAGAAGACTTCAAAAACATCCCTGCTAACAAAGTACACAGAGAAGATGATCCCGTTGTACGACGCGCTTCTGGCTGTAATCATCACTGGGCAGCTGTTCCTGGCTCCGTTTACCAAAGTAGAAGAATCCTTCAACATCCAGGCCATTCATGATATCATACACCACGGTGCAGACTTGCAAGCCTATGACCATCTTGAGTTCAGTGGTGCAGTGCCACGTACGTTCGTTGGGTCTTTGGTCGTCGCTGGTATCACTAAGGCTGTCACACAGTTCTTTCCTGTTGCTGGGTCCAAGTTAGACGGCCAATTGGTCGCTAGAGGTATCCTTGGTATTATCAACACCTTTGGGATCTTAGCACTAAAGAACGCTGTGGTGTCTCAAGTCAAGGAGAACGCTAAACAACCAGTGGAAAAAAAATTTGAAAAAGTTGAAAAGAAGAGCAGTAAGGGCAAGAAGAAAGTTGTGAAAGTGGAAGAGCCACATAATGCTTGGTCTTTAAGTTTATGGTTTGCCATTTTGACTTTTACACAATTCCACTTAACATTCTATTCTTCAAGAACACTCCCAAACTTCTTTGCTCTACCATTGACCAATTGGGCTTTTGCTAAACTGGTCAGAGGGAGATATGGCTCCGCATTGGCAATTTTCGCCGCCACTGCTGTTCTGTTTAGAGTCGAGATCGTTGCCCTGTTATTGTCTGTTGGGTTTGTGCTTTACTTGTACAAGAAACAAACCATTTTGGATCTTGTTAAAGCCGCTACAATCGGTGGGATTATCGGTGCTGGCCTGAGTCTCTCTGTTGACTCTTGGTTCTGGGGTAAGCTAACTATTCCTGAACTTGAATCCTTCGTGTTCAACGTTATCGAGGGGAAATCTTCAGATTGGGGCACTGAACCATTCACAAGATATTTTTCTAAGTACTTGCTGACTTTGTTTTTACCACCAATTGTCCCAATCTTGTCACTAGTCGGTTTTAAATTTGATACCACTGGTATCAGCACTTTGAGAATCAGTTTGTTATCTGTGTTGTTGTACGTTACACTATTATCTTTCCAACCGCACAAGGAATGGAGATTCTTGGCTTATATTATCCCAGTGGTAAACGTCATCGGTGCCAATGGTGCCTCCTATGTCACCTGGAAAGCATCTAAATCCTTCTTCTACAAACTGGTTATTTTGGTGATCCTTGCCTCTGTTTCATTAACCGCTTTGATCAACATCGGATGGACCATGATTTCATCTTACAACTACCCAGGTGGTTTTGCCCTGAATAAATTCCATGATATTCTAATTCAAAAGGCCATCAATCCGGGCAGTGGGTTCATCCCATCTACACCAGTTACCGTCCATTTTGATACTAAGGCTGCCATGACCGGTATCACCAAATTTGGTGAATTAAGTGAGGCCTCAGGTTTCAATGTCACTTATGACAAGACCGAAGGTGACGCATTAGTCCCTGAACTATGGGAGACTTTCGACTATATAATCTCAGAGATCAACTTGGATGAGTATAAAGGTGATCGTGAAATCCCAGTCTTGGAGAATTGGAGATGGACCAAGTTAGCCTTTATCGAAGGATTTGGTGGGATCGATATTAGAGGTTTCAGACAGTTGGTCCCTGAAGAAGTCGTTTACAATGTCATTAGACAAAAATCATTTAGACCAATTGGCGCTGCTGTTAGACCGTTCGTTAAACTTGAGAAGAGTTTGTACATCTATGAAAGAACTCCTTATGCAAAAGTTCAACATGTTGATGATGAAGTTGAAAACGTGGAAACTGTACCTGAACCTGTGGAAGAGATTCATGCACCAGTTGAGGAATCTGTCCCTGTTGAAGAACCACAGGTTGAAGATGTCTCTGAAGAAACTGAAGTTCTAGATCCAACCCCAGAACAAGTCCCAGAACAAGTCCTAAAACACGATGAACTTTAATTCTACACTAAGATATAATATACAAAATGTTGTAACTTAAAAATATGTACAATAAAGTCTACCTCTCTCTCATTCTCTCGCTCTAGAATACCTCATCAAGGACGTCCACTAATCTATGCTTGTGGTTACCCTTGATCAAAATTTTCTTGGACTCCATCAACACTTTGAAGTCCTTCTTTGAGACATCGGTTAGGATTCCCTGAAGGTCATTTCTCAACAGCACAATATCACCTTGGATTTTTCTGACTTCTGTGTATGGATAGCTATTCTTGTACTCGATGTACACAGGCAAGTTGCCGAAGTTAGATCTCTCTAGGTAGTAACCACCATGGCCGAACTTTGGTTGTGTTGTGGAGGAACCGATATCACGGGCTGTAATCTCAGAAAGTTGAGGGAAACGGGAGATGGCGATCCTGGTGGTGGTAGAGTGAAGCCTTATCTGTTGGCGTAGTGTGGAGTTGAACATATCTGTGTGAGTGGTAATAAGGTTCAAAGTTTTACTACTGGAAGGTCCTCTCTCTTTCAATATAGCACTGATTTTTCAGTTTTTTTTCTTAGCTCGAAAACCATTCGCGAATTTGGTGATTAAGTATAACCACGGCTACCGAAATTGAGATCGCTACAATTACAGATTAGCAACAAGATCAGGGCTCTTCTATTAATGTTCTATTAATGTTAAACTAATATTCTCTTAATGTGTCCACAGTCTGACGTGCTTATCCTTACCACCACTGGCGACCTTCTTACCGTCAACACTCCAGTCCACGGAGTACACTTCGTCCTGATGGCCAGGTAAATCAACGCTCAGCTTCTTGGTTCTGATGTCCCACACTTTCAGCGTCGTGTCCTTAGAACAACTAACCAACAGTCTGCAGTCGGAGGACCAGGCGGTCTGGTACACGGCAGCGACATGGCCTCTGAAAGTGGAAATAAATTTCCCTGTTCTACCATCCCATAGCTTAATTGAGTTGTCAAAGGAAGCTGAGACAATGTTTCTACCATCTGGGGAAAATTGGACATGGTTCACTAGTTTCTGATGACCAGTCATACGGCAAACTGGCTTGTTGGATTTTAATGGCTCCCATAAGTACATTGTGAAATCATCTGAAGCAGTGACAATTCTTTCTTCAATGACACCGTTCACTTTAGCAACAGATTCATAGTTCTTCAGGGCCTTGGCTCTAGCTTCTTCAGGAGTAGCTGGTTTAACACCAGTGTGGTCAAAAGCACCTCTTCTTAACACGTAATCAGTGGATAATGACAAATGGTTGACCCAATGGGCATGTGACTTCAATGTGTTCACCAACTTACCGTCATTAGAATCCCAAACTTTAATGGTCTTATCATGTGAAGCTGAGTAAATGACACCACTACCACCCCATTTCACACAGGAAACAGAGGATGTGTGACCACTCAAGGTGAATAAGGCAACTCTTCTATCGGTATCCCAAACTTTTATCGTACCGTCTTTGGACCCTGAAACTAATCTTGGGCTAGCACCTGGTTTCACTAAATGGATAGGTTCCCAAGCTAATGATGATACCCATTTGGTGTGACCTGTCAATGGACCACCAAGGGCATTACCGTCTTCGCCCCATAATCTGATAGTGCTATCCATAGACCCGGTAGCGATCTTATCGCCACTTGGTGACCAACTAACACATAGCACCCAGTTGGTATGACCCTTCAAGACGTGTTGACAAGTTTGTGTATGTGTATCCCAGATTCTAGCAGTGGAATCACCAGCACCAGTGACCATCTTTGCACTTGTGTGTGGAGCGAATTGTGTACATAGAATAGTAGAGCCGTGACCGGCAATAGATGCTGAGGATCTCGTCACTGGTTTGACTTTGAAAATGGCTCTTGGTGTATAGACTAAAGTTAGAAAATCTTCTGTAGTTTTAATGCCTGGCTTCAACACTGAAGTGTATAAATTATCTTTAATATCGGTAAGATCACCTTTAGTTTGGTCATTCAACAGACTGAAGGAGTATGGAACAGGTTCATCAGATTCACCAAGCAGTTGGTTCAACAGTTCTTCCAATTGTTTCTCTGTGATGTTACCTGGGACTTTTAAAGAACCACCAACGGCATCACCAGTATCTGATGCCTGGAACTTTATAAGGACGTTTGGCAAGTCATCTGGGATGATCTCGACCTCTCTTTCCTTTTGGGCCTCTCTCTTTTGTTTCTTTGATGGTGGTGGGACTAAAGTGGCCATGTTTTATGGTACAAATAGGCAGTGATACTCTTGATGTAGAACTTTTCGTATCTGGGAAAGTGTCTATACTTATTCTCTATCAACTAAAATTTTTTACACAAAAAATAAATTCGCGGGCTCATCGCTTACATAATTACGTGGACACTACTTAGTACGATTGTACTTTACATAACAAAGAATTTATATTAGCGAACATGAAAAATCCTCAATCTATTAATGAAACATAAACAATTAGCAGCCCATACCTGGGCCAATATGAACAATTGACAAATAACAAACGACAAAATAGTAATAAGAATAAAATAAAACATAAGCATAGCACAAAAAGAATGTATAATACAGCAGTGGGACTCGTAGTTTAACCACCGTAGTCCGATGAATGTTCAGAGGTTGAGGAGACACTACCATCACTAAAGGCCTTAGCTCTAATATCCAGCATCCATGGGTCTTGCAATAATTCGGCAGCGGTGGCTCTCTTGTTTGGATCTTGTTGTAGACATCTATGCAAGAAGCTGAACCCCATATCACTCAGTTGATCTCTTGATGGCAGTTGTGGCAAATGGCCAGCAGCAATATGATACATGATAGCCCACTCATTGTCCAAGTTAGCCCATGGACGACGACCAGTGGTCATTTCTAAAACACAACAACCGGTGGACCAAACATCAACGGCACCAAGTTTGGCACTACCACCACCAGTGATAACTTCTGGAGACATGTACATTGGTGTACCTGTCATACTGTTGGCATTGGAAGCCGGTTTTCTCGTCAAGTTCTTAGCAACTTTCGCAGCACCGAAGTCAACGAATTTGATGATACCATTGTGGTCTAATAAGATGTTTTCGGGTTTTATATCTCTGTGGACAATCTTCATCTCATGCAAATAGGCTAACCCTTCAAACATTTGTAGTGTATAGACTTGAATCACCAATTCATCTTCAATTCTACCGTGCTCTAATAGTGAGGCCAATGAACCACCTTCACAGAATTCCATAAAAATGTTAACCTTATCACGGTGGACTTCGACACCATAGTACTGTACAATGTTTGGATGGTTCAACATCTCCAAGACAGTCATTTCGTCTTTAATGGCTGGTACTATTTGTTTGGTAGATTGGGAATCTTGTAATCTGATCTCCTTAACGGCCAAAACACCACCAGTGTCCAAGTTTAGTGCGGAATAGACTGAACCAAAAGTACCACCACCGATGAATTTTCTCTTTTGCCATCTGATCGATAGACTTGAGAATGACGAGGCCAAGAATGTCAAAAATTGATTCTCTGTCTGAGTGTCGTCCAGAACCTTACCAACTGTCTTCTTAGCCATGGAATCTTCCAGTTGTTGAATTCTTCTCATGGTCTGGTTACTAAAAGCCTCTAATAGTTCAGCATCAGTTTGTAAGGTCGTTGGATGATAGTTGACATTCAATGATTTCTTTTCAGCTTCACTCGATCTGGCTCCCATAATATCGAAGTGAGAAATCAACAATGACATACAACCGGCAACTTTCTCTTTCAGCAAAAGAAATTGATCATCTTTCAAAGTTAAAATGTTGAAACCCTTAGAAACCTCCATGGCGAATTCTAGTGCAGTGACACACCATCTAAATGTCTTCTTATCTGTAGGAATACAATCATCGACAATGAAACTAACCCATTCAATACTGAACTCGATCATTTTCTTGACAACAATGGCCTTTCTTGAAGAATCTGCACTTCTGATGTAATTTTTAGCCAAGTCTCTATTGAAGCAGAACAGCATATATAAAGAGTCATGATTTTTGTAGACACTCTGGATTTTCTCTTTGCAGCGGTAGAAATTATTCATACAAGCCAACACCAATCTAAAAAACAATCTTTCAGACTTGATCAAATCTCTTTGGACCTTGGCCAAACTTGATCTTTGTTCAACGAATGAGATGTTATCACCAACAATCTCTGAAAAGAATGTCTTAGTTTGCTTCAGAGTCGATGAAGAGCCTTGTATGATCAGCAAGACTTCACCTGGCTTAATCTCATAATTCAATTCCGGTAAGTCGTCGATTGTAGCGATGAGTCCATCCCATAACATGGCCTTAGCCGCATTGATAACAACAACATAGCCTGTATCGGCTTCTTCTTCATACTCATCATATTCAATCATGCTCGAGCGTGGCTTGTAAACATCAGAACCAATTTCAGCACCTTTCAAAACACGTCTGAGAGCTTCGTCTTTACCGTAAAGGTCCTTGGAGGCCAAGATATAAGTACCACTTGAGTAACTTGTCTTTACCAGGAAATGATCAGAGTCTCTCATCAGATCCAAGAATGGCTTGACTTTGTTAATTTGGAACAATGCTGCATTACTGAAGGCTCTTCTGATGGACGTAGCAAACTTCGCTAGTTTTCTTCTGACTGTACCGAAGCTGTCCACCATGTTGTTAGACCAAGTGGTGATTTCATGGTATTTTTGACTCTCTGAACTTTCTGGGTTGTCAACAATGGATTGGATAACACCAGGTTGGTCTTGGATGAAGCTTACTAGCCTCGATACTAGTCTAGCTGTTAAAGCAGCTGTCTGAGAGGCAACCTCTGGGCCAGCGTTTTCAATAAAACAGCCAACATTAGTCATTAGAGACCAGCATTCTTCTAGGTCATCAGGTTCTTTAAATGTCTTAAAACTCTTGGAAGTAGTGTTGATTAACTTCTTGTGGATCAGCATGAATAGATACTTGATAGCCTCCAACACGGTCTTATCGAAACCTTCAATTTGACCCAGGTTAACGTTCCAGTCCTGGTTGTATATCTTCTCGGATTGTCTGCAACTGACAGCTAGTTCAATGTAGGAGGAGAAATCATCAATCATTTCATCAATCATCATCATAGTTGGATTGTCTAGTTTTCTAGCATAGGCTAAACGAACTTTTATGGTCTCTTGGATTAATTTCAATGGGAAGTTTACCAGCTGGGAAAGACGTGGGAGGAAGCTAGGTAGGTTCAATTCTTCGAATGTTTCTTGATAATGCAAGTATGCAGATTTTGATTTGTTGATCCAAGGTAAATGCGGACGAAAGATTCGGCTGCTAAAGATGTTAGAGATATCTTTTTCTTTCAACATGGTATCAGCGAATGAAATGTCAGTGAACCCGTCACTTCTTTTTGCAGCGACATCAAGATCATCACTCTGTGTCCATTCTCTCAAAACTTTCAATTCTCTCCTCAATGCTTTCGTAATGTTCTTCCATGAGTTCAAGGCATCTACTCTTAAAATGAATTCTTCATTGGCAACAATAGGTTTGTCATGAGCCATTTCTTTTTCATCCCTCCATAGCTCTTTCACAGTTGATAGCTTCTCTAATAATGTCTTCACTTCCTGGAGAGCCTTCTCTTCATCTTGAACTCTAAAATTCATTATCTCATTAAATACATCATCGGCCAATGATCTTGAATAGCCAATGATCCTTCTCTGCTGCTCTTCAGAACGGCCAAGAACGTATGCTTTAATGCCTAACCACAGGTTTTCCTTGTAAGTGGTATGTAATGAGAAATCGTTCTGTGTGATGATTCTTCTTTTTTCTGAACTGACAACATCACCGTTCAAAACAAGGCTCAACATAGTCTGCCATTCTAGCCTTTCCAAAAACTTTGGGTTGTCCTCGCCGTGTTCCAACAGTGAAGGGTCTAGTGCTTGATGAAGGTCGATTTCCAAATCAGCTTTTCGATGAGTATCACTTTCCAGAGTGAAATCTTGCCATTCCTCTTCAACATCATCGACATCCTCAGAGGAATCAATATCACTTTCTGTAGGGTCTGATATAATAGCCTTTGTATAGTAGTCATCAGCAGTGTCATTTCTCATC
Source organism: Taiozyma odintsovae (assembly GCA_030557705.1). Classification (NCBI taxonomy): domain Eukaryota; kingdom Fungi; phylum Ascomycota; class Saccharomycetes; order Phaffomycetales; family Wickerhamomycetaceae; genus Taiozyma; species Taiozyma odintsovae. The sequence continues at coordinate 1,306,269 of JANIVH010000001.1, forward strand.
TTTTTCAAATACAATCTTTCCTGTTGAGCATATTGGTTGAACTGCTTACCAGAACTCGAGCTAGTTCTTGACTTTGGGTTCCGTTGTGAGTTTGAGGGTGTTCTCACTGGTGAATAAGTGTTTTCGAAACTTGGAATGCGCTGCTGAGTAGCACCTGAAGAACGGTGATTTTGCAATGTACTTGTAGGAGAGTGATGTGTGCGGTGTTGCAGGGCGCTAAGACTTCGCTGCACCTCCGTTGGCCTCTGATGGAACTGCGGATGCTGGTGAACCTGTGGAGTGTACTGTGAGCCCGTTGGCGAGAGGTGGTGGCCCTGTGGTTGGTTACCATCCTGAGTGATAGCGGGTGAAGAGTTGGATCTCAGATTGGACTTCTTCCGGTGCAGTTGTGGGCGCTCCATAAGTGCAAGTGTAGAGTTCTATGACCAATGCAGGTGATTATGTGAAAAGAATGGGATCCAGGGGCTAATTATGGGTGGTAATAGCGGATTCTTTTAACTCTCTTTACTGAACTCGGTGAATCCCGTCAAGCTGAGCAATGATAACGAATCAGAAGGGGTTGTGGCAAAGGTAAAGATCTGTGACTTGGCAGAGTACACTACTAGGGAGCAATCACGAAGCACAGAGAATCCAGTTGATGAAAACACACGGAATCGGATGCGAAAAGTTGATCTATTTACCTCTTCAAGTCTTCAAATTGGGGACGTTTTTTGACTTTTTTGAGGAAAACTGGTCTGTCCAATGTGGCTCTTACCGAGTTTCGCGATCAGGGCTCTTTACACTTAGCATTTAATTCCCATTGCGAAGATCTACAGGCTTTTGTATCGAAAGTATGCTATCAACGGTTTCTATGTATCTCTCCTGTAGCCAGGAAACCTGGTGGAGACAATAGGTTTCTGCAAAAAAAAAAAAGGGATTGTGTCAGAAATAAATATGATTAAAAATGTACATGAAAGACGTCAATGTGTCTAACTAAGATTTTGGATGGTGGATTGGGAGAATATGGATCGATGTCAAATAAATGGTTGCCTATTTCAATTTGTAGAATAATCTTGGGGCAACACAGTCGTTTAGGTGATGTTGTAAGTGGAAGAATTCTTCGACACAGTCTTCTTTATAATGTTTGTCTTCGTAACCTTCTTCTTCTTGCTCCTTGGTGACTCTTTCGACACATTCAGCGTAGTGGTGGACGTATGGTTTGATTTCCGGTTGTTGGGAACATTCGTCTCTTAGTTTGTCTAATGGATCACCACCTTCTTCTTCTTCGTCTTCGTCGTCTTCATCGTCCTCATCTTCATCTTCTTCATCTTCGTCATCACCACCTTCTTCAGCATCTTCAGAGGCTTCTTCAGCTGGGGCGTCTTCTGAAGATTCTTCGGCAGCTGGGGCGTCTTCTGAGGATTCTTCGGCAGCTGGTTCTTCTTCAGCTGGGGTAGCGTCATCTTCCTTCACTTCCTTAACTTCGGTAGATTCAGGTTCTGGAACTTCTTCCTTTTGTTCTTCAGACTTGTCTTCACCTTCAATGGTGGTTGATTCTGGAGTAGATTCAACACTTGATCTAGTGGAGTTATCAATAACAGTTGAGTCCTACGATAAACAATATTAGTACTCGAATTTCATGAAATCCAATTCCTAAGAGGAACGCCATCTAAAACATACATCGTTATCAGCAAATGCTAAAGTTGGAGCAAAGCTTTCAATAAGTTCTGAGAAGAAGGCCATTTTTGACAGTTTTATTGTAGTGTTTAAGCAATCAATTGTTGTGTACTTTCATTGTAAAAGTCCATTTCGAGCTTTTGTTTTCTCGAAATTTTAAAACATCAAAGTCCTATTGGCTGACTTTAAAATAAGCTTCGGATCAAGTCATAACATATAAATTAGGTCATTAAGTGTGCTTGTGTGTAAGCTTGAAGGCTCTCTAGGCCTCGTAAGAGCTGTATAATGTCCCATCTGCTGATTTATGCTGAATATTGTAGCTTAGCTTAGTTATCACTTTCAAGGCAAGAAAGCATGCGACTGTGTCCCGTACCAAAATGAAAATTTGATGTAATCCACTATACCTGTCACATATAAAGAATACATAAGCAGATACAAGATAGAAAACGAGAGGAATATCACTACATCAAAGTCTATTACATGACATAAACTAATTAAACAAGACGAAATAAATGCTATTTAATCAATTTATTTTCTGTCAGAAGAGGCAGCGCTAGCAGCGGCTTTAGCTCTCTTTTCAGATTTAGCAAGAGATTTAGCACCAAAGATACCACCACCCCAGTGTTTTCTGTTTTCTTCGTATTTTTCAGCAAAGTTGGAGTTGATAGTGGAGACTAAAGTGGCTAGAGCAGCTTCATCTTCTGGTCTAACTTCGGTTAAAGCAGCAACGGCAGAAGTCTTTTGGTGGACTAAAGTACCTAATCTAGCTTTACCCTTGATGATAGCGTATGGAATACCTAATTTTCTGCATAAAGCTGGTAAGAAGATAACCAATTCAATTGGGTCAACATCGTTGGCAATTAAAACTAATTTGGCCTTTTTGTTTTCGATTAAGGAAACAACGTGGTTCAAACCGTATTTAACAACGAATGGTTTTGGAGAAGCTTCTTGTCTGGTCTTACCTTCGGCAATAGCAGCGGCTTCTTTGGTCAAACGTTCTTTCTTTTCAGCTTTGGTTTCTGGTTGGTATTTGTTGAATAATTTGAAAGCTTCAGTGGCAGTGTTTCTGTCTAAAACGTTTTGGAATTGAGCAATAGCTGGTGGAACTTTCAATCTCAATTTTAAAACTTTTCTTTGTCTTTGTAATCTGACATATTCTGGCCATTTAACAAATCTTGACAAGTTTCTCTTTGGTTGAACAGCTTGACCAATACCGAATTTCTTTGGTTTGGATTCAGCTAATGGGTTCTTGGAAGTTTTGGAAGCTTTAGCTTTACCACCGGCTAATGGAGCTGGGGCAACTTTTTTACCTTTTGGAGCCATCTTTGTATAAGTTGAACTGAAGTTGGTTTCAAAACGACTTCTTGAAGGTAATGCTTTTGATACTTCAAGATTTTTTTTCACCCTAACACACACTATGCGTCTTGAACTTCGCGAAATCGTTTGATTTGGGAATTTTCCACTTAATCTTTAAAGTCGCGAATGCTTTTTGGAGTTCTTGGAGCTTAAGCGCGATTTTGGAAAACTTTCTGTGACTGCTATTTTTTCTTTCAAAAAGAGGTAAGTGGTGTTTGGATGTTCCCCTGTGCGAAAATCTGGGGAAATCCAAAGTGATTACTATTGAAGACATTGGAAGCGATGAGTGTAAGGCACGTAGAATCGCTGATAACTGACAGAAGTTCAGTGTATGAGAGTAATGTACTATTTCTATGGATAGTTATTCAAGAAGACATACAGTCTCTTCTTTTCCCGTTTTCTCTATTTAATTCATTTGACTTTCAGTTATACTTCACCACCGAGAATGTGGCATATCTAGAATAGATCAAGTCTTGCGCCAAGGCAACATCTACATAAACAAAAGTCCAAGACTAATCAACAGCGTAACATGATCAAAAAAAGAATATACACACACACACACAAGAAGAAGTAGAAGCAACGTAAGAATATCATAAATTAAATCATCTAAGCATCAATCCAACCTTTGGCTCTTTCGACAGCTCTTTCCCATAAAGTCCAAGCTTTTCTTCTTTCAGTGTCGATAGATTTGGATTTGAAATCTTCAGTGGAAGTACCAGCGATAGAATCAACAACATCATTCAAATCATCCCATAGATTTTCTTCAGAGTTTTTAGATGATAAACCAGCGGCAATAGCAGCACCTAGAGCAGTGGCTTCAGCGTTTGGAGAACGTCTAATAGTAACACATGGACCTAAGATATCAGCTTGGATTTGCATAACTTCATCAGATTTGGACATACCACCATCGACGGCTAATAGAGATAATGGAGCTTTTTCGTAAGTACCTTCAGATTGTTCCAAGAAATCACCTTGAGCACCAGCATCAGAAGCCATAGCTTTTAAGATGGCTCTAGCTTGATAACAAACACCTTCTAAAGCGGCTCTAGCAATATGTGAAGCAGAAGTATATTGAGTTAAACCTAAGATGGTACCTCTAGCTTCAGAATCCCAGTATGGGGCAAATAAACCTGAGAAAGCTGGGACAAAGACAACACCACCAGAGTTTGAAACTTGAGAAGCTAATGGACCAATATCTTGAGCTTGAGTAATTAATTTCAAGTTATCTCTTAACCATTGAACAACTGAACCGGCAACTGAGATGGAACCTTCAAGGGCGTAATGTGGTAAAGATTCTTCTTTATCGGCTAAACTTGGGAACCAAAACCCAACAGTGGTTAAAGCACCATGTCTTGAAAGTAAAGTTTTGCTACCAGTGTTATATAATAAGAAACAACCGGTACCGTAAGTACATTTAGCAGCACCTTTCTTTAAAGCCAATTGACCAACAAGGGAAGCAGATTGATCACCTAAACAACCAGAGATTGGAGTATCTTGAATGGAGCTTAGTTTTTCAATAGCAATTTCAGATAGGGCACCTGGGTAACCTAATGGACCTAAATCTGGAACGCTAAAGGAACCGTAATGTTCAGATGATGAAACAATCTTTGGTAATTTAATTTTCTTTGGGTCAATATCCCATAGGGCGAATAATTCATCATCGTATTCAAAAGTGTGAATATTCATAAACATGGTTCTTGAAGCATTGGTGACATCAGAGACGTGGGCGTGTTCTTTAGTCAAATGGTAGATCAACCAACTGTCAATGGTACCAAAGACCAATTCATCACCTTTTTCGTAAGCAGCTTTGATTTCATCATCATTATCAATTAACCATCTCAATTTTGAAGCAGAAAAGTAAGTAGAAACTGGGACACCTGATTTTTGTCTCAATTCTTCCAATTTTTCAGCTGGAGTTGAAGCTTTCTTTTGGTTAACAATATCGGCGGTTCTAGTATCATTCCAGACAATACCATAGTTATAAGAACGACCAGTCTTTGCATTCCAAACGATGGTAGTTTCTCTCATGTTAGCAATACCAATGTTTGTGATTCTTAATGGAGCTTCATTTTTAGTAGCACGTTCAGCATTGATTTTTTCTAAAGTTAAAATACAAGCAGCAAGACATTGAATACCATTAGCTAAAACATGGGCAGGTTTAACTTCGACCCAACCTGATTCTGGGAATCTTAAAGTTGGACCTTTAGAATGTTTATCATCTTCGATTTCGATATCTTCAGAAGCGGTAATAGTAATACCTTCAGCAGAGTAAATTTTAGTTTCACCATCGGCAGTTGTATTAGCTGTGGTTGAATATTCAATTTGGTGTTTAGCAACCTCTTCACCCTTTCTGTTAAACAGAATAGCTCTGGAGGAAGTAGTACCAATATCAATGGAGGCGATCAATTGTGTGTCTCTTTGTGACATTATGTTGGTTAGTGGTGGGTATTAGGTTGAACAGAAGAAAGAAGTTATTGGGGAACCATTGGAAATATGAAACCGAGGATTTCCACTGAATTTATACCTCTCGGGACGGGGGGCCTGCCTCGATGCGCATGGTCAAAACAGTGCAGAAACATCCACAAGTCTAGAAAAAACCGGAGCTAAAGGGAGGGCACTAGTGGGGTGGTGAAAAGGTCTATGTCACGGTCTTCTTTGGCCATGAACATAGCTACAATTACACAAATACTCAGTAACACACCTTTAACAACTACTTAACTCACAACCATTAACACGCTCTACACTACTCTGAACGCGTTCTATTGTGCCCCGGGAACCTTTGGTTTTAGTCCCCGGAATAATCATTGCCCACTAAGAGGGGCGATTTTCCTGGAGAAGTTTTTCTGGAGAAGCTGCAGAGGAAAGCAAGCCTGGACAAGCGAAGCGGAGGGCGGACTTGGACGGGGCAGAGCATGGAGACTGGACATACTGGACATATAAGTTATAACTACAAATGGTATACCGAAGTACATGGGGCGAAGGGGTATGAGCTAGTATTGAAAGCGGTTATCATTATAGTGTATTTCCCCCCACTCCCATTATAACATACCTGACACTAAAGAATTTAACTGACCTTGGGACCTGACCTTGTCCTTCCGTTCCAGTTGCGGAGAGGCCTCTTGTACTGGATCTGAACATGATCTCTTGGATTTAAAGTTGGGGTGCACCATCTTTGTAATATCTGCAGTGCAGAGGTCTCCAGTGGACAGTTTCTAAGTTTTTAGGTGTCTCAATGTCTAAGTGACTTGTGTTTTGTACTGTGTTATACCCACGGCACATTGTTGATTTTAATTAACCGAGAGTTCATTTTCTCCGTTTTGTCCCAGCTAAAATTAAATTAGTGTCTATGGCACTTAGATCTATATGAATTCCATAATTGGCTTATCTTCCCGCCATCATTAGGAACATTAGGATCTCGATTCTGCAAAGTCTCATCCAATCACGTTTTGTGCCTTTGCCTTTGACTCCTCCCGGGGTCGTTTACCCATTTGAGCCCCTGGAACTTTTACACCTCAAAAGATTGTCCATTTCACCAAAACTGTATATTACAGTTAATCTTAATTAGCATGTCCAGGACATGCAACCCTGTGTGGAGATTCACCGGTTGCCGAATCATAAACGGACAACACTCAACGGAACAACTTTAGTAGATTCGTTTCTTTAGTTTCCAATAGGGCTCTGTGATAATTTGATTGATTCAGTTTTCATTTCAATAGCTGTCCCCGCTGTTGAATAACCAGTCTTTCTACAATTTACTCTTTACGGCATCTCTCCTTAATGACGCCTAAACGCACCAAATTTGGTTGACCCGCATTTTCGGGGTACATGGGAAAGAAAAAAAAAACATACACGCGGCTATAAACGTCCATTAAAAAAAACGGTCACAATAGGAATCGACCTGTGGCCAAGCTAATATACGATTATCGTGTAAACAAATGTCCAATTGATCGCTCTCCGCCACCCACTTTGAGATTTCCCTTATCTTTTGTGCCACTCCCACTTTCATTCCCATCATAACGTCCAATGACGACTGAAATTTCTCTTTTCATAAGGCGCGTCTCTCTACTCTTGACGGTTATCACTGCCGGATTTGGAACTGTAAATAATTAAAATCTAAGCTCATATGCTGCACGGACATTTCTTAAGAACCGTTGCCGTTACCGACGTGTGGGGGAAGTACAGTGGCTTTACAGGCTACTAACTGATGCTACTTCCGCTTCCTTTTCATCTTGTTGTGAGAAAATAATGTGGAGTGAGCTTCAAGTAGAGTTGACGTTTAATTTACTTACACAAATTTTGGATTCGCCGGGGACCCCACTTCATGAAAATTTCACCGTTAATGTTGATGTAAGGCTGTGCACCACTTATGTGGTTTGATTTCAACCGTTGTTGATCTCAATCCATCGTGATATATATCTTTATCGGTGATGATAGATGCCCAGATGGTTATGAAGTCTATAATCCAATTTTATTAAACTGTGGAGTCTTCATTTGGTGAATTTTATTATACAATTCATTTGTATTACATTGAGCATTTTTGCCTGATTGAGTGCCTGTCCCCGACCCAAGTACTAAATATAGACCTATAACAGTTAAATTCTTTCTCGATACTGTAGCACTAGGGAATTTGAAAGTTCTTATCAACTTACGGTAATTACTTAAGGCTATCATTGATAAACTTGCTCATATAACAAAGAAGAATGACATTTCAATTTATAGGGTATAATACACAATTTTAACATTTAGCACCTGAACCTGATGGAATACCACTACAAGTTTTTTTAGCTTTCCCACCAGTTATATCAACACCTGACCATTTCCAATTAGAAGCATTTTCCACAAGGATATAAACTGGTTGAGCACTTGATGCAACGGATCCAGTAACACCATTAATAGTTAAACCTGTAATTGGAACACCACCAGTAGCGGTACCAGTTGGTGAACCTTTTTGTAAATCATAATCACCTTCAATAACAATACCATATTTAGCAATGTTACTTAATATAATTGATTCATAAGTGACACCAGAGACACTACCTGTTGCACCTGCAACGGTCTTAATACGAACACCATTATCAGAATTGGCAATAGTACAACCTTTAATATGAACATTTGAAACAACGTTATTATCTCTACCACCGACAGAACCAACAGATATACCATGACCACCTGAACAATAATTATTAAAAAAATTGATATCTTTACCTGAATTAACAGCTAAACAATCATCTTGATTTTTAATATTACAATTTTGAATGGTAATACCAGTTGATGAACCAACGTCAAATGCATCTGTATTATGACCGCCATTAGTTTTATCACCAGCGGAATTATCAATTGTAACACCATCGATAAGTAAATTTGATGCTTGATTAATTGAAAATCCTTGAACTGGTGTATTTTTAATATTTAAGCCTTTAATTTGAGATTTACCTGTCATCTTATGAGCAGCGAAGAATTTTGGTTTATTTGTTTTACCTGAACCACTTGAACCTTTACCATCCCACCATTTTGATCCTGCACCATCAATAACATGATTTTCTGCACCAGTAATAATAACACCTGAACCTGAAACTGAAATTAATGGACCTGCCCATTCTTTAAATCCAAATGTTGTATAACCTTTGAAAGTAACTGTTGTACCGGTTTTTAAACCTGTTAAATCTAGAGTTTCACCAGCTGGGACAGTTAATCCATTTATAATAATATTTGAACAAGAACTCTTTATAGAGTTTAAATTACCAAAATTTGAAGTGGTAACAGTACAACCTAAATTATTAGAAGCTGGAATTGGAGTAGCTGAAATGAATGGAATTAGAGCAGTTAATGCAACTAATGAAAATTGCATTGTTATAAAATGATTGTAAAACTATCTAATAAATAAAATTTTAGTTTAAAGAGTTCACAGGAAACTTGAAACTTTTTATATACGCCGCAGATCTATTCAAACACAATATATATAAACAAAGGGCTAATTCCATAACCCAGTGAGATGTAGGGTTCGATTATTCATAACTTAATATTGTGCCCTGCAGATAAACTTGTACCGAGATCTTAACTAAGACGATTTAAAAAACCGTTCATGCGACGCATTATGCACATAAAACATGAACGGAAATCTTTATTTCATGTTACCGAATTAGGAGTGGGGTTTTTTCAATTCTTTAATAAGGAGGTCTCTCTTATATTGTTAACTCTATATTGTTAATGTAAAGTTTCCCCAGTTGCAAAGGTTATAATTAAGCCTTAGCACATACGATTTCCAAGCAATTTTTTCTTGTATTTCCAAGATGATCAGTTTATGTATATGCACTAATTTCTCTGTACTTAGAAATTTAAACAAAAGAAAAAAACATACAGAATAACCGTTGAGATCTTTTTTGCTTTTACTCTGTTTGAAATGGTAAAAGGTGCATTAGGTTACATAATATAATTGTTTAAACTAGTTACTACACTTTATATTTTCATAAAGATCGGCAGAGGTTATTAGATAAAGATCTTGATTATGAGAGTGATCATTCTTTCAAAGATATAAGCCGAGGTTATATTCTTTGGTTAGTAGACAATGTTTTTGATTAGAATTTGTCATGAATTTCTAAATTATATAGTTACCAATTTGAAGCAAGAATATGTGATATGATATTTAAATTCATGTACACCTGAATCACTTAAATAGTGGTATTTGAACACTGCATATATTATAATATGTGATCGATTCTGGGATTATACTTTGATATTGCATCTCAAATATAGAGCCTCGATAATGGAGTATCATGTATGAATCTTGAACTCACTACAAAACCCCAAATCAAAGCTAATATTACTGGTTCACCTGATACAATTAAAACTTTGGTTCTATAATAGCTATATAAATTCATCTAGTCCATTACAGAGAGACGTTACAACAACGCTTGGTGATGGAGCTAAGACTATATGATCAAGACTCGCTATAAAAGGATTTAAGAGTAGGCATATGGTTTAAAAGGCTCTTCCCAGTCTAATGCGCATTTGTTAGTGGACCTATGATTATTCGCTATTGTCTACCTTTTTTATTATACTTAGTTCTCACTTGCATAACTTTTGATTTATTTCAATGCATGATTTGACGCAAAATGCATTTAAATTCACGTGTATGAGATATGATGATTGATTAGTAATCTTTGTGAAAGGTCACGTAACTGAATTTATATAGATTAGGTTCATAATAGTTTTTAAGAAGTTAAAGAAATATTTAAATCCCCATTATAAGCTAAAGTGTAGATTTTGCAAGTAGTATAAGAATTAGTATTATTGGGCTAGGGAAATATTGTACTACTTCGATGATGAATTCATTAATTATCAATTCCTATTGAAGCTGAACTAAAAGTTAGCATCATATGATAAATCGTGTTGGATTCTTAATTAAACGGTGGTGACTACGGTAGTGAAGACATTGATTTCGAATGTTGTCAAAAGTTGTAATGTTTTTTCATTCCTTTGACAAAGCGAACCAAGAACCTTGTGTTAATAGATTCTTTATATCTGATGATCTACTATATATACATAGTATTAAGAATAGTCATTGAGGGCGTCATTGATATTATAATGACTATAATCATAGATAGCTTTCTTGTCTTTCCATCCCAACTGTGGTCTTAACCGGCTATTGTGTCACTAATCTTACAATAAATTCGTAGAGAATGTCATTCATTAGTTATTGTGTTAATGATCTTTGCATTATAATAACTCATAATTGATTTATCTGAGCTAACGATGTTGTATTACGTTGTGATACTACAATATTTTAGTCTACCAATTATTAGATCCAATTGGGAGCAAGTTAACTCGGAATAAGTAGAACATATCAATCATTCTGAGAGTTCCTAATTAAATACTTCTAATCCTTCCAAGCCACTTTTCTGCCTCCGTTTTAATGTAAATTTCGGCTAATTCTCAACAATTTTTAATGCATAAGATATGCAAGTCTATAAAGATCTAAAATTCCATTAAACACAATAAATCCGTTATTAGTGCTTATAATAATGATTGATTCTATAGGATTAATATAAACAGAGAATAAGGATTATCAACGTATAACAACTTAAGTTATAATATAATTTAATTCGAGGACATTTATTTAGAGCCCGGTTCGTGACACATGTATCATTGACATCACTTTATGTGCAGGTTCAACAAAAAAAATTTATTAGTGATTTAGTGAAGAAATAACATAGAAAAATCTATGGAAAAAGTCGACGTCACCATTTGGTGTGAGCCTCAATTGAATGACTCAGTTTTATAAGAAATTAAATTAAATTTTTATTACAAATTAAGCATTATAATTGGATAATCATTTCAACAATTAAAAGTCCGAACATTTACGTCACAATTTTAATCAATTTTTGTAAATAACTTATAAGTAATTAGAATCCAGAATTTTCACTTCTTATCCATTCTACTGTATAAAATATAAAGCGCAAAAAAAGGAAAAAACTAGTTCAATAGGGTTTCTAAAGGTTATAAATATCGATATTTCCCCTTTACTAAAGTTTCCTGATGCAAATTTGTCTTGCAAGAACTAAACAAATTTCATCAATATTACCAAAACGTTTAATTCATAATTCTAATAGCAATTATTTAAAATATTTAAATACCAAAATGTCTCCATTACCAGAATCCAATGATTCAAGTGTTAGTCCATTCACTTTAACAAAAAATTCAAATTTAAAAGATTATTTACATAATAATAAATTATGGGTTGAAAAGACAAATGAAATTAAACCAGGTTTATTTGAATCAAATGGTAAAGGTCAAGCTCCACATACCTTATGGATTGGTTGTTCAGATTCAAGATATAATGAAAATGTCTTGAACGTTTCACCAGGTGAAGTATTTGCATTTAAATCAATTGCAAACTTAGTTTCAATTGATGATTTAACCACGGTATCAACTTTAGAATTTAGTATTAACGTTTTAAAAGTTAAAAAAATTATTGTTTGTGGTCATACAGATTGTGGTGGTATTTGGAATTCATTATCACATAAGGATCTTGGTCCACAAAATGCAAATTTAATGAAATATTTGAAAAAAATTGATGAATTAAGAGATGAATTTTTAAAAGAATTAGAACCAATTAAAGATATGCATTTAAAAGCTAAAAAATTAGCAGAATTTAACGTTTCAAGACAATTAGAAATTTTAAAAAGACAAAAACCTGTTATTGATGCTTTAGCTAAAAATGAAATTGAATTATGGGGGCTTGTTTATAACGTTGACAGCGGGCTGTTAGAAGTTGTTGAAGCTTAATTATAGAAATATCCTAGATTTTATTTATTGTAGTCTTAGATTCTTTGAGTAGCATTAGATTAGCATTAGATAACCAATTATTATAACCTATTAAGATAACCTATTAAGTTACTCTATTAAAGTAACCTCAAATCTTTATCATCTGTCAATTTCATTCGTGTCAAAATCCGATCGCGAATTTTTAGATAAAGAAAAATTGATCTTTATGAAGGGGTTCTCTTATCTTGACAGGTTTAAAAGCTCTTAATTTGAGACAATTATCCAATTCAAAGTTGTGTATACTTGTTGTATACTTAAACACTGATTAAGTAACTTAAGTTATCTTTATAAAGATCACGTGTTATTACTACTTTTGAAATTTTCAAATTTAGATCTTTGTCAGAAAGATTGCCACCCTTTTAATCAATTAACTTACAACTTTATAATCTGGAAGGAAAAACTTCATAATTATTAACACTTTGTTGCAAGCTGGTCTTACTCTTAGTCACATACGGGTGTAAAGTTAAAACATCTTTACAATGAATGATCCAACAAGAAATTATCGTACTTTAGCAAGAAAAGAATCACCACTGTTCCCACAATCACCACAATTGGTTAGTTATGAATCTTCAGGTCAAATTAGTACTTTAAACGTCACGGATTCTGGTAAAGCTGCTAGTAGTATTGCCTTGAATAGTTCAAATATTCCAGGTTTAAGTTTAAGAAGAAGATCTTCAACAGGTATTGATAATAAAAATTTACCAAATTTAACTGCATCACAAAGATCAATTGAAAATAATTTATTATTATTAAATTCTGTTAAGATTAATTTCCCAATTTCTGAAATACCTGAAGATATATTAAGATTTATACCAGAGAATCAATTAAAAATTTTAGAACCTTTTAGAAAAAATAATCAAAATTTTATTGAACCTGTTGATCAAAAATTTATTGTTAAAAAAAAATATTCAACAAATGTTGATGAAAGAAATTATCTTACAGTTTATGAATATCAAATAAATGATGGTTGGATAATTTGGGATTATCATACTGGTTATGTATTTTTCACTGGACTTTGGAAAAGTTGTGGTAATAATAAAACTGATATAAATAAATTAATTGAAAATTTTCCAAATATTTCAAGTACAGTTAAAAGGGTTCGTGGTGGATTTTTAAGAATTCAAGGAACTTGGTTACCTTTCCATATTGTTAAAGATTTAGCAAGAAAATTTTGTTTTAATATTAGATATTGTTTGGTTCCATTATTTGGTAAAAATTTCCCTGATGAATGTTTAAAACCAAATGATCCAAATTTTGGGAAATTAGTTGATGTTAATAGTAATATCGGTCATAGAAGAAGAAAATCAAGTGTCTCGAGTACTACAAGATTTTTAGATATTTCAACATCAAATCCCGGGGTTTCAACTTTACCAACTTCTATAACTAAACCAAAAATTTTTAAAAAAGTTAGATCAAAATCTGATAGTATTCGTCTTGGTCCAAATTTACCAATTTTGGAAATGGAAGAAATTTTGAAAGCTTCAAAACAATTACATGATTTATCATCATCTCATGATTATAGTCTTCAAAATCAACAATTTAATATTGTTAAAAGGGATTCATTTAATTATGGTGGATTTGTATGGTCATGGAATGATGGTTATGATTTAAAAATCTTGGGTAGGGATAATGAATCAGCAATTACTGATGATAATTATTCTTTACCATATTCACCACAACAACAATTTCCAAAATTAGCACCTTTACAAAATATAACTCCAAAACATCATAATGTTCAAAATTTACTAACTCCAATTGAATTTAACGATTTATCAAAAGATTCAATACCAAAAAATTATGATGGATTTGAATCTTTATTAAATGCTGCTCAACATTTAATGAATACAACTCAAGATTCAACAAGTTCAAATTCACCTTCAAATAATCATGAACCAAGAAATAAGATTAATATTGGTGAATTGTTAAGTTAATTAAGTAATTTGGAATAAGAGAACTTTGTTGCATCTAGATTTCTATACATTGGGTTACTTTTGGAGACTGCCACTTTTTTTTAACTATCAGGGGGGTTTGCTTTTACTTTTATTTTATTCTTTTAGGGAGATTTGAGGAACATGGTATTGGTATAAGGGATACCAATGACCATAGTTAAGGATTCGGTTATGATTTGATTCTTTTTATTTGGTACAAAGTTGATGGAGTTATGTTCTATAACTCCTCTTCTTTTGGTTACATCATTGTCAACTGGTTGACAAGATTCAGGCGTGGTATTTTATGGTTTTTTTTTTTATTTTTGGATACGTTTATGATTACTGGTTTCATAATTTTTATAGCTTGTTATAACTTAATCCTTGGTTATTATGGAGTTTTTTCCTTTTATATGAATACATATTGATTTTACAAATTCTTAAGTAAGGTATGAAATTTATTATCCCTATGTTAGCTATTAATATACATCGCCTAACATTATTGACATGTTTCTATATAAGAATAGACGCATGATTAAATAGGAATAAGTTATCACCATAGTTAAGATTAATTTTCCGGGCTTTTACTATATTGAAAAACTAAAATTTGAAAATTTCAAGAGATGAGCTTAAGATCATAAATATTCTACCAACTAGAATACAAGATACAGAGATAAGAAAAAGTTATGAGTGGAGTTAAGAAGTAAGTATTCACCATCACAGAGACAGCGTTTTTCATTACTAACACAAGTTTCAAGAATCTCTAGAACTGAATTATATAGTGATAATGAATCAGAAATTAATGATGAAGTGATACTTCCAAAATTAGAATTTGAAATCATTGAAGCAGATACTACGAAGGATCTGAAAGATGAGATTATGGAAGAGTCACCAAAAGAAGAGTTTGAATTTCCGTTGTTCTCCTTTGGTGGTAGTACATTAGTGGAGGATAAGAATATTGAAGATATTGATGAAAGTGAAAAGGAAGTGAGAGGTCGTACACTTGAAAAACAAACCATTAGAGTTTCATTAAGATCACCATCCCCTGAAGTGATAATACAGGATCGTCCTGACTCCTTTTATTTTGCTAAATATAACGATGAACAACGGAAACAATTTGCTGAAGTCGCTTTAACTGGTGATGATATCATTAATCAATCAGAAGTTAAAAATTATTTTTCCATGGGTAGAGTATTGAATTTAAAAGAACATAATGAAAAAATTGAAAGAGAACTTCTGAGAGATAAAAGACAAAAGAAGATTAGACCTGGAAAGAAGAAAAGATTAGCCACAATTGAAAGTAGGAAGAATAATCAAGAGAGAGCTAAAATTCAAAAAGGTATTGAAAAGGAAAAACAAAAGAAATTATTGAAGAAAATCCACCATAAAAGAGGTGGTAAGAAGAACAAGAAGAAAGCCACCAATACGAAGCCAACTGTCGCACAAAAACCAAAATATAGAACGGAATAAAGACCGATTATATGATAATTTAAACTTGTAGTATAAAGAATTACATCCAGACACCACTTCGGGGTCTTCCTCGAAATTCTAAAAACATATCAACTGTTGAAAACATGTTAACAAATGATAAAACCAATTGGTCAATTGTCACTGTTTATAGTGATATTGTTTTATCACTACAGCATCAGAAGATGGATTATCTAGACTATGAAGCGTTTGATACTTCTGCTCATAGATCAGATGACCATAATAGCTCAGAATTACCCGAACCTGCACCACCATTGATCTTACCAATAAATCCAGATATCACTAATAAATTTAAAGGTTTATCAATATTAAAACAGAAATTCGATTTCAAAGGTAAAGAAGATGATAATACATCTACAAATGAGGCCAATATCACTACAAAGATCGCTGAAAAGTATGCTAAATTATCCATTGAAATTTTAAACTCATCATATAACGATCAATCAAATGATCTTTTGATCTCTGATTTACCAACTCATAAATCTTCCAAACCGGACGCGATGCTGAGTAATAAGCTATCCAGGATCCTAAATTCCTATGAGTCTAATGATCCAACACTTCGTGAGGCATTGAATATCTTACAAGGTAAAAAAGATCTTGATTTAAAGTCTTTAATACGATCAGATCTTTATGGATCCATTTCTAGGAGAAGATTCAGAAGTGAAATCGAAGGTGATCTTTTAAAACAGCATAGTAATATCCTTAGAGAGTTCCAACCAATTGTGGAGAAGATTGAACATTTAGGTGAGAAGATTAATCGATTGAACAGTATTAATCATGAGTTAAACGAGCTTGGTGATTTAGACCCTCAAGTGATCTCCAAGATTGATGAATTGACCAAGGAGAAAAACCTTGTGATTTTGAAGAAATCTTTGTTACAAAATCTCAAGAAGAATTTCACTTTAAGTCAATATGAAGAACATTACCTATCGAATGAAGACATCTCATTAGAATATTTCGAGATCTTATCAAAATGTATCAAGATTCATTCAAACTGTTCTATCTTATTAAGTTTACAAACCCCACAACTAGGTTTTAAGATCATGGAAAAGATGAATAGTTTCCTAGACTTATCATATCAAAGAATTTCATTTTTCTTATCAAATCAACTTGATTTTTTCATCAACCAGAAAAACTATGATGATTTTTTAACTACAAGCTCCAAAGAATTGAAATTAATGAAAATTTCCATCTTTTACCTTTCGAGAAACTTAAAATATTTTGATGATATCATTGGTAAACTTGTTCAATCACGTTCAAAGTTCATTGTGGATGATTTATTATATCAATTAAACAATTCAGATTCAACTGATCATTCAAGACCAATTATCCTTTCTGCTCATGATCCATTAAGATACATTGGTGATATCTTAGCTCATGTTCATACCATCATTGTTAATGAAGTTGAATTCATCACTGGTATGTTTCAATTTGATGAATTTGAAAATGATAGAAGTGAATTAGAAGAAAAATTGATCCAAGCTGAGAATTTACAAAGTTTAAATGATATAATTGATTCTACTGTTTCAAAGATTATCGGTTCTTTAAGTAGACCTTTAAAGATTAGAATAGAACAAATCTTGAGAAGTGAACATAGTGTTGAGATAATCCATAAGATATTCAATTTAATGGGGTTGTACGGTATGATGTATGAAAAACAATTACCAAAAGGTACAGAGTGCCAGGTATTTGAAACTTTAAACTCATTGAAAAAATTAAGTGTGGAGAGGGTATTCAATTTAATTAAAGAAGAAATCACAATAGTTGAAAAGGATAATGAAGTTATTGATTGGTCTCTAGGTGAAGATGATTCACTTTTACCTCCGGATTGGTTAAGAACTTTATTATCAGAAAATTTGGTGGTATTTAACGATCATAATAACAATTTTGATGAAAGTAATATCTTTGAATTGAATGATGAAGACTTTAAAGTTTTGACAGGGTTGCTTGTTGATAAACCAATCGAAATGATTAAAACCCAGTCCAAAATCAATTTCAAGAGAGATCTTAGATCTAAGAAAATTTTTGAACTTAATGCATTAGACTTAATAGATTCAAGAATCCTAGCTATACCGTCATTAACCATTAAATCCCAAGAATTAACTGAACAAATCTCCTCAATAAAGGAAGAATTAACGAAACATCAATTTGATTCTTTATTGAAAGATTCTGGTCTTGATATCCATCAACAATTAATCCAATTAATCTTCCCAATTGAACAAATTGAAACTGAAGATGATTATTATATGTATTCTTCATTAGTGGAAAACAAATTGTTTGGTAAGGATAAATTAAATGAAATTGAAATTCAATTGCATGAATTTTTACCTACGGCATTGATTGAGATTCAACAAGCAGTATTTAAGATTTCATCTCCATCAATTGCTAATGACATAATCACTGAAAGTTCTCTAAGATTCTTAAAATTATACAATGTATTATATAAGATTTTGAAAGTTATTTATGAAGAAGATCAAATATTAGAATGGACAACATTTGAGGTCGCTACTTTACTTGGTGTTGAAGAGATCTACAAAACAGAAATAGATAATTAATGACATGACATAAACCCCTAATTACAATAAACTATTTAACTTCGTAATGATTTGGAACTTTACCACGACCATAACCATCTTTGCCATAGTAATCCATTGGATAATAATTCTTATCCCACATTCTATCTTCTTCCATCATAACCATTGCTTCATAAGGTGTTAATAATGGTTTGTTAAAAGCATACCCCCAATCAATTGATAATCTTGGGCATGCAACTTGAATAAATACATCGATATCATCAAACATTGAAAGTTTTTGTGGGAAAATTTCAGATAAGATAATTTTAACCACAATTTTACCTCTTTTCTTTAGTTCAATTTCTAAATTGTTTAAAGTGTTAGAATTCCCCTGTCTACCTAAAGCACCAAGGATTAATCCAACTTTCTTAGAGTCTCTTGCAGTGATGATGGCATCTTCTCTAACTTTAACCATTTGTTCTTGATCATAATATTCTCTTGTAAATTTTCTTGAATATGGATCATATCTATAAGCGGGTATATCAGGGTTATGAATCATTGCACTTTCTAAATGGAATCTCCCATCACCAACATAGATCATAGCATCTATTTCCTCTTTATCTAATCTTTGTGATGTACAACCTAGTACTTCACCTTTTGATAATGGCATAATTTGTGGTGGGATAGTATAAATAGGTTTCTCTTCATCATTTGCTAATTTATCCTTTATAGCATGAATTGTTGGATTAAATTGAATAGTACCAAATGTAGCAATTTTTGAACCTTTGTTAAAATTTCTCTTTATAGTATTAATTAAATGTGTTTCATCAATATTTATAGTTACAAAGATATAAAGAACTTTAATCAGAGTAATATCAATAGGTACCAAACATGAATGAGCATAATGAACGATGAAATCACAATCTAATGATCTAGCAGTATAATCATCAATACAACATGCACCATATGAGACATCACCCATTACAATAGTTTCACATTGACAAAATTGTTCCAAAATATCAGAGATAATTAATGAATATATCAGTAAACCTTCAGGCATTTGTAAAGCCACACGTTTAGCATTACTCTTTTTAATATTCCAAACTGTCTTATGAATTTCAAAATTATAATTTGAAGGGAGTAATTTAATAGCTTCATTTAATTCTTTATCATCAAGTAAATCTTGTGGAATTTGTGTCATAGCTCTACCAACATAACGTTTTACTTTATTTGTCTTAACTAATGAACCTTCTGTAACGTCTCCACTATGATCTTTTTTACCAACAAATCTTCTTCTTGGAACCCTCTTTGGCTCCTGTACTGCTATATCGGCCATTATCTCTATTAGTCTTTAAGTCTATTAGACTTTATCTTAAGATCAACTTTGATGTTTGTAGTGCTTACTAAATTTTTTTTCTACTCATCTCATTACGTAATAAAATTTTATATAAAACCAATTCGCGGTAAATTTTATTTTCTATTTGACATATAATGAAGACTTTTACTATACAAATTTGATAATCTTATTAGGGAATATAATGTTAACGCCCAGATTTAGTTGTTCCCAAGACGAAGAGTTCGTTTATATCGATATCAAAGTTAGTCATATTCGATTTGATGCTCCCGGTGTCCAAATCGTCGTGGAGAATGAATTATTTGTATTTGCATTAAGTCCATATTATTTAAGATTAAGATTTTGTAAACCATTAATTGATGATGAAGAAAGGTCAAATGCTCATTATGAAGCCAAAGATGAAAGTATAAAAATTAAGATTCCAAAATTAAATAAAGGTGAATTCTTTGATGATTTAGAATTACCACAAAAATTAATTGCAAGAACTGGTGAAACTGAAGATACACTTGATACAAAAGATTTATTAAAAGAAATTGGTATACAAACTAAAGATGAAGGTTTAATTAAAGAAGCTGGTAAGATTATTGAATCTGTCCCAAGTGAAGAAAAGAAACCAATGATTCAAATTATTGATGAAAATGATCTTGAGACCACTTCAAAAGAAGCTGATAAATTTAATTGGGAAATTCAACAAACTATTGAAACTGAGATATCACAAACAAAATATGGTTTTAATAATCAATATGATTCTATAATTGGTGTTTCTATAAGTAATGGGAATGATATAAATGAATTAGATGATCCAGAGAATTCAACTTTTGAATCAAGGATTAAAGAAAGATTAATTAAAGAAAATTATAAATTTGATCCAGAATATTATGCAGCAGATTATATGACAACAAAATATTCAAATGAAGATGAATACTCTGTTATACCAGATTTATTAAAATATGAAAATCCAATTATATCAACTCAGGATTTAACATTTACAGAAGAAGAAAATAATAAGATGTTAGATTTACCTAAAAAAACATATTTAATAACAAATCCAAAACCATTATATTATACTATCCTGTCATTATTATTTTCATATTCATTTGAAATGAGAGAAACTGAAGGTGAATTAAATACTGAATCCGCGTGGAGTATTGGTAAATTAACACCACAAATTTCATGTTTGGATCAACAATTAATTTTATCAGATGTAACTGTCCCAATAATTAAAGTTATTATAATTACAAGTATAAGACGTTCATTATCTTATCCCTTACATAGAAATTTTGAATTAGCATATAAAGCATGGTTAGATTCTGTTAAAATTTTACAACAGGGTAAAAAAATGGTATTAAAAGCTTTATTAACATTACATGAATCATTTAGGTATCATGATATTTATTATGTTTATAATAAAATTTTATTAGATGATTTAATTAATTGGGTTATTAATGATTCTAGGGATAGTGATTTTATTTTTAAATCACTTGGTAATGAATTACAGAAGAATCTTAATACTTTAGAGAAAAATGAAATTATATTTGAACAATTAGATAATGAAGGTGATGTTGATACAAGTTTAAGTATTCTGGAGATTGAACAAATTGCTGAAGAGATGTATAAAAATCAATCATAAGTTTATAATATAAATAAAATTAATATGCATTAGTTAATCATGTAGAGCTTATAACCTATACTTACAATAAAAATAAATTTAATATGCATTCGTTAATCATGTAGAGCTTAAAATATTATTTGCAAAATTTGGACCAGATTTTTCATTTCCATGTTTTTCAGCTTCAGCTTTCTTTATATCTGAAGGTTTTACACCTGGTTGGAAAGCATCAATTTTATCAGAATTTACTTTATTTCTATCAATAATAAAATTTTCAGATTTTGTTCTTGAATGTCCTATAGTTTTAAAAGTTGACATTATTGGTCTTTCTTTTTCATCTGAATTTATTGTATTTGTTTGTGAATCTTCTTCATCACTCTCTTTTGGGATATCTAAACTTGATCTTCTTCTTTTTCTTGAACCTGGATTTTCATTTATAAATTGTATTGGACCAATTGTACTCATCATTGATTGTTGATTAATTAATTTTGATGGTGATGTTGGTTCCCTTTTAGAATTAAAAGGTGGTAATGATTGATTTCTTCTATGAATTGGAGAATTTGGGTATCTACCTCTATCTAATTGAGAAACTGCAGCTGCACCAATTTTTGCAGGAGAATTTGGTCTACGAGTAATCATTACCGGAGGAGCTAAATGTGATTCTTGATATTGTGCATAAAGTGGACGTTGTGGATGTGGTGATGGATGTGATGGATGTGATGGATGTGATGGATGTGATGGATGTGGTGATTGTGATGGATGTGGTGATTGTGATTGTTGTTGTGATTGTTGTGGATGTTGCGGTTGTTGTTGTTGTGATTGATAATTTTGAGAAAGTTTATTAATTATTTCTTCATTTAAACCATCTTGTGAAAAGATCATTGGTATTAAATAAGGTGGTATATTTGAAGATAAACATTTATTTAAAAGTTCAATTGATTTATTTATATTTTCAACTTTATAATATAATTGTTTTGTAATTTCTTTCTCTTTTTGTAAATTAATAACTTCAATTAATGAATTCTCTGTGTATGGCCATTCTGCATTTGGTCCAAGTCCCAATAATAAAGATAATTGTTCATTCATTATGTCTATAAGATTTTTAATATTTTGATTAAAGGACAAAGAATTAAATCTTAATTAGGAAATTTCATGCAGGGAAAAAGTAATCAAAATTGGGTATAAAAATGACCGAAAATGGAATTGATTATTAAGAGTTGAAATAGAATAATATAATATAATACAGTAGATTAGAATTAATAGAGTAGAATTAATAGAGTATAATAGAATAGAGAGAATACAATACAATAAATATACAATAGAATAGAATAGATACAATAGATAAACAAATAGATAGAATTCTATATAATATACAATAAAATAGAAGTGTAAGTGAAATATAATACAATAAAATCCTTGCTATAGGTTATATTAATACTATTAACTAGTACTATTAACTCGACTATAGTATTATATTACTATTACTATTAATACTAAATGTAACTTAACTTATTTCGATCTCGGAGTCTTTAAAAGTTCGCGAATTATTAATTGAACGAAAAATGAATTTATAGATCTTATACAAGGACTTATACTTTACAAGCAATATTGTATTAGATCTATTTTATAGTATCAATAGGTATTCTATCAATTGATCAATATCAACATCAACAGATCAATCTCAAAGATATAACAGATCCAAGATCATTGAATGTTCCGTTCATTAAAGACTTTACAAAGAAATAAATCAATTAATATGACTTTACCAAAAATCTTAGAACAACATAGACCAAAACAGTCACCAGAGACAGATTATTCAACTTTATCAAATTATAAAAAATTTAAAATTAATCATTCTTTATTTGATATTTCATTAAATTTTGATTCAAAGAATATTATTGGTTCAATTAAATATGATTTAACTTCATTATCAACTATTTCAAAAATTATTTTAGATACTTCATTTTTAAAAATTAATTCTATTACAATTAATAATGAACCAAGGGAGTTTGAAATTAAAGAAAGAGTTGAACCATTAGGTTCTGCTTTAGAGATTCCAATTGAATTAATTGAAAATTCAAAATTTGAATTATTAATTAATTTTGAAACCACGAGTGAATCTACGGCAATTCAATGGTTAAAGACAGATTTAAATTCTAATGAACCATCTGATTATGTCTTTACCCAATTAGAACCTATCCATGCTCGTTCATTATTTCCATGTTTTGATACTCCTTCAGTAAAATCAACTTTTACTGCAATTATAAAATCTAAACAACCAGTTGTATTTTCTGGTCTTCCAATTGAATTCAATGAATCAAATATTTATAAATTTGAACAAAAAATTCCAATTCCATCATATTTAATTGCAATTGCATCTGGTAATATCATTTCTGCAAAAATTGGACCAAGATCAACTATTTATGCTGAACCAAATGTTTTAAATGATGCCACTAAAGAATTTGAATCTGATGTTGAAAATTTTATTAAAATTGCTGAAAATATTATTACACCATATATTTGGACAAATTATGATTTTTTAATTAATCCAGCTTCATTCCCATATGGTGGTATGGAAAATCCAAATATAACTTTTGTTACACCAACTTTAATTTCATATGATAAATCTCAAATTGATGTTATTGCTCATGAATTAGCTCATTCATGGTCAGGTAATAATGTTACAAATTGTTCATGGGAACATTTTTATTTAAATGAAGGTTGGACAGTTTATTTAGAAAGAAGAATAACATCATGGAAAGATGGTAAAATAAATGAAAAATTAAGACATTTTCAATATATTCAAGGTTGGAATGATTTAATTAATTCTATAGAGGCATTACCAAAATTTGAATATTCAAAATTAGTACAAGATTTACAAAAAGGTAAAATTGATCCAGATGATACTTTTTCATCAGTTCCATATGAAAAAGGTTCAAATTTAATATTTCAATTAGAACAACTTTTAGGTGGTATTGAAAAATTTGATCCTTTCATTAAATTTTATTTTAATAAATTTAGTCAAAAATCTTTAGATACTTATCAATTTATTGATTCATTATATGAATTTTATGAGAATGAACCGGAACAATTAAAAAGATTAAATGAATTTGATTGGGAATTATGGTTATTTACACCAGGTTTACCACCAAAATTCCAATTTGATACAACATTAGTTGATCAAGTTTCAAATTTAGTTTCAAAATGGGTTTCTAAAGCACAAATTTTCACAAATATAGATGAATTTAAATTTTTTTTCCAAAATGATTCAACTTATGAATCATTTTCATCACAACAAAGAATCTTGTTTATTGATAATTTAATTGAAAATAATAAGGATGATCTTTGGTTAAAAAATTCAATTGCAAGTGATGCATTATTAGAAATTTACAAGGATTTAAATTCATCAAAGAATACAGAAATTATTTCAAGATGGTTTAAATTTAAATTAATAAGTGGTAAAACCCAATATTATAATGATTTAGCTAAATGGTTAGGAACTATTGGTAGAATGAAATATATTAGACCAGGTTATAAACAATTAAATAAAGTTAATCATAAATTAGCTGTTGAAACTTTTAAAAAAAATCAATTGTTTTATCATCCAATTGCTGCAAATTTAATTAAAAAGGATTTGAATTTATCTTAAGATAGTTTATTAGTTAATAATTGTATAATTTTAATTTAATAATCTTATCTTGTAACTATGGTAACTAAGAAAACGCGAACTTTTATTTAAAAATCAAAAAGGTTGAAAAAGAAAACACGATTCATAAATTTCTTTAATTTATTGTTAAGTTAATTGTCAGAGTAAACTATAAATCAAGATGAGTTTAGCACAATTTTCTAATATCACTGTAAGTATTGATTGAATATTGATTCAATTGTTCAATTGTTCAATGGTTCAATTGTTGATTCAATTGTTGATTCAAGATCAATTGTTATCCAAGATCAATCTAAGATCAATCCAATCAAATACTAATTAATAGTTTTCACAATTCTCAGATAGATTGAGTATTGATAGATTAAAATCAGATTTTTCATCAATACAGAATAAATTATCAAGTGTTCGTCCACCACAAGAATTTTTTGATATCAAGAGAATTTCAAAACCTGCAAATTTTGGTGAAATTCAATCAAGAGTTTCATATAATTTAAAATATTTTTCAACAAATTATGCTATAGTTATTTCAATGTTATCAATTTATTCTTTATTAACAAATTTATTATTATTATTTGTTTTAATCTTTGTCGGTGCTGGTGTCTTTGGTATAAGTAAATTAAATGGTCAAGATTTAGAATTAGGTTTTGCAAGATTTACTAATAGTCAATTATATACAGGTTTATTAGTTATTGCTTTACCTTTAGGTTTTTTAGCAAGTCCAATTTCAACATTACTTTGGTTAATTGGTGCTTCTTTAGTTACAGTTGGTTCTCATGCTTCATTTTTAGAAAAACCTGTTGAAACTGCTTTTGAAGAAGAAGTTTAAATTTAAATTCTACAAAAATAAATCATTAACTTCATTTAATTTGTACAATAAACTCGTTATGCGTAAGTGGTATGTTCTTTAAGATTGAATCTTATGAGTAGATTTATGATTCTTATTTCTTATTTATGAGTCTTATTAGTAGGTTAACAATCAACATCACAATCACAACAACAATCTAAAATCCATAAACATAATAAAATTTTACAACATGTACCACAACAACTACTTTCTTTCTTTGGAGGAGCTTGTTGAATATAAATGGGTTGTGGTTGTTGTTGATAATAACCTTGTTGTGGAGGACCATATGCTTGTGGCTAATTCTAATTAGTAACAGATTAACTCATTATAGATTTATTACTTACATATTGATGACGACCCATTGTTGTTTAAATTATGTGGTGATAACCGATAGATAAAGATGTGATATGTTGGTTTTATATATTTTAAATTATTGTTCTATTCTTAGGTGGGCTGTGGGAAGAGGCTGTAATGAATGATCTTAATGCAGGTCCAAGAAAAAAAAAATTAAAACAACCAATACGGATCAAATTACAATACGGATCAAATTACGGATAAATTTAAGATAATCAGTTATTAAATGTGCTACTCTTGATTGTTTTAATAATAAATATAATTTATAAAGATTAGTTCTGTATTATATTGATTAAACCTAAGATCATTTAAAAGGTGTATTGTAATAGCCGTCATACATAATAATCTTTGTCTGTGATTTGAACAGATTTAATATAGTCTGAATGATCCCTTGGCATCAACTTATAATGAAACTTTATGACACAGCTAGATCGAGGATCGAGCTTTTAGAAGGATCATATCTGTTTCCGATCATGGACTCTTGTCGTGTAGTAGTAACTATTTAGTAACTATTTAATAACTATTATTTTAATCTAATGACATATTGCTTAGAATTTAGTGATTATTCTTTTAATTGGAATCTATACTTAAATGACTTGAACTTCACATACTTAATACTTCATTATTGTCATATCCTCTACTCTAAGATACTTTCATTATAAACTTCAGTATGAGAGTATAACCATTACGAGCACTGCTCTAAAACATCCAGACACCACCTTTTAAGTATTATTTTTTTTATATATAGTAAATAAAGAACTCTCATCAAACACTAAAAACTCTCTCTATCCATTATAATGACCGCTTCCTCGTTCGAATTGTTGACTTCTTTCGACGTGGACTATGCGCCATCTTCTATTAAAAAATGGAGATCTAAACGTACGGGACTTCAAGCCGCTATTATTGATAAAGAATCACCAATTGTTAATGGATTCTTTGCAGTTGCCACAGAAGTTGAAGATGATTCTGGTACTCCACATACTTTAGAACATTTAATCTTTATGGGTTCAAAAAAATATCCTTATAAAGGTTTATTAGATACTTTGGGTAATATTGCCTTTTCAAATACAAATGCATGGACAGCAACAGATCAAACTGTTTATACTTTAACAACAGCAGGTTGGGAAGGTTTTAAATTATTATTACCTATTTATTTAGATCATATCTTAAATCCAACTTTAACAGATGAAGCTTGTTATACTGAAGTTTATCACGTTGATGGTGAAGGTAAAGAAAAAGGTGTTGTATTTTCTGAAATGCAAGGTATTCAAAATCAACCATGGTTTTTAACTTCATTAAATTCACAAAGAACTATTTTCCCTAAAAAATCTGGTTATTCATCTGAAACTGGTGGATTAATGGAAAATTTAAGAATATTATCAAATGAAACTATTAGAAAATTTCATGAATCAAGTTATAGACCTTCAAATTTATGTATTATCGTTACAGGTACCATTGATGAAGATGAATTTTTACAAGTCTTGGAGGAATTTGATTCAAATTTACCTAAATTAGAAAAATTATATAGACCTTTCTTAGATTCTCCATATCAAATTAATCCATTAAAAGAAACTTTGGTTAAAGAAATTAATTTCCCAGAAAAGGATGAATCAAGTGGTGAATTATCAATTAGTTGGGTAGGTCCAAAATTTGAAAATTATGATGAAGATTTAGCCATTACATTATTATTAGAATATTTATCGGAAGGTTCACTTTCATTATTAACTAAACATTTAGTTGAAATTGATGAACCTTTAGCAAGTGATATTGAATATAATACTGATGATTTCACTTATATTATTCCATATATTAAATTAAATGATGTTCCAACTGAAAGACTCCTCGAGGCAAAGGATAAATTTTTCCAACTCTTGAAAGAACATGCTTCAGTGGAAAAATTTGATCTTGTAAGAATGAGAGAAATTATTGAAAATTCAAAATTAAAATTGATATTTGCAGTTGAAAAATCTGCTGATATATTAAGTGATTATGTCATTACTGATTTCTTATATTCTGATTTAGAAGGTGAAAGATTATCAAAAAATTTATCATCTTTAAAAGATTATGAAACGATTGCAAATTGGTCAGTGGAAGCATGGGTAGAACTATTTCAAAAATATTTAATCAATAACCATCCAGCGATTATTATTTCCAAACCGTCAAAGGAAGCTTATAAAGAGTTAAAAGCCACCAATAAGAAGTTATTAGAGGATAGACTAGAGAAATTGGGAGAACAAGGTTTAAAAGATCTAAAGGAGAAACTTGATCATGCTCAAAAGGTTAATGATACCCCGATCCCTGATGAAATCTTATCAAATTTCCCTAAACCGGATCCATCAAAGATTAAATTTATCAATACCACCACAGTTGGTGTTGGTTTAAATAATGATGTGAATAATGATTTATCAAATCCATTTGTCTCAAAAGTTTTAAATGATACCCCTATTGGTTTCCCATTATATATTAATATCGATCAATTTAAATCACAATTCATTTCCATTGATATCCTTTTATCATCATTAGAGATTCCTCAAAAATTATTACCATATTTTGATCTTTTCCAAGAATTATTTTCTTTACCATTAGAAATTGACGGTAAGACCATCCCATATGAAACTGTAATTAAAGATTTACAAAATGATACAATTGAACATTCATTATCAACATCATTTCAAAATCAATTCACTGAATTAGTCAATGCCAAGATTCAAGTCAAGAAAGAAAACTATTATAAGGCCATTGAATGGTTTAAAAAGATCTTTTGGTATACTAAATTTGATGAATCAAGATTAAAAATTGCAGTTGATAAGTTTTTAAATGGATTACCATCGGTTAAGAGATCTGGAATGACAATGTTAAACTCTTTATCTGTTAGAAATTGTTTAAATGAAAGATCTTTACATAAATCAAAAGATGTTCTTGCAGTTGAAGAATTTTATCGTGAATTATCGAAAAAATTGGAAGCTGGTGAATATAAACAAATTGAAAAAGATTTAGAGACCATTAGAAGTTCATTATTTAAGACGAATAATTTCAGAATTGTCATTAGTGGTGATTTATCTGATATTGAACATCCAGTTAAAGCATGGGAAGAATTAATTAAAGGTCAACCAATCTCAAAGGAGCCTTTAACTTTAGTACCACGTACATTCGACTACCGTACAAAGTTAGGTGAATCATTATCCAAACATGCTAAAATAATCACTGCGCCAGCATCAGAGTCAACTTTCCTATTAGCTACAACCAAGATTCCAAATGATTATTTATCGAAAGATGGACCTGCATTATCATTGGCCGCTTCATACTTACAAGCCGTTGAAGGGCCATTTTGGAGAGCTATTAGAGGTACTGGTCTTGCCTATGGTGCCAATGTTCATAGAAATGTTGAGTCAGGTCAATTATCCTTTGATGTTTTCAGAGGTGCTGATGCTATTAAGAGTTTCCAAGTTGCTGCTAAGATCGTTAGAGATTTAGCCAATGGTGAAGTTAAATTAGATAAAACTTTATTCGAAGGTGCTGTGAGTTCTATTGTTAATAGTATTGCTTCATCTGGGTCCAATTATTACACATCTGCAGCTGATAAATACATTGATGATGTCTTAAAGAAAAGAGGTCCAAATTATAACAATAAATTCATTGAGAAGATTTCAAAAGTTACTGAAGAAGATGTTGTAAAAGTTTTAAAAGAATACTTTGTTCCTATCTTTGACAGTGAAAAATCTGTTATCTTTGCATGTGCACATCCATCAACTGCCCCAGAATTGGAAAAATTCTTTAAAACGGAAGGATATGAAGTCACTGTGGAGGAAGTTCCAAGTTATAGTAATGATGATGAAGAGAATGAAGATGAATACAGTGACGAAGGTGAATACAGTGATGAGGATAGCGATGAGGATAGCGATGAGGATAGTGAAGATGAAAGTGATGAGGATAGTGAAGATAAATCCGATTAGGAACTAAAATTATTTATAGATCATTTATAATGATAATAGACCCTTTTTAGCATAATCAATACATCTTTGTAGGGCCAAAATAAATCGTTTACAACAAAATTCTTGGAATAGAGCGCCAAGGAGAAAGTGGATGTGTCGTCTATCAACACATGTGGAATAAGTCGTTTCAGATTCGATAGTAACAACATTTGTACACTGTTTCTTCAAAGGGTTCATTCTACGTCCTTATTCATAGGTTTGTCCTGGAAGGTTATAACAATTTTATTCCATCTTAAGGACTGAAAGAAGTAATTAAGATAAGACCAAGAAAGATGAAAACGAATGGCAAAAAAAAAAAAATTAAACCGAAAGCCAAGACAAATCTACTGATCAAAGTAATCATTAATCATTTTCCGTACTAGAGAATCTAGTTCTAGCACTGCATCCTTTCCTCACTTTTTCTAATTTCAGCTCTGCAGCTACCAAAAATGCCCTATTTTTAAATTTTTTCCACAATTTATCCGGTAAATACCCGGTAACCAAAAATAAAAATGAACCTCCATAGCATCACTTCAGTTCATGTAATACCCAGCTTTATAGGTTTGTCAGAACCAAGCTAAGAATGACGTATTAGATGATTTTACAGCTCATAGTCTTTCAAGGGTCAAGACTGAGCACCTTTCTTGAGACTCATAAGCAGAAATATAGGCGTGTCTCTTGGCGTATAGGACAAGACTCTTGAGAACTGGCGAAGCTCACCAAGTTATGAGAATTCAAGAGTAAATATTGACTCTCTTCTCTTCCCTTCTCGCACTTCCCTTCTGTTATCTTCTTGGATTCTTTCATGATAAGTTCCATTAAGAAGGTTTTTTAAATTTTAATTCACAGTATTTGAATATCAATAATGAAATTATTTGTCATCCTCTCATTCCTATCATTATTCAGCAACGTCATTGGGGATGTTTCCATTTCGAGGCCAACAACGGGACAATCATTCACAGCTAGTGGTGGAGCAGTAACGGTTCAAATATCATGGATAGAGTCTCAATCATCTCCATTATTAACTGAAGTTGAATCATATAGTTTTACAATTTGTACGGGTCCAAATGATGATATTAGTGGTATCGAAACGTTAAATAAAGTTTCAGCTGATGATGTTCCTGATTTCTCTTATGAGTTAGAGATCCCTGCTAATATTGGTACAGATGGTAACTATTTTGTTCAAATATATGCCTTGACTAAAGATGGTGGATACTCGATTCATTACACAAATAGATTTGCCCTAGAAGGTATGACAGGTGATACAGTGGCCTCTGGTGATGATAGAACACCACCAAATGCAGAAATCAATGTTGATGATGGTGAACAAGCTACAAGGTTATCTGATGAAGAGTTATCAAGATCTCATGCCGTATATTATACCTCACAAACGGGTAGAACAAGATACGCACCTATGCAAACTCAACCTGGTTCAAAAGTTACAGCTACAACTTGGACAAGAAGGTATCCTACAAGTGCTGTCACTTCATATTATACAGGTTTAAACCATGCAATTCAACAGCTTTCAACCTTGACACCAGCATGGTCATACACGATCGACTCAGCTATTAATTGGGCCTCCCCAGCTCCTTACCCAAGTGCTAATGGTGGATGGTATAACCCTAGTCAAAGAATCAGACCAGCTTCATTGAGTTCTATGACGACTCCAACCTCTACTGCATCTTCCACGGCTTAAGCCATTCACATATGTATTGATTAAAAGAAAGTATCATATAACCCAATGGATAATAATGTAGTTAGACCTGCCATTATGACGTTGACTTGGTTATTACTAAAGATATCTTCTCCCGAAACCTTCTTCAAGGATCCTCTGTGATCAGATAAGTATTCGCTATCGATCTTCTGACCACCTGGGACTTCTAGCACTAACCCTTTTTCGTCAACAATGGATGATTGGAAAATTGCACCAAGTACTGAGTCAATGATTGTACCAATGAAACCGATAATTGTGAAATAGATGAAATGACCAATTGGGTTGCTGGAGTAAGTATAAGTAGCGATGGCACTGATGAAAGCACTACCAGCCAATCCACTTAGTAGACCAACTTTTGTGACACCACCATTGGTGCCCGGTGGAACTTTTTGAAAAGTAGTGATCAAGAATGGACTTGAAATTGACAAGATCCCTAATTCTGAAGACCAAGTGTCAGCTTGAACAGCTACATATTGACCGATGATACCAGCTTTGAGCAATGATTGTATTTCTGGATCTGAAATGGGTAGCGAAATCAAGATCAATAATGTGGAGATGATGGAATTGCACAAGACTTGAACATGAGTACGTTGTGAGGCAATTCCTTCAGTTGGTGACTTTGTCTTCGTCTCTTTGATCTGCTCCTTATATCTAGTGGCCTTGGAGGACGTTACATAGAATGCTAGTAACAAGATCAAGTACAAATTAGATGGAGGTAGTGAATGGATGAACCCTGTTACTAAGGCAGCTGCAATACCAGAGTTGGTCAAAGACTTCTTCTTGTAAGACTGGTACGCTATCAGGACTAGCACAAGGACTCTGAAGGCAATTGAGGTTGTCTCTGTGCTAGCAATTACGTTCCACTGTGTCATTTCCAAGGGCTATAAAGATGAATTAAACTGATCATAGAGTAGCTTTGGTAAGATTTCCATTTTTGTGTCTTCTTTGTGTTCTTTTTCGCGAAACCCGTTTAACTCTCTGCCATGATTTTACGGGTAAATCGATCATGAGCTTAACTATGAGGAGCGCTTGAGTTACCCAAGACTAGCATGTATGCTATATCCTTAAGTATTGGGTGTGTGTATTCTTTTATTCTTTTCTTGTTATCTTTGTCTCTATAAACTCCATAATAGTCTTAAAACACATGATTATATATATTTAATAATATAATATAATTTTAATATATATTAATTCGATTTTTAAACCTCTTTCTTAAATATTTAGTTTCAGAGATGAAAGAAGTACAAGACTAACAAAGTTCATGTTATCACTTTTTTAAATGCTTTTTAAAAGGTTAAAAAGAGCACAGTAAGTATATCCAAGAGAATCCAAACCACCTGCACTACATAGAATCCCCCCCCTTGCGGAACTGATGTATTAGTGCCAAAACTAAGTGTTCTTGGAGATCTCACCGCGGATATGAAAGAGATCCCGATTTGGATCGTCTCGGCCCAAAATCAAACTGTGGCCCTCTGATTCAATGAGGTGTACTTGACACCACAGTTACGAAATGAGCTCAACATATTATTTACAGCTTTCAGAAATGTTTTCACACACCTGTCTCTGTAATAGTTGATAAACTAGAACCTAATTCCGATTGAGAGACCGATATAGACAAAGTTAATATGCTAAGACAAAGTGCAAGATCAATCTTAAGAAAAACCACACCTGTCCGCTCAATAAGAAACCAATCGACAACGGTCCCACTAAAGGCTTCAAACTCTGGTACTTATGCTATTGGTACACTTCTGCTACTTGGTGGTGCCGCTGCCGGCTACTTCTATGGTACCTCTTCCTTGGAATTGAACCCTCCTGATAACTTATACCCACTAGGTTCAACCGCTGGTTTATCCACGATCAACGCCCCAATTTACGCTACTGGAACTACTTTGAAATTAGGTTTCAAAACGATTGAAAAGATTGTCGGGGAGGAAAGTTTCTCATACAAGAAGGAAGATTTTGCCAACTATTCCCTGGATGCTAATATCAAATCAGATGAAGATAAATCAGATTTAATTGTCAGTCCAAAATCCACTGAAGAAGTGTCACAAATTTTAAAAGTTGCCCATGAGTATAAAATTCCAGTTTTCCCAATATCTGGTAATACTTCTTTAGAAGGTCAAAAGACTATTACGAAGCATGGTATCATCTTAGATTTGGGTAATTTACACAACATCGTCAAAATCAACGAGCAAGATGGTGACGTCGTTGTCCAGCCTGCTGTTAGTTGGAGCGATCTAAATGACGCTCTAGCTGAAAAGGGATTATTCTATCCTGCTATCCCGGGACCTGGTGGTTTAGTTGGTGGGTTTATCAATACTAGCTCATCATCTCCAAATGCTGTTAAATACGGTACTACAAGAGAGAACGTCATCAACCTGACTGTTGTCTTAGCAGATGGTACTATTGTTAAAACGAAGAACAGGCCACCTAAATCAAGTGCTGGCTACAACTTAACCGGTTTGTTTATCGGTTCTGAAGGTACATTAGGTGTTATAACTGAAGCCACTTTAAAAGTTCACCCAAAACTTAAATTCGAAAGAGTCAACGTCGCTAGTTTCCCAACTCTGAAAGATGCTACTAGTGCCATTACTGACTTAGCTAAACAAGGTATCAAAGCTGAAGAGGTTCAACTAATTGATTCAAATCTAATCGATGTGATCAATCAAAGTGGTATCAGTAAATCCCAATTACCAGTCTCACCAACTTTATTCATCAAGATCGCTGATAATGATGAATCTGTTTTAAAAGCTCAGATCAAATCTATTGAATCTTTAGTAAAATCAAACAACTCTTCAAAATACTCAAGCTCTTGGAATGACCAATCTAACAAAGATTTATGGTCAACTGTCAAATTAGCTTATCCTGCCTCATTCAAATATGCTAAACCAAAGATCCCAGGTGCCAAACTATACCATTCATTAGATGTTACAGTCCCAGTATCAAAACTGGCAACATTGATTGAAGAGACTACAAAGGAAATTAACTCAATCGATGGTATATACATTGGTGGTTACTCAAGATCTGATGCAGGTAATTTCTTACCTATAGTCTTATACGACCCTTCAAAGAAAGCTGAGATTGAACAAATCAACAAAAACTTGCAAAAACGTGCTTTAGCTTTAGATGGATCCATTTCTGGTCAATATGGGATTGGTTTGAACAAAAGAGAAGGGCTTATTGAAGAATTTGGTATTGAAGGTATTGATTTACAACGTAAGCTGAAGTTGGCCCTTGATCCATTAAGAATTTTGAATCCAGGTAAAATCTTCAAAGTTGATCCAACTGAAAAATGAATATTATAATTCAAGAATAAAAAGAAAATTGATATATGTCAATTTGTAGTGATCTCGGTAACACACTACTAGTATTATATCACCTACCTGAGCATCCATTCTTTTTTCCTCCAAAGGCAAAAAAAAATTGAACTCCGCGACGGGGAATTGAACCCCGGTCTACCATGTATTGTCAAATTGACGACAAACGGTAATTCTAGCCACTAAACTATCACGGATTTTTTTGATTTGGGAAATTTTGGAACTACCAAGTTCTCAGAATGATTACATCAGCGACGGGATCATTTCGCGAACCTTCAAGATATTTTTAACAATTTGGGCACATATATAGTAAATACCATGTTTATGTCATTTAAATTCACTTGATCTGAGGAGTTTAACGCGGTTAGGATTTAAATAAGGGTCATTTCCTCGAGAATATTGAATAATTGATTCTCCTTGACTTAAAATCTACTTCAAAATGGGGGCTCAAATGAAAGGTTTACAACAATTTATTCTTGACTTGAGGTCCGTAAACTCCAAAGAAGAACAAGATCAAAGAATAAACTCAGAGATTGTCAATATTCAAAAACAGTTCAGTAATAATGAGAAGTTATCTGGCTATCAAAGGAAGAAATACATATCTAAACTGATCTATATCTATTTGACAACTAGTTGCAATATCTCCACTTTCAATGTCATATTCGGAACACAGCAAATACTTGAACTGATTTCATCAAAAGTCTATTCTGAAAAATTCACAGGTTATTTAGCTACCCAGATCCTTTTCACTACTAAAGAATCCAATGAGAATGAATTGAAGTTTATCAATTTAATTGTCAATTCCATTAGGAACGACCTAAAGTCACCAAGCATAGAAACAAATGCTCTTGCATTACAATGCATAGCCACGCTGGGGAATTCGCTATGGGCAGATGTGTTGATCGAGGACGTGTTTCAACAACTTAGATCACCAACCTCATCGCCATTGATTAAGAAGAGATCTTCCTTGGCATTGTTGAAGCTTGTGAAGTCTAATAAAGATATTCTCTTGAGACACGAATCGTGGATACCTAGAATACTTGCATTAGCTGATGATCCTGAACTAGGTGTGGTGATATCGGTGCTACCATTGATTGAATTCATCGCTACTGAAATAGATTTTGTCCAGGCTCAAGCATTGATTCCTACATTGACAAAGAAACTGAGTTTACTGGTCCTTGAAAGCGATAGACTATCAAGGGAACATTTTTTCGGTAAGATCGCTAACCCGTGGTTAATTGTCAAAATTACAAGATTATTCACCATTCTAATACCTGATGCTCAAGCTATCAATGTGGACCTGCATACGCTAAGAACATTAAGAGAATGTGTTACAAAAGTCATCGAATCCACTACGAAAAAGACTACTGATTCTTCTGTTAGAAATGCTCACAATGCAGTTCTGTTCTCCATGATCAATTTAGCTGGTCTATTAAACCCGTCACCTGAAGCACTAGAATCATCAATTGATGCCATTTCGATGCTGTTGGACTCTACAGAATTGAACACAAGATATTTGGCTCTGAACTCTTTAATCACTTTAAATTCCAGGAACTCACAACCAAGAAACCCTCAAAAGCATTTGATAAAAGTATTACATTTGTTGAAAGAACAAGACGTCTCAATTTCCAAAAAGAGTTTAGACCTGATCTATACTCTAGCCAATGCTGAATCCATAAATTTTATCATTGAAGAGCTGTTGAAGATTTTGAAAACCTCTGACCATATCATTAAACAAGAGATTGCTATCAAGATCTCCATTTTGGCTGAGAAATATGCATCTGAACCATCATGGTATGTCAAGACCATGCTTGAGCTGATAGATAACTCTGGTACATCCTTGAATGAGTCAATCTGGGAAAGAATTGTCCAAATCATTGTCAACAATGAATCACTTCAAAAGTACTCTTGTAGAGAGATCTTGAAGTATATTGCCAAACCAAAGTTTACAGAAGCAATGGTGAAGATTGCGACTTATATTGTTGGTGAATTTGGTGTCTTAATAACGGACGAAATTCCAATGAAACAGCAATTTGGTATATTTGCAAATATTTACTTCTATGTCTCAAACTATACTAGAATTATGATTTTATCTACTTTTCTCAAAATGCTGAGATATAATTTAGAGGATAAGCTTCTGAAGTCTAATGTGATCAAGATCTTGAGGCTTGAGGTGAACTCTATAAATTCAGAGCTTCAACAACGTTCATTTGAGTATTTAACATTGATCCAAAAATTGAACACCAAAGAGGGCCAAGTGTTATTCACAATCATATTTGATGAGATCCCTGTATTTAACACTAGGGAAAATAGACTATTATTGAAACTTGGCAAAACAAACCCTGCTGCTAAGAAAGAATTGATCCAAAGTACAGACAATTTAACTCAAAAATTAAAGAAAGGTCTTGAAGCTGACCTATCACTAGTGACAGAGGAAGTTAGTGAAGTGAGTTTCAATGATCCATTTGGTGAATCTGAAATCGCAGTACAGCCTCAACAAGCGAAACATGGTCCATTGACACCAAATTGGCAACAAGGCTTTTACAGACTGTTTGAATTCAACCAAGGTATTTTCTTTGAAAATTCACTGATCAAGATCATTCTTCGTTTAAATAAGGATCAAACTTCCAAAGACACATTATCAATGAACTTGACCTTCACGAATAAATCACCACGTCCACTAACATCCTTCATTGCCTCATTGACAAACTATAAAACCGTGAAACCTGATGTTGTGCTAAATTCAATCGAATTGCCTGAACCAACAATCCCAATAAATGGTAAGACAACTGCTGCCTATGAAGTGGTATTAAGGAACCCAATTGTTCCGTTCGATGAAATTCCTAATCTACGTGTTCAATTCAGCTCCGGTGGTGGGTTCAACAACGTCAGACTGAAATTACCAATCTTCTTAACGAAATTCTTATCCCCAACTGCCTTGGATTTCAATCAATTTTCACAACATTGGTCTAAGATTGATTCATTAGGCGCACAAGGTGAAACAAAACAAGTTGTTAGAGCTAGAAATGCCACTGATGACGTTTGGGTTACTAGACTTTTAGGAAAATTGGGACTGAGTATTGTTGATGAAGTCACAAATGAGTTTTTGGCATCAGGGATCCTACACACGAAGGCCAGAGGTAATTTTGGTGTTCTATTGAAAGCTATAAGACTTTCTGAAAATGATTTGGAACTTACAGTGAGAGCCACGAGTCCAGGGATCTCTAACCTAGTTGCCGAATCTATTACAAAGTTCTTTCAACATTAATGACATGATATTACTATTATTTATTTTTAATTTTTAGGTGGTCTTGAACCGAAGATATCAGTACCAACTCTAACGTAAGAAGTACCTTGCTTGATGGCTTGCTTGAAATCGGCACTCATACCCATTGATAGCTTCAAATCAGTACCGTATTTATCATCTAAT
Organism: Taiozyma odintsovae; assembly: GCA_030557705.1. Lineage (NCBI taxonomy): Eukaryota > Fungi > Ascomycota > Saccharomycetes > Phaffomycetales > Wickerhamomycetaceae > Taiozyma > Taiozyma odintsovae. The sequence continues at coordinate 1,344,788 of JANIVH010000001.1, forward strand.
GATTTCTTTAAATTGTATAGTTTAGTGAAGTCAGGGTTCTCTTCACCATCAGCATGTGATTGTTCAAAGGAACCAATGGTCATTAGACCCTCAAGCTTGACGTTTTTAGATTCATCACTTTGTAAGTATTCGACAATTTCATTAATAGCAACGTCAGATGGCAATAGACCAGATTTTTGTTCTTCTTCAGAGGTGTTGATCTGTAAGAACACATTGATGACATCACCATGGCCCTCTCTGGTATCATTGAGTTTCTTTGCTTTCTTTAAGGAATCAATTGTTTCCACTGAGTAAAGATTTGGGATGTTTGTAGCTAAGTCCTTACATTTGTTAGTTTGTAAACCACCGATGAAATGCCATTGAATGTCCTTTGGTAAAATTTTGGCCTTACCTATCAGTTCTTGCACATAGTTTTCACCAAAGTGACGGATACCCTTATCGTACAGAGCTTGAATATCACTAGCAGGCTTTAATTTGGAGACAGCGATTAGATCAACTTTATGTGTGAATTTTGTCTCCACGGCAGAGATCTCTTCTTGGATGCGTGTGAAGTTTTGAAAAAGTTCAGATTGTCTTTCAGCGGTGTAAGGTTCTAGGGACATGACTTTGTAGCTTACTGAGCGAGTTCTTTGGAGAGATAGGACACTTCTGCGGAGCATTTAACCAGTTCATAATGGGATGACTTAACGATTTCGGAATTTTTAAAATTTCCAGAAAGCTCTGGCCCTGACTTCTCACTCATAAAGAAATATTCCAATAGAGTGTAAGATGCCCTGAAAACAATACACAATTAAAGATTCTATGGACGAGACAATGGTCACAAATGGAGTACGATGAATGAGGCGTAGACCAATTGGAGCTTAGTTGTAGACAGAACAATATGTCAATTACCAAAGTCACCAGGGCTTTATAAATTTATGGAAATCATTATGTATTTGACGAACTATAAATAAATATGAAATGCAAGGAGGTGAATCAATATTTACCTCAGGACTAAGTGGAAGATTCGCATGTGGATCTGTAACTTTCATTAGTGTTATCAACCTTCTCCACATTTGGCTCCCCATTAACTGTTGCATTGGAGCTCTGTGAATTCATTTTTGATGTTTCTTCTTCGTTATGGCCAAATTTAACAAAGGTTAAAATAACGATCATTAGGGCATAACAGGCAAATACTAAGTAATAACATTGCACAAGTTTATCATGAAATTTTAGTTTTGTTGCAAAATCTTCAGCTCTGTAAATTTCACCAACGATAGTGGCAGTAGCAGCATTACCTAAACAAATACCAACTTGACCTGATGTTTGAAAAATACCAGAAACGACACCTTGTAAATGCTTTGGGGTACCACTAATAATTTCATGGAAATAGACTTGGAAGAAAAGGTTAGCACCGTAACCAAAAAAGAATAAGGGGACAAACTCGTATTTCCAATAAGTGTCCTTAACTCTGAAATCATATTTGTATAACCAACCAGTAAACGCTACACCTACCGTTGGTGATAACATCACACCAAATCTTGAAGTCATAAATTTAGCGTATCTTGTTGATCTGAAGACTGCTGCACCGAAAAACAAACCAGCAGCCATAGGTAAAACTTTAACACCGGCTAAAACTGGAGAGTTAAGATCAACGTATAAATGATATTGAACTTTTAAAGAGGTTAAAGTAATGAATGCCGCGTAAGCCAAACAAACGGAAATGTAATATTGGATAAAGTTCTTGATCTTTGTCACTTCAATTGGTAATAATGGCTCAACTTCAGCTCTCCAATCTTTCTTAACAGTAACATCTTGAGATTCAAGGGTTTCAGATGGTGCCTTAAGCTTGTAACTTTGTAAATAGAGAGTTTCATAAAGAACAACAGCTAATACAACTAAGATACCAATTGGGATAGGAACATAGGCAACTGGTCTATTCCAACCTTCACCACCTTCAGTTAATCCCAAAATGATAAGCAATAGACCAGAAACTAAGAACACTGCACCACCAAAATCCAAGTTTTTAAATTTCATCTTGCTATGTTCCTCTGTTCTAGGGACATTTGGCGCTAAAAAGAGTAATCCAATTGTAACAAAGAATGACATTGCAAATGTAAAGTAAAACATACCTTTGTAACCAATGTTGGTTTCTGAGAAGGCACCACCAAGGACCAAACCGATACCCATGGAAGCAGTTAGGGCAAGAAGTAAAAGCCCCGTAGCGCCAGCTAATTTTTCCTTTGGATAGAACCCACCAACAAAGGCAAAAGCGCAAGGAATCAAACAGGCACCAGCGATACCTTGGAGAGCCCTGAGAACGATTAAAGCAATAATACTTTGATCAACAACAGCTGTTAGCAGGGCAAGGACGGACATATAGAAAGTTCCATGGATGAAAACGTTCTCTGAACCAAAGACATCAGCTAGTTTACCACCAATGATGATGAATGCACCTAAAGTAAGAGAATATGCTGAAAGTACCCAAGAAGCAGTAGATGAAGTTGTATGAAAATGATCAATGATTGAGGAATATGCTGCCATTGTCCCAGATATGTTCAAGTTATCCAGGGATGTGGCTAACAACACAAGTAAAAATGCAAAGTTAGTAGGTTTCTTATCATTTGGGACGAGCGTTCTAGCTCTCTTGTAAATGTTAATTAACGCCTCCATTTCTTTTCTATATTTTAAACAAACTTTGATACAAAAGGGATCTATCAGTGGGATGTCTGGCCTTTAAGTACTTTGAGAGATGTCACTTGAAATGAGGGCAAACCTCAACAACCGATTATTAATGACAAATTAGACCCTCTTTCAGACACCTTTTATAATCTAAATATTCAAATCTTGTAAAAAACTGTAACTGTATTAAATAAACGACGGAATTCCATAAACTGAAAGCTTAAATTTCTAGAAAAAACACAAGGAAAAGGTAACAAAAACTGTTAATTACCTTGATTACGAAATGGTTGCGCTGTCAATTTTACAGCTTTTTAGATTTAAATCTTTAATGTTGTTAGTGCCAATTTGTAATCACGATGTATTGCTGTAACGTTCTTGCATAGAAACTGTAAAATTTACGCATAACTCTAAAAGTAGTTGCGAACGCCGTTGAAAATAAAGCTACAACAGCTCAAAAGAAAGTAGGTCATAAACGATTTATATTACCAATTATCGATCTATATTAATTGTTTAATGAAATTACAGATAACCTGTTTTTATTTTTAAGGTCAATCAACAGTGGACTACTATCATGTCCTGACTCATCGCCTTGGAGCTTAGACAGTGCAGATTCGGGAGTTTCATCTTTTTTGCTATTATAGATGATAATACCGTTCTCATGGGCATCTCTTCTTTCATCTCTTTTATAGAACCATAGACCCCAAGCCATGAAGAAAACTTGTACACCTGCAAAGCAAGCTGTCCCTGTGAATCCCTTATGAAACCTTGGAGCATCGACAGTTGGGAACAAAAGTTTAGAGACCCAAGCATTAGACTGTTGCGCCAAAGTATAGGATAAAACCCATTCAATTGCCCTAAGATTACCATCTTTACGTAAGATATCATTGTGCAATGGGTAAAAAACTGAACTTTGGGACCAACTCCAAAATCCAAAGAAATAAGCAAACCATTTAGCCTTTTCAGGGACATCCCAAACAGCGAGAATGGCATTACCAATGATGTTCATAATTTGAGAGAAACAAATCATTATAAATCTCTTTCTGATGACATCTGCACCGAAGCAAACAATTACGATATACCCGATACCCAAAGTAGCGGGGATTGCTGTTAGTTGATTGATGTGACCAATAGAGTAACGATCAAGGGATTTTAGCCATAGAGCAAAAGAACCCACAGTGGCAGAATTGGAATTAAAACCACCAATGTTGGCTAAAGTAAAGATCCAGAAGTGCCATGTGGAGAAGATCTTCTTCCAAGTCTTTTTATCCCAAAAGTTTCTTTCACCGCCGTGTTCATCCAGACCTGTTAGTCTCATTCTTTTTCTTGCCAATTTGATCTCATCATCTGTTAGCCAAATGGAGTAGCATTTGAATGGGGTACCAGGGAGTGAAAACAATGTGATCAAAGAGACACTAATTGAAATAATACCATCAATGACAAACATCCATCTCCAGCCAGCGATCCCATGGACCCCGTTCAACGAATTATAAATTTGTCCTTGCAATAGACCACTCGTTAAATTTCCAAGAAACATACCAAAATAGAAGAATCCAGCACGACGTTGAGATTCAACTGGTCTATACCAATTAGCAAATGAATGATGAATAATGGGGAAATAAGCAGCCTCAAAAGCACCTACAAAGAATCTGAAAGCTTTCAAACTAGCAGGGTTTTGTACAGTGGCGGTGATGAATGTGAAAAAAGTCCAACCTAGCTCAGCACCAAATAGTAAATACGTTGGACTCACCCTCGGTAAGATGTATAAAAATGGCAAGTCAAAGATGATGGCACCAACAAGGAATATAGATTGAGTATTAATCAGATCGTTACCTTTCATCCCAATATCTTCTTTCAAACCAGAAACGTAGGCATTATTCAAGTTGGCCTGATCCAATGACTTTACCCAATAGCCAATAAAGGCACAGAAAGCCACAAGGACATCAAGTTTCCACAGTAGTTTTTTCTCTTTGACAGAGGTATCCTTTTCAAACCATCTCCACCACTCGTGACGTGACGACTCTTCCTTTGTGTAGCGGTACTCAAACTCGTCAAAAAACTTCCACCAAGGACGATTGGCCTCATCTCTATACTCCTTAACTTCTATGGTAGAGCTGACTGACGATGTATCTAGCTCTTTGAGGTACGCTAGCTCCTCCTCAGTCTCGTGGACATGGCGCAACTGAGGGACAAACCAAGGTAGTTTTGGTGCCATCTTTGTTGTAGTGGGGCTCAAATATGAATAGCGAGAAGAGAGTCTGGGAGCTGGACATTGACACTGTTCATTTATTAGATCCATGTTGTGGATGCTTTAACAAGGTGCCACAATTTGAGATTGCATAATTGGCGAGAACTATTGAGTTACAGTAGTGGCACCGAACCCTGGAAGGAAAACTTACACTGGGGAAGAGCCAGTTCAGTCAGTATATCCATGAATAAGGATGATATTCAGCTCCAGATGACGAAGCGGTCTTGCTGAATTTTTTTTGTCAAACATACAAACATAAGCATATTCGAGGCTTGACACATTTTTGACAGGTTTGTGCGTACACAGGAAATCCCGCTTTCTAGGCGGGTGATGAAACTAACACCTCTTCGTAAAATTCGTAAAATTTCCCGGAAAGTGCACGCAAGATTTCCGTAATACGTAAAAAAACCGCCTTCCGAACTACTTTTTATACTAGTAAATTAAAGCTGATGTGAAGAATGTGAAAACGAACTCTATCGTTCAGAATTAGTGATTGAAACTTATAGTAGATGTTTGGAAGATGACAGTGACATAATTTTAATTGTTATTGGAGCGTCAATTCCTGTGATGTGTGTGGTGAGAGCGGATTTGTCAACCCCTGAAACAGCGCTAGCCAACGAACGGTGCACCGCAGAGCGCATATAAGCCCCGATCTGGACACATTAAGCGGTGACTACGATCAGGTCGTGTGCTACATCTCTCTCGGCTTACTGCGTTGTCAACGCTTTAATGGGAAGCACTGGCTACTCTCTGACGGACGCACCTATCCCAAACGCCGACTATGGCGGCTTTATCTGCTCACGTTAGAAAGCGGGCATTTAAGCAGAGAGAGTAATAAATAGAGAGACAGAGAGAAAGGGGAAGATTAGAAGAGTCAAGTACTAGAGAGAAAAAGAAAGAGAAAAAATCCAGCAAATTAATTTTCTGGCACAAAACTTGCATGTCCGCTTCTTTTAAGGACGAGAAAATTGAAGTGAATGTGAAGAGTATAGCTTTCATACAAAAGCATTTAGAGTCTGAACTTTCATACCATAGCTAATTTTTAGTGTGTCCTTGTCGCCTGAAATGCCTGTGTTTTGGGCATCTTATTTAGAGTGTACTAAAGATGGGCCGAGCCGATACACTAACGTCGATTTGTTAGAGACAACACAATCCATTACCGCTACGGCGTGAGTTTATCATGTTGTGCGTAGTGGAAATAAATTATATGATATTGAGAACTATAAAGCGTAATGAAGGAATGCTCCAAGTCTTTAGTTGCCTATTCGACGTACAGGTTGACAAACTCATCGACATCCAAGTTTTCCAAGTCCCCATAGGTCTTTTCTAAGATCCCCTTAACCCTGTTACTGTCATTAAAGTGCTCGTTCAAATGACGTTCGTACTTTTCCAACAAGACAGGCTTACCTTCTTCTCTTCTCTTTCTGTGACCGATTGGGAATTCAACAACAACTTCATCCAGTTTTGTCCCATCATTCAATTCGATTTGAATAGCGTTACCAATGTATCTCTTCTCAGCGTCCAAGTAATCGACACTGAATTGCTTGTCTTCGACAACTTCCATCTTTTCTCTTAGGGCATCAACGGCTGGATTGGAGGCAATATTGTCACTGTAGTCATCTGCTGTCAAACGACCATGGATCAATGGGATGGCAACCATATATTGAATACAATGGTCACGATCAGCATAGTTGTACAATGGACCTTTCTTGTCAATGATTCTAGTGGCAGCTTCTTGAGTTCTAATAGTGATTTTCTTGATATCTTCATAAGTCTTACCCAACTCTTTCAATTTGTTGAAATTGGTCAAGGCGGCCTCAACGGCTGTTTGGGCATGGAATTCAGCAGGGAAAGAGATCTTAAACAACACGTTTTCCATCACGTAGGAACCATAACCTCTTTGAAACTTGAATGGTTCACCTTTAAACAAGACATCGTAGAAACCCCAAGTTTTAGCAGTTAACACTGATGGTAAACCTGGTTCGCCATTCTTCACCAAGTAGGCCAAGTTCACAGCACGGGAAACAGCGTCACCAGCGGCCCAAGATTTTCTAGAACCGGTGTTTGGTGCGTGTCTATAAGTTCTCAAACTCTGACCATCGACAAAGGCTTGTGATAGGGCGTCAATGGTTTGCTCTTCAGATAGACCCAACAACTTGGAAACAACGGCAGTTGTGGCAACTTTCACCAACACCACATGATCTAACCCAACACGGTTGTAACTGTTCTCTAAGGCAAGAACACCTTGGATCTCATGGGCTTTAATCATGGCTTCTAAGACATCCTTGACCTTGAAAGGTTCACGACCTTCAGCTTTAGCCAGTCTGGACAAGTGGTCAGTAACAGCAAGGATACCACCCAAGTTATCTGATGGATGCCCCCATTCAGCAGCTAACCAACAATCGTTGTAGTCCAACCATCTGATCAAAGTACCGATGCTCCAGGCACCACGAATTGGATCAACTTGATGAGAAGTACCAATGACTTTTGTACCATTAGGAACTACAGTACCAGGGACAACAGGTCCAATGATTCTCTTTGGCTGGTCGTACTTTAATGCAGCTAGACCACACCCAACAGTATCTAATAAACAAAGTTTAGCTGTGTCATAGGCCAATTTGGAGTCAACATCGTAGTGGTGAACATAGGATGCGATGTCCTTAAGCACCTTGTCAGGCTCAGGACGAGTGTTTTCAGTAATGATAGCGGACATTCTTCTCAGACTGGTGGAGAAAGGTCTTGTTAGTCTAGACATGGTTGAAGAATAGAAGAATAGGAATTTTATCGAGACTTGAGATCATACCCAGATTATATAGGGAGTGCCCCACATAGAGGCCGAGAACGGAGTTCCCGTTTTCGAGGGTTTGTTCTTTTTTAGGAATTGACGCATTTTTTTTTTTTTCCTGGGGTAAACTTATATAGCCGAGAAGTTGTGGTGGTAGGAATGACATTTGTTCCCTTGATCCAACAATTTATTCAGTGAAAAGAGATTTCAAGAGCATTATAGAACTGTAAGAGACACATACCAGATATTGAACAACAGATGAAAAAACACCCTAAATCAACAATAAAATACAACCTTTAGCTCTAACTTTGAATACATACTTGATCTTGAAAAAAACACATTCTCTACAGTAAATGATCATGAGATTGTGCATTTTAACTAGTCAAAACTAAACAACAGAAAATATTTTTACTTGATGTATTTCAACAACCCCTGTAGAGTCTCGCTCTGTGGTCTTTCAATTGGCAGACCCAATGCTCTATCCCAGATAAGCTGACTCAATGGACCAAGCGCTCTCGAAGCACCAAAGATCACAGTGTAAAACAATGTCTCTCTCAAACCGTAGTGGTAGAACAGTACACCTGAACTAGAATCGACATTTGGATATGGATTCTTTGTCTTACCATGCTTGATTAAAACTGGTGGAGCAATATGGCTAAGCTTCTCCACGATCTGGAAATATTCATCATTGGCAAACTCACTCGAACGTTCTTGTGCAAAGCGTAACATAGCAGTGAAACGTGGATCTGCTGAACGTAGCACACCATGACCGTACCCTGGTATGACACGTTTGGAGTTCAAAATGGACCACAAATACTCTTCGATACCGGCATCGGTCAATTCAGCCTTAGAGTGCAGCTCTTCGATGAAACGGACAACCTCTTGAGCAGCAAGACCATGTAACGGACCAGCTAAACCTTGGATACCGGCACTGTAGGATAAGAAGGGATCTGATAATGCGGAGCCGACAAGGTGTGTTGCGTGAGATGAAACGTTACCACCTTCATGATCACCATGAAGTGCACAATATAGTCTAACTAGATTGACAAAATCACTAGATTGTGATTCGTTCAAGCCTTGGACGTTGGCTGAGGTTGTTGTAAAACCTAGTAACTGGGATAAGTTGTAACTCCAGTCTTTATTGTAGTCAATCTCACCAAGTGTCTTGCCATTGTGGTAGGTGTTACTATAGATCTTCCCAACTAAGGCAGGTAATTTGGAGATTAAATTCAAGGAGTCATGGAAGGCAGGCTCCCAGTACTCATCTTTTCTTAAACCAGCGGCATACTTTTTAGCAAAATCACTCTCATTGTTCAAAGTGCTGATCCCAATACTCAATTGTGTCATTGGGTGTAACGTGGATGGAAGGGAGTCAAGGACTTTCACAACGTAGTCAGGTAGGGCAGCATTGGCTACCAATTCCTTACTGAACTCGGCAACCTGTTGCTCAGTAGGAACCTCACCTGTCAACAAGAACCAAAACATGGACTCTGGCAAGATTTCACCATCGGAAGGCAACTCAGCCTGGACTTGCTCGATGGTCTTGCCATGGAACGTGACACCTTTATTAGGATCAACCTTTGATGATTGCCACAATAGTGAATTGTAACCTCTCATACCACCGACTGTTCCACCAATTGTGATATCGCCAATTTTGACATCAGCGTTCTTCTTCAAATGGGCAAAGATCTGTCTTGTTTCGGGAATCTTGGTCTTTAGGGTCTCTTTGAGCCCAGAGTATCCTGTGGAGTAAAATCTTCTTCTTAGCATTGTGCTGTGTTACTTTCATTGTTTGATTGTGCCATTTTCTGAAGAAATGTTTCCTTTTTATAGCACTATCGTCTACTCCACATCTGTCCCACTTCCCGTTTGAGATATTCTCGTTTACTCCACAAAAGGGCAATATACGGCTAAGTTGGGCTAAAGGAGGCAAAAAGTGGTGTAGACGAGTGACTAGACACAAAGGGAATAGCTGTAATATGAAAAAGAAGAAAAAGGAAGTATTCAGGGGCCTGAATACACTCGATACCCTGAGCGTTGCTCGGTATTGGTTAGTGGGTCCTTCTCGGTCAAAGAGGGTAGAGCTACCCCAGATTCTATAATGGTCTCTGGTAGCGACACTACCGTGAAGACACAAAATATAACACAATAGTATCGAGCGTGCACGGTACACAACCCTTCAATCCAGTAATACTCACTTTAATATTGTAATGCACTTCATTAATGATCGTAATACTTTTCGTGAAGCACTGTCGTAGCGAATGATAGATACAGGACTCCATTCGACAATAAATTTCCATCCAATAGTGAGCCCTCAGTTACAGCTGACAGCCCAGGATCACCGGTATTAATGCTAGAAACAAACTTAGAGGAGCTTTGAGTAATCCAGTGGCAGTGTGAACTCTTTGAAGACCTTTTCGAGTGTAGCTATCACATCTCTCTGTTTGTGTGTCCTTCATATCTTTTTGATATTGCCAAATAGTGCTGAGGTAAAATACAGAAAAGGACAACATCTTAGTGAGTGAATTTGATAGTTAAAAAAACACACTCAAAGGGGTCAAAAGTCAATGAGTTCACACTCTTGGGAGAGATAGATACTATACGAAGTACTACGAGCTAAGTATTGTCTTGCTTCCTCATAATGCTTGGCCAGTTTCGGATTACTGCTTTATCAAGAACCGTTATAACCAGTAACTCTCGTTGATCCGGCAGGCGTCATCTATCTCATAATAATTCCCAAAACAATTCTTAGCACTACCACCAACCACTTTTTTCTTCAGGTAGTAGCAGTTAAATTACTCTCTTCTCCCCATTGTCAGAAAAATGGAAGAAGTCTGAATAGCCACTCAAGAAGTCCAGAATTCTGAAACCTTTGACAAAAATTGGATCCCGGATTGACATATTCTTGGGAGATCAAGAACCGGTGTTTGTGATAATTATTAGGTACAGCTATTAAGTACTTTCAGAGCCTGCTAATATTGTCCCATATCAACCCGCTCTTGCTCTTGGTTTCTATGTATTTAGTTGGCCTGCTAACTGATCTGACCTCCTCCTAAAACGTCATTAATACTGTTCTCGGTGGTGATTGTAGTCAATTCTGATCCCTCCTAATAAAATGCTGATAGCGGAAACGGCTGGCTAAAGTCAAACAGGACTCACTAGTAGCGCAGCGAGACCAACTACTGCTTGATAACGTATCGAACAAAATTGACAGAGTCACAACTCATAAAGCTCCAGGAGACAGAAGGAAAGCCATTTTGTTTCTGAAAATTATATATTTGAGATTTCAGCTGTATAATCAAAGGGACTAGAGCCTTCATAAGCCCCTATGCTTCGTTGGGAGGTGGACGTGTGCGCTGAATTAACACAAATAGCGGATTAGTTAATGGTGCGCTGCCATTTTGTTACGGGTAAATATGATACGATCTGAACTACTTCCGACCATTTTCAATGATTTCAGAACCGAGGGCCTGAGACTGAAAGTGGCGATTTCGAAAACAATTACAGAGATAGAACCGGTGTAAAACTTAGATTCCAAAGGATAATCCAAGACTCAATTGTATTAGGGAAACACACAATGTCCACTCTTGAAGAAGTATCCAACCAGCCAGAAGAACAGGATGAAGGTCTAGATCAAGAAATCCTGAACTCTACCACAGACGACATAAACCAACGTTCCAGACTATTAGAGAACGACATAAAAGTGATGAGATCAGAACTGCAAAGATTGAGCCATGACAAGCAAGTGATGCTTGAGAAGATCAAAGACAATAAAGAGAAGATTGATAACAACAAGCAATTGCCATATCTTGTCGGGAATATTGTTGAGTTGTTAGACGTTGAAGCTGAAGAAGAAGCAGGGAAGCAAGGTGCCAACATAGACCTGGACGCTCAAAGAATCGGTAAGTCTGCTGTTGTGAAGACTTCCACTAGACAAACAGTGTTCCTTCCAATGATTGGTCTAGTTGACCACGAAACACTGAAGCCAAATGACTTGGTTGGTGTAAACAAAGATTCGTACTTAGTGTTAGACACATTGCCTGCAGAGTATGATTCAAGAGTGAAAACCATGGAAGTTGACGAAAAACCACAAGAGACATACTCAGATATCGGTGGTCTAGATAAGCAGATTGAAGAATTAGTGGAAGCTATCGTGCTACCTATGAAACAAGCCGAGAAATTCAAGAAACTAGGGATTAAAGCTCCAAAGGGTGCATTAATGTACGGTCCACCAGGTACTGGTAAGACTTTACTAGCACGTGCCTGTGCTGCTCAGTCTGAGGCCACTTTTTTGAAATTAGCTGCTCCACAATTAGTTCAAATGTTCATTGGTGATGGTGCTAAATTAATTCGTGATGCATTTGCCCTAGCTAAAGAGAAAGCCCCAACTATCATCTTCATTGATGAATTAGATGCCATTGGTACCAAGAGGTTTGACTCTGAGAAATCAGGTGATAGAGAAGTTCAAAGAACTATGTTAGAATTACTAAATCAATTGGATGGTTTCGGTTCAGATGACCGTGTCAAAGTTCTTGCTGCCACTAACAGAGTCGACGTTTTAGATCCTGCATTGTTGAGATCTGGTAGATTGGATAGAAAGATTGAATTTCCACTACCTTCCGAAGAAGCACGTGCCTCAATTCTACAAATTCATTCCAGAAAGATGACCGTTGACGGTTCCATCAACTGGCAAGAATTGGCTAGATCCACTGATGAATTCAATGGTGCCCAACTGAAGGCCGTCGTTGTTGAAGCAGGTATGATCGCCTTAAGAAATGGTCAGTCGAGTGTCAAGCATGAAGATTTCATTGAAGCTATTGGTGAAGTGCAAGCTAGAAAGTCAAAATCTGTTTCCTTTTACGCATGAGAAAATCTACATTACTCTATCAAAATTTCAAATTGTAGTTCATTGAGCTTAATCGTAGTAAAAGATCTCACCTGTGATACCAGTGGCGATTACTTTACTTACCTCCAATTGATTCCAAAGAACATGAGTAATCGGTTTGGAGTCAACTTTTAATTTTTTCACCAACTTACAAGTTTTCCAATCCCAAACACATAAATGGCCACTAGAGTCACCACTAATTAAGTTCTTCCCATCAGGGGAGAAGTCAATGGATATACCATACCCTGCACAATTATGTCCCGTGAACAATTTCTTCTTATTTGTTCTAAAACGGTCCTTTGTACTAAACACGAGGATCGTGTTATCCATTGATTGGGCTGAGAAATACCTCCCTGATGGATGGACCTTCAAATATGGCATTGAGTGTAGTGTTGGATCTGATATTAGCTTGATAGGGATGTTAACGTTGATGTCCCAGACTCTGATTGTCTTGTCTTCGGAAGTACTGATGAATCTCTTGATATTTTCCTCCTGACCAGTGATGAAGCATAGGTCGTTGATTGAACCCAAATGATGATCATAAGTTTGAAGTAGTTCACTTTTAAGGTCATAATGTTGAATTTTGTGATTAGTTAACCCAACGAGGAACTCATTATCGTTCCAGATGTTAAACTTGACGACATTTGGAACTGCCTTCAATTTGATCTTCCATAGACATTCACCTGAAACGGTATCCCACAGCTTCACATACTTGTCATAGCTTGCACTTAAAAACTTACTACCATCTGAATTGAATGAGATGTCTCTGATTGGCTTGTCATGGCCAAAGTAACCTCGTAATAGTTCTTTCTGACCGTGGTTTGACCACAGATATATCTTGGAGTCGTTACCGCACGATAGCAGCAGATGTTGTGATTTTGGAAATAATATGATCTTGGTAGTACCCTTTGGATGGCCTTTCCATTTGTGTATCTGTTTCTTTGGAGCAAAGCATTCTTCTGGGGGCGATAGTTTCAGGTCTGGCGGTATATGCGTGTATGGACGGCCTTGGTAGTCCAGCTCATTCTCACCATAGAATTCCGTCGATTCTTCAGGTTCAACATCAGAGTCACTCTCTTCAGCTGGTACTTCCGCATCCGCATCTGATTTGCTCTCTGCTTCATTTTCATCATCGTCTTCATCACTGGAGTCTTTGTATTTGGCCCATGGCCCCAGGTAGGCAGAATCACCTTCCACAACGTCAGCCTTCCCCCTTTTCAGTCTTCTTTTCTTCAGTTGTTTACTTTCATACTTCGTACTCCTCACATCGTCGCCATCTCTCTTACCGAACTTCCTTTGTTGCTCAAATGTGTAGTCATCATAGTGTTGATATTCCACTAAACCTGCAGCATTTCTCATATCATTCACAACTTGGGGAGTTTTCTCCACTTTTGCAACCGTTAAAGGAGCAGCATCGACTTTTAACACGCTTCTAATCCCTTCTTCATCTTCACTGGACGAGTAACCGTTTACTAGACCCATTTTGCTCGAGTGTGTTATGACGTTATGTATGTGTGCGTTAACAAAAGTTGAAATTTTTCTGCCAAAGAAAAAAAAAAAAACAGCAGCGATGAGGTTCTTTAGATTGAGTCAGATCCCCATAAAAACCACCAAATATGTCCAAAAGAAGAATTGAAGACGAAGAAGAATCTGACATTGATATCAGCTCAACTGATTCAGTAAGTATACTCGAGAAAAAGCACCCAAAGCCCCCAAACAAGACTAACAACGTGTTAAAGGAAGCTTCAGATAATGAAGAACAAGGACAAGATGAGGAAGATGAAATCATCAACATCGATTTCGACTTCTTTGACATCAACAAAGACATCGACTTTCATGCCATCAAGAACTTGCTGCGTCAGCTGATCGGTGAAGACTCCAAGAAGCTGCCTCTGTCAGAATTAACGGAATTAGCACTGGAAGCCCCAACCACCACCATCAAGACCGATGGTAAGGAATCAGATCCATACGCCTTCTTGGCCCCAATCAACCTGAAAGAGATCAAGAACAACGAATACGTTAAATACATTCACAAGTCCAGCTCTGAGCTGTCTACTTTACTTAACAAGATCTCTAACAAGAAGAATGCCTTGCTGTTTAGTGAGAGATTGATCAATATGCCTATCCAAGTCATCCCAGCCATGTACAAACTTGTCCTAGAGGAGATTGAAAAAGCTGAAGGTGAACACTACAATAACTACTTGATCCCATCAAGAAAGTACGAAGTCAATGAAGAAACTGAGGATAACTCAAACAAGAAAATCAGAACCACCGAGGTTGACTACTACCACCACGAAGATCAATTCTTAGAAGCCAATGCCAAATCTGTCATCTCATTGGAGGCCAAACGTGGTATCATACAAACCTTCATAGTTATCGATCATGATGGTCTGAACAAGGCTATCGGTGAGCTAGAAGATGCCATTGCTCAATTCTTTTAGATGGCCAACCATGTTTAGATATAATGATAACTACGTTCACTTCTTTTTCTTTAACTTTTGATAAATAGTCTATAGAGGCCAAGGGTCTAGCGCTAAGACGGAGCCGAACTGGGCAGCGTTGTAGTTGAATATTTGCCATCTGAAACCTTCATGATCTAACCAAATGCTGACGGGCTTAGTGATTTTCTTGTAATCAGAGTAGTTGGAAGTAGCGGGGACAACTAAGTAGACTGTCTTTGAATTTTTTGGGTATTTGCTTCTGACTTCTGTTAAGTTTGCGTTCAATTGATCGATGGCATCGTTGAACTCTAAACCATGCATCTCAAACCAAGCCTCATCCTTTTGAGTCTCTGAGTACTCGTAAAGTTCATCATCGGCGAGTTTAAGTTCATCAAGCGACTTGTCTTCGAATTCATTGGCCTTATCACTCATCCTTTTGGCCTTTTCCCCATTATTGGTCTTCCAGGCATCTGTTGACTGCTGGGCATATCTCTTTCTGTTATTTTCATACTTGATGGCGTTGTTTCTATGAACTAGATACTTCTTCAAATGTGATTCTGTTGGGTTCTCCCAGGGTACAGTAGCTGGTTTCTTGATGGGTTTTGTGACTTGAACTGGGGAAGATGAGTAGGATGGAGATGAGTTGAGCCCACCTGGAGAGGAAGGAACGAAGGAAGGGATGGAGCTGAAGTCAAACTTTGGTTTGCTGGTGTTTGAGAGGGAGTTGGAGAGCCCTGAAGTCTTTGGGACATTGGTGTTGATAGAGTCAGCCGTGCCTGGAGCTCTTGAGGTATCAAACTCACCAAGATCATGCTTAAACATACATGAATCACCAGCCAGACAATTGCCTTTCAGCCAGAAACTGCACACCTTATCTTCAACGTTATGACTGAACCTACAGTCTGATCTTAAACATTGACCGTTTTTGGCGAAGAAGGAGCAGATGACTTTGTTCTTAGAATCGGCATTGAAGAATCTATCCGGTTTGTTGATCACACTCGCGTTGGGATTTTGGGATTCAACACCTTGTTCAGATCTCTTGATTTGGTTCAGAATTAAAGTGGAAGCATCAATGACGTTATAACCTGTGGATTTCAAAGCTTGTTCAACCCTTTGTCTAGAGACGGTATCACCGAACATCTTGATGATATGGTCAATTGGGGAGACCTTTATGGAGTCAGAAGCGACAGCTTTATCACCATATATCTCAATTCTTAAGTCCTCTGTCTTCTTAAGCAAGTCCTGGTACTCAGATTCCAGCGTGTCTTGTTCACCTCTTGATTTTAGATAAGTGCTCTTATTGCGCTTGGTTCTTTCGTTTAGAGACTCCAGCTCCAGAAATTGTTTCTCCAATTCCAGTCTTCTCTCGATGGAAGGGATGTCAGCCTTTGTGATGACCTCTTCGACTTTCACAATATGTGGCTTATTGGGTCTTTTCGAGGGGTCCTGGTGCCTCCACATGATGTCCATGATAGTCTTCTCTATCTGATCTGGAGTCGAGGATGGGTACTTGATCCTCACGAGCTCCTCTAGCCTATCGACCTTGTCCTCCTCGAAGACATTGGGGTCATCCAAGATGGCGTTGCAGCTGTCCTGGAACGTGGGCATGGATGATTGGCGTCAGTAATATATACTTAGTAGCCTAGAACTGCCAATAACTGATACATTAGCTGGGTACACTACTTAGTACTCGGCCCTGAGTTCTAAAACGGGTTCGCGAACATCCGCGAATTCCTCTAATTTTTTTCGTCGGCAAAAAAACACAAACAAAACAAGGCCGGCTGGGAGTTTAAAAGTTCAAAAACCCTTAGTTTTACCGGTCTGGCCCTCAGGAACACGCGCTTTCTTTGGCTAAACTGATTGCTTCTGCTTCTGTTCTTTGCACACGCGTTTTCCCCGCCGCCAAAGCTGCCCTGGGTGCTGTTTTTCGCGCTGTTTTGCGTTTTGAAGGCTATCATTTTTGAGAACGCCGAAAGAGTACATATAGGCTCACACTAGAAAGACAATGAGCGCCAACTTGGACGGAATACGCCAGGAAGCGGTACAGAAACGAAGAAGTGATCTCCAATTAACATTGGAGAGCCGTAAGAGAAAGCTCTCGGAGCTTTACGCGGTGTCCAACTTGACCAGAATACGGACTGTCAACAACGAAGACGCATTGAAAGAGGTTAAGGACTCGCTATCGTCATTTATACAGAGGAACGATTTGTCTAATGGCAAGAGATTTAACATCCAGTCACTTCCTGTTTTTGAAGATGAGCCAATTATACACGAAGTCCCTCGACATTCGAGATCTGAAGTATCTAACTCAAAAGACCAAGAACAATTAGATTATTCACAATCACAACTGGGAGCATCGCAGGACTCCACAAACACCTCCACCGTTAACACAAGCCAGCCAAAGAGCCCTGATGCTGAAAACCAGGCTCAATTGCAACCAAGTAGGAAAATACCACTACAGAAAGTGCCCAAATCTGGGGAAGAAACTGACACAATTACATCGACCACTACTGAACAAGTCAAATCACTACAGTCACAAAATAACGACCAAGAACCGAAAGAGAACGGCAAGAATTCAAGAAACGATTCATCACAGTTACAGTCACAGGCCATAACAGAAACGCCGTCCATGGACTCCGAGCAGCTAGAGGCACTTACCTCAAACTTACCAAGTTCACACAAAAGAAAGGTCCCCGAAGGCTATCTATCACTTTACGATGCTGATAATAAAGAAGCTATTGAAACCCTTGTTCTTGTGTTGAAAGAATCGTTGCCCCCAAAAGTTGCTGAATCGACTCCACTTGCAGAGCTTTATTACTTGGCCCAAACGCTTCCGCTGGTGAAGCTAATGCCAGCTACTCACAAGGTAGTCACATCTACAATGTTTGAAAGCGCTTTGACAGAAGGGAAGATAAATGTTGTTCATTCCAGAATTGAAGAGTTGAAGAGACAAGGGAAATGGAGCTTGAGACAACCATCAAGATTTGTTGATCCAATCAAACACAACAAGAGAACTCACTGGGATAATTTGCTATCAGAGATGAACTGGATGGCCATTGATTTCAAAGAGGAAAGAAAGATGAAGATAGCTACATGTGCTTTTATTGCACAGTCTGTTGCTGATTACTGGAATTATGGTAAAGTTTGTTGTGTCAAGAGGAAGCCAGTTGTTTACTTGGAACAACCCACAGAGGAAATAGGATCAGAGCCTGCTGTTGACGGCGATGTGAAGATGGAAGATGCTGATGAAGATCCAACTGAAGAACAGAGCAATGAACTATCTGAAGAAGCAGTTGCTGACGAGAAGGACTCCATTGATATATCCAAGTTGCTAAAGAGGCCAAACCCAAGTGATGAAGTTATCCCACCAAGTTTACCAGAAGTATCTGCTGAAGATTACTTGAGAATAAAGAAGGAAGAAGAAGAGGCATCACCGTTCAAGCTGTTGATTGACTCGAACGATCTAAGCCACAGTGACAAGACCCTACTTGATCATATGCCAACATTTTCAAGTTTCCAAGCATTTGATGACATGTTTTCAAAGTCGCCTTTGGTCCCTGTTTCTAAGGCATTATTGCCTGTTGAAGACGATACTTGGTACAATTTACATTTCAAACAATTGTTAGAAGAAAAAGACATCATCCCAGACCAACAGAAAGGTTTGTTCGGATTCTCATCTCAAAAGAAGATCAGTACATCGATCAAACCACCACAACCACCGAATTTGAAGTACCTGGATCTGAGAACTCCAACTATCTGGCTGCCTGAAGACGATCAAGATTTGATTGAATATGTTAACCAGTTCTCATTCAATTGGGGTGTCGTTTCAGCTCACTTGTCAAAGAGACCTTCAAGAAGTTACTCTTCAAATATTGAGAGAAGAACTCCATGGCAATGTTTTGAGAGATATATTCAATTGAACGATACATTTCAAATCAACGATATGAGAGGTCAGAACACAATGAGTGCGATGAAGTGGCTAGAACATGCTCATAACATCCAGGCTACTACCAAGAGAAGAATATCACCTCTGGGTGTTGGCATTGAATCCATTCAACGTGGACATAAACGTCTGAGATGGGCCAGTATGTTTGAAGCTGTCAGAAAATGTATGAGAAAGAGAGAAAGTGTCACCAGACCTAATAACAATCAAGTTAGAAGAGGTCTTGATGATAAGAAGATTGTTGCCCCAACACCTGCTGAATTATCCAAATTGAAGTATGAGAGAGATAAGGCAATTCAAGAGGCCTACTTGCAAAATCCGGCTAATGGCTTCAGAAGTAGACCAGGTGCCAATGGCGCTAATGGTAGAGCCAACTCTAATCAAGCCCGTACTTCTTCTCAAACACCTGCTGCTGGTAATGCTCAAACTGCTGGCGCTAGTGCTGCTGTAAGTGCAACTCCAGGGGTTCAAGCCACTAGATTTGACAACGTGGCTGCTGGTGCTCAAAATGTTCAGCAACAGATTCAACAACAATCACGTCCTGTCACTGGTCAAGCTCCAAAATTGGCAGGTCCAAATGGTCAACCTTACACTCCTGAACAACTACAGCAATTGATGCAAATGAGACAGAGAAAGCTCCTACAGCAACAACAACAACAGCAGCAGCAACAACAACAGCAACAACAACAACAACAGCAACAGCAGCAACCACAGCAGCAACAGCAGCAACCACAGCAACCACAGGAACTAACCCATGGCAACCCTGGCCAGGGCTCCCCATCTCCAAATCCTGTTAAGGCTGGTCTTGTCCAAGGTGGTGTTAATTTCCAAGGTGTCAATCAAGGGATAACTTCAAGATCAAACAGTAATACAAGTGCTGTCTCCCAAACTGCTAGTCCCGTTGTTGGTCAACCTCAACTGGTTAACAATCAACCAGCTGGTCAAACAGGCAACAATGGTCGTAAACTGGCGTTCATTCCAGCGCATGTTTCCGCTATCATTAGTCAAATTCAATCACAGAACCCAAACATGTCTAAGCAAGAGGTAACAAAGATTGCTGCTCAATATTTGGCCACCCTACAAGCTAAGCAGAACAGTCAGGGCCGTGGTAGTAATGGAGGCTCACCTCAAGTTGCTGCTGCCGTTCCAAGCACTAAGGCTACCCCTGTCCCAACTCCTCAACAAATTTTGCAACAGTCAGCTTCTTCGTCCCCAGCTGCAGGTGTTAATAGAGTTGTTCCGAAAACTGAAGGTTCTCCTCCATTGTCACAGAACGGTGTTGTCTTGACTACTCAACAACGTCAACAGTTAGAAATGCTAAGAACCATCCAAGAACAAGAGCAAAAGAAGAGACAAGAGGCCAGTAATGGCTCTCCATCAGTTGGTCCAAAGGACAAATGATAATATATATAATTTAATGATGAACCTTTTTATGAATTTTAATAATCGATAGTCATTTACAACGTAGTTATCTAAAAAATAACATTATCATTAATATACATATATCCGGATATTTTCTCTCCTAACGCTTCCCAGATTTCAGTTGTAGAGCTCTGACTTGATCGTCTAGAGCCTTCACTTTTTGTTGAATTTCATCTAAATCAGCATTCAATCTATTTCTTTCATTAACGATATTTTGTTCCCATTGTCTGAATCTTTGTTCTTCAGCTTTAACTTGATCAGTGAAGAATTTCTTCAATGCATTTTCTTCTTCTTTGAATTTAGGATTGTGTAATTTTCTAGAAGTAGTGATACCACCAACTTCGTTAGCATCACCTTGTTCCAGTCTTAGAGTTCTATAAGTTTCGTAATGTAACTCTTCAGTGGATAGTATTAAATCCAATAAGTTAGTTCTTAATAGTAAGGATCTCAGTTTTCTAAAATCTGAGTGTTGTTCATTTTCAACTTCGGCAATACCCCATGGGTATTTACGACCTCTGACTAAAGTACCAGTACCGTTATCATATTCGTATTCGGAGCCAATGATGGCGAAAGGCATGCTTTCGATCAATTGCTTAGCGTGGTCAGCACTGGCTTGATCATCAAGTTCGATTGGTGGGGTGTAGATTCTGATTTCTTGAGCCTCGATGATAGCTCTGATTCTTTGTTTAAATTCACTAACTTCAGTTGGAGATAAAGTGTCAGATTTGGCAATAACTGGGATCAAGTTGACTCTGGTGGATAGTTTCTTCAAAGTTTCGATGTCAAGAGGTTTTAAAGAGTGACCGGTAGGTCTAATGAAATATAGACATGCATGGACTCTTAGATCGTGTTTTACATCACGGTTTGGTTGTTGATCTTGTCTCATGTAGGAGTCGTGTTGATCATCAATGAAATCAACAATTGGCTGCCATGAATTCTTATTATTGATATTGTCACCGAAGCCTGGGGTATCGATGATGTTGACTTTCAACGTGAAATTTTTCTCTTCTAGTTCAGCACGAATAATTTCAATATCAGTAGTGGAACGAATACCGCGTTTATGTCTAGATCTATTATCAACTGGTTGCTTCAACAGAGTTTGGAAAAGGGTGTTGACAAAGGTGGTCTTACCGACACCAGACTCACCGGCAACCATCAATGTGAAGTTACCACCATTCTTGCTGACGTGTTTGTACCTATAATTACGTTTTGTTAGTAATATGATCGAGGAGATCTGGCAAATATGTAAGATACGCACTTTTGATTAGGCAAGGAGGAGATCCCAATAGGTTCAGTCATCATGTGCTGTGCCTGCTGTGTTTAGTTTGTAAAGGTGTGAAACGACCGGTGAGAGAGGTCAATTTTGGGTCTTTGAGGGTAGCACTGGTTCTGTTGGTAATGTCTGTTTTGTTTCAGTGTAGCATTCTGGAATTTTTTGTCTCGAAGAAAATTGGCCAAAAACGCGAAAAACTGTTTTTTTTTTCTTTTCTTTCTTGACGCGAGACCCAGTCACGTGCAAGTCAGGTGAGCGATCACGTGAGATCTATATTTTGAGATTTTAAAACCTATAATACCGTTAATTTATCGACAATGATTCATCAACTTTTGAGAAATTGTTTCATCTAGTTCATTCGGCACAAGAGTAAGATTCGGTCACATAAGCAATGGTAGACATGAACGCTAATGTGCTGACGCCCTTTATCAAGTCTTTGATTTTGGACCCTCCAAATTTAACGCCACAAGATCTCTCTTTGGTGATCAAGCTAATCATCCAAGGTATCCCATCAGAGATTCAGATAGCGAGCTTTTTAACTGCTCTTAGAGTCCGCGGCCTTGACCATCACCCAGAATATATTGCGGCAGCAGCTTCCAAGATCCTAGAATACTCAGATATCATTAACCCACTAGACGTTGATCCTCATGGTTATGTGGACATTGTCGGCACTGGCGGTGATGGTCAAAACACTTTCAATGTGTCCACATCTTCTGCCATCGTTGCTGCTGGTATGGGTATCAATGTCTGTAAACATGGTGGTAAGGCCTCTACATCAAGTTCAGGTGCCGGTGATCTATTAGGCTCTTTAGGTGTTGATTTATCAAAAGTTACTGCTGAAACTACACCAAAGATCTTAAAAGAATCCAACTTTGCCTTCTTGTTTGCTCCAAACTTCCACGACGCCATGAAGAAAGTTGCCCCAGTTAGATCTAAGATCGGTGCCCCAACTATCTTTAACATTTTAGGTCCCCTATTGAACCCAATTCCAATCAGAGCTAGAGTCATTGGTGTCTACGCTGAAAATCTGGGCCAAGTCTTTGCCGAAGCTGTCTTAAAACTTGATAAAGATAGTTATAGAAAGGCTAAATCTATGATCGTTTGGGGTAAAATTGGTCTTGATGAAATTAGTCCAATTGGTCAGACTAAAATTTGGATTGTTGACCCAGAAACTGAAGAAATTTCCACGGAGACTATTGAACCAAAAGATTTCGGCATTAAAGAACATCCAATCTCCTCAGTTGCCTCAGGTACTCCAAAGGAGAACGCCGAACTACTAATCAGAGTATTGAAGGGTGAATTTGGTGAAGGTGATCCGATCTTTGATTATATCGTCTTAAATAGTGCTGCTTTAGCCCATATTAGTGGATTGGCTAAAGACTGGAAAGAAGGTAAAGAATTAGCAATCAAGTCAATCAAATCAGGTGATGCCCTAAGAGCCTTTGAAAAGTTCAAAAACGCTGTTGATCAAATAGTATAGCCAAATTTATGATCTTGAATGAGGTTATTACGTTATTACATCTTTGTAAATCTATAGATTTCTCACTTTAGTTTCCATGGTTACCGATATTAACAACCGCGAATTTTGATGTCTTTTTTGTAAACAAACGAAATTTGGTATAGACTAAAATTCAATTTTTTTTCTTAGTAAACACTTCTCCAGGTCTTGTTTTAACCACAAAGGAACGCGTCGCTAACTCGTGTGAACTGCTGTTGCTACCCCAAGGTCCCATCCCTTGCATCCTCTATCCATATCCAGCTATCTTTTACGTGTTTTGTTTTGTGGTTTGTAGGTTATGTTCAGATCCTCCAAGCCTTTGATTGGTACTCCAAGAGACCAGAGACAAGGTGGGAACGTCCTAGAGTTCACCCCCATCGGTCAAGAGAACAATAAAGGCCGCGAAACAGCCAGAAAGAACACAACAAGCAAGAAATCACAAGCTATTGACGACCTGATATATCATCAAAAGAGAAATCCACTGAACAACAGTCCCTTGATCAATCGAGTTCATGGTGGTTCTTCCTTCTTCGAAGACAGCACATACGATACCATTCACCACTCCACAAATAGAGCAAACCAAGATAGAACTTCGTCGCCTGTGGTAGATGACTTTAACAACCATGATCTTCTAAACAATGGGTCCAATCCAGTGAAACTTCAAGGTGAAGCTGTTGAAAATTTACAGAAGGAGAACACAGGTCTAAAGATTCAAATTTCAAGTCTCAAGAGACAATTAGAAATGCTCGCTACGAATGAACAAATAAAGCTATACGAAGAAAATTCTAAACTACAGGAAAAGTTGATTGAATACAAAGGTGAGATCAACACATTGGCTACAGAACTACACCAAGCAAGAAATAGAGAACCTAAAGTTATTGAAAATACTGAACACGAGAATAGATACATTTCAGAGATCAGAACTTTGAACGCAACAATCAAAGCATTGACTGAATCTAAAGAAGAACAAGAAGATCACTACAGAGCCAAGATACGCGAGCTTGAAGATATGGTCGATCATTGGGAGAATCAATCACATGCTGAATCAGTGAATCGTCAGGAACTTGATAAACTCGAAGAAAAGGTTGATAGGTTACAAGATATAGTTGAGGAGAAAAACAATGAAATCCGTCGTAAAGATGAAGAACTTGACGAAAGAGAAGAGCAAATTGAAGAGCTAGAAGCTAAAGTTAGAGAAATTCAACAAAGATCACAACAACGATCGGAGAGATCCAATGCTGCTGAAGGCCAACTTGACGAATTGAAGTTTTTGCTACAACAGAAAGATGAAAAGTGTATCCAGCTTGAACAGGGGAATAGAAAGAAAGATCATGATTTGCTAGCATTCAAAACTGATTTAGAGAAAGCTAAAGATCTGATAACAAGGGAAGCGCAAAGAAGTGAGTCCTTGGAGAACAAATTGAAGAATAGTGAAAGAAGAGTCACCATGCTAGAGACTGAAATGGAGAGAACCAAAAATAATGCTGACTCCAGAGCCGAGGTTAGACAGTTGAAGGAGAAAAACATTTCACTAGAGTCCAAAGTTGATCAATTAAAGACGAAGCTTGCGGAATCCAATGATATCATTCAAGAACAGAAACAGTTGCTACTTGAATTGGAACAATCGCAAGGTGATAACCAAGAAGTTGAGCGTGTTAAACATGATTATATCAAAAAGATTCAACTCCTTGAAAAGCAAAATCATAACTTATCAACCAAATGTGATTTCTTGCAACGTGAACTTGATGGTTATGATGCAAAGTTTACTGAGCTAAACCTTGAATATCAAAAAGCTCACAGAAATTACAACGAAGTGAAGAGAAATTTACAGTCAACCACCAGATCAGCTGCTCGAAACCAAACATTAGAATCTCAAGTAGATGAATTGGTGAGTCAAATTGATGAGTTGAACTTACAAAACCATAACCTACAAAGTGAGTTAAAGAACGAGAAACAAATGAAGAGATCAACCGGCGAATCCTATGCCCAAATGGAATTGAGGTCTTTGAGTTCTCAAAACAATCAGTTACAAACTGATATTCAAAACAAGAAACGTGAATTAGACCAAATAAGACTACAACTATCTGCTAGGGATGAAGAAGTTCTTCAAATGAGGGATAAGCTAAGAGAGGTGGAAATCACGAGCCACCAAGGTATGACTAAAGAAAGACTTGATTTGTTGACCAGTAAGAATGAACTTGAATATCAATTGAAGGCTTTAAAATTAGAGATGGATTCACTGAAGAAGATTCATGACAATGAAGTGATTAGTCTACAGAAGACTATCGAAGTGTTACAACAAAGAGAGAGACAAGATTCTAATCAAAGAAGAGATTTCTCTAGAACATTTGACAATGATGACGTTTATGAAAAGATTAATGACAAGAACACAAAGATTAGATATCTACATGATAAATTGGAGGAGCTTAAATCTCAGATCAAACAAGATGAAAGAAAGATGTTTCGATTGGAAGATGATAAGTCTGAAGTAACTAAATTAAATAAAGATCTAGAGAAGAAGTTGACCCAGTTGGAAGATAAGAACTTGGAATACAAACAAAAGTTGTTAAAATTGAGTCAATTCCAAGAATCGTCTTCTACATCTAGTTTGTTGAAACTTGAATTGAAGGCTAAGGAGAAAGAGATCAATATGTTAAATAGAGAGTTCAATGACATGAAACAATATTTGGTTGAGAAGTACCATACAGTTTCCCAAGAGAGAACAACATTACAAGGTAAATTGGATAAGATCTTACAAAAATACCGTCAACTCCAACAAGCAAATAGCAATCCAGCTTCAAAGAAGAAATTGAGTTACCTAGAGGATCAAACTGAACTGTACAGAATTAAATTTATCAAATCTCAGTATAAGATTTCCGATTTGAAGTTTATGCATTCATTTATGATCAAATCTATTCAAACTAACAACATGAGTTTACAGAAAGATATTAAAAAATTACAAAATGTTGGTATATATCCTGATTATGAATTAATATGCAAGAAAAAGTTAAAGTTGAAAGTGTTGTTAAAATTTGTTGTTGCTGCTGTTAGAATAAAGAGAAAGACATCAAGTAGCGCAACTAGAAACAAAAAGGAAGAGAAACTGTCTACAAAAATTGAATTATTAGACTATTAATGTGTTATTTAATGCGACGTATATCATGAATTGTATTATAAATATTTTGTTTGTATCATCTTAAAAGATTGTATTTCATTATCTCTTCTTGAAGTAATCATCCAATTGTCGTATTCTCTCTTTGAAATCACCAACAATGTACCCAATTTGTTCCACTTTAACAAATTCCATCTCTAGATCTCCACAAGTTTTAATCAATCTCTTTAAATCATCAATACTTTCCTCGATATTCTCCATTTGGGTATCAACTTCTTGTTTCCTTATATTGACACAATTTTCCACTTCTGAAGCTAATTGATCCATTTGTTCACCAATCTTATAAACCAAATAATCAAAACTCAATGCCAATTTCTTTACCCCGAGTGGATCATCCTCATCTTCGTTATATGGTGGATTTATTACTATTGAAGAAGTTGTACTTTCATCTGACATTGTGTTGATGCAGTTTCCAATGATTTGAGTGATAAAATAAGTAGTTGATAAAGTAGTTTCGACATCAGAGACGAATTATGAAGCTAGAACCAGTATCCAATAGTCCAGTGCGTAAGTTCTCGGTATAAGAAAAGTTAATAGTAACGTAAACACTCTTTAATGATACCAAAGTTGATATTTCCCTTTTAATCAGTGCCGCTTTCGGCCGATTCACGTATTAGAGCCCGTCACCCTGCCCCGGCCATGTTAAAGGAGATTTCGCTCCAGAAATTCAAAGGGAAAAACCTGGCAATGGGAAAGGCTATAAATCCACGTTTTCAAGGCTCAATCAATTGTCAATTACACTGTACAGCCATGTCACTTGCCGAAAGAACAACTACGGCGGCCTCTTCCTCTATTGTTAGAAAGATCTGTAAGTTTTGCCCTCGTGTTTTAGTTTGAATTCATTATTGTTTTAATCTTTAGAAGGTCTTTGATACTAATGTAATTGTTTAGATAGAGCATGCAGAAGTTCCTTGATTGAACCAGATCTGGGAGCTAATTTGGCCGTTGCTGATTATATCAATGATAAACAAGGGTCAATTCCTCGTGAAGCTGCTGTTACTATTGTCCGTTTGATCAATAGTAAAGATACTCACACTGCCATCTTTGCTATAGCTTTATTAGATGTCTTAGTTAAGAATTGTGGTTATCCATTCCATTTACAAATCTCTCGTAAAGAGTTCTTAAATGAATTGGTTAAAAGATTCCCTGAGAAACCTCCTTATCGTTATACAAAAGTGCAAAAATTGATCTTAGGTGCTATTGAAGAATGGAATCAAACTATTTGTAAAACTTCCCGTTATAAAGCGGATTTAGGATTTATTAGAGATATGCATAGATTATTAACTTATAAAGGTTATACTTTCCCAGAGGTTAAAGCTGAAGATGCTTCAGTTTTAAACCCTTCAGATAATTTAAAATCTATTGAAGAGATTCAAAAAGAGGAAGCTGTGGCTCAAGCTGCTAAATTACAAGAATTAGTTAGACGTGGTAGACCAAGTGATTTAAAAGAAGCTAACAAATTAATGAAAATTATGGCAGGTTTTAAAGATGATAATTTGGTTGAATCAAGAGCAAAAGTAGCTGAAGATTTAGATAAATTAAGAAGAAAAGCCGATATCTTTGCTGAAATGTTAAGTGCTGGTGAACAAACTGGTCAAATTGATACTAATGATGAAACTTTGGTTGAATTGTACAGTGCTTTAAAAGTTTCACAACCAAAAATCCAAAAGATCATCACTGAAGAACAAGATGATGAAGCTGCAGTTCAAGATCTATTAAAATTAAATGATATTGTTAATTCATTGATTGAAAAATTCCAACTATTGAAAACTGGTGACGTTTCTGGTGCTTCAAAAGTTCAAGTGAAATCATCTGGAGATTTATTAAACTTGATTGATTTTGATGATGATCAATCTTCTCCATCAGCTAGCAATAACAACAATAGCAATAATAATAATAGCACAATTGATGATCTGTTAGGTCTTGGTGATTTAAACATCTCTGGAACTTCTAACAATAACAACACTTTTGGTCTTGGTGGTGATATCCAACTTGGCTCACCATCTCCACAACCACAATCTCAAGCTTCATCTTCACAAGCTAATTATGACATTTTTGCCCAACTTTCAAAACCATCTACACCACAACCACAACAACCTGTTCCACAACAACAGTCCAACACTTTGGACCTATTAGGTGATTTCCAATCTTCACCTCCAATTTCACAACCACAATCATCATCTCGTTCCATTGTTAACGAATCACAACATTTAAAATTTGAGATCTCAGCTAATAGACAATCACCAAATTCCATTGAAGCCAAAGCTTTTTTCTCTAATTTACAAGCTTCATCTATCTCAAATTTACGTTTCTTAATCGCAGTCCCAAAAAGTTTACAATTGCAATTACAAGCACAAAGTGGTAGTTTCTTACCTGCATTCGGTAAAGACTCTGTATCTCAATCATTTACTGTTAATGGTGCTACTCAAGGTGTCCCTGTAAAGATCAAATGGAAAGTTAATTATGTGATCAATGGTGCCGATGTTGAAGAGACCAATACTTACACTTTCCCTTCGCTATAGTTGATATATAATTGACCGTTTAATTCTGTAAGATATACATGTTGTGTTATTTAGAAAAATTGTACATTATAAACGTACGTACGATTATTTCTAACTATACTACACCAAAAAATTTTAAAACATAAATGACATTAATATTTTATACTCTAAAGTGTATACACATGGAAAAAACAAAAAGCAATCTAACTTCCAACCCAAATCTAGATTTCTTGTTCAGATAAGAATTTTTCAGCATCTAGGGCAGCCATACAACCAGAACCAGCAGAAGTGATAGCTTGTCTGTAACGAGAATCTTGAACATCACCAGCAGCGAAGAAACCTGGAACAGAAGTTTCAGAAGTACCTGGGATAGTCTTAATGTAACCTGATTCATCAGTATCAACTTGACCTTTAATAATATCAGTAGCTGGAGTGTGACCAATAGCATAGAATAGACCATTGACTTGTAAATCTCTAACTTCGTTGGTGTTGGTATCTTTAATGGCTAAAGCGTTCAATAATTTACCGTCACCTTTAGCTTCAACTGAGACGGTGTTGAATAAGATTTCTAATTTTTCATTCTTTTCAACTCTTCTTTGCATGATAGTGGAGGCTCTTAGATGGTCTTTTCTAACAATCAAATAAACTTTAGAACCGTACTTGGTTAGGAATAGAGCTTCTTCACAAGCGGAATCACCACCACCAATGACAGCTAATGGTTTATTTCTAAAAATTGGAACAGCACCATCACAAACAGCACAAGCTGAGATACCTTGTTGCCAGTAAGTTTCTTCACCTGGTAAACTTAATCTCTTAGCAGAAGCACCGGTAGCTAAAATGATGGAATCAGTGGTGATTGGTTCTTGATCTTCATTCCATTCAGTCCAAAATTTAAATGGTCTTGAAGAAAGATCAACTTTAGCCACAGTTTCAGTAATAACTTCAGAACCAAATTTAACAGCTTGAGCTTTCATCTTTTCAACCAACTCGGTACCGGTTAAACCTTCTGGGAAACCTGGGAAATTTTCAATTTCAGTAGTAGTAGTTAATTGACCACCAGCGGCGATACCATTGGCAAGCATACCTTCGTAAACGGTTGGTTTAATTTCAGCTCTTGATAAATATAGGGCAGCAGTTAAGGCAGCTGGACCACCACCGATGATAGTAACTTGTTGATGAACCATTTTGGCGATTGATGTAGAAAATGTGCGTTTAATTACGTTAATTTTAGCTATTAATTGTTTAAATTGAGGAATTAATCTTCTTTTATATAAGTTTTAACAAATTTGTAATCGCCCACGGCTAGATTTCTTCTCTTTATAAAATTGGTCGAGAACAATTGTACACCCGCGATTCTGACAAATTCGAGAAAAAGAAAAAAAAAACAGGGAATTTTCTTATCGAAAAGATCAAAATGGCCGGATCGGGTAGTTTCCCGTTTTGAGGTACACTACCCTCGGTTTAAAGAAGGGGGGACAAAAAATTGTTAACAAGTTCCGGCCAATTTCGTCCCGATTCGGCAAAGAGTAAACATAGCGAAGATCTTCAACTTGTTTGTTTTTCTTTCACAAAAGTTGAAAATTGGAGTCTTGAAAGTATTATTTTGGCCTCTATCGATAGCTGCTGATACATAAATCTTTGATCTAAGTCGCTACTGCTGAGCTTGCCACCCATTGTTGCCACTGCTCTTAAACCATTTTTGTAATACTTTCAAATACCCCATCTTTCTTTCTGTGTTTAAGCGAGTTATACGGTCCAATATGGGTAAGAGATCTAAAGTTGATGCTATTGAGTTCTTAAGAGGACGTATCTACCTAGGTGTCCACGATGACACTCCACAGGATACTGATGAACTGGTTTACTTCACCGTCGAGGATTCACTACCATATAATTCTTTCCATTTAGATTTCGGTCCTTTACACATTGGTCATCTATACAGATTTGCAGTTGTGCTACATAACATCTTGAACGAAGATGATAACCAAGGTAAAGCTATCGTGTTCTATTCATCTTCTGATTCTAGAGCTAGATCTAATGCTGCTTGTTTATTGGCCTCTTACATGATCTTAGTTCAGTCTTGGTCTCCACATCAAGTATTACAACCACTATGTCAAATAGATCCACCATTCATGGGCTTCAGAGATGCTGGTTATTCACACGCAGATTTTGAAATCACCATCCAAGATATCGTTTATGGTCTATGGAGAGCTAAGGAAAGAGGTATGATCGATTTAACCAACTTTAATTTGGAAGAATACGAACAATATGAAAGAGTTGATCAAGGTGATTTTAACGTTATCTCTAAAGATTTCATTGCCTTTGCCTCCCCGCAACAACCAAGAGGCTCAACTGCTTTAAATCAACCATTTAAGAAAGTCTTGGAATACTTTGAAGATAATGATGTTCAAATGGTTGTTCGTTTGAACTCCCACTTATACAACAAAAACGAATTTGAAAAGAAAAACATCCAACATATTGATATGATCTTTGATGATGGTACTTGTCCAACCATGGATATCGTAAAAGATTTTATTGGTGTCTCCGAAGGTGTTATTAAGAATGGTGGTAAAATCGCCGTTCATTGTAAAGCCGGTCTTGGTAGAACTGGTTGTTTAATCGGTGCTCATTTGATCTATACCCATGGTTTCACAGCTAATGAATGTATTGCCTATATGAGACTAATTAGACCAGGTATGGTTGTTGGTCCACAACAACATTGGTTATACTTACACCAAAACCAATTTAGAGAATGGAAATTCACTATGGTACTAGATAATACCCCATTAGAAAGATTAAACGGTTTCACTTCTCTAATAAGTTATGATGATTTTAAGAAACGTCAAAGACAAGAAAAACTGGCAAAACAGATCTCAGATTCTCCAAGTACACCTGTCAGAAGAAAAATCAGTATTGGTAGTACCAATTTACACAAGAGTGTCCATAAGGCTGTTCCATCACAATCACCAGGTCAACCAAGAAAATCTCCTGAAAGAAATTATGCCAACAACAACTCAGATTATGATGAAGAGGAAGAAGAGGAGGAAAATAATGAATCATTTAAATCTACAAAGGAGAACGATGATGAATCAACTTCAAGTGTGAAATACACAAAGACAATAACTACAACAAAGACCACTACGATTTCATCTCCACCATCAGCTAAAGAAACCATCGCTGCCATTCCTAAACAAAGACAAAGAGTTACATCTGGTGCTAGAGTTAGATCCAAACTTGCCACTCAATCGCAAACTACTGCAATTGGTCATGGTGGTATCCGAAAAGCCTCAAGAACTGCGAGTGGTACTCAAAAACTACTGAAGTAAGATAACGTCTCGTCTTATGTTTTCCTTATGTGTTATTATGAAATACAGTTGTGTTGGCTTTCAGTTCGTCTCACTTTTTATATTTGATTCCCCAGTTTATGTGTTTCTTTTACTGTTTTAATTGGTTAAAAAGATCATGGAAGTAATTCTTTCCACTACAGCATATCTTAACAAAATCATAGAGCATTTTGATTAATTAATAAACATTTCATGTCATAAAAGCGATCGTAATGAAAACCTAATGATGCTTATGATCAACCAAATAGGGCTTCTTTAGCCTTAGCAACACCCTTATCGAAACCTTGTTCCCATTCCCATAAAAATGGACTATCATTTCTATGATTTCTATGTTCTTCACGTCTAGCTGATTTCCAAGCATTTAATCTCCCTAGGGAACTACCATTAAACTTGGAAAATTCAACAACATCGGCCCAACCAGTGGTAAAACCTTCTTGATATCTCCAATGTTCATATTTTTCTTTCTTATTCTGTTCGTCCCAGTAGTGAGAATGTGCACCAAGTTCTTGATCTAATGCCTTTTTAAATTCATCTTCACCAACAGATTTAGCATCTGTTTGTCTTGTAGGTAGTGCCCCAGAATCGACTTGTGGTCTAAACCCCCATTCACCACCATCACCTTCTTGAAATTTATAAGTCCAAAAGAAAGACCCAACATTGGCACGTTGTTGATAAAGTTTTTGCAATTCTTGACCATAACGTTTGACCAAATCACCACGATCATTTTTAGCTTTATCCCAAGATTGACCATCCAAAACATGAGAATATTCACCAACCAAGATATCAGCTGATCCGGACAAATTGGTCAATAAATCACCATCCAAGTCCTTAATGATCTGTTCTGGTGATTTTTTCTTATCAGCATCAGAAAAGCAACGATAAACATGTGTATCAATTACAAGACCTAGTGATTGACCTTTCAAGTTTTGTTCAGCCTCAGTGATCCATTTCACCCATTGATCAGGCCACCAACCATCGGATATCACCACTGGGATGTTAGAGCTCACTTTTCTAATATGTTTCAAAGCCTTAGAGTAATAGGCCCTTTGACCATTAGCATCATTACTAAATTCTGATTCATTGACAATTTGTAAACCAATGATATTCTCAGAATCTTTAAATTCACCAGCGATAAATTCCAAAATGTTAACTGCAGTCTTTTGATTCTTCTTTTCACCCCAAAATTCTGCTTTCTTCAATTGAATACCACTATGATCAGCATTGTTAGCACCACCTGGCAGGGCATGTAAATCAACAAGAATACCAATATCATGTTCTTTAGCCTTTTGAATCAAATTCTTGAAAATGACCCAAGCATTCTTGTAAACAGAAGCGATGGAACTGAATGGAGTATCCTTGGTGAAATAACCACCATTGACATGCCAATACCCAATAGGGACTCTAATACCGGTGACACCTTTACTTTTTAACCATTTCCAATCATCATCATTCACATAGTTATTCCAATGAGCTTCTAATTCTTCTCTAGTCTTATCAGCACCGTGTTCTTTAACATAGGCACTAATGGCCTCAAATTCTGCGTTTGTATCATTGATGAAGAATTTATGGAAGATGAATTTTTCTAAAACGAACAAAGACCCAAAATTTACACCAAAGTTATGACGATTTTGATAGATTGATCTCTTGTCTGGAGGGGCACCAGATGGGGCAGTAGCACCAGCAGGATTTAATGGATCCTCACTGATGGATAAGTTCTTTAATTTGTCAAAAATGGCCATCTTGAAGTATTTATATGATTGACTCGATAACAATAAGGGTTATCTAAGTTTAATTGAAGAAATCCGTGGAGTTTAAATACTTCAATTGTTGAGATCAAAGCAAGCAAACGTGGATTTAATTAAGGCGAAGTTGTCACCGATTATGTCATAGGATTCCGTAATTTGACACCTAAATCTAAAAACCACCCCATTAGGAAATTACCCAACATGGAAGTGTTATGAGCGCTGTGTGGGCTTTTTGTCTCGTAAACTGTAAATGTGAAAGTATTTTTAATAACCAAAAGCGGGATCACGGCCGAAGATAATACGTTGCCGATCTTACAAGCGAAACCCTGAACTTCCAGTTTAACTTCCTTTATTGAGCATTGTAAAGAGTCTTATAACCAAGTGGGAAAAAGCATGCAACCGAGGGGAAGAGACAAAGGCAATGCCACGGGGAACGCACAGCACAGCGAGACAGCCCTTCCGGGGTTCAGTGTGTTCAGCTCACAGGCTGCAGGGACCATGTCGTATCCAAATCAGCTACAACAAGAAACATTACAACCAACGTTACCACCTCTACCACCACAACAACAACGAGAACAACAGCATCACCAGCATGAAGATGAATCAATCCAGCGACAGCAACAAGAAAACTCCACGTTCGACGAGGATTACAACCTTGAAGCCCCAAGAAAGAGAAGACAAAGACTATCCCTGGTATGCCGTTACTGCAAAAGAAGAAAGACCAAGTGCGATAAACAAAAACCAACATGTGGGAACTGTGCCAAGTTGGGCTTGAAGTGTGAATACATTCCAATCCAATGGGTTAACAAGCAAGTTGACAACGAAGGTAATATTGGATCAACTATTAGCACAGGTGATGATTTGAGCTCAATGTCCAAGGAAGAACTTATTGAGATGATCACGTCGTTGAAAAAGTCCAATTCTAAGCTTGAAAAACTATCACTAACACCAACAGACACTTCAAACGCTAAATCGGATCAAGAACACCCTAATGAATATACCCCTGATGACATCATACTTGATCTCTACGAAGGTTACAACTCCTTGTCACTAAAACTATCAAGTCACGAGGACCATAAACCACTAAGTCCAATGACATCCTACAAAAAGGATCATTATGCTGCATTCTTCACATGTTATTTGTTTCTTACACTTAGTTTAAGTGCCGAGTACCTTATGAGAGATACATGGAAATCAAAGCATCCAGATGGTGCAAGTAAATGGATGCTTTTATTAGATACCAAGAATGATGATAGAGATTTAAGAGAACCAATTAAAAGAATCATTAATGATCGTGCAAGGCTCCACAGACCTTCAATATCTGCGTTCTTAACACTATCTGATAGCAGCTCTGAACAATTAGAACTCTTATGTCAGAGATTTCAAGCTGTTGCTCCAGATCGTGCAATCTCAGATCGCTATCTGACCTATTTCTTCAACTACATCTGGCCAATAAGACCTTTCATTGATGAAAATGCTTTCATGACAAACTTTAGAAGAGTAGTCCAATATGACCCAGCAACTGGTATACCATCTTTGAAATTTTCACAGAGAGGTGATCCTTCCACAATTGCCCAGTATTTGATCATCTTGAGATACGCTAGTGTTTCAATTCAGCTGATGAACTATCAAGGTACTAGTGACTTGATAAGTCCATTAGTCAGTGCCCCTATTTTAGTTGATGCCATACCCACTGCCCAGTTGTTCCTTGGTGTTTATAAGATTACAAGAAAGATGACTATTGAAAGTTTCCAAGCGGTGCTATACCTAAGATGCTACTACCGTGACTGTCCAGAGGATTCAGATTCTTTGTCACTAGCTCAATCTCAGCACTTGATGGGATTATTGACCCAGGCTGCCTATCAGCTGGGGTTAAATCGTGATCCCATCTACTACACCCAGGTTAGAAATGACGTTCATGCGTCAAACATTAGAAGATCGTTATGGTATAATATGGTTGACATTGATGTTAGAACAACAATCTTGTCTGGGTCATTCAGCACCATTGGTGAAACCACAAATGCCAATGTTGGACCTTTAGTAGTGACCTCAATGGATGTATTACACAATGCTCAAAGAGATGAATATGTTAAGAGTCAGAAATTGAACACTTGCTTTTATGAAATTTGTAAATTGGTGAACAATTTGCAACAAAAAACAAGCTTAAACAAGCTTAAAAGACTATTAAAAGAAGCTAGAGAGTACGTTCAAACCAATTACAACATGAACGATCTCAAGAGCGTTTCCAATTTGCATAATGGCTCAAGACATTACTTTGCAATCTCACATGAAAATATCAACATCTTGATAAAGAATCTTTTGTTAATCATATTGGAGCTCCAGATCTACTTCTCCTTGTGTGAAATCTTTGAATCGAACAAAACCTTGAACGTTGAACTATATAAGGAGTTCTTTTTGAAAGGTTTGGAAACTTATAGAAGCATCTATGATATCTCATCTGCTTACTTTCAGGGGAAATTTACCAAGTACATTGACCCAGCTTATAACTTTGAAATCTATCCACTCTTAGACATTGCCTTGATTCGTGTATTTGTCAACAATACATCTTCTATCTTACGTGGCTACCATGCTCAAGAGCTTCTTCAATCGGGTGCCTGCTCCAATCCAAAGATGACAGTTGAGTCCATAAACTCATTTATAGAGATCAATTTTAGATTGAGTCAGATCTTCCTACAGACATACAAGGATAAGATTGCAAAGAATTACTACGTTGGGCTGAAATCACTAGCTTCTTTCAAGTATGGCTTTGCTGCACTAAGTACACACAAATTTGAAGCAATGGCCAGAATCATCAGATACTTGGAGAGTGCAGAGCAAGAAAACTTCCAGGATTCAGTTAATTTCCCAACAAAGAAAAGAGAACAATTTAGAATTGATTCAAGAAAGTCTAGATCCTTGATCGATGCCTATGGCCAATGGATGCAATTGAACAATCCAAAAAATGATCAGAACGGAACAGTCATTAATATTAACAGTTCTAATCTATACACGAATTTCTCACCTCAATTCATTAGTGGAGCAATTGACGTGTTAAGTGGTAATTTCATATATGACGACGAGTTGAAGGATAGATTGACACATTTACCAGCTGAGCCATTGATCACTGGAAACGACAAAATGAAGGAATTCAGAAATAGAGCAGGTCAAATGGTCGACAACAATCAGAATCCAGATGTCAAGCTGGCACAATTGAGTTACGATATAGATGATGCCTTGTTCGATAATTATATGATCGATGCTGAATTTTTTCAAGAAATATTCAGTGGGTTCCCAGAAGTTCCAATGGTTGACAATTTGAAAAACAGCATTCTTACTTAGTCGCCTTATTGAGTTGTAATATTACATCTATGACGTTACTATTGGTTTGTGTGTACGATTCTAACACTATTGAGTGCATTCATATCGCATTTCAATCTAATCTGTAGAGAGATTTGTACTTTGAGTTCTAATCCAATTTGCTTTGAATTCTAATCCAATTTGGAACAGGAAAAAGCAAGAAGATAATCCCTACATGGCTAGTGTAACACTTGTAGAACGTCATTGGTGATCTGCTGCAAAAAAAAATGCAAAAAATTAAACTCCGCGACGGGGAATTGAACCCCGGTCTACCATGTATTGTCAAGTTGACGACAAACGGTAATTCTAGCCACTAAACTATCACGGATTGTTTTTATTTATGGAAAACTGGTGCTTGTCTTATATTGAGATTTTTTGTTTAGCTCGCCACTATAATGCGTGGCACCATGCCTCACTTGAAACAAAAATTTCCTCCAATTGTATTTAGGATATGATTGATAACAACATATAATCAAATGAAATTATAGCTATGTTATATTGCAGTTATAATATTTATTGACTTTATTCCTAGCCAAATATGCGCAGCGTTGATGGCAACGACGTCGACTTATTATAACTTAATTTTAAAATAAAAATTTATTGATCAGTAGCTGTACAATAATTTTAAAATAATTTGATAATTAAGGTGGCAATATTGATGCAACCAGGGTCGTAGGTCAGTCGAGAGGAGTAGCTAACAATAATGACTCAAAACCAGTCACTTATTGTCACTTTAAATCAATTATACTGTTGTTTTCTGGCGGTCGTGTCCACAGCTCTAAAGTAGAACTATTTTAGCTGTACTATCTAAGGGAACGTACGTCGTTTTGTAGTATTCTGGAAGCTGTGATTGTGCAATAGACCAGAAAACCAAGCTCCTTACACTGGAGGTGGGAACTAACTGGTGGCAATATTATTTTAATAATTAATTATGAACCAACTACATTAATGCATCAAAAGTTAAATCCGATCCCCGAACCTCTAAGGCGCCTTAAGTTAAATTGCTGACAAAGAACACGCCTATGTCTTTAACTTTGAGATGAGAGCTGTGCCTTCAAGATTAACCCTGAACGTGTCGCTAGCAGGTGCGCATGGAGATAATGTTATCCGCTCCTCCTTGCTGATAACTATGCTGTTGTGTTAATAATTGGACGCACATCTCTGATTACAAACTCGTCCCGGAGTTAATCCATAGGATCAATAGAATTAAAGCCGCTATCTCCAAAATTAACGTGCTTAGAAATTGTGCTTTCGGGCCCTACCAGAGAAGACTGCATAAATACGAGTAAAGCCGAGCTATAAATCTATGTATAATAGCCTATTAACTGTACAAATCCTGGTTCTGCCACGTAGCTGAAACCGCAAGAATAAGGATTTCCAGTGCTGGGTATTGTCTTACTTTCGTTAAGCCCTTTAATTCCGGAGAACTGGACCTGTAGTTTGTAATCATTTAGTGGACTATGCATAGAAATTGAGAAGTATAAACATATGTAGTTTCCCACCATCTTTGTTCTGTGTGTATCACTGTTGAAGCTCAAACAGTGAGAAGCTCAAATTCAAAGTTATTGCAATCATGTCTTCCAAACATAGTTCTTTCGATAAGGAAGGGGACAGCGACGACTACAATGTACAAAAGGTACAAGCTGACGACTTTATGCGTATTGTCTCTAACCATGATGAGGCTGCCTTAGAGAAGTTTGAATCATTGGTGAAGACGCTCTCAATGAAGAACGCTTCCCAATTCCCACGCGCCATCGATCCAAATGATTTCGACTTACAAGCTATTCTAAGCGCCTTCGTCAACGATATCACAGAAAGAGGCGTTCAATTGAGATCTTCAGGTGTGGTTATTGACAATGTTTCCACCATTGGTAATGACAACAGTGTCGCCTATGCTCCAACATTGTTGGATCTAATTCCAAACCCACTTGCCGCCTTGAAGAAAACTCCACAGAGAAAAATCTTAAATAATTTCAATGGTCTTGTCAAATCTGGTGAAATGTGTTTGGTACTTGGTAGACCTGGTGCTGGTTGTTCCACTTTCTTAAGAACTGTCACAGGTGAGACGCATCATTACAAAGGGGTTGAAGGTAGAATAATCTATGATGGTATTCCACACGATGAAATGGTTAAGAACTTCAAATCAGAATTGATCTATAACCCAGAATATGACGAACATTTCCCACATTTGACTGTTGAACAGACTCTAAGATTTGCTGTTGCTTGTCGTACACCTTCTACTAGACCAAATGGCGCTTCAAGAGAAGAATACATCAAGGTGATGGTTGATTTGTTAGGTACTGTGTTCGGTCTAAGACACACATTTGGTACAAAGGTTGGTAACGATGTCATCAGAGGTGTTTCTGGTGGTGAAAGAAAGAGAGTCTCCATTGCAGAGGCTCTATCTGCCCGCGCCGCTGTTTATGGTTGGGATAATGCCACAAGAGGTTTAGATTCTTCTACTGCCTTGGAATATGCTCAAGCAATTAGAACCACTACCAACTTGTTGAAATCTGTTTCATTCGTTACAATTTATCAAGCTTCTGAAAACATCTTCAACTTGTTTGACAAAGTCACTGTTTTATATGAAGGTCGTCAAATCTATTTCGGTCCTGTTGAAAAGGCTAGACAATTTTTCATTGATATGGGTTATGAACCATTGAATCGTCAATCTACTTCTGAATTCTTGACTTCCATCACTGATCCTTTAGGTAGATTCACTAGAGAAGGCTTTGAACACAAGGTCCCATTGACTCCAAGAGAATTTGAAGAATATTGGTTGAAGTCTGAGGAGTACAAGACTTTGATCAATGATATCAAAGGACAAGAAGCAATTGTGGATGCTGAGTCCACGAAACAATTGTTCAAGGAGTCTTTGGCCCATGAGAAGTCCAAACATCAAAAAGTTTCATCCAAGTACACCATTAGTTATCCTGCACAGTTGAAGCTATTGGTTGGTCGTGCTATCAACCGAGTCCTTGGTGATCCAGTCTTCTTAACCGTTCAACTTATCTTCATTACTACTGTTGCTTTTATCATGGGTTCAATGTTCTGGAACATCCCCGGTGATACATCTGGTGCTTTCTCTAAAGGTGGTTTGGTCTTCTTCGTGCTAATTAATTTTGTATTTAATGTCTCTCAAGAGATTGTCTTGGACTTCCAAAGCAGACCAATCATTCAACGTCACCGAAGCTATTCCTTCTATGCACCATCGGCCGAAGCTATTGCTGAATTCTTGATTGATTTACCTGTTAAGCTCGTCACTATCGTTGTCTTTGTTATTATCGGTTACTTTTTGGGTAATTTGAAGAGAACTGGTGGTGATTTTTTCAGTTTCCTATTGTTCTCATATTTGACCATCGTAACTTGTAAGGCTTTATACAAGACTGTTTCTGCCTTTTCACCAACTTTATCTATTGCAAACAGTGTTGGTGGTTTATTATTGGTTGCATTGGTGTTATATTCAAGTTTCATGATTCAGGTTCCTGATATGCATCCTTGGTTCGTCTGGCTTGCCCATATCAATCCTGTCAAATATGGTTTTGAATCAATGGTTGCTCCTCAGTTCCATGGTGTTGAAATGAAATGTTCTCCAGAGTTTTTGGTTCCAAATGGTGAAGAGTACGCTCAATACGCAGGTACCAATAATCAAGTTTGTGCATTTACCGGTTCTGAATTGGGTAGTTCTTTCATTTCTGGTGATAGTTACATTGACACTGCATATGGTTACAAAATGTCTCACGTCTGGAGAAATTTTGGTATCTTGATGGCCTTCTTTGGATTTTTTGTTGCCACTTTAGTCTTTTTCTCTGAATGGATGAAGTTTGGTGAAGGTAATGGTGATCGTTTATTGTTCGAAAAGGGTCGTATCCCAGAAGAATTCACTAAAGCTGAGGGTGAAAAGGATATTGAAGCCGCTGGTGTCACTGAAGATGGGTTAATTTTGACTAAATCTAAGAAAGACGCTGCTATCTTTGAAGGCGAGGACCTTGGTACTGATGATGTCTTTACTTGGAAGAACTTGGATTATACTATCAAATTGAAAGGTGGTGAAGAAAGAAAATTATTAGACAATGTCCAAGGTTATGTCAAACCTGGTCAATTGGTTGCCCTAATGGGAGAATCCGGTGCTGGTAAGACCACATTGTTGAACGTTTTATCTAATCGTGTCGATACAGGTGTTATAACAGGTGATATGTTAGTCAATGGTTTACCTGTTGATCAAACTTTTAAAAAGAGAACAGGTTATGTCCAACAACAAGATTTACACTTGAGTGAATTGACCGTTAGAGAATCACTAATCTTTGCCGCTAGATTAAGAAGACCTGCTAGTGTTCCGGATGAAGAGAAATTGACCTACGTTGAAAAAATTATTAAGATTTTAGATATGGAACAATACTCTGATGCCATTGTTGGTCACCCAGGTGATGGGTTAAACGTCGAACAAAGAAAGAAGTTATCAATTGGTGTTGAATTGGTTGCTAAACCTTCGTTATTATTATTCTTGGATGAACCTTCCTCTGGGTTGGATTCACAGTCTTCATGGGCTGTTATTCAAGTCTTGAAACATTTGGCTCAAGCTGGTCAAGCTGTTCTATGTACTATTCATCAACCTTCTGCTACATTATTTGAACAATTTGATAAATTATTATTATTAAAGAAAGGTGGTCAAACTGTTTACTTTGGTGATATTGGAGAGAATTCAAGAACTTTGTTGAACTATTTTGAAAGACAAAGAGGTAGAAAGTGTGAAGCTTTAGAGAATCCTGCTGAATATATCTTGGAAGTTATTGGCGCTGGTGCTACTGCCCATGTTGAAGAAGATTGGTATGCTAAATGGGAATCATCAGCTGAGTACGTCCAGGTTGGTCATGACATTGAAGATATAATAAGATCTACAGGTTCCATTTCACATTCTGAAGATGATAAGGCTTTGAATCAAGTTTACAACTCTTCATTGGGTTCACAATTTTATTATGTTCTTTATAGAACATTGTTACAATTTTGGAGAGACCCTGGTTATATTACTGCTAAGTTTGGACTATACACGATAGCTGGTCTATTCATGGGGTTCACCTTCTGGGACGTTGGTACTTCTATGGTTGGTTTACAACAGCTGATGTTTGTTGCCTTTTTAACTATTATTATGTCTAACCCGGTGCAGTTGCAGATGCAAGATAAGGCTGTCAGCTCCAGGGTACTTTACGAGACAAGAGAATCAAAGAGTAATACATTCCATTGGTCAGTGTTGTTATTCTCTCAAATCATTGTTGAGTATTGTTTCAACTTGATTGGTGCTACGTTATTCTTTTTAACTTCGTATTATCCATTAAAAGTTGATCAAAGTTCAGCCATGGTTGGTCGTTTTTATTTGTTATCCGTTGTGGTTTATCAGATTTATAGTGCTACATTTGCCATTGGTACTTATTACTTTGCACCAGATTTACCTTCAGCAGGTATGGTTGCATCTGTGGTAAATATCTTCACATTTGCATTTGCTGGTGTTCTTCAACCTGCTTCCTTAATGCCAGGGTTTTGGACTTTTGTTAATAAAGTTTCACCTGCGACATATCTAATTGAATCTTTGGCTACAACTTTGGTTCATGGAAGACCTGTCCATTGTAAGAAGAAAGAACTTTCATTCTTCGATGCCCCAGATGGTTTAAATTGTGGTGATTACATGGAGAGCTATATAAGTAAGAATGGTGGTTACTTAACTGACCCTTCCTCGACTGCCCAGTGTGGTTATTGTGCCTATGATTCTGCTGATGTTTACTATGCTACCCAAAGAAATTTCTATTCATCCCATTTCTGGAGAAATTTTGGGTTCACATTTATCTATACCATCTTTAATGTCGTGTCAATCTTGATCTTATACTGGTTATTCCATGATGCTAGTGCTTATTTCGCTAAGAGAAAAGCTGCTAAGGAAAAGTCAAAGACCAAAATTATTGATGAAAAGGCTTAAATTTAATACTTATATCCAGGCTAGCCCTATTCCATAACATCCAATTACATATATATAAACATTTATTTAAATAGTTGCAACATCTAATTTGATATATCTATAGTGATACTTACCATCTTAGTAGCCAACATAAACGTTTAGCCCTAATTTTTTTTAGTGCCGTTCGTTAGTTTTCTTGGTCTTTAACTAAATAATGCCTTTATACAAATTTAACTCAAACGGCTTTAAATTTTGCATATTTCAAATGTGGAAAAATACATAAAAACTGTAAGTGATGTATAAAATATAAATTTTAGCTTATCCTGTCTCGATCATAAACAAAGTTTTTAATTAGACTTGTAATTATCTATATCTTCAATAATGACCAAATCTAAAGTTGCCATTCTACTATGTGACTACTCACTTTCTATTGCCAAAACTTTTGGAAACTATGCTGAACAATCAGCTGCGTTATTGAAAAGATCTGGTTTATCATTAGAAACTGAGATCTTTGATGCTCAAAAATCACAATTCCCATCAAAGGAGCAATTAAATGATACCAAAGCCATTTGGATCACTGGATCAGCTGCCGATTCTTTTGAAGACGTCCCATGGATCCTAAACTTAATTAAATTTATTAGAGATACAAGGGAAAACTTTCCAGATGTTGCATTTATTGGGATCTGTTTCGGTCATCAAATCCTTTCAAGATCTTTAGGTGCCAATGTCGGTAGAAATCCACAAGGTTGGGAATTTGGTTCTTACGAAGTACAAATTTCTGAAGACGAAGAAGTTAGAGAATTCTTTGGTGGTGCTTGTACTTTTAAAAATTTAGAATTACACCAAGATGTTGTACTTGACCAATTACCTGGTTTTAAAAATATTGGATCTACAAAGAAAACAAAGATCCAAGGTTGGTATAAGAAAGGTGAACTTTTGACATTCCAAGGTCATCCAGAGTTTAATGAAGATATTATTGATACTTTCTTAGACCTTCATAAGGAGACCCTAAGTGATGAAGTTTATCAACAGGGGAAGAAGAGTTTGCAAAATGGGAATGATGGTCCTCAACTGGGTAAATTGATTGTCAGATTCATTGAAAGCTCTTAAAGAAAGAGGAACGTTATCTCTCTTAAAGGACCTGATCCTTTATCAATCTGTTTTTAATTCATGGCGCTTATCGATCGCACTCGGGGTTAATTTAGCGATAAGCCAAATTCCCTTCATAAACTGTCAAAATTAATAATCATCACGTTTCCATGAACTTTTCATCACAAACGTTAAAGACTCCATAGTACAAAAGAGGAATGATCAGGTCAAAGGAATCCCTGCTGTGACTACACTGAAACGGTATTTAAGATTTACAGTACCATTGACGAATTAATTCGTTACATTAAATACAAAAAAGTGAATTGACTTAAACATTGTAAAAGTGCGTTTTCTATGAATAAAGAGTTAAACGATCCCAACCCCATCTAGATCACCGGTTTCAAGAAAAGTGAAATGTCAATATTCCCCAGTGATTCCAAGATTAGTGAGGTACGAATTTCCTGTAACTGTAGAAACACTTTGCACAAGGTGATCTATATCAATGCTCCAAGAGGTGTTTGAGAGAAGTCTAGAGAAGGGGTTGAAATTGGTATGATAATGTAATTTATAGAAATTAAGTGATCATTGATTATACTAATATCGTTTTTATATCCGCTTATGTGG
This sequence comes from Taiozyma odintsovae, assembly GCA_030557705.1. NCBI lineage: Eukaryota > Fungi > Ascomycota > Saccharomycetes > Phaffomycetales > Wickerhamomycetaceae > Taiozyma > Taiozyma odintsovae. The sequence continues at coordinate 1,389,717 of JANIVH010000001.1, forward strand.
ACATATTTAAATATTAGTTAAAAATTACCTGTGCGCGTGCGGAAAGGAGATCCCAGGTATATCTCACTAGTTGAGCTAAAACCCCAATTTCAAGCATGGTTAGAGATAAATTTGCATTGATAATCACAGATGAGGCCCAGATATTTGGTGGTTATGAGCCTCTAATCAAGGACTTATTGCAAAGGAATGGGTTTTTTTTAGAAATCGTATCCTTTAATGCCACAAAGTCCATTTTCCCCACTGATGAAGAGCTACAAGATATAAAAGGCCTTTGGGTCACCGGTTCAGCTGCTAATTGCACTTCTAACGATGATTGGATCCTGAAGCTGGTAAGATTTATTGCCCATGTGGATAAAGATCACCCAGATGTGAGATTAGTTGGGATCTGTTTCGGTCATCAAATTATAGCTAGAGCTTTAGGTGCTAAAGTTGGTCGTAACGAAAGGTTTGAACTTGGATCATATAAAGTATCCTTATCTCCAGATCCAGAGATCCAAGAACTATTTGGTGGAGATTTTAGAATTTTGCATACCCATGGTGACGCAGTTTTAATCCCACCATTAGGTGTTAAAAACGTTGGTACCACGGAAAGATGTGCAATTCAGGGCCTTTTCAAAAAGGGAAAACTTTTGTCATTACAAGGTCATCCAGAGTTTAATAATGATGTGGTGAGTATTATTGGTGAGATACTTAGAGAATCTATAGGTGAAGATTTATACAAAGAGTCTCAAGAGAGTTTAAAATTTGGTGCTGATTCTGATAGACTTGCAAAGTTAATCATCAATTTCGTTGAAGATAAGTATTGAACTGGTCGAACGATGTTTACGTGACTCTTTGTCATTATTTAGAAACATATACATACAATAATTGGTTACAAACACTAATACCTATTTCTTTGCCTTTCTAGCTCTCTTTCTTGTTCTTTGTGCAACAGAATCACCATTGGTCACTGTAATTTCCTTCTTAGTCTTCTTTCCATTTGAATTACCCATCCCTTTAGTCTCTTCTTTTAATTCTTCCTTTTTCTCATTATCATCAATCCTTTTATAAGCTTTTGCAATCATGTCATTGACATATTTAAATTCACTTAACCATCTTAAACCCAAGGATAAGGCAATAGCACCACCAACAAAATTTTTAACAACGCTTGCCACAAAAATTTTCCAATCAAAGACTTCATCTAATCCAAACCCACTATGATGATAAATATCCCATAATAAAGATACCACAGCTTCACCTGCAGCAGTAAATAATAAGAATTTAGACCAATCTTCTTGAGAATAAAGAAATCCAGACAAAAAGGAAAAAATCCAACCAGTTATAGTTTGAGATGAAGGTGTACCTGCTAGAAGCAGTACATGTAAAGTCACAATGTTGATAATGTCAAAAGTCTTCATATTTAATGTTTAGTTTGATATAAACAAAGTAAAGAAATCGAGTGATGAGCTTCGAACCTTATCAATAAACAAAATGTAAACAATAGAAATTGGTATAGACACACTTCTCATATATCACGTGAAGTAGCTTTTCTATTTCATCACGTGACCTCTTAGCGAAATCTATTAAGAAGCTAAAAAAATTTATACAGGCGATGAGCTTCTATGTATAGAAAACAATTAAAGGAGCCTCATTATCACCACCATGTTCGCTTCTAGATTCGATCCTAATGCCATAGTCTCTACTGAGGAACCAGTGAGGAAGCCTTTGTCTTTAAAGAGAAAATTAAGTCATTCTAAGACTGATGAAGATCAAAGTGATAGTGATAGTGATAGTCAAAGTGATAGTGATGATAGTGATGACGATGATAGTTCTAGTGATGATAGTTCTGGTGATGATAGCTCTAGTGATGATAGTGATAGTTCTAGTGACAATGAATCAGAAAATGAAAAAGAGATAACTGATGAACCAAAACTTCTCAATACAAATGAAGATGAATCAGAAGATGAAGAGATGAAAGATGAAGATGAACCAATTGAACAAAATCATGATTCAAAATTTTCTTCAATTATTTCTCGTTTTAATAAATCTATTATTAAATCTAGTAATCTTCCAGAATCTGAAACTGAATCTGAAGAAGAAATAGATACACATGAACTTGCACCATTACCACAACCTGAATTACCAAGAGATCAAAGACTTTCACGTCAACAACTTTCAAAAAATTTAGATTGGTTATCAACACCAATATATATTCATCCAAACTCTACAAGACCATTTTCAGAATATTCAAATTTACATCCAAAGATTCAACAAAATTTAAAATCATTAGAATTTCAAAATGCATTTGCAACACAGATTAAGACTTTAGAATTATTATTACCTGAAATTAATAACAGTTTAAATCCACTTTCACATAAAGGTGATCTATTAGTCAATGCATCTACCGGTTCTGGTAAGACTTTGGCTTATACCATTCCTATTGTACAATCACTTATTGGTAGAGTTGTACCTAGATTACGTGCATTGATTATTGTTCCAACAAAACCTTTAATTCAACAAGTTTATAAAACTTTTACTTCAATATCAAAGAATTTTGATCTAAATATTGTTACACTTGGTAAAAATGATTTATCATTAAATGAAGAACATTTAAGATTAATCAAGAATATTCCTGATGTCGTTATAACGACACCTGGTAGATTAGTTGATCATTTAAACCTTGATAGTTTTAATTTAAAAAGTTTAAAATGGTGTATTATTGATGAAGCTGATAGATTATTAAATCAAAGTTTCCAAGATTGGTTAAACGTTTTCTTTTTAAAATTAAATGAATTACAAAATGAGAATATTTCAAAAGTTTATCAAAAATCATTAATTAAAATGATCTTTTCTGCAACATTAACTACAGATTCTGGTAAATTATCAAATTTAAAATTTAATAATCCAAGATTAATTATTGTTAATGATGAAAATCAAGTTATATCAAAGGAAAAAATTTATTCATTACCATTAAAATTAAAAGAATATTCAATTACATTATCATCAACAAAATCATTATCAATAAAACCATTAATTCTTTTAAATTTATTAAGACATTTATCATACCCGTCAAACGTTTTAATCTTTACCAAATCTAATGAATCAACACTTAGGTTATCACGTTTATTAACCATATTATCAAACAAATATTTATTATCTTTGACAATTGCCAATATTAATTCACAATTATCACCACAGAATAAATCAAAGATCTTACAAGATTTCACTATTGGCAAGGCAAAAATATTAATTTCAACAGATTTAATTTCACGTGGTATTGATATCTCAACGATTAGACACGTTATTAATTATGATTTACCTAATTCATCAAGAGAATATGTGCATAGAGTCGGTAGAACTGCAAGAGCTGAAATGGATGGTGAAGCATATAGTTTGATATTAGGTAAAGGTGAATTAAAATTTTGGAATTCAATGAATTTAGATATTAATAGATCTATTGACATAGATGAATTAAATGAAATTGTTAATCCAGAGAAAACTACAAGTGAATTTAGTGAAACTTTATACGAAGAGGCATTAAAAGATTTAGAGAAAGAAGTGCATAATAAGTTATAGTATCAAATGTTTTTTTTTTAATTTTAATTTGCATTAATGCTAGTAATAAATAAGTAATAAATAATTTTAGGAGTTATAAGTTGTAAATCCAAGGTAAAAAACCTTATTAACATTGATAATATTTATATTATCCAATCAAAATTTCAAACGGCATGTGGATCATTTTGAACTAATTTCAAAGCATCACCAAAAGTATAAATTTTATCAGCTTTTTCATCAGGGATACCAATACTAAATTCTTCTTCAATTGCCATAACAACTTCAACAACGTCTAATGAATCTAAACCAAGATCTTTATTAAAATTTGTATCTAATGAAATTTTAGCATCTTTTGGAACTTTATCATAACCTTCTAAAATTTCTAATAATCGTTCATTGATAATTTCTGTAGTTAATTCTGGTGCTGATGAATATGATCTATATTGAAACATTGGGGTTCGAGACTTAACAGGTGAAACAGTAATTCTTGTTGTAGTGAATAGTCTTCTAAGCATCTTTAGTGAGTCTTTAATCTTTAATCTTTAATGAATCTGTTATATTCTTATTGAGTAATTAATGTTATAATTTAAAGTCTTAAGTGGAGAAAGGAGTTTTATTTCATTGGGGGAGAAAGTCGGAATTTATACCGGAATATTTACATACAAAAAAAATAAAAATTCAACGACAAAGTAATACTTAAATAGGTTATAATCATTAGTTCAATGAGTCTTCTTCGTTTAACTTTCAAAGGTCTTTTCACACAGAGTACGTCAACGTCGTTGATTCGTACCCCGACCACATCATTTGGTCTTTCTTCTATCCTTTCATCAACAAATTATCAACCAATAAAATTATCACAACGTTATGCAACAATAAATCAAATTAAAAGAGGTATGATAAAACCTTTAAATAAACGTCCAACAAAATCACCAGATTTAGAAATGTCTCCATTTAAGAAAGGTGTTGTATTAAGAGTTATGGTTTTAAAACCTAAAAAACCAAATTCTGCTTTAAGAAAAGCATGTAGAGTTAGATTAACAAATGGTAATGTTATATCTGCTTATATTCCAGGTGAAGGTCATAATGCTCAAGAACATAGTGTTGTATTAGTTAGAGGTGGTAGATGTCAAGATGTTCCAGGTGTTAAATATCATGTTGTTAGAGGTGCATTAGATTTAAGTGGAGTTGCAAATAGACAAACTTCAAGATCAAAATATGGTGCAAAGAAACCTGCAAAGGATTAATTAATTATATAGAAATGAAGGATAGTTTGTATATAGAATAATGGAAGATTGTATATTTCCAATACTGTAAGTATATAATGGAATTATATTTCCAATGTAAGTATATAAAATAATGGAAGTTTCCAGTACAGTAAATAGAATTGAATGATATAAGATTAAGAAGATTGAAATCTTCTACCTGAAGCAGTTTTTCTTTCAATTTCTTCATTTTCAGGTTTTGCTCTATTTAAAATTTTTAAATATTGATCAACTCTAAATCTCATTCTCGAGTGTAAATAAGCTTTTGAACATTTAATATGATAATGGAAATAATTTCTAAATAATTGAATTTGAGAAATTGTATTATCAATTTTTTGTTTTGTTAAATGTCTTGGGAAAAGTATAAAAGTAACATAACCTTTTTTATCATCTGGACTATATTTAATTAAATTACGAACTTCTAAAGGTGGTTCACGATGAGAATATAAAACTTGTGGAGCATTTTGAACTGCTCTTCTTCTTGCATCAACAAATTCTTGTAAAAATACTTTACCAAAAATTTTATCAGTTTCATCTTTAAATACAGTAGAAAATATAACTGTAACACGATCAAATGATGGTTGAATATAAATTGATTCTTCATCTCTATAATTAATTTCAAGTATATTTGAACGAATTTCAGATTCTAAATTAGTTTCATCATATTTTTTTGCCAATGATTCATATTCTTTAAAAGCTTGTTCAAATGGTGCAGCTAATAAATTTCTTTTTAATAATGATATATTATCAATGATATCATTTTTATCATCTTGACTCTTTAAATTAATTTCATCTAAATTTAAATAAATTGAATAATCATAACCAGGTTCAATTGTTCCCTCAATTTCAAATTCACCATACACAGAATGTAATTTTGTTAAAGCACCATATTTTTTAACATCTTTAAATGATTTTGATGTTATTGAAATTAATAATTTATTCTTTGATTCAGGTGTTGAAATATGATAAGTTGTATAATCAAAATCACTAATAATTCTATCAACTAATTGAGGTTGTTCAAACAATTCAGTCAATGTCTTTCTAATGAGAAGATTATCAATTTGTAATTGAAGCATTATATAATGAACTTAATCTTATTCTTCAATACTTTCAATGTTAAAGCTCCTTTAATTCCTAAAATTGAAATTTAGCCCCGATTTAAGATTCGCGAAAATTATTTGAATTTTTAATGTAGTTAAAAAATAGTCGGAATTGATTTCGTAATTATATAGATGTTTAATTCTAATCACGTGATCTTGTGGTCGGAAAATAACTAATTAAATGTTCATAGTTGATTTTATACTATAACTTCTTATTTATCTTATAAGTTGAGAAAGTTTTCTTGTTGTAGGTTTAAGGGAATTAACAATCTAATGGAATTACATTGGCGAGTTCCCAAGCATTGTAAACTCGCTCTTTAATTATTGCGCGAGAGTTTTATAAGTGTTCGAGGTGGAATCTAAGATACGGGGGTGCTATGTTTAGCTTAATAAATTAAATGTTTTTACTTTATAAGTAAAACATTATCTTGATTATATTCTAACGTGACATTGAATATTTTAATCAAATATTTGATGAAATGTACGTTAGCTATTGATTATTTTAATCAAATATTTAATGAAATGTACGTTAACTATCAATTTAGATTGTAGTAACTAAATCAATGAAGTTCTTTTAAGTGAGTTGTTGATGTCTGTATAATGACTAGTTCAGACTACATAACAATTATTAGTACAAATTAAGTTGATATCAAGAGATTTACCACTAGTATCTATCAATGTTATAAAACTCATTAATTAAAGATTTGTTTTTCTTCTATACTCTTTATAATAACATCACTTTGAATTGAATTTTCTTTAATATAAATTGTATTTTTATAATCATTATTATCAGTTCTTTTATAACCTTCTTCCAATGTATTAACAATACCAGATTTTAAATGACGATGAGAGATTCTTTCTCTTGCAATTTCCCATGGAACTTGAATTTCCCATCTTTCATCTGTTAATTTACCAATATCTTGCCAAATTGGATCCTTCAGGAGAATATAATTCCCCTCGATAATTATAATTTTATGTTGTGGTTTTATAATAATTGAATTTTCAATTGGATCTTTTAAACTATGATCAAAACTTGGTGCCATAATTAATGATTTATTTGGTAAAGATTTAACTAATTCATAGAAAAGTTCAACATTAAATGTAAAAGGTGCACCACGTCTATCAAATGCTTCTTGTTTATTTGGAAAATTTTCTAATTCAGATCTATAATAATGAAATCCATCTTGTGTTACCACTATTGAGATTTCTTCATTTGCAAGTTCATTAATCTTTGAAATTATATTATGTGATATAGTACTTTTACCTGATCCTGGTGATCCTGCTAATGCTATAAGTACTCTTCTATCATGTTTCTGTAATAAATTAAGTGCCCTTTGAGCTAATTCTGTTTCTATCTTATCCATATTCGATAATTTTAAAACTTAATTGTAAAAGTGATTTTGTCATATCCATTTTCTTTTATTTCGCACACGCAAGATAGTGAACCGAGAATTTGAAAAACCCGGAGAATTGGATATTCAATATTAATACAATTATTATTGCCCCACTGAGGGAAATGTAAACCAAAGGTAAATAAAGGTAAATCTATTTCAACTTAAGAGGGTATTAGGTATAGTATACAAATAAATCAAGTTGAGAGACTTTTAAAGTATATATGAGCTATACACAGTAATATAGTAATCATATACTCAGTTATAAATAAATATACAAGGAACTGACCCGGGTGTACAATAGATGAATGACGAGTATCAATTGATTTCATCCGATCACCATTGAATGTCCTGTGCTTTTGATGATTATTGGCTCAAAACTTGGCAGAATTTATGTGTCAATGATTAATTTTAATGATTTACTCTGGGGAAGAGCAACTTTTGGGTATAAATAACTGTAAATAAACTTATAAACAGTGAAATTCTCGGATTAAATCTCAAAAAACCCTGAAAGATTCAGGAACAATGTGGTCCGTTAATTGTGGAGTTTTAAAGGAGGGGTACTTGATATCAAGTTAAAACCTTTTGGTATATATGCACCAACAGATACCTTGTTTCTGTGATACTATTGAACAAAAGACTTTGTATACTGTAAATAATGTTAATTATGGAGGTCAGTTTACATAAAAGTCATAATGGACTATTTAATACTTGTGTTAAGAATCCATTGATATTAGGAATTGTTCTATTTGCTACATTATCTGGGTTTTTATTCGGTTATGATCAAGGTGTAGCAGGTGTATTAACTACTCAAGAAAATTTTGGATCTCATTTCCCAAAGATCTATACTAATGATGGGTTTAAAGGTTGGTTCGTATCATCATTATTACTATTTGCTTGGTTTGGTTCATTAGTTGGTGGTCCAATCATTGATAGGTTTGGTCGTAGAATTAGTTTTATTATGGCAAGTTTAATTTTTGTCATTGGATCAATGTTTCAATGTTGGGCTGCTAATTTAATTATGCTTTTTGTCGGGAGATGTATTGCAGGTTTTGCAGTTGGTACTCTTACACTGTTAGGTCCATTATTCATCTCTGAATTATCACCTGCTGAACTACGTGGTGGATTTGTTGTATTACAACAATTATCAATAACTTTTGGTATCTTGGTGAGTTATTGGATCGATTATGGATCTGCATTTATAGGTTCTCATCGTTGTAATCCCAATGTTCCTTATTCAAATGGTATGAATTTTGATCCATATTTAGACGTTCCAAAAGGTGGTTGTACAGGTCAAAAATCATCAAGTTGGAGAATTCCTTTAGGTTTACAAATTGCTCCTGGTGTGCTACTTGGTATTGGAATGATTTTTTTACCAGAGACACCAAGATTCTTAATGCTTAAAGAAAGGGAAGATGACGCATTGAGAGTATTATCAAGAGTTAGAAAACTTCCAAGGGATAATTTGGATTTACAACAAGAATTTTTGGAGATTAAAGGTGAAGTACTATTTGAACAACATTATAAAGAACAACATTTTAAAGATTTAAAAGGTTTAAATTTAATGATAAAAGAATATCAAAATTTATTATTTGTTAAAAGTAATTTTAAAAGGGTATTCATAGGTTCTGCAATCATGTTTTTCCAACAATTTATGGGTTGTAATGCAATGATCTATTATGCTCCAACAATTTTTAATATGTTAGGTCTAAATGGGAATACAACTTCGTTATTAGCTACAGGTGTCTATGGTATAGTTAATTTTTTATCAACTTTTATACCAGTATTCATAATTGATAAAGTTGGAAGAAAAAAATTATTAATAGCTGGTGCAATCGGTACAGGAAGTTCATTAATTATCGTTGGTGCCATTTTGGGGAAATATGGTGATAGTATTTCAAATAATAAAAATGCAGGTTATGCCGCAATGGCATTTATCTATATCTATGATATCCATTTTAGTTATTCATTTGCTCCAATTGGTTGGGTTTTACCTTCAGAAATTTTTTCAATTGGAATTCGTCCAAAGGCAATGTCAATTACTACATCGTCAACATGGATGAATAATTTTATAATTGGTCAAATTACTCCTAAAATGATAAATACAATGAAATATGGAACTTTTTTATTCTTTGCAGGATTTTGTTTATTAGCTTTAATCTTTGTCATCTTAATTGTACCTGAGACTAAAGGTAGAGCATTAGAAGAAATGGATGATGTATTTGGTGATACTCAAGCTTATCAAGATAAGATGGATTTTGCAAGAATTAAAAATCAATTGGGATTGAATGGATCAATTGAAGTAATTGGATCTCAAGTTGACAAAAAAGGGTCTATAGATCATCAAGAGAGTGTTTGAGTATTTATTCAATGAAATGAAATGAATGTGAATTATTGATCGGTACTGGTTCTCATTGTTTGTACGAAATGTAGACTTATACTAAACTATCAATGGCCGCTCATAAGAGAAATGAGTTCGGATAGTCTCAATCTTTGTGCTGAGAGAGTTTTTAGCCAATCACACTTCTCAACAAGAAAGCTATAATCTAAACATTCGGTTCGTCAGTTCTCTTCCACACTGAATAAAGAATTAATCATTATCATTATATACTATCTAAGAATACCCATATCAGGCAACTTTCGCGACACCCGGACACCAGCCCTTTGTGGTTTTTTCGTCGTCGGTTTTTTGAAAAAATGGTGAAATCATTGAAGGGAAAACAAGTTTAAACGTAAACAATTCAATTCAAAGGACATCTTTTCAATTGTTTAACAACTTAATTAGTGCTCAATCTTTCATTTTTGCTACTGAACTCCATTTATAGCAATTGAACTTTAGTGATTGACCCATTTTAGTTTGTTTTCCACACAAAAGATTCTAAAGATGCCATATAATCAGTTTAATAATGGCAAAGGGGATTCTTTGAAGTTTGAAGATACATATTTAGGTTACAGTGACGAGGAAGAAGACGCTTTTAACAATGCCACTTTCGGTGGTAATGTTGACTTAAATCAGGACTTTAACTTTGGTGGTGATTCAACTTCAAGTGCCCCAGCTCCACAAACTATTAATTATGCCCAAGCTGCTGCTACAAAACCTGCTGTTAATAATTTACCACCAATTAATGATGATCCATTAAAACCAATCGAATCATTATGGGGTGATTCTGCTCCTTCATTACAATCTGGTGTCCCAGTTCCTGCCCCGGTTCCAGGTCAACCATTATCATTAGATGAAATTGAAGCTCAATTAACCACTGGTGGTTCAACTTCTGCTCCAGAACAGCAACAACCTCAATTTCAACAAGGTCCTCCACAACCATTTGTTCAACCTCCAGGTTTTTACAATTACCCACCTGGATTCTTACCACCTCAACCACAACAAGGTGTTCCAGGTCCTCAAGGTTTACAAGGTCCACCAGGTTTCCCACCACAATTTAACTTGAGTCAAATTCCACCTCAACAATTTGCTCAATTACCACCTCAAGTTCAACAACAACTTTTATTTCAACATCAACAACAGCAACAACAATTTCAACAACAACAGTTCCCACAACAACCACAACAACCTGTTCAACAACAACAACTACCACCACCACAACAATCCCAATCTCAACCAGAGCAATTACAACAACCAATTGATCAACAACCACAACTTCCAATCCAACCAGATCAACCAGAGTTCCACCAACAACAATCACAAAGAAAGACTGATTTATCTGAATTCCCAGTTTTGGGCTCTGAAGAAGCTACCTCTTTAAAACATCAACGTCATGACCATCAATTACAACCACAACCACAACAACAACACCATCAACAACCACAACAACAACAATCACAACAACAACAACCACGTCAGCAACAAACCCACCATAATAACACTAACCGTCGTTATAACAACCAATATGGCTCTCAACATCATGACAACTTTAATGAATTGCCAGAAGAAGAAAAACAACGTTTAATTAGACGTCAACAAAAAGTTCAAAGAATCTTACAATTTACTGGTATCATGAACCCTCGTGACAAGGATTTCGTTACAAGAGTTCAATTATCACAAATTGTCACTGAAGATCCTTATAATGAAGATTTCTATTTCCAAGTTTATAGATTATTGAAAAGTGGTGAACAAAACACCAACAATAACTCAATTGCTCAAGCTTACTTAGACTTCTCAGGTCATAGATTAGGTGGTCGTTATCAAAGAGCTGATCTTGCTTTACAAAGAATGCAACAACAAGTCCAAAAGGCTGTCACTGTTGCTAAATCAAAGCCAAAATCTGCTCAATTTGCTAAAGAAGGTGCCTTGGGTAAAGTTTCTTTATTATCAGGTAGAATGCCTAGAAAACAATTGGAAATCATTGGTAAAAAACCTGAATTACCTGAAGTTTCTAAAGGTGGTAGAAAAGCTACTTTGTTACAGTTAGAAGACGTTTATCAACAAGTGTTATCATTGGAATCTCAAGAAAGAGAACAAAAGGAGTTAAATACTGAATCATTATGGGAATCTTTGAAATTATTTGATGATTCACAACAATTGAACCCATTTATCCAATTGTTATCATACGAAAAGGGTTTAAAGATCTTCCCAAGATTATTCCATTTCTTAGATAGACAACAAAAATTGACCATTGTCACTTTATTATTTGCCAATTTGTCATTAATCAAGATTATTTCCAAATCTTCATTTAAGAATCATGAAAATGATGAAATCCCATCTGATATTCAAAAGATGATTGAATTATTCCAATTGGTTGTCTTGAAGCCAATCATCTTATTCTTATCTTATGAAGCTATTTTAAGTGAAATTATTGGTTTATTAACCATCTTAATTGAACATAACAATGTTTCATTCTTATCCACCTCAAAATTGGGTATCTCACTAATAACCATCCTATTATCAAGAGCTGAAATCATTAAGCAGGAACAAACTGTATCATCAGAAGATTTATCACACTGGTCTAATGCTTATGATAAATTGTTCTCATCACTGGAAACCAAATTACCATTGATCTTCCCATCATCTAAATTGGAGAAATTTGATGATTCCTATATCTGGCAATTCTTGGCTTCTTTGGCCTTGAGTGGTAAAATTAACCATCAAAGAATCATTGTTGATGAAATTAGAGATGAAATTTTTGGTTCTATCAAGAAGGCTAAGGAATCTGATGCTGCTAACAAAATCAAAATTATTACTAACTTAAACTTGTTCTTAAACGTTATCGGTTTAAGTGCCACTGAAGATGAAATTGTTGAATTGAAATAGATTACATGAATACCTTGTTGCTTAATTCGTGTGATCTACTGATATTTTTTAATACTTTTTTTTTTTGGAAAAAAATACAATGTTGTGGTGTATTATAAGTCTTACTTTTGTCTATGTAGTTGGTTCAAACGCTTGTAATGCACTATCCAATTTGGTCAAGAGTTCTTCCCATTCACCAATGGCATCACTCAACACCGTGATAGCACCCCCGGCACCAATTCTCCAAATACTGTTATCTTTGTCATTCTTAACATCATCTTTATAATGAAACAAAGAACGAATAATGACACTCCAATCGGCTTTGTTCTCTACTGACCAATAACCACAAACACCAGAGTATAACCCTCTTCTTCCGCGTTCCAACTTCTGTAAGATCTCCACTGATCTTTTCTTTGGAGCACCGGTCATGGAACCTGGTGGTAATGATCTTGAAAGGATATCAATCCCTGAATACTGACCATCGAAGACACCACCTATTATAGATACAAGTTGAAACACTGTGGTATATTCTTCAACACTCATCAACTTGGAGATTGTAACGTGGTCTAACATTTGATACAGATCATGTCTTATTAAATCGACAATCATTAAGTTTTCACCGATTTCCTTTGGTGTATTTAAGATGACTTCAGCTTTGGACCTAGTCATAGTTGGTGTTTTCTTTACTGTACCTTTAATAGGACGTAGTTCACAAGATTGATTATCCCATTGTATAAAACGTTCGGGCGATGAACTGATCAGGACACAGTCGTCAAATTCAAAGAAGGCAGAGTATGGTGATGGGTTCTTCATTGTTAAGGTCTTATAGATCTCCCATGGTGTGATTTTTGTAGGAATATGGATCTCCGTTTGAGATGTTAAGCAAAGTTCGTATGAATCACCAGAGTGAAGATATTCTTGACATTGATTGAATAGATCTTTGTAATTAATTTCGTCAGGTTTGACAATCTTTGTGGTTGGGATTAGTGATTGTGGTTTGGTGAAGGAAATTGGTTTTGATAACAATGATTTGATGAATGGGAGGTTGTTATCAAGTGAAGTGATGTATGTCTCCTTTGTCTCATTGTTTCTCAGTATACAGTTATTGATAAAGACTAACTTCGTATCTGGAATATCACCATTGGTGATCTTTGGTAAATCTTTAAAACTGATATGACTACCTTCTTCATAGGAGAAAATACCCATAAAGCCACCAATGAATGGGAATTGTGTCTTTGTATCTTGGATCAGGTCGGATTCCATGTAGGTGGAGATCCATTCCCAAATATTGTCAATCTCTTGCGTGGTTTCCTTACCGGATGTTTTGAGTCTGAGGATAGATGGTGATTCAGTGGAGTGTGTTATGTGTAAAGAAGATTCAGTAGGCAAACCGATTATTGACCAGCTTCCAGGACGTGATGCAGAGTTTAGTAATATAAATTCCTGACCTTGATTACGAATTGATTCACAAATTTCTAGAACTGGAGCTAGGGTTTCAATTTTCTCATAGATAAACTCAGATGATGTGATGGATGGTCTCTGTTTCATTAGTGGTGGGATGGAAATGCTTGTAGATAATTGTGCTAATGATTCTTGATTGGCTTCTATGCTTCTATACAATTGGTTGTAATCATTAGCAGACTTCATAAAGTTTTTGATCAGCTGTTCACCAAATTCTGAACAGATGGATTCAGGATGATACTGGACACCAAACCATGGATTCGTTTTATGCTTAGCAGCCATGATAATTTCTTGATCATGATCTTTTGTATGTGCCAAGGGTACGAACTTATCACTGATTTTGCTGACGTATAGTGAATGATATCTCACTGATTTGTAGTTGTTAGGGATATCTTTGAACAAGGGATCCCTTGCATCATGGGTAATAGGATAAACTTGGCCATGTTTAATGCTTTGTAGTTGATCAATTTGTGAACCATTCTCTAGACACATCGATTGGAAACCTAGACAAATACCTAAGATCGGAATGATATCACTCTTGAACAAATCTGGTATCAGTCCAACGTCTTCTTTGTTATGTGGATTACCGGGTCCAGGACCGATAATTACAGCGGTGAACAGCGGAAGGTATTTCTTTAAATCTTGATACGTGATGGAGTCATTATGTATAGTGATGACTTCTTCACCGGATGCACGACGTATAATGTCTCGAACGTTATAAGTGAACGAATCATAGGAATCCACCAGAAGAATGGCCATTGGGACAGTGAGTGGATATAGTCAACGTGGTACCTATGTGATGAGCCTTAAAAGATTTCAAATAAGATCACCGGCAAATATCCGATCCAACCTCTAATATGACGATTAAGTATTATATTTTTTTTTGTATTTCCGATGAGCTTCAATCTCTTATCGGGCAAGGTTGTGAGCCCGGCTAAAAGTTGATGACTTTTTCTCGAAATATTAAATACATTGACACTTTTAATGACACTTTCCAAAGGATAAAGAATGATTGAAGTTGTTGTGAACGATAGGTGAGTTCTCCTCATATACTTGGTATGTATATAGTATTACTAACATATTAACACAGAGTCGGGAAAAAAGTGCGAGTTAAGGCATTGGAAGATGATTTAGTTGGTGACTTTAAGAAATTATTAGCTGCCCAAATTGGTACTGCATACAACAAGATTTTGTTAAAGAAGGGCAATACTACATTAAAAGACCATATAACATTAGGGGATTATGAAGTCCACAATGGGACAAACTTGGAATTATATTACTCATGAAAAAACAACATTCTATACTTAAACTTCAAACTAATGACAACATAATGCAACATTTTAATTTCTTTATCTTTATTATTTTAGGAAACACGCTTGTAAATGAATTATAGGAAGTACTCCACTATCTGACCCTTTTGTTCAAACCCATTGTTTCTCTGCTCATTAGGGAACAACTTATCTTCCTTTGGCCACTGATCTTTGTTCTCTGGCGCTTCTTCAAACACGTTGAAATAGTATTCATCTTTATTGTATATCTCCATAACTGAAGCCTTATTACCACATCTATAACAATAATTCGGGGCACTCCATACAGTAGTTACAAGACCTTTGAAGTATACTTGGTAGCCATCATTACATAATTGATGAGCCCTAAGGATCTTATCCATATCATTCATCTTTAAGAACTTCTTGACAACATCAACACCAAAAGTGTAACCAGCACCTCTTGGACTTAATGCAAAATTTGCATTTTCGTCATCTGGATCTGACCAAACCAAATCAGCCATGGCACCTTCATGTGGGATCTCTTTAAATCTATCAACAATCTTGATCTGATCAATTGTATGGACATTTGGTGATAGCCCACCATGGACACAAAAGATTGAGTTATCGATAACGGCACCAAGGATCAAGTAGTCAAACACATCGGTGAAATAATACCATGTATTGGCATTCCCATATTTCCTCATACACTCCGAATAGAAACCATAATTCTGTGTGATTTGTCTTGATTCATGATTCCCTCTAATCAAATACACCCTAGTTGGATATCTAATCTTTAAACAGATTAATAAAGTTATAGTCTCCACAGAGAACATACCACGATCAACGTAGTCTCCAAGGAATAAGTAGTTAGTATCGGGACAGTAACCACCAATTTTGAAGATCTCTATAAGATCATAAAACTGGCCATGTATATCACCGACGACAGTAATAGGCGATTGTAATTGGACAACATTGCTTTCATCCAGGAGTATTTCCTTCACTTTGAAGCACAAAGCTCGTATCGTCACTTCCGGGAGAAGTTCTTTCCTATATAGTCTCTCTATGCATTGGTCTAGGTCAAAGTTGGCTATCAATTAGTTAGTCTTAGTTCTTTAATTCATGATAATAAGCGGGAATGTGGGACTCACAATAGAGATCTGTCATTATGCGCACGCGTGTTTTCTTCGCGTGTTTTCCTTGCGGGGTGAATGGATCTTAGGTAAGGTTTTAATTATTAGAAGTCGTGAGGAAGATGACTTGTTTGTCCTGGTTTGCTTATGGGTTTCTTTGTTTTCTATTTATGGTTATAGTAACGCCTTGTTCACTGATTTGTTTGATTTGTTTCATACTTTTTTTTGCCCTTATGGCACTGATTACGTCATCCGGTGAAATCAAAAAATGTATGTGTTGATATTAATTTAACCGTTCAGTTCAATATCTTGTCAGTCGTTGATTTGTTCCCTGGTGCTCGTTATCACTAAGTGCATAGAGACTAGTGTAGCTGGCGCGAACAAGATAATTCGAGGACCAAAGAATTCCCAACATATGGCCTTTCAAATCTCCGTAATATACCTACTAATGGGAAAGATAGTTTCAGTTAAACTTTTGGATCGAATCCAATGAATAACAATAGGTATGGTTTATTGTTTGAATAATGCATCCGAGTAACCTCTGCCATTTCTAATACAGCTAGATAAGGACTAGTCTTGCGTATTGCGTAATCGCGATCTTGGACAGTTAATTACTCCATGACTATACAAAATGTAAACATCCTTAGGCACAGCGGGTTTCAATTTCAGCAGCTCAAGTGAGATTTCGAAATTTCATGATATCGTCCAGTTATTTGCACTAGTCATTTGTTTACTTATAATTGAGGTCAGTGTCATTGACGTCTTGCGCCTTATGGAATTCATTTTGCTTTTAATTTGCCGCAAGTACCGTTTAAAATTATGTGTCAAGCCTCATTTAATTAGGACACGCACGGTGTGCATCTCCCTTTTGTGGGTTAATAATAGATTCTATTATACCCATGTAGTAAACAATCCCTGTCAGTAATAAGCCCATGTTTGCTTCAAATAAGCATAGCCCATAAAGTTTTCCGGTACCTTCCAAAGCCATATGAGGCCACCGTAGATCTTTCAGGTACCGAAAATAAAAACAGATAGATTCCCTCTATAACACGCGTCAAATCTTCGCTTGGCTTTTCTTCGAGAAATAAACATATAAACAACCCGCTTTAATAGGATCTCAAACAAGGTTAAGAAAATGGAAGATACTGCCCTTTTATCCATCATCGTGCTATTGGTGTTGAACACCTCTTTAAATGTCACTACAAAGGCTTTAAAAGCTGATTTTTTTTTCTTCATCACTGGATTACTCTATGCCCAAATCCCTGTTAAAAAATTACCATTTGTCTTTATGGCAATCCTTGCTCTAAATACATTATATTGGGATGTTAAGGACAATGTGAGATATAATGGTCTGGGGAATGTTAAATTTGACAACAATTTGAAAGAATTATTGGTTGTGGACTTGTTAGGTGTCATTTTATCATGTTTTGTTGGTTATAGATGGGTTGCAGAATTTGGTTATGTTAATCAAGTCGTTAAAAGAGTTTATAGTGCTGCGAAAAAGGAATTTGATACAATTAGATTAGAATGGAGACAAGAGATTGAAAAGAAGGAGAATTGAAGGTGAAAGTTAGAGTGCGGTAAAGAAGATAGTGGGCTGTTGGGATATACTTATATACGGATAATATTAATACAGATACATTAATTGAATTGTAATATAGTCGAAAAATGAGGTCATCATTTAGTATGTTTGTGTCTTTGTGCTTGAAATTACAAGAAGATTTGATAGTAAATTGATGACAGTTTCTTTTGGTGCTAAATTGAGAAGATCTTAAGTTGAAGAGTCACAATTTCACTGTTATCGCTGGTGAATCCATTGTGATCTGTATTCCAGTTTCTTTCAAACTAACCTAAACCAATTGGTGCTAAAATTCAAATTAGCTTAACTGGAAGTCATAAATCAACAATACTTTAGTGATCAATCTGATGATTCAGTTTTCAAATTTAAAGTTGATCAGATTCCCGCTTTGCTTATAATAATATCATCAGCTTTTGAATAGCTTACCCAATGAAACTATTCTTGACAACACCATGGGTTTTTCCACTGCTCAATTATATTCAGTTGCTGAAAGTAGTATTCAGATGTGACAGAATTTTAGTACAATTCAAAATTGGAATCATTCGGTTGATCATTGTCCCAATTTTGTTCTCTAGCCCTCTAACCCTTTATCATCAAATCACCTACTGAACTCATCCTAATTCTGCCGACATCACCACTAAAGTCTCGGAAGAAACGGTTGAATGTTTGGCCGCCTTGTTGATATTAGTTATGAGACTAAGCTTTTAACATTTGAAATTGACATGAAACTACGATAACACGTAAATAGCTAATATTACGGCATATGAATAAATACTTGCCTATAATACGCCAGGTATTGAGTGTTTAGCTAGCAGATGGATGTAGGCATCACATCGTTTTGTCTTTAGCCTCAAACTACTAGAATAGTATAGTCTAAAGAACCATCCATTTAGATCATACATTGATGGTATATTCAGCATTTTAAAGTTTCCGTCCAACGTAATGATTCAAGAAGTCTAATGGTCATCTATTAACCATTAACCCTGTTGATATGATTAACAACGTGTTTCTGATCTCTAAGATTTAATTTTGCCTAAAATTCATATCAACGTGAGGTTCCGATAAACTGCCCCGGGGAGTCGCATCTATGGAAGTGATTAATTTAGGCTATATCAGGGATCTCCAAGATCAGGAAAGAACCGGATTCCATACCTTGTGTGGGGTGAAGAACAAGAAAGAAGGGAAATAGGAGCGAACAGTAGGAAGGCACGATTGATTCTTATCTTAATCTATCGATCAATCCTTCGTAGGTAATCTTAATTATAAAATATTGCTTAACTGTACTCGGTAAAGACTTCCCCTTTGGAGCTCTAAGCGAGTCATGACTAAAGAGAATAGTGTCTACAGTTTAAAAAAGTTAATTAACTTTGGAGATGGAACAGAGCACATGACTGTCATCAGAACATTTGGTAAAAACGTTCATGGAGATGCCAGAACTTATCGAAGGAGACACATGATCAGACTAAGGGAATGTTCATTGATAATACTGAAATCTACTTCAGCGGCATATTTGCTCTTAAGTTGAAAAAAGTCTCAGATACTTTCAATAGACTTTCACCTTAGCTTCATCTCTTGCTCATCCTTATTAAGGAATATGTTTCCTTTACAAGCAGGTGATAAAGAATTGGAATTCAATTCCTATCAATTGGCTACACTTTTTCTTGGCCTCCAACATCATAATATCACATGGTGGATCAATACTGGAACTTTCAACGGTATTGAAAAAGGTAACAAGGAGGGTAGTTAAGACCTCAGTGTTTTATAATTTTCTTCAATTTTCAATTAAGAGAATAGAAATCACGATTGTGGCGCTTACCAGGGTGGCATTTCCCCAGATGGTACGGGCTCAAGCTTCCGGGGAATTCCATAGAGTTAATATGGAAGGTAAATTCCGGGGCGACTCAAGAAAAAACAATCAGGAGATAGTGCTGCATTGAGCTTAACTCCATTAGAATATCAAATGGAGTGTTTTGATAAACCTGTGGATAAAGAGAATATATATTTTGCCCTTGTATCAATATGTATTCCCGGTGTCCTAGGCTATGCGCTGTAGGTCATTCTAGTCTTTTCTTTAGTTTCTTACTAAGTCTATAGGCTCTGATAAGATTACATCACAGCAACCGAACACCCGACTATTGACACATGGTAAAATGGCATAATACGCTAATGAGGTAATTAAAATTCGGCTGAGAAATTTGTTAAAGTTACGGACATAGGGCAAAGCATTAACAGCTGATAAATGCATTACTTCCCCAGCCTCCGGGGTAGCCACAACTATAAATAGGGGACGCTTCCCCCATTTCAGAATCTATTGTTCTTGCGCCCCCCTGATTCACTAACTACTTAATACAACACAACACTACATTAATACTACTACTACTACTACTACTACCACTACTACCACTACTACTACTACACTTACGAAATGACTCCAGCTGTTAAGACCACCGTTCTATTAGGCGCCACTGCCACCGCTGCCCTAGCTGCCTACTCTTCATTACAAATTAGTACAAAATCTAGAGAGAACTACAAGACCCTTCACGGTGCTTCTTTCAACTTTAACGAAAGTCCACTACACAAGTAGACTAACAAACTTGATTCTATGGTGTTTACTTCTATTTTTTTATCAATCATTACAGTCACAGCTTTTTGAAAAATGAAATAGCATGGTAATAGCTTGTTGATCAAGCTTTGACTATGCATTATGTCACTTGCATCCCGGGGAGTTGGTTTATAAGGTTAAATTTTGGGTTACGGTACTACTTTAGGATTTGAGTTCATGATTTATGATAATATCCTTATTAATTATAATGTAGTTGCTCTTTAACTTTCTCTACTCTTCATCGTCTCCTTTTTTCTGGTGATTTAGCTCTCGTGGTTCCTTCCCCACAGGAGAATAAAGCTATAGTGCCTTTTTGCCCTTTAAACATTTCGATCCAAACTTTCTCCGGGGAACCTGGGGAATAATAAGCAAAAAAAAAAACATAAGCAAGATCATTTACTCCAATATTTTGGCACTTGCCACTTTCGGAAGACTTCTCAATCTGGAAGCGGTTAGGAGTTTGGGGAGAAATATATATAATGAAACGTAAAGGAGTCACGTGACCAAAAAACATCCAAACACCAGATATTTTCTTGAAAAATTCAACATGAAAAGATCAAATGGTAATAATGTGTAGAGGGTTTCTTTTGTGTGTATAATCTCCATAAGTCATTATGAGACTAAGTCCTGTACTACTGAAAGGTCGCTCCGCTTGGAAAGGTATGTTATATAGACTTGGTATACTTAAAGATTGGATAGATACTAATATAGAATTTTAGGTCCACATGTTGTTCCACTACCTATTGCTAATGCATTGAAAACCAATACACCAATTAGAACTAATGCTAGAAGTTGCACAATATTACCACAGTTTGTTGGAATCAAGTTCCAAGTGCATAATGGGAAAGAATACGTTGCTTTTGAAGTTAGTGAAGATATGGTTGGTTCAAAATTAGGTGAATTTGCTCCAACAAGAAAAAGATTTAGTTATACTCAAACTAAGAATAAATAAAGAGTATAATGTTAGTCCTTTGTGTTTTAATTCTTTGATCTTGTGGGAAGAATTTGTTATAGTTACGATATTTAATTTCATGTTACTTGTATATATCATTATTTTGTCTATTTGTTTTGTATGTCATTAATATTAAATAGTTTATAACAAAGTTTATAACTAATTAATAATTTCATCTTCTTTCCATTCTTGAAATCCCAGATTTCAATTTATCTTCTCTTAATCTACCAGTTCTATCTTTAATTGGCCATTTCCCCCAATTTGCCAATTTTATTACAAGACATGTAGCATTATCATCACCACCAATAGCTTCAATATATTTAACAACTTCTTCAGCACCTTTTTGTGGAGATCCAAATTTTTCACCTTTATTATTATTTGTTGTCATTATTAAATCAATAATTTCTTGATCAGTTGCATAATTTGTAATACCATCTGTAACTAATACAAGAAAACATTCATCACCACCTTTACCTCCAATAGTTTGATCAAGTAAATTAGCTTTCAAAATTTCTTGACGATTACCAATTATATAATGTTTAATATCTGGTTCTGCAGATATCCCTTTAGATTTTGCCATTAAATCACCAAAGGATCTTGTATTTGCAAAATTTAAAAATCTATTTTCACCAAAGGAATCTGTCATAAAACCTGCACTATATTGATTTAATCTTTGAGATTCAATTTGTGAAGTTGGATGATGAATTGAAGATAATTGATGTGCTTGACCTTCACGATCACAAATAATGGCTTTTGTATCACCAATTTGTGAAACTGTTAACATTGATATCACATTTGGTTCAAAATATAAAGTTTTTTTATCCCTTGCATTTAAATTATAAAGCATTACTGAAGTACAAGTTGAACCAGATTCTTGATTTTGTGTAAGAAATTCTAAATCTAATTCCAAACATGCTTTTGTTAATCTTAAACCTAAATCATCATCAACATCAATTTCACCTTTCTTTAATAATTTTTCATAATAAGTTTCACGTTTTTTATAAATACGTTTCCAATATCCACCAACTTTCTCTTTATATTCTTTTAATAATTTATCAAATTCTTTTCTATTTAATCCATCCACAGTTTCAATCCTTTCATGTAATTTTTCAACTAAATAATCTGCACATTTTTCACCACCATGTCCATCAAATATAGAACTTATAAAACATGTCTGTGGTCGTATAAATGAATCCATCCCATAATCGGACAACTTAATTGGGATATCAACAAAATTTACTGCGTATCTATCTTCATTATAACGTCTCATCATTCTATTTGAATAGTGTCCAAAATGGGATGGAGCTTTCAATAAGGAGATCTTTAATGAGGGAGAAGTGGCATTAGGTAATGGATTTAAGATTGGGAAGGATACCGTTGTAGACAGCTTGCGAAGCGTACGCATTATCTGTATTTGCCTGTAATGATGTAATTATTTATTTATATGATAATAGGATTTTGTATGTATAAAAGCGAATGGAATGTGATTTAGTGATAATTGATGCTAATTGATTGAGTTTCTTTCCTTTGTTGATCGAAAATTGAGCATTTTTTTCGTTTGTCGGATTATGAATTCAACTGGGGAAATTTTTAGCGGGGCCAAGTAGCCTCAAAGAAGAATAGTTAAAGATATAATCTCTCTTAAGAACCCCCACGATTATTATTTTAGGTATTCTAAAGAGATACAATTATGTTTAATAGATAAAGATGTCCCTTAGGACAGATCGGGAGTCCCCGGTATGCGCCACATGATAAGTCTCTATAACAATTTTTTTTTTAATTTCTTTCATGGGGAAATTTTTATACTTGATCAATACAACACAAAGAATCATAAGTTAAATTAACTTATATAGCATGAGCTTCTTCAAGCAGAAACCACGAGATTTCCTTTTGCAAACTGAGAAGGAGCTCATTGCAAAATTCAAACAAATCAATTCGATTGAGGATCAAAGAGTGGAAAAGGCTCAAAAATTAAAGTTTCATGAAACATCAGATTCTTTCCCTTGGTCATTCCAATTTGCTAACCAAGATACAAAAGTTCAAAGAAATAGATATACTAATGTTAAACCATTTGATTATAATCGTGTTCTCTTGAATTCATCAACAAGTGATTATATTAATGCTTCAAAAATTGATATAGGTGATAGAAAATATATAGCTACACAAGGTCCAATTAATAATACAATTACACATTTTTGGGGTATGGTTGCAGATTTACCAGGTGATGAATGTGTTATTGTGATGTTAACACCACTCGTGGAGCAAAATAGAGAGAAATGTGCCAAATATTGGATTGGTGAAGGTGAATATGAAAATTTTGATGGTATAGTGGAAGGGTTTGATTTTAATATGAAATTGATTGGTGAATTAGAAAGAGAAGATTATCATGGAATTGAAGGTTTAACATATACAAAATCTCGTTTAGAGATCTCAAGAGGTAAAAAAAAAACTTATAAATCAATTCATCATTTATATTATTCAAATTGGGGTGATTTTGATAAACCTGATGATTGGTATGCGGTATATAAACTTTGTTTAATTGCTGATCAAGTTGGGTACTCTAAACCGACTGTGGTTCATTGTTCAGCTGGTGTTGGTAGAACTGGGACTTTTATTACCTTGGATTACCTTTTCCATAATGCCCATTTATTGAGAGAAGGTGATCCCGTTTTTGACACTGTACAGGAGTTAAGAAAACAAAGACAAATGTTAGTTCAAAGTCAAGCACAATATTTATTCCTTTATGATACACTGAGAAGGTATAGGGAAACTCAATTTAGACGTTGAAGTACTTAGAACATTATATCAAAATGGGGACTTAAGTAGCAGTTTAGACTCATTAGCTAAGTCTAGTCTCCTAGTCTATTATACTTTAGCCTAGTCTTCTAGTCTAGTCTAGGACATTCGTTTTTGTGTCTTTGTTCATAATAAATTTAACCGCTGAGATTGAATTTTATTATTTTATGGAAACTTCATTCATTAACAAGGAGCCTTAATTATGACAATGTCAATTTCAGCTAGCTTTAAACTCCAATTGAATGAGATCTACGACATAATTGATCAAACTTCTCAACTGCAAACTCCACTTGGATTTAATCTGGTTAAATTTGAAGAAACTTCATATTTAAATTTCCAACTTATGAATAAAATACCACAGTCATTAGATGATAGACTAATTAAATTAATTACAAATGCCAAATATGTCTCCTTGACTAACAATTCTTTTTATTTGGATTTGTTTAATTGTAAATTAGTGGTTAAACCTTTATTTTTAAATAACGTCTATATATTTGATATTAATGATGATATTAAAATGATTGAAGAAAGTTTAGTTGAAACTGCTTTAGTACTTGATGGATTTATTAAATATGAATTACTGAATCTGGAAATGAATGATTATGAGATGAAAAATGGGAAATTTTTAGCTGCTTTAGAATAGATGATACATTTAATATACTTTTCACTACCGACTATTTATCAAGTATCTACTCATATACTCATACTAATCTACCCATCTACTCATCTACTCATCTACAGTGTTTGTTCCCCATCCATCACATAAACTTAAATCAATACATAACTACAATATTTATAATGGACAACCTGTTATAATTAAACGTAGAAATAAAAATGAAAAGATGTAGAAGTAGAATCAAAATAAAAAAAAGAACACCACAATGAACAAACCAATAATGAAACACATATTATAAATAAGTCTCAGTTAAGGCAGCTTTATCTACAAACCAACTTACTCTACCTGCAGCTAATTCATTAACAACACTTGCAGGTAAACCTTTTTCAGGTCTTTCTAAAATTAATTTTACAATTGATGCCTTAACTGCACCTTCAACGACAAAACTAACTCTATGAGAATGACAAATAACTGGTATCGTTAAAGTAATTCTTCTACTTGGTCCACTTGGAGCTTTTTCAACTGGAACACACCAAGCAAGTTTTTCACGTAAAACTTCATGATCTTTTGGAAAAATTGATGCAATATGACCATCTGGTGCACAACCTAATAAGAAAAGATCAAATAATGGTAATCTAACTGAATCCTTTTGTGCAAATTTTTTAATTAATAATTTTTCATAATCATCAGCAACTTCTTGAGCATCATCAATTAATGATTCATTAATATGAAATACTTGAGGTTGAGATCCACCTTTTTTCTCCAAGATATCAAATATTTCTCTCTTTGCAGCTCCATAATTTGAATCTTGTGAATCAAATGGTACTAATCTTTCATCTGCAAAATAAATATCCCATTTTTCCCATTTAACTTCATCACTATTTAATAATCCATCACGTAAAACTTGAATTAATGAACCACCACTAATTGCAATCTTAAAACGTTTCTCTAATTTTTTTGAATCTTTTTTCTTTAAATTTATTGTTGAAGTTGCTTTTGGATCTTCTTTATCTGGGGCTAAAGCTTGATTTTGTGCATTTATAATATGTGTTGTTAATGCAGAAGCAACTTCAGAGATTTTATCAAATGAAAAAATCTTTGGAACAGTTGTGGTCATTGCTCTTTGATTAATTCAATTGATTAATTCTTATCTTTTATAAAACAATTAATTTACTTCATTATATTCACAAGGACAATTTCTATTTTGTGTTTTTTCTTGATGGCGAAACGGAGAGCCGGGTAAATAACAAATAGCGAATACATAAATGTACCAATTATATCATTTTACTGATTATAATATTACTGATTAATACAATCAATTATATACTGACGACTGTAAGGAAGCAATATCAGAAATGGGATTAAAAGAAAAAGTCTTGAATTTATTAAATGATGTTGGTTTAGAAGTTGAAGTACAGGAAACTGATATGGTATTAACTTTTGAAGGTGATATTACAATTATTGTTAATAAATTAAAAGATAA
The DNA here is from genome assembly GCA_030557705.1 of Taiozyma odintsovae. Classification (NCBI taxonomy): domain Eukaryota; kingdom Fungi; phylum Ascomycota; class Saccharomycetes; order Phaffomycetales; family Wickerhamomycetaceae; genus Taiozyma; species Taiozyma odintsovae. The sequence goes on from JANIVH010000001.1 coordinate 1,416,136, forward strand.
ATTTATCGTTAGCGTTCAAGTACTTGAAATCCATTCAGAATCTGTTAATACAGAGGACTCAGTTATTGATTATATTAAAAAAGTTTTATTTCAAATGCATCCAACAACGACCAGAGCCGATGCTAATAAACAATCAAATGAATCAAAATCAAATCAAGAGATACCAAATATCAACAAAGAAACACCACATAAAACGTTTAACCCTCCTAATGGACCACCACCACAACAATTCCCTACAATTGGATCAAGTGATTTAAACCCTCCAACAAATCCACAATTTAAATCTTATTTAGATCCATTAAGAGACTATACACAACCTGATGGTATGATATTAGATAAAAATCATCCAATTTTTCAACAACCTACAAATTCTGGTGCAAGATATGATCCACCAGGTATAGATAATGAAAATGATATTGGAATTGGTCTTCCACAGGGAGTTAGAAGTGGTATAAATGATCCATTTAATGGAGGAAATCAAACTTATCCACCTCCACCAGGATTTGGACAAGGTTTTAATGGTGGGAATCAAAATCCATTCGGAAGGTTTTAAGTAAAGGAGGTTTAACTAAATAAATGATTAATGATTCAATGAATATCTTTGTAATTCTTACTCTATTGATTTAATTCATCTTTTGGCAATGTAATCAATTTTTGGTTTGCGCAGATTGCTGTTATCCCACGTAAATTTTAAAAAAATTAAATAAAGTATTTAAATCTTTAACTATAACTATTTCTATCATTCAAATATAAATTCAATTGATCAAAAGAGTTCATTTCTAATAGTTCATTCTTAATAGTTCATAGCTCCATAGCCCCATTCATAACTTCAATCTACAATACAAAAATACAATGTTTCAATCTACAATTAAACGTTCAATTTTGTCATTATCCCACGCAAAGACTCGTTTATATTCAACAACTGCACCATGGAAAACTTTATCAACTAATGAACAAAAAAAATTCTGTTATGATTTTGTGGATCTATATCGTTCAAAAAATTGTACAAAAAATTATTATAAACAATTAATTGAAGGTATGGAAGAATTTAATGATATTCCAAGTGTATTTGGTTTATTATATAATGATTTAATTGAAAAAAAAGCTAGAAATGAAGTTAGTGCAGAATTTGATGAAGATTTTTTCAAATTAGTTAAATAGATTTTGATGATAGATGATTTTAATGAATTATCATATGTTGTATTCTTATATGATTATAAATCTTGTATGTCTTTAAAAGTTATAAGATTTCGGTTAATTAAAATCGGACTCCTTATAAACTTTACCCCTTTTCATTTAACCGCTGGTGGTATTTCGCGAAAATTTGTATTAATATCTCTTATTATTACCTTGTTGGTGCATACTAATAACGTTGTATACCGTTTTCTATTTAACTTAAATATAGCTCATGATATATATCGAGTTATTTATAATGTACGAAGCTATAGCAATTACAATAACAATTAAATCTTATTATAATATTCATTAAAATGCCTGTTGAGGGACTTTTCTATCATTAAACACGAGTTGAGCGAAGTTTAGTTCTAAGGATACCGATTCAATCAGATCCTGTATGTTGTTTTTGGGGGGAAGTTGTAGGAAAGGAAGGTATTGAAGGATTATTTATAATTCCATCATTAATTTTAAAATTTTAATGGTTTTGGTTGTTCCCATGGGTTTGATTGATCAGTGAAATGACCGTATGAAGCAGTTTTGAAATAAATTGGTCTAGCCAAATCTAATTCTTTAACAACAACACCTGGTCTTAAATCAAAGTTTTTGTTAATAATGGCAACTAATTCATCAGAAGAATATTTTGAAGTACCATAAGTATCAACATAGATAGATAATGGTTCAGCAACACCAATAGCATATGATAATTGAACTAAAGCTCTTCTAGCTAATTTAGCGTGAACTAAAGATTTAGCAATCCATCTAGCGGCATAAGCAGCAGATCTATCGACTTTTGAAAAATCTTTACCAGAGAAAGCACCACCACCGTGAGCACCCCAACCACCATAAGTATCAACAATGATTTTTCTACCAGTTAAACCGGCATCACCTTGTGGACCACCAATAACGAATCTACCAGATGGTTGAATATGATAAACGGTTTTTTCATCTAATAAATGATCTGGAATAACAGAACCAATAATATGTTTTTTAATTTCTGATCTTAAATCTTCAGTTGAAATTTCATCAGCATGTTGAGTTGAAATAACAATGGTATCAACTCTCTTTGGAATAACAGCACCACCATCTTTTTCATATTCAACAGTGACTTGAGTCTTAGTATCTGGTCTTAACCATGGTAAAGCACCAGATCTTCTAGCATCAGCTAAAGCTTTATTTAATTTATGTGATAATAAAACGGTTAATGGTAATTTTTCATCAGTTTCATCAGTAGCATAACCGAACATAATACCTTGATCACCTGCACCTAATTCTTCTAAAGCTTTTTCATAATGTAAACCTTGAGCAATATCTGGAGATTGTTGTTCAATTGCAACAAGAACATTACAAGTCTTATAATCAAAACCTTTATCACTTGAATCATAACCAATATGTTTAATTGTATCTCTAATAATTTTTTGATAATCCAAGTTAGCACTTGTAGTAATTTCACCAAATACTAAGATTAAACCAGTTTTAGCAGCAGTTTCACATGCAACTTTTGATAGTGGATCTTGAGCTAAACAAGCATCTAAGATAGCATCTGAGACTTGATCACAAATTTTATCTGGGTGACCTTCACCAACGGATTCAGAAGTAAAAAGGAATGTTTCGACCATTGTAATTGATTGAATTTATTATGATTTAAAAACTTTATAATCGATATTAGATTTATAGTTTTTCATGATTTCGTTCAATTTATATAAATTTTACTAAATGAACGAAAAATTTTTTGGCATGTGCGCTGTGGCACGAACCGGTTATTAGTCTATACGAGAAATTACATTATCACGTGCTGTGGCGTTTTTTTTTCATATCCAAATTTTATATTAATATGCATGAAAAAAAAAACAAAAACATACAAATTCTTTTTCATGCATGTGCAGCGCTAAGATAAAGGGGAAAAATGAGTAAGAGTTAGATGAATAAGAAGAATTGAACGAAGTCAGAAAAAGCATTATCGATTAGATCCTAATCTTATAGTTGACTCTATAAGGATTCTTAAACTTGATCAAATTGGTCAAACTACAATAAATCTCATAAACTAATAGCACATTTATCGTTAAATTCTCTAAAGACACATCCCTTCATGGTTTCTTTACTCTCGTCATGTAGACTTCATCAAATTGAGTGAAATCAAAATCAACACCACCAAATTCTTGGTATTTTTGCATCGTTTCATTGAACATAATATCAGCATCTGTATAAACCACTGACCCTTCTTCATTATAGATCTTAGCATTATCAAACATTAATCTAACATCTTCAATGAAATCTTTTAAACTCATGTACACGTTGGTTTCAATTCTCTTTTCAATGACATCAAAGGCAATTGGAGTCTTAATTAAAATATAATAATCAGGATAGATCTTCTTTGGTGGCTTTTCTAAAAAGATATCACTCAAATTACGACCATCTTCATTGGTGAATTCAAGTAAATAATCAACAATGTCCTTGCACTTGGTATTCAAATCAGTACGAGCCTCTGGTGAAAGAATATCTTCTTTGACAAGCCTATTAGGTGGTGTTCCTTGTCGGTTGAATCCACCTCTCTTCTTCGAACGTGGCGCACTCTTTGGCTTTGGTAATTCATCTTCAAATGGAGTGTTTCTTCTCCTCTTACTTTGAAATTCATCATCGTCATCTTCATTAATCGTCTTCTTTCTTGATCTCTTCTTTTTCTTTGGAGCATCATCGTCATCACCATCATCATCCTCGGCATAACCATCAATTTGTCTTAACCATTGTTCCTCTGACAAATTATCATCATAGAAAGTTGTTTTACGTTCTCTTGCACCACGACCGAAATCTGATTGATTAATTTCTTCAACGAATTCAGATGGATCATGAGCATATAATTCAGGCAATTCAGCTTCACTGTATAATCTTGAAACGGTCTTGTTATTCTTTCTATCATCATCCAATTTTCTAAAGACATCCAATTCTGAATCATTTCTTGACAAGATTTCATTCAATTCATCATCATCCAAATCTTCTGCTTCTTCTTTGCCACCTTTTTTACCTTCCTCACTCTCTAACAGAGCTCTCAACAATGCTTCTTGTTCTTCATTAGTGGACTTGTTATCAAACTTACCAGCTTGAATAACTTTACCATCAATGTCCAATTTTTGATGAGCTCTCTCCAAGATAACTTCTTCAACAGAATCTTCAGTAATCAATCTTAAGATTCTAACTTCATTCTTTTGACCAATTCTATGGGCACGATCTTGAGCTTGTAAATCTTGATGTGGATTCCAATCAGTGTCAAAGATGATAACAGTATCAGCAGTTTGTAAATTTAAACCTAAACCACCGGCTCTTGTTGATAGTAAAAAGGCAAAGTATTCAGAGTTTGGAGCATTGAACATCTTCAACAAATCCGTACGATCATCAGGTTTAGTGGAACCATCTAATCTCAAATACTTCATATCGTTCAATCTTAAGAAATCCTCCATGATATCCATGATTTGGGTCATTTGGAAAAAGATTAGCACTCTATGACCAGTGGCTTTAAATTTAGGTAGAATTCTTTCCAACAGTTCGAATTTACCAGCGGCTCTCCAAATATTTTGATTGGTGTCATGTAATGGGTTGATGATGTCTTCTATTTCTTCAAACACAAATGGATGGTTACAGATCTTTCTCAATTGCATGATTGGATTGTTAAACCCTTTTAATGCTACCAATTTATGGTTCTCTTCATCTGGAACATAGATTTGGTGATACTTCAACATATGTTGATACATCTTACTTTGGATAGCAGACATCTTACACTTGATAACCGTTTCAACTTTGTTTGGTAGATCTTTTTCAACATCTTTTTTCAAACGACGTAATAAGAATGGTCTCAACACCTTATGTAATCTTCTAATGACCAATAGAGTTTCTTCTTCTGACAATTCAATCTTATCTTGACCACCAGTATTAGCAAATGGAGTGTTAAACCATTCATCGAAGGATTTCACAGAGTTGAAAATCTTTGGAAGCACGAAATTCAATAAGGCCCATAATTCTGGCAAGTTGTTCTGTAATGGGGTACCTGTTAAAATCAATCTATAGTCAGTATGGTAGTATTGGGTCAAAGTGTAAGATAGTTTGGAGTTGGCATTTTTCATACGATGACCTTCATCGATGATCATATGAGCCCAATTGATCTTAGCTAACAGTGGACGATCTTTAATGATATATTCAAAAGTGGTCAGTAACACGTTGAAGTTTCTGGTTTTGATATCATTTTGCATTACTTTACGAACAGTTGGAGTACCTTTATAGGTAATCTTCTTCAATGATGGAGCCCATTTCTCAAATTCCAAGTTCCAATTGGTCAATGTAGACAGTGGGACAATGACTAAGAATGGACCTTGAACTTTCTTGACTTCGTAAAGATAGGTTAATAAGGAAATACTTTGAATAGTCTTACCTAAACCCATTTCATCTGCCAGAATACCATTCAAATGATTGTTGAATAAGGAAACCATCCATTGTAAACCTTTCATTTGATATTCTTTTAATGTACCACCAATCAGAATGCTTGGTTGGACGGTAATTTCTTCCTTCACCTTATGAGCAACAGAGTAATAATCAATATTTTCATTCTCATCAGCTTCCTCATCAGATGGTGCTTCTTCTTCAGCACCAGGACCTTTGGATTTTTGATGAGAATCCTTTTGCTGTTCTTTCACAGCCTGAGCCAACGAGTCTAAGAACTGATTGGTCTGTCTTAGCAAATGAGTAATACGTGTATCCTTGGTTTGATCCAATAACTTAATGTAAGCTTCTTCATCGTTAGCTTTCAAAGCTTGTAAACGTTGTTTGGCGTTTCTCTCCATTCTCTTTTGTTCTTCTTTCTCAATATAAGTATGTAAAGAACCGATGGATCTTCCAAACTTGGCAATACGATCTTTCCTTTCATTTCTTTGCTTCAAGATGTGACTAGAATCTGACGTCAACTTAGCAATTTGTTCAGTTTTTTTCTTGTTCTCAATCGATAGCTTTTGCGATTCTTGTTGGAGGTACAGATTGTTCGTCTTATCAGCATCCAGCAAAGTGATCTTTCTATTTTTGGCAAGGAAGTTCGGATGAGTGTTGGTTAATAATGAGTTCTTGAAGTAGTTAAAGCTCAGCACATGGCCTCTGATAGCTTTCTGGAAGGGTAGCAATTTCAATGAGTAGTAATCAATAAGATCGTCTAGATCATTAGAGTTCAAATCTTTTTGGTCTATCTTTTTATTGAACTCATCTAGTAGCGATTCAATCTCCAGTTGCACCTTAGCCTCTCTGATCTGATAAGAGCCATAAACATCCACACCTTGAGGAAATACACCAGGTATTATGACTCTTGACTTTGGATGATAGAGTAGTTCGTATGGAATTGATTCTTGTTGATTTGGTTTAGTGAAACTGTCAACAGTTAGAGTTGGGTCATTTACTGGTATCACTGTTTGCACTTCAGGATGCTCTTCTTTCATCTTCTCTAATGGGACAGGTTTCTGGTCTGGGAATGTGCGAACTGAGTTGTTTGGTTTGGATGGGCGTGAAACTGATGGATTCTTTTGTGATGTGACTGGTGACTGTTGTTGATGTGATTGAGGACCTGCGTTAGGTATTTGTGATTGTTGTGGTTGGTTAAGTGGAGGTTGTGGTTGAGGTTGTGGAGTCTGACCTGGTTGAGGACCTGATATTTGAGTTGGTGGCTTAAGGTTGTTCTTCAATGACTGTACCAAGATGTTATTGACCTCTTGTGGGATAGGTACATTCTTCACCAGGCATTTGAATGCAGCGATCTGTGCTTTCAGCAGCATTGACTGGTATGGAGCAAAGAGACCATTGTTCAAGCCGTTTCCGTTAGATTGTAGTGGTTGTGGTGGTGGTTGTGGTGGTTGTTGTGGTGGTTGTTGTGGTGGTGGTTGTTGTTGTGGTTGTTGTTGCTGCGGGAACTGTGGTTGTTGCTGTTGATGTTGAGGTGGTGGTTGTCTCTGTTGTTGCAATTGAGGTGACTGCTGTTGCTGCGTCTGCTGTGGAACTGGAGGCTGGCCGACCTGAGGGCTCTGCAGATTTCTTCTAGCCATCTCTTGTTGTTTGGAAATCTGTTTCAAGAGCTTTGACAAGTGGATGAACTCCGCATTCTGCGTGGCTTGTTCACCGAACTGCTGCTTAAGCTGCATCCATCGCTGGTATAGCTTCTGGATCTCCTCTTTGGGAATTGGCCTGTTGAAGTCCATGGCGGCAGAGTTTGTTTTGGGCTGATTTGTTATTGTCTTGAGCAGAGCTATGAGAAATGTCTTTGGCATTATTTTTTGGGGAGTTTGGTGACTTCCGGGTAACTAGCGGGTCCGTTGACTTCCTAATCAGGTAGTCATAGGGGACGGATAGACACTATAGTGATATATATACGTATGTATAGGAGTTATAAGTTGAGCTTACGCAGTTTGTTAGTAGGGATACCCAGATAGTATTTATCAGACTAAGAGGCCCACTGAGACTTCATGGTGTGTATTGAGGTAACTCATCTGTCACCAATCCTTGAATTATCTCGTTAAACTTCACGGCACCACCATAAGGGAACTCGAGCACCGCCTTCCAGTCATATAAGTAATTCAGTCCACCTTGAGCGTTTGTAATCTTGAAAATAATTTCGTAGTGGTTGCTTCCAAACCAAGGGAGAACCAGTTTATTAGATGAGATATCTTTGAATAATAGTGAAAAGTTATCGTGATCTGATTCCTGGTCAGAGAGAAGCACCAGTCTCTGATTTGTAAGGTATATATGCCCTTTCAATGTTATAGACTCTGGCTTCGGTTGTCCTATTGGTGTCAGTTTCAACGTTACTCTTTCCTCCTGTAAATGTATTAATTGTTCTAACGGTAGCAAAGTGAATGGCTGACGCGGAGTGTTCCGTCTTTCGACCCAATTTAGCGACATCTTCAATGTAATGTGTGAATTAGTTGCGGGGAGATGTATTACCTTGTTCTTGCTGGGGTTGTGTGTCTCTTCAAGTAGGGATAGAATGGCCTTCCCTTGTAAAGTCCGATTTGTGCCAGTTTTCTCTTTCCCTTTTCCGATAAACAATGGCAAAATTGATAACCGAAAAGGCACACCATAAGACACAAAAGTGTACAAAAGGACTCAAATAAACCAGCCTTCACTAGCGTAAATGCCACGAGGAGGCTCCTACATTGTGGCAATTGACATTCAAGACTCGATTACGCAAGATCCCTGGTGTCAGGCAGCCTTTCAAGACAAAAACATATTTGCCGATATCAGCTCATCTCCAGCTTCATACACAAGTCCAAAACTAATAAAGGACATACAATCTCCTGACTACAGAACCAGTGAGCTTACAATTATCGCACTTGATCAAAAGGCAATGTTTAATGCTTCCAAGTCCGCTACCACTGGCTCCTCGAGCTCTTCAAGTTCATTGGATCAATTGAAGTCAAGATACATGGGCTATGGAGTTGTTAGGCTATACAGGGAGTACGAAGAGGAACAAAGTGATAAAACCATTGAGGTCAAATCAGACGAAACCACGGTGGCTATTGTTGCTGTGCCTGCATACTTCTCACCTACAGACCTGTTGGGTTTCCTTGGTGACTCTGTTATTAAGAACGTCTCACATTTTAGATTAATCAAATCAGACAATCCGAACAGATTTATGGTCTTGATGAAGTTTAGAACTAATGAATCAGCAAGAAAGTTCCAAGATGAGTTTAATGGGATGTACTTCAATTCTTTGGAAGCTGAGCAATGTCATACCATCTTTGTCAAATCAGTGATATTTGAACCATTGAATGTTCCCCATACAAGTTCTGGGATTCCCTACCTAATGGAAGACCCCTTTACATTACAGATGAAAAAAGCTGCTGGTGAACAAACTGACTTACAAGCTAAAGTTGTGAAGGAGCTACCCACATGTCCTGTTTGTCTAGAAAGAATGGACTCTGATGTCTCTGGTTTGCTAACAATTTCATGTCAACACACATTCCATTGCAACTGCTTGAGTAAATGGAGGGATGATACTTGTCCAGTATGTCGTTATTCAAACTTAGCTATCGATCCTCTGAGATCTGGTGGTAACTCACAACTTCAAAACTGTTCAGCTTGTGGTGGTAACCAAAACTTGTGGATTTGTTTAATTTGCGGTAACATTGGTTGTGGTCGTTACGATTCCAAACATGCCATTGAGCATTTCGAGTCCACAAATCACTGTTTTGCAATGGATATTGCTACACAACGTGTCTGGGACTATGCAGGTGATAATTATGTGCATCGTTTGATCCAAAATGAACAAGATGGGAAACTGGTTGAACTAGATTCGGGAAGCCCTAATAGTTGTGCAAGTTCATATAAGGACAAGAACGCTGAATATAACATCGAGTATTCTAATGTCTTGCTATCACAGTTGGAATCTCAAAGAGACTACTATGAATCCAGATTGATTGAAGTTCATCATTCGACAAATTTGATGAAGGTCGAACTAGAAAAGAGAGACCAAAGAATGGATGAGTTGGAGAAGCAATATAAAGAAATTCTTGAGACTGGCTCAAGATCGAAACAGCAGGAAGAGGAAGTTAAACAACTGCAAGACAAGATTAATACCTTGAGCAAGTTAAAGGTGCTAGCCCAAACCTTTGAAAGAAAATACAAGGAAGAGAAATCACTTAGTGACAACTTGAGTAAAAACCTCGAGGGTCTAAAACTGAAGAACGAAGAGCTTGCGCAACAAAACCGTGACTTGGAAGAACAAGTGAAAGATCTAATGTTCTATTTGGAAAGTCAAGAGAAGTTCAAAGACGCTAGTGATGAAGTGAAAAATGGAACTGTTGTAATGCAACAACCAGCATCTAACAGAAGGAACAAAAGAAAATGAATAAGATTATAATGTACAAAGCTAATGAACTAATGGCCTCAAGATTCACTGATTGTGGTGCGAATTTTGTAACTCTTCGTACTCCTTTAATGACAACACCCGATGCTACAGAGTGACTAGTCTTTTTTGTGTCCACTGTGAGTGGAAGTATCTAGCACTCTCTCTTTCTCATTGTCTCTCTATGTGGCCACTGGTTACCTTCAATAGGACCAATATAAGACCTGCTTAACTCCAGGTTCGGGTTCTATGCTTATGTAATTAATTCTTCCGCGAAATAAAAAAAAATTTACAAAATCAAATTATTTTTTTTAGAAAACGAGCCAGAGTCATCAAATGACCTTTTATAGAATCAAAACCTCGTTTTTGGCTCTGTCCAAGTCCTTTCCCCTACTTCAAGTTGCATATCTCAAACCTGCGGTCTTTTCAGCTTAAGGTGTACCTGCTTTTCAACTCAGTTTTCCTTGTGCTTTCTCATTATCTATAACCATTTATCCGGGGTAGTCCTTTCTTATCAGCAAGCTTCCACTCATCATACACATTTTTAATTCAACATGGGTAGAAATTCCATTAAAATCATGGCCAGTGATGTCCATCGTGGTCTAGCAGAACTGGTTGCCACCAGACTAGGTCTGAAACTTACAGATGTTGACCTAAAGAGAGACTCTTGTGGTGAAGTTTCATTTTCTATCAATGAATCAGTTCGTGATGAAGACATTTATATCATTACCCAAATCGGTTCTGGTGTCGTTAACGATCGTGTCTTGGAGCTACTTATTATGATCAACGCCTGTAAGACTGCTTCTGCTCGTCGTATCACCGCTGTCATTCCAAACTTTCCATATGCTAGACAAGATAGAAAAGATAAGTCAAGAGCTCCAATCACCGCTAAATTAATGGCTGATATGTTGACAACTGCTGGTTGTGACCATGTGATCACCATGGACTTACATGCTTCTCAAATTCAAGGTTTTTTCGATGTCCCTGTTGATAATCTATATGCTGAACCAAGTGTTGTTAGATACATTAGAGACACTATTGATTTCACAAATGCTATCATTGTGTCACCAGATGCTGGTGGTGCTAAGAGAGCCGCTGGTTTAGCTGACCGTCTAGATCTAAATTTTGCGTTGATTCATAAGGAGAGAGCCCGTGCTAATGAAGTGTCAAGAATGGTTCTTGTTGGTGATGTTACTGATAAGATTTGTCTGATTGTTGATGATATGGCTGATACTTGTGGTACTTTGGCTAAAGCTGCTGAAATCTTGCTAGAGAATAAGGCGAAATCAGTTATTGCCATTGTTACTCATGGTATTCTGTCTGGTAACGCCGTAAAGAATATTAACAACAGTAAATTGGATAGAGTTGTCTGTACGAATACAGTTCCATTCGAAGAAAAATTAGCACTGTGTCCTAGACTGGATACTATCGATATCAGTGGTGTCTTAGCTGAAGGTATTCGTCGTCTACATAACGGTGAAAGTGTTTCATACTTATTCAGAAACGCTCCTCTATAGTACAAAATGGGTCTTTGACCTTCAGATTAGACATATAGATAAGCGTCACAGATGAATAAAAAAAGTTATAGAATTCACAGGATACCGAGGTATTTTAAACCAGATATAAATATGAAAACAAAATAGATTATCCTATTTTCTCTACGATATATGTCTAGTGTAGCTCTATTTGTGATTTTATAAACCATAGTCCTTTGGATTGAACTCTTCCAATGATTTCAAAATCACACCACGGTCTTTTATATGTTCATGTTCTTCACCATCCATGACCTTCAAAGCTCTTTCATCTGGAATCCAAATAACATGGGCACCTGCAGCCTTACCGGCAGTGATCCCAGGTAGAGCATCTTCAAAGACTAAACATTCTTCAGGTCTGATCTCAACTTCTTGTTCCTCATTCAAGGATTTCAAGGCAGCTAACCAAATGTCAGGGTATGGTTTACCACGGCCCTTTGGAACTCTTGGATCATCACCAGTGACGATGTGATGTCTAAATAGTTTAAAGCCTTCTTTTAGGTGGGCAGTTTTTCTCTTGAAATTGGTGGTGTTGGAGGAAGTTGCTAAAGCGAATGGGACCTTGTTATCATCAAGGTACTTCAAAAGTTCTAGAGCACCTGGTAAGAAGGCACACTTGGACCATTTGGTTTCTTGTTTGCTGACGTTACGAGCAAACAATTCTTCGGGAGTGAATGGTAAGTCATAAGCATTGATCAGTAGTTTTGTAGCCTAGATATAAATGTTAATATTGCTCAATGGTCAACAAATCAAACTCGACTTACTTCGGGACCTGGACGACCTTGAAGTTGGATCTTGACTTCCCAGTCTAACGGACCCTTACCAAACTCAGCCAGTAGCTCGTTTGTAACTTCTGTGTAAATGTCTTCGGTGTTGATTAACAACCCGTCCATGTCTGTATGGTGTTAGATCTGGTCTGAGTGGGGCTTAAATTGATGGGACACATACCGAATAGACATGCTTTAAATCTGCTCTTGTTTAGTATCGGGGACACGCGGGGACACAATTGATGCCTTTCAGAAGATACTCACTGTTTAGTAGCCATGGTTAGTTTTCCAATTCTGCGAAGATCTGTAGTTAACAGAGAGACTTGAGGAAATTTTGCATCTAGAGTTTATAGTTTTCATTAATTTCGAGAGTCGATGAGCTTAGCTTACGTCATATATCATAAAAGCATCATGAAAGAATTAAGTGTAGGATAAACAGTGAATTAGATGGCTCAGATTCTAGATGGCCTCTTTGATCTATATGTGGTGGACTCTGAGCGCTCGAGTTGCTTTTTCTGGATCGCCCTGAGGACCTGGTGGGCAAAAGATGATGGCTCCCTTTCTACAGTACTAGCTTCAATGGTGATGACATTGACAACGTCGTCCTGGACGTCTCTCTCCAGGTAGCCACTCTGGGTGCTTGTGGTCTTGCTCATTGACGTTGGAAATGCTGCAATTGAGTGTGGAGTCTGAGAGGTACTCACTGGGACCTTGTTGAAGTAACACAGTTGCTCACCAGAATTACCGAACAGAAATTGTAGAGTCTGGCTCCCCGTCAGTGTGTGGACTTCTGAGTCCTGGTTGTTTTCCGGGTCGATTATCTTGAACTTGTAGACAGATTCTGGCATTGCTAAGTTATGTGGTATAGTATGATTTATAGTGTTTGTTGTTAGCTAAGAGCAAGTTCCGGCCGCTCAGCTCTTAATATACTCACTTACTCCACACTTGTGTAATCGTTCTCGGTCACTGATATATAAACTTTTCGGCCTCGGCATATTTAACTGAAAACTTCATGATGATGGCTCAAGGAAACTCTACGAAATTCACAAAAATGACAAATCTATTAACTTTCATATTTACCTAGTGTACAGGTCCTCACCCTTTATGCTTCATTATTGGTTTTGGACGTATTCTTGGGCCTTGGCCTTGACGTAGTCAGCACCCTTTTCATCACCCTTCTTCTCTTCGAAAGACAACCATTTGGCAAAGAAGAACTTGGCCTGTTTACGGCTGATCTTCTTGGTTAACACTCTTTCGAATAGCTCTTCAACCTTCTTCTTCTCGTCCTGTTTGATCTCTTGATCAATGTAAACGTTCCATAGATCAATACGTTTTGGAACATCTGCAATCAAACCTTCAAATAATGTTCTACCTTGTTCAGCATCACCTTTAGTGAATTCTAATTGGGCAAATTTACGCACAACTTCAATATGATCACGCTTTGGCAATGATTGTAGGGCGTTACCTAAAACTTCACGGGCTTTCTCTGATTGATGACGGTCTAACAAATAACCACCAAAGGTAACCCAAACAGAAACTGAGGTCTTACCAAACTTCTTGGTGATGGTCTTGAATAATGAATCAGCCTTGTTAAACTTTTCACTCAAGATGTAGATACTGGCCAGTTTTTGATGCATGGTTAATGAATCCATGTATTCACATGAACGCTTGAAGACATCTTCTAGAGTTTCAGAGGTACCGAAAGTGTTTTCCAAATTCAGTAATGCAATCCAGATGTTCAATTTTTCTTGTTCTTCACGGTAGTTGATAGTCTTTAATGCACGTTCACCAATTTCTCTAGCCTTTTCGATTTCACTTAGTTGTAATTGGAAAGACATGTAGTTCATCCAAACAATTGATGAGTTTGGATTACCAATGATTAATCTCTCGAAATCAGCAACAGATTGTGGAGCCTTGGATTTAATATCACCAGTGGTATCTTCAACAATTTGTTTGGATTTCTTCTTCTTCTTCTTGTTTCTAACTTGCGTGAAATCTTCTTCATCACTTGATTCATCATCTTGAACTTGATCCAAGATACTAGCAGTCCAGTCGAAACCATTAGTTTCTAGACCAGATAAACCAGTAGATTCTTCTTCTTCATCTTCAGAATCGCTTCCTGAATCTTCGAATTCTTGGGCATCTTCAAAAGCACCTTCAGCAAGTTCTTCATCTTCTGAGGCGACTTCATCAACTTCTTCATCGTTATCACTCTCCTCTTGTTCCTCTTCGGCGTCGGATTCGACTTCAACTTCCTCATCAGCATCTTCCATTTCAGCATCTTCTTCTTCTTCTTCTTTTTCGCTAAAGAATGAAGCTTTCATACCTAGTGACAATTGCTTCTTATCAGCATCAATAGACAGTACCTTAACTTTAACTCTGTCACCTTCACCAAATAAAGCCTTCAAGTTTTGGATTGGATTGTCTGATATTTGAGATTGATGGGCTAAACCACTGATGTTCAAAGTACCATCCAATTTAACAAAGACACCAAAATCGGTAACTCTTCTAACAGAACCTTCAAATATATCACCAACCTCCAAATCTTCAAATCTCTTCAAGATGTTCAGTTCACCATTGACCTCTGATTCTTTCAAAGTTAAAGTGACATTACCATTGTCATCAGCTTTGATGACTTTACCAATGACTTGTTGGTGTGGCTTGTAGTACTTCTTCCATTCCTTGATGAATGAGTCTGATATATCACTAACTTTAACGTAGGCAGTAACAGAACGGCCTAGAGCAATGAACAAACCTTTATCGGTGATATTCTTTACGAAACCACGAACAACATCACCACGTTTCACATCTGATGACGTAGTGACTAGTTTATCCTTGGATTCGTTGTCTGAACGTAAAACAATGTTGATTTTTTCGTTCGCCTTGTCAACAGTGGCAATAGTACCTGGAATGATATCATTCTTGGAATAGACTTCGGTCAACTTTTGGGTATAATCATTCAAGGCATCGGTGACGAATGAGATAGCAGTGATACCTTCAGCCAATTCAACAAGGACGAAACTGCTGGTGATTCTTAAGACACGGACTGGTAGTTTAGCACCAACCTTGACATCATCGAACTTGGAGATTTGGTCATCTCTGGAGGTCAATGAGACTGTGTTGTTTTCAGTGTCAATGGCTTTAACTTTGACCTTCAAGGCGGAACCTAATGGGAAACTTTCATCAATGTTGCTCAATAGTGAAGCGTCGTTAGACAAGTCCATGAATGAGATAGAACCCTTGATGGATGGTGACAAGTTAACAAAGAAGTAACCCCTGGTAGCGTTGTTAATGAAAGCAACCCATTCAGAGCCAACGGTGATGTCTTTGTATGATAGAGCTTCAGTGGCCTGCTTGTTCTTCAAGTCAGACTTTTTAGCACTTAGTTCAATGATAACTTGCTTAGATTTCTTGTGGGTGATTGGTAAAAATCTGTGGTTCTTAGCATCATGGAAACCAATGACCTTAACGTCCAGAACGTCACCTTTTTTGTAAGGGGCCAGTGGGTTCTTTGTATCTTTGATTTGTTCAAACTTGTCGAAGATTTGAGAAACGTCAACACGACCTTGAACATTGTCAGCTAATTGGACATTCAATTGAGTTTGTTTCACAGATTTAACAATGGCCTTGGTGACCTTACCTGGGACGAATTCACTGACAGCCTTAATGGTGGAGTCAACTGGGTTGACAGCATCATCGGATGAGTTCTTCTTTTCTTTCAAAGTTAATAAGAATCTCTTGTTCTCTTCATCAGTTCTTAGGACTCTAACGGAAACGGATTGGTTAACGTGAAACACGGAGCTCAAATCATCGACTGGACGATCAGTAGCATACTTGGCCAAGATCAAACCAACCAATTTGGCACCAAACCCAACAAAGACACCTCTGTCAGTGATGGACTTGACATAACCTGGGATCAGTTCGCTGGAAATAGAAATGTCTTTGAATTTGGTTGGGAGTTTCTCCTCTTGAGAAGCTTCAATCAAAGATTTCTTCAACGACAAGTTAAAAATTCTAGATTTTGAATCCTTGTCCAACACTAGACCTTCAACGGTGGAACCAGTTTCTAGTCTCTTTAAGATGGCACGATTTTGTTCGTAGTTACCATCAGACAAGTGACCAGCAAAGATGACACCTCTTAGCGATGAGCCTGGTAATTCAACAACAACAGAATCTTTGGTCTTTTCAACAATTTGTGCCTTGACAACAGATCTACCAGTAATCAAGGAATCTAAAGCTGTCTTTTGAGCTTCGGTAGATTCTTCGGATAGACGACAGGAAACTTGAATTCTCTTGGTTTCTCTGTCAACAGAAGCAATTCTCACAGTCACAGTTTGACCCAGACGAAGATGGTCTTCTGGTTTCTTGACAAAGGTTTCACTGATTTCTGATTTTGGCAAGAAAGCTTTCAAGTTCCCGAAGAAGGAAACAATGGCACCACTTGGTTTGAAAATTGTGACAGTAGCAACGGTTCTTTCACCAGCTTTAGCATCTTCTAAAGAGGCAATGACATTTTCAGCACCGACTAATGATTTCTTCAGAGTCAATGAAATTTCATTCTTGTATTTGGAAACGTTCAAGATTCTAGCCTTAACTTTAGAACCAATCTTAAATTTTCTTTCTGGGTAGATCAGCTTAACATCACTCAATTGAGCTGGAGATGCAACAGCTTCAAACTTCTCAAAGATCTTGACTTTCAAACCGGCTTCTGAGGAGACACTTAGAACTTCACCAGTGACTAGTTCACCAACAGGGATATCTTGAGCTCTCAAGTATTTTTGTTTGATGACTTTAGGATCCAGTGTCAAGATGAAGTAATTATCAACAGATGAGTAACTCAAGACTCTGGCAGCGTGTTTGGTACCATTGGCGTAAGTAGTAGCTAGAGCTGATTTATCACCATCAATTCTTGAGATGTGGACTTGACCAAATCTGTCGTTACCAACACTGACATAAATATAATGAGAATCATGACCTTTGATCTCAACAGAATCAAAAGTATGACCAATAGGAAACGCTTCTAGTGGGGATGATTGGGTCTTTGGATCGTATGCAAGTTCGTTCAAGTTCAAGATGTGTGGCAAGACTGAAATGTACAACTTCTTAGCCCCACCGGACATCAAGACTGCAACAACTCTGGTCTTGATTTTAGAACCAACACCAAATTTGTGCTTGATATCTTCTTGGTTGAATGATGCTAAATGTGATAGATTGATGGAGGCGTTCACTAGACCTAAAACTTTACCAATGACACCAGTTTGTTGGACTTCAGTGATAAGAGTTTCAACTAAGTTACCTGGTACGATAGAGTCAATAGAGGAGACAGTGTTAACGGTGTTCTTCTTGTTGGTTGTTAGCTTAACGGTAACAGTACGACCTTTCTTTAGTGCGATAGTGGTTAACAGGACAGAACCTATTAAGATTGATTCTGGTTCTATTGATGCAGCTTTGATTTCTTTGTTGGAGACGAAACCAGTCAGGCCATCCTTGCCGATATCTAAAATTAGACCATGGTCTTCCACGGATGAGACTGTGGCTTGTAAGGTGGCATTCTGTATTAGATCTTCTTCTTCATCTAGGTTCTTGTTAACTTTCTCAGACTCAATCGATAATTGAATTCTTTTCTTTTGTTTTTGATTCTTACCACCGACTTGAGTTGATTCAACGACAATAGCACGTAACCATTGGCCCTTGTGGAAAAGCTTGGATAGTTCTGGAAATTTCTTTTGCTTGGTGGTACCGACAGTAACACCTTCTTCCTCATCTTCTGAGTCTTCATCTTCGCTTTCATCGAAGTCTTCCAGTTGTTTTGTGATTTGTGGAGAAATGCTTGTGATCGGAACGTAACCAACCAAGTTATCTGGTAATAGCAGAGCAATATCTAAACGATTGATCTCTGAGACTTGACCTAGCACTAGGGTGCCTGGAATTAAGTTCTTGAAAGATAAGTTTTCGATTTGGATGATCTCTTTGTCAGATGATTCAGTGGTCTTAGCATTTTTGGCAGTCTTCTTCTTCTTTGAAGGACGGCCGTCGTCAGCCTTACCACTGGTGGCATTCTCTCTTTCAAAAAGAACATCTCTGGCAGCTTCATTGGCAACTTCTTTCAATTCCAGTGGGGTTAAAGCAGAAGCACCACCTCTTGGAAATGAAACTTCACTTGACTCCAAAATGGACTTAGCAGGAGCCTTTGTACCGTCTTCTCTGGTCAAAGGAGACTCCTTCTTCTTAGAGTCAGCGTCAGACCTTCTTCTCTTAGTTACAACCATGGTGATGGAAGGGTTCTGCAGCTTCTTTGAATGGTTTGTGTCTAATAAGATGCCTACGTTATAATAGGCCTTAAAAAAATTTAAAAAATTTCATAGAGTGTGGCCCAAACCGAGTCCCGATTAGGAAAGAGACGATGAGCTTCAAAGCGTCACCAAGAGAGTCAAAATAGAGCAAAGGGAAGTACTTAGTTACAAACAGTGTGACAAGGGTATTCGTTAGGGTAGCTTTATTGATGTTTTAAGGAGCGAATAGGTTTCCTTGTAACATTTATGTTGGCTAAAAGCGAGATCTAGTAAATGCCTAGTGGTATCATGATTCTTAGATACCTCCGATAAGAGTGTGTGATAACGGTACCATGCGCATCTGGATACGCCACAAAAAGGTACTTGTGCTTCAGAGAAAACTACTGTTTCCATTAATCTCCTCCTTTGTGTACAACTTATCGTCTCAGAGATCAATCACTCTCGGGCAATCATCCTGCAGATCAAGCAAAGCAATAGTCATCTACACTATTCCGACTCAAAATTAATTCATTAGACTTTATAATTTACTGTATCAACTGACCAATAACCTTGGATAATCTAGAAACTGGCACATCTTCAGTTTGCACGTTATCGTTGACAAACTTGGAGGTCTTGTTCTTTTGGAAAGAAGCTTCGATCAATTTAACGTTGTGATCATTGACTAAACCGAATTCTTTGTTCTTGGAGAGGAAAGCTTCGATTTCATTCGAGATTAATAGTTCATATAGTTGGACTAATGATTGGATCTTGGTGGTGTAATCATTCTTGATGGAGAAGACATAGGTTGGTAAAAGATGTAAGTATAGTGTGAAATCTGGGTCAATGAACTCGGTCAAACCTTTGATTAGGACCTTGACGGTGCATTCTTCTCTTTCTTTTGATGATTCATCGCTCAATTCGTACAGTTTCAATAGGGCCAAGTTGGAGTTCAAATCACTGTAGTCGCTTTCATACTGCTTTTGTAGGTAGTCTTGTAGCTCTTCAATGACAGATAAGTCGTATCTTTTCAGAGTAGACAGGATTTCTTCAATAGAATCTGGTCTTTGGGATGGTCTGTCAACTAGTCTGTTACTCATGTTTATGTTGCAAATGTGCTTATAGTTTCCCTGTACCTTTAGCTGAATTTGTATGTATTTCCAGGCTTTTTGATGATTTTGAAAAATTTCCCGCGATATTTATTACCCGGAGTGGGGCACACATAGCTATGATGACATTTCCTGTCAAAGATGTGTCAATGGAAGCTGGGTTGATCGAGTTTGCTCTAATGGTGTCTACAGGTACAAAACCGTAAATTTTTCAACAGTGTTATTATATTATTATTCATTAACCCTCGAGGAGGGACGTGAACTGAGATGTGTGATGCACCATCAGTTCGATGCATTTCTCATTGATAAAAAGCAATTCCAGATGACACCAATGGATGAGGAGAAGGGCACTTGGAATCTTCGTGGGAGAATTAAGAAGTTTATGAACTGGACAAGAGGCCAGACCATGTAATTAGCAACCAACGTTGAAAAATAAATTTTTCTTATCTTTTCAGACAATGTGAACTTATCACCGCTCTCTAGAACAAAATTGGAGTACGAGAAGAAAGCAAATAATGAGACTGGTGAATATACAAGCTGGTCACTTAATACTCGCTCCAAAACTGAGACAAATGTTGGTTCTTGAGTGTAGAAATGATTCAATACCCAGTACCACCCATTTTGAGGGAATGCAATGAAGAAGCCCCAAAACATGAACCCAATGAATCTGTAAAAATTGAAAACGTCAGCGTCCGTCTGCTCTGATAGTTGTTGGTAACTTGGATTGTCTGAAACACTATAGTTTCTCTGACGGTTGAGCACTCTGGTATCACCGTAATCTGCGTAGAATGAATCATCTGGTTGATCTCTGTATGAGAAGTAACTCTCCAGTGAAATGGATGTGACAGACATAGAACGACCTCTATTTTGTTGTGATACCATAGCATAGAAACATGAAAGGCTCTGGGCTAGTGTGTCGGATAGACCATAAAGCAAGGTGTTTGATAAGACCGTTGTAAACAACGCACTGGTGGCGTACAAAGACTCGTACTTGTGGATAAGCTTGTAAAGGAGGACCAAGTAGATACACAGTATCCACCAATTGAGCACGGGGACATGAATGATCTTGAACCTTGAGAGGTATTTGATGATTCTATAGTGGTATGTTTGTTTATAGTTCACTGATATCACAGATTGCATATCTATGTCCTGCTCATCGCGTCTGGGAGTGGGTATGCTCTCAGAAGTTTGGGATCTCCGGAGCGATGGAAAGACTTCCTCGGTCTCCTCAAGCCTTATAGCCATAGTTGGGTTCCCGGTTGTGTGGTGTACTACCCTGTCCTAAACGGCTTTATGTGTCAAACGGTTGTTTTCTCCTTTTTAAAAATTTAGAGATTAGGGCTTCTTAGGGTCTCTATCATGTGACCTTCTAGGGCTTCCTTCTTTCCAGGGCAGTCACAGCAAGTTTGCACGCTATTTGAGAAAAACAGACGCGAAACCGCTCTGCAAAAATTTAGACAGGTTCGCGAATTCTCCAATTTTGTTCCTTGGGACACTGAAAGCCCGGTACGCACCACATGCTTTTTGCAACAACTCTTTGAAAAAGTTGAAAAGTTTAAAAGTTCATTTTCCATTACGAACAGAGGTCAAAGTCAAGTCAAGTCCATAGTCAATATGCTTATCCCAAAGGAAGAAAGAACTAAAATCCACAAATACTTGTTCAGTGGTATGTGAAGACTAGCGAAATGAGATCCAACGAGAACTGTGTCCCACGCCTTTGTCGTAATTCCAATGCATTCAAATTTAATTATCAACAATCACTAAATTATCACGTTGAAGACTGATCACCACCCAAAGAGAATGAGGCAACAACGCCAATATATTACATCTATCAAACGCATACAACTACATTTACACGGAAGGTCGTAATGAACCACCATGCGGGAAGACAACACGACACGGGAGACAGGTCTTGCAAAATCTCATGGATATTATCAACTAGAAAATGGAGTACTAACAACTTTAAACAGAAGGTGTTGTCGTTGCCAAGAAGGACTTCAACCAAGCTAAACACGAAGAAATTGACACCAGAAATTTGTACGTCATCAAAGCTTTACAATCATTGACTTCAAAAGGTTACGTCAAAACCCAATTCTCATGGCAATACTATTACTACACCTTAACTGATGAAGGTGTTGAGTACTTACGTGAATACCTAAACGTCCCAGAAGGTATCTTACCTCAAACTCACTTACAAGAATCTGCTCCAGAAAGACCACACAGAGGTCAAAGACAAAGAAGAAACTAAATCTTTTAACTTGGATTTGATGTGTATTTTGTAAAAAAGTTAATATAAATCATTAAGGTATTTAAATGTACAATAGGACGGGTGGGAGAAGAAGCTGAACTGGATATCATAATCCCATTGCTCTCTTGTCTCTTTATCGTAAATACAAGCCATAAAAGTCCCTCCACCTCCTTACTTCTAAGCATTATGCAGCCCTACTTTTCACCTCACGTGACTAAAGTCTAGGGTACTCTCTTCAAACATGAGAAACACCCAAACACCACAAAATTCCCAATCATCAACAAAAGTGAAAAAAAAAGTTCCAAACACTAACTAAAGGAGGGCCTAAGAAAGAGAGAGAACTGTCAGCATAATGAAGTTAAATATTGCATACCCAGCCAACGGTTCCCAAAAGACCGTCGAAATTGATGACGAACACAGATTACGTGTCTTCTACGAAAAGAGAATCGGTCAAGAAGTTGAAGGTGACTCCGTTGGTGATGAATTCAAAGGTTACTTATTCAAAATCAGCGGTGGTAATGACAAACAAGGTTTCCCAATGAAACAAGGTGTTTTATTACCAAACAGAGTTAAACTATTACTAGCCAAGGGTCACTCATGTTACAGACCAAGAAGAGTTGGTGAAAGAAAGAGAAAATCTGTCAGAGGTGCCATTGTTGGTCCAGATTTAGCTGTGTTATCTTTAGTTGTTGTCAAACAAGGTGACGCTGAAATTGCTGGTCTAACTGACACCCAAGTTCCAAAGAGACTAGGTCCAAAACGTGCCAACAACATTAGAAAGTTCTTCGGTTTAACCAAGGAAGATGATGTCAGACAATACGTTATCAGAAGAGAAGTTGTCAAAGGTGACAAGAAATACACCAAGGCTCCAAAGATCCAAAGATTAGTCACCCCACAAACATTACAAAGAAAACGTCATTTGAAATCATTGAAGGTTAGAAACGCTCAAGCTCAAAGAGACGCTGCTGCTGAATACGCTCAATTATTGGCTCAACGTTTGCACGAACGTAAGGCTGAAAAGGCTGAAGTCAAGAAGAGAAGAGCTTCATCTCTAAAAGCTTAAGTTTAATGACTGGGAATGTGGTATTTATGTAAAATAATAGAAAAAAAATAAGAAACGATCGCTTGTAGTCGTCCAGATGTGATCTCAGTCCTATTTGTCTTTGATGAAACGACGCTTCACGGCATTTAGGGCTAAGGCAGTCAAGTCGTAACATGATAAACACTGAAGAGTAAAGAGAAGGTTTGTTTCAATCCACTATGGCTTTCTTTAAGAAGTCACATTCAGTAAGCGTCCAACATTTAAAGCCTTCTAATCATCGCCTTCTCCATCTATCTTGAATTTTGAGATCGGAAACATCAGAACACCATAGACTTAAACTATTTTTAAATGTCTAGGTGAGACCGATAAAGCTTGTTTCCAACTTGTTGACGGCATAACCATGGGTGGTGACGATCTATACGTGGGTATTCCATGCAAATTGACCACTGCGATCCCATACTAACAACTCCTAGGCTTTCCCTACTCCGGGCGAGGCCTTCGGACAAAGGCAGAACAGAAAGGCTCCGGCTCAAAGACTTGATTCAAGAGATAATAGATATGGCCCTCCTCTGCATCCACAACAACCAGCACAGAACCATCCTAGAAAGACCGCAGTTCCTCCAAGACTAGCTCCTCAACAGGCGCCGCAGCCCCAGAGAATACCGGCTCAACCCCAGCAAAGAGTCGCCTCACCATCCCACCACATGTATCAACAACAACAACCGCAGTACCAGCAACCTAATCAGCCACAATATCAGCATAGCCAATCCGGCATCAATCACTCTAATCCACCCACACCAAGACTTGATCAAAGAGCTGACTCACAATCTATACATTCATTCCAATCAGAAAGAGTAGACCCTGCTGTTCAATTAGAGCGTCAATTAAGAGACATATTTAATAGTGTTGACAGAGATCGTAATGGTTCACTTACCGAGGAAGAACTCGGGAAGGCATTATTGAATCAGGATGGTACACAATTCCAGGCATCCACAGTCAGACTAATGATCAGGTTGTTCGATAAAGATGACTCCAGCACTATAGAATTCCAAGAGTTTTACCATTTATGGAACTACGTCTCACATTGGAGAAAGACCTTTCAGAAATACGATACCGATCAGAACTCCAAAATTACGTTTGCTGAATATCAAGAAGCCCTAAGTAGTTTTGGTTACAGGCTGCCAACTGATATCGTCCTATTCGTGTTCACAAAGTTTGGGGAATTTAATCAGAATAAGCCTTTGTACTTGAAGTTTGATGGGTTTGTTGAAAGTTTAATCTGGTTGTTACGCTGTACTAATATTTTCAAAAAGTTCGACACTAAGGGAAATGGTGTTGCTACCATATCGTTTCAGGACTTTGTTCATGAGATCATTTCATTTATTTAAGACGCTCCTTCAATTGATGACTTCATAACCATAACGAAATGGTAGTTGTAGTTTACTAGCCATAAGCTCTCAAAACTGTCAGATAGCTAGCAGTCATGAGAGATAGTATCGAACATGCTTCTTGATGTCCTACAGGTTTCCAAAATCTTTGAGCCAGCTAATCAGCCGTCCGACTTTCTCGAAGCCGCGAGTTCTATAACTAATGTCTGTTTGGATCATTTGTAAAGAAGATCAATTTGGCAATACGGTAATAGTGTGGCTCGTTAGATCTACCATTGTATAGTTTAATTCGGAGAGCTAGTACTGGGGCTGATAGTATATATACACTTGCTGAGAAATATCAAGTCTAGCTGGTAGAAGTCTTAATGTATACCATATTACAGCTCTACTAGTACATTAACGTCGTCTATAGAATAATTAGTAGTATATATAGATAAATCAATTATATATATATGATAATTATATAGAGTCGTAAATTGTATTATAGTACACTATCATATAGAATTGATCATGCAGAACTTATAACAATTAATATGTTGTATTATATTTTTTAATAATATTATAATTATTCTTGAAGGCGACCTAGAAGACTTATCTTTTTTAATTTTCAAGATCCGTTCAAATTAAATTTGAAATTATTT
Source organism: Taiozyma odintsovae (assembly GCA_030557705.1). Taxonomy (NCBI): domain Eukaryota; kingdom Fungi; phylum Ascomycota; class Saccharomycetes; order Phaffomycetales; family Wickerhamomycetaceae; genus Taiozyma; species Taiozyma odintsovae. Next base: position 1,441,171 of record JANIVH010000001.1, read on the forward strand.
CTACTTTATCCCGCGGAGATCAATAAGCCTTCGGGAAATCATTTATGAAATGGCCGTCTCAAGGTACTGTACCGCTCATGTCAGCTGTACTGTACGACTACAGTCAATTGTGACCAGCTATAAATCAGACTCATAAGTCTGGTTTAGCTAGTTAGGCCTACACAGAGTCGACTCCGTAACAATTAGTGATCATGGATGGACTCTACTAGCTTACGTTATGATCTGATGGAGATGGTCGCGCTCTACATACGAAGGCAAGCTACTCTCAATAAAGCAAAAACGTAAATAAAAGTCCGAGCTTGAACAAGACGTCCGAATAACATAGCTAGTGGTGATTACGCCGCGGTTGTGCCCTTTTCTTCCACCATTATAGTTTCTTCTCTGACACTAGAATCGCTATCTTTTGAATCAATTGTCTCAATTGTGGTCTTCCCCATCATGGCACCGAGCAACTTCATAATCTCATGTCTACCCTGGTACACCGGGAAAATTGTAATGTAGCCTGTGGCTAATACTAGGCACATTGTCATGATGATAACCCATTGCTTCAGGTATGCCTTTGAGAAGTGATAATTAGTGGCGTATAAAGAACAAGGAAGAATAATGTAAGCGCCGATCAACAAGATAGCATTTAGGACCAATGAGATCTTAGAGGCTCTTCTCAATTCTTTCTCTTCAGACTGAGTGATTGTCATTGCTTCAATTTCTTTTTCATCGGCGTCATCCCCAGCAATGAAAGCAGTAGTTAGCCTCTTGAAGTCAAAATCTTCCGCGTTTGGTTTCAAGTAGGACACAATTGGGATAAAGATGAAGGTGCTACCTACAGCAACAAAGTTGCCAACCAAACATGCTTCAGCAGCCATCAGAGAATCTTTATCAACAATACCTGTAGCGGATTTGGCTGTACCAATCCAACACACTAAACCCGCAACAGTTGCCATTGGTGCAGCATATGTACAAGCAAAATTACTTGTCTTTTTCCAGTAAAGTGAGTAAGTGATGATACCAATAGCTGGTGCCAGAATAATACCGTAGAAACTAATCAACCAGCCGACAGTGACACCAACGTAGTTGAAGACCACAGAAATACAAGCAACAAAGATGCTAAAGCCAATCGTGGCAAGGTGACCAAAGTTCACAAGTTGTTTTCCTGAAGCATTTGGGTTGATGTAGCCTCTGTAAACGTCAAAAGTCGCTACACTTGAAAAAGCAATAAGCTCAGCGGACATGGCAGATGTTACGGACATGAACAAGTTCAGAACAGCAGCAGCAGAGCCCGATTTACCCATGATGGTACCAAAAGCGTAGATGACAGGCAGACCAGCTGAAGCCTCATAGGCGCTTAATGCCTCTGGGTAAGTTCTAAATTCTGGGTAAACCAACAATGCACGACAAACCAAGCCACCTGCAGTACCAAGAACCCATGGAATAGTCATCCAACAAGCACTACCCAAAACATAACCATTCAAGACACCTTTTGGCGAGGCAGCAATAGCCTTTTGAGAGTATGAAGGGTCCCCAAACACAGAGCTTAAACCACCAATACATACAGCCCAAGTGGTCATGAACATCTCTTTATTTTTGAATGAAAGATAACTATCACCTGAAGTTGGAGGGAACTTTTCCGAAGCTTCAACAAGCATGTCATGAAGTTTGTCTGTGGAACCGATGATGTCTGAGTGAGTGAACACCTTGAAACACATTATAAGGACAACAAAGTAGATGATGACAGTGTGTATCCAGTCAGAGATAAATGTTGATTTCAAACCTCCAAATGCTGTGTAGATGCAGACACCCAGTGGTAGCAGGAAATTTGCAGCAATAATATTGATACCTGTTGAAGCATTAAAACCTTGCGAAGCCCCAAGCAGCAGACAGCCAGAAACCATGATGTTGGTTGCTGTAATATAGAACAAATAGACAAAATGAGTGTTTCTGTCATAACGAACTTTAATGATTTCAGCAACAGTGTGACAACCTGGGGCAATACGCTTGATCTCGATTGCCAATTGCGTGAAACTCAACACTTGGATACCACCCATGATACCATACAAGTACCCACCTGATATACCATAAGTGTAGCCCCATAAACCAGATGTAAGCAAAGTAGCTGGCCAAACCCAAGATGAGACAACTGCAGAGCTGATAAGACCCGAATTAACAGATCTGGAGGCAGTTGTGAAGTGTTCAGAGTTTTGAGTTTGGTTCATGTACTTGGAGAGCACGACAGTAATGAAACACATGATCAGAGCAAAGAAGGCACCGAGACCAACAATGAAACCATAGCCATATGATTGGGGAAGGATAGTGTCTGTCATTTCTTAATGTGTGTCACTCAATTGGCAAGTGAGTATAACGCAATTGACCAAAAGGTGATTAAATTGGGAGACGGGATCCCTTTATAGAAGTGAAAGCAAGATTAACAATTCCCTATCTGATATCTGATTATTCAAAGATTAATTGTAGACTGCTTCTAAACAACGAAGCGATCGTAGATCCCATACAAAGGCGGCAGGTGGTTAAGCTCATTGCTCTAGCTTCAAATCAGTTGCGTCCAAATCGGGATACCGCGTTGATAAGATAAGGGACATTACGTAATCTGAGATGAATTTCGATATCGAATGTTAGGATTTAGCTCGCATTGTGACACAAAAACAAACTATTGGGAAACTGCTATGACCCACAAATTTGGTTTATCTGAGAAAAGGCGCAATGGGACCTTAAGAGATCCAGAGATACGCCAAGAGTCAAGATGACTGTCGCACTATCTGCTCCTCCGCATCCAACGGCCTACAACGGGATCATCGACTCCTTCCAGCAAAAGATCAAGCAGTTCCATGAGCTCCAGAAGGAGATCGCTGCCAAACCTCCTTTGGAAGACACCTACGACAATGAATATGCTGTTGGCATCAAGTCACTTCCTTCACAGACTCAAAAGATCAAGTCCAAGAGTGGTGCTTCTTTGAACTTGTTATTAGTCGGTCAATCCGGTCTAGGTACATATCGATACCGTTTTTTTTACTATCTAATTAAAATGTCACTAACTAGCTCTTCCAATAGGTAAGACCACTTTCATTAACACCTTGTTTGGTACCTCTTTGCTTCCAGATGTCTGGCACCAGTTGGATGAGGTTACTCCTCACACCACATTCGCTAAGACTACCGAAATTACCCGTGAGACTTTGAACTTGATTGAGCATGGTTTTGATTTAGACTTCACCGTGATTGATACTCCTGGGTTTTGTGATGCTATTGATAACCAGTTTGCTTATGTTCCAATCATTGAGTACATTGATCTCCAATTGAGACTTTACATGTTTCAAGAAGAACAGCCAAATCGTCGTGCTAAAGTTGATAACAGAGTTCATGCTTGTCTATATTTTATCAGTCCAAGTTCAAAAGGCTTGACAACTCTTGACATTGAAGCATTGAGACATATCTCAAGCAGAGTTAATTTAATCCTAGTCATTGCCAAATCGGATACGTTGACTGCTACCGAGTTGACTGAATTGAAGATTTTGATAAGAAGTATCATTGAAGCTCAAGATATCAATATCTGTGAGCACATCGAAGATGATAAGGTTAGAAACAAGATAGTGGAGCACATTCCATACTCCATCATTGGTTCCCAAACCTACGTTTACAAACCAGACGGTACTTCAGTTAGAGGCCGTAAATATGATTGGGGTATTGCTGAAGTTGATAACGAGGAGCATTGTGACTTTCTCAAGTTGAATGATATCTTGGTTGCCAATAACATGATCGATTTCATCTCAACTACGGAATCTTACTATGAGAGATGTCGCGATAAGTTGGTGAAAACGAGAGTTAATCATGCCAGAGAGCAATTAGCTGAGGATGATGAATTGGTTAAATCAATCGACTTTGAGAACTTGGACAACAATGGCTTGAAGAACTACGAGGTATTAAACAAGGTTAACAAGGATGTTGTCGATGATTTGGTGATTGAATGGAATCCAATCTTTGTTCAGAAGCAGTTCATCATGAGAAAAAGATTTAACGAAGTGATTGCCATTGAAGAGAAAAAGTTCAAGGATTGGAAAAAGGCATTGTTCGGTAAACAGAATGCATTCAACCAGGACATCGAGAGGTTATCCAACGAAGTTCAGAAGTTGAACTCTGCTATTGCACATTTGAAAGAAGAAGTCAAAGAGAAGACCGAGAAAGAGCATGCTAACGACAACGATACTGTCACAACCATGGAAACTGAGACAGAGCGTCCAAGTTCCCACCCAATGGAAGTTTCTCCACACCCAGTGGCCACTTAGTCTGATCATGATGCCTTCCAGTATCAGCTCCTCCCCTTTCCATGCAGTCTCTTTTTCTAGCGTTGTTCACTTTCTACATGAGATGATTTAAGTTTTCCTTTGCTGTAGCCCTAACTAATCTTTAAATCCTTTATAAATTTTTGTCGCCTATAAAAAAATTTTCAAAGTTGAATTTTTTAGTCTTTTACATACTTCCTCAAGCAAAGGCCAAGGGGCCAGAACAAATGACTCTTTAGAGGGTTTCCCTAAAGATGAATAATTCGTGAGTAACCATTGAAGCACACAGCCACGGAGTGCGTTTTTATTATGATGATCCACCTTATTAAGTATGTTTTTTCTGGCATCTCTAATGTTAGGGCTTGTTTAATTACCGGTTCAATGAATACAACTCTTTGACTATTATCTGATATGAAAACCATTCCAATGTGTGTTTAACTGAAATAGTGTGTGACTGGTTGTACTAACTAGTTATCAAGTGGTTTGTTTAGCTTTGAATCAAATGCCTTCGAAATGTAAATATTTTTAACGTAGTTAATTTTTTTTTGGTGGTATCCACAATTTACCACTACCTCTGTATCCGTATTCCTTCACCTTGACGACCTTCTTAAACAGGGTGGCATCGATATGATGTGGTGTTCTCGCAGTGATGTCGTTTCTGTTGCACCACTCGATTAAGAACATGTCTGTTGTCACTAGTGTTTGTTTCTCTTTCAGAACGACTTGGATCAAAGTCTTATAACGATAGGGGCATTTCACATTCACATTGGGTGTGTCCTTCAATTCGATGTTGTTGGTCAGGTTTTTGTCAATGAAGCGGATAGCATCTCGTGCAGCTTTCCCTTAGGGACCTTCTTTGCCCTTGATCAAGTCTAGTTTGTGGAGTGCTGGATGTTAGTTAGTACCCTGTTGACAGAACAAAAACCCGATAACGTACTATACTTGGGGACAACCAGTTTGATCTCCCACTTGGAGATGATCTGTAGACAAGAGGCAAGTGCGGAATTGTCCACGATTACAGACTCAATCTTCATTGCATCTGGCTAATATTGTGAATTGATTAAGTTGTAGCGAAGACTTAATAGTTTTGTATTTTTAGATTAAATGGAAAGAATTCTCTTCATCATGTGTGTGCTTTTTATCGTTTTTCAGAGACAACTAAGCAGAGAGACTAACAAAAATTATCATAGAAAATGCAGTTTATATCAATGCAATGCTAACTATGTACAAAAGTTCATCTTAAATATCCTTTTCATCCAGGAACTCTAATAGTGATTCCGGTTTAAATGGCCAATTATGGAAATGTTCAGTGATTTGCAAAAATTCTTCCCCTGTTAGGTCCTTGGCTTTCTGCTTCAGCATATCTTTACTCAACAAAGGTAAGAAGTAGTCTTCAGCACCTGGACCCAGATTTTTTATACTCTCTTCGACTTTTTGTAGTTTTAAGATCATCATATTCTTCGTGACATAGTCCCATTCGTAGACATCGGTTATAGGAGGATCTTTTGGATTGAATTCCATCAATGTCATTGGTGTCTTCGACACAAAGTCATGTGGTTCTAGTTGGACAGGGTCGTGTGAATTCAACAAATCTTCATCAAACTGTCTTAATCTTGTGGATTTTTCCACTGCATGAACCTTAAAATCACTGAACGTCTCAGCAACAAGTGAGCACTTGGCCCTAGCTGAGGTCTTTGGTGGAGCTGTGATCTTGATTGCACTAGATTCAGGGACCCACAGTAGCATCCTCACATTACCAAACTTCTGGATCCAATTTTGATGTGATAAGCAGGCCAACCATTGCATTAATAGGCCTTCTTCCGACACAGAACCTGTAAATAAGAAGCTATCATGTATGTGATCACGGCTCTGAAAGCCCGGTTGTATTATCCCCTTCTCACCCGTCAGCTCAAGGTATGACTTCCACATAAATGGATTCTTCTCGACATGTTGTAGGTTGTGATCGGCCTTGCCCTCCAACGACTTCAGGTATTTATCTGTATGTTTGACGAAATCCTTTCTCGTTTCCATGAGCACATGCTGTGATGGTTGTAAGTGGTTGTATAAAGCAGTGGAAAAGACTAGATTGTTAGAGTAGACGTCCAAGATCTTCAAGTTTGGAGTATAATTATAGTCCAGCTTCTTACATAGGTTTTCTAGCGATGAGGTTAGTTATGTGTCCAGGGTTGGAGATTCTCCGATAAAAACTTACTAGCCACTTTCCAATTCGAAAGATAGTTGCACTTGGAGTAGTTCTTTAGCTTGAAACCCTTGGGGATGGGCACTTTGGTCATCTTTTAGTTTATTTGATGCCCAAATTGTGTCAAGTTTCGAATAAATTTTTCGTTTTTTTCGCCAGTTCAGAAATTGTAATAAATCAAGTAAACAACACTCAAGGACCAATTAGTACTGTCAAATCACACATAATGTTTAAGATCAAGCTCAAACAGCCCAAAGAGCCCAAAGAAGTCAAAGTGGAAAAGCCAAAGATCAAGCTGAACCTCTCCAAGCCGCAGCAAAAGTCTTTTGATAAACCGAAAAAGGTCCCCAGAATCCGTGTCAAGCCAACGAGGATACCCGGTGAAGGTTACGACTCAGAGGATTCAGAGATCGAAGATGACCCACTGCTGGAGGAGGGAATTGTGGTACGTCTTCTACCGGATGCTGAACTGGATTACGTGAGACACTGTGTTGAGACTGGTGATTTCTCCAACATTCATATGAAATGGAGAGACAAGAGACGGTGTATTATTAAAGTCAACAATTCACTTTATGCTGCTAAGTTGATACAATTGCCTAATATAATAGAGGTCCAGAAGACCGTTGACAGAAAAAACATGTTCAAAACCATGGATATATCCCAGATCTTACTTGTTGTGAAGAAAATCGACTCCGAAGAACAGATCAATGAGTTACAAGTTGGTGATAATGAGGTGTTCGATCATGGTCTAACGCCACCTTTACATAATATCATGAAATCAGAGACCAGAAAGAAGACTGATACTTCGTACATACACTCCCTTGAGGCCAAAGTTGACGAATTGCTACGACTGGATGAAGAAGCATTAGACTCAACTTTTGAGCTGATCGATCCAGAAAATGTGAAATTGGAAGAAAATACAGTTGTCCAAACTCCAGTAGCGCCAATTGTTGAGGAAGAAGAAGAGCCTGCTATTGATGAACTGGAATTGGAACTTGAACAAGCCCTGGGTGAAGATGAAATTGAAGTTGAAGAACCTGAACAAGAAGAGGAAGAGGAATCTGACGATGATGATGACGATGAGAGTGACAATGAACAAGGTGTCTCTCGTAAGGTCGAAGTTGATGAGAATGAACAACACAATGCCTTGCTACGTGATGAAATTAACGAACTACAACAAACCGTCGAGCAGAACAAGGCGAGACTGGAGAAGACACACAATCCACTGTTACAAAGCAGATTTATCGATAGTATCAAGAAATTGGAGAACGAACTGGAAAACAAAAAGAGACAATTGAAGACAGGGGAAGACAAGAAGAAGAGGGACGACGCTGTCAAAGAGGCCGAGGAACAAGGTGATGCAGAAGCTGAAGAAGAAGAGGAAGAAGAGGAAGAGGAGGAGGAACAAAGACAAGAAGAGGAAGAAGAAGAAGAAGATGAAGGTGAAGAAGACGAAGGTGATGACGATATGGATGATTTATTCGGTTGATACATTTCGAACCCGGCAAATGAATTGACTATTTATTTATATCTACACTATGAGCGCTCTTCTCAAATCTTGTAGACCGGATTTCATGTAACATCTCACATTTATTCAAGTCAGAGCTGTAAACAGCTACTAGAGAAGACTAATTCAAGACGACACATATGCTTGCTCTTCATGAAGCTGGATTTTGGTAAGTAAGAGCATTCACCAAAAACGACAACAGATTTCTGTTCATCAGTAATCTAACTTAGCATTTTCAGTCCCACTAGCGTGTAAATTGGGTACCTTCCATGATTTCAAACTAGCCAATAGTTCGTGTCTTTCTTTCTCTATTTGCTTAGCAGAGCACCAACCCCTTCCTGGAAGGAATATTCTCTTCAATAGAACACCGTTCTTGTCATATAGTGGATAAGATAGGATTGAAGGGATTGGTTTCTCGGGGTCATGGATGTTAACGTCTGTTCTTGCCTTCCTACCTGGCTCAAAGTCTTGCTTAGGCGAAATATTTATGCTCATTTTAGGAGCGTCAACCACCATCGTTATGGTAGATGGACCAACATTAGTGGGTGTGTCTGTGTTTGAAGTTGACATCAGAGGGTCTTTGACTTGCGCAGTCTTCTCTTGAAAATGTGACCTCCATCTTTTCAAGTCATCCCCATCACACAAATTGTAGACATCTTCTTTCAGTTCAACAATAAGCTTTCTAGGAGGCTCTTTCTCTATGAAAGTCTCCTCTGAGTCTTGATACCTGGTGGATTCCTTAGCAACATCTGTTAAGAAGCTGAAAGCTGATTTTCCCCCACCATTTGTCGTCAGTGTTGGGGTGGTAATCATTATATTGAACACCAAACTTGCAACAACAACTAGGAAACCAACAACCAGAGCTACCTGCATCAAGTACTCTGTTCCATAAACCTTCTCATCGTCAGTGTCAGCAGTGGTACCCGATTGGCCGTAAGTAAATACGCATTCTGCGACACTTAGAACTGCATGGCCACTCTGTCTGTGCCTCTCCAAGCGTTTGAAACAACTATAACGAACGTTAGTCATATTATTAAGGTAAATCCTCACGCCAACGAAGATGGGTACTCACTAGTCAAGTTCCCTATTCCATTTGAACTGGCTGTAATCATTGACAATGTTGTGCTGGTGGGTGTCGAAGCAGGCCCAGTCGCTTCTCTCTTCGGCACACGTAGTAAGCCGCAGAAACCCCAATGACTCCTTCTGCAACGATCTCGGCTTGTAATCTTCGACATTCACATGCCACCAGTTTAAGCTCCAGTTGAAGGAACGGCTAAGTAACGAGCTACCGAACAAGAACAACACCACAGCAACATAGAATGAAAACCTCTTTTCCTCCATAGTTAATTAGCCCTCGAATTGCATACGGCTTCGAGAGATCTCCGAAGCTGTCTAAATTCAAATCTGGGGAAACTTCTGTTTTCCTTTTGTGGATATTGTTGACAAATTTTTGACACAAACGGAATTAAGCGGACTTTGACGAGATTTCTAACGTGACGTAACTACGTTCCCCTAAAAATAAAACATCATTTCCACCGCTACAATTTCAACTTCTGTCGAAGAAACACATGATGGTGCTCAAAAATATATATGGATGGGAATTGGAGGATGCTTGAGCAGCTAGTAGTTACATTAACTTATCATACAAAAGACTACGAGCATATACGTATAGGGAAAATAACACATCATAACGTTCATTAAACAAATATTAATCATAAAGGTGGTAGTGGGGTTCTACAAACCGGGCACTGTAGCTTGTACTTCATCCAAGCTTCCAAACATCCCGTATGGAAAATATGACGACATGGAGTTACCATGTATGCCCTTCTTGCCAAAAATGTAGCAGCTTGATCTAAATTGGACTTTAATACTGGTAATTCAACCTCATTCATACAAATGGCACAATCAATGGTATGATAGCCATCATGGGTCTTGATCGCTGGTGAACCGTCTTCTGTCAATGGTTGAGTTTCATCATTAGTGGTAGATGTGTGTGTATGATTATGAGTGATACCGAACCCTGATTCCAAGTCCGATTCGGTAAGAATTGGATGATAGTTGTAGGTTTCTGGTAGGAATCTTTTTGGAAGGAAAAAACGAGCACCGAGTAATTCTTGTAGAAATAGTAACCCAATTTGAGTGAATAACCAAAATAGAATAATAAAAGCATATTTTGGATCGTAATGATGATGGAAGACATTGTCTTTAAAGCAAAAGGCATAAAAGATTGGAATAGATCTAGTGATGGTGGTACCAATGATAAACCACCATTTGAAAGAACGATGTGAACCTTTGATGACATTTCTATAAGCTTGAGGTAACCAATATGAATTCAGGACAAACAACATAACGTATTCAAAGATCAAACGAGAGTGACGGGGCCACATGACAGAGTTCATGACGACAAATGTGAATGCAATCAACAGGAAAAAGAATCTCGTATAAATAGCACCACTAACTTGACTTTCATCCATCGGTTCATTATTTGTAGTTGTTGTCTCTTCTCTCTCATCTAAAGGACGACCTTGTAATGCTGTAAAAATGCTGATATTCTGTTCATTTTGTTGAGACGCGTAAATGGAAATCATAAATCTCATTTCAAAGATAGATGCAAGAATAAATGATAAGAAGGCACTCACCGTTAGTGGTAAGTACAATTCTGACAATATAGCTGAAGAGACCAAGTATAACATAGCCAAGGACCCATCAACTAATGACATCAAACCAATAGACCAGAATGAAATACGTGAAATGGTTGATGGAGTACTCGAGTGGTTCATTTGTTTCATCAACAAGAAGATTTGAGTGAAGATAATTAACATCCCTAAGATCACCGCCTTATGAAATCTAACAATTGTGGTTTCACGTTTTGGACCAACGACACTTGGGACTTGTAATTGAACAGCACAATCCGGAGAGTATAATACACCTGTTAAGTTTAAATCTGGGATATGGCTGAAATCTAAAGGACGACCTATAGGATTTTGAAATTCTTGATCAATGGTGTGGATTTGCTCTTTGGTTAGATTCACCTTACTCAAATGGAAGTAGGATAAATATTCACAACGACCTTCTGATCTTTCCAAGAATTGGGTCAAATAGTTGAAGTTTATATCCAAGTTTGAATCTAATTGATCTGTTTTAAAAAATGTGCTTTGTAAATATTCCAATGTCAAGTTTTGTGCTAAGTTAAAATTGTCCTTATTAAGGGTCAGATGTTGAATACCACCATAGAAACTATGGAATTTAGCACTATTTGTAGTGGTGATGATGTTACCAGTTTCAACAAAGTAAAAACCTTTGGTCTCAATGGTGTGTTTTTCGCTTTCATCGAAATCAGAAACTTCAAAATCAATGTTTATCAATTTGATCTTATTATCCAGTTTGTTGAAGTATTTCTTATTCAATTTATCCAAAATTGTAATTTCCATATTAACAATACCTTTCTCCATGGTTATATTACCTATTTTGTCAATCCTAAATGATGTCTCTGAAGAAGGGATTTGTAAATCTTCATTAAAATTTTCTAGGTACGATGGCAATTGTAATGGTAATGAAGTATATGAATTATTCACCAGATTAAAATCACCCTTCAAAGAAGCTGAGATATTTGGGTAATAGTTTTGATATGATACTTCTTCATCTTGCTCTAAAAGCCAGATTCTTTCAGCTTCATGTGTGATACCATTAGGTAGGATAGAATATTTCTCATCATTGGCCCAATTGCTATAATCTTTACCTGGTAAGGGATACGTTTGATTAACAGCACCATGGAGCACATCATCATAGCTCAGCATGAACCCAGTTAAGTTACCCCATGTTTCACTATACGTAAGATTTCCTAATTGATAATATGAGTTGTATAAATGTTGTTTAAAAAGTTGTAGTTTGGCGTACTGTTCGTCCGAGGAGATTGGCGATGCTGGCGGGCCCGGGAGAATGAAGGTGAAGAAAATGATCAGGAAGATCAGGGTAGCCCTGTTCATTTCCGGCATCGTGGGTAGCAGTGCTGAGATGTTAGGAAATAGGTGGGGAATTTATAAAGTAGTAGTAATTATAAGTGAATTGGCGCTTTGTTGTGGAGGCGATTTTGCACTCTTGTCTTTTTCATGAAACTGATATCCATTCACAGAACAAGTTCGCGGAAGAGATTAGGAATATCAACAAGCTGAGGAATTCGACCCGCGAAATTTCCGTGCTTCCCCTACCGCGTGATCCTTGTGATTACATCAGCAGGGTCCTTTTTAGGCTCTTGTTGTTGGGGAAACAATAGAAGTACTCAAGGGAAGAGGTGAGGGTGGGGTTGCACCAGTGGACAGTGGACAGCGGAGAAGATGGAGACAGGACTCAGACAAGTTTTAGTGGGGAGAGAGAAACAGAAAAGGAATGAGAATGAGAGGAAGAATCGGGAGTAGAAGATGTTTGATTATTGAGTGCTGATCATTGCAGTGGTGAAGTGGTGAAGTGGTGAAATGGTGAAGTGGTGAAGTGGTGGAGTGGTGCTTGGTACTTATCTTCATCGTCACTCCCCAGAGAGACCCCGTGCTCGAAAAAGAAATTTCCAGCGCGAGTCACCTGTCAAAAGGTGGGACGGTAGGTGGGACCACACAACAATAACCTGCACTGGAATTCTGCCCTCTGGCTCGACTTTGCGGCGCAGCTGGTTGGCCAGAAATCAGGCAGTAGTTGGCCATTAAGAATCTATGGCCCAGCTTGTGGCGTATAACCCAGGCCATAGCGAGGTGTGTGTTAAATTAGTGGGCCCACTCTCTCAGCTGGTGTAACTTTTCACACGATGCCAATAGCCAGTGGTCAGTTACTAAGTAGTCAGTGGCCAGTGGCTAGTGCTAGCGGCTCGCTATTTGTGTTCAGCCCTTCGAGGCTACAGATCGTCGAACATCGACAAAGAGAAAGACTACTCAATAACTCTCAAGCAAAAAATTTACCAGCATATATGAACTGTACTACGCAGGTGGCCTCCGAAAACAAGTTTTCTGTCTCTGTCTCCGAATCTCGCACAGTGGCGATCGGGGCCCCACCCCCCTGTCCACTCCACTTTGGGTGCTTTTTACTGGACCATTTCTAGCATTTTTCCATCGCACTCCGTTCCCCTGAAGCTAAGTCCGGCCACCAAAAAAAAATTCATGACATCCCATCTAAGTCTTCTCTGTTGGGGTTAGGGCTCCAAGAATATAAATACACTAAGCTTTTCCTCGTTCTGTTCTTCTTTTGTAATACCTCTTCTTTGTTATCCATTAAAACTCTATTTAACTTGCCCATAATGGCTACTACTTTCGATCAAGACATAGAAAAGACCGCAGGTCATCAACCTTCCCTTTCATCAAACGAACAAACAAACTACGATGGTGAAGCTCCAGAATTATTAAAAGTGAGAACCTCCACCAACGGTGATATCTTATACCTGGGTAACCAAGCCTTTAAGAGAACTGACTTGGAAAACGCCTTTGCTGGTTCTTTGAACCCAGGTGTTCACAAGGCTCCATACCGCCCAATGGGTAACCCAGTCCCATTAGGTTTAACAGGTTTCTCTATTTGTTGTTTTTTCATTTCATTAGTCAATGTCCAAGCTAGATCATTAACAAACGTTAATTTGATTGCAGGTTCTTCTCTAGTCCTTGGTGGTATTTTGGAATCCGTTGCCGGTTTATGGTGTTTGGTTATTGAAAATACTTTTGCCGCTACTTCTTTAGGTGCCTTTGGTGGGTTCTGGATGTCTTATGCTTTTATCTTAATGGATGTTGGTGGTATCACTTCAAGTTACACTGATCCAAATGACTTAAACAATGCTCTTGGTATGTTCTTATCCGCTTGGGTTATCTTTGCCTTTTTAATGTGGATTTGTACTTTTAAAGCTACTTGGCCATTCTTTTCTTTATTCTTTTTAGTTTGGTTCTTCATCATGTTATTAGCCATTGGTTACTTTACAGGTTCAGTTGGTGTTACTAAAGCTGGTGGTGTCTTTGGTTTATTGGCCTCATTTAATGGGTTTTTCATCGTGTTTGCCGGTGTTGCCAATGGTCAAAACTCATACATTACTATTCCAGCTACTCCAATGCCAAATGCTCCAGTTGTCTAATCTTATCTGTTAAAAACACATAACAACAACCCTATATTTGCCCTTTCACACTTAATGATTTATATGAGATATTTGTATACTAGTTCTTTTTACAAAAAAAAAGTTTAATATGTTAGATTAATTAATTGTAGTTACTACACGGTATAATAATCCTCAAAATTTTCACATTACCGTTGATTATAATAAATATCTCTGAAGAATTGAACCTTTGGTTGAAGATAGAGCAAAATATTGCCCATAATTTCAGACCAAAAGCAGAAGAGGGGTCAACGTGAGTTAAATTTCAACGATAGCAAAGTGACTTTTGTCATTTGAGCTGATCCTTAAAATTAAAAATTTTCTTGACGTGGGTTTTATAACCCCTCAGAATAAGCAAAATACCTTTGTGAGGATTGACTATACATTTGTTGATATTATTGTTTGTCGGATTAGGCAGTTCGGGATTAGGAACAAATATAAGCTCCCGAAAGCGAAATGTCTGGGCAGCTAATTATAGATATAGGACATCTGAGACACAGTATGAGATTGCTTAATTAAACCTAGAGCAAGTGTAATTATCTCTGTGGTCTTTGGTCTAGTTTTCTTCCTGAAATATGACCTTGAAATGGTAGATAAGTGTACCTTGACGCTCTCATAATAAACTAGACACTCAATGCAACCCTCATATTCTGTCACGTAGCACCGATTCGATGATCTCAACCGCTTAAGGGAATAAATTCTCTTATCAGATGAAATGAGGACCCAGGTCATCGCTTATACAGTGGTACAGACAGATAAAGTGAGAAGAAGAGATACAAAGAGAAACAAAGATAAAGAGAGACAGCGAGAATAAGACTCCCGAGACCTAAGGTCAGATCAAACGTTGTCTATTGAGTTTGATGATCTTCGAGAGATCTCAAAGAACTATGATTATCAGTACTGTAAACTGGCCAAAAATATGACACAATTTTCAACAGTTGTAGTTTCTACAGTTATAAAAAAAATGTAGGCGTGCCATAATTATATAATTAAGAGAAATTAAGGGGACCGCACCGCCCGTTACTACGGTTACGAAAAACTATGGCAAAAGTATAAGAAGATCAATTTTAAAAGCCACAAAGAGTTAGAGCCTTGGCCAGGCAAGCAGTAGTAAGGGAACCCATGTGTGAAGTGAGTGTCGATTGAGAGTGGAATATGAGGATCTTGTCGTCAGAGAGACGCGTGGGATCCACAGCCACAGGCCGCCACAAGCCCCTCTGTAGATGTGGCTGGTGACTCTTACTATCAATAAAATGGTGTTGTAGTTCTTATTCCCCTAACAACTATAACAACTATGAAAGTCTGCGCTACGGAAGACAAAAAGACACCACACTTCTGTCGCCTTGGAGCAGCAGTTTGCCGCAAGACGTGATTCTATGGCTCGCTTAGAATCAGCTGGGAGAAGGGAAGCCGTTTATGTCAGATTCCCTCACTAGCCACATCACGATCACGCGAGAAAGCCACAAGTGCCAGTCAAAATGCAACAACTTTTCTTCTCCAAAATTGTAATAAAAACAGGAACAATTCGTCCATTGTTCTCAGGTGAGACTGGTCACATCCTGTTTATACCTTACGCCCTCTCCTGTTCACCTAAACACAATGGCAATCACCAGGAAATTCTCCACGACGGAGAATGTCTTGTTACTAGCTAGTGAAGACGTTCAAGATTATCCAAATTACAAGGACTCGGCATATGAAACCTTACTGGAAGCTGGTGATCAACCCAGAGTTCTTTCTGAACTACCTGAAGGACCTGAGGCAAGTATTTTATCCATTCCAAACATCTTTCAAATCGAAACCTCGCTGCTGCTGAATGTCTTATTAGCTGCCTTTGATGGTACTGTCACTGCGTCCACTTACACAATCATTGGATCTGAATTCGAAGCTGCTCAATTAGGTTCTTGGATCACAACATCCTACTTGATCACATCCACCGCGTTCCAACCACTATACGGCTCCTTCAGTGACGTTTTAGGTAGACGAGTCTGCTACTTTTTTGCAACACTTGTGTTTTCTTTTGGTTGTCTGGGCTGTTCATTCTCAAGAAACATCTTTGAACTATTCTTTGCCAGAGCCCTAACGGGTATTGGGGGAGGTGGGTTAATTACATTAGCAACAGTTATCAACTCAGATATCATTCCTGCCTCGAAACGTGGTCTATTCCAAGGGTTTCAAAACATTTTGATCGGTGTTGGTAGTGTCTTGGGTGCTGCCCTCGGTGGCTTTATTGCAGAGAATGTTGGGTGGAGATTCTGTTTTCTTGCCCAAGTACCCATTAGCTCTCTAGGTCTGGCCTTTGGTTACTTCTACATCCAAAATCAAGCTGAGTTGAGCTCAAACTCAAAAGGACTTAAAGATATCGATTTCCAAGGCAGCTTGTTATTAGTCACTGGGTTGACCTTCCAGTTATTGGCCCTGTATACTTATGGTTACATAGCTTGGTCCCTGGGTGCCATCAGTATTACCATCTTGGTTTACTTCATCAATGTGGAGATCACCACTGAGAGAATTCCAATCATCCCTTTCAAGAAAATCAAAAACATCACGGATTATATGGCGCTATTCATATCCACTTTGACTGGGTTTGCCAATTTTGCTTATATCTTTATCCTGCCTTTGTTATTCCAAATCGTCTTAGGTGATACTCCGTCCAAAGCTGGTCTAAGACTTGGTATTCCTTCATTATTTACTAGCGTCGGTTCTTTAATCACTGCCTTTTATATGAACAAGGATGTCAGAAACTTAAACTATTTGGTCCATGGTGGTGTGTTCCTTTTGTTATTAGGTAACTCACTAGCATTGTTGATTTCAAAGAGTTTTCCAGAACAGTTGTTGAACTTTTTATTGATTCCTGCAAACACTGGCCTTGGTATGTCTAATCCTGCCCTCTTATTCACCTTTGTTTTTTCATTGCCTAAATCCATGCAAGCTAGTTCTACTTCTACATTATACTTATTTAGAGCAATAGGTCAAGTTTGGGGTGTTGCCTTAATCTCCACAATTATTCAAAGTATACTGAAATGGCAATTGGTTTCCAATTTCGAGAATTCTGGCCTTGATCTATCTGAAGATCAAGTTTATGAAATCATAGAAAAAGTCATTAGATCCCTAAGTTATATAAGAGATCTGGAACCGAAACTGAAACACATAGTTGCCGAATCTTATGAAACGTCGATCAGAGATGCTCAATTGATTGCCACGTTGATTTGTGTTCTATGTTTCTCCCTATGCCTGGTTAGAGACTGTTTGCTAAAAAGACAGAAAAGGTGAGTGAGCACATACCTGCAGTGTCTTCTCTTCCAGTGTTGGGCTTAAATTAGAGTTGTTACTGTATTTGAATCGGGTTGTTCGATGGAAATGATTTCATAATTACATTAACTGACTAAACACTATTTTTCACTGGTATCGATCTTTTGGATCTCTTGAACAAATGGTGCCACGGTTTCCCACTCTTCATCTGATAAACCTTGGTTCAGTGGTATTCTACCCAGGTAAGTTTCACCAAAACCTTGATCATGAATAACCTTCTTAATCCCAATGACACCAAATTTAATCAACTGTTCCACTCTAGTAATTGTGTATTGTAACTCTTTAGCTCTTTCATAGTCACCTTTTTGAAAAGCATCAAACAATTCAACATATGGCCTTGGAAAGGCACCACTGATGGCATCAATGGCACCTTTCCCACCGTTGATCAAGTTCGAAGTCAATAGGTTACCCAACCCTGTGAAGAATTGAAAACCATTCTTACCTGAGAGGATATCATACTGTAGACCAACTAACGAATAATGTGTCACATCACCATGACTGATCTTGGTACCCACAATATTTGGATGGTATGATAATTTGACAATTGTGGATGGATCAACGTAGATACCGTTAGTGACACCAGGGTAAACGTAGACCAATACCGGGATCGGAGAAGAATCTGCAATTGCAGTGTACCAGTCAATGATCCCCTGCTGTTTGATCGCAGGTCCAAAATATGAAGATGGTAAGACCAAAGCAAGCGAGGCACCTGCAGCTTTAATAGATTTTATCTCATTAAGAGCCTCTTCCAGAGAGTTAGCAGCGACACCACCGACAATGGAGAACTTGACAGCAGCACGAAGGGTACTGATCACCTCGGCACGCTCCTTACGGGTCAAATGGGCCTGCTCACCGGTGGATCCCATGACTACTAGGCCCTTGATACCGTTTTTCTCTAGGAATTGGGCATGCTTGACCTGAGTATCAAGATCCAGAGTGTGGAGGTCCTTCTTGAAGAAAGTAGGGATTGGCGTGTATACTCCAGCTTCTAAAGACATGATACCGGCTTCAAGAGAGTCACTGAGGGCTTGTCGTAACATTTGTTTAGGGGAATGGGCCCCGTCAACTTTTTATATGGCCCTTGTGGGTGATATTTAACCCGTTGTGAATATTAAGGGGTGATGTTCACCCGAGAACTGTCATTGTTCAACTTCTCCGCATTTCCTGAATCATTTCCCCAGATTCCACAAATGATCAAAAATCTCGGTCGATTAATTGGACTTTAGTATCTTTCCAAGTTCTCTACAGCCTGAAGAGTCAGAAGAACCATTTCAAACTATTAACAATGGTCGAACCGATGGAACCACCTCAGAAGAAGAGAAGAGAGTCTGAAGACCTCAAAATCTCCAGGTCTTGCGACTTCTGCAAGCTTAAGAAGGTCAAGTGTGACGCGCTCAAGCCAGTGTGTTCTTTCTGCCTGAAGAATGAGAACAAAGAGTGTAACTTCTCCATCATGAAGAAGCCTGGCTTAAAAGCTGGGTACGGGAAGTCCATGAACCATAGAATGGATAGCTTGGAGTCCGAGCTAAGTATGTTAAAGGCTGAGATGAGCCTGTTGAGGAACAAAGTTGACTCCACTGATGACTATAGCTCGACTTCATCAGGATCTAAATCCATTCAGATACCTACACTGTTGAACCCACAAGTAGATGCTGACATAGGAAGCTATGGCCTACCGCCAGTCAGCCAGTCTGTGCTGCTGATCGACCTATTCTTCCACAAGGTTACACCTATTTTCCCCTTGCTGCACCCGTCGTTGACCAAAGATTTGGAGAAGTCACTAAGTTCACACTTGGAACCACCGTTAATCCTTTATGCCATTGTACTTATCAGCTTGAAGTTCCTCAATCAAGACCAAATGTCTAAAGAAAACCAAAAGATCTATTACGACAAGTGTAAGGACAAAATCATAGCCACTGCCTTACGTAAGATCAACTTGGAAAACTTACAGGCTATGATTCTATTAGCCTATGATTCTTTGAGTGGGAGTGTCAAAGTACCTGAGAGTTGGAATTATGTCTCAATTGCTGCCGATTATGCTAATTACCTGAAGCTCAGTCATGAGAATAAATTGTCCATAGTCTCAGATTCCCCTGCATCAGTTAGCTCTAGCGAAGATATCGCTAAGAAGAAATCCAAGTACATTTCCAACAAGTCGTTAAACCTACTGAAAAAGCCAAAAAGTTGGATTGACGAAGAGTCTAGAAGACATTGCTTTTGGTGCGTGTTCATCCTGGACAAATTCTTTGCGATTTCCTCATCTCATGAGATGAAGCTAAAGAGTGAGAGAGTCGGGTGCTTGCTTCCGCTAAAGTTGAAGTACTGGTATGAAGGTACCCTGGAGACGAACATCCATCAACAGAAGACTTTGAAGAATATTGGGGTTCCAGAAGATGAATCCCAGCCCGATATCTACGACGCGTTCGGTTACTACATCCAATTGAACAAAATTGTTGGTGATATACATACATTCTTGATTGAAGACTTCAACATGAATGATAACCTAGAGATTGGGAACTGGAGAATGAGGTTTAAGATACTGGAGAATGAACTAATCATCTGGGTTAGCTCGCTACCTATGAGGTATAGAAACTTTTTGGAAATTGGTGATTTCAACTTTGTCCTTGAACCTTATGATGTCTTACTTTATGTCTTCTACCACACCACACTGATTAAGTTACACTCTGCTGCCGGCTATCCACATGGAGAGTCTGATTATTTTAAGGCATCTCAGGATTCCAAGAATGTTTGCATGGATTCAGTTGCGAAAGTTTATGAATTTGTCAACAAATTATCTATATTGTTTAAAGACCCTGATATATTTAGCAAGTTTGGTCCTCATTTCGGATTTTGTATCTGGGTTAACTCCAGAATTTTGTTTGTGCATATTGTTTATCATCATGTTGACAACTTGTCTCAATATCAAAGAATTTTGAATGGGTTTAGTGACATCTTATACAAGCTAGGCTCAATTTGGGAATCATCAATGGTCTATTTCAAGATCTTGCAATTCTTGAATATTAGTGACTTGTCCTATGTTCAGTGTTCACCTTCAACAAACGACGATCCAAGTGAGGAAGATGAAGATATCGCAGGTGAACACCGAGATCCAAAAGAAGTTTTCTCAGACATGAGGAATGGTTCACATGCGTTATTGTACTGGTTTAACAAACTTTCCAGAAATGAGAGGCCAGCTGATTTAGCAGGTTTCCAGACCGAATCAGTCCAGGGGTTTGAAGAGTTCCAACTAACGCACGATGATTTCTTCAACTTCTTAGCATTGGATATCAATGGTAGTGGGAGTTTCCAAGATATGAGATGACACATAATGCAATATCTATTGTTTACGAAATACGATTTATGCCCCTCTAAGACTTTGCTGTAGAGTGTAGCGAGACTTGGCCAGGTATTGTGTCAAACAGTACCAATTGAGTCTCCCGTTTCCAAACGGAGCCGTCGTAGACAGAAGCTACCCGCAGAGATAAAACCGATGACCTTATTGTCTCTGTCCGGCTCAAAGCTCCTCCGCAAAGGAGAGCAAAATTGCCCCGAAGACAAAACTTCGGAAACCTGGGGTAAAGGGAAAAGGTATATAATAGGAAGAGTATTTCCCCTTGAGATTTCCAGCTCAATGGACGAACGAAACTTGTAACAAGAGAGACAAGAATAATAGTTGAGAATGGCTGTTACCGACTTTCCAAAGATTAAGAAAGTTAGAACCTATTTGCTATCCGGCAAGGGTATCGGTGGTGATTATCACGATGTCCCTAAAGGCCATTGGTTGGTCGATAGTGACATTGCCAACCCAATGTCCAAGTTCCCAGAGTACAGAAAGTCTAGAACATCCTGGGGTATCAACGTGTTGGGCTCCTTCTGCGTTGAGATCGAAGCCACTGATGGTACAAAGGGGTTCGCTACTGGGTTTGGTGGTCCAATTGCCTGTTGGTTGATCCACAATCACTTTGATAGATTTTTGAAAGATGAGGACCCAAGAAACTTGAACTTGATCTGGGACAAGCTTTTTAGAGCCTCTATGTTCTATGGTAGAAAAGGTATTACTATCGCTGTCATTTCAGTTGTCGATCTAGCGCTATGGGACTTGTTAGGTAAGATCAGAAATGAACCAGTCTACAAGTTGATCGGTGGTGCTACTAGAGAGCGTTTGGACTTCTACTGTACCGGTTCCAGACCAGACGCTGCTAAGAAGATGGGATTCTGGGGTGGTAAAGTCGCCTTACCTTTCGGCCCAGATGAAGGACATGTCGGTTTACAGAAGAACGTTGACTTCTTAACCAAGCACCGTAAGGCCGTTGGTAATGATTTTCCAATCATGGTTGATTGTTACATGTCTCTAAACGTTTCATACGTCATTGACTTAGTCAAGGCCACCAAGCACCTTAACATCAACTGGTGGGAGGAAGTCTTACATCCAGATGACTTTGACGGTTTCGCTCAAATCAAGAGAGCCCATCCAGATGTTAAATTCACCACTGGTGAGCATGAATACACCAAATACGGTTTCAGAAAGCTGATTGAGGGTAGAAACGTTGATATATTACAACCAGATGTGATGTGGGTTGGTGGTATGACTGAATTACTAAAAGTCGCTGCTCAAGCTGCTGCTTACGATATACCTGTTGTCCCACATGCATCAGGTCCATACTCATATCATTTCGTCGTTTCACAGCAAAACACCCCATTCCAAGAATATTTGGCCAACTCTCCAGACTCCACTGCTGTCCTACCGGTATTTGGTGGTTTGTTCACTGATGAACCAATTCCTTATAAAGGTTACTTAGAGGTTAAAGACTTGGATAAACCAGGTTTCGGCTTGACCATTAATCCAGAAGTTGAATTTATTGACGCTGAACACTTCTTAAACCCATCTCCACAGAAAACTATCAAGTTGGGTGCTGCTGAAGACAAAGAAGAGAAATAAACTTGGATATCATATAGCGAAGTAAATGTTGATCATTTCTATAAATTTGTTGTAGTTGGCATCTCATGGAAATTATCAGCGACTGTCATTTGCTCAAATGACTGCTCATATATTAGCTACGAAGAGAATTTTTGACTTCCTTGTCGATTAAACCAATAGAGAAGCTACAATGAAATCCAACGATACGAAACTATTATCATCTATTGGAAGTTCACGAATGCACCACCATCAACCAATACTTGGGCACCAGTGACATATTTGCTTAAATCACTAGCTAGAAACACAGCAGGACCGGCCATATCATCAGGTTGGCCCAATTTACCCAATGGAATTCTACCTTCCATATATTCTCTTTTTTTGTCATCAGCAAGATCCTTGTCATTCAATTGGGTTCTTATAGTTCCAGGAAGTAAGGCATTACATCTGATGCCATATTGGCCCAGCGCAACAGCTTCAGATTGCATCAATGATAATATACCAGCTTTTGTTGGTGTGTAATGCGTCTGAAGACCACCACCGACTAAAGCTGAAATACTGGAGATCCCAATGATGGAACCACCTTTGCCCTGTTCCTTCATTTGGTTAGCAGCTGCTTGTGTGGAAAGAAAAGCACCACGTAAGTTGACATCAACGGTCTTTTGGAACAGATCAACCGGTAAAGATAAGAACTCTGCGAATTGGCAAATCCCAGCGTTTGATACAAACACATTAATCTCGCCAAAGGTATCAACAGTGGCCTTTATAAGCTCTTGAGAAGTTTCTGGCAGAGTAATATCACCCTCAACAGCTAACAGTGATGGAATCTCTTTCTTCAATGACTCGATGAACGATTCTTGACCGGCAACGTAATTGACACTGACATTGGCACCCTGTTTATGAAATTCGATTGCAATAGCCCTCCCTATCCCGGTGGCAGCACCGGTGATGGCAGCAGTTTTCCCCTGGAGTAAAGACATGATGAATTTCTAGATCATTTATGGAGTGAAGTCGATCTCATTTTCTTGGGGCATGTCGACTTTTATATGTACTACCCCAGATTTTTTTCAGCGGGGTATCAAACGCCCGGAGGGTCAAACTAGATATCTTCACCTGGAAAGTCTAATAATCTCATAGAAGTATACACAAACAGCAGTAGGAAAGTCAAAACAGCTCACGCACCAACATGAGTAAAAGAATTCTGGACTCACACATCCATTTGTTTGGTAGACCACAGCTGGGACAGATCCGCTGGATGTTGCCCGAGAGTCCACTTTATGGGGATAACAGGCTTGACGAGTTCTTCAATATGTCAGACTCGCAGGGTGTCATTGTAGTCGAAGCTGATTTCGACACTGAGCTAGACGAGAATAAGTGGTCGTTGGCTATTGAGGAGTACATGATGATAGATCGTGCCGTTAACGGTGTCCAGGCTGAGGGTGAGGGCTTTGCTAACGGTGATTACATCAAGGGTATTGTTCCCTGGGCTCCTGTACCTCTGGGTCAACATGGTTTGAAGAAGTATGTTCAAGAACTGAGGGAGTCTGCCACCGATGAGACTTTTGAGAGGGTCGTGGGCTTCAGGTACCTGGTCCAGGACAAGCCACCAGGCGTAATGCTACAGGGTGGATTCATTGATGGGCTGCAATGGCTGGGAGAGAATGACTACACTTTCGATCTAGGGATCGATATGCATTCTGGAGGACTGTGGCAACTTGAAGAGTGGAAAATCGTTGATGATAAGACAAATGGGGTCACCGTCATTGTCAACCATCTAACAAAGCCAAAATTCTTCCTCGAAGGAGAAGACTTCAATAAGATCAAGGGAATTTGGCAAGAGATTTCTCAAACTACTAAAAACAGGTACTTCATCAAATTGAGTGGTGCCTTCTCAGAACTCCCGGCTGAGATCGTCCAAGGTGACCCAAATGTCATCGCTCAGCTTGTCAAGCCATGGCTGAAGTTTTTTGTGGACTACTTTGGTGAAGATCGAATCATTTGGGGTAGTGATTGGCCTGTGTCCACCATTAACACCGAGAATGCCTGGAGAAAATGGAAGCTGGTCTCTGATCAATTGATCACCAAGTTGGGGTTGAATTCGGCAAGTGTTTATGAGCATAACTCCACTAAAGCTTACGGCTTACAATAGTATACGACTTTTATCTAGCGTGATTGGCATCAAAGATTTTAGTTCTAGGAATGTTTTATTACGTATAAATTTACATAGTTACCTCCAAGATTGGTTTCGGACTCTATACTTCGAACCCGTGATCTCGCGGTTGAAAAAGAAACTGATCAACTCCGATAAGAAAAAATGTTAAATTAAGCTGCTGCAATTATTTGGGTCATCTTAATATTTTAAGGGCATCAAAACCTTCTGCTGTGCTAATCGAATACCACAAGTGTTGTTTCATGTACAGTAATGTCTCAAGACGCCAACAAGTTGCTAGATGTTGAGACACCAGCAGATTACGGTACTTCTAGGTCTCCTCCAATGGCAGATGTCGAAGACACCACCTTCATCAAAGAGCTCGAACACATCAGCAGGTCCTCCGTTCCAATGATCACCACATTCTTCCTAGGATTCTCCCTGTCAATGGTGTCCATCTTCTCCATTGGCCACTTGGGTAAGACTGAACTAGCTGCTGTTTCCCTGGCCACTATGACCTTCAACATCTGTAATGGTATCTTTAACGGGATGAGTACGTCACTGGATACTTTTTGTTCACAGGCTTACGGTTCTGGAAAGCACCATCTAGTAGGAACACATTTTCAAAGAGGCTCAGCTATGGTGCTTACGATTGCAATTCCCGTGAATATCATCTGGTGGTGCTCAGGGTCCATTTTGAAATTGTTCGTACCAGATGAAAGACTCTGTGACCTGGCCCAAAGTTATCTAAGAATCATCTCATTTGGTTCCCCAGGTTATATCTTGTTTGAAACTGGGAAGAGATTCTTACAAGCTCAGGGTATCTTTGACGCTGCGCAATATGTCTTGTTCATTGTCGCTCCTCTGAATGTTGTTTTAAATTATACTTTGGTCTGGAGTAGCACTTTTGGTATTGGTTATCTCGGGGCCCCACTAGCCACTGCTATCACCTATACTTTGATGGCTACTTTATTATTACTCTATGTATTGTTCATAGATGGCAAGAAATGCTGGGGTGGTTTACAGTTGAAGGAGAGTTTCAAAAACTGGGGGCCAATGGCCAGTCTAGCCTTACCAGGTGTTATCATGGTTGAAGCTGAATTCTTTGCCTTTGAAGTCTTGACATTGGCTGCAGCTAGGCTTGGTGCTGAGAGTTTGGCTGCTCAATCTATCACTTCGACCATGTCCAGTTTGATGTTTCAAATCCCGTTTGCTGTGAGTGTGGCTAGTTCGACGCGTATTGCCACTCATATTGGAGCTCAATCCATCAACAATTCGAAACTTGCCGTTAAAGCCTCGATTTATATGTCTGTTGCCCTTGCTGTTGTATTATTCATCGTCTTATTCTTAGGAAAGAAAGCTGCAGTTGGTTGGTTTACAAATGACGAATCTGTGAAATTGATAGCACTGAGTGCACTCGCGGTATTGTCATTCAACCAATTGACCGATACCGTGAATGTCATTGCACAAGGTTGCCTTCGTGGTCAGGGCCGTCAAAAAATTGGATCAAATCTAAACTTGGTGTGTTACTACTTAGTGGCAATCCCATGCTCGATGTATCTCGCCTTTTGGATCAACATGGGAGTTGTTGGGCTTTGGGTAGGACTACTCGTTGGTCTTCTGGTCCTATCTACAATCACTACATATTACGTATTCAATGTTGACTGGAACAGTGTTTTATTAGAGGCAGAGCTGAGAAACGTGGAATAGTTAGTGATGGACGTGCTTAGAGTTGACACTTGATGTAAAGATTACGAACGATGGTAATACTAAACTATTCAGAAGTATGTATTTAGAAAAATCTCACGGGGTACTTCAATCCTTCTTTTCGGAATCAAACATCATTAGGGCGATGATAGAATCAGCAACTTGGGCAGCAGCAATAGAGGTGATTTCATCAGCGGTGTCATAAGGTGGAGAAACTTCAACAACATCACCACCAATGACCTTCAAACCTTCTAATCCGTCCAAGACTGTCAATAATTCTCTTGAAGTCCAACCACCTGGTTCAACGGTACCAGAAGCAGGAGCAGTTGATGGATCCATGGAGTCAACATCAACAGAAATGTAAACTGGATTGTTGCCGACTCTGGCTTTAATCTTTCTGATGATGGCTTCCATACCGATCTTGTCAATATCTCTTGCTAAGATTCTGTCAAACCCACATTTTTGATCGTGCTCAACATCTTTTGGACCTGGGTATGGACCACGGATAGCAACATGCATGTTGGCATCTGGTTGTAATAAACCCTTCTCATGGGCCCAGTGTAAGTAGGTACCATGATTGATGGATTGGTATTCAGTGATATTACCACCGAAATAGTATGGATCCCAAGTGTCCAAATGTGAGTCGAAATGGATAACAGAAACTTGACCCCAGTTTTCAAAAGCACCTCTCAAAGCTGGTAAAGTAATAGTATGGTCACCACCCAAAGTGAAAACCTTTGGAACAGTGTACTTGTTCTTCTCTGAAAAAACCTTGTGTTGGGCAACAGCTCTTTCACCACGATACAGTTGATCTAAAGCGATTCTGTTGTCTAAAGGAGTAACAGGAACAGAACCACAATCAACAATCTTGGCCCAAGAACCATAAGGATCAACACCATCATAGACTGAATACGCAGAAGCTAAACGTCTTGAACCAGCTCTGATACCGGAAGGACCGAAACGGGTACCTGGTCTGTAGGAAACACCTGAATCGAATGGGGCACCAATGATAGCAATATCGTACTTCTCAGTTTCGAAAGTGTCTGGATTGAAACATTCAGCGTATGGCAAATGAGCAAAAGTGTCAACACCTCCGAACTCACCACCGCGGTACAGCACAGCTGAACCATTCAAATCTCTCAAATCATTTCTATCTGGGTACTCATACTTGTCTTTGACCAATAGTGATGATACTGGGTCAGTGACTGGTAAAGCGGCCTTCTTTGGTTGACCATTGACCTCATTAATAGTGGCAACACCCAAGTTGTCTAAGATAGGACCATAGTATTGGTCTAAGAAGGAGCCTTGAGCACTGTTGGTTTGAGCATTGTTATCAACGGCTTTAGCAGAGGCAGAATGGTCGTCGTTGATTGTGATCAAGATCTGTTGGCCTTCAGCATCAGAAGCTGGAGCTGGAGCAGGAGCAGCATTGGCAACCAGCGCCAAAGCTAATGCCTGTAATAGATGAATTGGAAGCATTGTGTGATGAGAGATTGATCCACGAACTTCTAAAGTCTGGGGATTTCACCAGGTTTTATAATTGTGTTTGAGGAGGCAATAGACACCCTTAATCTCTCATTTCTGGCTCCCAAAACTCATTGTCTCTCTTATCTTTGTAGCAGGATCACCTGTATCATCAGATTCTTCTTTAAAAGTGGTTGCAGCTCATCGGAATCGCAATTGAAATATCTCTGATCAGATAATTTTTCATCTTCATGGAAACATCGGAATTCGGAATCTGCGATCTGTCGCAATTTGATCGGAATATATTTCGATCTTGATAAGAGTTTCCGATTCGCGAAAATTACTTGATTCTGTACAAAAATTCCGATCCTAAGTCAACAACCACTGCTTGGTTAAAAAGTTTCAGAATCATCTTCATTGTCTTCATTTAGTAGCAGATGTTTCAATTCACTACCTTATTAGGACCACTTGTCGCTGCTCTCACCGCGCATATCTTTTAGAGGCCTCTAACCCTTCACTCATGTCTGATTCTCCAAAGACACATCCCGAGCTACTCGCCAGAGAAGTCGAAAGTGGATACGGCTCCATCGAACAGGCCTCCTCAGACGAAAGCGTATTCCACGAAACAACCCTCAAGGATGAGCTGTCACATATTGGTAAAAGCTCTGTCCCTTTGATTGTCACATTCTTCCTGCAGTACTCACTGACGGTTGTGTCCATCTTTTCAGTAGGTCACATTGGTAAAACCGAATTAGCTGCAGTGTCCCTTGCGACAATGACATTCAATATCTGTAATGCTATCTTCAATGGTATGGCGACATGTCTTGATACATTCTGCTCCCAGGCTTATGGTGCTGGGAAGTATCACTTGGTTGGTACACAATTTCAAAGAGGGGCTGCTATGGTCCTAACCATTGGTATCCCTATCAATATCCTATGGTGGTGTTCAGGCTCAGTTCTACACGTTTTCGTACCAGACAAAGAACTTTGTGACCTTGCCCAACTATATTTGAGAATTATCTCGTTTGGTTCCCCCGGTTACATTCTCTTTGAAACTGGAAAAAGATTTTTACAAGCCCAAGGCATCTTCCATGCTGGTCAATATGTGCTTTTCATTTGTACCCCACTGAATGCCATTTTGAATTACCTACTGGTTTGGCACCCTGCATTCGGTATTGGATACGCTGGTGCTCCACTTGCTACGGCAATTACCTTCACTATTATGGCCACGCTGCTGTTGTTTTATGTCTTATTCATCGATGGTAAGAAATGTTGGGGTGGTTTACAGATCAGAGAGTCATTCCAAAACTGGGGCCCAATGGCTAAACTTGCCTTACCCGGAGTCATCATGGTTGAAGCTGAGTTCTTAGCTTTCGAGATCTTGACTTTGTCAGCTGCCAGATTTGGTACGGAAACCTTAGCTGCTCAATCCATCGTCTCGACTATCTCTACTCTGATGTTCCAGATTCCATTCGGTGTTAGTGTTTCTGGTTCCACTAGAATCGCCTCACATGTTGGATCCCAATCAATCTTCAACTCCAAAGTCGCAGTTAAGGTGTCGATGGGTTTGTCATTCTTCATAGGCAGTGTCACATGTTCGGCCTTATACTTGGGCAGAAAGACAATCGTTAACTGGTTCACAGATGATTCCTCAGTTGCCTCATTGGCAGCTAGTGCTATCAGAGTGCTATCTATGAATCAATTATATGACACCATCAATGTAATTGCTGCTGGCTGTCTGAGAGGTCAAGGTCGTCAAAACATTGGGTCTAACTTGAACCTATTATCATACTACCTAATTGCTGTGCCTTTATCGTTTTATTTAGCATTCTGGAGAGACATGGAGCTAATTGGTTTGTGGCTCGGTCTTGGTGCCGGTATCCTGGTCCTTGCCTCCTCAGAAACATACTATGTGTTCCATGCAAATTGGCCAAAGGTGCTAAAAGAAGCATCTGATAGAACTCAGGATCACTGAAAAATCGTTATATATTTATTGAAGCTAATGACCGCCATATAGAGCCCCCTTATGGAAAATTGTAGATACCCAGATAATCAGCTTGTACATGTCAAGAGCGGAAGTAGGCAAACGACGTTGATAAACATTCATACTTCGCAACGCATTATTATAGAACTAGGTAGCCTAGGTGACAATCACTGGAGACTTTAAGTTGCCTGTTTAGCTTAGCATCCGCACACAAGCTTTTTCAAAATCCTACCTTGGAAGTCCACCTGCTTTACACTCATGGTATCGGCGTTTTGCTCAAAATCCAACGTCAACAACGACTCTAAAAGGCTGTAATATATAGATTTTGCAGTCGAATTATTACGAGTGAGCAGACGTAGTATATATTACTTTATCATCTTTTAAAAACACGACACGAAAAAACAGAGCAACCAAAACGAAACGAATGAATTCTATAAAAGTATCTGTCATTTAAACTTCATAGACACCACTTTTCTTAACGGATGAGGTATCATTACCAGCATGGTTCAAGCTAGAACCTGTTGCACCCTTATCAAACTCATCTAGGGCAATAACCTCTTGTATAACACCATCATGAGGAATCATGTTCAGCTTAGCACATTCATCCTGAGTGAAAGCACCAAATGTATCTTCACTTTCGTAGCTCAGGTCCTTGATTGGGAAGATGTAAACAGCAATGACATAATACAGAACCAATGGCATGAAGAAAGAGAAAACAATTGACCCGTAGAAAAAGTTAATGATAGACCCACCAAGCTGAACCGATTCTGGAGTAGCCATTTGAGCAATACCTGGTAGACCTGGCGCTATGGCTACCAGAAAAACACCAATACCTCTCCAGTTGACACCATATGTGAAGTAGAATTTGCCATCTTTTGATGTACTGTACAGATCGTTCAAAGCCAGTCTTTGTTTTCGGACGAGCATAAAATCAGAAATGACGATGCCCATTATCGGTGTGACAACAACACCGAGGGAGCTCATGACAGCTAAGAAAGTTGAAGATGTGTTGTAGAATTTCCAAGGTTGTACAATCAAAGATAACAGAGCGGTAATGATGGACCCTCTGGTAATGTTGATGTATCTTGGGAAAACACCAGCCAAGTCCATACCACCAGCAAAACCATTAGTCAACAAGTTTAGCGACAACTCTGAGGACAGGAAAGCGAACCCAAGAAAGAAGCAAGCAGCTCTAACTCCAGGACTATAGTTGTCTTGCATCCATTGCAGACAGATGTCAGTCGGTAGCCAGTATTCAACACCGTATAATTGCTTGCAACAACTAGCGCTGATCAAACCAGCCAACGGAACAATCTCAGTGAAAAAGATACCAGAAAAGATCCCAAGTTTCATCTTCTTGTCACTAGAGCTAAATCTTGAAAAATCAGCAATGTTGGTAATATCTGGAGATAGAGCACCGTACCAAGTGGTCATACCGTACATCCACATCCAGCCGGTTTGACTAGGACTTAGCTGAACCTTTTCATGGAAAATTGGACCAGGACCACCGTTGGTGTGAACTAAGTATGCAAACATGGCCACCATGGCAATCAAAGTCCAGACACAAGACAAGTTCACAAACGAATTCATTCTCTCTGGCTTCATGAAAAAGAAAGGAATGGAAATAATGTGGAAAACCAAAAATCCAATAAAGTCTCTTGTGGTCATGTTCACAGACTCTGGGAATGTATTGTTCATATTCATATAGCTTTCACTGAAGCTGGAGAAGATCACGACAAAGCACAGACCACCTAGCCAGGCTTGGGAGCCATAATAAACCACAGAAATCAAAATTCTAACAGCGATACCCAAACCCGAGCCATATATCCCAAAGATGATACGTTGGGTGACAGTGTAACCAATGTGATAAACTTGACCAGGGCCAGCATTCCAAATAGAATATAGCACAATGAATATATTCCCCACAGTGACCACACCCATCGAATGCTGGATGTTAAGACCTAGCGACAGTAACGAGGAACCAACAGACCAAGTCCAAATAGACAAGTTCAAAACACCCCAGTAACCTGCAAAAGACCAGAAACCCCAGGTTCTTCTATTCTCTGGCATAGGCTCCAGATCTGGATTTTGTAGCACACTCAACTCGTGCTCTGACTCATGTGGTACCTCGATTCTGGTTAAAACTTGTTTGATTGTTTCCATAACGTGAAGTAAGCGTCAATGGCTATTTAGATCTTGAAGGACAGGCAAAAATTGACGTCCAAGCAGTTGATTATAAAGGAATATATGGATGTATCAGTATTTGAGTGACAGGTGTGGACACAGATCTTTCGGGTTTATGCCTTGTACGATCTGATGATAAGGTCTCGCATTCAATGGGTCTCATCAGATAACAACTCCGGAGAGAGGATGTCGAACAATAGCTGCTGCAGCGCATTTATCGCGTCGGATCTCTAGAAACCAAGAAAAGAGGTACAAATTGCGACTAATGGCATACCAAAGGCCACATTTATTCCCCTTGCAGCCATCGAAATATCCGATAAGAAGCCTATTGGACGTTCTTTATCTGAAAAAAAATTCCGATCAATAATTGCGACCGATCTTCAAAAAAACGGTTAAATACGTAGATCTGTAAACTGGTTACAATGAAAGAAGTCTAGGCAGAAAGACAAAACCCTCCCAGCGCAAATATTCCGATATCAGATCGGAATATCGCAGAAACGTCGGAAATTATTGTATATGATTGCGTGCAACAAGTTGTATCTTGTATTTTGTCTCAATATGTCACGATATCCACCTCGTCCACGTTCAATTCGTTGTTCCACACCTTCTTTATCTTATCCAAAGCAAATTTTGCTGACCCTGAGCCCATACTTGCCAGTAGTCTAAATAGTTTCTCGACAGTATACTTGTGTTCCGACCTCACCGAGTTTAGACCAGCAACTAACAAAGGCCATTGTTGGAAAAACAACTCATAAGGTTTGAAAGATTTCTCTAAATTCTGCTCCAAAGATGTTAATATACTTCTGACAAAGCCTTGCACAACAGCCTGATCCTTGTCAACGTCCAAAAAATTGGTCAGTAGCGTTATATGTGCTGCATCGATGTATAAGTTGTTAAACACATCACGGATGTCCCCACCACCGGGTGTTCGTCTTTTCACCTGAAAGTCAGATATCAGGCCAAGAATCTCTGAAGGTGTTGCCAGAACATCACCTTTCAGAAGCACTCTTATGTCAGCAGAAAGCTTCAATAACGGTGGGATCAAGTCGTGGGAGATACCATACAAGTAACTGAACCCATCTTCATCAGTCAACTCAAACTTCTTTAGTACATGAAGCTCATGCACAGACTCAGGGTTGAACATCAGCTTCTGTCGTTCATACTCTTCATCTAAGGTACCACCGTAAGGTGCAGTCAATCCAGCCAAGTACTCAAAGAGCGTGAACCAGGCCTTGCAGAAGATTAAAACATCGGTATGAGGGAACAAATTTTCAACAAAGATCTTGTGAAGCAGCTCTTTGGCACCCTTAAGATGGCCTCTCCAGCTTTGCTTCATACTCGAGGCATTGTCTGAAGTCAGGAATAGAATTGTCAACAGTAATGGCTCCAACGTGTTGGAGACCAAACTCTTATCATAAGTGAGTCCCTGGATGTTTTTTATAATAGTGAAGTCATTGAGCAAATCACTAGTTTTCTGCATAAATGTTGAATAACTGTTTTGATCTTCATCTAATAGCGTCTTTTTATATGACATCCTTGCCCCTGAGGCCAAGATGGCGAAATAAAGGTAGTCCCTTCTCATGGAGTATAATGTGAGGATGTCTCTAATGGAGTTAGCACCACTGGCTCCTACGATAGGCAGAAGAATACTAGAGAATTCATCATAGAATATGTCAAAGTACGCCTTGTGCGGTGTTTGCTTGAAGTGTTGGAAGAAGTTCTTAGGTAGCTTATAGATAGTGTCTTCAGTCAATAGTCGTTCCTTTGTTAGTGGACCGGTTGGTTGCTGATCACCATAAGCTTGTAGCTCATTGAATACTTGAGGATTGATATTAGATGATAATTCTGGGTCCTCGAAGGGAGACAATGTTACGACTGGTTCAGTGATTTGTTCCTGCATAGATAAAATTTCGTCAATCTTGAGGAACATGTCATGATCAACCATCTCCAATAGGCTTGTTCTATGCGGCGAATTGTCTAAATCTCTTAAATCAACAGGGCGGATAGGGTATTCACACTTTTTGGACCCCCTGTGACATCTTCCACAGCTTGGTTTGCCCTCATCACACTGGAATTTAAGTTAGTGTCTAGTGGATTCATTAACAGATATCAGGAAATACTCACCTTAACCTTCATTCTTTTGCACTCTTTGCAGCCATTTTTGCTATACTTGGTTCTTTTCTTTCTGACCTTCTCTTGGGAAGGCATCAATGTCGTCGTCATTTGCTAGCCAACTGAAGTATTGGTACTCTGAGGGCTATCAAACCCTTTGTTTAGATCAATTTTATCTGTGTGATTTTCGCGTAGTTAGCAGGTGGGTTACGTAATCACTAGGCAATTAATTAACTCTGGCAAATAGAGAGCTTAATCGACTCGCTTCATGAAGCATTGTAGAGTATTGGTTTGTAATTCTAGTGGTAATATGCGAGTAGCTTAAAATATCGGTGTTGGTTTCGTTTCTAAGTCAGTATTCAGACTCCACCTTCTACCAGGTTTAAACTATACACTTTCTACGGGCTGCGTAATCGAGCATTTATCGCTACCAGTATCCGCAAGACACGGGGCGAGAGAGTATGCGCTGCTCATAGAGCAAGTCAAAGGGAAGGAAAGCTGCCCAAGATGTCAGAGGTTCCTCTGAGGTCATATGAATATCTCCACGATGTATGAAGATGGAATCTGTTCGCCTTGATTTACAATCGTCGATCTTTAGGATAACGATGATACAGCTACACCCTCAATTTTAGAACTTGCTATAGATTGGAAAATGCTAAACGTAAGGTAATCGTAATTCGTACTTTGATCAGCTGCGTTAGGACCCGTTTTCGATAAGCTCATTGGATGCCTTTTGGGAGCCCATGTACATCGAGTAAGGGGAGAACGTCGAAGAGGCAGCGCTGCTTGATTCGACATCATCAGATGTGACATGACCACGCTTTCTTTCCTTAGCCAGTTTCAATGATTTCTTGATGTTAAAACCACCAGTCAAGATAGATTTCGTTTCTTCTAGCTCGAG
The DNA here is from genome assembly GCA_030557705.1 of Taiozyma odintsovae. Classification (NCBI taxonomy): domain Eukaryota; kingdom Fungi; phylum Ascomycota; class Saccharomycetes; order Phaffomycetales; family Wickerhamomycetaceae; genus Taiozyma; species Taiozyma odintsovae. The sequence goes on from JANIVH010000001.1 coordinate 1,476,004, forward strand.
ACCAGATAGTTCTGGGTAAACCAACAAGACAAAGATCCAGGAAACAGCAGTTATACCAGCGAACAAACTGAAAGTGGCTGTAGGACTGATATTTTGTAACATAGTTAAGAAAGTGGATGAAATAACTAAGGAGAAAGACCAGTTAGTTGCAGTGGCATATGAGTTACCAATACCACGGACGTCTTGTGGGAATAGTTCAGATTGTTGCCATGGAACGTTACCAATACCAATGGCGTATGATGCGACAAACCCGATCATGGCTAAAATGATTATGATACCCCAAGTGGAGACGCCTTCAGTTTCCACAATGGCACTTTCACCTTGGAAGGAAATACCTAAGAAGTGGAAGGCGATAGCGCAAACAACTAAGAAGAAAGTCATACCCGGAATGGTACATAGTAACATTTTTCTTCTACCCACCTTGTCAATAATGAATAAGGCAGCAATGGTAAATATGAAGTTAGTACCAGCGATAATAATAGAAACAGCAACAGAATCTTTGAAACCAACAGTTTGGAAGATGGTGGAGGAAAAGAACATCAACGAATTGAAACCACTCAATTGTTGGATCCCTTGCAAACCACAAGCAATAATCAAAGCTCTGAAGTTCGAAGGAACTCTGTGAACTTCCTTGATGGCGTTGATTGTCTTGAGTAATGGATTGGACCCTGGGATGGAATTATTCAATTGGGACAAGTTGTCCACTTTTCTGGAAATTTCAACAGTTGAGGCATCTGGGTAAGTTCTTGCTAGAACTTCTTTGGCCCTTTGTAGCTTACCATCCATGATATAAAATCTTGGAGTATCAGGCAAGAAGAAGAAGGTGATGAATTGGATGGCAGCTGGAATTAAACTGATACCAACCAAGACTCTCCAACCGTTGTGTATCTTATCCAAGCCCGCACCACAGCCATACGCAACTAGCTGACCGCCAGTTATACATAGACAATTGATGATAGTTAGGCGACCTCTAAAATTGGATGGTGCAATTTCACCAATGAACATAGGAGAGATCAAGGAGCCAATACCGATACCAAAACCCATAACTAGTCTACCAATGACCATTTGCCAAAAAGTGTTCGCAGAACATTGTAGAGCCGTACCAATAGCGAATAAGACGTTGGAGAACATAATGACAGGTTTTCTACCAAAGTAGTCAGCTAGTAAGCCAGCCATCAAGGCAGTAATAAGAGCACCTAAAGATGTAGCAGCAGTAATCATTTCCTTTTCACCGTATGTGAGGATCTTGTTGTCCAAGTCAGTCTTAATGGCAACCAAGGCAGACGAGATATAACCGGTGTCATAACCAAACATGAAGCCAGAGATGGATGAGATAAAGGTCAATACAAGGACCAGGCGTGACGGCTTGACATCGTTTAAGGAACTCAGCTGGACATATTCTTTTGGTTTAGGATCAGATGGACAGTCAGTAGACGCTTGACTTGAGGAAGACATTGTGATTGAGTCTTTGAGTGTATATCGGTATGTATATCAGAGCTGTAGATCAGAACTGTAGCGTTGACAGTCATAGTGGCAGACTCCCCAGAGGTGGGAAAAGGGTTGATTTTATACTTGTGGAGTTTCTAGATATAAGCAAAGATTGTGAAGTTTCCAGAAATTTCTGTATAATCTCTGTAAAGGTAAAAACAACAAAAAGACCAAAACTTGTAACTGGGTCACAGAGTTCAGGGAGCCAGAAACTTGGAAGATGCACAAAGTGTGGACGCAACTTGTCGGGAGCATTTTGGTCAAGAATAAGCACCTGCTTAAGACTCGTGCCATCGCTAGCTCTGTGTAAACAGATCTGTCACTAATACGAGAAGCCAGAAGGTAATTGGAAGAGAGGCAGCGCAGTTTTCCCATGCCCAGGAGCCCCAATGTTTCAAGATAACACTAAAGACTAGAATACAGTGTAGAGATAAGTGCCCTCCATTCCATGGTCCTTCCAATCTGGAATTATTGGGGCTCCGCTCGTCAGACAGTGTGCCATGATTCCAACCTGGGGCGCGTATAGTGTTGACACAACTGTGACTCCAAAACAGATTTTCCATCCCGATGACATAATCTAAAAGGAAAAATTTGGGCAAGCACATGTTGTCTGGCAAGAAGTAGCAAGATCTGTGGTAGGCACCACAAGTCTCCAGACGTGTGAGCAGGATCTAAACTTTAGTTGCTCGAGGCTGCAGTAATACTGGGGAAGGCGACCCTGAGGTGCCCATTTTGATACTGAGAAATATTTAGAATGATATAGGGCTTATATTGAAGAAATATTCTAAATAAAAACTGTGATCCTCTCGCAGCTAATCAAGAACGAGATTCAAACTAATAACCCAAGCCATATTATCATTATATAAAGACTCGTGCTGTGTACTGAGCCTTGCGTAGCACCATAACATTGGCTTCTAAACCCACGTAGTAGTTAGCCCTACAAGTTGAACCAAAAGTTGATAATAATCGAATGTGTTTTGATAGTTAGTTTAGTGTTTGATTCATTGCCCCAATAGGAACTTCTTAGCATATCTCATTAAATAAATAGCTGAAATACCATACTGGGCAGAAAAATTGGTTGTCAACCACGAGGCTTCCTCCTTAGCCCCAGTCCAACTGGCATTGCTAGGTAAAGCAGTTAGTTCCCAAGTGGTCTTGTTAGAGTAGCCATCGGTCCTGAAGAATTGATTCCAGGCAGCTGTACCTAAGGTCTCATTGTTGTATAGCCACGAGGCATAACCAGTGTATCTAGCGTGCGTTTGCTTCAAGTCTAATTTTTTCGGTGGAAATATAATACCAAACCTCTCCTGTTGTTCAATAGGACCATTGTTGTAAGAAATACCATAGTCGACAAAGGCTTTTCTGAATTTTTCGGCAACATCTGGGCTTGAACCTTCAAGGATATGTAATAACTCAGTACCAGTTTCAATTAAACCGAAGGCCGAATTTAGATGAAGAACATTTGTAGGTGGATTCAAGCCATCAATGACTCTGATTTCACCTGTGGATGGATTCAAATAGAACATGTTGGTAATGAAACCCCACGGAAGCTCACTGAAGGATTCAATCGACTTGAATATCATATCTCTCTTTTCTTCCCAACCTTCATCTCTTCTTTCCCACTCAAAGATCCAAGCGCCTAACATAACACTCCAATCCAACGGATTCGAGACAGCAAAACCTTCGGGGGTATTTGGTGGAGGGTTCTGCACCTTTCTATTAGCATCTAGAGTCAACAAAGCGTCGGCGGATGAGCCAAGTTCATGAAGAATCTCACCAAGTCTTTCATCACCACCACTCAAATAGTAGTAGAACTTCTTGAACATGACGTTTGAAATTCTAACCTGTTTTGCTGAATCACCCCAGTGTTGGACACCGTGCCTAGTACCGAAACCTTTGAAGCGTCCATCATGGTAAATATCAACTTCAGCAGTGTGCTGAGTCATAGCTTCAGCAAAACGAAAAACAGTGGAGTTGCCTGTGTGTAGATAGTACATCCACAGCCACAGATCGGTACTTAGTTCAGAGTTATCCCAAGCGTAACCACCTACATCATATCTCCACTGATGTCTGTAGGTATCCGGCGTGTGCATGATATCACCGTAGTCCCAGAAACCATACCAGTCATTCAATTCGACGTGATTGTAGTGGTAATCAAACAAAAGTTCCAGATGGTCTTCGATGGATTGTTCTTGTGGGTCAGTGATGTTGTCAGACTTCGGACTCCAGATAGGGAAGACATCACACTTGTAAACCTGTTGCAAATCAGCAATGTAGATAGGTGGATTCCTCAAGCTTGAAGTGAACTCAGTGAATTCTTGAGCATCAACGACCTTATCACTTGGGGCAACGGGCTTGAAGTAAACATCGAAACTTCTACCAATACCGGTTGGAGTGTCGAAGCCAGGTTCATAGTCTTCGTACGTGATCAAAACACCAATAGTCTGTTCTGAGTATGTTGTTTGACCTAAGCCGTCATGATAAGGTGATGTCTCAAGTTTTTCAGCCTTTGGAGAGAAAAACCATAAGGTTAATTTCGCATCTTTGGTCTTCAAACCAGAAATTTCAATCTCAGAAGGATATTTCTCCCAAAACTTGGAGATACCAAACAATAGACCTCCAGTTTGTGGAGAGCCAATGTAACCACCACCATCATTTCTGGAACCACCACCAACCTTAACCTTGGAGAAAGACTTCCCGAATCGTTTGGAGATCTCAAACCCATGACTTGAAAGCTGCGTTAAAGAGTAACTATCGAAAGCAGGGACATGGGATAGATTGCGAGTGTCCCAGTCCCATTCTGGATCATCAACTTCAGGCAGTTGGTATCCCTCAGCCTGCTTAGCCATGACAGATTCGTTAGCAGCATGACGGAGGCCAGTCAGCGACTGGATTGATTCCGCTAAAACACCGCCGCCTTTCCCACTAAGCTTCACATGTCTGTCGTACAATGGAGTACTATCAAATGGCTTATCGAATTGCAAGCCTAAAGATCTTAGGTTGTCATTCTCTGCCAATTTGTAAATGATAGAATTCGTAAATTTAACAATCTCAGAGTTAGCATGGATGTGAGTTCTGATCTTGAATTGAATAGTTGAGGATTCGTTAAATGAGGAGGTTAGAACACCTTCGGTCAAAACAACTACCTTATCAGATGTATGTTTTTCAACGGTAGAGTTGTTGATGGTGGTTTCAAACTCTTGCACTTCATCTTCACCTGCTAAGGAGCTGCTACCTATGAAGGAGCCGTTACTTGCAACGACAATGTCTTCAAATTTGATATTGATATCATAGTCAAAGGTAACATCTAACCCAATGTTGTTGGAGACGGTAAGCACAGAGTCTTGTTGGTCAATGGTGAAATTTGAAGATGGAGCTGGGGTATTGTCTTTCTGAACCCAAACAGTAGTGTTTTCTAGAGAACTGACGCTATGGCCAGTCCATTTAACAGAGCCATCTTCCCAATAAGCTAGTGGGTAGGTGTCAAGGGAGCCAAAGTTAACACCATCAGTTGAGATGACAACAGATTGGTTATCGAAGAAGCTTTGTTTTTCCCATGGTACACTAAATGATACCGGGAAAATCCCAGGAGTTGGGTTTATCGAGCCTAGACTGATAGACATTTGCAGTGTATACATTCAGTGTACAGTGATGAAGAGGCTGAGGAAATCATCCAGCTTAAAAACCGTTTTGAGGTATGGGGTAACGACAGTAAGAGTTGAGGATCTTTGAGTCAAATTGAAGATCTATCCCGAGAATCTGGGGTATTAATCCTACGAAACTAGGTGTACTTGAGTCAACGTCATTCCATCATCGATTGAGGGGAACCATAAAGGGAATGCAGTTCCTGGGGAGATGTTACCTCAAGCTATTCGTCGAGATGAGCTACCTAGCATCATTCCCCTGCAGCCAGACGGTGACGATCTCGAGCTCTTCTGGTAAAAAGATTCACCGAGATAGATAAATTCAATCTGTTTATTCTTCTCTCTTTTTTTTTTTTTCTATTGGCGTGACTCACGAAAGTTTGGCAGAGGGTTCCTGGATGATTGGGAGACTAATTTTCATAGTTATATATCACTGTATGCCTCGAGGAGATACTATCTCTGCTTTGGTGTATCGATATTGCTCCAGCAATGCTCATATTATAAGGTCAGTGAGCGTAGACTCCGTAAACCAAGCGGCCAGGTATTGAACTCACTGATCAGCCGTTAGCGGTAGCTCCTTCGAATGCACTTCGAAATGTATCGTAGCTCAACCTACAGATTATGCTTTAATTTCATACTCCTGAAGTCGATAGACAGAATTGGGGCATGATTCTTGGACTTTAGGTATAATACAGGCTCTGGTGCCCTCATGAGCCTCCAACCTTCACACCCCACAATACAGTCACTGAATAGATACTAGAGTATCATCAAATGCAAAGTTGGGACTGTGCCTCTCAAATAATACACGGTCCAGAGCACCTAACTCAGGATTCATGACCCGTAAATACGCCCATGTGCCCAAATTGCAAGACCCAAGCGTGGATCACTGCAATCATGCTCCAGACCTTACTAGCAGTCACCGTTAACCTATATGCACATTGTCAATTTCTGGATGATGAACGTACGGCTCGTACTAATTAAAAAATCTCGATCTTTTAGATGCGGGAATAATGCTGCAGCTATTCTAGTATTTACGAAGGAACCAAAGTACGGGGTAATATTAATACTCTAGTGCCAAATGTAAAATCATCACCAAGAACAACTGGCGTTTTTCTTCACTGTGGTATACACCTCAAGTCACGGAATTCCAATAGAGACCCCCGCATTCTCTCAATTCCCTGCGACATGTATGAACATCGAAACGCTAAATCGTAGTTACTAGCGGCTGTGGTGATCTCACGTCTCATCGACAATGTACTGGTAGTAAATTTTATTCTTGAATCGGGAGATCTTTTCGACTTAGGTTGTGCGACCTCTCGCCAGATTTTCATCTATTTCGGGTTTCTTCATGTAGGTACAGATCTCCACAAAATCTGCGCCTCTTTAAAGCCAATTCCAGTAGTCTGACACCAGCGTACCACCCTATCCACGTCGATGGCAGAGTGAAACGAGAGAACCTCCAGCTCCCTTGGATTGGAGGTTTAGTGGACCCGGAACAGTACTTACCAAAGGGTTCCTAGAGCGTGCTTGAATTGCAGGCAGTTTTAGGTGAGTGCTGTAATGAGATAACTTACAAAGAACGAAGCTAACTCTGTCTCCGGTTCAAGTGCCAAATGACCCCTAGTGGGTAACATATGCGTAAAGAACCATATGTCCTTGAGGACTTAGAGTACCATGGCTTTCCCTTTCTTGAAGGTCAGTAAGTCACGATAGAGATGGACTGAACAAACGAGCCTCATCTCCAACTTCAATGGCCGCCAACTAAAAGCTCATGGTTCACTATCGAAGAATGGATACATTGATGTTTTGGGAGTAGATATGGATGAATCAGAGCAGAAATTGAGTAGTACCACTCCATCTTATAGCTAAACACTTCTGCAGATCTCGACCATGCTGCTGACTACGTTATCATAAAGCTATTTTTGTTTGGTGCTGTAATCAAAGAAGAAGAAAGTGTGATCCTCTCCATTCTACTCTCGACCATATGTTTTTTTAACAAGTGAAGTGTCTGGCAATGACTAGAGCTTGGTCCTATACTCTCATAGGATTGAGTTGTCGATTAGAACTCTTTTCTTAAGTAATAGTTTGGCTGAGAAGAACGTTTTTGATTACTCGATACCACGATCTCCTCTACGCGTCAATCATTAGCTGATGACATTGATGATATACTGAGCCAGATGACAGCTACAGAAAGCTACAGCTTTACTTTGAGTACTCAGTCAACGCTGTCCAGATAAACTCGGGTACTGAGTTATGGGTCTCGCAGCTCCACGGATTATGACTTAAAGTCTGTAGAACAGTGTCAATTAGTTTACGGGTCCACACATATGATAGTGTGTATGACATATATGTTACGTGAGACACCTGTTCAGTTGAAGTGCTGTTGCGGTTCTCATCTTCTGACCTCCCTGATTTGGTGAACAGGCGCTAAATCCACACTAGGTGCAATTGTGGGTATTTTTACCAATTGACGAATTAGTATAAATTATCCGAGATAAGAACTTGATAAGATGGAACAATCACCTCGTAGCTTTCATAAAGTAACCATAAAGACACATTGGACGATGCTTGACGGTTAAGGTCCGGGCTGGACTTCTTCTAAAGCTTCAGAAAGCGTAATGGGCAGCTGGTAACGCCATGCTTCTCTCAAGAATTCACAGCATGGAAGTGTCAGTTGGAACCTCTTTCCGGGGCTAATTGTTACGATCTTGGCACTTGGCAGAAAAACGTGGACATAGTACCTCTAATAACCTCCGCGGAAGTAGTCTGCTACCAGTAGCCAGTGCTGTCGCGCTGTCTCAAAACTATACGCTCTTTCGCCACTCACGATCCCAAGGTCTGCTCTCTTCCTTATGGGAAGCCCGTAACTTCAAACCCGATTGGGAATCCCTTATCAGTGCAGATAAAACTTCCTAAGATCTCAAAGCAGAGCCCAGAGATAGATCGAAAATGAGTCTGCATTGCTGGAAACTTATATAAGCTGCTGAGAATATCCCATTGTCAGCTCATCAATGAAGGACATCGCTCACGCTACCTAAAACCATGCCAAGTCTTGAAGAGCAGACAGAAAGTTTAAACCCTGTGGACATGGCCTACATGGCATGCTGCACAGTCGGTGTACTGGTAATCACACCAGGTATCGCTTTGTTTTACGGTACAAGAAAATCATTCTTAACTTTAGCGGTTCAAGCGTACCTTGTCACATCAATTGGGTTCATTCAGTGGTATCTTATCGGATTCTCCTTGAGTAATGTCACATCAGGTTCAAGCTTGATTGGTAACTTTAACCTTGCTGGTCTAAAGGACATTGGTGTTGCTCCATTGGTCGAAGGTGGTACAGTCCCAGCTATTGAATCATTTGTGTTTTCTGGCTTCTTTGTTGTCTGCACCATGCAAATCTTTTTAGGTGCCATCGTTGACAGAGGTAGAATTTTACCTTCTTTGATCATTGGGTTTCTTTTTGCGACTGTTGTCTACTGTCCAACATCATACTGGACTTGGAATGCGAATGGTTGGCTTTACAAGCTTGGGTCTGACGATTTAGCTGGTGGTGGTCCGGTTCATGTTTCCTCTGGTGTAGCCTCTTTAGTTTACTCATACTATCTGGGCAGAAGAATAGAGTGGAAAAAGGGTACGAAATATCCAAAGGCTAAACCTTACAACCCAATCTTGAATTTCATTGGTGCCATCTTGATCCATTACCCATGGTTGTTTTTCAACTCTGGTACACCAGGTACAATTCAAAATGCCAGAATATTATACATATTAACTAATACCCAATTAGCATCTTCATTCTCCATGATTACATTTGTTGGTATAGACTATTTCATCAAACGTAAATGGTCACTAATGTCTGTTGCTGAAGGTTTAATTGTCGGTCTTGTCTTTATCACTCCCGCTTGTGGGTTCTTGGAGCCATGGGCAGTGGCTATTGGCTCAATTGTTACTGCCGCTGTTTGTCGCGCTACCTATGATGTCGGTGAGTGGATTGGTATTGATGATACAACACATAGTTTCAATGTTCACGGTATCGGTGGTATTACTGCGTCTATCATGCTAGGTATCTTTTCATCCCCAACCATCGCTGGTTATGACGGAATCACTGTCACAGAAGGTGGCTGGATTTTTCATCACTGGGCACAGATGGGTTACCAGCTGGCTGGTTCTGCAGCAATTGTGGGCTGGACTGTCGTGCTCACTTATTGTATCTGCTTTATCGTTGATCATATCCCAGGTCTAAATGTACGCTGCTCTGAAGAGGATGAATTGAGGGGGCTGGATTGGTCAGAAGTTGAAGAAACAAAAGACGTCGAGTCTAGTATGTCCTTATCAGAGATGGGCAGGGAGTTTGAGAATGTTGAGTATCTTCAAGGTGAAGTAGGTGCGGAGAGTTCTGGATCCCATGGCCAAAGCTCTTACGAGCTTCAAGATGCTAAGGCATAGCTCCATATGCGAGTCTAATTAGTATTTACAAAGACGCTAATATAAATGGTATTTATGAACAGCTTAGTGAGCAGTAGCTACGATTTGAGTGAACACTGCGTTTAGCCTCACTTTACTTTTTTCGCCCCCATGTTTGGGCCCATTCTGTTTGGGGTGTGCCCCTGTGTTTGCCTTTGGTTGCTTTGTGCTCGCCCCGGTGTTTGGTTCGCCTACCTTGTGTTTGCCCCAATGTTTGGTTGGTGGCTCTCTGGTATGTGCCCCGTGTTTGGTTGTAGAAGCGTTAGGTGTCTGCCAGCGTATGCGGTTCTTGGGCAGGTATCTGGGCCGTGTTTTTAGTGCGTGCCTCGGGGTGCGTGGTTACTACGGAGTGCGTGGCACGGTGCTTGGATTTTTCTCCAAGCTATTCTTGCCTGGAGTGTGGCCAGGTGCGCGCATATAGTGCTAGGCCAGTGCTAGGGTCGGTGCATGGCCTAGTTCATGGCCTAGTTCATGCCCTTTTCGGAAGGGTGCTTGGTCCGACCGGAACGGTGTGTGGGTGATACCTTTGCCTATGGAAGCTGGAGGAAGCTGGCACTAGAAGCAATCGCTCCGGAACCCTAGTGGGAATCTATTGCGTT